>AP028912.1:15076875-16403750 GCA_036186465.1 Nesidiocoris tenuis
TCCACTGTGAGTTTGACTTCGATTTCGATTATGAGTTTGAGTTTCTGTTCCATTGTCAGTTTGACTTCGATTTCGATTATGAGTTTGAGTTTCTGTTCCATTGTCAGTTTGACTTCGATTTCGATTATGAGTTTGAGTTTCTGTTCCATTGTGAGTTTGACTTCGATTTCGATTATGAGTTTGAGTTTCTGTTTCATTGTCAGTTTGACTTCGATTTCGATTATGAGTTTGAGTTTCTGTTCCATTGTGAGTTTGACTTCGATTTCGATTATGAGTTTGAGTTTCTGTTTCATTGTGAGTTTGACTTCGATTTCGATTATGAGTTTGAGTTTCTGTTCCATTGTCAGTTTGACTTCGATTTCGATTATGAGTTTGAGTTTCTGTTTCATTGTGAGTTTGACTTCGATTTCGATTATGAGTTTGAGTTTCTGTTTCATTGTGAGTTTGACTTCGATTTCGATTATGAGTTTGAGTTTCTGTTTCATTGTCAGTTTGACTTCGATTTCGATTATGAGTTTGAGTTTCTGTTCCATTGTGAGTTTGACTTCGATTTCGATTATGAGTTTGAGTTTCTGTTTCATTGTCAGTTTGACTTCGATTTCGATTATGAGTTTGAGTTTCTGTTCCATTGTGAGTTTGACTTCGATTTCGATTATGAGTTTGAGTTTCTGTTTCATTGTCAGTTTGACTTCGATTTCGATTATGAGTTTGAGTTTCTGTTCCATTGTGAGTTTGACTTCGATTTCGATTATGAGTTTGAGTTTCTGTTTCATTGTGAGTTTGACTTCGATTTCGATTATGAGTTTGAGTTTCTGTTTCATTGTGAGTTTGACTTCGATTTCGATTATGAGTTTGAGTTTCTGTTTCATTGTGAGTTTGACTTCGATTTCGATTATGAGTTTGAGTTTCTGTTCCATTGTCAGTTTGACTTCGATTTCGATTATGAGTTTGAGTTTCTGTTTCATTGTGAGTTTGACTTCGATTTCGATTATGAGTTTGAGTTTCTGTTCCATTGTCAGTTTGACTTCGATTTCGATTATGAGTTTGAGTTTCTGTTTCATTGTGAGTTTGACTTCGATTTCGATTATGAGTTTGAGTTCCTGTTCCATTGTCAGTTTGACTTCGATTTCGATTATGAGTTTGAGTTTCTGTTCCATTGTGAGTTTGACTTCGATTTCGATTATGAGTTTGAGTTTCTGTTCCATTGTCAGTTTGACTTCGATTTCGATTATGAGTTTGAGTTTCTGTTTCATTGTGAGTTTGACTTCGATTTCGATTATGAGTTTGAGTTTCTGTTCCATTGTGAGTTTGACTTCGATTTCGATTATGAGTTTGAGTTTCTGTTTCATTGTGAGTTTGACTTCGATTTCGATTATGAGTTTGAGTTTCTGTTCCATTGTCAGTTTGACTTCGATTTCGATTATGAGTTTGAGTTTCTGTTTCATTGTGAGTTTGACTTCGATTTCGATTATGAGTTTGAGTTTCTGTTCCATTGTCAGTTTGACTTCGATTTCGATTATGAGTTTGAGTTTCTGTTTCATTGTGAGTTTGACTTCGATTTCGATTATGAGTTTCAGTTTCTGTTCCATTGTCAGTTTGACCTCGATTTCGATTATGAGTTTGAGTTTCTGTTTCATTGTGAGTTTGACTTCGATTTCGATTATGAGTTTGAGTTTCTGTTTCATTGTGAGTTTGACTTCGATTTCGATTATGAGTTTGGGTTTCTGTTTCATTGTGAGTTTGACTTTGATTTCGATTATGAGTTTGAGTTTCTGTTCCATTGTCAGTTTGACTTCGATTTCGATTATGAGTTTGAGTTTCTGTTTCATTGTGAGTTTGACTTCGATTTCGATTATGAGTTTGAGTTTCTGTTTCATTGTGAGTTTGACTTCGATTTCGATTATGAGTTTGAGTTCCTGTTCCATTGTCAGTTTGACTTCGATTTTGATTATGAGTTTGGGTTTTTTCCATTATGAGTTTTACTTTGATTTTGATTATGAGTTTGGGTTTCTGTTTCATTGTGAGCTCGACACTTGTCAGCTTGATAATGAAAAATATATCTTGCCCGTATTACTTATGTGAAGGAATTCCAGAAAAGGTTTGGAGTTACCCCCTTGCCAACCCCCGAATATGGGTCTTCAAGAAATATAAACAAAGGCTGAGACTTGAGCCTTTTGTGGCCATTTTGTGGCCACAGACGGACACGCACACACTCGTTCAGGAAGTGATCTGAGTAAAAGTGTGTAAGATAAAGTATTTTCTGAAGCTCAGATCCGATTTTTGATATTTGGACGATTACAATACTTCAATTTGCTTCGTATATTTAAATATAGAAGGATAAATATTTATATAGAAGGAAAAATGCTGAAACGGGGTTTCAAACAAATGATAAGAAGATTCACGACCATAAAAATTTCGGATATTAATTTATCGATTTCTCGATTGATGTTCCATTCAAAATGGGTAAGTAGGTAATCTCCGAGTCTCGTGAAGCCCTCCAGCACATGACTGATGGCTTCTCAGGCTGATATCACATGTCCCAGAATCCGGATAAACCTATCGTATCCCGGAAAGGAGAATCTAGAACATGTTAGAACATAGTTGAATAGCCACTTCCTCTAGAACTCACCACAGCCAGTAAATCTCGAAACACGTGTAACGGGTTTGAACGTAATAAACGCTAAAGGGTGATTCCAAGTTGGAGGTGAAGTTCTCGGCCAGGGTGGTCTCGCTATTCAAGTTAGTAGCACGAGGACCATTAAAGGGTTTACTGGATCGTATTTATCGCTTTTCGGCTCATTCGTGACTGAAGATTCGCCGGACCGAAGGCGGAAAGGTAAACCGCGACTAAACTATATCACTGGGCGTTTATGCGATACGATTTCCGAGTTAGATAACAGTTAATGTATCAGAAAAGAACGATTATTTAAGAAATAATTTATGGAGTTCACCTTCACAGAGAGGTCATATCACGAAATAAGGGGTGATAACTGTTTTTTTTTTTGGATTGCTCCCAAAGGCACGAGATATATCTTCATGTATAAGCTGCCTAGCCATCTAAAATTGCATTGGTAGTTCAAAAGAGATCGGTACACCAACAAAATTTATATGTTTTTCTCTCAGCCCAGTGAGGTTTTTCAGGTTTACCACCCATCCAAACCAAGTTCCTGATCAACAGTTGGGGAAACTTTGGGTAACTGACTGCACCACAATTCTAGAGCCGCATCAGCTTCGTTCCTTGAAAATTCTAAAAAAGGCCAACTGTCAAGGATGGTGTGGAGAGACAGAAGCTGTCATTGGGCCCATAGCTTCCATACGCCGCGACTACAGTCACCATTCTCTCGTATCTCTTTCTCCACTTCCGAGAAAATCCAGAGTGAAACGTTACATAAATGGGAAGAAGGGTCACTCGATCTACTTTAATATCCTTTCAAGGTATTTACTTTGCGACCTAGTTTTGTTGACAGGTCAGGGACTGGAATGGAGAGAGGCTGTGAGAAAGGGCCAAGCTCACTATTAGTTCCAAGCCATTTCACCAACATTCGCTTACCCCTACCGATCCCCACCAACCCCTCCTGCCAGCCATACCACCAACAAATAGACCACGTTCGATCTTATTAGGCTTCGGCAGGCGGCCAACGAAGTACCTACCAGTATTTTCCAATGTCGAGTAGGATTTCCCCACTTTTATCTTACGGTTCATTAGGGCCGCCTCGATACGATAGTGATCGAGATGGATTGCCCTGCATGATCGAGGGGAACGTCACAGATCTCATCATTTCGTTCCATGCGCAGAAAGTGTAAGTTTTGAGTAGGGAAATCTCTGAAATCTATCGGAACTTTTGAAACTTCTGAAGTTGAACACAATATCGACGCTCAACAGGCAACACCAGCTATCTCCATGTGTAGTAAGACAGAGCTCATGATTCCACTCAATACACCGAGTAGCAATGAGAATGAAAATTAAGAACTTAGGCTTACAATTGTCAAGAATCGGAATAAAGCAAGTGCATGCAAACTTAATATCTTGTAAGGCAGCTGCGCAGATTCGCCACTTGGCCCAAAGGGTCATAGTTTTATTTCAAATTGGAAATGAACTGTCCGGAAATGGGAGGCCAACGCCGATGCAAAAAGTAGCAAGTGTCTGGCGCAGTGCTCGATATAGTGCCACATAAAAGTTTTATTAGAAGCCGACGAATGACCCTTTTTCCTTCTCGTCCTTTAACGTCTCTCATCCCGGGACAGGCCGGTGAAAAAGCCTTCAACTGCGAGGGTTTCTCTCGGATTCCCACTCGGTGCTGAAGGCCGTCAAAAGCACTAAAATGAATTGCGCGGGGCGGCATTGAAAACAGCAATGAATGGAAAGCGCAAGGTCAGCAAAACGTTTCTCATTCGATCCTGGATATACGGCAAAGGGCGTGTAAATTGATCCGACTTAAGGTTCAGAGCACTTAGACTCAGATGGAGTTTACGAGAGCTGGAACATCTTTCTAGTTGAAGAAACCATTCAATATAGGTCTGAGAGTTAACAAAGCAAAGTTTTTTTTTTTTGAGAAGAGGTTTTTAGTTATAGCAAGAGCTTGAAGAAAGACTGGGAGTAAACCAAATAAACAACTGATCCATTAGAAGACTCATAGATCTCAACTGCGAAAAACGTCAATTTATTTCAAGCAGCTTTCTCAACTGACATCTGGGGTGATCATTCTAGACAGAACTTTGGCCGACTTACCGTCAACGCTCCGCTTAATTCGTTCCTAACTTTATGCTTCTCGACTGGATTCCGTCGAAATCCTAATTCCACTCAGCCGATCCTCGGGTAACGTGCCATTGTAAATTGGCATTAAAATCTCCGTTGAAATTCCCCAAGTCAAAACTGGTAGGTCAGAAAGTCGCCGAAAGTGCCGATCGAGCTAACCCGAAGAAGTCTCGAAGCTTCGTAAACTTGGCTACCCCTCATTAGGCTCTTTGCCAAGAGGGAAATTTTGAATCAGTTTTCCATTGCGGTCACCAGTGTTTCTGAGGTTTGAGAGTTCTAGAGCTCACTCATTTCTTCGGAGGTAGGAGCACTAAGTGGACTGTGAACTAATTTCGAGTTTTTTGTCCAACAAACAACCCACAAGAAACAATGTTACAAGAAAATTTTTACAAGGTACATTGAACTGTTCAAAAGCTATCAACAACAGCTGTTCAACAGCTTTTGGTCGTGATAACATTTTTCCCCAGGTCAAACCCTACCCAGGTAAGTTCCAATTTTGCCCTGGGAAAAAATTTATCATCCAAATCCAACACGATGATTAAAATTTCATTGTGTCATCAGCGCCAAATGTGAAACTTCTTTAACAAATTGTATCCTATATCTCTCCCCTATTATAACCCTATTAGTCACTCGGTAAAACACATTCAAACAAGCTGCTGGCAAACCGCACCTTTTATTGCCCGTAGTTTCTCAGCATTAACTTCGCCGGAGGAACTTTTGTGCCCGAAGACGAATCGGAGTCATAAATAACAGTGATGAGCCTGATAAGGATTAAGACAAAGCCGGCGTGCCATGAAGCTGACGGTCTTTGTCATGAGGGAGGAGCTCGAAGGAGGAGAAAGAAGGAGGGGGTCCTCTATTATGGCTCTCTCTGTAGCTCTGGAATGCTGAATTCATTTAATTCAGTGCCTAGATACCGCCTTTGAGCCGACATTTTTTTCAACTTAGAGCATGAATTCCCTTGGTGGTTTTTGAAAAATTGCTGTACGACTACTTAAGCCCGTATCGCACGTCAGACCTTTCCCCTCCCCATCCCACGCACAGACACACAGACCCTATTTTCTGATAGGCTGCTTTGCTGATGGCTATGTTCACTTTTGCGCAAGTGCATCAATATTTGTTATTATTCATCTATGGAACCTTATTTCTGGGAGAAATCATTAATGGATTTGAATGTTAAATTTCCCAAGGAATCGGTCTGTAGACGGTCTGTGGGATGGGGAAAAGAACGGTCTGACGTGTGACAGAGGCTTCACTGATCTGATTGGAATTTTCGGAAAAGCACACACGTAGGTCCAATTTCAAAAACTTTTTTACGCCTAATGTGCTGCTTAATTGCTGTCGGTGACATATCAATGGAAAAAGTGTCAGTTATTCTCCATGTTAAGAAAATCAGGATGTTAACAATTTCATGAAATTGGACCTTACTATTTTAATAAAAGATTTCAACTAAGTTACGAGACCTAAAAATTTAAACTGCAAAAACTCACTAACGAAGCGTATTAGAGAATAACTGAGGCACGTAGTCTCAAAACCGGCTCAATCCATAGTTTTCCAAAATATATTTTTTTTCATTTATCCCAAGTTCATGATCCATTCTACAACCCTGCAGCGCCTTATGGACCAAATCCGGCTCAATCCGATCGAAAAACGCTTTTGAAACAGTGGTTTCGCTTCAAAAGTATGCTTCACCGGAAAACGTTTTTGTGTTGCCTCTAAAATTTTCAAATTTGGATTGAGCCGGTGTTGAAACTATACGCCTCAATTGTGGCCCCTGGAATCGGACGCGCAGTTCATCATGCGTAACGATGGTGAACAGTAATTGAAGGCAGGTGAGGAGAAATTTGCAGTTCCTCCTGAGGAAAATTGTACAGCTCTTCATCCCTCTTCGAGTCCTGTTTTGTATGTCGCACAATGGGTTCATCTTCGTCGTCTTACGTATTTGCTTCTGCAAGGAAGGGCTAATGGCTAAAGCACCTGCAGTCGAGTGACGGGTGATTAGCGGCTGCTAGAACACCCCCACCCTCAGTCTGAACATCCCCAGCCCCCGCCCGCGACGCCAGCCCATTTCTCCATATACCGCACACATAACTCCAGGCTCGGCCTACATCGGACTTGGAGAGCATGTTCTCATCGTATGTAGGAAGCTCAAGACGTGAGCTTTGAAGCCACATTAGGATAACAGCTGCTCCGTACTCGACCGCTTCGAGGCACGAAGCGATTCGAAGATCAATTCGATCGGAAGACTGATGTCAGCAGTGAGCATGACATACGTCCAACGCACAAACAGGTGATCCCGTGTATGATTGGACTGCCAGAAGATTCAATCCAACGTTCATCTTTGGAAGTTGAGTTAAAAGTTTATCTACACGCATATCAAGTTTATCTGCAGGTAGGTTATATCGTTTTATCGCATACGGATGAATGTTTACGTACTTTTTAATATTCGCGATCGATCTAAATTTTGCAGGAATTTGAAATACCAATAATTGATACATTACTTGAATTACTAAATCCGTTTTACTCCTCGAGCCCTTCCGCCATAGCTAACCGCATCGGAAATTCATGTTTCTCTCGTTTCAATTAAACTACATTGAACCGGATAATTTTGAGGGCGAGAATTGTAGTCCGACGTTCTCTCATGATTTGTAATTTGCACTCCATGCGAAACCATGAGAAAACGTGGAACTCACCCTCAAAATTGTCCAAATGATAACAGAGCGACAAAGCCGAATATTGAAACAGATAATTGAAGAAAACTTTATGTCTTCGAGATGTGAGATGAACAGTTCATAGGTACCAGTTCATGAAGCGACTTGTAAATAAAAACCGAACAAGGCGTAAGAAACAATTCAAATTCCGCTCGCAAGCTACTCCCTAAGGGCATCCGTAGATTATCTGATGGGGAACCGTTTTCCAGAGCTGATTCGCGATGGCAGGATTTCGATAGTACTAACAAGTTCGCCTTACGGCTGACCTACATTTCCCTTCAAACATTTAATGCCCTAGGACGGACTACATTGACGCGGAAAACGCTACGTGAACGTGGAAAACACGAAACGTCAAAACTAATGACATTGCCGTCAAAAAATCAAAAAAAAGGGGGGATTTCGACCGTAATGGTGAACATTGACGAATTTTGCTGAGGCAATGGCAAATAGGATTTCTCGAATTTCGGAACCGAATAGTCATGTTTTTGATGATTATGACTCGTTATAGTTCCATTTATTTCGTAAATAAGGGAGTCGAAAGTTTTCAAAATCCTTAGTCTTGGCTTCTTTGGTTGATTTGGCGTGAGATGGGTAAACATTTTTTTGGAGAATACAAGCAAGTAATTTATCCAAATTATTTTTCAAATCATCCAGTCGACAATCAACAATCCACCTGTTGGAACCTAATCCTCAGTTGGAACGTTCAGGATCTCTCACCGCGACAATGTGAACTCAACTTTGCATCTTGAACATTTTCTGTGCGAGAACGCATAATCGATACGCCTCTGCGAACACCGATAGGGCGAATTACGGTGTCGGATTAGGCTGGAAAATTGAAGAGACGAAGGGAATAGGAGTTGGTTGCATAGTATCAAAAGTTTTCTCGGAAAGTTATCAAGCTGGACAAAGTGATAGGTAACTGAGACCTTGAAGAAATCTCGATAGTGAACCTAATAACTAATAACAAACAACAAAAAAATTGGACAAAGAAAAAATCTCAAGTTTTCCTGCTGCAGTCTTTCAATTATTGAAGCAGTTAAAATAATATGGGCGTAGTACAGAATGTGAGAGACTGTTGCAGAGAGCTGAGGGAAGAGATGGAACAGAATCTCAATTCAGTTTTTTTGTTCAGCCCCAGGGCCCGATATCGAATTCTTCTCATTGGCGTAGAATATTTCTAACTCGCTGATTGGTCCAGTTCTTTTTTCTCTGTCCAGCAGAGCAAATGTGTCCTTTTCCCAACGAGCGCGGCCATTTCCCCTGTAGCATTCACTGAGCCGTATGGAACGCTGAGTTTCTACAGAACTTTTCAGTCGGGGAAAACACTCGGAGCAGACATTTGCAGGGACCAATTGGTAGGTAACTAATGGTAATGGTAGTACCTGCGAGCGAAATACGCGTGCGGAAAATATTCGATGCGCCTCAAATAAATGTTTCCACGCCACAGGTAACATTTATGTTGAATCGTGTAAGAGCAATGTTTCGAAGGTCACACGGGCGGTAGTCAAGTCCAGTTCTGGTACCCGAGTATATGAATTATGGAATTTCAGAAGAAATAAGAATAAATTCTCAGGGAAAGCATTTCCACTCAGGATTTGAGGTCTTGATACATCAATAATGCGATGCATTATAATAATATGCAATATCAATGGTAATTGATCGTAATAATTGTACAGTACACCTCGCAATATTTGCGGTTCAAAGAAAGGTATTCTATGGTTTACTAACGTAACTCTCAAAACAGCATATGCAGATTGCTCCCGATGGTTCAACAACTTCGGTCAAAAGAGCTGATGAAAGATTAGTGAATTTTTCAAGGCGGCGCCAGTATCATGACTCCGTATAAAGGGTAGAATCGATAACCGATACCGCAAAAGGCTGACCGCAGCTTCAGCCCCGGCCAAGCCTAAGTCCATAATCGTTTCGATGTGAAGTTGCTGAAAATGAGAGATTTCCCGATGGCCTGCAGCCTACGTGATCTTATATAGAGGATATACACCAAAAAAAATAATCACCCCCGTTCGGTGACGAGATTTTTCTTTATTCTTAAATCACCCAAGTATGGTCGATGCAAAATATTCTTGAGACGCTTAAATGATACATAATACGTATTATAAGATATCATGAATGTGTTAAACCATTGAGAGAAATTGACGAAATAATACTATATCTACCCTTCAGTTTTGAATTGATGCCGGAATTGCAATATCAAAAAGACTCACGCAATGTGGGTGATCGCTATGGCCGATTTAGCAAAAAGGATACATTCTGACAGAGCCATTTTTGCAGCCGATAGCGACGAGTTTCTGAATTGGATCGAAGGCCACTGCGGTCGGCTGATATGGAAAGCCATGGCGGAAAGTCTGAAACAAAAGAGTAATCATGTAATCCCTGCATCAAACAGTAAATTATTCTGCGATAGCTGGAAAGGTCGGTGTAAAGTAACCAGATGAATAAGTAGGTTATCATTAATAATTAATTATTATTGTAATTATTATTGTAATAAGAATTGTAACATGAGTCAATGGAATTTTGTTAAAGGCTTGAAACCCGTCAAGTACACGTAGATCTCAGGAACTGGGGGAGGGTATTAATTTCTTCAATCGTTCGTAAAAAATTCGCTGTTTGTGAACCTTTTTCTAATCATCATTTAACCGTAACGTCTACATTTACCTACATTTCCGAACTAGCGGCAATACATTACGAGGTACCTACCTACGCAATCCTGAGTGTCAAAGCCCAGTTAATATTGGTAACTTCTGAAATCGGTTCTCTGCTCGCGTGCAAGTTGGAAACGTAGGGCCTGACTTTGGGAGCGATTCCAATATAACTTGTTTGTTCAGGCTGTTTCTTCCTCCTGACTCGCGAGCAGCGCCGAACTTTAGTTGGTTTTGCTGTCAATAACTTGTTCCTTTGCATCCGCTGCCGAAAGTCTTTGAATCTGTCAATACATTAGTGCTCCGTCAGCACCAATGTTGCTCCTGAATTCTGATTCGTTTACAGATCCTAACGCTGTAATGTGGATACAATTATAGTGCAGCCAAATAGGGGTAAGATGAGAAAGAAAAAACAGCGACCTACCTACATAATAATAAATGTATCACACTATTTTCCACTCTTTACTTATCATTAATCGTCGTTGAAAAAACAACAACAAAATCGTCAGGCAAAGTCTCTTATTAGTAATGAATAGGGGAGGCAGGAGAAAGAAGAGAGAGTGGAGAGGGAGGATTTGAGGCTCCACCGCAGAAAACAGGTGCATTTTCGTTGGATGCACAAGGATGGTTGGCAGCTACGATAGACTAGGGCGTTAGTGGTAGTGTGTTTTTTGAAGTATTAGACAGCCAATCAGAATGCTCGACCTTACTGCCCAGGAGCAAACAGCTTGTCGTGCACTGCCGGTAGAATGCGGTCGGAATATCGAGGTAGGATTATCTTATCTTAACAGTTCAAATACTGATTTGTTTTGGATTTGGTTGCATCATCCACGTTTTTATTCTTCTCTCCTATTCATTCACATTTGGCAGAGAAAAGCACACTGTTTTGAATAAATTGTCTTATATTCCCTTCGCGATTGTTCCGTAATATTATGCTCTCAGTGCACCCCCTGGGTTTGAGGGCAAGAGCTGACGTTCATAATGCTTTATTCAGTGCGGATCTTCCAACTCACGACTTGCGTAGTCGCTGAAGGGACGAAGATTAAGACGAGCCTTGACCGCAATGTCAACACTGAAGAAGCCGTTGAACGAGAGTTGAAAAGTTCGCACAGAAGGGAAAAGGTTACCGGTGCCTTTTATTGACCGGTGGTGCCGGTGCGGGTTCCCACGAGGAAGCAACTCAACTCTTCAATTGGCCTCTCGAGTCCGACGAAACTTGCGACATCCCACACGCATGCGAATATCTCGATCAAAAGAAACTTTCCCTTACAGCGGTCGAAAGAAAACTTCGTAAACTTCCCTACAATGTCTATATACGCTGGATGAAAGCGATAAATACGAGATGGCTCCAGGTGGAAGTCCGCGGGTTACGAAGTTACTAATTGCGAGCCGAACTTTCACCTCCTATCGTTCGAGAGCTCGATAACATTCCCATTCGCTGAAAATTAGGGCTATACACTGAACTTCATTATAAGACCAGTGGTGCGTAGATAACACACAGTACTTCCATATTTTGAAACGTAAAAATGGCACACAATTTGATCATATTTTTTAGTCGAGTCGAGATAACCCCTGTATTTGACAAGAATTACAAAACCTCAAAAATGATTCATGACCGAAATTCGTCATTTATGGGCAATGCTGTCCGAATTCTTCAAGTGCTGAGGCCAGAAAACTGCTCACCTATACCCCCCGCAGACGACCCCTGTTGACCTCTGGGTCAAAATGACCCCTTTCACCTTTGAGCGCTTGGCGGCGACCATGACCCTGGTTCTGGCATAACACTTTAGTCACACCCCACCGTTGCGAACCCTTCGATACTAACTATAACTCAAGACTGTAAAACTAAATTTTTTTTGGGCCATGAAGTTGAAAGTAAAAACGTCAAATCCATCAGTGAACGAGAAGATGGATACCATGGCCTCAAAGCCTGAGGATCCCATCTCCACGTATTACCATGACAGGATTCATTCTGCCAAGTGGGTGAAGAATGTATCAAGCATGAATGGGTGAATCGGGTGAATGCTTATCTCGTGTACCTCACGCTGCCCAGACATTCGTGGAATAGAGAAAAGAAAGAATCTATGCCCCAACGAGACGTCGCAATGTCGGTCGAAATTATGGACCCGAGAATCAGCAAGCCAGATATCGGTTTGGTTTATAAGGTGAAATAACAGTCGGGCAAAACCATTGAAAGAGGTCAGAGTACTCAGGGAGGAATCTCGTATTCGAAGCACGTCTTCCCTCCAAAACCTACCCTTATAGGTCACCTATTCTAGCTACAACTTCTGAGGGAACACCGAACGAATAGGGAACCGTTGCTATTGATTCAACCCGGATGCTCTATGATTGATGATGGAACCGTGTTACCAATGAAAATCGAGAAAATGCGGAGTCGTTTTGATTCGCCATCGACAATCAACCTGGTCCCATCGGGATTTGAGGATAAAATTCGGACAAGTATAGAGAATACCTAAATCGGGATCCACTCGAGAAAGGCTCAAAAACTATGACAAGTTGGGTCAAAAGAAAATGTTAAAAGTCGAACGGCCGTTCAAGTCATTCACGATACGTTTATGAGAGCAATTCTACAGGCCGTATGAATGATTTATTCGCTCCATAAAGGCAGCTTAATGGCAGTTTCTAGTAGCCGTTCAGAGGAGTAATGACTTGAACACACATACCTCTCATTACACGGAATTACAAAATCGTTAGCGACCCCGGCCATCTCAATCTACAGTTGGGTACGTGGCCAGCTTAAGCCCTAAACGGGGGAGGATTTCACTAATTTCAATTTGATTGGTGTCGCGATGGCGTAGCGACATGAGCTTCAATAGCATGGGTCCAGTACAATTTTTACTGAGCACTTACCCATTTAGGAAAATTGAGAATTTTCCAAACCAAATTGAGAATTTTCCAAATCAATTTGAAAATGTCCCACATTATAATATAATCTGTATTATTATAATATTATTATAATATAATATTATTATTATAGTATTATTATAATATTATCTGTATTATTATAATAATTATTATAATAATATAATATACATATTATGTATAGACAATTTACCAAACTTGAGAATTTTTTAACAAAATTAGTTTGAAAATAATTCTCAATTTTTTTTGGAAAACTCTCAGTTCGACTCGGAAATGTTATGATTAGACGGCTTCTCCACCTCTTGGATTTTTTATTAGGAGAATATTGTCCATCCTGTATAATAACTGAGACTAAATACTGGCGCGGAGGATTTAATGTCTTTTTCATTTATTAGTAGCTAAAAGTAGGTAATTTTGGGCATTGAGGGTACAGGAAGATATTAACGTTCAACCTAACAAATCGTTAAGATTTGAATTTTAGGGAAAATTGAAAAAAGATTTGAGTCGGCGCATTTTTCTTCAATAAATAAGCTAGTTACATATTACTTACGAAAAAACGTCTTGCTCTGTCTCTCACCCTCAAACCCGAGTAATTAAAAAAATGATAAAAACACGGTTTTTGAGCAGAATGAAAAAAATATTGGCGAACATAGAAACCTACGAAATTAGACCATCGATCTCTTGAGTGATGTCCATTCAAAACGGCGGAGGAGGATCTAACATTTGACAACTTTTCAATAAAAAGGAAAAATCAATTTTTTTTTTCAATGCATTAACATAGGTATCCAAGCGTATTTAAGGGATATTTCAGTGGGTTCCACGACGAGTTCAGCGAATCTGAAACCGAGCAGTGATGTGGCACAGATAGTAAACATGATTTTCGGTTTCACCTAAAAACTGCCAAATTGTCAGATGTGCTATGATGCTTCTTAAACGACGATATGTACATCGAAATCTAAACCGGAATAAAAAACTCATAAACCGAAATAATCTCGAAGACTTGAATGGATAAAGGTGGAACGCATGGTACATTAGCGTTTGGGTTATTAAATACTGTTTGAATGTAATATGATTATATACTCTAGAGAACGGCCATGAAGACGGAGCATTTTCAGCAAGAAGAAGCGACTATGATAAGCGGCTCTGAATTTTGATAGGTGCCTACAAGAGAATTTGTAAGAAAGCGGCTATACTGAATACAAAACGTTTTTATGGCGCTATCTAGTTTCATGGTCTTCTCGGGGAGGATTCGCGTCATTTAACGCTTAATAATAATGCTAAGCGGCTTTTTGCGATCAGATCGGGCCTTAATGGCTAAGTGCGAGCCTCTCGGAGCAATTTCTACACTACTGCTCCACTTTACTAAGCCTCTTATCGTTCCCCTAATTGCTCACTCATTAGGTGAAAAAATTGGCAGAATAATTACACAGTCAATAAAGAAAAATTTTCAAAAAAAAATTTTTCAGGGGAATTTTTTTCGACAATTTCTCTGGAGAATTTTCTATGGAAAAGTTGGCAGAACAATTACACAATCAATAAAGAAACATTTTCTCGAGAAATTCTTTTGAGAATTTTGGTTCATTTTTCTATAGAAATGAACCTTTGTAATCGGTCAGGAAAAAAAAAATTTTAACACCCCCTGAAAATTTGTTGGTTTACGTTTCAAGGGGTGTAGAATCCGAATCTGCAATAAAAATTTTTTGTCCGTCCGCCGTCCGCCGTACGCCGTACGCCGTACGCCGTACGCCGTACGCCGTCCGCCGTCCGGGGTTTTTCAGGGGGAAGGAGTTATCGAAAAATTTTGAAATTTTTACCAAAAATCAAGTTCCGTATCTAGTTGGTCCTAACGTCTCGGCAGAACCCTACCTTAATTTTAAGGCCAGTAAAACAGCTGTTGAAGTGGGAAAAAATTCGTGTTTTTCTGGAAATTTGAAACATAGGCATGTGACGCATCATTTTCTATAGATTTTTCTATGCTGAATCGAATGAGACCATCGCCACGCCGGTAGCTTCAACCGTTTAGGAGTTATTGCAGTTTTAGTGAGACATTTTTGAGTTTTTAAAAATTTCTACAATTCTTAATAACTCGAAAACGACTAGAGCCACAAAAATCGTTTTCCACTCGTTGGAATCCCCACAAAAACTTCTATCCTCCCGATATCTTCAATTTAAAGAATGTGGTCGCATTATACAAATCAGTAAAACAAAAATTGGAAAAAGTTGAGAATTTGGCCTCGGCTCTTAGATACGGTTGATTGATCTACTTACGACCACTAGCCTATTACACCAACAAGGTGACGCACTCACACTACGACCAGTTGCGCTTGGCAACATAAGAGCGAGACAGGCTTTAACAAAGGTTCTGAGGCATTCTTGACGCATTTTTAATTTCATTATTCAGAGAATTTAATAATTATTATTATTCTGTTAGTTATGTAGGTAAATAAGAATAGATTAAGTGATGATTTCAACAAAAATTAACGACGCGCTGCGTTGAAAAGATAGATAGGTAGGTCAAGCAAGGAGGACCAAGCAAAGAGGATGATTTTTTTTTGCCGGGTTGAAAAAACGTTTTTCTAAATCCCCATCTAAAATATCTACCAATTTATACTGAAATTCTAGAACAATAACAACTAAATTCCGTGTTTAAGGAGAACCTACCTATATATCGTAAGATTTGTCTTTGCAATCGAAAAATGAACCCCTGTGCAAAATTTGCAGAGTTCTTCGGATATACCGAAAACTGATGTGCACATGCCACTGATCTACTTAGCAGCGTTTTTTTGAAAAGTTTTCCTCCTTCGTCAATGTTAAGCGTGATGATAGCAATGCTTCCTCGAATCTAGAAAACCGTCATATCTCCAGTAATCCGAGTACCGACATCAAGCAGAAATGTAATTGCTACAGCATGAAAGATGAATAGTCCTGTCAGGATCCGTATGGCATCTCGTATACCTAAATCCTCTTTGTAGGTAGTTCTTCAACAAAGCTATGGTCTGAGGTCGGTTATAAGATAAATAATGAATTGCTCCTCGCTTGCGCGAAGACGGAAAAGGGACTAGGTAAGTGAATTAGTCAACTGCATTTCGCATTCTAGCGACTCTTTAGAAAAGGAAAGGCCGGAATTACCATCGCCATACAGAGCGGAAGAAACTTGGCTTTCTTCAAAAATGTATTGTAACCGCAATGTTTTGTAAAGAATTAGGTTTCAATAATTCTTTTTTATTACGAATGCTGTGCAATTCGAGGGCGGAATAGCGCTGAGACAGAACTGAATTAATTCCGTTTGTCCTCGGGTAAGAAAATATTGTCCGACGTTGGGTCAACAAATTAGTCTAGAAAGAGATTGAGCAGTGCTGGTATAGGAATACCTACCACAATTTCAACCCAAGTCTCACGAGAAGGGAAAGTTTAATTTTATAAACTAGCAATCGAAACGAGGAATTGAAAAACCCGTGATTAGGTGGCCGCATGGGTGGCCTAGTGGTTAGCACGATCGACTAGAGCTGCAGGCTGCATCTGGGGGTTTGGGTTCGACTCCCATAGTGTAACATTAAACATTTGGCGAAAAAAATGAAAAATGTGGCCCATGGTCTTGCAATTGAAGCCATTTACGGTATTTAGGGTTTCTGGGAAATATCTGAAATGCGATCATCATCGTGTGCTATCATTTTTGAAACTATTGATTTTACCGTGGCATGAGCCAGATCTCCGAAGTTCGCAGCACCGTCCAAATAGAACGAGCTTTTGAACAAATGTTTGAGGAACTCAGAACTGGATCACGAGCGTTTGGGGTTCATTGTGGAGCGAAAGAATCAAGTGCGGTTTTTGGAGTTGAGGATGAAAAGAGCTGAGAACGTTTGAGCCTCAAGGGGTGAAATTGGTTTTCGCTACACGTACACAAGGCATACAGCTCACAGTTGCTCGCTCTATTGGCTCTGGCTTTTGACATCTACTTAGCAGCGTTTTTTTTTCGATTTCACTTTTTTAATTTTAATATAATTTTTTTTTAAATGACTAATAATTTCGTGCGTCGACTTATCCATCTCTTCCTTCCGGAGTTTCTTATTCTTCGCTCTTATTGAAATTAAATAACCTCCGTTCGACGGTTCCTCGTGAAGCGTAAAAGGCCTAAGCTCCGAAGTGTATAAGGCCAAGTGCCCTAGGCAAAGGTGAGGTTGAGTAGTGTTGAATGGCCTGTTGAATACCAAAGGGCCTACTTTGCAGAGTAGCTTGGTGCATCCTCAAGTATAAGCTTAAGAGCAAATATACTTGCCCTTTTTGAATTCTCAACTTCCGTTTGAAGTTGCCTTGTCAGCTCTTATAATAAATGTGCTACGAAAGTATCCGACGAGGGAGTGGCAGTTTTGAAAGCGTCTGAGGGCTTGTTTGTACTCTATTTTCTGTTGCTCGCTCTATATTCACATTTCCGCCTCTCGTGAAAATTATTCTTGGGCTCTGATAGTAAAAGACAGTAGCTAATGTTCTCTATCTTCCTGAGCGAGACTCCCCGCAGGTCGGGCTTCTACTTGTAATTCATCCTACGTTAGCGAAGTTCTAACCCCCTGCGGAAAGGCCTTTCGGCAGTTTTCTTTCTTCATCTCTTTTGTCCTATTTTTCGTTCCCATCGAGAAGTTCAATCAGGTTAAAACTCTTTTCTATAACAAGCCTGTATCAGAATTTCGGCGTTTTCTTCAAATTTTGAGTTTTGCTTTCGAAAATCAAATTTTTTTAGGGTTTTCTTATTTAGAACTCAGCTTTTATCGCTTTTGGATTGAGTCTTCATTGTTTGCAATCGAAACCTTTTTATTATTTATGTCTTCGTATTGTCGTTCCTGTGACATGAGCCAAGCACGATTCTTCGATATAGGTAGATAACATATAGGTAGGTAACATTGAGTAACTGGAATTATCTATGAGCCTAATACCCCTCTATATTTCAGTTCCGCTTTGTGGTCGGCATCCACTAAAGTATTCATAACCACTTATCCGTCAAAATTTCATGTAAATTTTCAATTGGCCCTTGCGGCCATACATCGTTCACTTCCACAAAGCCGTAGGAATGCTGGAAAACAGAGGAAGAAAAACTCAAAGGAGCCTCAAACTTTTTAATTAGTCGGCGCCGTCGGCGATCACTCAATCATGAAGTCGAAGCCAAAGCCTGTATAACACGTCAAAAGCCAGAGCCAATAGAGCGAGCAACTGTGAGCTGTATGCCTTGTGTACGTGTAGCGAAAACCAATTTCACCCCTTGAGGCTCAAACGTTCTCAGCTCTTTTCATCCTCAACTCCAAAAACCGCACTTGATTCTTTCGCTCCACAATGAACCCCAAACGCTCGTGATCCAGTTCTGAGTTCCTCAAACATTTGTTCAAAAGCTCGTTCTATTTGGACGGTGCTGCGAACTTCGGAGATCTGGCTCATGCCACGGTAAAATCAATAGTTTCAAAAATGATAGCACACGATGATGATCGCATTTCAGATATTTCCCAGAAACCCTAAATACCGTAAATGGCTTCAATTGCAAGACCATGGGCCACATTTTTCATTTTTTCGCCAAATGTTTAATGTTACACTATGGGAGTCGAACCCAAACCCCCAGATGCAGCCTGCAGCTCTAGTCGATCTTGCTAACCACTAGGCCACCCATGCGGCCACCTAATCACGGGTTTTTCAATTCCTCGTTTCGATTGCTAGTTTATAAAATTGAACTTTCCCTTCTCGTGAGACTTGGGTTGAAATTGTGGTAGGTATTCCTATACCAGCACTGCTCAATATCTTTCTAGACTCTAATTTGTTGACCCAACGTCGGACAATATTTTCTTACCCGAGGACAAACGGAATTAATTCAGTTCTGTCTCAGCGCTATTCTGCCCTCGAATTGCACAGCATTCGTAATAAAAAAGAATTATTGAAACCTAATTCTTTACAAAACATTGCGGTTACAATACATTTTTGAAGAAAGCCAAGTTTCTTCCGCTCTGTATGGCGATGGTAATTCCGGCCTTTCCTTTTCTAAAGAGTCGCTAGAATGCGAAATGCAGTTGACTAATTCACTTACCTAGTCCCTTTTCCGTCTTCGCGCAAGCGAGGAGCAATTCATTATTTATCTTATAACCGACCTCAGACCATAGCTTTGTTGAAGAACTACCTACAAAGAGGATTTAGGTATACGAGATGCCATACGGATCCTGACAGGACTATTCATCTTTCATGCTGTAGCAATTACATTTCTGCTTGATGTCGGTACTCGGATTACTGGAGATATGACGGTTTTCTAGATTCGAGGAAGCATTGCTATCATCACGCTTAACATTGACGAAGGAGGAAAACTTTTCAAAAAAACGCTGCTAAGTAGATCAGTGGCATGTGCACATCAGTTTTCGGTATATCCGAAGAACTCTGCAAATTTTGCACAGGGGTTCATTTTTCGATTGCAAAGACAAATCTTACGATATATAGGTAGGTTCTCCTTAAACACGGAATTTAGTTGTTATTGTTCTAGAATTTCAGTATAAATTGGTAGATATTTTAGATGGGGATTTAGAAAAACGTTTTTTCAACCCGGCAAAAAAATCATCCTCTTTGCTTGGTCCTCCTTGCTTGACCTACCTATCTATCTTTTCAACGCAGCGCGTCGTTAATTTTTGTTGAAATCATCACTTAATCTATTCTTATTTACCTACATAACTAACAGAATAATAATAATTATTAAATTCTCTGAATAATGAAATTAAAAATGCGTCAAGAATGCCTCAGAACCTTTGTTAAAGCCTGTCTCGCTCTTATGTTGCCAAGCGCAACTGGTCGTAGTGTGAGTGCGTCACCTTGTTGGTGTAATAGGCTAGTGGTCGTAAGTAGATCAATCAACCGTATCTAAGAGCCGAGGCCAAATTCTCAACTTTTTCCAATTTTTGTTTTACTGATTTGTATAATGCGACCACATTCTTTAAATTGAAGATATCGGGAGGATAGAAGTTTTTGTGGGGATTCCAACGAGTGGAAAACGATTTTTGTGGCTCTAGTCGTTTTCGAGTTATTAAGAATTGTAGAAATTTTTAAAAACTCAAAAATGTCTCACTAAAACTGCAATAACTCCTAAACGGTTGAAGCTACCGGCGTGGCGATGGTCTCATTCGATTCAGCATAGAAAAATCTATAGAAAATGATGCGTCACATGCCTATGTTTCAAATTTCCAGAAAAACACGAATTTTTTCCCACTTCAACAGCTGTTTTACTGGCCTTAAAATTAAGGTAGGGTTCTGCCGAGACGTTAGGACCAACTAGATACGGAACTTGATTTTTGGTAAAAATTTCAAAATTTTTCGATAACTCCTTCCCCCTGAAAAACCCCGGACGGCGGACGGCGTACGGCGTACGGCGTACGGCGTACGGCGTACGGCGTACGGCGTACGGCGGACGGCGGACGGACAAAAAATTTTTATTGCAGATTCGGATTCTACACCCCTTGAAACGTAAACCAACAAATTTTCAGGGGGTGTTAAAATTTTTTTTTCCTGACCGATTACAAAGGTTCATTTCTATAGAAAAATGAACCAAAATTTAGATTATAAATCACAATAGTACAGTGTGCTATCATGCACTAGCTGTTTTCTCATATCTAGAAGATTTAATATCTGAAAGAAGTCGTCCGCGGAAGATTTACGAAGTTAAAAAAAGAGCTCCAGGGAAGGATCAGCAAAAGGAGAAATAGACATCTACCATTGTTGTTATTTTCTGTCCCAGAAGAACTAAAGTTTTGCTTTTCCCTCCGTCCGCAGTATAACAAAAAGTGCACTGAAGACGTCTCGCCATCTATCTTGTAAAACAGTGATATCCAACCTCCCATCCACCACCTGGAGACAGTGGAGACTCCGGGGGGAGAAATGCGTTTCTCTCTGTTGATGACTTGGAAGAGAAAAGTGAGAGACCCGAGAAATGGAAGCGGCTGGAAACAAGTGGGCGACGAGATAAGATAATAACACCCTTCGAAGGGCCGACCCGAAGGTTTTTCGTCGGTTTCATTTCAAACAACAATGGTGCACAGGATTATTCCATGTAATGAATGTCCCGAAGAGAAAATTGGTTTCCCGGCGTGTCTGCAACTTGATGAATGTACGTATCACTTGTTTTTCTCTGCTCGCAATGTTTGAGTTTCTGAGCCTCAAAGAAAATTATGTTAACGGTGATTTTATTTTCACGAGAAATAGACCAAGTCACAGACTAATCTTTGTATTTTGTCAATTTAATTAATTTTAAACACCTATTAAATTTATTTTATCAATTATTAACAGCTTATTTGATCGTTATTTTGCCTTGATCGAGCTTTACTAAGTCAACAGGTTTCGGCAAAGTCGGGGAAAGCTGAGAGTATGTTCTTAGGATCCTAGTCAATCTCGGCCTTTCCATTGCAGGCATATGGTGATTCAGACTACCTAGGTAGCACTTTTATTCCGAGCCAAAAAGGCACCAATTCCCCGATCTCGAATTCGTATCCACTTTCATTGCCTTGTTTTCATCCGCGCAACTGTTACGTGCTCATAAAGGTGAACGTAGGTTTCTTCATGGGCCCTCCCCGCCTCTCGTCTTCCCTTGAATTTCCACTCAGCCCAATTCCGATTTGACTTGCTAATATCGGTAAACTGAATCAGGGCTATCTGACTTGCGTTTGCTCGAGTTAGCGATCGGCACTGCGCAGAGAAGTGAAGCGCTTGCAAGTTCCATTATGTATGCTGACACCGACTTGCTCCGACCGACGGTTCTCGATAGTTGAAAACCTTTCGGCCCTTCGCTGCAGCGAAATGGTTCGGTCAGGTACGACCTATTTGTGCTTAGCGGCTAGCCGAAAAGAAAAGTCGAAAGAAATACCGAAAAGTCGAGCCATCGGCGTATTAATGTTTTATAATCCAAAAGCGAAGAGGTTGGTGAGATATGAAGCATCTTGGCTGGTTTCTTCAGATTGACGATAAATATAGTTCATGGTGTTTTGAAGGAAAGGATATTGCAATTGTCAGCATGAGATCAAACCGTCAGATTTTCCTGTCCTTGATAATAAATATATTTCGCCTTACGCCAAGATGTATGACCACTTCCCCGGTCATGAAGAAGGGGAATAAACTCCTTACAATGCGAACGGCTCAACCCGCAACGCGAAGGGGCGGCCGCGGCGGGCCCGAGAAATTCGATAGTCGAATCCTGCGGCGGAAGTAGTTGGAGGAGACGAGAGGCGGCTCCAACCGTCGACTCTGATTGGCTGAGAGCCGCACTTTTAGTTCCCCTCTTCACATAACGGGCCCGCTGGCCGGCTGAGTGCCGCACGACGCGGCGGCTCCACGAATGAGACGATCGGCGGTTTCGTGCCGAGCCGAGCGTCAGATTCCCAAAGCTATACTGAAAGGATGGACCTGCAATCGGCAATACGGGGATTCGAACCCCCTAGTCTTTGACTATTGAGCGAAGATCTATACCTTGAGTGATGGATTATTTGGACTTATATTTATATTAATGAATAAAATGTCTAGAAATTATCATTCAAAATTACATTCCCTCGAACTAGAAAACATTTCTGACATTTTTTCCGATGCGTCAAAATATGATTTTTTCCAGCTGTTCGATGATTCGTCTCAATTTTTTACCAACGACTTTACCTCGAAAATTGTTACAGCATTCAAACATCTATAAGTTAAACGTTTCAGAGACAAAAGGTGTTAGGCTAAAAGGAGAGGGGATGATTAGGCTTGCACTCGGACGAGAGAGCGGCGGGTCGATACGCGAATGGGTCACAGATTCCGCATTAGTGCGCCTCTCCCCCCTTGTCGGCCGCGAGGTCTGCGTCCGCCTGCTCTGTGGTGAAGCCGACGGCCGCTGTCCTCTGTACACACAGCCTCAGAACATACAGCACAGGTCTGTACAAGAGGACGTCGGAACGTTTCTCGGATCCAACTGTCCGCTAGCAGGTTTGCACCCAAATATTCCAAGATACCAAAATTCCGAATATTTTTGGAGTTGAAGACTTTGAGAATACCTGTTGAATAGTTTTTAGATGTTTTGACCTACATACCGTACAGCGGTCTTGTAGGGCAACCGGGGAAAGCAGCACCTTGACAATCGTTACTCAAGAACTAGCATACCATAACTAAGGTGACCAGACGTCCCGCGTTGGGAGGGACAGTCCCGATTTGGAGGGTTGTGTCCCGGTGTCCCCACGATCTCGTAGGGGACGGCCAAATGTCCCGCTTCAAGGGAAAAGCATGATTTGGGAAGGGATCCTCTAAAAAATTAGGTACCTACCCACGTAAGCACGAGGTACCTTCTCGATGACCGCTAGATCCAGTGTTGGAAACTCGTCGCCTTGCTTTCCCTCTGTCGAGCAAAGAAAAAACCTCTGAACTCGACTAAAAACCTTTGCCTTTCAAAAAGTTGTGTTCTTAACTCCAACATTGAAAAAAGCGAACATAAAATGATCAAAGTCAACTTCGAGTTCAAAGTCGACTTTGAGATCAAACTCAACTTCGAGTTCAAAGTCGACTTCGAGTTCAAACTCAACTTCGAGATCAATGTCAACTTCGAGATCTAAGTCGACTTCGAGATCAACGTCAACTTTGAGATCAAAGTCAACTTCGAGATCAATGTCAACTTCGAGATCAACGTCAACTTTGAGATCAAAGTCAACTTCGAGATCAAAGTCAACTTCGAGTTCAAACTCAACTTCGAGATCAATGTCAACTTCGAGATCAAAGTCAACTTTGAGATCAAAGTCAACTTCGAGTTCAAACTCAACTTCGAGATCAATGTCAACTTCGAGATCAAAGTCAACTTTGAGATCAAAGTCAACTTCGAGATCAATGTCAACTTCGAGATCAACGTCAACTTTGAGATCAAAGTCAACTTCGAGATCAAAGTCAACTTCGAGTTCAAACTCAACTTCGAGATCAATGTCAACTTCGAGATCAAAGTCAACTTTGAGATCAAAGTCAACTTCGAGTTCGAACTCAACTTCGAGATCAATGTCAACTTCGAGTTCAAACTCAACTTCGAGATCAATGTCAACTTCGAGATCAAAGTCAACTTGGAGATCGAAGTCAACTTCGAGTTCAAACTCAACTTCGAGATCGAAGTCAATTTAATAAAAGTTGATTTAGGAAAAACATGGATTGAGCCGGTTTTGAAACTACACGCCTCATATTCAAACTTGTTTTTTCTCCTCCATAAAAAAATGCCTAAAGTTGGAAATTTGTTTTAGATAACGATAGGTAAGCCCGAAAAATAACATAACGCCATCATTTTATGTAAACCGGATAGATTTTTATGAAAAATATTATCGCCCTCGAACTTATCCCCAGCGAAAGCTCGACAAAAGATAAGCCCCTCAGTTGTGTTTGTTCGACGGTTTAAGGGTGGAAATAAGTGGGTATAAAGGGGTGATAAGGGTAGGAAGGGTAGGACAGGGAAGATGATAGGTTGAGGATGAAAACCGCAGATAGATTGATGGCATCGATAAATCATTGAGTATTACCATTCTTTAAGTGAGCCGCTCAAGTTAAATGTCAAAGGAAAGAGTCGGATGCGGCAACCATCGGTTAGGAAAGGGCTAAGATAGGCTTTGGTGTTAATCAATCATCCGAGGCATCCCCGAATTGTTCTTCCGTGTTAAGTGCGTCGCAGGGTGTCAAACCCCATTGAATGTATGACGCCCTTTGAATTCCAGCAGATGAACTCGATGGCGCTACTCGATATCCGTGGATACTTTTAGCCGTCTAGAGTGATGTTGACAAACTGTTCACAGAGCCGCCGACTTCGCACATTTTTTCGGCGTCGCGAATTTCCTCTCGGAGACACGAAACAATGTGTGCATAATCGGCTAATTTCATTTTCCATATTTATTTCATTTTTTCAAACTCGATGAATTTTTTCTGTCCGAAAATTCAAGCTGATGGAGCGTGCGAGAGAATGTTGACTATCAGGCGTCATCAGCCGCTGTCCCATGGCGTCAATTCACTAAATGAAGCAAGTCTTTTGACCGAAGGTGATGCGCGGTTGACCTGGAATTCTTTCGTCATTTTATTGACCTTAATTGACCGCTGAATTATGTAGTCTGAACATTCATTCTCACTATTTCGTGTACCAGACACCAGTTTTGGTTCATTATTCAATAATGAACCATTGTAATCACTAAAGAAAAAATTTCTAACCAAACTTGAAATCTTCATGGTTTACGTTCCAAAGGGTGTAGAATCCGAATTTGCAGTTCAAGAAAATTGTTAAAATCTTGAAAAAATAGCGTTTTTCCAAAAACTTCTCCGACTTGCAAGTAAAATAATTCGTTCGATAAAACTATCGATTCAGTATGAAAACAATCTTGTTTTCATACTGAATCGAATGGGGCCATTGCCAGATCGGTGTAGGGGAGACTGCGATGACTTTTCAATTTCCTCATATTTAAAGCAACATTCTGTCTCAGCGAATGTTTTTGAGCAAAATTTTAACGGGTTGACTATTTTTGTCTGAAAATATTTTCACTTAATGCAACATTATGGCAATTTGATGTTTGGATGCACGGTTACCCGTGTATTTGAATAGGAATGCAACCCAATTTTAAGAATTCGTACTCAATTACCTTTAAAATAATATGTGTAGGAGCGTTTTTCTTTATTCAAAAGAATAAAACTGGCACTTTTAGCTCATTCAGGTATAATTGAAAATGATGGACCCACGGCAAAAACTCAAATTTGAAATTTTGACCGGACTGCTGCACTTATCGCAGAGTAGATGAGAAGAGATAGGTAAACACACAAACGGACCAATCGGCCGTCTCTTCCGTTTGAATTAGGAAGGAAATTTCACTGAAAGGGCGAAAAAGGGTCATGTTGGCGACAGGCGAATTACAATCGGTCACAGGGAGACTGAAAGCAAAACACTCATTCTCTCGCTCATTCCCGCACTCAAGGGCCAAGGCACCCAACAGCGCCGTCAAAGCAATTACTCGAGCTGGCGCCGGCGCCTCTCTAAAAGCGCGCAGGAATCCACGGAATCTGAGGACGTTTCAATTATTATCGACACAGGAGAACCGACGAGAGAGTATTTTTTCCATAAGAAACATTTTCCACTGGTTAAATTAATATCCCGAGCGGTAAAGGGGAGATATGAACTTTAAATTATTTTACGTCGGAATAAAAACTGGAATTATGAGAAATTCCGGCATTGGGAGTCGTCGGGAATTTTTATGCGTACCTACCGTTGGCTTGGAGCCTAGATGAAACGAGGCCGATAGTTAGTGTAAGGGTGGGTTCGTCAATTCATTAAAATGAGATATTCATGGACGATCCGATTGGAAATTTCTTGGAACTGTACCATTGGAATTTATAGTTGCGTGTCAGAAATTAAATAGTTGAAGTGCCCCCGGATAAAATTACGATTAAAATGTAATTGATAAAATGTAAGAGTAACGGAGATGAACATATTTTTCTTCGCCTTCACACTGATACTTTAATGAACTACTTACTGAAAAAAAAAGAAAATTAATTCGAACCCAAAAATTTGAATTTGTTCTTTGGATGACGGTACGCAAAGAATCCATGAACAGTCGATATCCATGAGCCCGTCACAGCGTCAGACAAACAGACCCCACTCAAACCCCAATCAAATTTATTGGGTAGTATCACTCGAGAGCTCGAAGAGACAACATCTCGCGATTAAATTAATATTGTTTCGCCAATGTGAGTGTCATCAGCAGCAGGACGATGAGCCAGCCGGAGCCGATCTCCGCGGAAAACGTTGTTGAAGAAACAAATGACCGCGTTTCGCAAGTGAAAACGGAGCTGAACAAGGTCACCGCACTTGCTTCTCTACCAGTCCAGAAGCCAATAGGTGAACTATTCAAAATTATCCACTTATTGCAGGGATATTTACAAGACGCGAATGTCAAGATTGTGAACGACCAAAAGGCTGCCGCCGCATATCAGAAGAAAACAGATGAACAGATTGCTCATCTCTTAGCCGAGATTGAGAATTTAAAAAGTCAGGATTACTATAATACTGACGATGAGGAATTTACAGTAGTAAAATCTTCTAAAAGGAAGAGGAAAGACGGGTCCCCGCCAGCCGACCGGATTGCTAATAAACCAATCAGCAATCAACCCCAAAACAAAGTAAAACTTCCCAATGTCAGCAGTTGGGCAAATAAAAAACCCCCTCCAATTTACATATCAGGTTTAAAGGAAATAGGAAAATTATCCAACCTTGCCACTGAAAATCAGATAAAACCGACTGTGACGATCATGAACAAAACCAGAACCAAAGTAAATGTCGATTCATCTGACGATTTTCGTAAATTAACTAAGCTTTTAGCAAGCAATCAAATCCCTCATCACACATATGAGAATAAACAAGAAAGAAACGTCAAAGTAATGATGAAAGGAATTCCAATAGATCTTGCAGAATCAGATGTAAAAGCTTCACTGGAAACGGCACTTGCAATAAACAATGTTGGTGTCACCAGAAAACTTGACAAGAAAACCAAAGAAAAATTGAGCATGTGTCTTGTGGAATTTCCACAAAACACTGACATAAAAAGTATTTACAACTTATCTGTACTCGATCAAATTTATAAAATAAAAGTTGAACCTCTAAGGACGTCAAAATTAGTCGTACAATGCAAAAATTGTCAGGAATTTGGGCATACCAAAAATTTTTGCGGCAAAAATCCGAAATGTGTAAAGTGTGGGAAGCCACACGATACAGCAAAGTTGTACAAAACCTAATAGTCCGAAATACCCTCCATGTTGCGCCAACTGCCTATCGGAGAATGTGAAGCCTGAAGATGCACAGCATACTGCAAACTGGAGACAGTGCCCAGTCGCTATTAGAGCCCAAGAGGTCTACAAGACAAAAGTTACTGGAATTACTACGCATCTTCCAGAGCAAAAAAAGTAGTCAGCGCATTCAAAGTGAAGACACCTTCCATGAATAGAGGAGCTGCAATTAATTTCAAGGACCCTAACCTGAAATCATTTGCTGCCATTACAAAAAACGCTCACAAGCAGAACCCAGCTTCAGAAGACAACTATAGACATGAGGAAATTTCTCTCCAAATGATTATGGCCGAAATTAGAAGTATTAGCAAGCGCCTTGCGGTGCTTGAAAAGCAAGGTCATGCAAGAAAGTCATGAAGCCTACAATCAGAATAATGAGTTGGAACGCCAACGGATTGTTACAGAGATCAAAAGAATTAGAGGTGGTTTTAAACCTCAGCAAAATTGACATATGTCTGATATCCGAAACTCATTTCACCAAAGAGACATTTTTCAGAATGAAAGGTTACAAATGCTACCATGCCTTGCACCCGAGTAATCGAGCTCGTGGAGGTAGTGCAGTGCTGGTGAAGGAGACCATCAAGCATTATGAATCCACTAAAATTGAAGCTGAGAAGTATCAAATCAGTGGTATAAAAATCATAACACCTGTCTACTCTCTCGAGGTAGCCAGTATCTATTGTCCACCCAAACATAGCTTCAGACAAGAGGAGTATGAAGACGTTTTCATCAAACTTGATAATCGCTTTATTTTGGGAGGCGATTTTAACGCAAAGCACACTAGATGGGGGTCACGTCTATGTACTACCAAAGGCATAGCCCTCAATAAAGCCATCACTAACTACAATTGTGAACCATATTCAACTGGGAAGCCGACGTACTGGCCAACAGATACAAACAAGTTACCTGACCTCGTTGACTTTTTTATAGCACGAAACCTCTCAGCAAACTACTTGTTGGTGGAAGAAAACGATGACCTCAGCTCGGACCACTCCCCAATCATTATCACATTAAGTGAGTACATCATTCAGAGACCTCATAACCCTTCACTTGTCAACAGTAAAACAGACTGGGGGAAGTTTAAAACTGATCTCAGCTCTACAATAGATCTCTCTATCCCTATCAATAGTAGAGAAGATACTGATAGAGAACTCGAACTCCTCACAATATCTATCCAGGATTCAGCCAGGAGAAATACACCAGTTGTCAAAAAGAGAAACAAAGGTATTAACTACCCACAAGAAATTGTTGAGGCAGTCAAAGAAAAGCGCAAAGCCAGAAAGCATTGGCAGGCGACACGTTGTCCTGCCCAAAAAGCTGAATGGTACAAAGCAGCAGCCAGGCTTAGAAATATGATTAGAGAAATAAAAGACGAAAATACAAAAGTATTCCTGAGCGAGCTTACCAGCGATCAGCACACAGATTACTCCCTCTGGAAGGCTACAAAACACCTCAAAAGACCAACCATTCATGCACCCACGGTTAAAAAACCCGATGGAGAATGGGCACGCGATAATCAGACAAAGGCAGATGTTTTCGCTGAGCATCTTGCAAATATCTTTACACCTAATCCTGCTGCACCAAATGAAGAAGCACTAGAAGATATTCCAGAAAAGGAACCATTGACTGATATACCTCCTGTTCGGGTACAGGAAGTAGTTAAAACGATAAAACTTGAAATCAACCCAAAAAAGGCCCCAGGTTATGACCTCATAACTGGCCAGATACTAAAACATCTTCCAAGAAAAGCAGTTGCGAAAATCACTCAGATATTCAATGCAGCAATTTTTCACCGCTATGTCCCTCAACAATGGAAGATTGCTGAGGTGATCATGATCCCAAAACCAGGGAAACCAACGGATCAGTTGACATCATATAGGCCCATCTCATTGCTGCCAGTGATGTCCAAGCTCTTTGAGAAGCTCATAAACAAGAGATTGTTAGCTCTGATCAATGAGCGCAAGCTCCTACCAAACCACCAGTTTGGCTTTCGACAGAAGCACTCCACAATAGATCAAGTACACCGGATCGTCAACATCATTGAAGAAGCTCTAGAAAAGAAGAATGTCTGCTCAGGCATCTTCCTGGACGTAGCTCAAGCGTTTGACAAAGTTTGGCATGAAGGCCTCAACCACAAGCTGAAGAAGATGCTACCCTATCAGTATGTCGAGTTACTCGAATCTTATTTGTCGAGGAGATATTTTTGCATCAAACAGGAGGATGCATACTCAGAACCTAGAACAATTAACGCGGGAGTACCGCAAGGAAGTGTTATAGGCCCACTACTATACCTTCTTTACACCTGCGATTTGCCCGAGACTGAAGAGAACACAACAGCGACGTTTGCTGACGACACTGCTATCCTAGCAGTTGGAGAAAGCAACGAAGAATCTACCCAAAAACTGAATAGAGCGATCTCCAGGATCAGCAGTTGGACTGCAAAGTGGAGAATCAGATTAAATGAAGCAAAGTCGGTCCACATTGACTTCACCAACCGAAGCATTGTGTACACCCCGACTTTCATAAATGGTGTGGCCATTCCCTATGTGAATGAAGCCAAATATCTGGGTATGACGTTGGACGCCAAGCTCAGATGGAAAGAACATGTAAAGAAAAAGAAGACTGAACTTGTCCTCAAGCTTAGAAAAATGTACTGGCTGATTGGCCGGCAATCCACCATGACCATCGGCAACAAGCTGCTTCTGTACAATCAAGTGCTTAAGCCAGTTTGGTCCTATGGAGCGCAGTTGTGGGGCTGCACAGCTCCAACCAATAGACAGATCATTCAGAGGTTCCAGAACTCAGTGCTACGATGCATCACCGACGCGCCGTGGTACTTCCGAAATGATGCCCTCCACCGAGAACTCAACGTGGATAGTGTCGATCAAGTGATTAAGCAGAGAGCATCTGCCCATCTGACCAGACTGAGAGATCATCTAAACGAAGAAGCAGTCAAACTGTTGGACGTAGAAGATCTAACTAGGCGCCTAAAGCGCACAAAGCCACATGAACTTGCATAGGAAGTGATTGTGAACTATATAAATGAGAATGACAATGACCTAAGCTATGTATCTTAAGTCTAGTAAAGCATGTATTAGGAAATATCAATTTAATATTGTTGATGAGTTATTACTCGGTGCAATAAAAATTATTACAGGAAAAAAAAAAAAAAAAAAAAAAATTTATTGGGTTCAACGCCGACGCCACCTCGACCAATCACAGCAATGCATTTGCTTACCTCTCCACCAGCAATCGGATAGTTTGTGGCCGAAATTATAATTACATCATTAATTAATGGTAATAATGAATAAAATAATAATGAATGAAATAACTATTAATTATAAAAATCACTCCTTTTCTATTTACTACTGATTCGAACTGCAGTTTCATGTGTGCTCACACATGGTTTGCCTTATAAAGGTATTGACACGATGTCGATCGGTATCTGGTCACCGGTATTAGGTACGCCATTGATATTGACACAAATGATCGCGTATAGTGATAAAGGTGAATCAATATCAATATCTTGGCGTCCCGTGACCTAATTACAGCTGGGTAACGAGCTATGTCCAGCATTCTCCGCAGAGTACTGAATACACCTCAAGGGAGAGGCCACGGAGGTGGGCGCAGAATGGATGGCCAGGTTTCTGATTAAACACCAAAGGCCCGGGAATCCGATTAGCTGCTTTCCCAACCCTTCTCTCAGATCATCCCCTCAGCACAGTCCACCCTTGCAGCTCGCACAAATCAAAACGCTTGGCGATGTCGAGAAATCATCGAGTTCGGCGATTAAACTGCGGTCACTGAGTACTGTGTGAATACGAACTGGCTTTCCTTGGCACATGAGAAGATGATGGATCAAAACCGACGACATAATCAGCAGCAACAGGAGAGCAGCATTTTATACAGGCGTCCCAATGCGTTTCGTCTGCAGAAAATATTGAAATTGTGCGGCAGCATCTTCGGTATGTACCTAACTTAAAAGCCGCATTTTAAAAAATGTAATAAAAAACCAAAATAATGGAAACGTATTGTAGGTAATGAATATTGATAATGTTTTATGGAAAAAAGTTCACCATTCTTCTTAAATTCTTTGAAAAACTTCGCAGTACCTAACTGTGGGGGAGGATGGGTGATCATAAGGCTTACCCTTGTAGATAAGGCACAAAGCCCATGAAGATATGGATGCCACACAAGGAACCGGTCCAAATTCCGGTATGAGGATTCTCCTGGTTCCTGATCCCACCGTAGATAACCGAGGCTAACGACTTCTTTCCCCCAAATTAGGAAAAGATTCCTCTCCGTGGAGTGGCGGTGGTCAAAAGACCAGAATTTCGTACTCTACAGTTACTGTAATGTTCTCGAGCTAGCTCTAGAGGGGTGGGTGATCATCAACCCCTGTCCTTACGGATAAGGCACAAAGCCATCTTCATAGAATCATCCTCTGTTTCCGCAAAATAGTTGAGGGATGTACATAAGGTTTTAACACTTCAGATGTCCGGACCATTATAATATAATATAATGATATCATACTATGATAACCATGTAGTCAAGGGGATATCTGAGCTATAAGTGAATCAACAACATTCGTGGGATTCGCACGGAGTTCATCATGTAAACGTAGGTTTTGATCCAAGAGTTGCAAGACATTCTCGACGTACGTGTTTCAATCTACCTCCTGAATCGGTATCCTTGATTGGTATTAAAGATTGTAAGAAAAAACAATCCTTTGACGTTTTTATAAAAAAGTAACGAAAAAGTGTCAAAATGCCGCGGATTATAACATTAACAACTACCAGCACTAACAGTTAAAAGGTAGTTGACAGTATTTGGACCAGAACTGGAACCCGTCCCAAAACTCAGATTCCTCGCAACACAATGTGTCATGTTCGTAACAATAACATCAACAACTGACAGTATTGACAGCTAAAAGGTAGTTTACAGTATTTACTTCCATTTCGAGCTTTTTTGCGTAAGTTATGACTGGCCTACAAGCAAAGCGCCCTGAACTGGAACCCGTCCCAAAACTCAGATTCCTCGCAACGCATGTTCGTTGCGATGCTCACGATTTTACAATGCGAAGACGTTGCTCACGCGCGACTGCCTTTTCTTGCCGGTTGAATACGCTTCCAGCGAACGACAAATGCGGTGTGCATAACACGATCAGGATCGATTCCGCTTGAAAAAACCCCCGGTCTCCGGCGAATTGAGTAATATGCGTATTCAATCAAACAGACAATGGCAGCGTTACAGTGGAAATGAAACATCAATCGGCATACGTTCCCGGCGGCATGAAAAGAGTCAGTTGTCCCTCTCTCGGTCCGATTGATTCCGAACAATTCCAAGAGGCTTTTGATGGCCGTTATCGGATTGAAGGTAATGGGCCTTTAGTCCGGCTTATATTGATTTATAGGGACGACCGATTCTAGGCTCGAAGCGCATCTCAACGGGAATTACGACCGTTTGATTGATTTCGAAAGCCTCTCGACCCTATCGATTACGCTATTTATACTAGTTGGTCCGATTGGTGGCGGATTACGCACGATATGTGTTGATTATGGTGCGGACGCTTATTGATTATGGCGAGCGTTAGACGGACCGAAATGTGGTGAGCCGTAAACGGATTAAGACATATCCTATTTTGAATGCGGTGGTGAGGGAGAGAGTGGTAACTCATCATACTCTAATACTCTTCATTCACCTAACCGCTTTCGCCCCGCTGGGCCTCTCAGGTATTGACATTTTTGTCAACCTTTGTTCTTGTCAAAATTTAGATATCGCAATTGCAGAGATCAAGAGAGGCGATTCATATTATTTTCTCCCGAATTCATCCCTTCGAGAATTTGCCGATCCACGGAACCCTGAAAATATGGATCTTTTCGTATTGTAATACCGCGTTCCGTCCGGCGAGAAAATCTTGCTTCTTACAAAACTTCGAGAGACAGAAAAAGTCCAAAAAAGAAAAAAAATCTATATAACTCAGTTGAATTCCTTTCTAATCCAAGTTCTCCCCGAGGGTGGAACGGGGTGTCGGCGAAAAGTTTTTATTTCGACGGACTGAAGGGCCTTGACTAGTGAATTTTTGCCATCTGCGCCGAGCTTCTTCCAATTTATATTCAAATTCGGTTAAGAATACTCTTTTCAGTAATGGAGTTTCTTCGTTGACTTTGATTAAGCAAGAAACCAGTCAAGCGACGATCTTTATAAATTTCCACCCTATTATTTCGAATAGCTTTTGGTTCATTTTTCTTAAGAAATGAACCTTTGTAATCGGTCGGGAAAAAATTTTTTTTAACACCCCCTGAAAATTTGTTGGTTTACGTTTCAAGGGGTGTAGAATCCGAATCTGCAATAAAAATTTTTTGTCCGTCCGCCGTCCGCCGTCCGCCGTCCGCCGTCCGCCGTCCGGGGTTTTTCAGGGGGAAGGAGTTATCGAAAAATTTTGAAATTTTTACCAAAAATCAAGTTCCGTATCTAGTTGGTCCTAACGTCTCGACAGAACCCTACCTTAATTTTAAGGCCAGTAAAACAGCTGTTGAAAAGGTAAAAAATTCGTGCTTTTCAGGAAAAAAGCAACATAGGCATGTGAGGCATCATTTTCTATAGATTTTTCTATGCCGAATCGAATGAGACCATCGCCACGCCGGTAGCTTCAACCGTTCAAGAGTTATTGCAGTTTTAGTGAGACATTTTTGAGTTTTTTTAAATTTTTACAATTCTTAATAACTCGAAAACGACTAGAGCCACAAAAATCGTTTTCCACTCGTTGGAATGCCCACAAAAACTTCTGTCCTCCCGATATCTTCAATTTAAAGAATCTAGTCGCATTACACAAATCAGCAAAATAAAAATCGGAAAAAATTGAGAATTTGGCCTCTGCTCTTAGATACGGTTGATTGATCTACTTACGACCACTAGCCTATTCCAACAACAAGGTGACGCACTCACACTAGACCAGTTGCGCTTGGCAACATGAGAGCGAGACAAGCTTCAACAATGGTTCTGAGGCATTCTTGAGGCATTTTTAATTTCATTATTCAGAGAATTTAATTCTGATTATTCTGTTAATTATTATTTCTGTTAATTATTCTGTTAATTCTTATTAACAGATTAACAGAAATAATAATTAATTATTATTATTTCTGTTAATTCTTCTGTTAATTATGTAGGCATTTTTAATTTCATTATTCAGAGAATTTAATTCTGATTATTCTGTTAATTATGTAGGTAGGCGAATAAGAATAGATTGAATGGTGAATTTAACAAAATTGAACTATGAGAGATTGGTAGACAGATACCTATCGGGATAGTAAAGTGAGCAGTGTAGCTTTTCTTCGCCGGGTAGAAAAAAAGTTTTTCTAAATCCCATCTAAAATACAAATTTATGCTTAAATTCTTGAATAATAACAACTAAATACCGTGTTTAAGGAGTACCTATATAAGTAGGTACCTATCCCTAGGTTTGTCTTTGCAATCGAAAAATGAACCCCTGTGCAAAATTTGCAGAGCTCTTCGGATACACAGAAAACTAATGTGCACATGCCACTGATCTACTTAGCAGCGTTTTTTTAATAAGTATTTTTCGACTTTGCTGAATTCGGTCATTCTTATGGATACACTGATTCCAGGAATAGACATCTGACGGGCTACTGTCACAACTTTTGAGGGCAAAATAGGCTAGACAGGAATTTTTCGAGAAAAATCCTTAGGTATTAGGAATACTAAGGGGTTTTTGGTGTGACTCAACAATTCACAATACCTGCAATACTTATAACACTCCGTACATTCCAGTACCTATGCGAAACTATTGAACTTGTGTAGTTATTTATTTCCGATTTTCGGACGTGGCTCATAAACGTGTTGGTGAAAACCTCACGGCGTTATAGTAATAGGCGTAGCGTGACGCCGAATTGTCGCCCTTCGCCTGACACGCCCACAAAGGTTAGCTCAACAACTTCTACAATGATTTCTATTTTCAACACAACAGCGGCTCGGAGTCACAAATAATTACGAACAGAGTTGGAGCGAGAAGAATGATGAAAATCTCGAACGTATCTTGATGCGGAAAAACAGGATAATAGGGTAAATCGACGGACTACTAATACAAATAATGTCAACTCGCAACTCTTATCCCAGTGAGAGGAATTGTTCAAAAATAATTTCGAAAATTAAGATCAGATTAATCTTAATACAGAACCTAACTAACGCATTTCTGATAAGGTAATAATATTAAATTATTATACCACCTGCACCACTATGTATTATGTAACATAGGCCGTCAAGATTCGATAAATCGAGTAGAAGTATTTTAGCTTTTGAATCGTCATTGGATTGTCTTTTTGACTGATAGGCCTATCAACATAAGATACTTTTTTGAGGATGAGCTGCTATTAACTACCAAGAGCAATAATTTCAGCCGAGAGAAAAACAGTTACCTGCGAATGGCATTGAGGAACATGCGCCGCCATTCGTCATACATCTAAAATCAGATTGCCTGGCTAGAAGAGGAGAGTATAAAAACCATCTCACGGGAGAAAACGTTCGCAGATGCATATAAACATGAAATCCGGCAGTCGATAAAAAATGAACCAGAAAACGACAGAGATCAAAGGATGGAAAAAACCAGAGGTCTCCGCCTCTTCGAATTGGAAAGCGGAGAGGGGGAAATAAATCAGAGGCCTTTATTTATGTAAGGGCATTTGAAGTCAGGAGCAGAGAGATCGAAAAATTAGGTCACGGGAAATCCAGCATTACGTCGCTTAAAGGGCAACACCAGCTATCTCAGTGTTATAGAATAGTGGCGTCACTTGAACGACAATTAACCGAGTATGATACTTTTCAAATTTAACCACGGATTCAGGACCAATCATGAAGAACGACATGATACGATTAGGTAGAGCTGATAAGATTTGTCACAACACCTATGGCGGGGGGTACTATGTTTTTTTTTACATTTAAATATTGGAATTCAACTCGTAAAACGAGCCAGACTCAAAAGTGCAAATGTTGGGAAAATTGACAACTTTTTTGAATAATGGATCTGTAGAGGGAACCCTACCACTTCAAAAATGATATAATTTTGACGGAAGGAGCTTATCCGGAATTCATCATTGCGAATTCAATTCCGCTGTCAGTCCAATGATAAAATAATATTCGCGTATCATCGTTGACGTGAGGGACTTTGAACTTGCCATCAGCTCCCAGCATTTGGATCATCTTCAAAATTACAACGCTCCGCGGTTTTCGGCTGACATTTATCTCTCCCCAAGAAATTCGACTCTCTATCTCCATCTTTGTCGAACCGAATGCGGTTGGTACGTCCCTTTCCGTCCATCCAGCACCGCTACGATACCATTGCCTCGGCGAAATGTGGAAATCAAGTTGCCATCTTTTATCGTTTTTCCAGAGCACGTATCATCCCGATTGCAATTGTTTCCCAGGAGATGGCCCCTTGATATTTTGATGAAACTTATCATCGGCTCTCCTCCGAAAAACCATTTTCAACGTCGCTCTCTCATAGCTCCATTGCTGGGGATATTCCACGGGAGATTTCGATTTTTTACGATCCATACTATTTCAGTGAAAGGTTTGATGAGCAATGCAGCGATTGATGAATTCCCTCATGTGAAAGATTGGTTCCAACGAAAACCACTCTGATGAATCGAATGGAATGAGAAAACCGGTCTCATGCCGGTAACAGGTACCAACGAGTCCAAAAGCTATGATGGCCACTGTTAAATCAACTTACAACTTGTGATTCCTCTTCAACTAACGATATGGCGTTCATAAAGACATAACATTATGTTAAATTCAGGGTAAATAAATCCTGAATGCAAATTTTGATCAGACACCAGGCACAGTGAAACTCGAATAAGGTTAATGCACCGTAAAAAGATGGAGAATGACAAGGTGCAATTTGATGAAATAAATAACACTTGGCTCAATAAAGTAACATGGCAGGGAGGACAAAGTTGGAGGAAAAAAGTTGTCAGACATGCCATAAAGAACACTCCACTTCGAAAAATGAACGATATGTAAAAATATTGAGAAACAAACTTGTTACGAAGTCGTTATCCACTGTAGTCACGCTAATCCAGCCGTCAATGCAGCGTCATCGCAGTTTCAACAGGCTACGGGCCACTCGGGGTTAATCTGCGGCGAAATCATGACAGGGGGTCGATCGCAGGTTTTTCTAATCTGATACTGCCTCACGACTCCTGTCCACGCGATGTCATCCAAGTTGGACCTCAATTCAATAGAACGCGGGGGGATGCGGAGGCAGCGAAAAAATAAACCGAAATTAGTAAAAAGCGAAAAATGAAAAAGTTTGCGTACGATGATAGGGATTGATTTTTATGAAGGATCGAGCGAGCTGATGGGTGCAACTTTCTGGAGTAACTTAGTTGCAGCAACTCTGACATAACCCCAAAATTGCGATTGGAACAGGGAAACGAAGCATTTCCATATTGTTGCTCCAGATTTGAACAGGTTCCTCCTGGTTCCAGCAGAAATTGTAACCAAGTTTACTACATCATTTCAACCAGGAAAGAGGTGAGTGATATTGCAGAGCTAGCGTCAAGGAAACATGGATTATCTCATAAGAATACCCAATAAACCCCGACAACTTTTGAGAAAGCTAAACTTCAAATCGCAGGTGTCAGAGCGAAACCCCCTATCGTAATTTTTGTAATGTGCCTTGCATGTGCTCCATGTTTTATAGACTGTCTTTATCGTACTTTTTCGTTTTTTTCATCCTTGACAACCAGGGTTTCGGCCTTCCTGAAAAATGACCAAAATGACTCTAGGGGGTGTCGCTCTGGCACCCACGAAATGATAAACAAACCAATCTTTCCCACTCCCTAGTGAAATGTCGTCAGAAGGGGGAACCGGCATCACTTGCTGATGAGCTCAGAAACAGGTGTGTATTAATCATGAAACCATCGACAAGTTCGGTTTCAATGTGAATATGAAGGAAATTAACAGGAAACTAACGGGAAACCCGCTCTTGGATAAATTCGCGTCAACTCGACTGCCTCGCGTTCATAAACGACAGATCAGTCGCATGTATACAGGCTCCATCAATAAACAAAGCTGATAGAAAAGGTAGTATATATTTCTTAGTTCTTGATGAATATATACAGCAAGAACTAAGAATAAATAATTAATTAATTAATTAATTCCGACTATTAAACATAATATATTATATTCTTTGAGTAGGACCAGCATGAAGATTTGTGAAAATAATATTCACTTTTCTAATTCAGAATCTCAATTAATTTCCAAAGTATCATAATTACATAGGTAAGGGTTTACCGATGTGGGATAACTCGTTTTCTTTTGGACTCTTATGAAATAAGGCTCATCGTCTGAGGTCATATGACCTATATTAGGCGACGCCGAACCTACGGTCTCTCATCACCATTCAACATACTGGGGTAGTTTAATGTGAAATGAGGTCTTTGAAAATATTTGCGAAATCGAGCGGTAAAAGCTGACTAGACGCTGTTTGAACAGCTGAAAGCTCCGTCAGTCTGGAAATAGGACCCTTTTTCAACTTTTTTTAGCTTCGGAGAACTAATTTCCGTTTAGCCTGCAGGAGGCGAGTCTTTTTAAACATGTTTTGAAAGAAATTTGAACTTTTAACGACGCCATTATACGGGGAGAAAGGGCTGGCGCACACTGACACCGACACACCCCCAACGAACATTCTATTATTTATAAAAGAAACACGTCGATTTTTTACAAGCCCGTTCCCCTTCAAAAGGAAATCCTTTGCCCGTACTTTTTGCAAATATTTAGCCTGATAACATTCAACAAGTCGGTGAGCAGGTAGTGGGTAATTTTTTAATTCAGACCCCCATTCGGGAAACTCGGTTGTGCCGTGCTCTTTCATTGTCTGCACGAGCAGAAACTGAGCAAAAGGAATAGTCTACGAAAAAGCGTGAAAAGAAAATGATCAAATGACAGAAACGTTTTTCCGCCGACAAACATACGTAGAAGAGGGCCCCAGTACCGTAAACAATGACCGGGTTAGTATCCCCATCGGTACAAAGTTTCATTTCCGCTCTGTTTCCCTCTCAAAACAGAATAATAATCCCGTTTTTGCTGCTGAGGGCTGTGCATCAGTGAATTCACTCAGTATGATTTGGGTCTGCAGGGGCATTACATCTGCGAACTGGTCCCAATTCAGGGAAAACGACGAGGCATAAAAGGCAGCACTTCGAATTGGAAAAAATGCTCCAACGAACAATTTCTCGGAATATACCCAGCCTGTATTATACAAAATCGAGGACGAATAAAGTGAGTAATATGTTAAAACTGGTCTCAAAAATAATAGGATTTTTGGGGGGGACTACCCTAAAAATAATATTGGCAAAAAGTTATGACAAGTAGCTAACATGAGAACTGCATATTTGTTCACATTAGGTTCATATGGGTAAAAAACAATCTCCAGAGCCACTGAAACCAAACAATTTTCAACTCGTTAAAGTCGCCGACTCGTTAGTCACTGTGTGTCACCTACCTATCAACAAAGCTAACCAACAGCAACCTTTCAGAAACTGTAACGAGCCAAAGAGTTGTCAGTGTAAATATCTCAAGTTAGGAACTCGGCGGACGTAGAGAATGTCATTCTCAGAATGAGCTCGAGATGAACCATAAAACTCGTATGTTTTGTAACTGGAACGAGAAACTTGATTTAACCAACACATAGCAAGAGCGCCAATATTACACTTTAAGCACTAGAACGAAAATGCGACGGAAGCACTTCCCCTAGAGCAAATTCTATTTTTCCATCGAAAAAACTTGAATAGCTTGGCGGAACACCCTAGGGTACGACGCGAGGATAGCTAGAGAAAACTTTGCCCGGCGGGGGTACCAATAAAGCAAACTGTTTCTATGCAAGCCTCAGTTCAGCGATGAAGAAGACGAGGAAAGTTTTGGATAAAAGCAAAAACAGAGAACAGCTTTCAGTTCCCCCAGCTAAAGCAAAATAACATGGCGCGCTCGGAATTTCCTCTGATACTACAGGTTTTTTGGACAGAATCAGGCTCGCAGGCATCTCTTGCACTCGGTTAAATATGCAGAGCCACGATATCACGTTTAGTTCGCAAACCCTTGGTATTGATTTCAAATTCAGCTCGTTGCTAAACCCATTAGCGGGCGGTCTAAGACCAAGAAGTGGTGAAGACCAAGAGAATCGTCAAACTGAGGGCGCCTTCAATTTTATCAGTGATTGCAGGCACGAATGCAATCATCGATGGATGAGTTGGGATAAAATTTTGCGCTGGGTTATGACCTCAGAAGGGCCATAGATGACGAAGTAGATGTCAAGAAAAGGCTACACTGAAAGGATGGACCTGCAGAGACACGAAAAATCCACAAGAGAGCCAAAAAGCGTAGCAACGTGAACATGGCGTGAACAGATTTTATGTTAGTAACATAAAATTTTACACGCCGGGCTGTTGGGGTTACGCCCGACGTCAGACACACGCTTCGGGGCGAACACCTCGGAACTCAACAGCCGGCCGTTGAGCCGCCGATTCGTACCGTGCGTCCTAGAGCGGCAATCAGCCCGCCCGGCAGGCCCGTGAAAGGGGAGGAAAGAACGTGCGGCACTCAACGAATCAGCGATCACCACGGCTGGACCCGCCCACCGACGGCTCAAGCCGCTGGTTTCGATTTTTGAATGTTTCGGGCCGACCGTGGCCGCCCCACCGCCTAGCGGGTTGAACCGTTCGTCTGATGCGGGTCTGATCCTCGCGATAGATTAATACTTCAATGGCACCTCACTTATGAAGAATGTCTTACCATAATATGGTACCATAATATTATTCCCAGTTCGGCAGACTGGCTCTTGGTTTTCACGATGATCATTCAGCCAGCAATTCGACCATCATTATTCAACTACCACTTATAGACCATGTAAGCTCTAGCTAAAATACTATCGACCAATGAAGAATTTCGCCCAAAAAAATCTCAGGCCATTAACCAATGCTCCGCATATAGTAAGTTGGCGTTCAACTTTCAAGCGCCTTTTAGTGATTTTCTCGACTCCCACATCCAGAAAGTTGTACTCGCTTTAAATTCAATTTGAGCGATATACGCGACGGATAAAAGTTCCGAAGAAGAAACATTAGGGCCGATGGATAAGTGATGGATAAGTTATGTGCATCAGTTACGGCTACAGTGAAGAGATGGCACTGACTTGTCGGAATTCGGGGTACCTACCATTATCGCTACGGTACAATGTTTCAAAATTTTGTAAACTTTTCTGAACATACGTGAAATTGATTTACTTACTGAGGGACTGCGCGACTATTTCTATAAAAATGTTTAGGATAAATGCTGAACATCTAGTGAGACATAACCCTTCAGTAGCGACGCACTCATGGGCGGGCAGACATTGTCCGGGCAGATAGACCTATAGATTGCAAGATTGTGCTATAAATTTTTAAAATACTACCTACATTTTTATAATTTCTATTATTTTTACGAATTGGAAGTGACGGTATTCTCGTTGCATCCCCTCTACTCCATTATTCAATTTCGACTACAAAACACAACTGAAACAGAAGGGGCTACTTCGATGCTAATTGTTAACAATCGCCAGCTATCTGCAGTTTCCAATGTTTCCTTTGTTGAACTCGAAAATGGAGCGATTCCCACTGCCAAAAGCAAGGATCAAAGTCGACAGATAAGTAAGTTATTCAGCCCTTGTGTTGGAAACCGAAACCGAAGAGAAACTCTCGGTCAAAGCCAACTCGATGTCGAAAGAGCAGAATGACGAAGATTGAAAATCGTCACAAAAGGTGCAAGGGGAGAAGAGAAAAGCGAAAGGGGAAATATCGTGAAGGATCTTTACCTGTTGCTTCTGTTCTACGAGTGACAAGAAAATATCGTGACATACGACCTTATTGATGTCAGTATTGATCATTGACAACGACTAAGTGGATATCTACCGGCTATACATTGTATAGTATACAAGCTTTCACCAACGCCCGAAGTGCCGGCTTGCACGGGTATTAAAGTATAAATAATGGCAATATTCAATCTCTGACTTTTTCAGCCGGAGCTTGATCGGATACAAAAGCAAACCGCTGTACGTTCAATACTTGCTTTATCTTCGAATGCACACTCGATCGTTCAAAATTCATCCTCCTCACCTTCTAGTTATTACCAGCCATAAAATTTAAACGATATTACCAACAGTTGCCAAGAACAACCCCAAGAACAATTTTGTAGGACAGATAAGAATTTTGTACAAAAAATAGAATGGAAGACAATTTATTATTTCACCATATGATTTCAAAACTGATGACGCAAACACATATTATGTTATTATCGGATTAGTATTGGAATGGTTCTTCAACTGTTTGACGTGAAACCCTGAATTCATAGTCCCTGCACAATACAATCGCCTGCAGACTGTTGCCTGAAGAGGTGGCTGATAGAAAATCACCCCAATCTAACACAGACAACAGCCACGCTTATCTGATAAGGCGGAGGGCAATTTCGATGGCTATACAGTCATGCAAGACTCCCGAGTCGGGCGGAATGCGGTATATCTAAACTGGAAGCCGCAACATGCCATATCAATATTGAAATTCGACATTCCCATTCACATGCCGAGATCTGGCTCAAGAACCTAACCAAATAGTCCCGAAACCATCTAACAGGAGCACCATGGGCGCTGGAGTTAGCTGATCTTGATGGCAGGTCAGAACAGTTAGCAATCGCATGAAGAAATGGCGACCTTGGACGAGAACATAATTTATACTATTTACATAAAATAACGGTACAACCTAAACATGAATAAATAAACTCGCCTTTTTTGAAAAAAATTATCTATATTAAACCAACTTTACACACAGCCCTCTCTATTTTCAGGTAATATTTATAAATTCGAATGGAATTTTCATTCAATTCGCAGTTAGCCCTCTGATATTGTAATTGGCATTTCGAAGCAGCCCACCGCGCTAATAGAAAACTCATTACGTTTTTATTTGAGCTCGAGAATCGATAAATGAGAAGTAATTCAGCAAAAAGGAAATGAGAATATTTCGGAGAGCCAAAGCACAAAAGAGACGGTTGTTGCTGGAAAATTGCTGAATAACCATGAGAGTTTCACTGGTGGGTTCTCCCCTCTAGACACTTTAATCAACCAAGTTGAAATACCTGGTTGTTCTCTTCTGACTAACTTATTCCATTCTGCTCGTCTCGCTGCTCGTCGTAACAATTTAGCTCATGTAGTTCAATAAGGAACATTATCTCGTCTTCGTTAGCGACGAGTCAAGTATCCTCGGTAGAAATTCAGCTCCACTCTATTTGAGGCGTTGATAGCCAGAGTGGACCATTCCACACAGGTGTTGAACTGAGAAAATCGCATTTGAAAATTTCGACAAATTTCTTGAAATTGATTAAGGGCCTTGTTATGGTGTTTTGAAGAAAAAAATACAAGCATTCTTGGGTGAACAGATGACTCATGAACCATAGGGACATTTCTACAAGCAACAAAGTCCACTCTGGCCATCAAAATCGGCGGCCAATTTGCAGACGGACCATTTGAAAAGTTGCGCTCTCTCTCAGCACATTCGAGAACGAGTCAAATTTTAATAATAATTCGATAGATAGAGCAACCACAGACCCATTGCACTGTATAACTCATTTTTGGACAGTTTGTGGAATGGTCCACTCTGGCTATCAACGCCTCATTTCGTCTTGGGTTTTTATTCAAGTCGAAGAACGTTTGAATAGGGTTTCAGAAGAAAATACGCCCCAAAGAATCGATCGATCAACATTATCAGCTAAGCTAACTTGAAAATGAGTTTTAAATTCAACCCAACTCCGATTCCCATTATGGCGTTCAAGAATAAGGGTGACCTCGTACGGATGAGCATCGATGGTCAATACTATCGAACTATCGATGTTTTGCATTTGATAGTCGATGTTTTTACCATCGATGGTTTAGAACCGATGTTTCTTCACTATCGATTACTTCAATGTGATAGTATTGAATCTTCTCTTTATGAATCTGAATCCCACTTTTGTGCCTATATTTAACTGGAAAATTCGTCATTGCAATTTTGGTTGATTTTGATTGACTAAACTGACCAGTGGTTTCTGAAATTTGTATGATGCAAATTGCAAAGATAGATACTTGAATTATCCTAGGCATCAATTCAATTTTAAAACTTCTTCGCTTGAACAAAGAGGTATCGATACTATCGATAGTTTTGTACCAATAGTTTTTAACAATCGATGGTTTCCTTTGATAGATTATTCGATGGTGACTATCGATAGTTTCCAATCGATGCTCATCCCTATGACCTCGGCTGACAGGGGGAGTACTGATTTCGATAACTTACCGATCAAGCCGGATTCAAACGCTTCATCAATAACCACGTACCTGTAACAAAAAGGTACGAAATTAAACATTAATGTAACAGTTTTCCCCGAATGGAATTATTATTTTTGATGGCCTTTAACCGTAAAATTCTTCCAAGTCCGTACTTGGATTTTCATTTGAGTTTTCAAGCTACGGGGTGAAATCAATCCATGGGTATTACAGGGTTCTGCAGTGGATCGGTCTATCGCATGACTTAAACCCGGACGTAGCAGTCGAGATCAATTTGCATAAGTGGCCGTTCGAATTGCCAATCAATGGCAATTTAAAAGATTTCAAGCCACAACGGCCAACAGGGATTAGTAATATACTACCTCATTCTAAACGAGTTGGTTAGGACGAGAAAATATAGAGAAAACGTATCTATTTTGATGGGAAAGCGTCTAAACGATTGGAATCGTGAGAATTTTCAATATTCAAAATATAGAATACACCTTATACTTCATCTTATAGAACTTGGTAAATAAAAGAGTTTTAAAAGTTCCCCTAACAAGGGGGAAAATGAAATCGACGAAAATTTTAATAGCAACTTCCATCACGAATCAGCATTCGATAAAAGAGTAATGAGAGTCAGGGAAAGCGAAATGAAGAATTAATTCACTTTTCCCGCCGTCAAGTTTTATAGGAAATTACCTCTTTTTACGAAGCGTTCACGAGGCTGTTATTTTAAAAACTCGGAAAACCTGATATTCCATCGATAGGCGAAGATGATGAGAAAAAGTGCTTATCTAATCATTTAACTTTACGATATATTTTCAATATTTCGACAGAGTTATTGTTAATTGTTTTTCTTTACAAATCGAGTCAGACCAATCATGATTGAGATCGTCGAATTCCAAATTAATGTATCAAGTCACTAGCTAGATGAGGCACGTCTAACCAATAATTATCTCACGGACGCATAATTTCACCAACTGACCTGCTGAGTTTATCTGATTTGCACGAAGCCTTGACGTTAAGAATAGAAACTGTCGAGTCAAAAGCTGATGCTAGGGACAAACGGGGAACTATAATGATAATCTCTTTACTGGAAGCTAGTGTAGTTCCAAGGCTCGGCTTACGAAAGGGCACGACGCAAAGGGCGAGAAGAGATCAGGCCCATTTGTTCGAAGAAGACAAGTTTGACAAGACAGACAATGAGCCCGAACTTGAAGATTAATCGTTTGGACGAGGACTTGAACCAAACTATGGTCAGGAGACAAAGCCTATACGAAGCAAAGAGCCGCGGAGATGATCCACATCATTTGAAAATGACAAAAGACACGGTCGGAGAAGATAAACTTTGGCGTAAACTATTGATAAAAAAATCAATGATATGAACAATTGATCATCAGGTGCAGTGGGGGAAAAACTGAAAGAACGTTTCGAAGTAAATAGGTACATGCAGTTCATAAAATGAGAATTAAAGTCCCTAAACTGCAATATTATTTCCTCAGTAGCGTTGGCAAACGTTTTGGAACGACGTTTTTCCAACGATAAAACCAAATACACCCACTGGCTTCAGCTCCAGACGGATCGGATTAGTGAAGCGAACGTAATCGGAAACGTTTTCATGGAACATGAGGCCACCTACGCGAGGCAAACCAGATGAAACTCGCCAACAGGTCATCCTTTTCCTGGAACACACAAGACGGACGCACGTGGACGACGGATGGTGTTCCTGGAATTAAACTGACGACCAAAGCCGACACAAGCCTGAGAACGGTGCTCGAGCCCAAGACGAGCCTTATGTAAGCCAAACTCCAGTCAGGGCTTCAGCCACAACCATCAGCAAGGCCGCAAGTTATACGCAGCCGACATTGCAGACTGCCAATGGCACGGAACCATGAGGAGACCAGCCGAAAGACAACCATACCAGTACACAAGTATAATCGAAAGGCAACCAGCCGAAAGACAACCATACGACCATACCATGACCGACCAACCGAGCTATTATGTAGTAGAGCTGTTTATCTTACTACATGGGGAAGATCGGCACCATGGGGAAACCAGCCGAAAGACAACCATACGACCATACCATGATCGAAAGGCAACCATGCCAGCACACAACATTGATCGTCCAACTGGCCACATAAAAACCCACCAGTAGAGCTGCCCATCCCACAACATGGGGGAGATCGGCACCCCGACACACGGACGATGGAAGACAACCCCAACACAGCACCCCTCGCTCTAGAGGATGCACACCCCCGACATAAAGGTGAAAAAAAATTCAGAAAAATACAGTACAAAAACAAGAATACTTAACAGTAAAAAATTGCAAATCTACATGAAAAGAAATTGATAAATAAAACAATAATATCTATTAATAGAAATCAATAAAAATAGCACGCGTCCTTCTCCTCGCCCGCAGAGTCGAGATATCAGGAGATATTACTACCCGCAGATATTACTACCCAGCCTTGATGTTACAGATCGCAGATCACATCAATTCACAGTTCTTGGGAAGACGATTCGGATAATTTCGAATCCGATTTCATCCAATAATCCTCAACTCCGAGAGGCTTCAGCACAAACCTACCAGCACTCGAGGGATAACAGCCACTGAAAAAGTGTTATAAGGATCGCACGAGGGAAAATGCTACTATGCTTAATCTTGAGATTGAAAACGGGATCATAGAGAAGCCGAAAATCCCTTTGGCGTATTGAATATTACACCAAGAGTTGGGGGATGGCTGACGGCGACGAGCTCTTCATACGTCATTAGGAGATCTCATTGAGACAGGTATTCCGCTCTGCTCTACAGTTCCATCAACACCCAATCCGACTGAGTCCTTTCATAACAGTTCGAACCCCCGATCGAGGATAGATGAGCGGAGGAAATGGTTTGGATCGAAGGGGGCTCGGTCGGCCAAAAGCGGGAAAATGAGGTTTCTATCCCTCTTCCTCAAGATTGTATAGAGGGTAAAGCTTTTCCTTCCCCCATCTACGCTTCTGGTGGTTCAACAGATTGAATCTGAAATCCGAGGAGGATTACTCAAAAACGTTTCAAGACATGGGCCATCCTCCCCCACGAAAAGGCGGTAAAGGGAGCGAAAAGATTACGTAAAATAACTTCGGGCTTGGGACTTTGGGATGAAAAAACCTCTTAGGGTACTTTCAAAGGCAAAGCAACCAGTAATGCCCTCAGTATGACTGGGAAGTGGAATTAGAATCTAGTAACTAGAAAAAAGTGAAGGCCTCTAAAAAAGTTTGTATAAGGTCAATGGCTCTGACGTATCCTGCTGGAATATCCATAGGTTTTTGACAAACACTCTGTCGCTTTGAAAGGCATTTTTGAAGGCCTGATATCCAAAATCGCCTTGAGGAAATTAACACATAGTAAATTCGAAGGATAATATCTCGATGCGCTGCACGTTCGAAATGCGCTGAAAATCCTGATACTCGCACAGAAAGGCGCGCATGAGATACAAACATTTCACAATTACCTCCATCTCAAAAGCCACGAGAGCTAATATGCTTGAAAGCCGATTAACCGTTCCACCTTCCCATTTTCACGCTCAATTATTTCAAAGTACAATATCAGCAATGTCAACACAGATTGTTCGCCTTCGAGCTCCGAAAAGTTTATCAGCAACGAGCGCCGTTCCGCATCTGAGCGCGGGGTTTCTCAATTTTTCGACGAAAAGTTCCAAGCCATCTTGACAGCGTAACGTGGATTTACTACCTTCCGTTATATTAATGTAAGCTCGAGAGCAATATTTTAATTCGCGGTGAGGGGAACTCCAAGCGAAGTTTACTTCTGGGTCAACGGAAAAGGGAACGAAGTTTGGAAATATTGTTTTTCTTGACGAAGGTGTTTTTCGCTAAGTCGTACGCCACAAGAGCGTGGAGCTTAACTTATTTGTGCTTGATTTTGAAAGCCTTTCCTAAACCGATGGTAGGTACTTGACGCGATAAACAGTTCGCCACAGTGTTCGATATTTGTAGGACCTTGACGCCAAACCAACTTCACCGATGTTTGGAATGTTGTCCGACGATCATGAGTATTAAACATATCTCTTCAAGATAAACCCATGATTTTCTGCCCCCAGGGTAAATATAAAAAATAAAAAAAAACAGGGTTGGCAAACAACTGAAGATATTATTCTGCAAGATAGAACGAAGATTTTAAGATTAAAAACGCTCAAATCGATTCATTTTTTCGACCAGAAAAAAAGAAAACCCAAAAACTGTCTGAACATCTCAAGTACTGTGAGTCACCCGGACTCCGGTCAAACATGATGATGGAACATGCCGAAACGAACGTTTCAGTCCAAGAAATTTGGAAAAAAGTTGAGAATTGAGGGAGCCAATTTCTACGCCACATAAATCCCTGGTAGATCCGATTCCCGGAGATGGGTTTCTCGGGAAATGCGGAAAAAGGTTAACACCTATGCTGTTCAAATACCGGCGTTAGGAATTCGTCGAGGTGACGGTAGTTAAGCGAGAAGAATCTCGATTCGTTTTTTCACGGTTCCAAGAAGGATTTCAAATTCAATAACGCGAATACCGGAAGTATTCGTAGAATTTTGCATCAAATAAACGTCCTGTGCATCGCTTTCCTCGCCAAATCTGCGGGCGTCGGGTGTCCTCGATTAGGATCCTGTGAACTCACTTTACGGGAAAGACCGGGCGTTACCCGAGAACTCGTTACCGGGCGAAGAGGTTTTATTAAAAAACCGCAAGAACCGACTCGCATGTGCACGGAGAGGGCGAATAAATTGAACCGTTCGTATAGAACCTAGTTAGGTTAAAGGGTGAAAATATCATGACACGTTAAAGAACTAGCAAGGATTAGCAGCGTTCAATGCCTTGAAAAAACTTTTTAGGTATGCTAATATATCGTCGGTTACACGGCATCATGACATAAGTCCATTTTTGCAACTTTTCAGGAGAGACAAAAAACTGATTCCTAGGAACGGAATAATCTTGGCATAACTCCAAAAATGTGGCCATTATCATAGCATAACTCCTATTATACCTATCTTCCTGTTACAATAGAAATGGTTGACTTATGTCATGATCCGCAATAGCTGAGTTCTGCCATGATAACAAACGCGGCGATAGCATCGTTCTTGTTGACTTCTCGGTGAAACTAATCATTCCAATGGAACCGGCACAAAAAAAAAAATACTTCAAGAACCACCTCTAACTCAAATCGTCAAAAATGGACTTATGTCATGATGTAACTGACGATATCTGAAAAATAATGTCGCACTCGCATTCACATTCTTGATGCTCCTTTCCAAACTGTGAACCTAATCTGATTTATATGAGGGAGCTCAAATTTTCAAAAACCTCAATCAATATTTTAATTTTCTATTTCTATAATCTGACAAGATGTCCACTTTGCTGGCGATCACTATACACCTGTCGCGAATGCAAAGTTTCTATGTTCGAAGTAGTCTGTCTATACGCTCAAAGCAAAACAACCTTATGGTAAAATTAATTTTTTATGTACGGCAGTCGATCGGTGAGTTCTGAATTAAAGAATAATTTGAATTAATTTAATTGACGTTGACAGACGAAAAAAGTGGGGACTACGACTCAACAAAACAAATATCAACACGGAGGAAAATATTCTGACATGTTTTTCGAAATGATTGATTCTTCCGAGAGAAGCTCGAGCTTTATTCGTTCAGTCGGATACCGTTCCATTATCAGCCAAAAGGAGGTGTTTCCGCTAGACGACTAGACATTTTCCACAAACGGCGAAGGCTCGCAAAACATAAATCACCATGGCTGCTACGATCAATCATAGAATCTTTTGACCGGAGATTGCTCTAATGCCATGGCAACGTATGTGGGTCAGAAAACCTTTCCGTCTGAAATGCGAAAAAAGGAAGATCCCTCGTTAGGTCGCTCTCAGCTCGAGATGGTAGGCCATAGTCAGGGTAAGTGCAGCTGACGATAAAACGCGGTTAATGTATTATTTGGCGTATTCAGGAGAATTGCTGAGTGCATGGAGCAGTAGCGACTTCCTAGAGAACGATATTTCAGGAGCTGGCAGCTGGTAGACTGAGAAAAACACAATCCGACGTTCAGAATCATCAACATGACTGGTATTGAAAATAAATTTGGCTCTCAACGACTGAAATTTCAGCTGGACCGCTTTTAAAAATAGCCAGTCAGGCAAATTCAAGGGAAAAATAAAAAATCCAGTTCGTGGTCGTATTACCTAATTTCCGAGGTATCCAGGTATTATTTCCAAAATTCACCTACCTGAAGCGAAAAGTTGGACCGACAGGACGGATGAAAAGGTAGTTTTGAGAATTCGTACATTCCAACTCGTTGGTGCTTGAAACGAATCAACGACCGTTCTAGCAGGTATTTCACGGTTCATGTAAATTCCAAGAGATAGGGTTGCGAAATAGGAGTCGAGGTAAGAGCAACGAGGTTGAAAAGCTTTTCTCTCTTGTACTGGCTCTTTTCCAAACGGTCATCCGAACGTGATATTCTCGCATGATCAACGGTTCCATCAACCCTTCTGCGATGCCGCTTTTTCTTTTTCAACAATCCATTTATGGCCCAACCATCGACCTAGGTCATCACGATGGTCCGTCTGGATGGTCTCAGCAATATCATATAAAAAATCTTATGATAGTGGAAAAAAATAAACTGTCACCTCAGGAATTATCGTTGTTTGAGCCGAAAAATGATTCCTCGGCACAGCAGAATAGCCCGATGCCATGACAGACATCTGTCCATGGCGTACGATTGACCGACCGTGGTCGATCATGGCCATTGCCCTTTGAATCATGAGATTCGAAGACTCGAAACGTCGCTGGACAACCACTAAATCAAACTGTCGAGACTCAAACTCAAACGGAAACTCGAACTGATGCTGAAACTCGAACTGAAACTAGGACTCAGATTGAACCTCATACAAAAGCCTCAAACTCAAACTCGAACTTATATTCAAACTCAAACTGAAACTCAAATTGATACTCAAACTGAAACTGATAATCAAACTCAAAGGTTAAAGGAAAGGTAAACTCAAACCCAAATGGATACTGACCCTCAAACTGAAACTAAACCCCTAGCTCAAAATGACACTCAAACAGAACTCAAATTCAAACTGATACAAAAAGTGGAACTGGTACTGATAGATACTCAAACTGAACTCAAACTCCAATGATACTGGTGCTGAAACTCAAACTGAAACTTAAACTCAAACTTATGATAGGTCAAACGAAAAAACTCGAACTGATACTGATACACAAATTCAAATTGTTAATAATGATACTCAAACTCAACGGTCGAAAGAAAGGTCAACTCGAACTGAAACTGAAACTCAAACTCATAATCAAACTTAAACTGAAATTCAAACTCATAACCAACCTCAAACATCAAACTGAAGATCAATTTAGCTAGAGTTTGACTTTCAGTTTGAGTTTTAGTTTCTGTTTGATTGTGAGTTTGAGCGAAACTCATAATCGTACTGAAAGTTCGACTACGAGTTTGAGTTTCAGTTTCATTTCGAGTTCGACTTGGAGTTCGATTATGGCCATGAGAATGAGTTCGATTTTCAGTTTGAGTTTGAGTATCAGTGAGGTTTTAAGAAAGCGAATTCAAGTTTGAGTTCACCTTTCTTACGATCTTTGAGTTTGAGTTTTAGTTCAACTTTTGAGTATGTGTTTAAGCAAAACTCATAATCGAACTGAAAGTTCGACTACGAGTTTCAGTTTCATTTCGAGTTTGACTTTCATTTCGAGTTCGATTATGGCCATGAGAATGAGTTTGATTTTCAGTTTGAGTTTAAGTATCAGTATCAGTTTAAGTTTAAATTTCAGTTTCAGCTGGTGTATCATTGTGAGTATGAGTTTGGGTTTAACTTCAAGTTTCAGTTTGAGTTTACCATTCTCTCGATCTTCGAGTTTGAGTATTAGTATCAGTTTGAGTTTTCGGTGTGTTTTATTTTCAGTGGAAGTATCCGTATCAGTTTGAGATTAAGCATCAGTATCAGTTTTAGTTTTCGTTTCAATTTGAAGTCAGTTCGAGGTTCAGTTTCAGTTTGAGTATCAGTACCAGTTTGAGTTAATGTATGAGTATCAGTTTGAGTTTTGGTTCCAGCATGAGTTACAGTGTCAGTTTGAGTATCAATACCCATTCGTGTTTGAGTTTACCTTTCCTTCGAAATTTCAGTTTGAGTATCAGTATCGATTTGAGTTCTCCCTCAGATGATGCTGTCGGGTTATTCTAGTCTTAAAACGAACCAACAGCAGAAGGATGGTATTAAGCGTAACCTCGTAAGCCAATCTTCGTGAGAGGCATCAGGTGACGAGGATCGGCAGACTTGCATCACTATTTAGTCATCGGTCCTCGAACGGGAGTCTGACTCATCTATCCTCCTCCATGTTCGCCGATTGTGGATTCATGCCGCATTGCAAGTTATGATAATTTTTAACAAATTAGATGATTGGCGGAATTTTCTTTGTTACTGCAATTCTGTGAGTGTCAGTACCAACTAGCCGACGCTTTTCTAACTGAGGAAGGTTAAACATTAATAAAGTTAAAGGAATAGTGCTGCCATAATTATTATGGCAGCACTATTCCTTTAACTGCTACGAGTACAATCGCCCACCCTCCATCATAAATCACTCAAAGCACACACCGAAAACCCAATTTGAGGCGTTGATAGCCAGAGTGGACCATTCCACAAACTGGCCGAAAATGAGTTATACAGTGCAATGGGTCTGTGGTTGCTCTATCTATCGAATTATTATTAAAATTTGACTCGTTCTCGAATGTGCTAAGAGAGAGCGCAACTTTTCAAATGGTCCGTCTGCAAATTGGCCGCCGATTTTGATGGCCAGAGTGGACCTTGTGGCTTGTAGAAATGTCCCTATGGTTCATGAGTCATCTGTTCACCCAATAATGCTTGTATTTTTTTCTTCAAAACACCATAACAAGGCCCTTAATCAATCACATGAAATTGGTCGAAATTTTCAAATGCGATTTTCTCAGTTCAACACCTGTGTGGAATGGTCCACTCTGGCTATCAACGCCTCATTTGATCTTAAGAAGTCAAATCGTCGAAAAACTGTGAAGGGTCACAATAAATTTGGAGCGTTTTTTGAATACAAGCGATGGTTGTACGGCAGAAAAATAAATAAATACAACAACAGCACGATTACTATAAGCGCTAACCCTCAAGAGGGTTCAGATGACCTGTCAAAAAATATTAATATCTTGAATTTTCATTGAAATCGTGAAAAATGCAACATCCAACTTCTCCAAGGTTACAGATTAGTTGTTTCTTGAGGGAAAAACTTGAATGGCCAATTCTAATGAGGACTTGTTTTCTTCTGATAAGACCCCTCATATCAACAGCTTGGCATATTTACTTGCAGATTCAGACGATTTTTCCGTTCCGCAGGGAGGCCACCTGAGACCGCTGGTAATCAACCTCAAATTGTTATTAGGTGTACATCCTGTATATACCATAGTAGCCGTTTTGATCATTAGACCACTGTTTGTTTCAAGAACAAATAGAATGATGATTGAGTATAGTAAATAGTCGGGGCAGGGTGAGGGGTACTCGGCAGCGGTAGCTGCTGAATCAGCGCACACATTATACCGGTTCGTCATTAGCGCCATTCTATACGTACATCCCCTACACTAAGCCCCCTTTTGTTCCAATTATGCGCCCAGCACTTACCTGTTATTAAGTTTGTTCTAATAGAGTTAATTAATTTAATCAAGGTTAATTTCATTTGTTTTGAAAACTCTTTTTTGCGCGAATTAGGATTGCACCTCTAATAACATAGCAGTTTACACAGCCGCTCCTTCTGCCTCGCACAATATTTTGTTACGTTGAAAACTCCAAGATTGCTCCAGAGAGCTAGAGAACGCATAAGTATGTCTATAATATGTAGAGTTTGAACTCACCTATCAAACTCCACGCCACACAGGATTTATCCTGATGCGCCACTATCCGGTACGCCCTCGCTATGTGAGCGCCACTCAGTTGTTGTTCGAGATAGATGATGGATTCCTACTCGTAATGCTCATGTGTTTTGATTTCTTCTTTATAGGTATGTATCGATATTTTGTTTCTGTTCATGTAATGTCTGACTTACTACTTATACTAATTTATGAAATATACTTCTTTATAGATGCAATCGATTGTGAGTAATCCCGAGTAAGAATCCTATAAATATACGAAGTAAATTAGATAGTCGGTTCATTTTCAGAGTAAATTGAAAAACGAAGGGCCGGTTTTGGTCCATTTTTCCGGCCAAACGTTCGAAGGCCGCCTTCTGACAGTTTCAATAATCTGTTGAAATAATTTCGATTTTGGGATTTTTTTTCAAAACTGTTCTTCCAAACCATGCAACAAAATTGTATTAAGAAGAAGAACACTGAACAATTTGAGAACACTGCACGTCTTACAATGACAAAATCGTTGAGCGTGGATCGTTAAATCAATTAGTTCTTCATATTGAAGAAAACACGAAGAGATGACACCAGGAAAATGTTCGCTATTACATACTGATAACAGTAGCCAAGGTCTGGGTGCAAAGCGAGAGCCGATTACACGCACCTATAATTTCCCAGGTAAAATAAGTTCAAGTCATTTCAGTCTACTCGGTATACCTCACTGCAATAATTCTCGTTTTTCTCTTCAATTTTCCTCCACTATTACATCCAATTTCCGACCCGTTCCTGTCCAATGAGCAGGTTAAATACGTCATCACTCTGTTACCATTAACTTCGAAAACATTACACCAGAAGAAAAGGCATCGTAAAGACGAAGATATTCCACCACAAGAGCAAACGATATAAATTCAGCGAGATGAGAAAGGTGGAGTTCTCGGTTGTGAGAAGGACGTGGGCCAGTTGGGAAAGAAGGGCTTTATTGATCTCGCCAAAAGGGTTAAAAGTAAAAGGTCTCCCAAAGCCGCTTGGTGAAAAACACATCGTTTGGAAGCTATCGCGTGATTCAGGATAGTAAAGGTACTTTGGCACCACTAAAGTCCTAAAGTGGACACAGACACGGGTACTGACCAAGTGCTATCTACACTCGGGGCAGCTTCGCCAGGCAAATTTGTTTGAACCTTGGATCGTTTGAACGGTTGGGCCAGCGATGCCACTAAGATTAAACAGTCGTGAATGAGTTATTCCGTGTGAGAGAATTGGTCTGCATACTCCATGAAATCTAGTCAGAAGGGAAAATTTGAGACCGTTCTTAACCAACTCAAGTTAACTTGTCAAAAGGTGTTTTTTTATTATCATTTTTTTTATTGTCAAGTACCTACGTTTGTTTCACTCTCATGCAGCCAATTTTGATCCGATTTGAAAAACGCTTTCACTGAAATATCGGGAAAATTCACCATTTGGTACCATTATTTTTCCATTTCTGTAGGATTACGTAATATTGGGGACGGTACAGCCAAAATGTCAAAATTATTTTGAAAGTTTGACATTTTGCGTTTAGCAGCTTGATTGCCGTTGGTAAAAGAAAATTTACAAAAAAGATTAAACCGGCCTCAAAAAGACGTATAAAAACCAAATTTGAGTGAAAAGTGAATTTATCTGAAGACCCTACCCCTGATATTTGACTTGAAAAAAAAGAAATATTATTGGGATTTCAGAAGCTAAACAGTTTTATTATACCTACTAACATTATTTACTCGGATTCAAAATTAAAACTCCATTTCTCGTTCCTCCTGAAGAAGTAAGTAGTAAAAAATCACTTAGTGAGGCTAGATAGTGAAACGGCTCGCTTTCAGTATCGGTAACAAGAGCCATCATTTCTGATAAGGGCTAATAATGGCGCAAGGTGCCGGGCGGGGGGTGGACAGGTGCCGCAAACAAGCCGCGAAAGGCTAGGCGAATAGCAAAGCGTCGGATATGAAGACCGGCCGTTTATGAGGTAGGGGAGCCTGGGACACCTGCGGCAAAGGGTCGACCGCGCCCTAACCCTACTCAAGGGCCTTGTTAGGAGCAGTTTTGCACGAGAACGCAGAATTTCAGAAAAAGGTGACTATCGAAGGATACTTAGTTTGTATATATCCTTAAACGTCAATCGCCCAAGAAACGTTGGGCCCAAATCACACGAGAGCCAATTGTTTTCCCCAGGGAAGCAGAAAACCGGCCTCGAATTGAGCCGAGGCAGAAATTACTACGAAAATTTTGGGTAGCCCCTTCAAAGAACAGGCGGTTTACGTTCACAGCCAATCCTGCATTGATTCAAACTTCGGCTATAAACTCCACTCTGCGAATGCATCTTTTTCTCCTTCTCTTCGAGTATAATTTCTCCTATAAACCAAACTATCCTCGCAAGACACAACTTAGTTGCACCGCGTTGAAACTAAATCACCCAAAGACTTAGTCGGAAACTTTGTCGGTCTGCTTCTTCCAGTGCAAAGAACGGTGACAAACTTGTTTTGAACAAGGAGTCGGCAAACTGCGGAAGTCACCTCAACTACAAGAAGAAATAGAGGCAGTTCTACAATGGGGGTTGACTTGAACATTCTCTTGCGACCCGTCGTTAGGGAAGACTCGGGACAAATTTATTTTCAAATACATTGGCACAAAATATTCGCAATCCTCGGAGTACCGAATTTTTTCGAATATTGCGAAGAAATCAAGGAAAATCCATATTTGCCCAAATTTCAGGAAACAATGCCGAAAGTCACAAATTCATGTCATCGAATAGGCACTTGGTAATCAAGAAAATTGATTTTTAATTGTTACTCGAAGCTAGGATTAGGGATTAGATATAATTTTCGATGGCAACTGTTTCACTTCCTAACATATTACGAACAAACTCAGAATCTCCGCCGCTGGGAATCAACTTCCACGGAACCAAACTGAATTCCAGCGAGCATCCCCGATTTCCAACCTTCCGCCAGAGCTTAACGCAATTCGCATCGTTCCTCATCAAGGATCTTTGTCGTCGACTTATCGTTCGACGGCAGATCGATTCGTGACAAAGCGTTCGGGTTTCCGTTGTAACTGAGAAACTGTTTTTAACTCGAAGATAGAGCCTTCTCGAGTGAAGGGCCGATGAAAGGACGGATCTTGATACCTATTTCGAAGCGGACAAGTTTCTCAATGATAGGATTACAGACGGAGTACAGAGGCATTCGATCTGAAAGCAACAATGCGAACTTAGGGTGGGAACAGTCTGGAAACTTGCTCAACCCAATTACAGAGAAACATCACACGAGCTTCTGAAGTCGAATCCATTTGTGAGTCCACTCTGAGAACAGGCGGTATTACAAGGGCTTAACAGAACTCAGAGGATCCCCATAGTAGTTTAGTAACTTGACGATAGGCCATTCTCACTTTATTGTTCCATGGGTCATTCATTGCCTGCCAACAACTTTGAGAGCGGTCATGCAGGGTCGCATCCGAGTAGGTATAATTAAAATCCTTCCGCTTCTAGACCGCACTTGAAATTGATACTTTATTTTCTCCCCATTCAAAGTCTTCACATGAATGAATAGTTTTACTACGCGAAGAACAGAGAAGAAAATTAGTTAAATTACAGAATAGGCCCAAGCTAACATAATACTTTGATGTTTTTATGACTCCTTTTATGGGGAATGATGGATTTCGAGGCCGGTCTACCAAAAATTCGCAATATTGCCAACGGAGCGGCCAAAGGGCAACTCTGCTATGAATTTATTCTTACCCCTCCTCGTCCCCCACACTTGTATCAGTCTGATGACTTCAAAATCTTCACTTTCGATTCTCGCTTCAAGCCAAACTTGAATTTAGTTCAAAATTAGGATGAGCGATTTCAAAAGTGATAAAACCTCATGACCCCGAAGTTTTCAATCACTCATAATCCTGATTTCAATCACTTTATGGTCTCAATGTGGGTGTCAGTCATGAACTACTGACACCCTCATGGGTGACCATTGTCTAACTAACATCCGCAGGTCCTAAATCGGATCATATCCAATATCATCCTCATACCATACACCTCACTCGTACCATACCTCAATACCATACCCCATGGAATTCCACATCACGATGACATCACCTCTCAATAACAAAAATGCCAAACAAGCAATTCTTGAAGAATTTCGTAAAACATCAGCTCTTCGAGTTGGATAACCGCCAGCAATCAGTGCTATTTTCGGCAAAGCAGGCTCAAAATACGGAAACATCCGGTCCACTGCAACCCGAAGTTTTCTACGCTGGTCGATACGTAAGCCGCATCGGGTTATCTTCCTTATCGCGCCCACGTAGCCGAATCTTCGACCAAGACTCCATCGAGGAAGTCTTGTTCCTGTCAGGCAGCCTTTTGTCGCTGGCAGGGAAAAATACTGGCAACAGTGGTAAGAATAGCCAGCCTGAAGAGAAAATAGGAAAGAACAAGGGGGTTGTCACGGTTTTGGCGCACGTGAGCGGCTAAAAGACTCACCAGCCCAGACCCAAGTTTTCCCACGGGAGATTTTCGGGAGTATCAAGTAATTGGCCACCTCCACCGGCGCCTGGATCCTTCCTCTTTATTTAGCAACGTGGACAAGAGGGCCCTGCCATTTTCCCTCGCAGCCGCTCTTTCTATCATATCTATCTCTCTCTATCTACAGCCTACGTTCTTCTTTGTCTTCTTCAGTTCAAGCTGGGCTTCTCGCCTCACCAATATCACTTGGCCCTGATCCCAGTACGAAATATCGATCAGACACCCCTTTTATTAGTTTCCAACCTCGTGTGTTACTTTTCCGGGACGAATTTTCTTCCTTTTTGCCTCCGAATTGGATCAGTGACTATATACAAAATACCAGTCGCCCCGGCGTATTTCTTATTTGTTTTTCGTCCTCTCCTCCTAATTCCATTTCCTTTTCGTCTAAACTCTTTCCAATTTCTCCCTCTTTATTTCCCTCAAAGCTGAGACGGTTTTCCCTCGCCGGCTTCGCCTTCAAAGGGGTATGCCCGGTCTTATATTTTCACGGTCCGTCGGCTCCCCGCTCAATAACAAAACTAGGTAAGGTGTTATTCGAAATGCCGGAGATTTACTTATAGTTACATCCGCGTCTCAGCGTTTTCCCCAAATCACGTTTCCTCGTACTTTGTGTGCAAATAGGATTTCCCGAGGTGGGCGTCTCAAATTGAGAGCCTTCCCTCCGACCGAAGAGGCAACAATACCGTCAGCTGTTTGCATTTACCTGACTCGACGGAAAATTGCTTTATGAATGCCCAACTCACGTTCAACCTTCTAAGCTAAAAGCACAGCGATTTGAAATTCATGGGATAAAATTTATGGGCAGGTACCTATCCAAGTAATAGTATATTCGGCTGTCGATATGAATTACTAGGCGATAAATATTAGAAAAGAATAAGCAACTAAACAAAATTGAAAAATGCGAGGTTTTTAGTTCCGCTCACTCCGTTTGGATGAATTTTAATCTCTCAGCATAGATACAAAACAAAGTCGCAACTTTCAGTAATAGAATGGGTATTCAATTTGTGTAAATTGCCATTCGTTTTTTTGGTATGAGAATTCGTGGAAAGACAAATTGTTTCAAGACTCCCAATTTTCACAGGGCTAGGGAGGCACTGTAGGAATTTCTGTTATTGGAGCAAAAGTTTATTAACATTCATGAGGAAACCGATAGCTTTCCATCGAGCTAATGTATCGCCAATTTTCCTGCAATTACCGAAATAGGAGAATCTATTACCGGAAATAGTACTGTTATTGGGAAACGTATAATCTATTAGACCGACGGAGTTCTATGCACGAATCGATTCACCTCCTCGTTCAGGTCTAAGACGGTTCTTTTCCTCGTTATTTCTTCATTAGGACTTTACCCTCGATACGTTCGTATGCTCCAGTATTATCCAAGGAACCTGAATGATGGAAAGACTTCTATTAACCCGCAGTCTATTTTCATGAGTTAGCTGCGTACACCGCGATTAACCGAGGAGGTTGAATAATGAAAAAGTATGCCAGTTCTAAGAAGCTTCTAAAGTTCAATTAAATATTTTCTTCGTTTGCGGCTTCCGAACTTCTGCAAGGCGGTTGAGGGCGAGAGATGAAAGGCGACTATGTAACAATAATTATTTCTTCAAGCGCTTTCGGCTTCGCAGCCATCTTCAGAGAGTCCAGGAACAGAGAGTTGGTCAGAGTCTAACATGGTCAGTTGGCGGTTAGAAGGGGGCCAAGTCTGCATTCCCACTCGGTGCTGCGCACCTACAATTCTGGTGAACTTGGCATTTTCTGGGGTAAAGCACCGAGTGAGAAGGCAGATTATACTAATCTACAACTGACCGTGTTAGAATCTGACCAACTCTCTGTTCCTAGACTCCTTGAAGATGGCGACGAAGCCGAAAGCGCTTGGAGAAGTAATGAATGTTATAGGGATGGCCATCCATACCTAATACATCGATATACCGACGTTCGATAGTATCGGCGGTAGAATATCGATGACGATATAATATCGTAGGTCAACTATCGCTAGTATCTACCACCGATAGTATCGACCTAAAACTATCGACAGTTTTAGAAAAATATCGGTTAACGCAAAAGAAAGTAAAATAAACAATCAAATTAATTTTTCTCTGTTCCGTTCCTCGGCCTACAAAAAATCTCAATTCTGATGATATTCACGATTAGCTACTGTTCATATTTTAGGTATTGTCCATATTTTTAATGGGAAAATACTAGGTAAAGGATGCCTGGGTAGGAGAAGCACCAAATTTGTATTTAAACAACTTTAAAATCACAATTCTACATACAAGTTAAGTACTAAATTTTCCTATCGATCCAACAAACCACTGATATTGATTACCATGGATGAATATCGATATCCCAGCCAGATGAACTCAATTTTTAGGGACCGCATATTTTTTGATTTTGTGCGATGCTAAAACATGGAACTTACGGTCGAGTCAACATATCGGATAAAGGCGATACATCGGTTTAAATAATATCGGCTGAAGATCAATTGCACGACATCGGCTACTGACTATCGATACCCGATACTATCGGCCCTTGCATCACCAATGGAAAAATATCGATATATCGCAGGAAAACATCGATATTTCGATACTACCGACTATCGATGGCCATCCCTAGAATGTTACAACGTCGCCTTTTATCTCTCGCCCTCAATCGTCCGATAGGCTCTAAAACTTTTTATTAATTGCTAAAATCCTATGATAATTTGAGAAAATTCGAACGAATTTCCAGAACGACCGAGAGCCTTGAAAAACGATGAAGCGTGAACAGTCTTGATTAGAAGAGCCACCGATTTCCCCACGACGATCGGAAAATGATGGCTAAGAACGGGGACCGTTAATAAACGAGATTAATCCTTTCAATTTCACACTAGCGATGGGAAAGGGAAGGGCTGGCGGATCAATGGCACCATTATGGTGATAGACGGCGGATAATAGAGACTAGCCCAGAGCTGAGCAAGGGCAGCGCTTTCGGCAGTGGAAGGTTAAGCATCAAGGGTGGGGGGAGTGGTGGAAGAAGCAAGACGAAGCTAAGATAGGGCGAACGGAGAGGAAAGGGATGAAGTGGTGAGAAAGCAGTGTTCACCGCAGAAGTCTCTCTCGTGCCCACGATTCCAACTGTTATCGATTCGGATGATCTCTCTCTGCAAAACGAAGGAGGGCTTTTGTATAAGCTTGGCAACGGATGACGGCCTCGTTTATTTTAACGCGATGGATTATACGGCGGAAACACGGGCTGACGGATTGACAGAAAGAATAAAACTCCCGCTAGATACGGTACGTTCTGCTGTGTTGGCCTTCCCCGGCTCTGGGGGCGTAGCTCGGTAGATGCGGGGAAGATTGAGCATACCACTGTGATATTGGTCCCGAATTTGGATAGGATCGATCCCCACTTTGCTAGCAATCGAGCCACTCTATCCAGAAAAATAACGTGTGTTTAGCAGCAAGAGAGATTTGAAAAGGTTCCCCTATTTGAATAGAGGCTATTTGAACGACCCTTCTAATAAAATTACACTGATCATGCAACCAAGCAACTGAAAGTATGAGTATAAGTGGTAGTGAAACTGAAAGTGGAACTCAAGTGAAAACTAAAATTTAATCTGAAAGTGAAAGTAAAATTGGAACTAAACGTGAAAGTGAAACTAAATTCAAATTAGAATGTGAGGTGAAGATCAAACCTAAATTTAAGTTACCTACCTATAGCCTATAGGCTATAGGTAGGTATACACTTTAACTTTTAGTGGTTGCGATTTCAATTTTCTTACACTATAGTGTAAGATATATCAAGCTGTATTTATTTTTAGTTCAAGTTTCACTTTTAGTTTGAGTTTCACATTCCCCTTCACTTTCAGATTAAATCCCTCTAATTTCAAATTTCAAGTTGAGGCTCACTTTCAAATTCACTTTCACTTTGAGTTGGGGATTCAATCAGATTTTGAAACTGACTTTCAGTTTGAGTTCCACTTTCAGTTCAAGCTTGAACTGAAATCAATCTTCAGTTTCACTTTGAGTTCTAGTTTCACTCTGAATTTGAATTTCACTTATAGTTTCAGTTTGAGTTACAGCCCAAGTTTTGATTTCACTTTCAGTTAAACTTCCACGTTCAGTTTGCGGTTCACTTTTAGTTTTGTACTTTTAGTTTCAGATTAAATTTCAGTTTCAGTTTTAGTTTCACTCATAGTATTACTACCACTTTCAGTTTCACTGCCACTTTAATTTTCAGATTGGGATTCTGGTTCAGCGCAAGTTTCAGTTTCATTTTGAGCTTGAATTTCAGTTTCAGCTTGAGTTTCACTTTCAGTTTAATCCTCACTTTGAGTTCGAGATTCAGCATTGCAGGGGAATTATTGATGAAAATCCAAAACGAATTTTGGGATATGTTGAGTGCTCGGCAAGAAGTTTGAAACTGTCTTTGCAGCCCAATCGCGTTGACATCAATTTTCGCTTTCCATCGATTATTCATCTCGGCATCTGGACGAATGAGGCGGTTGAAGGGCCATGATTGGGTACCAGTCGAGAGCCAAGGGCTGAGGATCAATATTCTGGAAAACTTTGCCGACTCCACTTTCTTTCTAATTTGAAAAGTTCCAGACGGTACACGCCTATGAACGGACGGGAAAGGAATTGAAGTTCTAAGGATTGAATTGAACAGATCCATTAGTTCATTGGCTAGCTGCTCTCAAAAAGCTATTCCACTGATGTGGCGAAGCAAAGAACTGCTTCATGAGCTGATTCAGCTGCGCGTTAAGGAAGAAATTCTCTTGAGTGAGATGGGAGTTCTTTGAAAGATAGAGAGGCCTCAAAGAACGATTGAAAGGTACAGGCGCAATTCAGAATTAGGTACTTTGAGTGGGAACGAATTTACAAACGATATTGAACAAGTTTGTACCTTTATTTGATGAAGTTTCATCTGAAGACTTTTACTCAGTCAGTTTCTGAGCAAGCAAGTGTCTAGGTCTTAAGGCTTGATAGCACCCATGCCTCCATGCTTCTTGATAATTGCCTACGCAAAATATCAGCTTAATCAGCTTGGACTAATTCGGAGGCTGGTATGATCAAAATTTGACAATCCCCAGCGGAAATCAATAACCGAGCAATAACCAAGGGCTCTGGATACGATTCACTAGTGAGTTATTGATTTAAGAAACTGACAAACTGTAAAAAACGAAATGAGGGAGGCTCGAGAATTAGGGATAGGTACAACTGCAGAGAGATCCAAGTCTAAGCCACTAATGCAGCCGAGCACATCGATCCTACAGCACACAGAGAAGACTCGCACCAACGACACCGCAGCCAACCTTTGTCCAAAAGAAACTCCCATTGTACTTCTCTTATTTCTGCCTCCAACATTTCTTCAACACTTTTCCTCTTCGCCTTTCTCCCGTTGCAGGTACTTTCAGCCCAGTCCACTCCAACGTTCGACTATACGGGCAAGAGAAAGATGAAGGTAGAACAAACGGTACGAGAGAATGAAACTGAAAGAGTTGGGGGTGTTTCTTTTTGAAAAGTGGGTTATTCAAAGCACTCGCGGGTTGAAATTACCGTTCTGCTCCTGCGCCCTCATATCGCGCGTATTTGATTGCAAAAAAAACATGAGCTCCTCCGCAGCTGGACACTTTTGAAACGCAGAACAGAACATTCACATGCAGATAGATTTTTGATTAATCATCAATCTCTGGGGTCCAGAGATAATATCTTCATATTATGAAGACCGGGTCAGTAGGTGCCTGGACAATCAGAATAGTAACTCCTACCATCCTCCTACTAAAACTCCACCATCCATGGCATCTGGAAACAATATCTCAAAATGGGATCAGATCGCCAACGATGGGCTCGATGAAGAAGATTTCATATTTTCCGACCCAGCGTTAGTTTCTGTCTTTCAAGTCCAGAAAACCCAATAGGTATTGAAGAAACATGGGCATGGTACAAAAATTGTGAAACCCAAAACCAAAGAATAGAGCCAATTGGGAAATGATCCATGACACATTTTCAGCTCAACAACTTCACTGCTTTTCGCAACATAGGTAATTTTTTCCCGTTAGACCACCAGCATCCATTATGCTCTGGTAAATGTATAAAAATATCTAGGTGTAAAAGCGAGATTCAAAATTCAAGCAACGAGATGCGAACCGAGTGATCGATTGCTACGGAATTCAGTTTGCATATTTTACAAGGTCCAATTCCAACCAGCACGAATTCGTCCTGCCATAGGTAGGCTCTTCGCGGGAACGTCAATTTCTGAAAAAACTTCTCCGCCACAGCAAACCTCGTTATCTGTTTCTTCATTCCATTTGCCGATCAACGTTTTTCATTTTTTATTGAAAAGCTCTTCCCTCTTATTATTGAAGTTTGGTCGTGTTTTCGGTTGGTTTACTTCTATCATCAACCGAGAAGCGTTCTGATGTCGGCAACGACTCAGTTTGAGTACAAAACAGCTGTCCTGTAATTGGATAAAGGGTAGCCCAATACGTCCTCATCACTGTGAAACATCTGCCAAGCCGAGGCGGAGAAATTCACAATAATTTAGTCTATGTCAAATTTATCAAGCAGAATTGTATTATTATCTATAATAATAAAAGAAAGTGTTTGTTTGTTGGTTGTCTCCAGCCAAATCTATCGCACGCAGGGACCTGGAATTTTTTACACGGAAGCACAAAGGGGCTGGCAACAAGACCTCAAAGCCCAATTTTCGATTTTTGAAAAAAAAATTTTTTTTTTAATTTTAAAAAAAGTGAAAAAAGTGAATTTTAAAAAGTGGGTTTTTAAGTTTTAAAAAAGTGAAAAAAGTGAATTTTAAACGTGAAAAAAGTGAATTAAGTGAAAAAAGTGACAAGACGGGCACACGGGGACACGGGCGGGTACAGCTATAGCTATGGGGGGAGAGAGAGAGAGATTCCTGCGCTATTCACTTATCTGCATTTTCTTATTTTTTTGCACGGGCAACGCCGGGCGGGTACAGCTAGTGTATTATATATCAGGATGTATCCCAAATGGTATTTCGAGCCCAAAAGAGCGACTCCTAAAAAAATACTTTTTTCCGTTACTTTTTGGCCTATTGCAGTACCAAAGCTTCACACAGTATCATGTAAGCAAATGAAAAAGAAGAAAAAAAAACTTTTATTAGGCAAATCAAAATGTACGAACGGTTCGCGAACCTTAGCAAGTGAATTATTATAGAAATTGCATGAAAAATAGGCCACTTTCATCACTTTGCGAACTTCATCGAACATCTTCCCGTGCCTGCGATTCTCGAAATGGGTCGATCCTCGAAGGATAAACGCTCAACCAGACGAGAAATGGTTCAATTAGTCTTGGTCGAATAACCGTGGGAGATCATTTCGAAGAGGATATGCAGGTACCGTATGAACTGCTGCTGAACTACTCCATACGTTTCATCAATTGAAATCAAGTAACAGTATTTCGCTACTAGCCATAAATATACGCTTGGTAATTCAGTCTAGAAACAACCAGAGTTTTTTTTTTTTTTTTTTTTGAAATACTGATCAATCTTTTTGATCGATATTTGAGTAGGTAATCTTTTGGTCCGGTTTATTTGCTCCCTCTGAGCCTTATAAAAATAAACTGGATAAATAAGGTCGTACTACGGTAAAACACGTTTGCTATTTCCATAGTTCTTTCATCAGCTCATACCTACAACACTTTTTTTGGGCGAACATTCGCGAGTAATTAACCTTTGCGGCGAAGACCTTTGTATAGACGTGATAAAATAGTTCATCTTGGCTAATCCCGCCACGACCTGGATACAGCAAAGCCAACTAGGGCTCTGATGATGCTGGAAGAGTAGATATGGGAAGTAACTGAAAATATAAACTGTTTACGCCCATTTTTTCATTTAATAATATGTTACAAAATATGGAAGTAATGTGGGCTACATATCGACGGCGAAGTGGTGAGATCTCGTATCTCCAATTTCGTACCTGCACGTGCACATTAGAGATGTCATGGAAATTCAATGTGGTTACATAGGGTACCATAGGAATAGTGGCGGTCTTAACAAAATGGAGATACGAGGTCTCACCACTTCGCCGTCGATATGCACCAGTTTAACTTTGGCATTGTGGTTTATTCTTGACCGAATTCAAACGACAGCGTAACCTCACAAAAATTTCTTTTTGGAGAGAAGTTCCTTCATGGAATAAAATAAGCTGCATATTAAAAACGGTGCTTAACCGTGTTTTTTCCTACTGAATTTGTGCCAAACCTTCCGACCGTTTTTAGAAGGAAGTAAAAATTCCATGAATAATCCGAAGCATGCGAAATCGTTGAAACAACCATGAATCTATAAGAGGCTAATTTATGATTTAGAGCGTTTAAGTCAAGAAAGGAAGGGCCGTTAGAAGAGCCAAAACTGAGAGAAGCTTGCGCTCTGAGAGGGAGGATTAAGTCGATACAAGGCGAGCATATGAATCAATTCATGGGGAGCGATGATGGAAGCTTCTCCTAACCTTGTATAATGTCCTGAATGAATAATGCGATCATTTTCACTAAGGGCACTCGGTTTTTCACTTTCCCTTCGCAAGCAGAAGGTGCCTCCAGACTTTAGATACTCCATGGGCCAAGAGACAAGAAAATACCCTCGCCGCAGCTTTTAAAAATGGCCGCCATCTCATGAATTAGGAGTTCTTGACCTAGCACACACGAAGAGAGTTGGCGAGAATGCGTATAAATTACGAGTAACAAGGGGACGATAACAACGAGGCGATAAATCAGGGCCAACCATCAGCTCAAGAATTTGAAGCCTGAGAGAAAATAGGGTGGCAACTATGCTGAATGAACAACGAGTGGGCGCTGATGAAATCAGGAGGAGCCAGCATTATAATATTCAAGTTGGAACTATTTTCCCCCGGGTATAGCGTGGACGCAATCGAGGGCTCCCACAGACGAGGGCGACAATATTTGACGCATCCATTAAAAGTTGGTCCGGCAAGTATGAATAGTATTTACCATTCGGCCATTAGGAGTTTGGGACAATGTTGATCGAACCGCAAAACAGTTGATTTCATGCAAAACATGACAGTATAGCAGCGACGTGAAACTCGATTAGTCCAAAGCAGTTTCTGGGACGGGCTAGTATTGTGATCTGCTGTCCCAGAGCACATATTTCTGCAGAACGGGAAACTTTTTTTACTTCCATGTTTACGAAGTAAGTCAAAAACTTAGGTATGAATATGGTAGTGTTGTGTGAGTATCCACGAACCACTGGGTTCAAAGAAGGTGATCGGGTGCAAGTGACGTTGCTTTGCCAATTATACGGAGAATGCAGGAAAAAGTCCTGCCCATATACCTATTCTCAATGTTTGTTTTTTGGTCCACAAGTCATACTTTTCTGGGTCACAGTCAATCTTCAACCCAATTCTCCTGTCCCAGATTCGATTCGAAAACCACGCAGAAGGCCTTTTTCACGAATGTTCGCCATCAAGGAAATCCGCATCATGGAAGTCCACACGTGCGGCTGTAACAGCTGATTCGGTATTCAGATCGTAATGCCGTTACGGAGGGCGTCGTTCAAGCCGACGTCTGACGCGAATGGTAAGAGCAGATCTCGGCAGTCGGAATCCACGTTCGAGCTGACAACAAATCTTACGGGGTATGGCCTCCAAGCGATCCAAAATCGCTGCATGTAATTTGGAACAGGCAATCGAGGCAATTTCATTTTGCAGGTTCCTGCAAGTTTTCCGGGCAAGTTTCTTTGCAAGGTTTGGCCACGAGATCCTCTACAGGTTATCCTAGTCTCAGTTGAGCTAAAGATAGAACATCGGCCAGAAAAAATCGATCAAGGAGAAATTCGTCAACGGCCCGCAATAGAAGTGCATTATTGCAATCCCAGTGAAGTGATACGGAGTCATCTACGAAATAGAAGATCTTGAGCATACAGGTTCTACATTTGGTAAGCAAAGCTACTATGGGACCACACGAGGACCCAACATTCGTTAAATGGATACCGACATCTCAAGTCGTCATATCTCGCATACGGTGCAGCTATCGCACTGTTTAATCAAGGCTTGATTATCAAGCTGCCTAACGGTGAAACTGGGAGGATTGCGACGGTGATCAAACAGTAATCCAGAGCCGGGCGCAGTCTCAGTCAACTTCCGTTTTCTGCTAATGAAATTAGTTCGCAGGAGCCGGGAGGGTCAAGTTGGAGTGGAGTCAAGTGGAGGCAGCACAACTGTGCGATATATCAATTATGACATCAGCCTCGAAGTTGTACGCATACCTGCGTGTAATGGCAGCCCTGGGAGTTCAATAAGTGATGCTCTTTCTCTACGGGGATGCCGTCACCGTCACACAGGCGCGCATACAGATATAGATTGCTTGATTCTACGTGTTGCACTATCTATAAATCATCATGCACCATCATGCGTGGATGTCCAGGAGTAGGTAACAACAGGTTTTAGGTGCAAGTATGCTCAATGCTTGTTGATGAAGTTATGAAACTACAGAGGTAATCTCACAGCTGTCATTCGAGAACTAAGGACCAAAGCTAAAATATTTTGATTTAGCATAAAATAGTAAAATTTTTCTAGGATATGAAACTTAATGTTAGCAGCATCTTATCTTCGCTCAAGATGCAGTAGTTCAACACTACGTAGGAAGGCAGGTACGAGGCTCTTCGGAGAATTGAGGTTGCTACGCGTTGACGCAGGACGGAAAGAATAGTCGCTATCGAACGTACATCCCTCGTGCGAATCACAATATGGGGACATGAATATTGCGAATCATCCCCCACCCCTTGCCGAGTCTATTTCTTCACTTCCACGGGGCGGAGAAAAGAAATGCCGGCGAATTGAAACGGGCATCGGGGCTCATCCAATTTATGGAGACAGGAACATCTGCGCCACCACGCATCCACCTATCTCGAGTTGTCCCTTTCTTCGAAATTTTGACAAATAACCACTCGACAATCCTTTCTGTATCTTTTTCTATTCTTTTCGTACCTCACGAGGCCGATTCCCTATCTCTTCGACGTGTCCCACAATCCGTTGTGGAATGAGTTAGTGTGAGCTCAATGTGGTTTCTTCACTATAATTTGATTTTACCGGCGACGAACAGCGAAGACATGAGAATAGCTGAGTGAAACTGGCCAATTTCGAGGTCAAGTTTGACTATTTTCTCCATAAAAAAAGTGCCAATATTATTTCTTTGAGACCTCCGATACGGATATTTCAAAAAAATGTCGAGAATTGAGGAAGATGTGGCAACTTTTACGAATACTCACAGAGATGGTATGTTCCAGGAGCGTGAAGGCAGTCATGATGGTGCCTCAAGGAAAAATGAAAATTCCTGAGTAGAAGTGTGTAAGATTCGAAGGATTTTGAAGGAAATCGAAAATGAAAACGTGGTTCTTGGAAATCGAAGATTAGAATGAATTTTATTACTTCTTGTTGTTGCTGTAAGGAAAGGGTTACATTAGTTGTCCTACAGTTAACTGTACTTCAGTGGTGAACATAAGTATCTGACAAAGTGCATTAATCTTTTTTCAAAACCTCTGATCCAATTATAATTTTATTACGTAAATAATACCAACTTCCAATTACTCAATAAAAATGGAACTAGAAACAATCGCATGCTAAAACTCGAATGATTCAGCAGAATGTATTTTGGAAGGGTTCAAAGAGGAGAGGTCCATCATAAAACCGTTCAATTAACTCCACTTGGCGGACTGTCCAATTCGGGAGATCGTCCGGATATGAGGATTTCACGTTTGCTGGCCACCTGACGTGCAGGCTATTGTGAGTATTGTGGTGTAGTTTGTATATGGTATTCCAATGGCAAGGCTTCGCCGTGGCTTGTGCAAAGTCTGCTCCGCGGGGATGGGGGTTCCTGTCAGACTAAATGGCACTCGAGATGCTAAAGTGAGATATTTCTATTGTGCCCTATCACCGGTGGTCGTCGCGTCGTCTCCGTCTACTTCTGACATACATTGTCTCCCTCGGCCCCTCCTTTGCCTATTGCCACCTTGGCTTTGCATTTCGATAATATCATTACATCAAAATTGTGAGAAGCGATTGTCTCAGGCTCGAGACATTATTAGAGCATGCATAATAGTAATTGAAATGAATACCTACATCTAACGATTCAATAACAGCCCACAAAAGTAAAGATTTTTTTTCCAAAAAAAATATTAATCGATAGAAACTACCGGGATTGATGAAGAAGAGCAAAATGGTCAATAAATTCAATATTATAAAATTAATGAGACCACAACTCCATTTTTCAGTTGAAAAATAATTTCATTTTTGTTCAATTCCTTTAATCCTATTGGCTGAAATCCATTTCATGTCCAAAATCCGCTTTTAATGAGCAATTGTCATTCAATCCATGAATACGGAAAACTGTTCGCGGAAAATACGTATAAAGAGATATAGAATACTGAATAGGTTCCAAAGGGATGAAAACCTCCGGAGAAGATCGCACGCTAATTGGGGAAGGGCCGTTTAAAAAGGCTACATCAAAGTCTGCTTGAATTGTTGAAGAGCAGATACTTCCCCCGGGTATCATTTGCTAATTAAAACGAGCGAAAAAAAAACTAGGCAAGAAAAGACGTTGAAAAAAGGACAGCACCGTCCGCATCAAAATGGAAATTCACGACCGAACTTTAATTAACGTAGACTGGGACCTGGAAAGAAGGCCAAGTTGAAGGCTGATACAGAATTAACCTTCAGGTTGATTTAGCTTCGGTATTCGAAGGTTTTGTTTAGGTATAGCCTTCGTTGGGAGAAAATAACAACGAATAAGGCGATCGCTACGAAAGATTCTTCGGCACAATTATTACCGGCCAGGACTGATAAGGCACGAAAACCCTCAGCTATTGCTGAATTTCTTGCTTCGAATCGATGCTAACTACGGGTCACCATCAGCAATTGAACGTGAAAGTTTTTGCTATTAGATTATTACCTCAATGCTGATTACTCCACCGACCCGAAACTGGTTTAGATCTAAACGTGGGTCTCAGGTGAGTTCGCTGCTAAGCCTATGGGAAGGCAAATTTAACGTACCTATCTTCAAACAAGAGAAATCGAATTAGCGGTTAACCGATGTTCCTGTATCCGTCACCGCAACCGGAGCAACTTTTTCCACCAGCAGTGAAACATTTTTGTACTTCGTTAACTTGACGAATTTTGGCTTGAGGCAGGTTCAAAACATGGCATAACAAATGTTTTTGGTCATCACAGCTTCCGAAGTAGTCATAATTTAATTCATTTGGGCCAAAGATTTACGAATCAAAATATGGAAGCATTGCGTATGTTATTTTTATTTTTTTTTTTTTATGAAATTGATATAAATCTTACAGCAGCCTTCTAGCAGCTATACTCCCGAACTGATGAACCGATTGTGTTTTTTGACTCCGATTTGGCATTTTTTACTCAAAATATGGATTATTTGACGAATTATAAGTTAGCCTACTTAAGTTGAGGGTAAAAAGCTCAATTTACACTAAACCCTATGAAAAGTCAACCTGAGTAACCTCCTTTTTTAAATCGGTTAAAAAAAACCAACACGCCTATACTTACGAAACGGTTCTGATCAATGCGATGGTAGGACATCTGATCTCACATACCTGGAACAATCAAATGTTAAATTTTAACTAAAATACCCGAATAAGAATTTGAAAAAAAGTTTAGTTTACCATATTTCATACCAATGATCAATTCAATAGGTAAAAGTATCTATTTTAGAATGTCTACAGGATAAAAACTCATGAAATATTTGTCGCTGATGCAGTTCTCAATTCTGCCTAGAATCAATAGAATTTAACGAATCCTGCCAATAACGGGCATTTAAAAGGGTATATTCTCCTCATGAATTGTTCGCCATCGCGATTTCGTATAAAACTAAATTAAATCGAATCTTTTATAGCGTTAGCAATAAATCGGGGCGATAAAAATGTCGAGAAACGCAAAACCAAAGGAAGAACTAAGTGAATAATACTAGAATACGAGTAATATGAATCGCTGTAAAAGGAAAAACTGGCGGCACTACGGCCGAAATTATGTTCCTCAACTTTATTGGGAAGATTACATTTGCAATTTGTCGGGGAAAATCGACGATAAACAGAGAAATACGACGCGATCGCATTCATAATCTCTCATAAGGCTAGCGAAGCTGCCGCAATTAAACGAGGTGCCTATATGGCATGATTTTAAACCAAGGATAAAGCCCTCATTTCGAAACGGCCCGTATGTATTTGCATTAATAACTCGGGCATCGTGAAACCTCGGGCACTCAGTGTGTCAAACGTGAGGCTGATAAAAAATGGTGCGGAATTATCAGAACTAGAAGGCACCGGCTAAAACGGTTACATTATAGCTGCGATTATAAGGCTAAAGAAAATTCATGGTGAAAATGAGATTTCAAAAAGGAATTTCGAGAGATAATTGTGCAGGCTTAGAAGAATCTCCTACACGTCCATCTCCCACGGGCTTGAGTATCAGTTTCAGCCTATGCATAAGAATGAATTGGAATTTCCATTTGAGTTTCAGTATGTTGGTTCATTTTTCTATAGAAATGAACCTTTGTAATCGGTCAGGAAAAAAAAAATTTTAACACCCCCTGAAAATTTGTTGGTTTACGTTTCAAGGGGTGTAGAATCCGAATCTGCAATAAAAATTTTTTGTCCGTCCGCCGTACGCCGTCCGCCGTCCGGGGTTTTTCAGGGGGAAGGAGTTATCGAAAAATTTTGAAATTTTTACCAAAAATCAAGTTCCGTATCTAGTTGGTCCTAACGTCTCGGCAGAACCCTACCTTAATTTTAAGGCCAGTAAAACAGCTGTTGAAGTGGGAAAAAATTCGTGTTTTTCTGGAAATTTAAAACATAGTCATGTGACGCATCATTTTCTATAGATTTTTCTATGCTGAATCGAATGAGACCATCGCCACGCCGGTAGCTTCAACCGTTTAGGAGTTATTGCAGTTTTAGTGAGACATTTTTGAGTTTTTAAAAATTTCTACAATTCTTAATAACTCGAAAACGACTAGAGCCACAAAAATCGTTTTCCACTCGTTGGAATCCCCACAAAAACTTCTGTCCTCCCGATATCTTCAATTTAAAGAATTTGGTCACATTATACAAATCAGCAAAACAAAAATTGGAAAAAGTTGAGAATTTGGCCTCGGCTCTTAGATACGGTTGATTGATCTACTTACGACTACTAGCCTATTACACCAACAAGGTGACGCACTCACACTACGACCAGTTGCGCTTGGCAACATAAGAACGAGACAGGCTTTAACAAAGGTTCTGAGGCATTCTCAGAGGCATTCTGAGGCAACGTTTTTCTAAATCCCCATCTGAAATATCTACCAATTTAAACTGAAATTCTAGAATAATAACAACTAAATTCCGTGTTTAAGGAGAACATATATATCGTAAGATTTGTCTTTGCAATCGAAAAATGAACCCTTGTGCAAAATTTGCAGAGTTCTTCGGATATACCGAAAACTGATGTGCACATGCCACTGATCTACTTAGCAGCGTTTTTTATTTAGCATGAAACTTTTTTTGGCCTGACAAAAACGTTACGATATCGAGAATCGAAAATGTGACACAAGTCCAACAGTTCAAGAAAAATCCATGTTTCTGTTGGGGAGCAGTAACTATTTAAATGGGAACCTACGTCAAGTTTTTTCCTTGAAAATTCAATTAAATTTATCTCGGAACTTGGTTGTCGAGTTTCTTGATGAAACGGTTCGGTAATCCGACAGTTAGCGATGACAATTCTCCAGTGGGGGTAACATGCATGAGGCTAATGTAACAAAAAGGATGAATCAAGTTCCAAAAAATTGTGCGAACTCATAACAATGTTACATCAATGTTAGAGTGTCATTCTATTGGAATAGCATCGCTAAGGAATTGGTAGTCTACATGCAAGCATAATGAACATGATTTAAATTTTGCTAAATTGGAGTTTCATGGGGGTCCAAATGTACATTTCGAATAAGAATTACCCAGGTATGACTTGGATTTATAAAATTAAAATTTTTATTTCACCAAAAATTCGCTCTTAATCGGGTATTCCGCTCCGGAATCGTTTGCTTTAAACCTTTACAGGATCCTTAACAGAAAGACCACTACGATCCTTTGGCACCGGCAAAAATAAACCGCAATAGCGGGTTAATATTTCGTGAGGCGAATTTGCATGAAATCCGTAGAGAGCGGGTTGAAATTTTCAATATCAAGGAGGGAAAAGAGGTCGAGGTGTTAGGAGTGCGTCCTAGTACGAGCTCTGAGGTCAGCACCTACAGTTACCTCTCGGAGCCTTTGAAGCTAGAACCCCATCAGGCCAGACCGTGCACAGCAAAGCCTTTAATCATCTTGCACGCGATTTATATTCAATGCTATATGGGATGCAAGCTAAAACTAAAATCGTGCGAAGGTAGCTTTCTAGGACCAGACGTTAAACTCATATCGTCTAGAACGTTTTCAACGGAGTTCAACTATTCCCCCTCTTTCCACAAGTAGTAGGGAATAAATTGCGACTAGAGGAAATGTCGAAGAATGTTGTAAGAAAACTGTAAAAACAACCTACCAGCCCTATAGGGATAAGGATGTATTGCATACAATATTTTATCATGCTCTTCGTTATAATACCATATTTTGAATTTTATTTATAAGTAACTATTAAAATGCTAATAAAAATATAAATTCATTCTTTAAAAGAGAACACAGGTGAAAGCATCCTGGAAGAGGGAAACAATGCCTCATAGTTTACCCAAGTTTTTTTCATTTTTTGTCCCTCCCAAAGATGTGAGCTATGTCCTACAGCAATTGACAGTCGTCAATTATAACAATAAGAAGAAGAAGAAGTTTATTTTATAACAAAACAAGATAGAATAGATTTGATTGATACACGAACATGCGTTCAATTAAAACCCTCAAATTTATCCATTAAAATCCTACAACTAAAGTTAGTTCAAAACGCTGAGAGCTCCAGCCCTTCGAGTATAATCTCAAAGAAAAATCCGCATCGAAAGTCTCTAAAAAATTATTGGCACTTGCTACTCGGCCAAAAAATGCTGATGAAGGGTTAGGCAGAACAGGGTAATTTCGTGGAAAAAATATTTCTCAAACGCTCTTTAGGCGAACAGCATAGAAAGAGCACATCCAGCATAAGAGGCCAAGGCTTTTCAATTTCATATAATTTTTCAAAAAAAAATTTGTCAAGTACGCCTGAATTCGATATTTAGGAAGAAGACAAAACTCGAAGAGCCTCATCCCCGACATCGCGCGGTTCGGGTTATCGAGCGCTCGATAACATGAAAGCCGCTAAAGATGAAGGGTGGGGAAGGTAGGGGAGGGGGTGGTCGGGCAACGCATTCATTCGCCACGCCTTTTCCGTCGCTCCCTCTCTTCTACTGTCCCTATTCTATTCCTCACGTCCCTATTCTATCCCTCGTATCCCTAACCTATCCCTCATATCCCTATTCTATACCCCATATCCCTATTCTATTCTTCGTATTATTTTTCCATCGTCACATACCAGTCCCACTCAATTATTCCCGTTTATTGTTCGCTCGACTTGATTTAATAACTTTCTCTCGGTTTCCTTTCGAATTCAAATATTGTAACGATCGGGACAGACAGATCGCAACAGTTGAGAGTCCTCAACGCCTCTTCATAATTTTCACCATTTCAATTCAAGTACGAAATCGACGATTGGGCTCGTTATTGGGCACTAATTTATCGATAACGAGCAATTTTCGATTTTGTATATAAATTGAAGAGGTGAAATGTTGAACGAGGCGAATCCAAGAGTACCTACCAATACAGTGTTGTAGGACGCGGTATAAGTTGAGTTTGAACTCGAAGTTGACTTTGATCTCGAAGTCGATTTTGATCTCGAAGTTGACTTTGATCTTGAAGTTGAATTTGATCTCGAAGTTGACTTTGATCTCGAAGTTGAATTTGATCTCGAAGTCGATTTTGATCTCGAAGTCGATTTTGATCTCGAAGTCGATTTTGATCTCGAAGTCGATTTTGATCTCGAAGTCGATTTTGATCTCGAAGTCGATTTTGATCTCGAAGTCGACTTTGATCTCGAAGTTGACTTTGATTTCGAAGTTGAATTTGATCTCGAAGTTGAGTTTGATCTCGAAGTTGAATTTGATCTCGAAGTTGAGTTTGATCTCGAAGTTGAATTTGATCTCGAAGTTGACATTGATCTCGAAGTTGAGTTTGATCTCGAAGTTGAGTTTGATCTCGAAGTTGAATTTGATCTCGAAGTTGAGTTTGATCTCGAAGTTGAATTTGATCTCGAAGTTGACTTTGATCTCGAAGTCGATTTTGATCTCGAAGTTGAATTTGATCTCGAAGTTGACTTTGATCTCGAAGTTGACTTTGATCTCGAAGTTGAATTCGATCTCGAAGTTGAATTTGATCTCGAAGTTGACTTTGATCTCGAAGTCGATTTTGATCTCGAAGTTGAATTTGATCTCGAAGTTGACTTTGATCTCGAAGTTGACTTTGATCTCGAAGTTGAATTTGATCTCAGAGTTGACTTTGATCTCGAAGTCGATTTTGATCTCGAAGTCGATTTTGATCTCGAAGTTGAATTTGATCTCGAAGTTGATTTTGATCTCGAAGTTGATTTTGATCTCGAAGTTGAGTTTGATCTCGAAGTCGATTTTGATCTCGAAGTTGTCTTTGATCTCGAAGTTGACTTTGATCTCGAAGTTGAATTTGATCTCGAAGTTGACTTTGATCTCGAAGTCGATTTTGATCTCGAAGTCGATTTTTATCTCGAAGTTGAATTTGATCTCGAAGTTGACTTTGATCTCGAAGTTGAATTTGATCTCGAAGTTGACTTTGATCTCGAAGTCGATTTTGATCTCGAAGTCGATTTTGATCTCGAAGTTGACTTTGATCTCGAAGTTGACTTTGATCTCGAAGTTGACTTTGATCTCGAAGTTGAATTTGATCTCGAAGTTGACTTTGATCTCGAAGTCGATTTTGATCTCGAAGTTGAATTTGATCTCGAAGTTGATTTTGATTTCGAAGTTGACTTTGATCTCGAAGTTGACTTTGATCTCGAAGTCGATTTTGATCTCGAAGTCGATTTTGATCTCGAAGTTGAATTTGATCTCGAAGTTGATTTTGATCTCGAAGTTGACTTTGATCTCGAAGTTGAGTTTGATCTCGAAGTCGATTTTGATCTCGAAGTTGATTTTGATCTCGATGTTGAGTTTGATCGAATTTGATCGAAGTTTGCTGATAGGGTCACGGCACTGAACTGATTGCGATAGCAGGATGTTGCTGAAGGACTGCATCAGTAGCAATCACCTTCAATCGATTTTTCGGTAGGTACTATCGATTTTTTATAAAAATCATCGACCTCACCAATCGATCGGGCTTGAAATCGAACGAATCCTATGGTATGAGAATCTCAATTTGGCCAAAAATGGTACCTGTTGCTTCTCAAGCGACGATATCGAACTGTTTTTGCACACTCTATGCCTACCTACTTCCATATTTTGATTCGTCACTTTTTGACACGAATTGATTAGATATATTTTGAATAGTTTGGAGGTCTTTTTCTGCAGATCAAAATGTCAAAAAACTCACCATGCAAACTTTAAAACCCACCCAAAATAAAATAAAAATTTAAAAAAAATTATAACGAACACGAGTCGTGCGATAGAGAATATGGAAGTCTCCTTGTGCAGTTCTCGAATTTCAATGTTCAATTTGCATCATGCACGTGTGCCTAATGTATCCACAATCTAAAACTGTAGTAAACAATCTGCACGAGGCTGAACAACCACTCGGAATTATCATCAGCTCGGGTATGCATCACGTGTATCCAAAATTTTTTCGAGACTCATTTTCTTCTTTGGTGTCGTATCATACACATTGTTAGGTGTAACAGGGTGAAATGCCTTAGATAATGTTGTTTCATAATCCTGATTAACCACCTCTCGCTTTCGCCATTCTGGACCTCTTCAGGGGACTTCTACAATAGATAGCATGATCATTCTGTATATATAATACGTCATGTTTACAATTACACCTATTTTTTCCTATTCGAATTTTAATTATTGAAAACTAGATGCGCTAAATAACGAATGATCATGTTACCTATTGGACCCTGAAGAGGCCAAGAATGGAGAATGCGCTTGGGAAATTGTTAATAAAGATGGTGAAACAACATCATCGATGCTCCTCACCCTCTGACCACTCAAACAAGACTCATTCGGTTTCAAAATTTAAATAATTTAGAAAATATGTTGCAGAAACACTTCAGCCCCTATGTGCGCATTAAAATATACATTCATCTGTCTGAGCGGACGCCTCATAGTGGGTCAGCTTTGCTCAACGCCATCCTCGTGCTTCACTGCAATACGAATGCAATCAACACACGATAATTACAGTCCCAACTGCAACGGTCCCGGTCCGTTGAACTTGAGTCATTACACGAACTAGCCACCAAAGGCAGGCAGGCATAATCGGCCGTCACGACATCAAAGGAATCTCCCTGATGCAGCTGCACTGAAGCTTCGGTGAACGCCTTGGGCCAATGGACATCGAGTTGCATTTCGGCGACAACGGGTTAAGCCATCAAGATCAAACGAGATCAAACTCAAACGCGGTCAGCAGTACATCCACGAAGAGCCTCTACTAGATGAGAAGGATCGTAGGTACATCCCTTCCTAATCATTATCATTCTTGATGTCAATAATTTATTCGATAATGAAAGTTCATTATGGGGTTCATTATCAGATGGGCAACAGACGTTTTGTCCATAATGAGTGTACATACGTATAATTTTAGATCAATCTCTCAAAACAGAGAAGATTCCCAATTAAAATTTGATACTCAGTTTAATCCTGATTTTTCAAGAAAAGGCTTTTCTAAGGCATCCAAACGATGGTATTGCGATTCCAATCAGATCGACCTAATCAATGCCGATACAGGTCGCTCATTTGTGCTCCCTACAGTCTCAATTAAATTGCCGTCCTGCCCCGAGGGTCAACCAGAGGGAAATATTTTCTCGCCTTGCTGGAAGCCTTGATCTGATTTCCCGGGTCCATCTGTCTAACTGATCCAACATCGAGCGGCGTTATTAAAATCCCCTTCGCAATACAGTTAGTTACGATTCGGCCTTTGAACGATTTTCGAATGCGGCACTAAATTTCAACACGGTTCGACGGATTGGCGATATTGTGACGAGAATCCGCTCGCAAGCGTATCAATTAGCCCGCATGCCAATCAATATTGGCAAGTGCGCCGTGAATAAAATAAAAATGAAGGGATAAGAGAAATTCGCCGAATGCCACTCTTACAGCACTGAAAGTATCAGGTTGAATAGCGGAGCTATTTATTTTTCCATGAGAAATCCATGTCGATTGGAGTGGATTATCAGGAAAATTGATTACGCGGGAGGGTCGGTGTTTCTAATTCATTTTAAAGGGCAGATATCCATAGTATCTAAATCTATATCTAAATTTCACCACTGTCCCTACATACGGAGAAAATGTATGTAAAATATTAGCGCGAGACAGGTTAACTGTGCCTGCCGGTACAATCGATCCCCTCAACTACTGAATACAATTATTAAATTTTCCGCCGTGGGAATGTTAGTTGCTGCATAAAGGCTGCTGGTAATAGAATGTAGGGAATAACCCATCTCGAACTCACTACTGGATTCACAATAATTTACAGAGTGAAATTAATTTTAAACTAGAAATTTGATGCCGCAATTGGCAGTTCTTGCTGAGAACGACTCGGTTAGCGACTGAAACTAATCGAACAAAAATTCATTACTGAACATGCCAAATGCAAATCAAGACCCGACAATTTACATAATAATTACCGGGCTTTCAGAGGATTTCCAACTTCAGATATTAATTACTACAGAAAATGATATAAAACAGTTCAAAATATTTTTTACAAGCACCCTAACAATTTTCAGCAAACAAACAAAACTCCTTCAAAAAGTTGAATTTTTTAAAAAGTTTTTATAAAACATGAGATTACGTAAAGCCCTAGATATTTATCAGATAATTCGAATTACCTAGCGAAGCAGCACCGAAGGTGCAAAAACGAGCAAATTCGCGGGCGTTGGAATTGTTATTATGCTATAAAGCGGAACTTGCAAGACTTCATAGGAGGATTTTCTCCAAGCCAGCGAATTATAAATATACCGAACGATCAGGAAGGTGCCTACATTGCGGGGGAGGGGCGGGGGAGCTTTTGGGGTGGGGAATGCTGAGGTTTTTCTCAGTTGCGCGAAGGCTTCCCATTCGAGGTCACTGGGTCACTTCGTGGCTTCCTGACTTATAATGTACAGGGTTGTAAAACGGTGATATAAAAGCGAGCAATCTACAGCTTGGATGAAATTCGAAAACCGGTTCGGTGGCACGATGTACAATATTTACGATTTGGAAATTCACGAACTTGAAATTCGACGAGACACGTTTTCATATTCAGATTACACGAGATCCAAGGATAGAAAAAATATTGTAAATTTTAGGAATGCCAGTCACAAATTGGGGGGTTGTACTTAGTTATAACAAGTCAGACAGACCTATTAAACTGATCCCCCTGATATTAACTGATCAAGGTTCAAGTTGAAGGAGAAAAATGGGCCATCGTTGTCGAAGTTGACACATTTTTTGTCATTTCCAATCTGGGGAAACAAAATTTTGTAATATAACTAACACCTACCATCGCTTTTTCCTGCAAGTTAGACGGGATGAGATGGCACAATGATTTTTCGAAGACCCCTAAACGAATTGTGAATGTAAAACTGTATGTACTGTATGTAAAACTGTGAATGTGAAACTAAATGAAATGAATTTTAGAGATAAACGACTTTACCACCTCCAAGATAGATGAAAAAATTAACTCAACCTGAAATCCAACTTTCTACCCTTGAAATACTTGCCCTTTGGCCAGAAAATTAACTTCTCGCAAGACCAAACATCAAAATGGATATTTTCGTTACAAAAATGTCTGAACGCCTAACTGAGTTGCAACCTTCATTTGAAAAATTACTTTTTCTCGATTACCCGTCGAAAAAATATAACAAGTACGACTTCACTTTCCATTATGGACGCGAGGAATCGTTAAATATTCATCTCTTGATAAAAGCGAGCAACGCAAGGTCGGTTTGAGTTTCTATACTAAACACAGCTCAGCCTCATGCGAATATTGAGGACCACCTTTGTCCACACGAGACGAAGCCACCGTTTGAATCATTCATATCCTCGGGCTCTAAGCCCTTACCGTAAGCATGCATAACCTACGAGGCACGATTATTTGGGAATAAAGACTCGGGGCTATTCCCATCCGAAAGCCAATGCAGGGGGGTTTAAGCGCCACCAAAACCCAAGGCGAAATCCGCTTTGCGACGACCCACGGATGATTAGGTTGAAACGTTCCCGTAAACCAATTGCAGCAAAAAGAATCAATCAAAAAGAACAACAACAACAACCAATTGCAGCAATGAGAAGCGCAAGGTGGGTTTGGTCTTCATTATCGAGAGTTGTACGATGGAGGAAAATAATCTTGAAAAATGAAACTGAGGATGTTAATTCCAAATGGTAGTAAACTCCATTTTTTTCGAAATCGAGATGAGACTTCCCTGGGGGTTTTGGGGGCGAGTTTTACGCAAAAATTAACCCATTTCCAAGATAAAATCACTCTATCCTCATCAAAATGGAGAATGAATTTTCATTTCAAAAGGTACTATATCCAGGCCCTTGGGGCTGCTACATCCTGTTCGTTTCAAAAAGTACTTTATCCAGTATGAGACCGTCTTCGCGATGGTCGTTTCAAACCAAAAAGTACTATTATGAATAAATTGATTGTTCAGCAACAGGTCTCTTTGAAGTTTTTTCGTTTCAAAAAGTACTATAAACCAGTTTTCATTTCTAAAAGTACTATATCCCGGCATGTTAAATTCAAAAAGTAATCTATCCAAAAACTCCAATTTTCTGATTCCTGTAACAATGATTCTCTGCAGTTCATAATTTCCAAAATTTTCCCAACAAATTTGAAGATGATTTACTTACATTAGGCAAAAAAAATCTAGACCGGAAACGTGTCCTGAATGGTAATAGCAGTTATCTTCGTTTTTCTCAAAACTTGTCAATATGGATATAGTACCTTTTGGAATTAACATCCTCAACTTCAAAAAATTTTCCCGGGCGAAAATTTTACTGCTAAAATGGTCAGAAAATGTCCAACCCCTTTTTACTTCCATATTTACAGAGTAAATGGAAGTATTGGAATCGTCCTAAAATCGAGAATCGGAACGGAGCTTCAGAAAAAACTTTTTCTCATACACATTTACTAGAATCACTTCCCGAACAAGTGTCTGTGTGTCCGTTAGTCCGTGTGTCCGTCTGAGGTCATTTACAAAAATGACCGTAACTCCCTCAATTCTCAACCTTTTTTCAAATTTCTTGAACTGAAATGTGTGTCTCGGCAAGACCTAACACCCTGTTTAATCAGAATTTGAATAACTCACTACTTCCGATATATTGGCATTTTTAGTGTTTTCTATTTTATTTTTTTCCGGCTACAAAAATGAACCGATTTGAGCGTTCTTGGCCTTAAAATCTTTGTGTTACCTTGCAGAATTTGTGGATATTTTGGTTCATTTTTCTAAAAAAATGAACCTTTGTAATCGGTCAGGAAATAAAAAATTTTAACACCCCCTGAAAATTTGTTGGTTTACGTTTCAAGGGGTGTAGAATCCGAATCTGCAATAAAAATTTTTTGTCCGTCCGCCGTACGCCGTACGCCGTCCGCCGTCCGGGGTTTTTAAGGGGGAAGGAGTTATCGAAAAAATTTGAAATTTTTACCAAAAATCAAGTTCCGTATCTAGTTGGTCCTAACGTCTCGGCAGAACCCTACCTTAATTTTAAGGCCAGTAAAACAGCTGTTGAAGTGGTAAAAAATTCGTCTTTTTAAGGAAATTTGCAACATAGGCATGTGAGGTATCATTTTCTATAGATTTTTCTATGCTGAATCGAATGAGACCATCGCCACGCCGATAGCTTCAACCGTTTAGGAGTTATTGCAGTTTTAGTGAAGCAGTTTTGAGTTTTTTAAAATTTCCCCAATTCTTAATAACTCGAAAACTACTCGAGCCACAAAATTCGTTTTCCACTCGTTGGAATCCCCACAAAAACTTCTGTCCTCCCAATATCTTCAATTTAAAGAATTTGGTCGGATTACACAAATCAGCAAAACAAAAATTGGAAAAAGTTGGGAATTCGGCATCGGTTCTTAGATACAGTTGATTGATCTACTTACGACCACTAGCCTATGACACCAACAAAGTGACGCACTCACACTAGGCCAGTTGCGCTTGGCAACGTGATAGCGAGTCAAGCTTCAACAATGGTTCTGAGGCATTCTTGACGCATTTTTAATTTAATTATTATAAATTTTATTTAATTATAAAATAATATATAAATAAATTATTAAATAAATTTATATTAATATTAATTAATATAATATAATATAATAATAATAATATATAATAATAATATATAATAATATATAGGTAATAATAATAATAATAATATTATATAATAATAATATATAATATATTAATATTAATTTTATTAATATTAAATAAATTTATTTATTATTATTAAATAATAATAAATAAATTTATTTAATTATTCAGATAATTTAATAATTATTATTATTCTGTTAGTTATGTAGGTAAATAAGAATAGATTAAATGATGATTTCAACAAAAATTAACGACGCGCTGCGTTGAAAAGATAGATAGGTAGGTCAAGCAAGGAGGACCAAGCAAAGAGGATGATTATTTTTTGCCGGGTTGAAAAAACGTTTTTCCAAATCCCCATCTAGAACACCAATTTATACTGAAATTCTAGAATAATAACAACTCAATTCCGTGTTTGAGGAGAACCTGTATATCGTAAGATTTGTCTTTGCAATCGAAAAATGAACCCCTGTGCAAAATTTGCAGAGTTCTTTGGCTATACCAAAAACTGATGTGCACATGCCACTGATCTACTTAGCAGCGTTTTTTATATTACAATAATGTATTGTATTTTATTTTGGGCGAATCATAAAATTTTACTAGTGAATTTTTTGATATTTTTGACCTAAACACTTTCAAAAGCAGTAAAAATATGATCAAATTGTGTCACAATTTTACGTTTCAAAATATGGAAGTATTGTGTGTTATTTACGCACCACTGGTTTCTTACGTGGAGGTAAATTTTTTCGCAACGAAGATTGAGGAGGTGAGGCATCGAGGAAATGATAATCTCATGCCAGAAGTTGAACGCTTGATGAAATTATTAGCGAAAGGTAATTGGAGTAAATAGAAAGGCCGATAAGGCTTCAAAAGTAGGCTGAACTGTAGTGAGTGAAGAAGATAGCTGTCAAAATTATTGCGCACGAACATCAAACATGTTCCGTGAGGTCATCTGCGCGAAAGTTTGTTTGCTGTTTAATCAGGGCTGATTATGATAGCACATATCAAGTCAGCTAGCGGCGAATTTCCAAACTAAAACTATCAACTATCGCGAGTTTAATTGGAATAGTTTCAATGATGTGTGGAAATAATCGACAAGATGTTACGAACATGGAAGAACATTGTAATTAAAAATGTATATTTATGAAAGACAAACCAGTGGTGAGTAGATAACACACAATACTTCCATATTTTGAAACGTAAAATTGAGACACAATTTGATCATATTTTGACTGCTTTTAAGGGTGTTTAGGTCAAAAATATCAAAAAATTCACTATTCAAATTTTGAAATTCTCCCAAAATGAAAATACGCTTCATTATCGGAATATAAAAAATATCCACATATTCTGCAAGGTAAAACAAAGATTTTAAGGCCAAGAACGCTCAAATCGGTTCATTTTTGTGGGCGGAAAAAAATAAAATAGAAAACACTGAAAATGCAAATATATCGGAAGTACTGTGCGTTATTCAAATTTCGATTAAACAGGGTGTTAGGTCTTGCAGAGACAAACATTTCAGTTCAAGAAATTTGAAAAAAGGTTGAGAATTGAGGGAGTTATGGTCATTTTTGTAAATGCAGACGGACAGACGGACTAACGGACACACAGTTCAGGAAGTGATTCTGAGTAAATGTGTATAAGAAAAAGTTTTTTCTGAAGCTCCGTTCCGATTCTCGATTTTAGGACGATTCCAATACTTCCATTTTCTCTGTAAATATGGAAGTAAAAACGACTGTTGTTTTCATCAAGAAGACATGAGAGAAGAAAATGATGAAATTTCTTATGAAAATTATGCGAGAAGTGGCCATAATAGCAAAATGAAAATTTTTTTAAATCGATATCTCAATTTCGTAAAAATTCGTTTTTAGTACCTTTTGGAAAACCCTTCAATTAAAACAAGCCGCCTGTTTTTGAGTATGAAATTAATTAGACGATAGATTAGACGGCTCCCTTACAGCCGGCCATCTCGGCGACGTCATTCGATAGCTGAGCTAAGCAGCTACCGCCAGCTGATTGTGGCCGTTTCCCCCGCCGCTGCCCTTTTCGAAATTTCGCCGGCAGACCTAAACCATTTCCCCCCACCCCCTCAACCTTTTCAGAGCGTTGACTTTATTCTCCCTTTTCCCATTACCAAGCGGTTTCTATAGCTAAACGCCAGTGCGTTTATTTTCATAACAACCTTTTCTCTTTTATCGCGACAGAGCTTTTCTATTCGCTATTCAGCCGCCCCTGAATCAATACTGAAAGACTGCGTCTCTAGACCGTCTCTAAACCTCGGGTTAGTATAAAAATGTACATTTTGAAAAACTTGTAAGTAAAAAAAGTGGGTAAGTGTTTCCTGAAGCTCCGATTCAATTTTCGATTTTATGACGATTACAATACTTTCATTCACTTCGTAAATATGGAAGTAAAAACTATAATTTCTTGACCCTTCAAAAAATATTCCAGAATTTCAACAAAAAAATGTTTGGGTAAGTTCTGGGTAGGCCTTCTGGGTAGATTTTCAACACCCTCCTCTGCTTGGAAACATGGAATTCGACGTTTTTCTGGACTTCGATAAACATGGTCATCTTGGGGGTTGCCACGTTTTCAATTTCGACCCACCGCCCTGACCTACCGCTTTCAGCGCTTGTTTCTCTAATTGAATCTACGAATACCTCACCGCGCTCACGCACTCGTTGTCAAACCGGTGTCCGCGGTCTAACGCAATTTTCGACCGTTTCATCCGGTTCCGTCAAACTCGTGCAAACTGTCCCGCGAACTTTCCACTCTGTCCATCATCTTGAGTCAAGTGCCAAGTTCCACATTCGGAAACTGTTTAGCTTTAGCGGTTCCATGTTTGCCCGTCGGCGAATTTGCCCGCGACGCCGGCCAACTTGTTGATGCTATTTGCACGTTATCGCTTTACTTTGTCCGAACGATTCGCCCCGTATTCTCTCGGCGGTTGATGATGTTTGCGCGGTTGAGCGTTGCGAGCGATATTTTCGGTCCAAATGCCAGTAAAATGAAAATATGGAGTTCATAATTCTTGATGGAATTGGCCAAAAAACATGAAATTTGACACTTTTTTCGAGATTTTGACCAATTTGAAGGGTAGTAATTATTACTACTGATTAGGTTGTATTAGGTATACAGCCTTAATCGCGCTTTTGCAGTATTTTTAGCGTTTTGTTTAACAGCCAATTGGGAAGATAAAAAGTCATTACGAGAGTGTAGTAGGGATCTTAAGAATTTCCGATAACATTACTGGGTCACATATCTACTTAGCAGCGTTTTACTCAGTAAATATGGAAGTGAAAATGAAAATTATTGCAAATTAGGATTCTTCACCTATTGAAACGAAGCTACCTATAGGTAGCTGTGCAATGCACAGTGTGCATACGAATTTGCAGGGGATGCTGAAATTGTTTCCAACCGATTATTTGTGTTATTTTGATTATTGAAATTGACTTAAATTGATTGTTATTGTGATATTGAAGGGTTATTGCGATTGAAGAAAGAACCTAAAATTAGTCTACCAAATTAGACATGAACACTTTCGTATCCGATAAGGAAAGTAAACATTCTATCGCCCCTCATTCTTTTTACATTCCGTGTTTCTCTCGCACTTCCACTTTTTCCTGCGGCACGGACAAAAAAAAGGGTCGGCTATCGATACGGTCAAACTTCATCGGTCGGTCGGCGAATCGCCGGCGGCATCCGGACCAGACCCTCGGACGGCGGCGCTTAAACGCGGAAAAGGCAAATTGATAAGAAGGACGGACCGGAAAAAAGGAAGCCGGGGTAATGGGATGCAAGCGAAAAGAGCGCGCGGGATGAGCGGGTTGGAAAAAGCAAGGCGAGCCCGAGGCCTTGCTGGGCTTTCAAGAAACGCCGCTGGCGGGCCCGGGAAATCGATACGGGCGGTGGCGTGAAGGCGGGAAGACCGCGCTACGTTCGAGTGCTACGTGGCATTGCACGCTACGTGGACGCCAACGCTGGATATGGTAGTTGTTGTAACCGAAGACTCGGAAGTTTCAACAGCGGATCGTATTCAACCCGATTTATCCGGAGGGGGGGGGGATCCAACAGTGTTGCCAAGTTGGGGGTTTTCTCCAAATTTGGCGGTTTTCCGCCTAAGAGGAATTTTGGGGGTAAAATGTTTTTCTTGGAGGTTTTTAAGTCTAGGAAAAAATTGAAAAATTAAGAAACAACAGCTACAGCAGATCAATTGCGTCTAAAGCGGCCTTAACGTTTTGACTGTAATTCCACTATCACCACCGCACGAATTAAATAATTTGGGAAGAAGTTGTGAAACCTCACAATTCAAATAGAAGCTCAAATTAAAAAGCCGCAGTTGAAACTTCTGGTTTTCTTTATTACTTCCATATTTACAGAGTAAATGGAAGTATTGGAATCGTCCTACAATCGAGAATCGGAACGGAGCTTCAGAAACAACTTTTTCTTATACACATTTACTCAGAATCACTTCCTGAACAAGTGTCCGTGTGTCCGTTAGTCCGTCTGTGGTCATTTACAAAAATGACCATAACTCCCTCAATTCTCAACATTTTTTCAAATTTCTTGAACTGAAATGTTTGTCTCGGCAATGCCTAACACCCTGTTTAATCAAAATTTGGATAACGCACAGTACTTCCGATATATTTGCATTTTTAGTGTTTTCCATTTTATTTTTTTCCGGCCACAAAAATGAACCGATTTGAGCGTTCTTGGTCTTAAAAGCTTTGTTTTACCTTGCAGAATATGTGGATATTTTTTATAATCCAATAAATTGACGTATTTCATTTTAAACAAGTTTTAAAATTCGCAAACTGAGTTTTTTTACATTTTTGACCTAAACAGCCTAAAAAATAGCCAAAATATAATCAAATTATGTCAAAAATTTACGTATCAAAATAATATTTTGGAATAATAATATTTGAACAATAATATTTTGTTGATAAGCAGCGCTTCCAAGTTGTATTGAAAATTTCCTTCAATCGAATTGTGAATTTTCCAAATCAAATGAAAAATTTTCAATTGAGAATGTTCCCGATGAAATTGAACATTTTCCAAGGTACCTAAGTGTGAAATTTTTTCATTTCGATTATAAAATTCTCAATTTGATTTGAAAAACTCTCAGTTTGATTTGAAAAACTCTCAATTTGGTTCATAAAATTCTCGATTCGATTTTGAATATTCTAAATTCAACTTGAAAACACTAAAATGCTAAAATTAAAACGAAACCCTTCCAAATTGCCCTGCGGAAGATCGCGAACGTTATGCAAACCGTCTACACCTGAATCCAGAGCCAGGAGGTGTTTTCATGTTCTGGATCGGCGTTTATCTAATCTGGAACCATCGGTAGACCGTGTTAGCAGGAAGGTCGTAAATCAGCGTCGTCGAAAGGCCCACGTTGACCATTGTCGAAAGCCAGCCCACCTATGTGATTCGACTGATCTATGACCATCGGTATCGACCATAGATCGGCCCTAAGTCCGGTTTTGCGTTAACGTTCTCCTAAACTACGATTAGGATAGCCGATCTTACTCAGGAACAACTCGGTTTTTCGGTATGGAGTACACGTACCTACCCTACGTATTTTTTGGGATAAGGGTGATTCTCAAAAAAAACGCAAACGTGGCGTATAAAATATGGAATAAAAAATATGGAAGCATTGTGTGTTATCTACGCACCACTGGTTGGAAAACTGAATTTAGACTGACTTTTTAATGTATCATACTGATAGGTATCCACTCTTCAGGGTTTTATCTCCTCAAGTGTGTTTATTAAGTTCCTACGAACCTCTATGATTAAATTTGTGAGTATAAAGTCATACCTGACTGATTTGAAAAGTAAATTGATTGGCAGGTAGGTAGATAACCTTACAACGTTCAAGAATTCTCATTACCGCCTGCGCTTCTCATTACCTCACCACCTATCAATTTTATAAACTCCAGTTTGAAGGCCTAAGATTGAAATTGAGTTGCGTCTTGAGTTGATAACTCTTTTTTATGATCCCACGAAGGTCCATGAATTTTTTGAAATTTTTTGGAGAATGTTCACTTTTTCAGAATTCAGACCTTGGGTTTTTTTTTTTTTTTTGGTTCATTTTTCTAAAGAAATGAACCTTTGTAATCGGTCAGGAAAAAAAAAATTTTAACACCCCCTGAAAATTTGTTGGTTTACGTTTCAAGGGGTGTAGAATCCGAATCTGCAATAAAAATTTTTTGTCCGTCCGCCGTACGCCGTACGCCGTCCGCCGTCCGGGGTTTTTAAGGGGGAAGGAGTTATCGAAAAATTTTGAAATTTTTACCAAAAATCAAGTTCCGTATCTAGTTGGTCCTAACGTTTCGGCAGAACCCTACCTTAATTTTAAGGCCAGTAAAACAGCTGTTGAAGTTGTAAAAAATTCGTCTTTTAAAGGAAATTTGCAACATAGGCATGTGAGGTATCATTTTCTATAGATTTTTCTATGCTGAATCGAATGAGACCATCGCCACGCCAGTAGCTTCAACCGTTTAGGAGTTATTGCAGTTTCAGTGAAGCAGTTTTGAGTTTTTTAAAATTTCCCCAATTCTTAATAACTCGAAAACTACTCGAGCCACAAAATTCGTTTTCCACTCGTTGGAATCCCCACAAAAACTTCTGTCCTCCCGATATCTTCAATTTAAAGAATTCGGTCGCATTACACAAATCAGCAAAACAAAAATTGGAAAAACTTGGGAATTTGGCCTCGGCTCTTAGATACGGTTGATTGATCTACTTACGACCACTAGCCTATTACACCAACAAGGTGACGCACTCACACTTCGACCAGTTGCGCTTGGCAACATGAGAGCGAGTCAGGCAGTCAGTCAGTCTGAGGCATGAGGCATTTTTAATTTCATTATTCAGAGAATTTAATAATTATTATTATTCAGTTAATTATGAAGGTGATTAAGAATAGATTAAATGGTAAATTTAACGGAATTGAACGATCAGCTGCGTTGAAAAAATGGATAGGTAAGTAAGTATTTATCAAGCGAAGAGGATGATTATTTTTTGCCTGGTTGAAAAAACGTTTTTCTAAATAACCCATCTAAAATACAAATTGATACTGAAATTATAGAATAATAACAGCTGAATTCTGTGTTTAAGGAGTACCGATATATCGTAAGGTTTGTCTTTGCAATCGAAAAATGAACCCCTGTGCAAAATTTGCAGAGTTCTTCGGACATAGCAAAAACTAATCTGCACATGCCACTGATCTACTTAGCAGCGTTTTTTTTTTAGAATCACCCTTGCAAAAAATTGCTATTGACTCAGTGAACGAGCAGGAAAAAATCCGTTTCTCGGGGGAAATCGTTGTGGGAAACTATAAAAGTTTGGAGGGGAAAAAAGGGAATTTAGCTCAAACTTGAGGGAAATAGGTTGCGGTCGTGTGGAAACACTGATCTCGACACAGATTTATTTCGTACGAATTTCCTCAGAAGTGGATTCGACGATCATGCGCCATCGGCCGCTAGGCGCGCAACCGTCGAGAATTACCAACTTCTATGGAATCCATGGATAGCCTCCAAAACGCGTAGTCAAAACCTCCGAGCCTCTGACGACGTTAGAATCAATGACTCGGCAGGGCTGATGCAGGTGGAGGCTATTCATTACACAGTCGAACGGCCGATGAGTCTCCGTTGCAGGGAGGAGCTGCTGGCCTCAGACTCGTCTATAGGCTGACCTCAGCAGCCCCGGCCCCGGGACCCGGTGACCGGAGATAAACCACTGATCCGCAGGCCAACTCATCGATTCAGCTTGAATTCACCGAGTGTAAAATGCTGTTAAACCTACTTAGCGCATCTGTAGTCGACCAGAGCTTTCTGTGAGTGCCTGAACGGTCTCGCCGCAGCTTGCGGCTTGTTACAGGGAAGAAAATTGAAAATTAACATCGAACGAAATACCAGTGCTGTAAAACTAGAAGCACACAGAAGAACAATTTCGAACATATCTGAAACACGACTGCCTTCAACAAACTCTTCTGATTTCTGCAAGGTGCATTTCGTACATTCACCATCAGGAGTCGTTCAACGTTCAGAATATTGAGGCATCCGAGAAAAAAGATTTGAACGTGATCACTCAACTATGAACATGAAAGGAGGAAAACTTGTTGCAGGAGCGAAATCAACAGGTAACGGCCCATTTGTTGATTGACAGCCTGCCGAGCTGATGAAGGTCCCACCGAAGAGACAACCTGGACGGGCCTCGACAATGAAGTGACAATTTTTACTTCCATATTTACAGAGTAAATGGAAGTATTGGAATCGTCCTAAAATCGAGAATCGGAACGGAGCTTCGAAAAGAAATTTTACTCATACACTTTTTACTCAGAATATCTTCCCCAACAAGTGTCTGCGTCCATTAGCGCTACCAAGTTCTGGTTAAACGAGGTTGTAAGATCTTGGCCAGACAAAACATTTTTTATTTAGCGAATTTTTTATGGAATTGATAACGATGGGAGAAATCATTATTTTTGTAAATTGATCAAAAACTTATTTTGCATTTTTCTCGTTATGCCATTTTTGGACATATGCCCTTAGTGTTTTAAGGTATCGAAATGATGTTTGTCATAATATCACAATAATGTCATAATATCACAAATGTCATAACATCACTAATGTCATAATATCACAAATGTCATAATAATTTTGCTATTTTTGGACATATGCCCTTAGCATTTTAAGGTAGGTATCGAAATGATGTTTGTCATAATATCACAATGTCATATCACAAATGTCACAATAATGTCATAATATCACAAATATTATTTGGAAGCACTGGCGGGTAATAAACGCACCGGTATTTTTTGAAGCGAGACAACCACGTTTTACACAATTGCGTAGAACAGTTCCACTTCAATTAAAAACCGCAAGTTCCTAGAAAAAGGCTTAATTCCCGATTTCTTCCTATTTTCCCGACCCGCTCCTCAGCCAGTTTTTTCCACCTGAGTTCTTTGAACGAACGGTGAAAAAAGGCTAAAATGGAGGCGAGCAAATTGAAGGAGTGAAAAGTAAACTGCCCCCGAGTAAGCGTAAAAACACCCCTTTTTCTCGGATCGCACAGGTTGTTTTTTCACTCAACGGATTCCTTCTCTTTTCTCATTCGTCTTTTTTCTTCTCGCCAAGGCTAAGGGTGGGGAGGGATTCGTTTTAAAAGGATTGTTTTCGGTTTCATTCGATTACTTTGAAAGTCAGCCGCTCAGAATGACGATAGCCCCGACTGGAGTGAATTCGCTCTTGTAATGAGACCCTCGTAAGTAATCGGGGGATCCGCGGTTATCAAATTATGCGGTGTTGTCTTTTCCGCGGCGGTTTCTGTTATTTTTCCAGCAGAAAAAAATCCCGTGGTAATTTTTTCGAAATTTAATATTTTTCATAATCAGTTTCGGGGCCGAAGTTTTCCCGAGCAACCGATTCGACTTTTTTACTTCCATGCTTACTTAAATCGAGAATAAAAAGCCGTTCTCAACTCAAAACCACCCAAATATGAGATACCTGGTGTTGCGCCTAGAGTGACTAAAATTCAAATCACCTAAGGACACTCAAGACAAAAATGCTTTTATAAAACCAGTCGCGCATGGATAACATATTTTGAAACGTAAAACTATGACACCATTTTGACTACTTCTAAGGGTGTTTAGGTCAAAAATATCAAAAAACTCACTATGCAAATTTTAAAACTCGCGTAAAAAAGAAATAGGCCAAGTAATCTGAATATAAAAAACATCCACATATTCTGCAAGGTAAAACAAAGATTTCAAGACCAAGAACGCTCAAATCGGTTGATTTTTGTGGCCGGGATAAAATAAATTAGAAAACACTAAAAATGCGAATATATCGGAAGTACCGTGAGTAATTCAAATTCCGATTATACGGGGTGTTAGGTCTTGCCGAGACAAACATTTCAGTCCAAGAAATTTGAAAAAATGTTGAGAATTGAGGGAGTTATGGCCATTTTTGTAAATGACCACAGACGTACATACAGACAGACGGACACACAGACACTCTTTCGGGAAGCGATTCTGGGTAAATGTGTATAAATAAAAATTGTTTCTGAAGCTCCGTTAAGATTATCGATTTTAGAACGATTCCAATACTTACATTTACTCTGTACCTAAATATGGAAGTAAAAAGGTCAAAGCTCCCTCAATTCTCAACCTTTTTTTCAAATTTCTAGCTTTACTGATCGATCCGTCACTTTTTCTTCCATACAAAACCGTTTCTAACTCAAAACCATCCGAAAATGAGATACCCGGTGTTGACACTAGCGTGACGAAATAGTCAAATCACCTTTGAACACTCAGGACAAAAATGTTTTTATAAAAAAAGGGGAAGGATGCAAAACCAGTTCACATAACCATACGTAAATAACCCATACAACCCACCCATACATTTTCCATCCTCGCATACAATCTTCCAATGTATCGTTCATGTACGTGTTATATCTCGCAATTACTCGCCAAGGATTGCGATTATGAACCGGCACGAATCGCCAGCGATGATTATGGCAGATGTTCCTCGTGTTGTTGCTGTAAATGTTCGTCGCCCTGCAGTCGAAATGCTCGCCCGGTTATGCATCCCAGACGCGGCCATTTCACCGCGGTTTTCGGAGCGGAACCGCCGACCGCTCAAAACACACCCACGCTCAAACGAAAAGCAGTCATATTTCACTCGATGGCAAAAACGTTTCCAGCGATAGAGAACACAACTTCGGGACGAGTTCGCAACTTTTGGGAAACGCTTTTTTAAACGGAACCAGCTACGAGCGCGGCACACCGTGAAATATTTCGACAGCTAAGAACCAGCATGACACATTTCAATTTTCCAATTATGAGATTTGTGCACTTTCAAATTTTCTGTCCCGATTTGATGCCTTAGTTTTTCGAAAAACTCACGTGGAACGCCACGATCGTCGATTTAGCCCAGCACAACTAGATTTTTCGTTAAAATTTGTCAGGGAATCAGTTTTTATATATCTTGAAATACTAAGCATTTCCATTCTATATTCAGCAGAGATTCAGCATGACATAACTCAATTTTCCCATCATGAGGTTTGCGCACTTTCAAATTTTCGCGCCCGATTTGATGAAACGATTAGTTTTTCGAAAAACTCACGTGGAACGCCACAATCGTCGATTAAGTCCGCATGGCACAACTAGATTTCTCGTTAAAATTTGTCAGGGAATCAGTTTTTTTTTTGGTCTCCTGAAAAGTAGGGATTTTGAGTTGTGTCATGCTGGTTCTTAACCGTCGATTTGTTCGAATAAAAACCGAAATACTTGTAAGGCTATTTACGAGGGAAATGATATTTGGGGAAATGATGATGGGGAAGCAGACGTCTCCAAACCAGCGGTGCGAATATGACACGCAATACTTCCGTATTTTGATGAGTGAATTTTTGAATCAAGGCAATGTGATTTTGACTACAATGATCAAAAATGTCAAAGCACACTATGAAAATTTTAAAACCCAAATAAGTCCGGTTACCGAAATATAAAAAATATCAACGTATTTTGCAAGGTATTACGAAGATTTTACGACCAAGAAAATTCAAATCGGTTCATTTTTGTGAGCAGAAAAAATAAAATAGACAACACTAGAAGGACTGTGTTGACACAAATTGATTACATTTATTTTGACTACTTTTGAGGCTGTTTTGGCCGAACATACCAAACCAGTGGTGCGTTAAAAACACAATAAACCTCCATATTTTGATACGTAAATTTTTGACATAATTTTATTATATTTTGGCTACTTTTGAGGTTGTTCAGGTCAAAAACAGTCCGTATGCCAATAACTCGCCTAAAATGAAATACGTCAAGATATTGGATTATAAAAAATATCCACGTATTCTGCAAGGTAAAACAAAGATTGTAGGACCAAGAACGCTCAAATCCGTTCATTTTTGTGGCCTGGAAAAAATGTAATCGAAAACACAGAAGTGCTTATAAATCGAAATTACAAGTATAAAAAAGTATAAATCAGATCGGTAGTCCAAAATGGTGAAAACCCATATATTTTCTTCTGTTAGCTGTACTACGTTCATTGAAGTCGAATTTTGCTATTTTCCCTAAGTAAGTCCATTCAAAATGTACAAAAAATTAAACAAATTCCGAGGATCTTGAATGTAAGATCTTTTCAAGATGACCACGTATCATTCATTAATGAAAGGGTTTAAATTATTTTAGACGTTTCTAGCAAAAACTACTCAGGGTCCTCTCATACTGGGTCTGAAATTATAGGACGATTAAGATTACTTCGTAAACATTTTCGCATCTCCCTCAATTCTCGATTTTTTCCAAAATTCTTGAATGTCCTCACACTACTTTCGATACATTAACGGTTTTAAGGTCTCGTATTTTATGTTTTTTTTTTTTTTGGTTACAGAAATGAACCGATCAGGCCGTTCTTGCTCTGAAATCTATGAATTACCATCTGTTGCCGCTATTAAATATCTACAGTTAAGAACTTATTGTGGCCCTGCATAAAAATTAAATTCTGATAGGTTTGCGCCTATCGACGAGATTGACCCATTTTTGACCTCAGGCCTGTCGGACTGCGGGTTTCTAAAGACGCAGTAGGCGAGTTTCCTATCGGAAAATATTTTATAACCATTCCAGCGGAGAAATATCCGGTAAAACTCCATTCGACGAATGGAATAAACAGGCGGAAAAGTTCATTGTTTTCGAAGAGCGGACCGATGATTAGAAACAGTGAAATGGAAAGGAAACTGATAAAAGTTTAGGCCACTAGCCTCTTATCACGCAGTGATAAAACGCCTGTCGTACGCACGACAGACACGGCCGTTCGAATGAAGTTGAACGTGAATAGATACGAGGTTAGAATCTAATAAATTCAGAGCTAACGTCAGGTTAAATTTCGAAAAATGATAATTCGAATTCTACCTTAGCAATTTGGAAGTTGTCAGGCCGTAGGGTTTCGACGATCTCCTGGTCGTTGCGGGCCTGCTGGCTCACCGAAGACCGTAAACCATCCAAGACGCCTTTGAAGGTGAATTTTTTCATTTCGCCCGATTTCGGAAAATTTTATCCATCTAACGGAATTCGGAATTTGATCGCGTTCGAGACGCCCCCAGCGGTCGAAACGGCCGAAAAGTCAACACATGTCCGCACGTCGGGGCCCTGGCGAGTAAGGGAAGTCGTGCCGTGCTCGGCGTCGCGGATCCGAAATGGAATCGCGGATTCGACTCGGCACTCGTGCGATGCGAACCGTCGGAAATGGGATGGGAACCGCTCCCGTTCGATAACGCGCAAGAGGGGAAAAATGGGGTTTCCGAAGGGAGGAAACGAGAGCGCGACCCGGATTTTCCGCGAAGGAGGAACACTCGCTGGAAACGGAGGGGCGACGACGGCGCCGACGGACGACGGCCAATCGCCAACGACGAAATCCGCGATTCGATGGCAAACGGGCGAATTTCTCTCAAATGTCTCTACTCCTGGTCCGCCAGACTGTTGATCAATAACTCGCTACGTCCGAGCTAACAGCTGGAGTGACAGTGATCTTTTTTACCTGGCAGCGGTTCCCGGGAGCGCCGGTAGAGATCGGGACCGGGCGGGAGGGGGGCCGGAGCGCAGGCGGCGGAAACCGCCGGAAACGGCCGAGCGGGCCCGACGCTGGGAACGGGAGATTCCCGGGGTGCGCGCAACTCGGGAACTCGGCCGCGTTCGATCAGCGATTCGCGTCTCCTGACCGGCGGTTAGCGGGTCACGTAGGCGGGCGACTCGCGGTACTTCCGCATTTTTTTGAGACTGGATTTTCGGATAAAGAATGTAAGCGAAGATTCGGCACTGAAAAAGCAGATAACATTTTTTAGAGCCGCTTGATTAATAAAAAAACACGGCATTTTTCCAAATTTGTATTCTTACCGCCTCCACGACACAAAAGTTTAGGAAAAATAACCGAGCAAGTTAATAGAATATTTAAGTACGGAAAAGACGCATTCAAAATTTAGGTATCCCTCAACAATTTTTAACTTTTTTCAAATTTCATTTTCATGAAGCGTCAGGGAAGCGTTCGAAAACTCCTTTCCTTGTCTGTCGTGGATATCAATACAATTGGTGAGGGCAGGTTATCATAACCTTTCGATACCAGTCGTTAATAAAAGTGACGTGAATTTCGGGGCTATTCTCACGCTAAAAATTACATGTTGATATTCTGCATTCCTCGATCCCGAGCCCTCGATATTTCATTCATATCCCTCTCGTCCCGTCCGTTATCTAGGCTCTGTAGATTTTTATGAGTGGCTCATTCTACAGATTACGTTATTATCGGCTTGTCACCGTGATATAAAGAAATTCGGAATAAAGAATCCATTGTAAGAGGTTTTCGAATTTTTCCGCCTCTCTAGAGATTCGTGCCTGACGCCGGTCTCTGCTTGTTTTTGGCGAAAATGGCAGCATACCGGACTGTTTTTCAAATTTTCAAACAAACCCTCTTCATAGCTGGTGGTAAACAACGTCTGAAAGTAAGGTCAGTTGGTGAAATTTAATTTTTTAGCGGAAAAATGACTAGCAAGTTAAATAACTTCTAATCGAAGACTAAAAACATATGTCTAGATTGAATATTATTCGAGTTTTTCAGCTAGAGTAAAACCTTTGTAAAAAATTAGGTATGCTGAACGGCCTATCTGGCACACTAGAAAATCGATTTTTTAAAGACCGAAATTGTCAAAATCGGTTCAGCAGTTCAGGAAATGCCGAAGGCTGCTGCCAAGGTTCGATTACCTGAAAACCGTGGGAAGGAAAGTCGTGATGTTTACACCCCTGATGTTGCAGATGCGGTCTCTCCATCTTGGCCGGTTCGGGCGTCATGTGCTTGACGAATTTCATGAGCCAAGCCGACATGGAAGCGAGGATCAAGAAAATCAACCTGTCCGACTACATGGCCGAACCGATTACGGATATGAAAACGTTGGAAAACAATCCCGACGACATGAAAACGAAGATGGAACTTCTCATTATGTCTATTCAGGTAGGTGTACCCCCATCTATACATTTTTCCAAAATGCGCATTTTATACAAATTAATACCTAAACCAGTGGTGCGTAGATGACACACAATACTTCCATATTTTGGAACGTAAAATTGTGACACAATTTGATCATATTTTGACTGCTTTTAAGGGTGTTTAGGTCAAAAATATCAAAAAACTCACTATGCAAATTTTTAAATTCGCCCAAAATAAAAAAACGCCACATTTTTGGAATATAAAAAATATCCACGTATTCTGCAAGGTAAAACAAAGATTTTGAGACCAAGAACGCTCAAATCGGTCCATTTTTGTGGCCGGAAAAAAATAAAATAGAAAACACTAAAAATGCAAATATATCGGAAGTACTGTGCGTTATCCAAATTTCGATTAAACAGGGTGTTAGGTATTGCCGAGACGAACATTTCAGTTCAAGAAATTTGAAAAAAGGTTGAGAATTGAGGGAGTTATGGTCATTTTTGTAAATGACCACAGACGGACAGACGGACTAACGGACACACGGACACACAGACACTTGTTCAGGAAGTGATTCTGAGTAAATGTGTATAAGAAAAAGTTTTTTCTGAAGCTCCGTTCCGATTCTCGATTTTAGGACGATCACAATACTTCCATTTACTCTGTAAATATGGAAGTAAAAATAGAGGGAAAGCCTCCAACACGCGGGGAATTTAGGTCCACTGATTATTTGAAATAAAACAATTGTAAAACTAACAATTATATAATGAACATTTAAAAAATTCAATAGAACAAACCTTTCAAAATCGTTTTTTAGAATTTATGCACACATTTCTAATGCTTATTATACCTTAATTAACATTTTTGGATTTTTTTCAACAGAAAGAATTCTGCAGAGCGCTCGAAGCTGAAGAAGATCCCGACGTCAAGTTCACCGTCGACCGATGGACTCGAAAAGAAGGCGGCGGCGGCATAACCTGCATTATGCAGGATGGCAGAATCCTGGAGAAAGCCGGCGTCAATATTTCCGTCGTGTCCGGATTCCTGCCGGCGGGGGCGGTCCAGCAGATGAAGTCGAGGTTTTTACTCAATTTTATATACTTACCTATATTTGAAGCAAAAAATTCTTATAATTCAATATTCAAAGAGCCCGAATATTTTCGAACATTAATTTTCTTGCGATTTTGGTTCACCTCAGAGGAAAAGAGTTCGGCGAAGGAAGTTTACCTTTTTTCGCTGCTGGGGTCAGTTCTGTCATCCACCCTCGCAACCCGATGGTGCCCACGATTCACTTCAACTACCGGTATTTCGAAGTCACGGATGGAAACGGCAAAAAACAAGTCAGTTCCGAAATTTCGAGAAAGGGCTAATATTGAATGAAATTTTTGTACAAAAATATCAACAAAAATACTCTTCAAAATATTCATTCTCTGCTAAAACATAATAGTTAAAAATATTTTTCGTCATTAAATAACCCTATGGAAATTAAAAATAAAAATATTTTGACTTCAGTTCGCTTAATTGACTTTTTCGTTCCAGTGGTGGTTTGGTGGGGGTACCGATTTGACGCCCTACTATTTGAACGAAGAAGATGGCAAACATTTCCATTCCGAGTTGAAGAAGGCTTGCGACAAGCACAATAAATCGTTTTACCCCAAATTCAAAAAATGGTGCGACGACTATTTCACTATAACGCACCGAGGTATGTACAGTCTTCAAATGGTTAACGTATTTACTTCGAGACAAATTAGGTAGGTACTTCAAAGGTACTACTGCCTTAATACTGTTATGCTGAAATTTGATTTTGAAGACCTTCCATATTTCGATATGAGGTTTTTGCACCAGATAAATTGCTATTGGAAAAAATCTCATTAAAAAACTGTAATTTCTCTTTAAAAAAGTTCAAAAAAATTGTCCAACAAAAATTGACAAACAAAACAAGTAATTACCTATATTTTCTCCGAACACAAAATTACAGAATCATAAATACCTAATGTTTCAACAAAAAAAATTGTTAATGTTTTGTGTATCTTGGGTACCTTCTTCTTTTCATTTAATTATTGTTGTTTAATTTTACTTCAAAATTAATGTTTGTCCTTTCAGGGGAAAAACGTGGCATCGGTGGCATATTTTTCGACGACGTCGACTATCCATCTCAAGAACAAGCATTCCAATTCGTCAAGAGCTGTGCCACCGCAGTCATTCCATCTTACGTCCCTCTAGGTAAAGCTTATGTATCTTCCACAAACTTTTATCCCAAAATTTGACTTTTCAGAAAATTTCTAGACGCGAGTGTTTTTTTTATGAAATGTTTCAATATGTGATTGGGATTACTCAATATTTTACTCAATTTTCTTACCGGCGAATTCGTGAAATTTCAGTTGCCAAACACAAAAACGACGCCTACGGCTACCACGAAAGAGAATGGCAGCTTCTTAGGCGCGGTCGCTACGTCGAGTTCAATTTGATCTACGACAGAGGCACGAAATTCGGATTGTACACGCCCGGCGCTCGCTATGAATCAATTTTGATGTCTTTGCCCCTGTCCGCTGTAAGTATTTTATCTGAATTTTTTGCCCAAAAATTTTTGTTTTGAAGTATTACGCCCCAAGTGGGATGAATCGGAGAATCGGTACCTACGAATACCCAACTTTTCAATTTGAACTCCTCGCAGAATTTTTTTCTAGATAATTTGGGTATCAATAAAACGTACAATGATTCCTTCGAAAATGTTCAATGAAAATGATCAAATATTTTAATTTTGCCGTTAGTGATGTTGAATTACTTAATTGTAAACTATATAAACTTTTCCCATATCACAGAAATGGTTATACATGCACGTACCTGAGGAGAAGTCCGAAGAAGGGAAATTGATGGCCGTCCTGAAAAATCCCAGAGATTGGCTCGGAATTGAAGGCAAATCATTGTAACGGACGAGGGACTGATTATTTTGACGTTGGAATATTGTTAATGTTACGTTGTTATTCTTACTATAATTATGTTATTTGTGAAGATAATATATCCTCTTTATTATTTTCGTTTTTTACCCCTTTCCTGTGAACTATGAGTGGTCACCAAAAAAAGGAACCAGTTCGCAGAATATGCAGGTATTTTTAGACTCCTACATATTTTTGAATGTTTGTTATTGGGAACTTCACAATCCTTCGATTGAATATGGAATCATGAGCGTTGTTCAATGAACGCAACTTGTAGGCTTGTGTAGGTGCCTTTGCGCAGGCGTACCTAGTGTAGGAACTGCTGCCTTGGCGTTGCCTACCCAACTTTGACTACCAAAACGAAGCCCTACCTTGACAAGTTCATTTTTATTCTCGATAGGTAGCGTGTTTTCCCCATTGACGTGATTCATTTCTGAATGTTCAACTCCACACGACGACAACAACAACAACAAAAAGCTAACTCACACATTGACACACATCACTTACACAATCGTTGAACGTTGAGTGGTTCGAGTTGTCGGATTCCTTTGTTTGTATTTTGATCATTTTCGTCGCTTTTTATCTCGGCTGACTCATTTTTTACACAAATTATTTGCCACACCCGGTAAGTGACACCTGCGGATACCGTTCAATGCTTTTACTTGACATTAACCTCTGTAATGTGAAATCTAAGTGCAACTTTCATCCTGTAACGTCGTATTTTTACTCCTGTGTTGGTGATTCATAAGTAGGTATTTCGTAACGAATTTCAGAGGCTTCGACGATGTTTTCCTCGGGGCCGAATTACCCGAAATTGAAAACCAATTTGCGCCTGGCCGTCAACCGTTTGAAACTTCTCGAGAAAAAGAAGACAGAATTGGCTCAGAAGGCGCGCAAGGAAATCGCGGATTACATCAGCGACGGAAAATGCGAAAGGGCCAAAATCCGCGTCGAACACATTATCCGCGAAGATTACATGGTCGAAGCCATGGAGCTGATCGAAATGTACTGCGACATACTTCTGTCAAGATTCGGACTGCTGCAGGAGATAAAGTAAGACAATTCAAAAAAGCTGCGAAAGTTGGTAATTGACATAGGTCAAGAAGGCACCTAGAAAATTTCTATTATTTAATAATCAACCAAAAATCAAAATTTCATCACTCAGTGTGTTATTGTAGGCGATAGGCACTCAGGGGATAAAAATGTCAAGGTCCAAAAGATCCTAAAAGGTCCTAAAGATTCCTTTGGATTGCTCTTGCTGGGGATCCCAGCCTGGGATTGCAAATTTATTCTGAAACGTTCTACCTGTCCAATGACTAATGATAGGTACTATTTTCGGAGTGTTAACATTTTCAATTGGGGTCGTGAAATATTTGAGCCTCAAAATCGACCAAGCAAGTATGAAGGAAAAAAAGACAAGTATGAAGGAAAAAAAAGAAAAAAATCAGTTTAAGATCATAATTTTAGAAAAAAAAGTTTTGGGAGGAGTCATTTTGGAAAAAGATTTTCCGAGGGCCAAAATTACCTGGAGATTGTCAAAAAATGTTTGAGCCTCAAAATTTTCTGGATGTGTACTTTTAGGGGAAAAATCTGGTCATAGAAAAAAACATTAATTGTAAATTTTGTGAAAAAAAGTTATAAATAAAATTTTTCAAAAATTCAATTTTAATTTTAATTTTTACTATTTTTTTTATTGAGTGAAAATTTTAGTATTGCCATTTTCAGAAGGTATCAAATGTTGGGGCTCCAAATCTACCAAGTATAAGGCAAAAAAGAACAGTTTGAACATCATCATTAAAAAAAGAAATTTAATACCCATTTTGCCCTAAAATACCTAATGATTTTAAACTCTTGTCTGAGTTTCCTTGAAGGCAGGGAGGAACAGAACCGTTAAGGAAGACTCTATTAATAAGTTTGATAAAAATTCATAATTCGCTAAATTTCCAACAGGGGCATGGATCCAAGTCTTGCTGAAGCGATTTCGAGCCTTTTATGGGTAGCTCCAAGGTTGGGCAACGAGTGCGAAGAACTCAAAGTCATATCTGATCAGCTGACCGGCAAATACGGAAAGAAATACGCAGAGGTTAGTTTTGGAATAGTTCAAATTCTCAATACCGCCTTCATTTTAGATTATTTAAAACTTTTATATTTCTACCTCAGGCCTGTCGTGTCGCTGGTGTTGATACCATATCAGAGAAACTGAGGCATAAAATGAGCGTGCAAGCGCCTCCGAAAATTTTAGTGGAAAAATATTTGATCGAGATCGCCAAAATCTATAATATTGCGTACGAGCCTGATCCTCATGTAAGTATTTTTAAATTTTCTCCCATGATGGTGAAGTATGTTTTGGTGGCTGCATTTGATAATTTCTCCCTGCGATTCCTTCTCATTGGGTCTCTTTTTGATAATTTTTTACTTCTAGGTTATGAAAGAGTACGAGCAAAGCAAGGGCATGGATGCTCTTCTTTTCGATGCTGCCAACCCCAATAACCTCGATGGTAACGTCGTCCGTCCGCCAGGATTCGTCGACTTTCCCCCGCCTCCGGTGGCCCCGCAGCCTCCTCCGTTCAGTTATCCGGTACTTCAATTTTCATTGGTTATCTCTGCTGAATTTTTAAAATTGACTATCGGGTTTGACGGGTTCGCCTTGAATTTCAGAGCATCTACCCCACGCCAGGGTTCAATCCGGATTTCGAGCCGAACATGATGTCGGAGCCTCCGCCCTTCGCCTACAACATTCCTCCATCGAATGCGACTCCGGCCAAGAAAAACGATCCCCCCAAGACAATAAACGTAAGTTGCTCAAAAGTTGACGGACTCGCTCCAACCATGAAACATCAAAACATTGATGAATAAAGCTTGCTACGTGCTTTAATGATACCTGAACAAAGCTGTAATTAGTCCTTGAAGAAATCATTTTCCTGCTCCTGTTCCTGGTTTTCCTGTTCGTCGATTTCTGTGCGAAGCTCAACAGGGGCCAGTTTTTCAATTCCTCCTCTACACAGACTCACTGCGGTAGTTTGTGAGTCGATTCCGAACCGCCCAGAATGTCATGGAAAAAACTCCAAAGTGAACATCAAAATCTGCCCTTCGAACCTTCTCAGCGGCCCGCAAAATGCTATTGAAAAACCGGCCCTTGGGTCCTCGGCTTTTCCCGTCCTTGCTTTGTAGCTGTTTCCTTCCATCATCGAGCCTCGAAAGAGATTTTGCACTATTTTCACGCACATCCCGCACGCTACTAATCGGGGAAAGTTTCTTTCCTGCTCAAAGCAGTGACTGTCATTTCAGACGTTTCCTTCCGATGGGCCTCCACAGAATAAAGCGAGGGCACCAGACACCAACAACCAAGTAAGCATTTTTCGCTAATTTTGTCTTCAACTTGGTGTTCAAGTTGGTTTAACCTAGTAACCACGAATCAAAAAATCTATGTCAAAATCAGGCCTCTATCAAATCATGATTTAATTTTTTTTTGCCTGCCAATTAATCCTATGGGAAATGATTGAGATGATTCATTATCAGAGAGTTGTTGTGAATATTATTGTGATGAGAATCACGTTTGAAGCCCAGATGTAGGTGAAGAGTGAAATTATAAGCCAATCAGAGACTCGATAAGCGAGTCAAATTAGGCCACTCCCCAGCACATCAACCGACAGAAGATTTAACGAAAGAATATATTTGCCTTTATAACCTTCCTTTACTGTAGATACGGGAATCTGCAGTACAAATTTCTGGAAATTTTTTAAAAACAATCGTTTGGTTTAGGGATTTTGCAGAGGATTGACTGGAGATTTATTTGATTGGATTTAGTTTAAAGAAAAATTAAGTCTATTTCTACTTCTACCATAACTTTTTCCTCCAAAATGCTAAACTTAGAATGCATCTCTATATGGACGACTTCCTCTTCTTTCTCCATAGTCGACTGAGCAGCCGAAGCCGCTACCTCGGTCGAAAATGTCCCCCGACATGTCAATACCCGATTTGCCGTCAGTGCCTAGCGATACGTTCCCGACTGACGACCAAGACGACGCCGACGAGTGCGACTTCCAAGACATCGTCCGGAGATTCGATGAGCTCAATAAGAAAAAATGATCGCCACTCGCCTTTCATGGAAAAATGTTTAACTCGGGCCGGTTTTCCGATTGCATTCGGCCTATGCTGCCTTCGCTAAGTTTCACCGTCGCAATATTTTTATGAGTGCCACAAAAATATTACCACGCCAAGCATTTAGCGAATATAGGTTAGCCGTGGGCCAAATAGTGCAATGGGAAAACCTCGCAGTTTGCGGGTATTTATGTCTTGTCAACCCAGTGCGCAAATGGTCGGAACAGTCGAATATAGTTATATAATTTTGACCATTTAAACATCGGCTTGGCCTATACATAAGTGCCAGTATTTCACGCAAGATTCTGTCAATAATAGTATAATTCTCTATTTAATTTATATTTTCGATCGGTAATTAAGTCAGAGGTCTTCAAGTGATGAGCGCTGGATGAGGAATGTTAAATTGTTTTATTATCAATTATTTCTTAACGAATAAATGCAATTTTTAAGGATTGCTCCTTCATTTTTAATTTTTCACCCTTCATTTTTTCTTAAAAAAATACTCTCTCTCGCTTTCAAAACATGTTTCTCTCTATTTCTTTGGAAGATCTCTTATCCGGTTTCAGCGAAATTGTTATCAAAATAATTTGTATGAGCTACGGTCATTACTCTCTCCTTGCGCAAGAAGGGAGAGGATTTTGAACATTTTGGTAAGATCGCGAAGAAGTGACTTTCAGCTGTAACCGTTAAATTGTTTTTTGAAAAATTTCATGAATCAAAAATCTGGTTTTATTGGGTTATGGTCTATGAGGGGTTGATTGGAAGGAAGTAAGGAGGAATAATTATCGAAATTATTTCCGTATTGCAAAAGTTGTTCAAGAAAAACGGGATGATTTCCTAGTTCTTTTCAAACCCAGAACCGACTTTTTCATGCTTATTCCAAAAACCTTGTAAGAACAGATAGGCCTAAAAATCGAACATTTGAAATTTCTTGAGATTGTCTTGGCATTTCTTCATTTTAAATTTTGTTGAACTGTCTCAATAACTTTAGTGAGACAAGATTAGAAAAACAAGGTTTCTAGTTCAAGCCTTCTTTTCTTTCTTTGAAGAATTTGAATGTGACTTATTTGTACACAGAAAGAGTCAATGCTTCTAATATTATTTTCAACTCACAGGTGAAGTTTAGATAAATAGAAAGGCCCCCGACCCCCGTTTATCAAATAAATAATTATTAGTATTAAAAAAAACGGTCAAACTTCCATGATTTTTAGTTAAAGAGGTTCGGTTTCCTTAATGAATTTGAACCCACATGGGACTTTCGCGTCTGCGGCTTCAAGAAAGGGCCAGTAGGTCTTTGGATCGAATCGTAAAGGATTTCTTGGCCGGGTGAAAATAGGAGGCACTGGGTCTTCCGCCTCCTGACTGATCAATACCGGATCGCCACCCTCTGACGTCAGCAGGCCCAGCGAGTCCCGACTGCTCCAGACAGTGTCCACCCGCCCACAGATGATGAAAATTTCACTCGGATGCTGTGAAGCAGCGTTCTGACCTTATCGTCCCATGATGACCCGTTCTGAATATTGCATCGAAAGAAGTCCTCCGGCGAAGATGTGAAAGGAAAAAGGCCAGATCGAAGTCCGGGTCGGCCGGTGACGCCGACGGGAGATGACGACATATGAAGTTATTTTATTCTCGAATTGGTGAAATCGGTGAGTTGACGTTACGCCATAAATTATACAAATCAAGGGTCTGAAATTTCCCAAATTTATAGATTTCTGAATTTGACGCTGTTTTGAACTCGTCACATTCTAGGAGAAAATTGTCATTCAGGCTTTAGGCCTCCTGTCATTTGATGAATCTCTCGGTTCTAGTTGGATACTACTGATGACAGGTATTTTCTAATACAGTCGGTTAAAACGGAACTCGCAAAATTATTTTTAATCGTTCGTGGTGACAGACACAGGAACATCAGGAAAGATAAAGAATGAGACTGATTTGTTCGCCATTATATTTATGTTTCTGTTCTGGTACCTAACTTAATAGTTGAACCAGAATTGAAACATAAATAATAATGACAAATGACGACAGAATACGTCTTCAACATTATAGTATTGGTTTTCGTCATTTTTAATGAGTGAAACTGCTTTACTTGAAAAATTAGGTAGCATTCTGTTATTTCTTATTTTATCCTTAATTTTATTTCATATTTCTCAAGTATTTTATCTTTATGTATAGGGAGGTACCATAGTTTTTCGTACCATAATATTATCTTGGTTTATCCTTCCTTGGCTCGTTTATTAGCCCCCTAATGCAGTTAATATTATCTAGTCATTATAGCCAATATTATCTGGGTTTACGTTTTATTATATATTTCCACGTTTCGAAAAATGACCTTAAAATTGGTTTAAAAAAATTCTTTAATGAAAATGTTGCGAATTGAACAGTTTTTGAACTATGATGCTGGGAAGAAAACAGAGCCTCAAGGGCGACCAAGTCCTTGCCGATTACGGACCCGAGGATTGTCTGAACGAGTCGGCCGACATCGAATGGGTGAATAAAGTGAGTCGTGACTTTTGTCATCATATTTTTTGCAATTTTGTCAAAAATAAATGCCTCATTTTGGAATATCCAACTGGTTTCTTTGCTATTATTTTCCGTTCCTTACTTAACCCAAAATTATTTCATTTTTAGCGATGGGTCCGCCGACTGATGCGTTCCTGCGCCCTCATCGGCCTGGTGTCCGTCAGTTTGAACACGCCCAAAACATTCGAAAGAGTCCCTGCCCTGCAGTATGTGACGTTCTGTACCGACATTTTCATAACGTTTTTGTTCACGACGGAAATGATCGCCAAAATGCACATACGAGGGATTCTGAAGGTAAGCAAAGCTAAGTTTTTTTGCGACAGTTTACCGCAAAGTTGGGTTACGCCAGGTTACCGCATTCCTGGTTTATGACAGTTTTTCCAACAACAAAGTTTTTAATTTATAATATTTTTTGAAATAGTATGTTTGAGAATTCAATTTTAATTTTTAGGGTGAAGTGCCTTATTTGAAAGACCATTGGTGCCAGTTCGACGCCAGTATGGTCTTTTTCTTGTGGATATCCATAATCTTGCACTCGTTCGAACTTATGGGCGTTGTGCCGACGTTCACCTACCTGTCGATTCTGAGAACTCCTCGTCCGCTGATCATGATCCGTTTCATACGAGTCTTTCTCAAATTCTCTATGCCGAAATCACGGATTAACCAAATATTCAAGTAAGGACAACACATCTTTGCTCAATGTAAAAATATTCATCAATTGGATAGGTTTGGAATTTTTTTAAAAGCTTTTTTAACTCATTACTAATTTTTCTAAATCTTTTTTCAGACGTTCGAGCCAACAGATCTACAATGTGACGTTGTTTTTCCTCTTCTTCATGTCACTTTATGGCCTCCTGGGCGTTCAGTTTTTTGGCGAATTGAACAACCATTGCGTTCTGAACCGTACCGTTCATGGGTGAGTATGTTTATCAATACCATAGGCATACTTATAATTATAACAATTCAACAGCCATACTGAATTTGTCTATCTCGGCAGGTAGATACCAATTTTACCAAAGTCCATTAAACCATTTTTGAAGCAATAAAAAAAAAACTTTTCTGAGAAGCCCGTTTAATAAATAAGTAATGTTTACTTATAAGTAAAGTATTTACCATGGAATGACGTATGCATACATTTTTTCCAGTTCTGTCTCCTTGAACGATCTGGCTATACCCGATACGTTTTGTTCAATGGATCCCGATTCCGGCTATCAATGCCCGGAAGGCATGAAATGCATGAAGCTTACGTTGGATCGAGAAATCAGCGGTTACCAGGGATTCGATGATTTTGGTTAGTACCATTATGAATAATGCATTTTAATGTTCAGATATGCAGAGACAAGATTGTCATAATGGTATGGGTCGGTTTTCTAGCTCATTAATTCGCTACATTTTTCGCTCTAAAACATTTTTTGTGATCCAAAAAAATAGGTACCTGCACTTTTTGTGCTTAAAAGCTTTTTCTTCTGATGAAAACAATCGGGAACAAGCTGAATCCCTCCTACTTTCATCTAAAGAATAATCCTCGGCCATCAATTTATTTTAAAAAATTTTTCTTGTGTTTTGGACTTAGTGGAATTGCCATAAGTCCAAGTTTTATAATAATCACAAAAATGTATTAAGGTAATATTTTGAAATTCCCTTCAATTTCGCTTTTCAGTCAGCAGCATTTTCACGGTTTACCAGGCAGCATCGCAGGAAGGTTGGGTATTTATCATGTATCGAGCGATCGATTCGCTGCCCGGTTGGAGGGCCGTCTGTTATTTCAGCACGATGATCTTCTTCCTGGCCTGGCTGGTCAAGAACGTTTTCATAGCAGTCATCACCGAAACGTTCAACGAGATTCGAGTCCAGTTGCAGCAAGTTTGGGGCGTCAGGGGCCACATGACCAACAAATCCGCATCTCAGGTACGGATGAATACTCAATTTAAAATGATAAAATAGTTGTATTTAAGTGTGTCTGAGAAGGTTTGGGATGAAAAACTGCCATAAGCCTCCTCATATACTTGTAGCTTGATATTTTATTTTGTCCAATTAATTTCGCTATAGATTCTCACCGGTGACGACATGGGGTGGAAGCTGGTAACTCTGGATGAAGATAAGTACAGCGGATTGGCGCCTCCTATTTGCCAAAAAATCCTCAGATCAACCTCATTCAGGCTTCTAGTGATGGGCATTATTTTGGCCAACGGCATCGTCACTGCGACCATGCATTTCAAACATGACGGACGACCCCGGCATGTGTTTTATGAAAACTACTACTGGATCGAGGTTAGCGTTTTCCTATTTTTTGAGCTATACTTTCTTCGAATGGCTGGGATTGCGATCTTGAAGTTCCGAGCTTGGGGCTGTGAAGAGTCAGTTTTTCAGATCATTGAGGAAAATACTTGAAAGGTCAAAATTGGTTCAGTAGTTTAGGCGTGGAAACTCAAAAACTGAAGGTTCGTTTTCGTCAAATCAACCTCCTCTTTATCAATAACATAATATGTTATCTCATAGGTATTATTAGAGCGAACATGCTCTACATTTTTCGTCTTGTTGTTTGCCAAGACTGAATTTTTAACTTCTATTCGAGATACCTAACCTAAACTAACTCCGACCGAACACCTATTCATCAGAAAGTATCAAAATACACTAATTGCTCTAATTCGATTTCACTCGCAATTTTCCAGATGGCGTTCACAATTCTTCTCGACTTGGAAGCTGTTTTCAAAACCTGGTGCCTCGGATTCAGAGGCTACTTCAACCAATCCTATCATAAATTCGAACTTTTACTCTGCATCGGGACAACGCTTCACATAATTCCAACGCTCTATTTGTCACCCTTTACTTATTTTCAGGTACCGAATTTCATGTAAAATGCAGTACATCCTACTACCATGTATGCCAATATGTCTTTTATCTAAAAGAAAAATTTGTGATCAATCGGACCGCAATCAGACCATGATTAACTGGCTGTGAACAATACCCACAAAGTCAACGCACAAAATCAAGTCTCAAGCTCAAACCACAAACGCATCTCTCAACTCAACTTTCAAACTCGACACCCAAACTCATCTCTTAAACTCAACTCGCACACTAAACTCTCAAACTCGACCCACAAACTCAACTCTCAAGCTCGACTCACAATCTCAACATTCAAACCCAACCCACAAACTCATCTCTCAAACTTAACCGAAAAACTACACTCTCAAACTTAACTCACACACTCAACTCACAAACACAACTTTCAAACTATCAAACTTCACTATCAAACTCAACCCGCACTCTCAACTTTCAAATTCAACTCACACTCTCAACTTTTGAAAGTTGAGTTTGTGGGTTGAATTCGAAATGAGATGGTGAGTTGACTTCAAGAGATAAGTTTGAAAGTTGAGTTCGAAAGTTTAGTTTGAAAGTTGGGATTGTGGGTTAAGTTTTAAAGTCGAGTTTGAGATTTGAGATGAAAGTTGAGTTTGTGAGTTCAGTTTGAAAGTTGAGATTGCCAGTTAAGTTTGAAAGTTGAGATTGTCAGTTGAGTTCAACAGTCGAGTTTGTGGGTTGGGTTTGAATGTTGAGATTGTGGGTTAAGTTTGACAGTTGAGTTTGAAGGTTGAGATTGTGAGTTAAGTTTGAGAGTTGAGATTGTCAGTTGAGTTTGTGGGTTGGGTTTGAATGTTGAGATTGTGAGTCAAGTTTAAGAGTTCAGTTCAAAAGTTGAGTTTGAGAGTTCAGTTTGAAAGTTGAGATTGTCAGTTAAGTTTAACAGTTGAGATTGTGAGTTCAGTTTGAAAGTTGAGATTGTGAGTTAAGTTTGAGAGTTCAGTTCAAAAGTTTAGTTTGTGGGTTGAATTCGAAAAATGAGATGGTGAGGTTGAATTCGACTTTAAGAGATGAGTTAGTGAGATCAGTTTGAGAGTTGATTTTGAAAGTTGAGTTTGAAAGTTGGGGTTGTGAGTTAAGTTTTAAAGTCGAGTTTGAGATTTGAAATGAAAGTTGAGTTTGAGAGTTCAGTTAGAAAGTCGAGTTTGAGAGTTAAGTTTGACGGTTGAGTTTGAAAGTTGAGGTAGTGAGTTAAGTTTGACAGTTGAATTTGTGAGTTGAGTTTGAGAGTTCAGTTCAAAAGTTGAGTTTGTGAGTTCAGTTTGAAAGTTGAGATTGTCAGTTAAGTTTGCCAGTTGAGTTCAAAAGTTAAGTTTGTGATTTCAGTTGAAAAGTTGAGATTGTGAATTAAGTTTGAAAGTCGAATCTGTGAGTTGAGTTGAAAAGTTGAGTTTGTGAGTTGGGACTGAGAGTAGATTTTGGAAATCAAGTTCGAGAGATGAGTTTGTTAGTTGAGTTTCAGAGATGGGTTTGAGAGTCAAGTTTGACAGATGCTTTAGTCAGTTTAGTTTGAGAGTTCATTATGTGAGTCAAGTTTTTAAGCTCAGTTTGTGGATTGAGTTTGTGAGATGAATTTGAGGGTTGAGTTTGTGAGTTGAGCGTGACATAGGTCCTATGTGTTGGTGAGTTTGGATAATCAGTTCCTCGGTTGATTTTGAGAAATGAGTTGGTAAGTTGGGTTTATGTGATGAGTTGCATTTGAGAGTTGAGTAGGTGAGTTAAGTTTGAAAATTCAGTTGAGTTGGTGAGTTGACTTTGAGAGTTGAGTTTGGGAACATGTTCATGTTCAAGTTATTTCGAGTTCTTCCAAGGTTCGCTGAGTTTCAGTTGAATTTTAGTTGAAAGTGTTATGTTCGATTCGAGTTTTAATCATGTCCAAGTCGAATGAATTTGAGTTCGCATGGAGGTGCGTTGTGTTTGAGGTGCGAACAGCTAAAAATTGGATAGTAATAGAAACTGTCGGCAAAGGGTGAAAATTTAAATTATTTTTATGCCTCTAATATTCTCATACTTTTTATATGACTTCAAAGCATTTTGAAAATCGGTTTAGCTGTGTATCATGAGTTCATTAACTGACACCTCGGTCACTGCCTCAGCTTTTAGTATACTTATTGGATAACTATTTCTGCGGGTATTGAGAAAAATGTTCCACATACCCTACTCTACTCAGCAACAATCTGATTCTCTGTTATATTTCTGACTTGCTGAACAGGTTCTGCGAATTCTGAGATTGGTCAAAGCCTCACCACTGCTCGAAGATTTCGTTTACAAAATTTTCGGCCCTGGCAAAAAACTCGGAAGCCTGATCATCTTTACCATGTGCCTCCTTATAATATCGTCGGCGATTTCAATGCAGCTGTTTTGCTGTTTGGGCAATTTCCACAGATTCGAAGGTTTCCCTGAGGCAAGGATTTGATTGTTATTAGTTACACTGATTGTATTAGTTGTGTTAAAAACTTTTTCATCCGCAATATCGAATACTTTCTAAAATAAAATTCTTCGATTGTTTTCCAGGCTTTCATGTCCATGTTTCAAATTCTAACTCAAGAAGCCTGGGTGGAAGTTATGGATGATACAATGGTCAGAACACCATATAAGCCTTTCCCAGTTTTTGTGGCCATATACTTCATACTGTACCACTTGTTTGTGACTTTGGTGAGTCCACTTATCCAATATCGACCCTTCGTTAGACAATTTGGTCGGTGGCACATTTTTCGGCAATGATGACGACTTCCGTTTTGCAGATCGTGCTGAGCTTGTTCGTCGCCGTCATCCTCGACAATCTCGAATTGGACGAGGATATCAAGAAATTGAAACAACTCAAGTTTCGAGAGCAAAGTGCTGAAATCAAAGAAACCTTGCCTTTCAGGTTGAGGGTGTTTGAAAAATTCCCCGATAGCCCGCAGATGACGGTTTTGCATAAAGTTTCCAACGACTTCATCCTTCCGAAGGTTTTAATTGATTTTTTTCCAATGAGCCTACGTTGAAACGTGTATCTAGCGATTAAAAATTGAACAAAATTGCTTTCAGGTTAGAGAAAGTTTTATGAGGCAATTCGTTTTGGAATACAAAGATGAAGAGAACGAATGTCTGAAAAAGATTTGCTGCGAGTCGTACGATGTCAAAATTGTCTACAGAAAGCAGCGTTTGGTCAAAATGTTGAACAACTTGAACAAAGTCAGATACGTCAACAGCGACCTCAGGAAGACATCCATAACTTCGATTATCAAGTGAGCTATCGAAAGTTTAAATTCTGAAAATTGAATTTGACTTTCGCATTTTTCACATTGTTTCTGTACCCTCAGCGATTCGAACAACCAGCGGCTTATGTTGGGCGATTCTGCAGTTATACCAGTGCCGGGGAAAATGGCTCTCCACTCTCAAGGGACGATCAGCTCAGCGAAACAGCTTCGGCTCGACCAGAAAAAGTTAGTCGACATAATCGTTTTCCAATTGGTAGTTGGCCGTCGTTGAAATAATAAACGAAACAATTTCTTGTTTCAAGTTGTTTAAATCGTTCTATAAGGCGCAGTGTTCGCAGTGGCTCCATAAAATTGAAACAGACGTACGAACATCTGATGGAAAACGGAGATATTGGCGCTATGAACCGAATGAGCACGTCTCGAAACCGTCCGCATGATCTTGATATAAAATTGCTGCAGGCGAAACGGCAGCAAGCAGAAATGCGAAGGTGTGTTTCATTTTGGGTGTTACATTGGTAGCAGAGTTATATGTTGTGAAAGTAGTAGCAAGTAGTCATATAACAGATACAGAAGGCCTGAGGCTAAAAATCGCCACATTTCAGTCATTTTCGGTTTTTCTCAAAAGGAATCAGCGCGAAGAAGATTTGAGAGAAAATCACCCAATGTTCGACACCCCGTTATTCATGGTGCCCAGAGAGAGCAAGTTCCGCAAAGCCTGCCAGCTGATCGTTTACGCTAGATATGATGCCAGGCCGAGGGATCCGTTTACTGGGAAAGATCGCAAGGTCAAGTACAAGGGTCTGCAGTAAGTACTAGTTGTGCAGGGATGAAGTTTGCTCAGTTTACCCGAAATTCAGCCGACTGATCCCTGTAAACGTACAATTGCGTCTCTTAACAAACCAAATGCTCATTGGTTTCGGTCATCAATACATTCTTCCTTTCAGCAATTTCCTGAGCTTAGTCAGCTATTTGGACTGGGTAATGATAATCGTGACGACGTTATCTTGCATATCGATGATGTTCGAGACACCTACATTACGTGTGATGTCGACGCCGCTATTGCAAATTGCCGAGTACGGTTTCGTCACCATGATGAGCATAGAACTTGCATTGAAGATTCTGGCGGACGGCGTGTTTTTCACGCCCAAGGCCTACATGAAGGATGTGGCTTCTATATTGGATGTATTCATTTTCACGGTACGCTTCAAATGAGCAATTTTCAATTTCCCAAAAAGTTATTTAGGAGTATGGCGGGTTGAGCAGTTCATTTGATGAGGCCTCAAGTTCAAGTCACATGAAGGGCTCAACCCCCAACCACCAAACGTCTCGTACCCTGAGGCACTCAGCCAGCCTGGCAGGTTCCTTAGGCCACCCAGGACTTTCACTCTACTTTCCCTTTACTTTCACTTTACTTTCCCTTTACCTTCTCTTTACCTTCCCTTTACTTTCCCTTTACTTTCACTTTACCTATCCTTTCCTTTACTTTCACTCTACTTTTACTTTACGTTCACTTTACTGTCACTTCAACTTCACCTTACTTTCACTTTAGTTGTATTCAAATTTTACTCTAATTTCACTTTATTTCACTTGTTTCTCATTATTTCATTCAAAATCCATCAATATCTTAAATTACTCAGACTAAGATTTCTCATCATGAAAACTAGGATGTAACGTTATTTTTTCAGACAAGTTTGGTTTTCTTGTGCTGGATGCCGCAAACCGTTCCGCCCAATTCGGGTGCTCAATTGTTGATGATATTGAGGTGTGTCAGACCATTGAGAATATTCACTCTTGTCCCTCACATGCGAAAAGTGGTCGATGAATTGTGCAGAGGATTCAAAGAAATTCTTCTGGTAGGTCATCCAGTATTACTAGTAGTATGAATCAAATCATTTGGGAAGAAGTGTTGGTTTTGTACTGACGATGGCTTGACCGCCGAAACCGGTTTACAATTTCGTAAACTTTCGTGGAACTGACAACTTCCATTCCCTCAATTTGAGTTTCTAATTCGAATTACTAGTAGGACTTTGGAAAAGCATCTTGGCTCTTACCTCTTTCATTTACTCTCTTCAGGACTATTTTGGACGACTCTCTTTCTTATTTTTCCAGGTATCGATTTTACTCATTGTCCTCATGTTCGTATTTGCAAGTTACGGAGTACAGCTTTTCGGTGGTCGTTTAGCTCGTTGTAACGATGCTACAATCGAGAAAAGAGAAGATTGTGTGGGCTCGTTTACGCGACGAGTGTTCGTAACTAAAATGAGGATCCAACCCTTGGACAATGACGATTTTCCGTCTATGGTTGTCCCCAGAGTTTGGTAAGCGGGAATTTTCTCTCATTCTCATCCCTCCCCATTTTCATAGGCTTAATAAGTTCTCTATTAAGTCGATTCTGAGATTGTTAGCTCTCAACTAGTTTGCAATCAATTTTTGACACTAATTCTTGATTTTGATGAATTATCGACGTTCATTGCATCTGTTAATATTAGCAACCGATTCGCTGTATCTTCACAATCAATCTCAGAATCGTAACTAAGGGAATGTGAATCCGTACGGTGTAACTGTTTTGGCTGGATGTGATTTTATTGTTGGCGGATGCTTGAAGATGATGTCTTCACGTCGAAAGCGCCTGCCATCAGTACACTCATACCAAGTTAAGGTCGATTCACTAAGAGACTGCTCAAAACATTCGGTGTTTTCAGTTCCAACCCTTTCCCAGGGCAACTTTCGGTTATCTGGCAAAAAGCCAACATCTGAAACGGCGGTTTTCTTTAATTCACTCACTTTTCATTCGATTTTCGTTGAGCTCTCAGGCTATGCTCGCCAATGAGGAACATGCATGAAAAAAATAAACTGTTTTTTCGCCATAATATTCCTTGTTAGGCTTCGAAAATGGTGTTATGGTGGATGACGGTTCGGAAAAGAGGTAATTAAAAGAGGAGGGAGGCTTAGTGAAAATCGCAGATTTGAAGTCGAGCGGGAAAATGGCCAGCCCGAAGGTTACACAGTGATGTCATCTTCCCGTGAACACCAGTGCAACCTCATCCGAGTTCATGTGTGTATGCTGTGATAAGACGGCGATAACGGATTTTTTGCCGTTACGTTAAGAAACTACGTGCAGTCGCGTCCGCACAGTGACGTCATACGGTTAACCGCCACATTCAAAAGGGCACTTTCCATTAGCGTTTATCACCAGGAAAAATGTTGTTTTTTTGTTGTAGACCATCACTACATCATTTTCGGATCCTAAACAGCATCATTCTGGCGGAAAAAATGGATTTCGTTTTTCATGCATGTTCCTAATTTGCTTGGTATTTGCCAAACACCAAATGTGCGGGCTCAGGGATACTCAGACAAGATTCATTGCCCCTTGAGTGACATCATCAGCTATCTTATTGTACTATTACAGGAAATAGCTGGTGATGCGAATTGAGTAGCAATTATTTTAGAATGGTAGTTGCTTGGCTACAGACTAGTCGTGAGAGGAAGGTTACTTACTGGAAAGTTTCTGCTCGAAACTCAATCTCCCCTTAAATTGCCCAATATTGGAAAAGACTCAGTACTGTTAGCTATAAGCCGATATTTTTCATTATCTACCATTTAAACGGTCTATCCAAAAGTATGGGAACACAGAGCAATTTTCATATTATAAAGTCTAACATTGGGTAAATTTTATTGTGAATAGGGCGAACCCCAGGCGGTTTAATTTTGATAACATTGGTTTTGCAATGTTGGCCTTGTTCGAAGTGCTATCCTTTAAAGGATGGCTCGACGTTAGAGATATTCTCATCAAGGCTCTGGGACCCGTAAGTTTTGGCCAGGATGTCAAAGTTCTTCATTTTAACTGTTACAATTTTGGTATTTTATAACTCGATTGAAATGTGTCTGGTTGGATAAATGTTGTCTTGTCAGTCATGGAAAAGCCTTGCCTCCCTTTTTTGGTGGACCCCCCCATCGGTTTGCTCATTTACTTTATGAAGTTGCACTGGCCGAATTTAACCCGAAACACTTGACTGTATTAACATAATTGGGAACTGAATTACAAACGTCTGCATTAGAAGGGACGAAAGCTAACCTAAAAGCTAAGCTTTTAGTTTGACTGGAAAATCAGGATTTTATGAATCACGGCATAACCACGATTTAGGAAAGTTGTCAGCGCCCTCTGGTAGACCAATTTTTCCATATTTACTGAGTAAAATCGAAAAATTGAATATTGGAACGGAGCTTCAGAAAAAACTTTTTCTTATACACATTTACTCAGAATCACTTCCCGAACAAGTGTCTGTGTGTCCGTCTGTGGTCATTTACAAAAATGGCCATAACTCCCTCATTTCTCAACCTTTTTTCAAATTTCTTGAACTGAAATGTTTGTCTCGGAAAGCCCTAACACCCTGTTTAATCGGAATTCGGATAACGCACAGTACTTCCGATATATTTGCATTTTTAGTGTTTTCTATTTTATTTTTTTCCGGCCACAAAAATGAACCGATTTGAGCGTTCTTGGTCTTAAAATCTTTCTTTTACCTTGCTGAATATGTGGATATTTTTTTATTTTGGGCGAATTTTGAAATTTGAATAGTGAATTTTTTGATATTTTTGACCTAAACACCCTTAAAAGCAGTCAAAATATGATCAAATTGTGTCACAATTTTACGTTCCAAAATATGGAAGTATTGTGTGTTATCTACGCACCACTGGTTTCAAATCGTTTGTATAATGAATTCGGTTCATATTTTCTCCTAATATACATGGAAGTATTGCGTGTTGTCTACACTTTAATTAAACCTCTGCCAGTTCCTAAATTTAAAACGGTTCAAAATAAAATTTTCGCTGAATCCTTAGACATGAAAAGCCCACGGTCACCTAATTTACTCAATCCGTTTAACCTCTACCAAAAAGGGAGGCAGCCTAGATGTTGCCGATTGGTGGACGTATATTGTTTGTATTATTTGTGACGCCTGCTCAGCTAGTAAGTGTTTAAATATGATGCATAGTGAATTGAAAAATAACCCAGTCTTGGTTTTATACGATGCTCGGTTAGCTTGCGATTGAGCAAGCTTACGACTGTACTCAGGCGCCATTTATTCTTAGGGAATTGAACGCATAATTACAGTTATACCTCAATAAAAGATTTAGTATTTCAAGTTGATTAAAAAACGGAATTCACAGGTCGACCTTTTTATAGCGGGAGGTGCATGTAGCGGATTTAGAATTGCGTGGGTTATGCATGTTTGATATGCATAATTTTAAGTCAAATTCGAGTGAAATCTAGGTGAACTATTTGATAAAACTTATTAATAAAATCCTTCTTTGGGGGGGATTTGAAAAAATCTAATGGCAAAATTGATTGCTTGCTTCTGCTGCTAGTTAAACGATTGGTACGATATTTGAAATATTGTTACATTCCTTTTTCAATTCGCTCATCTTCTCATATACCGTATTCATGTTTTACAATGCCTTATCGTTCCGCGATTCATTGCTTTCTGCTATTCGAATATTTAATCAACTATCAGAAGCGTTAATTTTCATGTTTTGGAATATTTTTCGTGTTATCTGGCATTTTACTGTTGTTTGAAAACAGTAGTAGGTATGCGTCTGAAAGAGGTTATTTATATGATACTCGGCAAGTCGTCGGTCAGAAGTACGGGTTGGTTTTTGAGAAGGGTCTAAAAATATTTGGTTCTGATTTAAATGGGCTGTTATTTGAAAAAGTTGTGCTGTTGAAAAAAATGGGGAGGTAGAATAGTCCAGATTACACCAAAGAGTTGGATTGCACACTTTTTGAATTAGGTTGGTATCTTTTTGTGGTGTCACGGCCTATCCAAATTTCACATAGTTCGGATCCATCGGCCCTCTTTTTGAATAATCCAAATTATTTTTTATACTGTAATAAATTAGGTTGTCATACTTGTTTAGGAAATGGGGATTAATTAGTTAGTTAACTTTGAAAATCCGCTCACAAAAAATTTAGAAAAACCCATCAAAATTAAATTGAGAATGTTCATTAAAGTGTTCATCATAGCGAGAAATGTTTGTTGCATGAGCTCTGTGATACCTGTGAGTAGTTCACATGATTTATTGACACGTTCATTGCCATTTTTATGGAGGAAAATGTTCATCCCATCGACTCATTATGATACATGTGTGCAGCTGCAAGCATAGATGTTTGGCACGAAACCGAAAGTTTTTGAGTGCAAAACGATCGCCTCGGCGGCTGAAGCATGCTCCTTTGATAGACATACCTCATCTTGCTCGTCTTTGGTTCGTTACTTTTAAGAATCCGTATAAAAATAAAAAAGCATTTGGAATCCTACTGTTTTGACTGCCCGAAGGTATGTTGATTTCGTTGTTGACATTTTTCTACTTTTTTCTAATGATTATGTTTAAAATCATTAATTGTGGCATAGCCGTGTTTTACGATATAGTGATACATAGTCGTGTTTTCAGAGTAGCATTTAGGTATGGTGATTCACATGAAACATTGATTATTGGTATATACTTTTTCGCCCGATCTCCTTCGAATCATTTTTAATACTAAGTATATTGGTTCAAATTCAAGATTGAAGTTGTATTCTAATTTTATAAAATCTTGTTTAAACGAAATTCGAAACGTATCCATTTCAGTTACAAAATGACATTTCTTTCAAATAAATTTCCTACCTACTTGTAGAAAATCGTATAATACGATTTTTTCAAGAAGTCCAAAAAATATAATTCCTGTAGAAAAACAATAATTTTCTGTCAAAAATGATTTCCATTTTAATTTTCCCTAATTTTACAATTCACGCTTTTCAGATGCATGCGATTTACATCCATATATACATTTTCCTGGGATGTATGATCGGATTAACTTTGTTCGTTGGCGTAGTGATTGCCAACTATTCTGAGAACAAAGGAACCGCCCTTCTAACTGTTGACCAGAGGAGATGGTGAGTCAAATTAATGCACTTCACTGATCCTCTAAAAAAGAATATTCCCTCATATAAATATCACCATTTCTCGATTACACTTTAACCTTCAAGTTCGAAAATGTTCCTATTCTTTAACCTGGTGGACGTCTGCCTCGTTTTTCCATCCTGCATTGAGAGAATGAGACGGCTTCCAATAAAAGAACAGCTTCCCAGTCCCACCGCATCTTTTGCATTTCCCTCGTTTCTCAAATATTCGTAAGCGTTCCGGTTTTATAGTGAACAATTGTCAGAACATCAATTTTTTTTACTATATTCATAGTTTTGCATTTCTGTATTCGTTTGGGGGTAATCTGCAATTAAGCAGCACGTGACGACAGGAGTCGGGGTGGCCGAGGTGGCTAAGGCGTGTGACTTTCTGTGTTTGCGAGGGCACAGACAGGGCGTCTTGAGTTCAATTTTCACGGCCAGCTCCACTGTCAAGGCAAAAAATCTTCGGCATGAGCTGACAATCCCAGGCTAAGCCCGATGGGCTTGTTCAACGAACTCTGAACCTATTCTAACCAAATAGGTTCAACGCGTTGGATCCGGTCCCTCTCAACTCAAGGGGGTGAGGCAATGAGTAGCCGTGTGTCACAGTACATAAGTGCTGTGAGACTAGAGCGACATGTCCTGAACAGTTCCGACCCTCTCCTTGAGGGCGGCAGGGCACGCCCGGGACAACTTCGGTTATCGGGCGAAAAGCCAACGCCTGGAGCGGCGTTTACTTACTTACTTTTACATTAATTTAGTTCATCAACTTCAGTTTATTCATTGAATATCCATTATTCTCCAGATAAAATTTTCCATGGTTAGGATGACATGGAAATTCATATTCTACGTTTCCAAGAAACTACTACTTATTCGGAGAGTAATGTTTATTTGATGATTAAACTGAATTGATGAAACCACCCTTATTAATATAGGTAAATTATTTGGGCAATCATCTTGTGTCTTGTTTACTTGGTTCTTATATGTATCGATTTGGAGGAATTTGACCACAAAGTCACGCGTTTGTTAAACGCTTTTGTCCTTTTTCAGGTGCGATTTGAAAAAGAGGTTGAAAATCGCCCAACCCCTGCACCTCCCGCCCAGGCCTGACGGACGTCGATTCCGAGCCTCAATTTACGATATTACGCAAAATATTTACTTCAAACGATTCATAGCCGGGATTGTCCTAATTAACAGCAGCCTTCTCTGCGTGTCAGTAAGTGAAGTTTCCCTCTATAAATAAAGGTCGTTCAACCAGTCGAGCCTCAGCTAGAAAATCAACTGCGTCCGTCGAAACAAAAAACCCGTTACAATTTATGGAAGGAGCATTAATCGGTTTGGTCAAGCTTGATCGGTTAACCGAATAACACCCTACCAATTCCAATTTGGACCCTTTGACCTGGGTCCAAAGGATCAATTTTTGATCAAATTCGATGACGGTACTTTCTACTGAACCGCTGATCCGATTTTACTATCTTAATTAATCATTTTCTCTTCAGTGGCGGGAGGAAAAGTACCATACGAGTTTCCTGGCGCTGTTCAGCGCGGCGCTCACTTTGATTTTCGTCGTGGAAGTCGTCATGAAGAACATAGCTTTCACCCCGAGAGGATACTGGCAATCCCGAAGGAACAGATACGACTTGCTTGTTACTGTTCTGGGCGTTTGTTGGATTTTCATACACACAACTTTCAATGTGAGCGTTTCTCGAGAATTCTTCTAAAAATAATAACAAAAAAATATATAAAATAATAAAAAAAAGTAAAATATTAAAAAATACAAAATAATAAAAACACATAAAATGATAAAGGAATATAAAATAATTTAATTGAGCAATTTTCTGTTTTAGAACAATTTATCCTACACGGTAGGTTACATTGTCGTCATCCTGCGATTCTTCACCATCACAGGAAAGCATGCTACGCTGAAAATGCTCATGCTGACAGTTGGAGTGTCAGTTTGCAAGAGTTTCTTCATCATTTTCGGCATGTTCCTGTTGGTGTTTTTCTACGCTCTGGCTGGAACTATACTGTTTGGCACCGTCAAATATGGCGAGGGCATAGGAAGGTGAGAAGACGCAGTAAATTTCTTATACTTTCATTTTCCGCTTGGGTTTCACATACTTTTATTTCGATTTTTCATGATCTTTGGTGTTACATCACTATACCGAAATGTTAAGAAGCCTCTCCTACCACTTCGGCTCTCAAATTTGAATTTGATTATTTTCCAATATTTTTTGTTTTCCGCAAATGCGGCATCTTGGTTTTTAATCCATTGTTCCTTGTTTGTTTTCCCAAGCAGCCAATTTTGATCCGATTCGAGCGTCACTAAAATGTCGGATAGCTCTGTCATTTGGTGCAAAAATTTTCATTTCATTTTTGGAGTATTTATATCGATGATACTAGGTTATCCAATCCAGCAAAAACAGGGGTCATTTGTTTGATGAATCCTCCTCTTAAAACTAAGATTGAAAATGTAATATTTTCGGTTGCAGGCGGGCTAATTTCGAATCGCCGGTCACTGGTGTGGCTATGCTGTTCAGGATCGTGACGGGTGAAGATTGGAATAAAATCATGCACGACTGCATGGTCCAGCCACCGTTCTGCACTCCGGCTGACAACTATTGGGAAACAGATTGCGGCAATACGGTCGCTTCTCTCGTATATTTCTGCTCGTTTTACGTCATCATCACATACATCGTGCTGAATTTACTTGTGGGTGAGTCCCGAGGCAATTCAAAAGCTAGAAAACTGAAAACAAAAATTTAAAAATGTCTCAATTTGTTTCAAATTTTTTGGAAAATTTGAAGGAAAAAAATTAAAAACGTCATAATTTTTATTTTAACATTTAAATTTGAAAAATTTTGACAATCCCTCAAAATTTTAAGAAAAATATGGTGGTGATTTCTTAGATTTAGATTCTTGTGCTTGATTTTGAAGCTGGTGCTGCTTGCCATTGATAGTGAAAACGAGTCCTCTTGCAGTTTTCCGATGAATAAGAATCAGATGACTTCGCTCTGGTCTACAGCTGCTATGTCGGGCCTCCTTATCAAAAAATCCAAAGCTTTCGCTGCTATTCCAGCCATTTTATATTCGATAGTGTCGGAAAACTCCTTCCCCAGTATGGTGATACATTCGTCCAGCATTGATATCTCCTAAAACGCAGAAGAAACAGCAGTGCAAAGATAAAACATACCAGATACTTCCATATTTTGATACATCAAATTTTAAACCAAATCGATGATATTGGACTGATTTGGTGCAACGGTATTGAAAATTACTGTAGAACGCTCTGCGTATGCGGTAACCCCCCTAAAATAGGAGCTCACTGGGTTACCGATATAGAAACAATACCTATTATATCTTATCCGGTTACCTGTTCAATCGCCATTTCGTACTCTCTCTCGTTCAATTGATTATACTCGAACTTCGTTTTGTTTGATAGTCTCAGAGCAAGTTGAAGTTCATAAAGTGTCACGCCTTAAAGAAAATGAAACAAAGTTATGAATATAGCCTGATTTATTGGCCGATTTTGAGTTAACCCTCGGTTTTGCCCTACCCACTTCATTTATCTTGCATTGGCAAAATTGCCCGATTACAAAGAAAATGTAGTGAAAAAGTCATAGTATTGGAATGTATAGCACAAAAGGAACAATGATTTCAACAAGAAGTGATCAAAAGTTTGGCAACCTAAGCTTCCTCACCTATGAAAAACATGGATGGCAGATGAAAGACAAATATGGCAGATATGAGTCATTTTTATGGTGGATAAAACATCTGTGCCAGATGAAATACATAATATGGCTGATGGAAAACATCTGTAGCAGATGAGAGGCTAGAGTGACAGGTGAAAGACTAGGGTGGCAGATGGAATACCCTTGTTGCTTAATTGTGGACATTTATGGGCATTCGGTAAAAATTGTTAAAATTCTGCCACCCTCAAACACCCCATTGTTTGACACTGTTTGTACCTCTTATCCTGGTGTATCCCGGTCCTACGATGCTCAACGTTTCGAGAACCTTCTGGCAACAGAATATTTTCCTGTCAAGCTGAACGTCCGGTAGATCAATGAGGCTGTAGCCTTTCGCTCTCCCATAAAGTTGCGATAAAGTTAGGTACAGTGAAATGTTGAACGCGTGGTTCGGATGGAGAATCAGCCTGTACGCTTTCATCAACTGAAATCATCAATATATTTGGTTAAGATTGAAGACGTAAGTTATCCAATTCAACGTCGCTCGACATCCGACTGTTACCTTTTCAGCTTCTTTCAATTTTTCATCGGCACTTTCAATCCGTTCCATCTCCGCGATCTCCAGCCTCATTTTCTCGTACAGTTGCTCAACGTCATTTCCTTTGATCTTCTTTCCGCAGAAGTAGCATTTCCAAGTCGTGTTGAAATCTGAATTGAGGAAATTTAGGAATTCTTAGCATTTCTCGATTGCCTACTCTGTTCGTCAGTTGATTTTGGTATTTTGCCGTTTCGGATCAAAGATTGGGCTGTAGACCAACAATGATTGTACTGTGACCATCAATCAATCAGTCGCATGTGCCGCTGGTCTTCAACCAGGAATTGCCCTCGTTCGCCATTTACCTTGAAGCGGCTCGATAGGGACGAGTGCACCGCTGTCGCAATTTATGCAGTTGAGCGAATTCATGTGCGATTCAAGCTCGGACGGATCCTCGCACCTGTCGCATGTGCAATCAAAGTAATGCGTCTTCCTCAGGCTTTCTCGTCTCAGTGGCGTCGGCAAAAGGCAGTTTGTGAAGTTCCTGTACAATTCATCGCTCTGTGTGACGTATACTGTCGTTCTGAGCACCAACCTGTAGAATAATTATGTTTCACACGCTGAACATATTTGAGATGAAATTGAAATTCGAAGTATGGATTTTTTTTATGAACTTACGACAAATCGTGAGGTGAGATCGAGTGTATCGTATTGGCTACACAGCTGTGCGATAGTATGGCCGCTTTGGGGTACAGAGCTCTTATAAGATTGGGACCCCCAGGAACATGAACTTCGTACGCGTTTACTTCCAAAATACCGCAGACCGTCTCGATCAAATCCTTTGTAAATCTGAAAAGAAATTCTGCCGTTAAGAAACTCTGCAGTTTTTACCAAAGACTGTGATAATCTGAAAATATTCACCTATCGGAAAGTCGGCACCGCTCTCTCAGGAAGAAAACCACGTTGGTTTTCTCGCGTTCCCATTCTGCTTCATTCAGCCGGCGCTCCAAGTTGTGATCTTCCATCGAGCATACCTAGAAAAGTATACTGGGCTTATTCCTGAAGCTTGATTCTAGGCTTTATGCCTTGTTTCGTAATTTTTAATAATGGAACAAGGCGATAAACAGAATCACGGGAGATTAAAAGGGTTCTTCATTGCTCGCAATTTTTGTTTTTCAATTTCCCGCCATGAAATGGGACGATTTAAATTTTTGTCTCAGTATGGATGTTAATACCTACCTCAGTTGCCCACCGTTTCCTATTGCGATCAATAGTCATGAGGAACCTCAATGGTGTGATGCTCTGGAGTTGAGGCCCTGGTACATGCTCGATTTTGTACTTCATCCGAACTGCACTGAATACCTTGCACTCGTTTTCCTTGTGCCACGGCTTCTGGGTGCATTCGTCGCTGCATATCGGCCATCTGGAAAGTTAATTTCATCAGCCGGTGTTGAGGCAGAATTGATTTATGATCAGCTTGTAGCTTCGGTTGACTAAATTTCATCTTAACACAGTATGGAGCACTTACCCGCATATTTTGCACAATGCCAATGGATTCTCAAGAAGTTTGTAGCATCCCAAGCATATGAATTCCGAGTCGGCTTTTGGACCGATCACGTACGGCGATTCAACCAGAAAAGCATCCCCAGCCTCCAAAGTTTTTGATGCCACGGCAAACCTGTGAAAATTAATGCTTTAAACTATAACCATAGTATTCATGGTCCTTGCAAGGCATAAAGGAGCAAAAATTAATCGTCACGTGAGTTATCGGAGATCTTAATTGGCGATTATCGGCTCAACCAGAAATGATTTCGAGCAAAAAATCAAAATTAGAAAATGAAGAATGCCCACGCCACGCGAACGCATCACCACATTTTTCATACAAAATGTATCAAAGCATCTTCCTTAAAAATCAAAATTCGACCCAAAATCTGGGACACCTTTTCTTATGCTTGGCATCACGAAGAAAATCAAAAATTCGCTTACCGGCCAACTTTGGGGTTTCGTTGCTCTGTAAAATGCTCGATTGGGTTGTCCATTCTGACGACGTCACCTTTCCGATCGGTCGATTGACTGCCGCAAATCAGATTCTATTTCTACTTGAAGCGCCTGGTCGACGGCCAACAATTTCCGAGTAGGTACCCACCTACCTGGCCTCCATTCACCTTTCGAGGTTACTTGCACTTTCTTTGATCAACTTTATTAGAGGTCCGGATGATCGAGGATAATGAAGGATCAGCCTTTTAGGATTTAAGATGTCACTTTTATTTAATAGCACGCATTGTTTTTAGATTTACACTTTTAGAGAGCACTAGAACTAGTAGCAAGATAGGGTTGGCAAAGATGGAGAATAATCTATGCCAACTCTATCTTTATAATTTTATTTCATTCTTTTATATAGATATTTTAAATTTGATTTATAATATTTTATTTTAATTTATTTTCATTTTATTTAATTTGTTGTTTGTATTTTTATATTTTATTTCTTTTACCTTCTTTTAAATTATTTTGCTTTTCTTCAGGTCCAAGTAGTTTACTTTATTGATGAACATAATTGTTCATTTTTATTTTAAATTAATTGTTGTCACTTTATTATTTTTATTAATTCATTTTTTTTTTTAATTGATTATTATTATTATTTAAATTTTCTCGTCGAATAATTAGACATTTCAACACACCTCCGTAATTTTCGGCGTAGAAAAAATATTTTAGACATCAATCCTTACAAAATTCATCATTTTTCAATAAAATTCAATTTTTCAAAGTTCATTCTAGATAAAATTCATGCTAAAATACAAAGTTATAAAAAAAAAATATATATATATAAGTTCATGCTTGATAAAACATCCCAATAAAACCTTTTCCATAAAACAATAGTAATCATTCAACATTTTAACAATTTTTCATGCATTAAAAGACAATATAAATCAGAATAGTTTCCATTTCAGGTAATGAGCTTATTTCTAAAGTAGTTGAATTTGGTCGGGCCTAACGGCTTAGTAAAAATGTCTGCTATTTGCAATTCAGTTGATACATGATCAACTTTCATCAAACCTTCAACAAATTTCTCATTTAACCAATGATATTTTATGTCAATATGCTTGCGCTTAAAGTTCATTGCTCCAGTTTTGATCATTCGAATAGTATTGGTGTTATCAATGTACATGGTCGCGTTTCGGTCTTTATCAGTGAGTTCTTTTATCAGTGATTTTATGTAGATCAACTCGCGGCAACTTTCAGCGGCGGAAACAAGTTCTGCGTCGGTGCTGCTAGTAGATGTTGTCGGCTGCTTTCGGGACTTCCAGCTTACAGGACCTCCGTTGAAGTAAATGACATAGCCTGAGGTGCTTTTGGTACTTGATCGGTCCCCAAGCGTAGTCGGAGTCGCAGTACACCTCCAGGTCGTCAGGAGAATTAGCGTGAAAGGAGATGCCTTTATTCAAAGTGCCCTTAAGGTACTTCATGATTCTCTTTACGTTATTCTCGTCATGGTTGTCGGGATCTTCGACGTGACGGCCGCTGTATCCTACGGCAAAACTGATGTCCGGCCTAGTCTTCGTGGACAAGTAGAGCAGAGCCCCGACTGCCTCACGATATGGATATGCCGATTTCTTGATTTTATCTTGGTCTTGAGGCTTATACGAAACTAAAGGCGTTGGTGCTGGGTTCGATTCCATCATCCTGAATTTCCGAAGAACGCTTTCGGTGTAGGCCTTTTGTGTAATTTTGATGGAGTCTTTGGTCTTTTCAAATTCCATTCCAAGGAATGTCGATGGATTATCGACCACGGTGAGCTCGAACTCGTTCTTCATCGATTTCAAGAGGCTGTCCATTTCTTTGAGGTTCTTACCGAAGAGCAGACCGTCGTCGACGTGGATGGCGAGGATTAACGATCTGTTTTTATTGACGAAAATGCACTGGTCAGTGATCATCGGTTTTAGTCCAAGCTTCTTGAGTACAGTCACAAGCCTCGAGTGCCAGCGTTCGCTAGCTTGACGCAGGCCATAGAGTGCCTTTTGGAGTTTGCATATTTTTCCATTGCTGTCATATCCCTCGGGCAATCTCATGAAGATCTCCTCCTCCAGTATTCCGTGAAGGAATGCTGTTCGAACGTCGAATTTCTTGAAATGGAGATGGTTTTTGACAGCGTGTGCGAAAACAATCCTCAGGGCATCAGTACCAACTACGGGGCTGTAGGTTTCCTCGAAATCGACACCTGGGATCTGTTGGCAGCCACGAACGACTAGCCTGGCTTTATGGCGTCCATCGTCTTTAATGCGGAATACCCAGCGGCTTGTTAGGATTTTCTTGCCCTTGGCGTCTGCCTCGTCCACAAGCGTCCAAGTTCCGTTCTGCTCATGTGCTTCCTTCTCATCATTGATTGCAGCAATCCAGACGTCTACGGTCGTCTCCGGTCACTGCGGCTTTATACGTGAGTAGAGCAGATTCGTCGCCGTCCAAATCACTCTCATCGAAGTTCGTCTTGAAGTCGTCCAGTCGCCTTGGTCGGGTCTTCTTTCTGGAAGATCTTCTCGTCGAGTCCGATGCCGAAGCGGCGGCGTCTTCATCCTCTCTCTCTTCAGGTGCATGCGGCGCAGGAGTCGACGTCCGGGAGTTTCGTCCTCGGTTTCAGATTCTCCGTTTTCAACTTGACGAATGCTCTCGTCCGAGCACTCGTTTTCGGAGTCTGAGAAATCCAGAGTGACGGGTTTTTCTGGTGGTGAAGTCATTTTGGCGTTTTCAGGTAATTTGGCTGCATCGTCGAGAAAGTGGACATCACGAGAGACGATAATCTCGCGCTTTTTCTCGTCCCACAGACGGTATGCGTTTGTAGCGTATCCGACGAAGATGAATTTCTTAGCACGGTCATCCAACTTCTTTAGGTGCTTTAGGTTTTTGGCGTATGCAGTTGAACCAAAAATCTGCAGTCTTGACAAGTTCGGCTTCCTTTTAAACCACATTTCTGCGGGTGTTGTGTCTCCAAGAGCGGTGGTTGGGCTACGATTCAGAAGATATGTAGCAACGAGCAAGGCTTCGCTCCACATTTCCTTCTTGAGACCTGAGTCGCATAGAAGAGCACGCGTTTTGTCGAGCAGCGTACGGTTTAGGCGCTCAGCATGTGAATTTAATTGCGGCGTATATGGCGGCGAATAATCTGTTTCGATGCCCTTTTTATTGCAGAAATTCTTCAATTCTTCAACGACGAATTCACCTCCGTTGTCCATGCGTAAAGTTTAACCTTCCGTTCCCACTTATTTTCGATTTTAGTGATGTAGTCAATTAGTCGATCCTTGACTTCGCCTTTTGATTTCAGCAGGAATACGGCGGCGTAATGGGTTTTATCGTCGAGGACGGAGAGAAAATATCGGTATCCATTCCAGGAAGTCTCAGAAAACGGTCCGCATACGTCGGCATGTAGTATCTGGAGGGGGTGTTGAGCTTTAGTGCGATTTTTCCCAAAAGGTACTCTTGTCGCCTTGGCTTTTAGACAGATTTCGCAAGACGGTATCGATAGATTTTTATTCCAGGTCATTCCTGTCGACATTTTTGAAAGTTTTTCCAAGTTCGCTTCACTCAGATGCGCCATCTTTTTGTGCCAGATAACGTTGGTATTTTCCGATGCCAAATGGGCTTGATCTCTCCCAAGTCTTATCTCAAAAAGACCATTTCTAGTCTTTTGGCCCTCCAGAATGACCTCGTCGTCCTTAATGACCCGAACGTCATCGTCGGCGAAAATGACTTTAGCGCCTCTGCTGGTGAGCGCAGGAACCGATAGAAGGTTCTTGGATAGCTCGGGGACGTAGAGAACGTTGTGTAGGGAACAATTTGTACCCTCAACGGTTCCTTGAAATTTTGCCCTCATCGAATTTTCTTGGTTGGCAACACTTATCACGGCATCACTGGATATCTTCGAATGCAGCTGTGTGACGTCATTCGTCATATGGGATGAAGCTCCACTGTCCAGAATCCAGTCAGACGATGCGGTTTTATTTTCATGAACGAGGAGTGCAACTCTCTTCCCGCTAGGGTTAGAAGGTTTATTTCTGAAGAAACATTTCGACTCGTCATGATTATTTTTAGGGTTCTTGCAGATGTTGCATCGGAATTTGGCGAAATTTTTACGTTTTTGTCGACTTCCGCTCGCGTGTGAACGGTGACTGGCCTGGAATGCGATGTTTTGGTCATTTCCGTTGCGTTTACCCCTCCGGGATTCCTCGGTGATCAGCTGTGCGGTCAGGTTCACCAAAGTTTTCGAATCTTTTGACGAAGAATTCCACGATGTAATGAAATTGTCGAAGCGAGAAGAAGGTAAACTGGAAACTATTTTAGCCATTAACATGGATTCATCAATTTTGCCTGGTGTTAATGTGTTAATCTGATGTGCTATGTTTTCAAGACGGCTGATGTTAGTCGCAATATCTGCCGAATCATCGAACGTAAATACGAAAAAGTTTTCGAGTGACAAATTCTTTTGGTAGTCGGTGTCTCTCTCGTGTATGGCAGTCAATTTTTGAGTACATATCATACGCGGTTTCGCATGATAGAATGAGGAGACGACATTTCCGATCTATCGAGCCGACGATAGCTTGCCGGGTGCGAGCATCTTTACGTTTGTACTCATCATTCTGAAGATCGCTGGCTTCCGGTTTTTGTGTGATGACATCGAGAATGCCTTTCGACTCGAGCAGAATTTTCAATTCGAATTTCCAAAGAGGAAATGAAGAGATGTCTGTGAGTCGATCGATTTGGTCGATCGCCGATTCGAACGAATTGAACGACATGGTTATGTCGAACGTAATCGACCGATTTTTAGTTTTTAAAGTCTTTAGGAGGCTTACCTTCAATTTAAACTGGGCCCGTAACCTATTAGAGGTCCGGATGATCGAGGATAATGAAGGATCAGCCTTTTAGGATTTAAGATGTCACTTTTATTTAATAGCACGCATTGTTTTTAGATTTACACTTTTAGAGAGCACTAGAACTAGTAGCAAGATAGGGTTGGCAAAGATGGAGAATAATCTATGCCAACTCTATCTTTATAATTTTATTTCATTCTTTTATATAGATATTTTAAATTTGATTTATAATATTTTATTTTAATTTATTTTCATTTTATTTAATTTGTTGTTTGTATTTTTATATTTTATTTCTTTTACCTTCTTTTAAATTATTTTGCTTTTCTTCAGGTCCAAGTAGTTTACTTTATTGATGAACATAATTGTTCATTTTTATTTTAAATTAATTGTTGTCACTTTATTATTTTTATTAATTCATTTTTTTTTTAAATTGATTATTATTATTATTTAAATTTTCTCGTCGAATAATTAGACATTTCAACAAACTTGACGCTTTCTACACGAAACGTTTCACAAAATTACGCGTCTTCTACCAATTTGATGTTGGATTTTTTTCTTCCGTGTATAATAAAAATCGTATCAGAGGTTTACTTTTTCCCAGAATCTCAAATTAACATCGATTCCTCTTTCTACGAGTGTGGGGCTGTAACCAATATAGACGTTGGGAAAGCTTTATGTATTGCGTTGTCAATTGTAAACAGGATTCCAACATTCCAAGATGTATAATGAACAAACCAAGAAATTTCTGTTTGCCCAGAATTACGAGCCATAACTCTGACTTCACCAAAACAAATTTTCCTTCCTCCAGCTATCATCATGGAGAACTTTTCGTTGTTTTACTCGAACGAAGAAGATGCCCTTCTGTCGTATGCGGACATTCGCAATTTCCAGAACACCTGGAATGTCGTCGATATACATCAACGTGGAGTCATTCCAGTCCGACGTGTAAGTTAAATAGGATATCCCTAATTTCAGTCTTACTCAAACTGTTCATCGAATTATGCAGCCTTATTGAAGCCTTATGCAAAAAGCTAACGTTCGACGAGTTATGTGCAAAACGGTTGTCATTTTCAATTGTTTTAGGTTAAATTCATCCTTCGTCTTTTGAGGGGGCGCTTGGAGGTCGATCCGCAAAAGGACAGGTGCTTGTTCAAGCACATGTGCTACGAATTGGAGAGGCTCCACAACGGCGAAGACGTCACTTTCCACGACGTTCTCAAGTACGTGAACGGGCATTAAGTACCGTTACATTAGGTACAGTTTTTGGGGGTCATTTATTTACATTTTGAAACTGCATCCTGTTTTATCCGCGTTTTTCCTATTCCGTCCCTATAGCATGCTGTCGTATCGATCAGTCGACATAAGGAAAGCTCTGCAACTGGAAGAACTGCTCGCAAGGGAAGAGTTCGAGTACATAATCGAAGAAGAAGTCGCCAAACAAACCATCAGGACTTGGCTTGAAGGATGCTTGAAGAAAATTAGAGCTACTTCTGGGGTTCGTATTTTCCTACAAAAGCATGAAAGCTGTAATCTTTAGTTTTCTGAAGTCGACTGTATTTTTGTCACGGGCTGTATTCTTTCCAGAAGCAACAAAATAGTTTGATTGCCGGACTAAGAGCTACGAACGAGTTCAACGTTCAGCAGGACTTGAACGAAGATAAATTCAAGGAACTCAACGCTGAAAGAGAATCGGAAGTCGAACCTAAGGTAATCTCCTCGTGACGTAGGATCATAATAAGGCTTATTTTACTTTGAGGGGATTTCAGGGTTAATTAACCCTGTAGGTATGGGGAAAACACCTTTCAATCTATCAAAGCATGCGCTGTATTCACCATTTTGGGACCTGACTCCCAAAAATAACAGATTCCCTCACGAAACATGCTTGAAGATTCTTTGGGAGTATCATCCCAACATGATGAATACAGCGCATGACTTAATGGGTCAAGGAGGGTTTCCCCATACATGGTTACCCAGAAATCTCAGCTTTATAGAATATAGTATAGTTTCGCTAGCTATGTAGATTGGCCTACTTTACACGGTGAGATTGTTGAGGAGCTGAAAACGAACAAAACTTTCTGAAATCCACGAGTTTTAAAAATCCTATTTCAGGACGAAGTGCGAAAAGACCCAACTAGGTCTAAATCCATGCGGATCCCAGCCAGTGCCAGCGGCATTTCGAGATCGGATTCAGTCGGCAGTGGATCTGGCAGGAAGTATCTCGCACCCACTTTGTCCGACCCCACGAGGCCTGAGAAGGAAAAGCCTAAAAGGACTGCAAAACGTAAGATTGGATGTTTTATAGGCAAATTTCTATTTGGGGAGAAAACCGGCACTCAAATCGCAAATCTTCATTTTTCAAATATTTTGTTTATGATCTTTTTCAGCTGAAGGGGAGGTTGTGAGGAGCCACGGTAGAGAGCCTGTTCCACACGTGAGCAAAACGAATCATGCCGCCGCCAATAAAATGTCCAGCACTGCCCTCGAAGTGCGCGATTGGTGGTCCGAGCAAATGTGCCACAATTCTGATTCAAGCGATGACGAACATTGACTGGAAAATTTCGTCTTGCGCCATAAAAATTATGTGAATGACCCCTTTTCTATGAAAATTGACCCTTAAAACCAGTGGTGCGGGGTTTGCTCAGAAGAACATTCCAGTAAAAGGCTAGTTAAATATTGAAGTAACCACATACAAATTGGTGGCTTAACCACTAACCCATATTAGAGCAACGAACTTCGTCCAATTGTACTGGTTTCTCATTATGAATTTATATAGTAATGTTGTTGTGGTACCTAATATTAGAGTTTATTATGAATTGAAATGTGTGGCACTGAGTGCACACATACTATAGCAGGATCTGCTCAGCATCTGATGTTGAGTTCATTGTGTTATTGTGCTTAAAGCTGGGTTCACATGTGCGTAAAAGTCTGCGTAATCTCCGTCCTGCGTACAGTGCGTAATGAGATCTGATTGGCTGCCAGGTAAATTTACCAGGTAAATTGCGCGCGCGTAAAATTGCGAGCCAATCAGATCTCGTTACGCACTTTACGCATACGCAGATTACGCACATGTGAACCCAGCTTTACTGTTCTACATTTTTCGTTTAGTAGGTACCTCTCAGAAAAACTAGATTTTTATTTTCTGTGTTGTTAATATTTGACATGACATGTTGTACTAACGAAATAAAATGGTCTGCCACCACGTTACCAATAATTTAATTTTCCTTTTCGACAGCTGACCTGATTTCAAACCCCTCCCCCCCCATCAGGGGGTGATCGTATCGGTATCCTATCCATTAATCAACATCAGGGCCTGTTCAACAGGCCACCTGCGGCATGCTAATTGCCGGAAGGGCAGAAGTTCCTGACAAAATATAACACTACAGAAGATGAAGAATGTGAAGATTCGGCTACGAAGATTGGAAAATGAAGATTGGTGAGCCGTAGAAGAAATAGATGTATGTCTAATGTAGCTATTTGAGGAACAGAAACGCTAGATTCCAACTTGCTCCCTCTCAAATGGTTACAACTGTTGGAAATTCTTGCAACACCAATGAGTGACGTGAAACCGTTTGGTGCTGATGGTAAAAGAGGTTTTTGTTCTTGCAAAATTAGATTGTAACAAATTGTTCTCCGGTGATTTTACAAAATGTTTGGCGGAAATCCCACGTTTGGACAGAAAGCGCCGTCAATGCCCGGCACTGGACTGACGTTTCCTTCGGCGCAGCCAACCCAGGGGGGAGGATTATTCGGTAACACAACAGGTGCCCCTTCTTCAGGTTCGTTTGACAATATTTGTTTACCTACGGTTGTTCTTACTGATTGGAAATCTAAAAATCCGATGCAACAATTTGTTCAAGTCGTGGTGACACCAGCAAACAAATGCCACCACTGATCGCCTTCCTCCCGCTTGAACGAACCTCATAATTTCTCCATCCAGGTTTCCAGTTTGGCGTTCAACCTCAGCAGCAACCTCAACTGCAACAGCAACAACCGCAGCAGCAACCAGCAGCCACAGGTTTCTCGTTCCCCCAAGCGACTCCCCAGTCTCAACCTGGCGGAGGCTTCCAGCTGGGCGCTCCAACGTCAACCGCTGCTCCAAATGTGTCCCTTTTCGGTAACACTCTTGGAGCGAACCAAAATAAGCCAGCAGCTGCCCCAACTTTTGGCCTAGGTACGCCCGCTACGCCTGCCACTTCAGCACTACCAGCGGCAACGCTCGGAACGGGGTTTTCTCTCCAGAAACCAGCTGCCACAACGGCTCCCGCGACGACAGGTGGGTTCAAAATTGAAAAACAAAAGCTTAGGAATTTCGCCTTTGAATATTGAATACGTTCGCTCTTCATTTCTATTCTCGAAATGCAGGATTTTCTTTCGGATTAACCACACCGGCTTCCACCGCAGCGCCGACACTTCCGACTTCCGCAGCCCCAACGTTAAACTTCGGCTTTGGCAGCAATGCGACTACAGCAGCTGCACCAAACCTCACCTCGGCATTGGCCACGTCTACAGCTCAGCTGACTCCGGCATCAACAGCTCCCACCCTAGGCTTCAGTTTGGGGGCGCCGGCAGCCTCAACTTCGGCCACTACTTCGCAACCTCTGTCATTTGGCCTAGGTAAAGAATGCAGAGCTTCATCATTTAATCGTGGCAACTTGATCGTCCTCGTGAGTCTGTATTTTTTCCAATTTGTGCCGTTTTTCTTCAGGTACTCCCACAAACACTCTTGCGGCAACTAGCCAACCTGCGCCAACATTAGGTGGGTTAGGAGGTGCAACGTCGTTCAACGTTGGTAAAACTGTCTCCCTTGCGACGAAGCCAGACCAGCTCAAGGGAAATCCTCTCACATCGTTGTCAGCTGTTCCTGCTCAAGCGAAACCGGCAAATTACAAGGACGAATTCATTGCCGATGAAATGAAAGTGCTTGTCGAAAGTTTCAAGGCGTTTGTTAAAGAGCAAAAAAGGTGAGCTATGAACTGTATGGCTCAAGATTAGGAATTAGTAATACTTGTGTTGGCAATCCGTTACTCCATTACTCCAGGACCTCTCAATGTTTCCATCTTGTTCCAGTTTCTCATCAGCCGTCAATCGTGCCAGTCTAAAACAGATCGCAAAAGTAACGGAAGACTCGGAAGCTCTCAAAAAGATGACGATGCAGCTCGAAAGAACCGTGAACAAAAACAAGGCTCTGAACAGAAAACTGCGTGAAGACGTAGCCCGGGGTATTCAAGATTCGGAAGTCGTCCAACGCTTGGCCATCGACCCGAGACGGGGATTCCCTGCTGACAATTCTCTGGCTTTTGAATATTTCAAAAACATGGTCGACCGTTTTCAGCAGCAGTCCGAATCGCTAACGGTAAGTTGATGATACGCAATGGGTTTGCTGTACGAATTAAGCGTTTTAGCCAGACATTTGCGCGTTAAAAATTACAGAAAACTTTTTTTCATTCTTGTTGGCGATGGCGCTAGAGCCAAGAATGCTTTTTAAAAATACATTTCTGGAGAAGGTGAAAAAATTTTGGGTTCAACTTTTGAAATGTTTACAAATCCTCACTTGGTACCTAAATCGTATTTCTTATCTGAGTGTGCAAATGCCTGGTCATGCTACCTATTCAAAATTCCGTTCCGTCCCAATTCGATTTTCACAGAGCGCCGTATCTCAATAAAAATTTTCAAATTCTTTGGTTTCAGGTTGAACTGAAAAACACCGAAAAGCACATAGTCTGTAAACTGAATCCCACACCTTTTACTCCGGAAGAGCTGTCGGCAATAATGAAACATCTGTACAACTGTTTTGTCGCTTTGGCTGGCCGCTATCAATCGATACACGCGGCAGTTACTTCACTCAAACTGGAAATGCAGCGGAAAAAAGACCCCTGGTACGCAACAGGCGTTCAGCGATATTAGCGAATTTTCGGATAGTCTGCCATTTTGAACCATTTTCCGTTTCTTTTACGCTTTTGTAATTTTCAAAATAAAAACTGACCGAGTTACGATTTATTGTTTTATTTCTCATCAATTTCGGTCCCGATTCATCGTCTAAATACGGGTGCGCGTTTGTGATTTTGACATTGTTGCGTTTCATGAATAGTTTCACGGAGACGTGAAACGTAATGGGGAAATTTGACGGATATGCTCCCGGCTTGTGCATATGGGCACAAATTGTAAAGGTTGTGGTATAACCCATTCATACCTGCATTCTTGCTTCATTCTTTGAGCCGGTTCGAAAAATAGCAATTTTTTCTACGACCAATACGATTAACTAGTTAATACCCAACTTTCATAGCCGAAATTGAGGACGTATTTCTCAGTATAAACGGTGAGACAGCCGACGTCAGGATTCATAATGAAGCGTTGACAAATTTTCCAGAGAATTTCACTACGATATCTTGGCGTGGGGGAAAAGGCGATTTATCCTTTATATAGCCACGACACGTGTGGTGGAATAGCTCCAAGAGAGAGGAAAGCCTCATCTTGCACAGGTTGTTTAACGGACCACCTAACAAATAAGCTGGGAAAAATCGTCTCTGAGACAGTTTTACAGAGAGTCCTTCGGACACGTTTGCTCGGCGAAGCCATTCTTTCGGAGATACGGCGAGGTAACACAAACGGTACGGATGCGTAGTGGGTTACAGCTGGGGTTACGCCACAATCACGTTGAGATGTCTTATGTACTGTGCCAAGGGATGTTTATCAATGTGAAATGAACTCCGGACCGTAAGGTACATCAACTCACAGGGTAGAAAATTCAGAATCAAAAGCCATAATATTACGCTATTTAGCCTAAATTCACCTATTGAAAGTATTGCTGAATCGTTTCTCAATTTTCTACGCATGTGCCATCCGCGACACCGCCCGGTTTTTGAATTAATTTAAATCTAGATTCATCCAAAGACACTTGCACTACATTCAGTATTTTCATTGACCGTCACACCAAAAATTTCTTGGAAATTAGTTACTCCAAACGTTCGATAAGTTAATCCAAGCGTCTTTGGATAAATGTTGCTTTAAATAAAAACCGGTCCTAAAGGTTCGTTTACCATTAAAATCATCAGTGTCCGAGAGTGGAGTAAAAACGTACGAATAATCCAGTTTGGATACATGCAATTTCTGCTACCTATTTTATAAAGGAGAACCTTAATTCTCGCACAGGGGGCCTTCCAAAAAGGAAAACCGGCTTCGGAAACGTATTTGTTGGCGCTTTTGCTTGTATTTGTACCTACGTGAAGCGAAAAAGGCAAAGGTTCCCAAAGGAACATATCTCAGCTCTCAGCAGGTGATCAGCTTTCTCCCCGGCTAGTTTTATGACCGCACTCCTAATTTCCCACAGGATCCTCCCCACTCTATTTTCTCCACCCGGCATTGTTCTCCGAAAATAATACCACCTACGCAGCACAACTACTGATATAGCGCAAACAGGATTACGTCTCTGTCCCTTTTCCCTAAAATCCTGAGAAACGGCCCCGGAATCCTTGACCCTTCGATTTTCTGGTTCGCCACCCCACGGTGTGAATTTAAGGGGTGCATAACGCACCTTACTTTTCACATTTTGAAGTGTAATTATTGGACCAAATCCACGATAGGTATTTGGACGGAAAATTTAACCAAAATTAAGTATGTTAGTGTATGTATCTGCTTTACTCCTGACTTCAACTCAACTCCAGAATCTTAACACTCGAATTTCAACTCTTGAATCTTAAGGCTCGGTGCACACTTGCGGCAAAACGACGCAGGACGCCGCGTCATTTCCTAGGAATAGCTATCTGCGTCCTATCTTCGTTTCAATGCACACTCTCGATAGGCCAACCCGCGTCAGGGAGGCGTCAGTCACTCGCTCGCCACCTACGAGTGGGCTGAAATTCCCGAAAAATTTCCGAAAGGCTGGTTTATGAAGGCGCAGCACACGTTGACCCTTAACTCTTGACTCGTAACCCTTGGCTCTTAACTCTTGACTCATAGCTCTTGACTTTTAACTCTTTTCCTCTAGGTCCCTATGAGAATTTTTGTTCAAGTCCATTTAAAATAATTTTTGTCATAGGTAGGTAAGTGTCCTTGCCCTTCTATGCCGTGTTCTATGCCCTTCTATGCCGTGTTAAAACCTCTCTCGATTCTATTATGCAATTTTTTGAAATTGTAAGCGTCGAGATGATCTTCAAGGGTTCCTAACATGAATACGCGATAAATAAGTTGGTTCACCTAATACTTATCTGGAATAAACGAAATCGACTTCAACCGTCAGCAGATTGCAGCTGGGTATATATCCAGGGTAGGTAGTCCGTACAGTTCGCCTTGAAAACATCATTGGTTCCGAGTAAAGGGTCGTCGTTTCCGGCTCCGTCGTTATCTTATCCTTATCCCCTCAGTTCTATCGCCGAAGTTGGCAATAAAATATATCGATTTCCTAAATGCTCCACTATATATTTTCTATTTCTGAAAACGAGCGGTCGGGGTCTCCTTCGAATTAGTTTTCCGGACGATCGGATCGGTCGTTATTTTTCCAGAGAGACAGCTGGACAGGGTCACAACAAGAAAACAGTCTACGTTCGCAATCTTGGGCTTATCCTTCAAATCTAACGTTTTATGATCAATCGAACGTAAATGTCAAAACAAACCTAAGATCAATGGTATTTAAGGTGGCCACTGCTGAAATTTATCTGATAGAAACAGTGTATATAGGAGGTATACATATGATATAAAAATTATTTATGTACGATTCCACGATTTTTCACAACTTCTCAATAAACGTTGATTTCAGAACCGTAGGTATAAGATTCTTTCAGGGTTTTGAGTTTTATACGCTGATTGAGAAGTTGTGGAAAATCATGAAAATAAATAATTTTATTGAACATCAAAATCTAAACCTATAGCGCCGTTTTGACGCAAACATCCCTGAAAAACGACCCTAAAAACTTCGATAAAATGATTTCACATCAACTTTCGTTTTCGCCCCGGATAGGAAACCGTGTTTTCTAGTTGCCTGGAAAGGGAAAGAAAAGGAGGCGAACTTTACTGGGTGTTCTTCGAGAATGCGATAGAAAACTTGAACATAAATACAAGTAACAAGACGAGAAGGGCGAACAAACCTCGCAAGGATTGGCTTTTGGCCAGCCTCTTTCTAATGACTCCCTTCAACACACACTTTATCATTTCAATTACCTTCGTTCCTTTTCTCCGCGGGCAAAAACAAATAAATTCGAGCCCGGATTTAATTAACAAGGTCCCGTCCCTAAGTTACTAGCTTGGCTGCTGCCTGGGCGGCGTGACTTTTGTCTGCGGACGGGGTAAACGTCGATTTGAACTTTACGCAGTGCCACGGGTTCAAGTCGGCAATTTCGCAGATTTCCTTCGCCGTCGTCCATAAAGTACCTGCCTGGTCGAAAGGTCTTGAAAATTGGAAGCCAATTCCCAGGCCCGTGGAGCGATAGCGCCTTCACCGACGTTTTGCCTAAGCTTCGATTAATTAACTCGGCTTTAACCACCGTGTTTTAATACCAGCTAGTTAACCTACGGATGCGTTCAGCGGTGGCTCCATAAACATCTTCTTAAACATGAAATAAATGTACTATACATATATAACATACATACTATATATATAAATGTACTCCGATTGAAATAAATGTCTATAGACATGTGACCGTCAGAAAATTTTGATCGCAGGATCAACGCCTACCGTATACGGTACGTAATTATTACGTTACTTGTTCATGAGAAATAAACCCGAAAATTTTCGATGCAGGTTTTTCAGGATTTCTCCTCTCCCCAAAACAGCTCGATTTCGCATCCTCGGAATAAATTGCTTCGCTTTCGGAAAAATGCCAAATATCAAGTCATCACATTCTCTCCCCGGAGAAACTTCAATTTCAATTCGCCATAAATTCGGATCGGATGGTATTCCGTTGACGTTAAACTGATGACGTCCACAAGTCAACAGGATGATCGATGCTTGCGTTTCTCCTCGCATAGGTACCCTTCGCCGAGGCATCAAACGTAAGCCATCGACCGTTGAGCAATTTGCAGTAAATCAAGACACCAATGACAGCAATGCTCGGAGCTTGCTCCTGTCAACATCTCGTGCTAACGGCATCCTGTCTCATTAGGATGATAGGATTTCAAGGTAGCAACCGTTTGAGGTGAAGTTAATGCGAGGCAAATATTTTGTCTTGCCGATTAATTTGGCGCTCATTTTGAAAGAAATTTCGAGCCTCCGAAAGTGTTCGTTGAATAATATACCTACTGATTATCTCGAGAAATTTCATTGTGCAAATTTTTAGACTCGCCTACTTACTACTGTGAGTTATTCAAATTTCTGTCCAACAGGGTGGTACACCCTGACACACTGACACAAACATCTCTGTTCAAGAAATTTGAAAAAAGGTTAAAAATTCAGGGAGCTATGGCCATTTTTGAAAACGACCACATATGGACAGACAGACACTTGTTCACAACGTTATCGTGACTAAAAGTGTATGAGTAGGTACAAGTATTTTCTTGAGATTACCACAATTGAAACATGAAAATTCGGTCTAACGCGATTCTTAGCATATAAACATTTCTTTTGCAAAAAGAAAAAATTGGTGGTTAAATGCTTGCTGAACTATTTTGTGAATTTTCAGTAGACGGCTGCCTCACTCAAAAATCAACTAGCTCCCAAGCCTGATGCGTTTCTGGCCCTTCATTAGTAACTTACAAATCCTCGGATTACAACTACGGTTAGCATATGTTTGTTACAACAGAAACTGCGACGTGAATGTGAGTGAAGGGAAAGACGCATTACGGTCGGGTCTCTCCAGACCCCAGCAGGTGCCTGTATCATGCTGGGTAGGACACCTCTCGTCCTCGGCGCCGTGTTGTGAGAACCGTAAACCAATTTCAAACTTCTAAATCTATTACACCCAACTCAAAAGGCCTTTTGCCCTTTTCGATCAGAGGGCACTCCCATCTAGTTTCTACTTGGAACATATTCAATCTAGTAGTCAGTAGTGTCTATTTAGATTCATGATCAACGATCTAACTAATATAACAAGAATAATATGAGTGATGATGATAGATATTCAGGCATCTAGGACCATTCGCTAAGTACCTGTACATAGAAAATGTATATTATCTACTATATTCAGAAATATTCCCTCACCTTGCTTGGCAAATCCAAATTTTCCCTTATATAATAACACAAAGTTAAGAACCTGTTAGATGTTATCACAACGAACGCGTTTGCCACCAAACCAACCTCAATCAGCGAAGACGGGCGCACCTAATAGGTACAGTTTGATATACCATCGTATTTTCACAATAACTTTACTGACGGACCGATTTACCCTACAACTTTATCACCAACACAAAAAGTTGCTGAATTCAGCAAAATTAAACACAATAATTGTGTTCGATCAATTCGATCAATTGTTCGAGCAATTATTGCAAGATCATTTCAAATATTCGAAGCCAGAAGGCTCTCGGCAATTTCTTAAAATTGCGTAGGTTGCTTGAAGATGGGACAGAATAAAAAATATGCCATATCTATACGCTTAACATGAGCAGTAGGGTGTCCCTTATATCGGAGAAAAATTTTTTTTTGGGAAATTTGATACGCATACCCTCTCATTTTTTTCTCTTAGGTCTAAAACTATCGTATGTGAAATAGTTTCCCCCTAGGATGACGTTAACCCGTGCCGAATCGTCGCCAAAGTTGGAATATACGAATTTGGGCTTTTTCGCTAAAATCGCCCCTTTCTTGAGACGCTCTGAAATTTCTACTGGCAGTCGCGGTTGTTTGATTGACGTGAAATTTATACCATATATTTGAGTAATATTAACGAAGATCTGGTAAAAATTTGAAGAGGATTGATCGAAAAATACGATTGGTAGAAAAGGTTGAGTACCTATTCAGATGTTGTCTCGTTTTTCCGAAAATAATTTAGCTCTTGCACTCACCCCGTAAGATGTTTACATGAACCTGTCAGTTCATGCATCTTCATAGGCATTAGATAAGGTGCTTGAACTAACATTCAAAAATGTGGGGTGAATTCGTATTATATTATCTCAAATCCGGGATCATCGCAACCGCGCATAAACGTGCAGCAACATGTCGATTCTGGATTCGCGCTCTGCCAATGTTTCATATTCTCCTCAGTAACCCTTTGTCATTGTCCAAAAGTCTGTTGCCTTCCTAGGGGTCGAGTTCTCCTCTTCAGGTTTGTTCACATGGCATACCAAATTGGCAGTTGAGAAGGAGATTGCGGATTATAAAAGTGTCTGGCCGATCGTATTCAGGTCTCAAGCCAATACGCCCTCTTCGTGGAAGACACTTTTTTCGGCAGTGATAGCAAGTAAAGCCCTTTACGCTGCAGAAGCATGGAGTTTTCACCACTGTGAGCTGCTCGAAAGAGTTCAAGTTACAGCGGCCCTTCTTGGCTTGGGATGGAGCACGCCGTATTACCTCGTCAGGGCTTCAACTAGAACCCACCTCAAACTGCATATTGGGAAGGGAATGTTTAGCTGGTTTCTGAAACTCCAAAGTATGGGTAAAGAGCGGCTTCCTAGGACTGGCTTTTACAGGCTTCTAGAGCTTGAAAGCTTGCTGACCCTGCAGTTCAGGCAGCTGCTCGCTCAGGCGGATTGCGAGGGACTCCTGGAACCGCAGGATTATGCCCGACTAAAACAACAGCGAGATCTCTTTGGAGGACGCTCTGCTCCGCCTGGAGGACGTTGAGGGCGCGAGTCAATCTTCTTTCAACCGAGTCCCAAGAAACGTGAGATGTCTGGGGGGCCTTCCGTACTTGGAGGCTGCCCTGCCACTGTGCGCTAAGCGACTCCTAGCTCAGACAAGACTAGCAGGTCTCCCCTTCTGTCGGGTATACTTGAACAGGCTCTGTATAAAATTCTCAGCAGATCGGAACTGCCAAGTTTGTGATCTGACAAAGCCAGACACCTCAGAAAACCTAATCGCAGAATGCGCAGTGTTTCGAGCCGAGGGGCTCAAATTTTTGGGTGGTTGCACGCTCTCCAAGGGCGAATTGCTGCTAGTCATGACTATCAAGAACCCTGCAAGTTTTATTGGTTTCCTGCAGACGGTCCTTAGGCTCAGGGCCTTCAAGGTTTCAGAGGGAACTGTTTTCTGAGGAAAAAATGTATTACCTACGTACTTTCCGCTTTTGGCCAATAGATATTTTTGGTAGATGCTTAAAGAAACTAAAAAAAAACTCCGATGCATAATATCTAACGCTCAAGTAGGAGCTAATCTTTTCTCCAAAAGGAAAATATATATTTTATCTTCACTTTTGTGCCTAATGAAATCTTGCCAACTTTTGTAATGGCCTTATTGGCTTTATACAAATAAACTCTTATTTTTCTTCTTCTTCTACTCCCAGCAGTTCTTTGACAGCCTCTCTGGAGACGGGGTGAACATTTGAAGTCGATTCGTCAGAGATGTTATCTTAAGAGTCAGTAAAACCGTCTGAATGCAAGTTTCCGATAAAACGGGCACCAACAATAGACTTACAAGATTTCTGTAGCCCGCAATTTCCATCCAATCCTCTTCAAATTTTTACCAGATCTTCGTTAATATTACTCAAATATATGGTATAAATTTCACGTCAATCAAACAACCGCGACTGCCAGTAGAAATTTCAGAGCGTCTCAAGAAAGGGGCGATTTTAGCGAAAAAGCCCAAATTCGTATATTCCAACTTTGGCGACGATTCGGCACGGGTTAACGTCATCCTAGGGGGAAACTATTTCACATACGATAGTTTTAGACCTAAGAGAAAAAAATGAGAGGGTATGCGTCCAAAAATATTGAAGTTGAAAAATAAGGGACACCCTAATGAGCAGTTAATTTTCAGCTTGAAGAGGCATCTTCGTCGAACAGAGCTGATTCCATCTCCATCTCATTCTATTCCCCTCAGATTTGAAATCGGTTGACCCTTGGCAGAAATGTTTTCAGAAAACGATTCTAAGCAAATATTATTGGTCGAAAGGCTGGCAAAAACAGACCAGCCCGTTCTCAATTTCTCGACAATCAATTCTTCGCATTCACGCAAATAATACCAAATGGAGCGAAACGATTTTGATTGCTTTGTTTCACTCGAAATACAGGACAATTATTGCTCGTTTCGTGTTTTGCTTTTTGATTGAATAAATACGATGAAGCTTTATACCGCTTCTGCGAAGAGCTGAATAAAATATACCCGCTGTGACGACATGCGACCCACTTTTGTGCTTACATACATGAATAAATGCTCTCTGAAAATATCACGGACAGCACACCACGTCCGCAGTGGGAGCCCGCAGTGTAGTTACAGCTGACACAGGCTGTAATCCGAATTCGCCGTCTGGTTATTGCTCGAGTTTCGAGATAGGAGAACACACAAGCCACGATCATAGGGACAGGGACACTCGGATACGTGAGAGAGATCTCACCGTTATCAATTTCGCCCTTATTGAGCTTCACAAATGTTTGCCCAGCCCGAAAACCATAGCGCTCCAGGGGCGAACGGTCCGATTTTAATTGGGTAAACATGATTTTGCGGAAATTACGCGCGCGAACGTTCGTATTTGACGTTCGGGGATGACGACGACGTTTGCATCTGCTATGGGCATTAAGTTCTCATTATTCGGATGAACCGGTCCCATCAGGCGTTTATACGAAGTGCGTAGTCAAACTCTGAAATAATAATCTGCCCTCGATCTATTGGCAAGCTCCATTCAACGCGCTATTTTACTGTAGTTACAATTCCCCCCGTGGGGGGGGGGGGGCATTAGTTTTGATCCGACTAAGCTACTCCACCCCTCCACTTTCTTTTATATTGAATATCCATCATTGCCATCAATTCCACCGGCAAAAGGCGTTCAGGCTTATCTACCGAATTGGCAACTCCATCGGACATTGTAAAGTCTCTATCGGTCATCAAGTACAACTGTTGTACCTGAACCCGATATATTTTTCAATATTTAACCTACTGTCAAGTGTCAAACTCACAATGAAACAGAAACTCTAACTCATAGCCAAACGCAAAGTAAAACTCACAATGAGGCAGAAAGACAAACTCATAATCAAACTCGAAGTCAAACTCACAATCAAACAGAAACTCAAACTCATAATCGAAATCGAAGTCAAACTCAAAATGAAACAGAAACTCAAACTCATAATCGAACTCGAAGTCCAACTCACAATGAAACAGAAACTCAAACTCAAAATCAAAATCGAAGTCGAACTCACAATGAAACAGAAACTCAATCTCAAAGTCAAACTGACGATGAAACAGAAACTCAAACTCATAATCAATCTCGAAGTCGAAATCACGATGAAACAGAAAATAGAACTCATAATGAAACGAGAAGTCAAACTCATAATCGAAATCGAAATCAAACTGATAATGAAACAGAAACTCAAACTCATAATCGAAAACAAAGTCAAACTCACAGTGAAACAAAAACTCAAACTCATAGTCAAACTCGAAGTCAAACTGATAATGAAACAGAAACTCAAACTCCTAATCGAACTCGAACTCAAACTGACGATGAAACAGAAACTCAAACTCATAATCGAAATCGAAGTCAAACTCACAATGAAACAGAAACCCAAACTCATAATCGAAATCGAAGTCAAACTCACACTCACAATGAATCAGAAACTCAAACTCATAATCGAAATCGAAATCAACTCACAATGAAACAGAAACTCAAACTCATAATCGAAATCGAAGTCAAACTCACAATGAAACAGAAACCCAAACTCATAATCGAAATCGAAGTCAAACTCACACTCACAATGAATCAGAAACTCAAACTCATAATCGAAATCGAAGTCGAACTCACAATGAAACAGAAACTCAATCTCGAAGTCAAACTGACGATGAAACAGAAACTCAAACTCATAATCGAAATCGAAGTCGAACTCACAATGAAATAGAAACTCAAACTCATTGTCGAAATCGAAGTCGAACTGACAACAATGAAACCGAAACTCAATCTCGAAGTCAAACTCACTATGAAACAGAAAATCACTCAAGGTTTGACTTCGATTTCGATCAATAGTCCGACTATGAGTTTTGGTTTCTGTTTCATTGTGAGTATGAGTTCGAGTTTGATAATGAGTTTTAGTTTGTGTTTCATTATCAGTTAGACTTCGAGTTTGACTATGAGATTGATAATGAGTTTTAGTTTGTGTTTCATTATCAGTTTGACTTCGAGATTGAGTTTCTGTTTCATTGTGAGTTTGACTTCGATTTCAATTATGAGTTTGAGTTTCTATTTCATTTTGAGTTTGACTTCTCGTTTCATTATGAGTTCTAGTTTCTGTTTCATCGTGAGTTTGACTTCGAGTTCGAATATAAGTTTGAGTTTCTGTTTCATCATGAGTTTGACTTCGAGATTGAGTTTCGGTTTCATCATGAGTTCGACTTCGATTTCGATTATGAGTTTGAGTTTCTGTTTCATTGTCAGTTTGACTTCGATTTCGATTATGAGTTTGAGTTTCTGTTTCATCGTGAGTTTCATCGTGAAACTTCTCGTTTCATTTTGAGTTCTAGTTTCTGTTGCATCGTGATTTCGACTTCGAGATTTGATTGATTATGAGTTTGAGTTTCTGTTTGATTGTGAGTTTGACTTCGAGTTTGATAATGAGTTTGACTTTCTGTGTCATTGTGAGTTTTACTTCGCGTTTGGCTATGAGTTGGAGTTTCTGTTTCATTGTGAGTTCGACTTCAAGACGATTAACGACGAAGTATAAAACATTAAACACTACGGTAAATATTAAAACATAAAACGATGCGATACGGTAGCTCCTACTTGATCAATTTAACGGGCTCATGTCTTTTCACAATTTATTCGCAACCTGCGTTCCAAAGCGAGGCGGTTTTAGCCATTTTGGACTTGTGCGGCGTGGAATACACATTTTTGTCATGCTTCGCAGTTTTGCCGTCGGGCGTTTTATTGAACGCTTTCGGTATCAAACATGAAAATAAACCGTCTCTCTTGTTCTTCGTCTGGTGATCTTCGCATTTGACGTCAAACTTCTGACGATCAGCTTTCATGTCACGCGGCGTTCGTTTGAAACAATTGTTGAAAATCGGCAACGATGAATTCTGCGCTCGCGAATGCTCCTTGACGTGGCTGTCGATTATGCTCAGTTCGTGGCTGATCGCTTCAAGATCCTTGGCGAATCGATCGGTCTTCTTGAGTTTCGCGCAACTTTTACGATTGCTACTCGCCATGATGACCAAACTCGACGATGGCAATGTGAACGTGTTTTTCCTGCGGCGTTGCTTCGGCAAGACCGACTCGGATTCGGTTTTGGTTTTCGAATCTGTCGCCGTGCTAGGGTTGAAACTCCTGATGTAGTGCTTCGTTCCCTTATCGTTGCTGGGGCTGTTGAAGAAATCGGCCAATTTTTTCGAAAGATTGTTCGACCGTTGGGGTTTTTGAATACGCTTCGTCTTGTCTTTTCGGTTTCGAGAAAGCATCAGTTTTTCATGACGTTTTCTCGTGCTGCTCGTTTTTCTCTTGTGGCGATTGACGTTTTTACGATAATAATCGTCAAAGCCACCTGGCTTTTTGAGTTTTTCTTTTTGGATCTTTTTGACGTACCGTCGCTGTCTCGTTCGCACGCACACTGCTTTGTCATGGCTACTCGGTGGTTTAGTTTTGAGGGCAGCAATGGACTCGTCGACTTGGGTCGATGTGCTTACTGTGCCGCTTGAGTCCAACTGCTGATGCTTGCTTGCGGTATAAAAAACGCTCATTTTCCTCACCTGGTCGCAAGTCGGCTTTCGATGGCGCCACGGTATTGACAATTTCGTACAGACAAGCGGCCTGAACGTTATTGCTTTGACTTTTTTATTTTCGGAGTTATTTGTTTTCGCTGGGCTCGGAGTCGGTACGTATTCGAAATCCCGGCATTGGAATATTTTATCTGAAATAAACGAGCAGGCTTCTTTCAATTGGTCGCCGTACTCGAGGTCAGGTGCCGTATTTTTTCCTGAACTCGAACTCGGAGTCAACGTCTCGAAAGTTTTCGGCTTCTCCTTTCTCGAACCGGTCGTCACCTTGCAGAGTTCGATGAGCAATTCTCCGCAGAGATTTTTCAATTTCATTTCTTTGATTTCGTCTCCGCGGGAAGATGTTTTATCCGAGTCTTGCCATTTGCAGAAATGGCAACGTTGGCTCGAAAATGTATTTGACGCTTCTACAAGAGTGCTGGTGGCGTCTTCATCGTACGCAGTGTCATCGCCTTCCGAACTGGTCAGCCTTATGCATTTCTCGCTAGATATGGTATGCAGTGTTGACGTGATGTTACTTTTCCGTAAGCCTGGCGAATTTTGACAAGCATAGTCATCACAATTCGAGTAGTAGTTGTCTTCGGGAAGAAGTCGAATTTTGGGAGGGTTTTGGCCATAAGCGTTGAACCGATTTTGGTTACGCGGCGTTTCCTTTGCATCGCGTTGATACGGGATGCCGTTCAATTTCTCAGCAAGACGTTCTCCTTCGACCCTCATGTTTTCTCTTGATTGATGCACCCTCCAATTTCCTCGCTGGGTTTTGCACAGCCGATCGCCATTCAATTTTCGTGTCATCTAGGTTAGTATAGGTGTCGGAATTCGAAATTTTGGTCATGTAGATAAATTTTTTTGAGCGTTCATCTTTGATTGGGTAGCGATAACAGTGCCAAGCAAGGTGTGATTGTGTATCACTGTGAATTGGTACCTGGGTACGAAAAATGGATTCCAGAGGTCGAATGACAATGACCATGGGAACGTGGTTGAGAACGCCAATGAAATATATTCGATTCAACCCTGAAGGCACCTCAGGGTATTAGGATTTGGGGGGGGGGGGGTTCAGAATAGGCATAGAGTGTTTTTAACATTTTTGATCATTGTAGCCTCCGAATTAGTCAAAAATTTTGACTCAAAATCAAAATAATTTGGTTCAAAAACTTAAGTAGGCATCAAATATGGAAGAAGTTAGAATATCAGAATATGGAAAATATTGTGTGCTATCTGCGCACCACTGGTTTTCGTTTGTAAACAGGTAAGGACTCACAATTGAAGGTACAGGGGAAGAAAGCGCATTGTCAGTCAGACGAAAATTTTTTGAAATTAGCTTTTTCGTTCAAAGTTAGCGCCTTCTTCCCCAGTGCCCCAAAACTTTTCACCCCTGTTTCTGAAAACTTAGCGCTCTCTTCCCCAAAACGATGATACAGAGTTGTAGATCTGATCATCCTCCACTAGATGGCATTACTATCTCATTTTCGCCCTGAGCTTGACATTGCGCCTTCTTCCCCTGAACCCTTCAAGTTTTGATGACGTTTTTGGGGTTGATGAGGCTTATTCAGAAAATTCACAGGAAGCGACCGCAATCGAATTTTCCCACCTCCGCCAACTGGAGTATTCGCATTCTTGCTTCCCAGGAATCTATAGTGAGTGTGTGTCAAGTGTCTTTTGACACTGAATGTCTCCAGTTTCCAGCACTGCCTTCTACTTTACGCTTGCAAGGATGTGCACCGAACGGCGAAAAAATCAAGAAATCGAAGCTCCCTCATCAATACGCCGTCTTCATTTCGCGCGAATATAATATTTGAGATATTTCCCTTGGAAAACGTTGAGCACTCTTCGAATCACGATTTTTCCATCATTTCTCCCAACTTAGGCTCTCGGCCCACGTAGTTGGAGCCCTTTCCCATTCTGTGGCTAAAGTACGAATGTTGTACGCCATACGTGACCTCGATTTTCCAACGTGTCAACCGGAGCCGCCGTCACGTTCGGCACCAGCGATGAGACGGAGAATTTTCGTAAAAGCGTCGAGAGAACTGGAAAAAGGGCAAAAGGAGGCCACCAGGCTCTGGCTCGGTAAATGCGTTAGCGATAAGTTTGTTATAGGAAGCTCGAGCTTGGGCGTCGTTAGGCGCACCTGGTGCATCTTCATATCTTCCTCCGTTCGCCTTGTTCTTCGCCATCCTAGCCGAATTTCCCGTCTCGCTCCCGCTCCTATTTTTCACCTATCTTCGGTCGCTGTCAGTTTTCTTACAATTCGGGGGTTTCTTGCTCCACGCATGAGAACGATATTTATCATTGTCCCGTTTCTCAGCGCCAGGTGGCCCCACAGGACGGCTACGGTTCTTTACGCGCCCAGATTAAATGGAATTTACTATGAGTGATTATGGAAACATGAAGGAATGTTTATCGAGGCGGAAAATCGGAGATTTGGAGTTGGAGGTGCTGAACTTGAAGTGAAAACCTCGAGGTTTCCATCAATTTTATTTCCTTCTTCATTCACCAACGATTGGGAGTAGGGTCGAGAATTTGGGTTTTCAATTGGGTTTTCTTCAATTGGAAAAAAATTTAAAAGGCTTGCTTATTTAAAACCAGTGGTACGAAGATAAATACTTCCATATTTTGATCCGTACGTTTTTGACAAAATTTGATTATATTTTACTACTTTCTTGACTGTTTTGATAAAAAATGCCAAAAAACTCACTATGCAAATTTTGTCCAAGTTATCGGAATGAAAAAATATCCATGTATTCTGCGAGTCAAAACGAAGATTCTAAGGCCAAGAATGCTGAAATCTGTTCATCTATGTAGGCCAGGAAAAGATAAAATGAAAAAAGTGCAATATTGGAAGTACTGTGAGTTATTCGAATCCTGGTTCAACTGGGTGTTGGCCTTACTGAGGCAAACATCTTAGTTCAAGAAATTCGATAAAAAAGTTAAAAAAATGGATGCTAGCTAAATGCTTTGGTAAATGTCCACAGACGGACACGCAGACACTTGTCCAGAAAGTGATTCTGAGTAAAAAGGGGTCAGTACCTAAACGTTTTTTCTGGACCTCCATTCCGATTGTCGAATTTAGGATGATTACTATGCCTCCATTTACTCTGTAAATATGGAAGTGAAAAAAGTCAATGAGGTTGACTATTTATAAAAGAGCTACCAGCACCAATTAAAAAAGCGACCCAAATGGCACACCACGAAAACCCCTGTATTTTGAAAAGTGCTACTGATGGCGGCAAATTTCCAAAACCTCGCCGCGGGTTCTTTTGAAATATGTGGTCTTTCAGCTTGAAAAACCGCACCTTCTCAACCGCGCGAATTAATCCCTTCCAGCCTTCGTGGCTCACGTACGCCGATTTTTCCTCAAGATTTTCATCTAGACAGAAAAAGGGTCCGATTTTCGGCCGCGGGCAACACCGACCACGGGAAGATGAGCCGCGTCCATCGCGGTGAAAAATGGCCGCGATGCGAATGACGGGGTTATGCGATAACGGTGAGCTATGGTTGGCCATTTAATCAACGCATTCCCAGAAGCTTCTAATACGAGTGGGGGGTTGCACCAATGGTACGACCAACGACGAAACTAAGAAACATTTTATGAATGTCTAACCTTAGAAAGTCGAGGTCGGCGAAAAAAATTCTATAGGTACTTAAATGCCTATGATAAACTTTGGACGTGATTATACATAATCTGACTCATACATGTATGTTTGAATGCAGCCACAAGCATAACAAAAAGTGCCGGAATCTCAGACAAAAAAAAGTCATGTTTGGGAAAAACATCCGAATAATTTGCAAGCATTATGTTTATGCTTGTACATTAGCCTGCTAAATGTGGACTCCGCGTTCATTTTTTTGCCTACACAAAATGAAATAGACCTAATTGAAAAATGTTCTTGCCCTGAGGGAAAATTTTTTCACATGAATTTTAATTTTTAGTAGATACCTACCTTTTTCCAACTGCTACTATTCCCTTAATATCGCTCTCTATCAAAATAACTCGCAAAATATGGGTACCTATCGTCGTATTGAAAGATTCATGGTACATCAACGCAGCCTCGAATTGCCTTCCTATTCCCATCAAGTATACACACTTTTCTCCTCCAGCGAACTGATCCTTATTGATGTGGGTAGGGACCCTGAGTCTGATACACAGCCTTTATCTTTCAAGATGAATGTTGTTCTCTCTTGTTGGAAAATCCTCCCCACGCTCCTTTTGGCATCCATCGGTTGGGTAAAATTAATTTCGAGATTCATTTTCAGACATGTTTTAGGCATAGTATCGGATGAGTTTGAGATTGGTTTTCAACCGACTAAGGACCATACTGAAACCAAATCTTAAATTGAAAGTTAAACTGTAACTCAAACTCATTTAAAACTCAAACTGATACTCTAACTGAAAGTCAAACGGAAGTCAAAATCAAACTTTTCGAGTTGCAGTTTGAGTATCAATATTACTTCGTGTTCACCTTTCTTTCGACCTTTGAGTTTGAGTTCCAGTTTCAGTTTGAGATTCAGATTGAGGTTCAGTTTCAGTTTGAGTTTTGGTTTGAGTATCAGCTTGAATTTCAGTTTGAGTTCAAGTCTCATTTTCATTTTGAGTGTGATTTTGTACATCAGTTTGAATTGGTGTTTCAGTTTGGCTTTTGGTTTTACGTTCAGTTTGAGTTTGATTGGAAGTGTCAGTTTCAGTTTGAGCTTGTATGTCAGTTTCAGTCAGATTTTGAGTTTTAGTTTCTGTTTGAGTTTGAGTCTCTCTTCGAGTTTGAGTTTTTTCTTCTTGCATGGCGCTGGTTTTATCTTTTGTTACAATTTGTCTTTATGAGCTTTTTCAATTTTCAAGTCAATTTCAATTTTGTTTAATTTTAATTTCGTTTTCAATTTCAATTTTGTTTTGATGAGCTATTTTCAATAGGTAGAAGGGTTCTTACACTTTTTATATGTACCTAAATATTATAACCTTTATAACATCTACTTGTTATAGTAAAAACTATTAGAATAGTAAAAACAAACACGATTAGAGCAATTTGTCGTAATTTTGAAATTATAAAAATGTTACGCACGCCCATAAAAAATCATAAGAACCCTTCTGGGAGTGCCATTATTATATTAAATAACGTAAATAAATAATAAACGTAAACTAAACCGCCGTTCCAGGCGTTGGCTTTTCGCCCGATAACCGAACTTGTCCCGGGCGTGCCCTGCCGCCCTCTAGGAACTAGAGGTGGGAGGACCTGGGAGGTCCGACATGTCCATGTGTCACGTTCTGCTTAATTGCAGTATACCCTCAAACGAATACAGAAATGCAAAACTATGAATATTGCGGTATGATTTATTGCAGCGTAGAAATCTCGGCCATTGAAACGTGTGGCAATTCTCATTCGAGCACAATAACTATTCGCAATGGGCGGTCTTAATTGTTAAATCTGAAGGGCCGGTGAAGTGATGCCATTAGCATCACAAGGGTCGTTCCCATTCCAGCTGGTGCCTACCCTATCCCGCACCCTAGGGCCTCCCTTGGCAGCTTTACTGGGTCAGCACGGAGAAGGGATGTCCAGGGTAAGGACGAACATACACAGCCTGGGGCTCGTACCAATGGACAGAGTCTGCCTATTGTGCTTGTGTTACTGACCATACGTGCTCAACGAGCTCCAAGATGGACCTCGATGCTATTAAATTACCGGTGAATGCTCGAGTTCCATCTACCGACGGCGACCGTATCAAGCTACGCCGGCGTATCGCGAAATCCGGCGGATAAGGTTCGGGCAATAATTAGGTACAAATTCCACTTTAGCCGGCCCTCCAATTCATCAAGGTGAGTCTTGTATTATGATCGTGATTGGTTCAATTTCTGCGAGTAATTGGCAAGGATCAATGGCTAGTTTGGTCAAACTGACCAATCGAATGGGATATAGCCGGATTAAAATCCTCCCGAAATATCAAGTACCTACTGCGAATGAATTCAGGTTAATTTTACTTCCATATTTTCTATTTCTGACCGACTTCGAAAAGAGGAGATCACTCTAGTTGACTTGAGTTTGACTTGAAATTTTTATTTTTCTCACGGAGCCACCTTTGATTTTTTCAAAAATATTCTTTCACTAAAATGTCGAGGTACTGGCATTTGGCCACTGTTCTTCCAATTTTTTTTTGACAGGTGGCGCTCAGGGTAAAAATTTCATTGAGAAAAGGTAAAAAGAAAATTATTTTTGATACCTAATTTAAAATTTTGCGTCTCACAGCTTGTTTTTTATTGTCTCAACACTTTTTCCATATTTTCTCCCACTTTTTTGTTTTGGTGGATTGCCTACATGGGCAGATCTTTTTCAACAATTTTCTCAGTGAGTTTATTGATATTTTTTCCCCAAACACCCAAAAAAGTAATAAAAATATAATCAAATCGGGTCAAAATTTTACTTTCTTTGAAAAGTACAGTTTGAAATCATATGGAAACTATACGTATTGTCGGACCCAACCTACTGAAGAGCTCAATACTACTACTCATCATTAAATTCATTAAATGATTTTTGAACATCCAACTGGCGATGTCCGTTAGTCCGTCTGTCCGTCTGTGGTCATTTACAAAAATGACCATAACTCCCTCAATTCTCAACCTTTTTTCAAATTTCTGGAACTGAAATGTTTGTCTCAGCAAGACCTAACACCCTGTTTAATATGAATTTGGATAACGCACAGTACTTCCGATATATTTGCATTTTTAGTGTTTTCTATTTTATTTTTTCCGCCCACAAAAATGAACCGATTTGAGCGTTCTTGGTCTTAAAATCTTTGTTTCACCTTGCAGAATATGTGGATATTTTTTATAATCCAATAATGCATTGTATTTTTATTTTGGATGAATTTTAAAATTTTGATAGTGAATTTTTTGATATTTTTTGGTCTATTGCTCGAATAAGTTGACGTCAGTAATGGCACCCTATGCATTGGCAACGTAGTGATTAGGGTTACCGCCCTCTCCTAAACTTCGATACGGGCCAGGTGTGCCGCTAAGTTACGATACGGTCCCGATAGTTTCAGCACTTATGCCGACCCGCTGACGGCCTTTACCAATCGAGAACCGCTGCGGCTAAAGAGATGACGGCCAGGTCTACCGGGATGCGATGACAGGGAGAAGCACCGGCGTTCCGCCCGCTTTATCGCGGGGATGAGCCTCGGTTAAAATGCAGGAGCCGTTGCAATAACAATTTATCAGACCGCGCCGTTCGAGGAGATGCGATGGAGGAGATGCGATGGAGGCTCGCATTAACGGGAGAGCGTACCCGGACTCTGCCGTCGGGCGGTGCCGTCATCGGTGATGGGAAGCTGTTGCGGAGAAGCGGTCCACTCTGGAAGATGAACGACTCGGGAAAATTGCTGATGCTTTGGGATATTACTGGACCCGGCGTCCATAATACGCCGGCGTTCTTCCGAAGTTCTTTGCAACATAAAATTCGTTGTCAATTGACCATATTGTCAAAATTGTAACCTTAGGGCGTACGGAAATGGCACTCGAAACAGAATAACCTCAAAAAAGTCGTTAGAAATATCAAAAATAGTAAAATTTCGGTGTCCGAATCGATAAGGAGGTTGATTTGGAAAAAATAAGCCACGAAGAATCAAAATCTGTTCTGTACCTATTTCAGATATTTAAAAAAAACGAACGTTCAAATTGGAATTTCGAATAAATGAATAGATTTTAATGATTTGAGTCAAACCTTTTCAAATCGACCTCTGAATGAGCAAGATTTTCAACGATTCCCTTTAAGTTTTTCAAAGATTCGAATTTTTGAGTTTATATCAAATTCTTATTGTTAACACAAAGGAACATGAGTCGAGTGTAGGTAACACACGATACCTTCCTAATTCGTGATTTGGAGGCAACAAAGATCAAAAATGTAAAAAAAACACAGTTAAACATTTTTATGTCTACCTAAAATTGTAGGTGGGAGTTACGATGACTTGAAGGAGTAAAAAAAGTCGTTTATGTATTCTGGAGGCTAAGATACCAAAATTAAGACAAGAGACGCGTTTTGCGTGAAATGACTTCTAAAGATTTCAATCTTTTTTTAATTTTTTTATTATGATAAATTTTTTTGAACTAGAGGAAGAATTTTGAACACCTGCAGTACTTCCGAAACATAGGGTAAGGCATTTTTAGTGGTTTTTGTGATCGCTGGAAGCTGTTTTTTAGGTTAGGCTTGGTTATACTGTTCCGCAATGCGTGAGTGAATTGCGTTTTTAGTCTGTTTCATTTGAAATTGCAACAGGGGTCTTTGGTGTCAAACATCAGTAATTGATGTTTATTAATAAAATATTTTATTCAATTTAATTTAATTTATTTATTTAATAATTAATTAAATATGATTTAATATTAGGTATTCATCAATTTATTCATTAAATTTAATTATCACATTTCTATACCATACAAAAATTTCAGTTCCAAATGGAGTTAAAATTTTTGCAAATTTTTCAAACTTTTTAAAAATTGCAAATTTTTTAGAGTTTGCAAATTTCCCAAACTTTGCAAATTTTCTAAATTTTTTTTTTTTAATTTTGAGAATTTTCCAAATTATCGAATTTTGCACATGAAATTTCGAAGTGTCGAACCCAAATTGAAAATTTCCCAAACAAAATTGTGATTCGGGTACGCTATATTATGCTAATTCCGTATTTCCCTTTGTCCAACGTAAAAAAATCCCCGCTCAAAATATTTTCCCCGTTTTCGGTATCGGCTGTTGACAACGGACGTTCCGCACGACAAACGGAGGCCAAAAATCTCCGACATTGTCCGCACGACAAATATGTTCCAAGCCCGCAGGTCGTCTGGCGGACGAACGAGGTCCGTATGCAAAACTCGACTATTGTGGGCGGCTCAGATGATCTATAAGGGCGTATTACAGATGGACCCCGCAAAGAAATGTGTTGCCCCGAATGGGGAACACCGCAAGCGCCGTAAGAAAATAAAGATGCCATCGCAAGTCCGCTTCCACACGTCTGTGGAGGGTGGCGGAGATACCCGGCGGTGATTTATGCCGGGCGGAGGTATCTCGCCGGCGGCCCGAAGAACCGCAGGGGGTGAGTCCTGATAAGAATATCCGACAGCCGCCTTTCTTATCTGCCTTCGATGGTTTTCACCCAAGAAAATCTGTCTCCGTCTGTTTGAGAAGCCTTTTGAGAAAGGAACCGAGTAGGTAAACAGTTTTGCGGGAAAAACGAAAAACCGAGGTCACCATATCAGGTATTTCCTGTTCCGACGTTCCTTTCGGTTTAATCATTTTTCGAAAAATTCGATGTTTCCAAAAAGAGATGTTTTGATGATTTGGCCTCAAGCACTCACCCGGTGAATTGCTCGCAAAAAGAAAACCGTCCACTGCAAAAAAAGACCGCGAGCCGCAATTTCCATCTCGGCCGTTAGCGGCTGAAATGGCCACGCATAAGGCTCAATAAACAGTCGAAGGAGAGAAACCGCCAGTTGTGAGTCCAGCGTCGAAGTGGCCGGATAATGTTCGAATCGCGTGAGCCCAACATCTTCCGTTAATAAAGAAATCAACATTGGTAATAAAGCTCTCAAGGCTGGAGCGTTAAAGCAACGTTAGCGTGGCTGGTGGCGTGAGCTACACGGTGGCATTTGTCTCTCAATCTCTCGCCTCCTTGCGGAGTCCGGCCATTAGCCTTAGGTCCCGGCTTGAGAAAATGAACGGTCTCGTAATAATCTCGGGAGCCGCGAACTTCTCTCGACGTTTCCGCGATTCAAAATGGCCCCCGATTCGGGGGGGGGGGGGTAGTAGTGCGGGGGTTTTCCCCGATGATGTCATTACGAAGGAAAGGAGGGCGACGGTCGATTAGCTATGGGGCGAAAAAATTGAAAAATTAAATTAAATTCGAAAATGGAACCAAAATGGAAAATTCGGGTTTGTGCATAGCTTAGTATTGATAATAAAATGTTAACAAAGAATGAAACCGCTTCCAAAAAAATAAGCTTGACTAACTTTTTTAAATTAAAAAATATACCTAAATGCAAATCGAAAAAAAAAAACATTTCGACAGCTATTTCTGAAATGAAAAGCTATACCTTCATCCGTAGGACCATTTCAACTGAATAGTTCAGTATAGGGATGTTCCATAGTATCGGTGGTGGAATATCGATGCCGATATATATCATAAGTCGACTATCGATAGTATGTACTACCGATCAGGGGTGGCCATCGATAGTCAATAGTATCGAAATATCGATATTTTCCTCTGATATATCGATATTTTTCTATCGATGATGCAAGGGTCGATAGTATCGGGTATCGATAGTTCATTGCCATGTCGTTTTAGCCGATATTTTTTAGACCGATATATCGGCTTTATCCAATATGTTAACTCGATCGAAAGTTCCATATTTTAACATCACACTAATTCGGAAAAAATGTGGTCCCTAAAAATTGAGTTCAGCTGGCTTGAATATCGATATTTATCCATGGTAATCGATATCAGTGGTTTGTAGGATCGATAGGAAAATGAAAGATTGTGGTTGTTGAGGTTTTTTCAGGCTATGTTGTGTTGTTGCTTGTGAGTTTGCGTGCGTACTGTTCACAGTGTCAAGGTTAATTGTTGATTCTTTTTTTCTCTTGTGTTGATCTTCGTAGGCCAAGGGATCGGAACAGAGAAAAAATGAATGGTTGAATGCTTGAGTTTACTTAGGTCGATACTATCGGTAGTACATACCATCGATAGTCGACTTACGATATATATCGGCATCGATATTCCACCACCGATACTATCAAACATCGATATATCGATACATTAGGTATCGATGGCCATCCCTACTACCGATTGAAACTCAAACCTACAATGGCCAAGGTCACAGACGGTACAGCTGAACTTGGCACCAAAACCATAGCATGAACGTTTTCCGAGATTCGTCACTTTCGGCAGCGTATATCTCTTAAACGGTCGGCGCTAGGAAAGAAAAGCATTGGATAAAATTTGTAGGCAATTTATCAATCTTTCATTTTAAAGATGTACAATTTTTCGATACGACGCTTCCTTCTCGAGTTATGAGCGAAAAACTGAAAAACGGGTCCTTTAACTCTCCCTCATGGACCTATGCTCAGCTGTGAAAAGTGGGGACTTTAAGTGTGTATCTCTTGTAACCCCCTAAACTAAGTCTAAAAGCGAAATTTCAAAATTTCCGCCTCGCACTCTGCAAACATATTATTTACTTCTTGACTGCACTGTACCCTGTAACAGAATTTCTACTAATACCATCCAAACCAAACTCCTCATCCAAATTTTCCGTTTACCCGACGCTTTTCTCCGATTATCAGGCAGTTTAGGCATCAAAAAGCATTATTTTCAAAAGGAATTAATTTCAAAAGGCATTATTCAAGTTGCGTTTGATCCGAAACTAAAAGATCTCCCACGGCTACGATGCGCCCATGTTTTGATTACCGACACAAACGCGTTTGTCCATTCTGCCTCGACTCCAACATGACCCGTACGTGAAACGTGTACAGAGCGACACATGGGACGCACCAGCGGCGCGTGTGGACGTACATAATTGAAACACGCAATTGGTGAGGTTTCCCCCGTGACAATAATGAATTAACAAACCGCTCATCTCACGTCCCGTGTCCCGACCCGCTTTGATATGACATCGGAGACAACATGGTGGATGATGAATTTTGCAAAATCATCCGGTCGAGTAGTTCGAGAGAGGATGACTAAGTTCAAAATTCGACGCAAGCAGGCTACCGAAAATATTTTGTGTTAATGTTTTTCAAGAAATTGGGGAAGATTGATTCAATTTCGTGGTCGAATATCAGTGGCAGAGTCAGCATAAAAACGCTGTTTCCTTCATCAAGTTTTCGAAAATTTATATCCCCCTCATCAGGGCCAAAAAACAGCCAAAAGTCACAGTCAGCAATGCTGCACATTTATAAAAACTCTGCCAGTCAATTTTTCTCAACAAGGAAAATTTTAGTAATATTTTTAAGAAAACCTACTCAAAGACGGGTCTATTCAGCCACATTATGACCCCTGACTGATTTTTGGGGAGCAAGTAGTGTCCATAATTCTAAAAAAATGTCGAAACTACTATATAGAATCTACAACGAGAAATCAATAAAAATTAACCTCAAACTTTTAACTTGTGTATTCACAATTGGCATATCTGGTTCTATTGCAATTTGATGAGAATGATTCTCATTATTATTTCGCATTTATTTCTTATTCTTCTTTCACTCTTATACTTCTTTATTTCATTTATTCATTATTCTCATTTATTAACAATTATAGTTAAATATTAATAATTCATCAATGCTCGGCAAAAACTAATAATTATTAGTTTTTGCCGTGCATTGATGAATTATTAATCATGGCCAACTTTTTTGAAAAGAATTGAGTTGAAATTTAAACAAGACAAAGTAAAATCTCAAAAAACCATAAATTCAACAAACAAACAGACAATAACCACAGTGTATCATATCGATAGTAAAACTGTAAAACCTCGTAAGTCTCAATTTTTGATAAAATAAGGATTTAAGCTCTATGGGTAGTATTTGAGCCGTAGATCCATCAAGTGAAGCAAGATTCCTCCGTTTTCGTCTCATTTCTTCTCTGTGGCCATGTGCAATAACCTGTAAGTCAAAACCTTCCAGAGGTGTTGCAAAAACTAGCACGTTTTTTAGGTACCCTGACAAATTTCTGAATTTGGACTTACAAGGATTTAAACTTTTACTATCGAACCTCATACAATTCAACTGCACAACAACTTCTTACTGTCGGAAAAGTGATTAGCAGGTGGTAGACAGTATTGTATTTTACCAAAACAGGATCTGAAGTTCAGATTCTGAACCAGCTTATGTAGGTACTGGGTACACAATGCTTAGGAACCTTGCGTAGTGTGTTTTCTGTGTTAAGGGCTGGTATGTTATTTCTTGTAGTGCTTGTTTGTATGCGTGTTTGCGGTTTTTCGAATATTTATAACCTAATTTTATTTAAAAGCATTACATGTTTTTATAATTTGTTTAAAAATAAATTTAATAAATTCATGAATTTGTCATCATTATTTTTCAAAATAAATTTAATTTTGAACGTCAAGATCCAGAAAACAACCTTTTTTGAAATATTTCGTTATTGAAGTTTTTTGGTTCATTATTTGAAGTATTTTTCAAAATATTTCATGATTAACGATACAATGCCAAGATAAGGGTGGGGAATTTGACTATTTCGAAAACTGCGAAAATTCCCCGAGAAGCAGGTACCTACCGAAAATTCAACACTCTCGTTTCGGAAATGTTCAGAGCTGGACGGAAATGATGATTCGTCCACGACATCGCAAAAGGTTTGCATGTCAAAGGGCTCCCACTTCCTGCTGAAGACAGCTCCTCTTCAAACTGCTCTCTTTCCGGGCTATACGTATGCAAATATCTAATAACCAGGCGACCCAGGAGTGCCTGTGTCGACCCTTCCATCGCCGGAACTCAGGAGCTGGAACCGAATTCGTTCAGACTCGAAAAGGTTCGCTTTCCTCCCCTTCAATAACGCAAAAAGGGTGGTTTTAATCTGGCCTGATACCAAGATCCATAAGGGGTGGGAGAATAATCTAATTACGATCCAATGGCTTTCCCAGCGCCATCCACTGCGCGCCGCTGATGAAAAATTAATATTGCTCCACATACGGAAGCCGTCACATGTGCCTGAAGTCCCTTATTTGCATCCTAATGAACCAATAAGAACAACTTATCCGCATCAACATATTTTGCCATTTTAGAGGATCAATTGCCGATCCCCAACCGAGTTGGGCGTGCCCGACATGTTTATATTTTGTCCATAAGTAAGTGTTTTCAGTTTTAGACCATTGTGAATATTTGTATTGTGAAATATTGTAATATTTGGATTGTTTGGTCATTCAAGAAATTATACTAATCTACCTATCTAGCCTGACAATCGTTTGCAAATATTGGGAAAAATATCAAAATAATTTTTTCATCCCCACGTCTTTATGAACAGCGGCGGATCGGGAAATTTCATTGGAAGGGGAGATTCATTTAAGGACTTTTTTGTTTTATACCCATAACGTGAAAACTATGTGGCCCACGAAAATTCAAGAAAGTTGATGAAATTTCAGAAGGAAATTGTTTCTGACCCTTTTTATGTTCACACGTTCTTGAGTCACAAAATTCAAAAAACCTCAACTTTTTTGTCACTTGGACTTTGTCTTGCCTGGTCTAATTTTTTCCGGCCACCAAAATTAACCGATTTGAGCGTTCTTGGTCTTAAAATCTTTGTTTTACCTTGCAGAATACGTGGATATTTTTTATGTTCCGATAATTTGGCGTACTTTTATTTTGGGCGAATTTTAAAATTTGAATAGTGAATTTTTTGATGTTTTAGACCTGAACACCCTTAAGAGCAGTCAAAATGTGATTAAATTATGTCACAATTTTACGTTTCAAAATATGGAAGTATTGTGTGTTACCTACGCACCACTGGTTTAGTGTTACGCATAGTTCTCAGGCTATTAACATTCCCGAAGAAAAAAGACATAAGTCTAGATTTCCAGACTAGATCCTTTCTTGGGCGATCTAAAGAATTTCAAAATCTTTGGAAATTTCGCCCTTCTATCAAGTGTAAACCTCAGGGGGGGGGGGAATGGCCTCCTACCCTACCCCCCCCCCCCCTACTGTTTATGAAAATCAAAAATTCACCATTCGGGACTTTGACTTTCATTTTTCTGAATACTTTCCGGTCGTCGGCGAGAAGTGCATTTCATTCTCAACAGGTTCATTTGCGATCCTCATCGCGATGCACATTTTCGGATAATGAAATCGCAGCTTCCTCGCGCCGTCGACTGGAAAATGTCGATCGGCTATGTAAATTTATGTGAAGCAATCTGCAATATTAAGATGGATGGTCGTTCCCTCCGTATCTCGCTGTTTATACTCTGATGACGAGTTCTCATCATCTCGGTCGTTTTTCTCCCTTGTCGGTTGATTCATTCCCGCGAAGATGCGTCTTCAAATTCCCGGAGGATTTCTTCCGTTGATTCACCGCACGATGCGACGTTTTTTTTTTCGACAGGCTAGACTTTATTTTTCTGAACTCAGAAGTGAGGGGCTGGAAATTGGTTGGATGAGGAAAAAATGTAGATGAAACATGAATCGCGCATCGGCTAAATTTTCTATGACGTTTTCGAAATTTAGCATTTGTTTCCATCTCTACACTAGCCATTTTGTCTTCGAAACCTCAAGAATCTAGAGATTTTGTTAAAAAAATGTAAAATAATTATTTTTAGCATTTGCTCTCATATTTCCCCATCAAATCGAGAATTTCCTCAACCAACTTGAGAACATTCAAAATCGATTTGAGAATATCCCTAATCAAATAGAGAATTTATCAAATCATATCAAAAATTATCGAACCATATTGGGAATTTTGGATTTTTTCGTTGTTATTTTGGGCTTGAAAATTCTCAACTTGGAATATTCTCAAATTGGTTTGGAAATTTTTCAATTCTAGGCTATCTGTTGAGCCACAGAATGTCACTTAACTGCTGGTATAATTTAGGTACTGAATATTATTCAGCCTTCATAGTCTAGCCTGGCAATTGTTAGTATCGCTTTGGACATTGGTGCAAGTAAGTAGTACGGCAAAGAATATTTTAAAGATTTTCATTTTAATACTTGATAACAGAAAAAATGTAATACTTCATTTTGAACAAAATTCAATAATCTCTTAGGTAAATAAGCAATTTCAAAAACGATACAAATACATTGTTAATATAGGCGTCACTATCTGCATTTCCCATGTCGAGCTAATTGATCTAATTCAGCTAATTCAAAAATGAGGCGAAATTCGGACGTAAACATTATTTACCTAGTAAAATTATATTCATAATTATGATTTCATGCTGATTCCGGCTGCTGCTCCTTTAATTGTCTGTAAAAATTGTAGACGACTAGGATCGACCAAGACTGCAGCACTGTAATATCAAAAATATAAAATTCTAACACAATTTTCAACATAAGAAGTCGACTCGTCATCTTTTTGATTACATGTTGTTTACCTCTAGTCCTTGTGAGGTATTAATGTACCACTAGGAGAAATTCATCTCTTCAATTTGGGGAACAATTAAGTAAAACTATCATTCTGTCTTCTCAACAAACTATTCACGAATCATTACTTACCTAATTGATTGTAAAAATTTAGAAAATGAGCCAGGTCTGGCAGGTTTTTAACTCAACTTTTTTGTCTCAGTGAAGCCAAAAACAAAATGTACAATTTCGAGTTACTCATTTGTTTCATCCTGTCCTGACCAAATTCTTGAATCAATTTTCAAAAACTTCAATTTTTCCGATCAGTTTTCACTTCTTCCACGTGTGGTTTTAATTTCAAAATTATTTTAATATTTCAATATCAATAATTTATCTATTCGTTGATCGAAGTAGATAACCCAACTCACCCATCATGATAAACTCAAATGGCATCTCCCCACTACTGTAGTCCATTATTCCCAAATAGGCAGCGTGCGAAAAGCAGGAGAAGGCGATGAATATTAGGAATGCGGTTTGCAGAAGTATCCACGGAAATATCAGGTGGTGATTTTGCTGAAAAATCATTACATTTACACGATGACATGATATATTATGCATAAATATTGCAACGGTCAATGAGACGTGGCTCGTATTGGTGGCTGGTAGGCTACAAGTTAAGGAGAGAAATCAGGAATGATTAAAAATGGATGAATTTACCTTGAACGAGCCATACAGCATGATGGCCGTGAATATAAACATGTCCAAGACAGGGGACTCGTACAACACCCTCTGAACATCTGTGAAATCCCTAGCCGTTGATTCAAGGGAAAAAGTAGGCACCGAGAAATAAATTGGTACGAATAATAGTATTCAGCTACCCCATTCAATAAATAATCGAACTCGGGGGCGATTTTGACGTCATTTCCGCCGGATGGACCTCCTCAGGACTAGAAGATCAGTTTAGTCATGACTAGGGATCGGATTTTTATGTATTTAAAAATGCCAAATATGTGACATATAATATATGTATATGTATATATTATATGTATCAATTTTCATAAAATATGTGGAAAATAATATTATGTATCAATTTTCATAAAATATGTGGAAAATAATATTTTACATATTATGTAAAAAGGTTTAAATATTTTCAAAAAATATGTGGAAAATATGTAAAAAAGTTTAAATATTTTCAAAAAAATGTTTAAGCCCAAATGAACAACAAGATTTTGTTAAATTATTTCCAGAAATAATGTACCTATGTAATCGGTCGGGTTTTTTTTCATCGCCCCCTGAAAATTTTTCCTTTACGTTTCAGAGTGTCTAGATAAAAATCTGCAATAATTTTTTCCCGTACGCCGTCTGAAGCAAAACGCATAAAAAGAGTAGTCCAGTTAAAAAAAAAAAAAAAAAAATTGGCAAAATTTGCTAAATTTTTTTTAAAATTTAATTCATTCTAGTTGTGAACCTCGGGAAAACTACCAAAAATTAGCAAATATGTGTTTTTGTGGACCAAATATTTGAAAAATATGGATTTATAGTGGAATATGTCAAAATATGTGAAATGAAAGTGGGCTTAAACGGTTCAGAAAATGTCAATATGAACACGCCTACTTGAAAAACATCAGTAGGTACATTGCCTAGAAAAAAATATGTGAACACATACGGATCCGATCCCTAGTCATGACCCTATTACCGGCGAAATTGACCTCTCCCCTATCTAATGAAACTATCTTTTTTTAGCACTTACAACGTGGAAGGAACACTACATCGAGGACGATACCAATCAAAAGGAAAAGCTGGAAAATAAAATCAATATACTACAGATCCAATATACTACAGGACAAATTCCATTTTCAGCAGATCGCAATTTTGCATTTTAGAAAAAAAATTCCATCTGAACATACCACGTGAAGGCAACCTATAGTTTTTGAACAAGTCTCAAGAGAACAACAGCAGCACGAATTGATTTTTGGGACACGGAACGCCATGGTTCGTACTGGTTTGACGCTGTGAAAATCCTGACTGATGCCGGGACAAGGAAAGGAGCACTATGCAATTATCTACTTGAACCTTGTGAACCTGCATTTTATCAAATGCGATAACACCGAGAGGAATGGGGATAGACAATCGTCATTTAGAGTAGTGCATGCAAAAACCGGCATTGCTGCTAATTCAACTCTAATAGAGAATTTTTGAAAACTAACAAAAACTGTTTTTGCTATTGCACAACCAACAGGTTTCCTTACCAGCACTCTTTGGGAAAAATTGGGTTATTGTACGAGCATTGAAAAATTTCTATTTCAGTTCCCTATGTTTGAAATCAAATCGCGGTTCGTAGGATAGTGAAGTTCGATTGGCTATGATGAAAAAAGTTTTTAAAATTAAAATTCTGCTTCAGGCGTATGGGAAATAAACCTCATGATCCATAACTTGGCTTAAATGTGAAAGAACGTTGTATTACAGAGGAAAAATTGATTTTTATGGCAAAAAAAACCTCGAAAAAACGTAAAAAAATCCATGCTTGGAGATTAACTGAGGTAGGGAAAGGCGGTTGGCGGCGTTTTGCTCCTTTTTCAGACTACTTTTTTCCATTTTGTCCATAGTTTCACCTGATTAATTTATCAGGTACTTTCCTGTATGTGGGACACTGTATTAGAGGTTTGTTTTAGTGAACTCCCTCATTTTGAGACCACCAGCCACCAGAACTGACCAAATCTCATGTGAATCTCAATATGTTCGCAGCTTTACCTTGAACGACCCGTATAACATCAGCGCTGTGAAAACCAGTATGTCCAAGATTGGGGATTCGTACAACATCAAATGGATATCTGCCAAAATCAGTACCTCGGGGTTAGAAAAATTGCATTGGAAATAAGGTATTTATTTGGTTAAGCGTGAGTTACACGGTAAGCAATCGATATAGGAATGAACTCATTTTCCAAAAACTTACAGTAAGGACTGAATATGAGACCCAAGGAGAAAGCTGCTAGAGCGAAAAGCTGAAAAAGTCCCGCACATAAGTAAATAAAAAAAGAAAGAAAATAAGAAGAAAATAAAAAAGAAAGAAAATAATAAGAAAGAGAAGTAAGAAAAGAAGAGTAAGAAAATAATTTCACAATACTGCAGGTACTTACCTGCAGTATTGTGAAATTATTTTCTTCAGAAATCGATGAAAATGTCATAATTAAATTTCATTATTTAATAATATGGATACCTCTAGTTAGGTTGAAAAATGAAAAATTCATGATTTCTCTATATTTTAACGAAGCGTTAAGTTAAGGAGGTGGTTAATTGTTCATGGTAATTGAATTTGGAAAATCCCTTCTTAGGGAATCTTTGAATTTATGTTTGAAATGGGGTGAAAGTTGCGCCAAGAGGGAGTTATAATAAATAGAAATTTTCTATTATATAATGATGTTATTCAATCTATCATAATATGAGATTACGGTATTATATAGGCAATGTAAATAATTATATTATATTTCTGATTTCTAAATGATTTGATCTGGAACCAGTACGTAGCTAACGTTCGACTTAAGGAAAATACATGCCCTAGGTAATAAAAGTTTTCTGATGTTGACGTTTTTCCGAAACTAGTTAATTTACAATATTCGAGTATTGATTATCTTGCTGAACTCTTGGCCATAAAGGTCGAATTTCACCAAAAATTAAAACCTAGTTTTTCCTCGAAGGTAGGGTCGTATCTTGACTCAAAAAAGGGTCCGTTCGATGAGGACAGTCCTGGGCGAGTAACTACTACCTCCAACACGATAATTCCACTGAGCACATACCACGTAAAAGCATCCTATGATTTTTGAAGCCGTTCCAAGAGAAAAACAACAGCATGAATGGATTTTCGGAACTCGGAACGTCATGATCTGTGCACTTTGAAACTAAAGACTGCGAGAATAGTAAAGGGTCGCCATGCTGCTATCTGTGTGAACCTTGTGAACTCGTGTTTTATCAAATGAGATAACTCGGAGGATAATAGAACGATCTGCTGGAATGACGAACAGTGCGAGATCTAGTCGTCCTCATTAGCTATCAGGGCGGCCCTTCATAACATTTTCCTGTACGGTACAAACTTTACACCGTCGCAGCAATTATTTTTTCTTGGCGCAGTTAAATCAATTCCCTCACTCTGTCCCCGAAACGATAACCTCATCAAAACCGGGCACTTTTAGGAGAGGAAAAAGTTAACTTACCAGTAAGCGAAGACTGAAGACTCCAAAGAGCTTCGAACGTGAGCAAAGTGAAAAGTACGTGCGGATTGGATCATGAGGGTGCGAGTTGAGAAAGAAGAATCGAACTAAAGGAAAGCCTCTCCCCTTCAGACAGGACTTATCTTAAAATTTAATTAAAGGAAGGAAGACGAGAGTTGCAAGAGTGAACCTCGGTGCCGAAAAGTTCGAGTCAATGAAATTTGCAGGAAAGTTGTGGTTGGGAAGAGCCGATTTACTTTCCTCGCCATCCATTTGCGAGTACATTGAAACTACACTCAACTTTCAGCCCTTAGTTGGGCAAAATTCAATCGAGTATAAGAAGGCTGGCGAAAATCTGCAGTTGGTTTCAGTCGAGTTTGATGTGAGCATTAAGTGCGTTTTCTCAGCTATGTTGAAGAATACCTATAATTTTCCGAAATATTTATTCGAAATGAAATACTGTATACAGATTCGGATTCTACACCCTATGAAACGCAAACCAACAAATTTTCAGGGGGTGTTGAAAAATTATTTTCCTGACCGATTACAAAGGTTTCTTAAGAAAAATGAACAAAAAAAAACAAGTTTTCCTGGATTCAAACTTTTATAAGTACGGTAAATCCGAAAATGATTTCACCGTAGAAAAGTTGACATTCCGGGCCAGAACTTGCGCAGGAATTTTCCAATTTTTCCTGATCCAAAACAGAGGTTGAAAAACGGTACTTTTTGAAATGGGCAACTTTCCGACTTCGAGCCAATTCTGTGGTACTGTAACTCAATGTAAAGCCTGTAACTTTTGAACGAAGAAATCTTCCGATCTGGCAATGATTCCATTCAATTCAGCATGAAACAGGCTATCAAATGAAACATTTGTTTGCAAGTCGGGAACGATTTTGGGGAAAACACAATATTTTGAAGATTTTAACAATTTTTCCGAAGGGCTTAAAACTGACCGATTGGCTCGGCTGCAGAATTGGGACTGTCCCGGAACAACGTTGATTTTCCCAGAACATTTCAGAAAAAATCTCTAGTCGTTTGACAGTACACGGCGGACGAAGGAAGGATTTTTTGTATATTGCAGATTCGGATTCTACACCGTTTAAAACGTACCTAAACCATGAAAATTTCCGGGTAGGTTTGAAAAAAAAAATGTCTGGGTCGATTACAATGGTTTATTATTGAATAATAAACCAAAAGTGTTCAAAACTATGGAGGAAGCTCACATCGATGTCTATTGGCGCCACAATAATGGAGATTACGAGCACCTGGCGAACACGATTGCTTTTCTAAGAGATCCCGAGGAGCGGAAGGAAATGGAAAAGGCTCCGCCCAGCCAATTATTCATTGTAATTTCCTCTTAGAGCCCCCGGATCGGGAAGGATATAGAGTGGAAGAGGAGGAGGCAAATACAGCCAGGGGAATGACAATATAGGCCAGGAGAGTGAGAAATATATAAAGATGGCTAAGAATCGATGGGAACGTCTGAATAATGGATGAGGGACGCCCGTTTTAAAATTCATGAAGAGATCTCAGGGTTGCGCTCCTAAGGGTGGGGGGTGGGGGCCAAGGAAGAAGAAGAGTGAGTGATAGACACTTCAGTCCTAGGCCGGGTCTCAAAAGGAAAAGAGTTATGATCCGTTCGGCGGTTTTCGTTGGACGTCCTGAAGACTGTTACGATCCGAGCAACAAATTGGCCTGTCTCTTCTATAGGGGGTATACCGTTCTGGCAATTGCTGAAGGCCAGCAATTACTATGAGAAAGTTAAAATTGCTGAGGATGCCCGGATCCCTAAAAGCGCCCTAAAAGCACTAAAAATATCAAATTTTGAGGATTTTTGTAACCATAATAAATCGTAGCCCTAGTAATACGAGTTGTACTATTGAAGTCGGCCAATGCCCAACCTGAACATATTTACATATCAGAGCTTAGACTTCGTGGATCTTAATGCTACGAGATCGATCTGGCTGCGTATCCGGTCCCAAAAGGTACAACTAGCGCAATCAGAAGTCGCGTGCTTTGGCGGTGCTGTATCATCGTGTGAAATGCACATTACGTTTTCATGCTAAGAGACTCGGGCAACACCTTTTAATAAAGTTATTATCCTATAAATAAAGTTATTATACTATAAAGGCGGCGACCTTTTTAAGACTACGAGGCACGACAAGAATCCCTCGCGGACTGTGGAAATGACCCTGGGGGAGGTAATTCCCTACACACAACTCAAATGATTGCTCGGTAATCGAACCTCCCTTCGAAGATGTCGTTTGTGCTGTGTCACATCAAGATTTTTAGACTAGTCATATCTACTAGTAGAACTAGTATAGCATAAATCTAGATTTTTGACCCTAAAAACGTGAGCCAGCCAAGTTGCAGCCAAAAACCGCAAAATACTAGCACTTTTTTCGGTCTGTTTAATAAAAATCGGCGAAGGACAGGTTTTTCGGTGAAACTCGATATTACCGTTTCTGAAGTACAAAACATTTGCTGCAATTTGAGCCATTACGGAACTCTGTAGCTGTAGTAGTCTAAGGATACAGCTCTGAGAATGCTGAGGAAAAAATGAAATAGAAAACATTATAAGTATATCGGAAGAACTGTGTAGAGATAAATCTGACTCAGAAAATCACGGACGCGAATTAAACTCAAATATATTTTGTATCGGAGGATTTCCGTGACGCTGAGTAATTCGAGTTCCGGTTTACCAGGGTGAGAGATAAACGTTCCAGTAAAAGAAATTCGAAAAAAGGTTATGAATTGAGAGAGCTATGATCATTTTTGTGAATGATCACAGACGGACACACAGACACTTGTTCAGGAAGTGATTCTGAGTAAAAGTGTGCAAATGAAAGTAATTTCTGCAGATCCGATTTACCTACGATTTTAGGGCGATTACAATAATTGTAAGAATTATTCTTCCATTTACTTCGTAAAATTTTCGAATATTTAATATTGTTCCTTCGGGGTGGGGGCATGGGATTAAAATTATATCTCACCGATAGGAGCTTAATCATACGATTTAATAGCATGAAGTAAATGAGCAGATCTTACAGTACGTCCGGGTGACACACGATACTTCCTCCGCGTTCCGTTGTCGTTCTCGCCACTTGCCACGGCGGCCAGGCCGGCCCGATGTCCAAGGGTGATCGGTCAGACGGTCGGCAGGACAGTCTGATCGTGGCTGGGCGAAGTGGGACGATGACGGGTGTCCGACTTGCTAGATGAGCTCGATCGAAGGAGTACTTTCGATCGTAGGTGATGACGACCGAATTTGATTCAGACGATCGATGAGACGACCGTGCCCACGATCGGCGAGAACGTCTTCGCCGATGTGGGTTGGTACCGATGAGATGATCCTTGGGACGTCTCCCTAAGGAAATCGAACGCGCCCGAGTGACAGCGTTTAGGAAAACTGCTGGGCGACAAAGAGTACACGACGGTACTCGCGAATTAAGCTAGGTACGCTTGGTAGGTGCAAAAACTTGGTGAAAAATTTGGTAAAAGCACGTTCTCGAAACGGTGGTGAAAAACGGTGTTCTTGGTAGGTAATACTTGGTTAGGTTCCCTTTTGACTAGAGCAACCGGTGGATCGGAGGCGGTGCTGCTCCCTAGATCAGGTAGGCGAAGAGGGGCGCTGGGATCGCCAATGATTGCTGATGAGGCAGGTAGGTAGAGATGAAGATGATGGTCCGATGATCTAGGCGTTTAATTTTAACGATAGATAATTAAAGTCCTTTCGTAAATTCACAAAAATTTAGAAAAGAGGTTCGATAAATATTAAGAAATGAGAATTATAGGTCGGTAGGTAGAGGGTGAATAAATTAATTCAAATACGGCCGCTTGAGGAGCTGTCAATCGCAAGAGGCAGGTGGATCATGGGGTTTTGTAGATAATTTGGGAGGATTAGGAGAACAAGGTCCGATCAGCTGACAGGTAGGGGGATGGGTAGGGGAGGCACAGTGGCCAGAGAGAGAGGGAGCGCAAACGGACAGGCGCCGTCTGGAAATCTAGAGACGAATCATACTCCCCCCGATTTCCAGACGGGGCCGGTGCTTAGGCGTGGATGTCCTCCAGGGTCAGAGGCAGCATCTTGACGGACGGCCTCCGGTAGACTCCGGAACGGGTACGGACGGTCACCACGCGGACGACGTTGTCGGCTCCTGGATGGGTCTCGATGATTCGGCCGAGTGGCCAGCAGGTTGGTGATGCGTCGACGTCGATGAGGAGCACGAGGTCGTTGACTTTGAGGTTGGGTTGGTGCCGATCCCATTTCTGTCGGGTCTGAAGGCTGCTGAGGTATTCCTTCCTCCATCGTGTCCAAAAATATTGGACTCTTTCCCGCAGCCGCTGCCATTGGTTCAGGCGTCCCACAGGAACATCTGTGAAATCAGGTTCGGGTACTGCGGTGAGAGGTTGCCCGATTAGGAAATGCCCCGGTGTTAGGGCTTCCAGGTCATCAGGGCTGCTTGACAAGGCTTGGAGCGGCCTGGAGTTTAAGATCGCCTCGATCTTATTGAACGCTGTGATGAGGTCCGGTAAGGTGTAGGGCTGATTTCCGAAGGTCTTGTAGAGGAGCTCTTTGACCATCCGAATTGAGACTTCCCATCCACCGCCGAAATGAGGCGATGATGGGGGGTTGAAATTCCAGCGTACGGTCTGCGGAGCGGTGTGTCGGACGATTCGGTCTTTGGTGGCTTGGTCCTCGAACATCTTGGTGATCTCGCGCAGGTACCGGTCGGTGCCGCGAAAATTAGTTCCTCCGTCCGATAGGATCTCAGACGGCCAGCCTCGCTTGGAGACGAAGTTGTCGAGGACGTTCAGGAATGCCTCGACTGAGAGACCCATGGCAACTTCCAGGTGAACGGCTCTGGTGGTCATGCAAATAAACAGGCATAGGTAGGTTTTCTGAACCATGGCCTTGCGAGCCGAGGAGGTCTTGATCAGAAACGGACCGGCGAAGTCCACTCCGGTCACCCGGAACGGTCGTGTGCCCGAAAAGCGTGATTTGGGCAACTGGCCCATGAAAGGTATCAACCTGGTTCTGGAGAAACGGGTGCATACCACACACTTGTGCCGTAGGGTGCGGATAAGGTTCTTGGCTCCAGGGATCCAGTATTGCTGACGAACCGACGCTAGAAGTCCGGCGGGGCCGACGTGATGGTTCTGCAGATGGTGATGGTTGACCAGCAGGTTGGTGTAGGGAGACCTTTTGGGCAAAAGGATCGGATGTTTCTCCTCGTAAGGCAATGGAGCGTTTGCCAGGCGACCTCCGACTCGAATGAGACCCTCAGCATCCACGAACACGTTCAGTCGACGTAATTCGGTTGATAGTTCATTGAACGGCAGCGTGAATACCTCGGGATGATAATGCCGCTGGAGGGCTCGGACGTATTGGTGGTTCGCTTTCGAATATTCGAGAGCAGAGATCGGTCCCGTAATCCGTTGCTGTTTCGAGCCATCGGTGCAACGTGAATTATGAAGAAACCTGCAGACGTAGGCCATCACTCGGACGAATGTTGGATACCTGGAGTGTCGTTTTGCGATGTCGACGAACGCCGACGTGGTGCCAAGCGAGAGGAGCACAGGTGTGGTTTTGCGCATCTCCGGGATCTCATCGAGGTGTGAGGATGGTTCAGGCCACTGCTCTATGGGAAGGCGGCACCATTCTGGCCCATTCCACCAAAGAGCGTGATGCTGAAGGGCTGCCGGAGCAATCCCGCGTGAACCGACGTCAGCCGGATTTTCCACGCCCTTGATGTGTCTCCACCAATCAATTTGGGTGTTGCTGAGGATCTGTTGAACCCGGTTGGAGACAAAAATATGAAGCAGATGCGGTGGTGTGCGAAGCCAGGCGATGACGGTGGTGGAGTCGGAGAAACAATATACCTCGGTGACACCAAGGCTGCTCTGAAGACCCTTGAGAGACTCGTGAAGTTTACTGAGGAGGAGTGCTCCACACAGTTCGAGTCTTGGGACGGTTAAAGTCTTCAGGGGCGCCAATTTGGTTTTGGCTTTGAGGAGAGTCAACGTTATGTCGTCTCGATCGCTCGAGCGCAAATATGCCACAGCGCAATAGCCTTCGGTGGAGGCGTCGCAGAAGTAAATCAGCTGGCGTTGGGAAGCGGTTGGAAACGGTCGTGCAATGGAAATTCCTTGAAGGACGGGCAATTCGTTGACGAATTGTTTCCAAGGTTTAAGAATTTCCGGCGGTACTTCTTCGTCCCATTTCAAATTGGCCATCCAGGTAAGTTGTAGGACTCGTTTGGCGGTGAAGATTACTGGCGCTAGGTATCCTAATGGGTCGTACAGACGTGCGATGGTCGATAGCAGTACGCGGCGAGTATGGCCCTCTGGCGGAGTGGTGACATCGTACGAGAAAACGTCGTCGGCAGGATTCCATTTCAGACCCAGGATTTTAGTGGCCGGTAAATCTTCCGATCCGAGGTGAACTGACCGGTCCCACTGGTCGGACGGGTCAAGAAGAGCAGGATGATTTGAGCTCCACTTGCTCAGCTCGAAGCCTCCCAGGCGAAGTAGGTCGATTAGGTCGGTCTTCAATTGGGCAAGGTGAGCCAAAGAGTCGGCGCCGGCTGTGATATCATCAATATAGGTACTTTCTAGGATCACTGCGGAGGCTTCTGGGTATCGATCCTGGTAATTTCGAGCGTGTTGCTGTAGGACTCGTTGCGCCAAGAATGGGGAGCTCGAAAGTCCAAATGTTACTGTGTTGAGGCAGTAAAATTGGAGCGGATCTTCTGGGGACGGTCTCCAGACGATTTGCAAATAATTTCGGTGTTCAGGAGCGAGCCAAATTTGCCGGAACATTTTTACTATATCGCAGCTGAACACGTACCGATGCTGACGGAATTTTAATAAAATGTTCGTGATGTCGGCCTGAAGTTTTGTACCGGTATACAAATGGTCGTTCAGGCTGCCTGATGGCGCAGGAAAGCTGGCGTCGAAAACTATGCGCAATTTTCGTTTTTCTCCGGTGGTCTTGAACACAGCGTGATGTGGGATGACGTATTTAGGTGGATCATTAGCCGGGCTCATCTGACCAAGTTGTAGGTACTCGTCGATCTGCGCGCGATATTCTCGACCAAGCTCTTCATCTTTCATGAGCTTCTTTTCGAGCGAGTAAAAACAATTTATCGCTCTCGCAGTGTTCGGAACGATGGTAGGTGGGACGGTTCGGAACGGCAGCGATACCACGTAGCGCCCGTCGTCGGTTCGATAATGGGAGCTGGTGAAGTGCTGTTCACAATATTCGTCCTCCGGAGACATCTTGGTGTCGAAGGACGGTTCCTCGATCTGCCAAAATCTTTCGATAATGGGCGTGAGACTTCCGTGAGCCAGCAGGGCGAGTGATGATCGAGTCTCGGGCTCCTCCTCATAACGACCCATGACCGTCAGGCCAAAAACGGTGGGCATCAGCCTCGGTCCGTTCGATAGAAGCGTGATTGGAGCGCCGGTTATCACTTCCGGGAAGAGATCAGCCCCGATTAGGAATGATATCGGACCTGGTTTGGCGAAATCTTGATCACTGAGGTCATATGATCGGTAATAGTCCCAGCATGCTGATTGAAGCTCGACTTGAGGTAGGGGCGGAGTGATGGTCGGCACAATCACGGCTTCGGTGGCCAGCAAGGCGTTGGTCTGAGGTGGCAGGAAGGTCAAAGAGGCCGTACCCTTGACGCTGTGAAGAGGGGTCTGGTCTACCCCAGAAATATGGCCCCGGAAAGGTCTGGTCGGGCATCTCAATTTCCGCGCGCAGTCTTCGGTGGCGAAGGAGTACTGCGAGCCTGGGTCCAAAACTCCTCGGAAGGTGAGCGGGGTGCCGTCCACTGCCTTGAGGACCGCGGTTATTGTGCCCAAGAGCACGCCAGACTGTCGGTTGGTAGCCGCGCCAGCAAATGAGGACGATGGTGCGCCCGTCTGTGAGCCAGTCCTCGGCTGTGACGATGCTCTTCTCGGAGCAGGCGTCTCGCCATCGTTCTGGGCTACGTGAAGGTCGGTGTGATGCCGGCGTTGGCATTTCTGGCACGAGTATGCTGAGGTGCACTCGGACTGCTTGTGAAAAACGCTCAAGCAATTTAGGCAGCCGTGGAAGCTCCGGAGCAGATCCAACCGGTGCTGGGGCGTTGCCGCTCTGAAACGGAAACAATTAACAACGGTGTGATTACCCTTGCAGATGAAGCATGAACGAGTTTTAGCTTGAGGTTGGTTGTTATATTGAGGATAATTATTTGACGAGGTAGACTGACCTCGCGCCATGAGGGCTTGGCGTGAGGTGGTGGGGCGAGAGGTATAATAATTTGGTGGTTTTCCAATAGGTGCACGATTGGGATGTTGGTCGGTTTTGGTAGGTGGTGGTCGGTTGAATGAACCAGCATCCTGGGTGATGCTAAGTACCTGGCATCGGTTTTGCACGAAATCTTGAAGGGTCGTAAATTGTGGGTATACTGTGCCTACAATGCTAGTTTCGAAAGCCTCTCGGGTGTAAGGATCCAAGCTTCTCAAGGCTAGTTCGCAGAGCAAATATTCGGCTAGGTCGGCAATATCCAAATTTCGTAATGACGCTATGCTCTCACTAACGTTAGCTATGTACTCCCTCAGAGTATCAGCGGTCGGTTTACTGGAACTAGGCTTGTAACTGAGAAATCTATTCAGATAAGAGCAAGCTAACTTTCTAGGGCAATCATATGTTTTTAATAGAGCCGCCCATGCTAAGGGAAAATTTTCGCCGACCGCGGCAATATGTTTTACGCAATCGTAGGCTGGTCCGTAGAGGTATCCCAACAAATAATGAAACCGCTCGGAATCGGTGAGCGACGGTTCTTCTTTAATCAGCGACGTAAACAACTGCTTGAAAGTTGGCCATTGGGTAATATCACCACCAAAATTTTTAATGTGGATTTTAGGAAGAATAGCTCGGGAGGTGGGGTTGGTAACTGTGGTGTCCAAATTAGGATTGGTATTCGGTACTCCCACTCGAGAATTTATTTGTAGGTGGAAATTATGAATTTCGAAATAATAATTCGTGATTTCCCGAAAATAATTTTCCTCTTCCGGCGATGGGTACGGCGCAGATGCTCCTTCTTCGTCGTGTAGGTCCGCTAATTCCTCCCACTTGCGATTAAAAGTTTGAAAGAAATTTTCCACGGTAGCAAACATTCCGCGAAAAATCCCGCGTTCCGCCGATGATGAAACTGCCGCAAATCCCTTATTTCGAATGTGCGCAATTTGTGTTCCTGCGGTCTTCATCTCGCGTTTTGCAGCCCGAATGGCCCTAGCCGACGACCTAGCCGCGTCTTCTCCTCCCTCCGGCATTGTGCAGGTATTAGGTAGGTATACAAGGGGAAAATAAATACTTGGTAGAGGGGGAGTGTTAGGAATGACGTTAGGATTAGGAATTTAAATAGGACTCTAATTGCAAAAATTACCTCAAGAACGAAATGAGATATCGACGAGAACGGCCAAAAAAACGACGACAGGTCGGTAAAACGATAATACCGAACAATTTGATAAGGTATCGAATTTCAAAATGCTGATACTCTTCAATTCTCGGCGAATTAATTTTAGTATCACAGCTGAACAGTGGGCTATTACCCACGGACAATAGACGAATAAATAACCAAAGGTGGTACGATAAATAATAATGGTACAAGGTAAGGAAAATATAAATTTCGAATTTACCGAATTTCAGGTATGAATTTCAAATTCAAATTGACTAGTGGACTGTATTTTATATATCCAAAGGATTCGCTTTTCTATCCGGTCAGAATTGGACCAAAATGTTCCTTCGGGGTGGGGGCATGGGATTAAAATTATATCTCACCGATAGGAGCTTAATCATACGATTTAATAGCATGAAGTAAATGAGCAGATCTTACAGTACGTCCGGGTGACACACGATACTTCCTCCGCGTTCCGTTGTCGTTCTCGCCACTTGCCACGGCGGCCAGGCCGGCCCGATGTCCAAGGGTGATCGGTCAGACGGTCGGCAGGACAGTCTGATCGTGGCTGGGCGAAGTGGGACGATGACGGGTGTCCGACTTGCTAGATGAGCTCGATCGAAGGAGTACTTTCGATCGTAGGTGATGACGACCGAATTTGATTCAGACGATCGATGAGACGACCGTGCCCACGATCGGCGAGAACGTCTTCGCCGATGTGGGTTGGTACCGATGAGATGATCCTTGGGACGTCTCCCTAAGGAAATCGAACGCGCCCGAGTGACAGCGTTTAGGAAAACTGCTGGGCGACAAAGAGTACACGACGGTACTCGCGAATTAAGCTAGGTACGCTTGGTAGGTGCAAAAACTTGGTGAAAAATTTGGTAAAAGCACGTTCTCGAAACGGTGGTGAAAAACGGTGTTCTTGGTAGGTAATACTTGGTTAGGTTCCCTTTTGACTAGAGCAACCGGTGGATCGGAGGCGGTGCTGCTCCCTAGATCAGGTAGGCGAAGAGGGGCGCTGGGATCGCCAATGATTGCTGATGAGGCAGGTAGGTAGAGATGAAGATGATGGTCCGATGATCTAGGCGTTTAATTTTAACGATAGATAATTAAAGTCCTTTCGTAAATTCACAAAAATTTAGAAAAGAGGTTCGATAAATATTAAGAAATGAGAATTATAGGTCGGTAGGTAGAGGGTGAATAAATTAATTCAAATACGGCCGCTTGAGGAGCTGTCAATCGCAAGAGGCAGGTGGATCATGGGGTTTTGTAGATAATTTGGGAGGATTAGGAGAACAAGGTCCGATCAGCTGACAGGTAGGGGGATGGGTAGGGGAGGCACAGTGGCCAGAGAGAGAGGGAGCGCAAACGGACAGGCGCCGTCTGGAAATCTAGAGACGAATCAAATATTGAAGTAAAAACAGAATTACCTACTGTTGACTGCACGCATAAATACCGATAATTCAAGATTCATGATTTAGCGTATTAAACTGCGTGAGTCAAATTATATGTTTAGAATTATATAATAAATTTATTATATAATAACCTTTCTAAAGGTAACCCTCAAGAGCTACCAGAGGTTTTCGGCTATTTCTCGCTTTATTTTACCCCACACTGTGAAATAACGACCGGTAGCTGCAGTATTGTACAGCTAGGACCAAAGTGGCTTTAGCTCTTCAAGAGAAACCGACTAGTTTTCAAAAGCTGTTCGGAATTTCGCCTCACACCGAACCGAGTTTTGCCAGTAAATACTCGTTAAAAGCAAAAGCAAGAAGGAACGGCCACTTACTTGCCAATGAAATGGCGACAGTGCTATTTCTGATGTCGACAGCGCTAATGGAACACGCTGCGGTAAGAAAAAATATATAACGCGCATTATGGGATAACGGGTCGTTTTTCTATCTGAAATAAAATTATAGAGCGGCAACGATCCGCAGAATACTCTAGAGCGAATTTAGGGTTTGTGAGGTAAATGGGAAAAAATTAGTACAAAAAAAAGGAAACCTGAAAAATGAACCGATTCGAGCGCTTTTGGTCTCAAAACGTTTTAGGTATCCCGATAACCCAAAATATTTCGATTTTAGACGGGTTTTAAAATTTGCATAGTGGGTTTTATGATATTGTTAACCTAAAAAGCCTCAAAAATAGTCAAAATATTATCAATTTATGACAAAAATTCAAGCATCAAGATAAGGAAGTTTTGTGTGTTATTTACGCACCAATGGTTGTCTGAGGCTTCGATCCGATTTTGATTTTTGAGCGATTTCAAAAATTCCATTTACTTCGTAAAAATGGAAGTAAAAAGCGGGATAAATCCTTACGACAAGTCAACTTGAGTAACCTCCTCTTCTTCGAAGTCGGTTAATGAACCAAGTAGGTACCACGGCCAGAAAAATCGGTAGCTTGCCGATGCAACCATGCGTCGTTAAATAAACTGTTTTCAAATGCATTACAGAAACTATTGAATTGTTGAGTTGACGTTGCGGATATCTATTGCCGATATTGATTATAGAACGAGCGGCGAAGAAATAGCAGGAGCAGCTGCTTCCTCTATACAGCTGTCTAGTTAGAACGGTAGTTAGAAAATCGGGATTGGTAGGTACCCCTTCGGTCCCCGCTGAGATTGAATGGGGCGGCAGAGATAGTGCGGGGGGGTGGGAGAGCTACAAAGAAAGAGATAAAGAGAGGACTTACCTTACTGGCTAGAGTCCTGCCGTGTAGGAAATAGTACGTCAATTACCGTCGACGGGGTAGCGTACCACCGTGGGCAGAGAAGAGTAAGGGATCGACTATCGGCCAGATCTGGGACGGGTCCTCCTTCCACGAATGATTTACATCGGCAGAGATAAGGCTCCCGCGTCCGGGCCTCCCTCGGGCGGTGGCAGAAGGCAGGACTCTCGTCTGTGCTGCAGAAGTCCTCGGAGTAGCCGAGCGAGGGGCTCAAACTCAACGTAATTGGGGGAAGACATTCAGAAGAGATCCTTTATTGCGGGTCATTGTTCTTGAGCCTTGGCTCGTCAGAGGCTTTATCTCGAGCTACTTAGAGCCTGCACGACTATCATTCACCGGGCCGAGTTCCTCTAAGGAAGATCGGGGATCTTCTCTATTATTTCGCTTCGGTGATTTATATACAATCGCTTCTTTCCGATGAGGTGATAAGTGATAAAATTTAAATGATTTTGATTTTAACGCACGCGAGGTATACTATTTTGAGTTGACAAAGCACGCGAATTAGTGGAAACGATATTGAATTTATTGAACATTGAAAGAATCAATCAATGAATATATCGCAGGTCCCCGTATCGTCATTTTGGTCACTTTTCCGGAAAGCCAAAACCACGGTTGTCAAGGATGGATAAAACTTTAAAAAATACGATAAAAGCAGGCTAATGAAATCGCTCTTGTGGTAAAATTTGGAGCACATGTGAGGCCACCTCGTCTGAAACGGTTAGCGATGCCAAATAGCTGAAAGTACAGCTTGTTACCGACACAATGAATACAGGTTGTTGTCTAACACGTGAATTGCGCACATCCTATTGGAATTGCGATGGAACTTCAAATTTTATAGAATCCGTGCTGGCAAGAGCTTTCCAACCATATGCATAACTCATTTTTGTCAAAAATGACGATAGGGGGTGTTGATCTGAGACCGGCGATATTGAATATCGTCCTTCGCCATGCAACAGTGATTAACTCGGTTTTTTTCAACTTTTCAGAAAATCCAAAATACTTGTATCCATGCAAATTAAGTTAATTGAACTATCGCTTAGAAAATTGAGTAAAAATGTAACAAAAAGTTGAATAAAGGAGCCCACTCACTATCCGATTGCCGGTGGAGGGGGTGAGCGTGATTGGCCGAGGTGGCGTCGGCGTTGAAGCCAATGAATTTTATTGGCGTTTCCAAGCCACGTTCCCATGTTTATTGTCCCTCAAACGGCCAGCAATCGAATACTGTAGGCCGACTCTAGGGCTTTCTGGTCCAGGCAATGTTGCGTTCGTTTAAACAATAGACAAATTCATTTTTCAAACACCCCTTTGGACCAGCCAATTTTCCTATTAGTCAATAAAAGAAGAAAATTCAAGAAAATTGTTCATTTTTTCCAGGGATTCGTTCAAAACTGTAGGTAATAGAAAGTATGATTCGCCAGAATAAAATGCTGGAAAATTTCACTCGAGCGGTTCCTATACGGTTGAGCGATTAATTTTCGAAAACACCCGCAAAGGTGAAGTCGAGAGGAACCCTTATTCCCAATTTGCCGTTCTGTTGTGAAGTCATGGAAGAAGCTGCTTTTCAATTATGGCGCTATATACAGTGACGAGAGAACAGCGCGGGGCTTTCGGCCAACATCGCCCCCAAGAAGGTCTCTACATTTACATTTTACAGAAATGAACAAATTCTCCCCCGGGCGCAACGCGCTGTTACTTGCCTCCCTACGAGCCAAGTGTTCACTTCGAGGAGAAGTTCGCACGGTTATTTTGCCTAAACAATTCACCATATGACGGCATTACACTGAGCGACGAGACGGCCGGCCCTTTTCCCTTGGATTTCCATAGCGTTAATACAACAACACCTGCGCTCGTTGGGGAACCAGGCTGTTCTAACTCCAAGGCGCAGTGAAAAATGTTTGAATTTTATCCGGCGAGAACTGCCGGCGAGAGTTGAAAGTTGGAGAAGAACATGCCCGCCCCGCATATGCGGAAGTTCCGTCATGTGCGCAGGATTTGCTTCCATGCCGGTCTTTCTGCTAGCGTTAGCCATAGGTAAGTGAACTCGAAGTTGACTTTGATCTCGAAGTTGAGTTTGATCTTGAAGTTGACTTCAATCTCAAAGTTGACGTTGATCTCAAAGATGAGTTTGAACTCGAAGTTGACGTTGATCTCGAAGTTGACTTTGATCTCGAAGATGACATTGATCTCAAAGTCGAGTTTGAACTCGAAGTAGTGATGGGCGATACCACAAAATATTCGATACCTATACTCGATACTAGTATCGAAACAAATATTCATAAATGCATAAATCCTTGTGGTCTGAAGTTAACGTCCATTTATTTAAAAATGCGGCACTCTGGACCGCCGCGAGGAGTCCTAACGGTTAAAAATGCAGCATTTACTAGTGAAAAGTTCGACGCTTACTTAATTTACTTTCAACTCATGCCTACCATCATGATCCACTGTTACTCCCATAAGGCGGATCGACGAAGCCGCTCTTGCAAATAAATACTACGAAGCCTGAAATCTAGATGTCGTTGAAATTCCGAGCTGAGCATTAAAGACCGAAAGATACCAGGGCTCTGGAGCCCTTTATAAATACAGGAGGAAGCTAAGGGGGCACTAATATTCGAGAAAAGCCACTGTTTACATATCGAGCTTGCACTTATGAGCTTTCTATTCAACCCTCCGGGGACCTTTCCACCATTCGCGAACCTCGCCGAGTCCTTTAATGAAACGAACAGCAAAAGAGGGAAGCTCCTCTTTTAATTCCCCTCAGCCAGCAGCTCAGCCTGAACAGAAACACTCCGAAAACAATTACAGTATTTCACTAGGCACTACTTAGGAGGCACTGCAATGTTGCCGAGAAGGATGGCGGCGCAGTAGCGGCCGTAGAGCCGCCGAGCTTCAACTGTACAATGGACTGTAAATCTTCGGGAAAAGGAGTAAAATCCTCCGGACTACCACACCCGCCGGTTCCTCCTTATTTACTAAGCGACCAACGAGCAACCCTGGAGCAACGGCAGTTCCGAGCACACACTCTTAATACAACTTAACTTCCATTTGGAACTGCCTCGTATAGAGAAAATGTCTTGCTTTTCCCTCCGCTCCGCCGCTTTACTTCCCTCTTGGCGGTCGGCTGCAACTCGTGGAGGCCTAATGAAACTGGATGACCTATCACCACTCTTCCTACGTCCCGGTCCGCCCTTCGTGGAATTCCTTCACACAGTTCCTCCTCTTGATCCCTAATTTTCGGTGGCTTCTTGATTTCCCTTCTTGAGTTTCTGCTGCTTGAAATCTCATGTTCAGCCGTTGTCAGTGAGTCGTTCTTTGCATTGAACGCTAGAAATGAAGTGTTATCCTTAATTTGAAGGAAAGAGGTCGCTGGCCTCCGTTATTTACTGTGGCCTCAGGAACCTGGAGCCTCCCCATAATGGTCATCCGAATTTTGGACCGGTTTCTTGGCTAGCATCCATAAGCACATCAATACCTTAAAGCACGAAGGTCATATCGCCGGTCCCACAGCAACACTCCGTATCGTCATTTTGGTCACTTTTCAGGAAAGCCAAAACTCTGGTTGTCAAGGATGGAAAAAACTTTAAAAAATACTATAAAAGCAGTCTAATAAAATCGCTCTTGCGGTAAAATTTGAAGTACATGCGAGGCCACCTCGTCTGAAACGGTAAACGATGCCAAATAGCTGAAAGTACAGCTTGTTACCGACACAATGACGATACAGGTTGTTATTTGATGCTTGTTTTTTGATATTTTAGACCTGAACACCCTCAAAAGCAGTCAAAATATGGTCAAGTTGTGTCACACTTGTACGTTTCAAAATATGGAAGTATTTTGTGTTATCTACGTACCTCTGGTTTTTTAAATGAAAACCGAAAGCTCATTAAAGAAGAAAAATGTCCCGTAACAGAATTTTTCCGCGCACCTATTGCGAACAGTGCATTCTCCAGGATACGGTAAAAAGTCTGTTCCATCGTATAAATCGGACGAAGGATCCACGATGATAGCCGGCGGAGTTTACGAGCAGCGATGCTACTGATTCAAACGGGCTTTCAAACCTCGGTCGATACACAAGCACTATTATACCAATAGGATGGGTGTTCCACGTCAGTTCTGTTAATTTATCAGCCCAGTGAGCGGTCTTGCTCAAAAATCCCATAGAATATCGAGAGAGCAGCGCCACGTCGGTAATTAGCAGGTGAAGCTGCGGACGATGTTGGCCCCTTGGAACATATTTAACCCGAGTAATCACACGTTCTCTATCTCTGTTCCTGTTCCGTATTCCGAGGTAACCATAAAACCAACCCCGTCCTTCTCCGGGGATCCTAAAACAAAAATAAACGAACGGCATTTCCATGTGAAGCTCTCCCATCGGTTTGGAGCTGGCCAAGTAAATTACTGCGGGTCCACCCGCATAAACTTGAGAAATTTTGTTTTATTTGTGTTCAGCAGGCTCCAACTCCCGGGTCGGTTCGGCGTTTCTTCTCCATGATATGAAATCACGACTTGGTAAACACGATCTCATCACGATCGGGCTGGTGGCCCAACGGATGATTAAAAAATTCGCCATACGTCGAACAACTGATGCAGAGTCATTATCGAAAATGGAAAAACTATGAAATATTTCTTGGAGACTATTTAGAGATTGGATTTATGGATTTAAAAAGCAAGAAGTTTCAATAAATGAGTTTTGAACACGAATTTCAGCTTGAAAACTCAATTACGAGTCGTTTTGGTCGTTCAAGGGGTGAAAAATGCTTTGCAGACTCCAAGGAGGCCAACGAGCTCCCAAAAATGAAAATTCTACTAGGGAAACCCTTCAGAAATCGCCGAAAACTAAAACGAGGAAAATTCGAGACCAAATCTTTCGAGCTCTTGACCGGCCGAGAAAAAGTTCGGAAAAGGTCGGAAAATTCGCCGAAAAACGTCTGTGAAGCGTTAAATGATGAGAAAAATGGGGAAAATTACAAAATGATTTCTCCATTGTCTCAAATCTTATTGAATAAGGAAAAAATCTAATTCGAGGGAAAAATCTTGTTCAGGAAATTTCAGTAATTGAAAAAACTGGTTTGAGCAATGAATTTATTTTACAAAACATTTTATATTTTGATTCATGAAAATTTATTGCTCGAAGGTAGAGGGAACTCTGGGCAAATGAGCTAAAAATTGTCCAAACTTAATATTTTAAACCTAAATATAAATTGGTGACCCGATAATAGGTATTTCATTTTTGCCTTACCCCGGCCATTCGCTTGCGTAGATCGACTGGCAGTTAAAAGGCCATCGCCCTCGAATATTGCCGGGCACAGAGCGGATACAATAGTTTCAATGTGTTTATACGCCGAAAGCCCCGTGAAAGCAAAAGTAAACCGACTGTAATGTTCGTGCAGGAGCGGCGTCGTCCGAAAAACCGCTAAAATCCGGAAAATAGGAGGCTGAAAAATAGGTTGGCCCGCGCAACGACGCAGAAATCTTTCTTTAACAATGGCCTTGAAAGACTATAAATTTCGTATATGGCCGGTTGTCATGACAACAATCTGAGCGGCTCCTAAAGCTTTCTATTCAATCCTAGTATCTATAAGAGACCCAATGTGCGGCAAATGGCTCTTCTTCGCCCCTGTCCCGGGGGTTTCTTTCGGCTTTCATCGTAGTCAACCCAGTCTGGCCAAGAGCCCAGAGCTTAAATGAGGGGAATTCTTTTCATGGTACCACTTGTCGCCAGCCGTTCTTCACTTTGCACTACGCGGGTTTGCTTTGCTCGTGAAAAACTTCTCTCTTCCTTCAACTACTTTTAGTCTCTATTTTCCTCTTTTTTCGCCGGTTTTCTCTCCTGGAGCGCCACTCGACAAGAAACTCGCGACGCTCCATAGAGCAAATGAGGACATATGAATGGTAAAAATCGTCGGGGGAACGGGAAAGTAGCGAGCCTATACGTTGTATGAGTCTTGAGTCTATTATATGCAAGTATGCCGGCTCCTCGTCCCTGAATGGCATAGGTGGCTCTCCATTCGTGTAATAGGATAGGCAGGTACTCGCTTGGAGATCCCTCCGTGTTTCTATATTGTGGATTATCCAGAAGGAGCTACGCACTTGAACGGGAAAAGCGATGTCGAGGCATTAAGCCGATGCTAAACGAGTGATGCAGTGAGTTGAAAAAAAGAAGAGAAACGGCAGCCTACTTTTTGCTTTTCATGGTCAATTTTTAATGAAATTTAATATAAATGGTGTATCCTCGCCTAGATAATTGAAAAAGCTTTAAATTAAGTTGCGAAAAAAACACGCAGAAACACTGGTTTTTATGCGTTCAACAACGTTCTCTATTTTTTCTTAGACTGAGCACAATTCGCCAAGTGCTTGTTTTCAGTGAGGGAAGGTTCATCAATTCAGTTTATTCGTCAAATAAACATTATGCTCCGAATGAGTCGTTTCTTGGAAATATAGACTAAGAATTGAGGGATACTCCAGTTTTTCCAATACTTAAGTAAGTACAATTTGAAAAACTAAGAATTTTTATTTATCTGAAAAATTAATCTGAAATTATCTGAAAATTTTTAAATAAATTGAGCGGTTTTTTGACTTTGGCTTAAATTTATGGTGCCTTAGCGTCAATAGAAAATGTGCCTGCCCGTGCATGTATAGAAAATGTAATTGTCTTCCCAACGGTGTCCTCATTTTTGTAATTAGAACATTTTTTATTGAATTTATTATATTTTACTGAAACAAAGCCGAAAACGCAAAAAAATCTTTGAACCAGAAAAAAGTGAATTTTTCCTCAATATGACAGAAAATTTTAATGGGGAAAATTGTATCAAATGAGCTAAATAATCGAATCCCCCCCAAGGAAGATTCATAATAATAATATGCTATTCATAATGATAATTTATCACAATGTATTCAGATGTGTACCGGGCGCTAAACGCGAGATGCAAATGTCAGGCATTCGTGTTCAGGTATCTCGTTGCCTGCCGGTGATTCGAATATAAATGTGCCATGGGAAGCCAGAAAATTGCATTACCTACTTCAATTTCCTCGCGAAAAGAACCGACTTTAGATTGAAATAACCGAGTCGACTCGACAACCAGAAGAACAGCCTTTCCTTGGTTGTTTCAATATTAGATACGCCCCTCTGCTATTCTCAACGTTCTGCAGTAAAACGAAGGAAGCGATTCCCATGCACATTTTACTTTTTGAAAAGAATACGGTGCAACCTAAAAGAAGGGTATGAACTTCCAGAGTCACGTATCCCCTACCCTGCAGCTTCGATGCTTATCGCTTTTTGTACACCCTCCGGTTCACATCTCAACGTTTCCGGATTTCACGCATTTCCATAAACCTTTCCCCGGGGAAATTACAAAATCTACTGACTTGCCCTCCCTTTTGTGCCTTTTCGCCCTCGAGGTAGTCAATGACGGTTATTGTCTATGGCGAATGTCATTTTACGTTGTGGCCAAGGGGGCGAAAGTGAAGCGATGACAATTTATGTTCATTGCATGACAGGAATAAAATCAATATTCGAACGGTGGGTTCTTCTCGTTACATTACGGTCCTTACGGTCGCTCCTGATTGTCAACTGTACGTTTTTCGATCGAATTTCGGACGGCAGAACTTCACCATTCACTTTATCCTTCGAATGACCAAAAATATCAACGAAACATCATCACTTCAAATAAACCCAACTTTTGTAATGATGAGCTTTTCTCAATTATAATGCTGACTTCGTATTAGGGCGGCATCAAATGCGCTGAATGTTGGCAAATTCTTAATAGGAGCTTAGCGAGAAGTGAGAAAGCCAACCTTAGAGTGGAACAATTAGCCAATTCCGCACCGGCCAAACCCTATGAATATACATTGATCATTAACAGCCGAACCCAGTCTCGAACCTCCTTAGTTCGCTCTTTTCGAAATCGTCTCGTGAAGGGCATTTAAGGCTTTTATAAGAGGTACTTGAAAATTTACCAAGTCAGTGTTCCCGAATTTTATCAGGGCAATGAATTAATGAGTAAAACTACGATTACAAAGCCGAGATTCTCGACTCGTTTTATCCATTGAATAGAAATGGGGAAAATCTTCGATTTTCGAATTTCAAGCTATACATTTTGTTTCCACTAAGAATTAATCAGCAAAGAAGTCTGGGAGAGGGCAATTTTCGACCATATAGATTGAACTTTTGTCCAGATCAAGGATAGGATTTTTTGTAGCCAGTTGAATTTCCAACATTTTGATGTGCTTGAAAATGTTTTTTGAACTTTTATTCTAGGAGTAATATTGAGTTTTTTAAAAGCTTTTCAGTCATTTGCTTATATTTTAAGAACGGTTGGCTTCGAAGCTTGGGAATCAACGGATTCACGTTTCTCATAAAATTTCCAACATTTTTGGACTCTCGTCAAATTTTCGCCCTTAATCACTTCGTCCACTTAATCCCTGTAAACGAATAGTGGGATAAGTTTTCCGGAAAAATTTTGAAACTCCTCCAAAGTTCTCCATTTAACATTTACGACTAACTTTTTCTTTGCGATTTTAAAGAAATTTAGGGATAGAAGTAGTACTTCGTATCAAATATATTATTCTCGACTTTATCTATTTCTCATTCTACATTTACATTGTTTTATAGAATTTTCAAACGGGAGAAAAAGGCAAAACAAGGGCGGAATCCATTTGTTATACCTTCAGTGGAACAGGATCGGTAAAAATAATAGGGCAGTTGGCGGATGGCGAAATATTATCAGAAAAACAATTTCAAAAGTCCCCATTTTGCATAATACACTTGATAGACCGAGCTCGGTTCAAAGCCCAACTCGCCTTCTCATCTCCATTTTAGAGCCGAGGCTGGAGATGGATTTTATATTATTCATAACTCGAATATTCCTTATCTTTTCTTCCATTTTGTTTTCTGATCTTCCAAAAGCGGAAAAATACAAAAATGAGGGAATTTTTCAGAATGAAACGAAAGAGGCGTTCGCGGGAATGGGCCAAGTTGTGATTTCAGATGAGATCGAAACATAAATATTCAGCGACCCTGGAGAATAACCATGGATCAACGAACACAGGGAAAAAAGAGCTACGAGCATTCGTTACGTCGTGATGCGGGGCCGGGTGATTTCCCCTAGAGAAATCCCGTTTTTCCCTCGCAGCAATTTTCCAACCACAGACCATGAGGGGGGGGGGGGTGGTCCACGTGTTGGTGAAGTGGGGGGCTGGAAGTTAATTTCGCATAGGGATGAAAAAAAAGGAAATATCATCAACACGTAGGCTGGTGACATTCGCAGCTTTTGATTTGGGCCAATAAACAGTGCTCGAACCGAGCTGATGAATTTTTACGTGATAATGTTTCCCCAGAGTTCCCAGTCTGTACGCAACACTTTTCCGAATCCCAACAATTTAGTTGTTTTTGAATGAAGAGAATTCGCTTACAAGTTTGAGTGCAAAAATAACAAAATTGGATCTCACATTAATTTTTTTCTCATCACAATAAATTTCTGTGGTTGGTTAAAATTTCTATTTTAAGATGTAAACCATATTTTTTTAGAAGGTTGGTGTACCTACCATATAATTTTGCAAATTTTCATTTTTTACTAAATAGGTAACACTTTTGGAATAATTACTATAGAGGTCTCAATGTTTTCCTTCAATTTTCCAGAAATGATTCCATTTCATTTTTTACACCCCAGACTCCTGGATATCTGCTCGAAAAAATATAATCCCCCCCAGGAAGAAGAGTGAACTGTCAGACACGGTAAGTGTTAGTCCTTCACCCTCATAATAACGCAACCCCGTACCCACCGTTGACTAAAAAACCCTATTTATCTCAGCTTTATTCCTTACGCCCTTTTCTGGAAAAAGGGGAAGAACCTTTTTTGCAACTCCATAGGCATTTGCATAAATTTATTTCGCCTCCTCTTTTTCGTCTCGCGTCTTTCGAATATGAAAGACAGGATACGCTTTTTTCGATTTTACCGCTATTTTTTCTGGCTTGAGGAGCAGCTCACACGATGAAAGGGGTATATAATATTATGTCCAAAAACAGTCCATGTCAAATTTACATGTCAAAGCTGTTTCCCTTCTGTGCGGGGTAACTTTTTACATATATGATTTCCATGAAAGTTGTAGCTCTGTATAGCAGGGACCTCAAAAATATCATTTCGTGTATAGATGTTTTCAACAGTGTTTTCCACGAAAAGGAGGTCAGAATCTAATTGAAGGTTGGAAATAGCTTTTTCTCTGCTGTGCACGAGCTTCATTTTGATAGGTTTCTTTCATATGAACCTTAGCTTTGCGTTGATCATTGATTTTATGCCTATTTATTGAAGCAAATAGACTCAGGTGCTCAAATTATATTGTAGTTCAAGTGTGATTTCTAGTAGGTAAAGTCAATGTTCTAGTTAAGTCAATATATTGGTCCATATGATTTTTTTTTTCACTAAATAAATTGACAAATTTTTTCAATTTTTTACTCCGGTTTTTTCTCTTTTTTTTACATGTTTTCTTCAATTTATCCAAGTAGCTAGCTGCTTGATGCCTCTTATAAGTTTTCACCTTGGAATTGTTTCGTAAGAGTATCTTGAAAATTTGAAGTCATGGGAGCTCCAAAATGCATATTAGTCCCGTGTTTCATGCATATTTATATCGCGGTTTTATCAATATAATTTTATCTCTTGCGGTTTCGTATAGGCACTGTGCAATTTCCGCATTACTGTTGATGTTATCGAATGATGATGGCGGCTCGATGGAAATCGGAGGAAATCCCCGAGGGCTTCTCTTAAACAGTGAAGGGGAAGAATTGGTTTTTCCCCATAATAAAGTCCCCTCCTTTAACAACTGATACAGCGAAAGCCCCTGAAGCATTTCAGACAGGGACTTGAGGTGAATGCGACCCTTGAGGGATGTGGGGACTAGCATAATATTATGCGGGGAACAAGTGAAATTTACTTGCCAATTTATAGCTGAATTTCGGTTTATTATTCAATAATGTAATAATAATTATAATTATTCAATAATAAACCATCGTAATCTCCAGGAAAATTTTTGTTCTGACCTTCCCTGAAATTGTCATGGTTTACGTTTCGAAGGACGTAGAATTCGAATCTAACGCTGCAAAGTAAATCAGTGACGTGTGCAGATTATTTATCTTGTAGCCAAAGAACTCAGCAAATTTTGCACAAGGGTTCATTTTTCAGTTGCAAAGACAAACCTTATAATATACAGGTACTCCTGAAACGGGGAATTTAGTTATTATTACTCTAGAATTTCAGTACAAAGTTGTATTTTGGATGGTTTTAGAAAAACTTTTTTTCTACCCAGCAAAAAATCTACATTATCCACTTTGCTTGATAGATACCTCGGTAGATACCGACCGATCTTTTTAACACAGCACATCGTTTAATTTTGTTAAATTCTCTATTTAATATATCGTCACTTAAGTTCTAACACCGCTGTTGGCATATTGGATCGAATACAGTAACGTAGCCAGGAGACAACTTGCTAATGGTACCCAGAAGATGATAAATAAATTCAGTTCGTGAATCAAGCCCAGCGAGGACACGAAGCAAATCAAGACAAACAAAAGAAAAATGAAAAAAAAAAAAAAAAAACAGCATGTTAGCAAGTTTGTGTTCTGAAGCAGCAGCGCCAGGAGACCGTTTGTAAATAGTTCCCCCCAAAATAATTACTTAAATAAAATTCAGTTCGAATCTAGCATGTGAATGTTTTAATATGGTGCCAGGTGTAACCCAAAGAAAATGAAGAAATTAGAAAAACAGCTCCAGTTGCTCGAGAAGAGACCGGAACAGAGCATAAAAGAACAGAACAGAACAGATTGGCACAGAACATTACAGAACAGATAGGAACAGAAATGAATGGAACAGAACAGAACAGATCGGAACAGAAACGAATGGAACAGAACAGTTGGGAACAGAGAGGAATGGAACAGAACACAACAGATCGGAACAGAGAAGAAAGGAACAGAACACAGCAGAACAGAACCGAACAGAACAGAGCAGGTCAGAACAGAATAGAACAGTAAAGATGGAAACAAAATCGAATAGAACAGAACAGAATGATCAGAGCATATCTATAGATTTGAACACATCAGAACAGATCAAATCGGAAAGGAACAGCTAACAAAGTGAACAGCATTGTCCAGAAGACAGGATACAGCCCAGCGCAACGGCAGTATAAAAAAAAAATCGGCATGTTGGCATATTGGATCGAATACAGTAACGTAGCCAGGAGACAACTTGCTAATGGTACCCAGAAGATGATAAATAAATTCAGTTTGAATCTAGCATGTGAATGTTTTAATAACCGCCTAATTCAATTTTTGGCGAAAATGAGTTGGACACACAACTCGATAGATTTTTCAATAGCCGATATCATGGTAACACTGGAAGATTCAGCTCCGCCTAATGTATTTCTAAGTTGAAATAATTAGTTTTTTGTACCTCCTGAGAACTTGGGAGAATTGAGTTAGGTGGTGAACTTGAGTGACGATATTCTCAATTACCTTCATAATTAACAGAATAATTACTACATTCCCTTGATAATGAAAGGACAAATTCAGCAATTTTCTATGGGAAATAATACCTCACATGACTGTGCTGCACATTTCATGAAAAGCACGAATTTGTCTCACTTTAACAGCTGTTTCACTGGCCTTAAAATTAAGTAGGGCCAATTAGATACGGAACCTGATTTTCTGTGGAAATGTCAAAAATCTACGAAAACTTCTTCCCCCTAAAAAACCCCAGACAAAAGAATTTTACTGCAGATTTGGATTCTACGCCCCCATAAAACGTGATCCAACAAATTTTTAGGGGATTTTAAAAAATCTTTCTTGACCAAATGCATAGGTTCATTTTTTAAGAAAAATGCGTTGATTTTTAGTTCATTTTTTAAGAAAAATGAACCAAGATAAATTATCCTATATCGAAGCTTAGTTCGGACACATCTGATAGACAAGGTTGAAGTCTTCGTTGGAGACAAGACTAGTGCGGATAAATAGAGTAATTTGACCGGAGGAGATGGGGCGACTAGGTGTTTTGCGGCAACGCTCATTAGGCCGGCCGGATCTAAGCGGATTCGAGACTAATGACTGAACTTGGAGCGTTACGAGGCCGGACCGAACTGAACGGTTGAGATGGAAAACGAACGAGTGACCGAGAGCGACGGAGAGCGACGACTCCCGAGAGCTAAGGGCCTCTCGAAGTCACTTCGAACTTGTCCGCGTAATGCTGGACTTGGCCGGGGTGACTAATTAGCGATTTCGATCACCTGAATGACTGGAACACTAATTATTGCGTTCGAACAAGTAATTGAAGACGAGTGGAAATGTTGAGTAGGTACAATCAATACTGCAGCCGTGTTTTCCATTGATAACAAAGGTTTACAGAAAACGCTGCAAATTCCTACACAGGGGTTTACTATTCACGTGGCTTGCTTAATTTTTGCACACTACCTACCTATGTTAAAAACTCGTCAAATATTATAACTGAAATATGGTAACTCAGTACAAATTCTTGACATTGGATTGCCTCCTATACTTATCCAGGTAGGTAAGTGCATCCAAACATCAAATTGCCATAATGTTGATTTGGCATTCATTAAATAAAACTGTTTTTAGACAGTTGAAATTTGGCGCAAAAACATTCGCTGACACACGATATTTCTTTAAATACGACGAAAACCGAAAAGTCATCGCAGTTTACCCTACAAGCAGCCCTGGATTTTTCCTAGTCGCGTGAAACTGACCTCTTTTCTGCAAAGCTATGTAATTTCACAAATTTGAAGGTTTCGGGCTATGAGTTACAGTTTGGGCATAGAAAGCAAAAAAGTGCTTGAAATAATTACCCGAAAAAAAAATTTATTATTGGTTGCAAACCCTGCCTCACCCTTTTTTCCTCAGTTCAAGAAATCTGCCTCAAGTATTTACGTAAATTTACGTCGATATTTATATCGATGACTGGAATAAAATCGTCGAAAGTCCAACATTCTCGACTTTCCTGATCGTACCTAATTGATTTTGTTGTGAAAATTGTTTCTGAAAAATCAGTTTTTCGTCCTGCGCAAGTGCTCGCTGGAAAAGGACGTAAAATCTACGCGGCGGGGGGCATGTCAAAATGGTGGCTCGTGAAAGGAGTCACCTTACAATGTACCTTCCTTGCATAAAAGACTGCATATATAGGAGGTGCATTCTGAAAAGGGGTGTGGCACTGGTAAAGTCGTGCTTGAAGTACCGCCAAAGGACCGCCTTCTCTTTCATGGACCGCGGCTAATGACATATGGCTTCCCCTTCGTCCTACATGCACCGGGCCACCATCTTGGAAATGCTCTTGATGAAAGTGTAAACCAGAGGGCCGCATGTACGACTTGAGAATGGCACGAGGAAGGGGTTGCTCTGAGAGGCACCTGGCTCCATTTTTTCATATTCTCCTTTGGGAACATGAAGAGGCCGCGGAGTACCTTAGTAACAAGAACTGGCGGAAAGGAGGGTCAGAAAAGAGGGGTGCGCCATTTGCTAAAAAACTGCCTCTTCTTCCGCTCTTTGAAGTACCTACTACAAGCGCCTCCTATCCTTTTCTAACTTCCTTCTCATCTTCATTCCGTTCGGACGACATGAAAGGATTCGGATGCTGAATAGGCCGGACCCCCTCGCCGAAGAAAGGTTCGCACTGCGCATCCAGAAACTTTTTCGCAACGGGTGCATGTATAACAATGGATGCAGATGCAGGTAGTCATTAATCGAGATGACTCCGCCAGCTATGAAAAGGGTCGGCCATCGTGGCAAAGCGCCTACGCTCAAGTGGCTCCCAATGGACGGCGCCATTACCGGAATTGTCCCATCAGCGGAAGCTGTCTAATGGCACATTTAAACATCAGTCGGATTTCGGATTTATTTTTCATCGCTTTGTCAATATAAAACTATTCTACATATCGATCGACTTCTATTCTATCGAACCCCAAGTCGGATAATTGAAATGCTTTTGTTTCTAAAGTGTTTTGTCATTCAAATGCTATCACAAGGTCAACGTTTGACCCTACACGCGCAGCAGACTATAGATACAGGCGTAAAACCAAAAACTCAACCTGCAGCCAGGCAACATAGTCGTCCCTGTGCTCTCGTAGCAATCCATCTCTATTTTCCTCGTGTTATGCTACAATTCGAAGGGAAAATCACCGAAACAGTCCGAGTTTTGGGTTGCGGACCCTCGCCCATCCCCGGCCCTACAGAACAGATGCCCGTTTCCCACGTTTCTGTATCCTATTAACCGAAGGCCTCCCCGCCTACGTCTGCCCGGGTCTGCAGCCTCTTCCTCCAACTCGTCGAGGATTAACTCAAACCAAACATTTCCGCTTCAAGTCTCGGTAATCCTGTTTGCAGATTTACATTTTATATTAATCCGCGCCATTCGTTGGTCGGACCGTGATGGACATTAGTCCAAGAGGACGAGAAGAGTGAAGTATTCGTTGATCCGCTATGTCTGAAAAACCGCTCTTTGAAATAAAGCCGACAGAAAATATCGGGGTAAATTAGAAATGGCATTTTATGTGCCTTCAATGCTTATGAATCCACGGGGACGAATTTGTATGCAGAAGCCCTTGGGCAATTTATTATTTTTTTTTAATGAAATCAGCAGAAATATGAGGTGTCTCCTCTTATCCAGAGCATTAAACCCAGCATGCAAGTGATAGCTATGGGTTACTTCAGGATCCCGAGCAATACAATCAAAAAGAAATTGCCATTTTCCTCTTCCCCTAGAAGTGGATATACCTATGTAATTATCCAGGGAAAGTACACGTTCGGGAGGTACCTGCCTTTAGTGTCGTCACCGATGATAAACTCAGGTAATTTTCTGTTCTAGGTAATATTCACCAGGATCTTCTCCCTCCGCACTTTTGTCTCACTGATTCGCTCGAAGGAAAATTAGAAAAACCCAATTACCCAGGAATGAAATTCAAGAAAATAGCAAAGTCTTCCCTCTTCATTAAAGGGAAACGTCGGATGAAGGCAAAACACGGAGAAGGAGAAAAATAAGTAAAATGGATCTCGCTCCTGTCTACTGAAAACGGATAATCTGTCCGGTAAAGTGACTTTCATAAATCATGAAGGCGGAAAAGAATGACCCGCTTTTCCTCTGGACCAATCTTTAAAACAAAAGACAGATGATAAGTTCGGGGGAGGGGGGGGTGTTCCACCGGAGTCTGAGATGAGATGGGAAAGCATTTCAGCTGAAGCTGCCCACTTCGCTTTCATTCAGGCGCTCGGAAAAGTGAGACAGCTGAAAACTTGGCGCCTCTTAAAAAGTCCGACGAGCCCTGAACAAAAGAGCAAAGTCCGAAAAAGAGAGGCGAATGTTTTAAAGTTACGCTTCGATAGAAGGGACTTATATTCAACAAGAAGTGGCAAAAAGTGAAGAAAGAAACAGGAAGGCGTGTCAATTTCTCGCTTGATTTGAGATTGGCGTTGGAAACCGTCGTTTTTCCTTGTACCTCCCATTTCAAGGTTGATTGGGGATTTACGAGTTAGGTACTGTATTTGAGTTTGCAAAGATGCAGGTTAGAAATGCAGGTTAGGAATTGATGCATGCCATGATAGCATTTCACACGACCCTTCTTATTCACATTTTAGCCCGAAATCCCCCATAGCAAAACCCTCGTATGCTTTCTCGAACTTTCTTCACATTTTTTTGGCTTGAAGCAAACCAATTTTGGAGGCAAAGTAACATCGTAAAACTGTGAATTTTTCGGACTGTTTGCCTCATTCAGCTTTTACTCAAAAACTTAGCGTTTTAGTAAGAAGATTACTCTATCATAAATTAACGTACATTAATTACGCAGCAACTCACAGCAACTTAGGTGCTGTCAATCGCAAACACGATTTCAAGGTTCCAATTAAACGGAGCAAGCGAGCAACCTTGAAATTGGGATCTCAAAAATCGAGTTTGCGATTGACAGCTGCTTTGATAGTCTTCATACCATTCGGGTTTCATGGAATTTCCTTTTTTTTATTGGCCAATGTTAATATCACATATTATGTGCGTACGAAGGGCTGGCTCATCGAACGGCTCCTGTGCAAAGGAAGTGCTGTGAGTATGGCCCTATAGACACCTGCAGTAAGATGGAAAAAATGCCTTAATAAAAAAAAGTAGACTTGAGAAGTTTTTGGTCCACGTCTCCGACGAAAAAAATTAGAGTTCAAAAAACATCTTAAAATTAGGATGCTTTCTCAAAAGTATGATGCGAAATAACAACTAAGTATCAAGTATCTTGAAATTCAGTTGTTTTTGATGAAAAACTTCTTCATTTTAAGATGTTTTTGAAAACCCTTTCTGACAGTGTAGTAAGCATCGTATGAAAAAGCAATTCTTTGAGTACCTACCTCGGTTGCCTAAGGTTACTTCGACCTATTCCTTTCCTAGCTCGAAAATTCGACGCTTTCCTTTCTGGCGATCAAAAATATTAAACCGCACGGTTCAGCATACATCGCCCTATAATGCTCAAGCTGCTGGAGCTCCCGAACGGCGGAAGAAAACGCCGCGTTAGCGGGATCAGATTGTGGTGGAAGTGGGAGCCTCGCCATTACCCTTGTAGCACCTTTATTCACTATTTATCACGGTAATTCACAGCACGGACCATTAAACGGAGGCGAATCACTGAGTTACTGCAAAGCTTCGCTCGAAGCGCGGTTAGACCGCTTGGAGCGATAAGTTATGTTTTTATGCGCGAGCAGGGAACCCTTTAGGAAAACAACGCACTTAGCGTGAACTTTATTTCGAAGCGAAACGCTTTTTCGCCCAATGGTGTTCAACCTACGGTGGAAAATGAGCGTGGAAAGAGGTTTCTGAGTATAGTGAATAATATGAAACGCAAATGGAGTGAATGGGAGAATATTAACGGAGGTCTGCCCTTTGGATTAATGGAGACTTTTTGGAAATATAGCCGAATTTTTTCATGCTTGTGCAAAAAGTGAATAACCGGTTAGCTTATGAACATTTAAGGGGCATTTCGAAGGGTATCTCGAATTGAAGGAGGCGTGAATTTTGATGAATCTTCACAGAACTGATACAATGGTGCATCTCTGTGAGTAAATCTAGATGGCTCGCACGCGGAAAGTTCTGAGCGTTTGAAAAGATGGCAAACCCAAAATAAAGATCTGCTATTTGAAGCTTTGGTCAAGTCGAAGTTCATCCAGAAGTAGCGACGTTCAAATGCCTGCCTTTCAAGGTCTGTTCGCGAAGGAGATGCGGAGGCTGCTCTCTTAGGACGTTAGGCTGTTCCTGGGTAATGCAAGGATACCCCCAGACGGAATTTCAGTACGCATCGTTCGGAATGGAACGAACAAGCATAACCAGCAACACCTCCTACAGTTACCACAGATCGGAACCACAGAATTCTAACATCCGCAATCAGGATTTCAACAATAGACGTCTCAAACCGAACTCAACAGACCTTTAGCTTCTAACCCTCAATTCCTATAGTTCGCTACTCCAGCAATTCTTCGTTATTTGTATAATGAAGCAATTCAAGTTAACCAAGTTTTCATTTTGGGTTACGGAGTATAGGTAGACACCATCTGAAGAAAACTAGTCGAAACTAGGTAACTTTAGTTTTCAGGCTTCTATCGAGTTAGATTCGCCTGCAGAACTCCGGAGCCATGAGTTTAACAAGTTGGGAGTTATAGAATGGCCCAGACGGGGGAATAGTTTGCTCCCACTTTTTTCATACGAGTGTTGAATATCGGTTACTTGCTCCCGCAGGGAAACGCGATCCTCGGGGAAAAGCTGCGAGTAACTTTATGGAACTTTCCATTGGTATACCTAGAATTGGATTATTTTCAGAATCCGCTAGTTCCTTTGTGACTGGGAGGTTGAAAGCACTATGAGCGTTCAATTATGGCGACAATGCCACGGATAAGACATTTTGCATAATATGAGGTGACCTGTTTGAGTTGAGGATTTTGATTTGCGATTCAAAACGATCAGAATCGGTTCAGTATTCAAAAAGTTCTATGCTTTCGAAGAAATTTTGGAATTAGAACGGAACCTATTGGAATTTGACCATCGTAAATTCTCAAGCTCCACCAATATCCGCCACAATCAAAATCAGAGCCAATCGCATTTTCTAGGCAGATCCGAGCAGAAGCGCCACATGGGAATGGGGCGCAATGGCGGCGAGGGACATTCCGATGGACTCCGTCGACAACGAAGGACGGGGGACGTTGAAAAAGCCGAAGACAGATATATTGTAGAGACCGGTGTAGGAGGCTGGAAATAATGGTGATTGAATGTCATTCGACGGCCAGGAACGCAGGAGCGACCGAGGGAAAATGAAGGGCAGGTAATTATGCAAATGTAATACAAACCGGGCAATAAATTCACTTGAAGTGGATCACGGACTCAGCTCTTCTGGGCCGTTGATTGTGCCAACCGACCGTTCCGACAGGAAAGCGCTGGCATTGCACAATGCGCGAGCATCGGACTGGTCAAAAATGTTTTCCCCGTTCCTTTTCAGCCGAAAAAGGTTGAAATTGTGGAATAAATCGAGTTAACTCGGTTTCCAAGCATTGTAAACTGGCATGGGATAGCAGGGTTGGCAGTTTGATGAGGATGGAAATTCCCCTGACCAGTTTCCAGCAGTAATCAATGGACTCGCCATTGAAGCAACAAGATTCGAGCTACTGTAATCAATCTTGCGTCGGGAGGCGGCTATTTTTTGCCGAACTTTTGAGTTCAGATTAAAAATCATGGGGAGGGGGGTAGGTAGGCCAGTCATCGAATGACTCTGAGCCAATCGGTCCAATGTCCGTTTTCTTCAAAAAAATGTCCTGATATTTGCAGTTTGTGGCCTCACTCGCTTTGGCGTTGGGTCTTGGGAAGGGGACTTTTGGTTTTATCGTCTTCTACCTACTCCAAACGCGTTCCCGAAGAAAAAGACATCAGTTTCGATTTTTTCTAGCCGGGACCCTATTTTGAGCTTCATGGACAAGACTAACGAACTTCAAGCTTTAATGTTTGGAAAATCTTTGAAAAATTGGCTATTGGATCTAGTGTAAACCTTTGAGCCTTGGGGGGAGGGCCATGGGACTCGAGGCTCCAAGGTTTACCCCCCTTAATCCACCACTGGGTCTGGAACAACGAGAAGGGAAACATCTTTTGGGGAAGAATGGTTATAAAACTGTCTTTCATGTACCTTGTCGACCTCAATTGGATATTATGAAACCCCAATTATCGAGGATGTAACCAAACAAACTAAAAAAGGCAATTTATTGTTAAAGGCAATTGTTTCGGGCAATGGTGAAACAATTGACAGATTAATTACTAGCGCTATCACCCTTCGTTTCCTTTTTCCTGCTCCCTACCCACCCCAGCTATCTCACCCTCCTTATCACTCTTCTCACCAGCTCTCCCAACTTCACTTCTTTTCTTATATGGAAGCATAAAATCCGTCGCGGAGTAAAATGAGACAAGTCAGTCGATATGATTCAATTTTACGACGCAGTAACGCTGAATTGCGCATGAGTCCCAAAGTTGGTAGACGTATACGATTCTGAACAAGAAGACTTCCATTTTCTGAATCGGACCGATCCCACAGTGAGTACCTGCTTCGCGCTGAAGCTTCCGATCTATTTTACTACGGTAGATCCTCAGCGGCGTCTTTTCTCTCGAAAAAGCTCCAATATGCGCCGTTGAGGAGTCGGAGCGAAACGGTAACTACAGAGTGAACGCAGTACAAAAGTACGGAATATAGGAAAAGGTTAGCCCTTTCTGGAGGGTTTTCTTTCGTTTATAGCCCCCTGTTACTGTTATTGTTCGCCTTCGTAGGTAGTGCAAGTTTACCGGCCAAAACGAACGGGGATTTGTGTTCGGCTGAATGTGGTTTCCTGTAGCTCCGGAAAACCGATGCCTTAAAGTCATTTGGTGAGTGGCCTCTGGTTATTTTCGGTAAGACAAGGCTATGTTCTCCTTTATTTTTCGATTATACTGAAAGCATTATCTCGAAGGCAGCTGTAATAAAATAGTTGATATATCACGCTATTAGATATATAGAAAGAAAAACAAGTAATCTCCTCGACACGCCGAAAATTAATTCTTGGTGCGAAATGAACCTCAATAATCCCTATGGGTGGTTCTATTGAGATTAAAAGATCTCATACGCATAATCAAACTCGAAGTCAAACTCACAATGACACGGAAACTCGAACCCATACTCAAACTCACAGAGGAACAGAAACTTTAACTCGTAGTCGAACTTGGAGAAAAACTCACAATGAATCAGGAACTTAAACTCATAAACAAACTCGAAGTCAATTTTACAATCAATCAGAGACTCAAATTCATCATCGAATTCGAAGTCAAACTCACAATGAAACAGTAAATCAGACTCACAATGGAAGAGCAACTCAAACTCACAATGTTACAGACTCTCAGACTCATAATCATACTCGATGTCAATTTCACAAACAATCAGAGACTCAAACTCATAATCGAAATCGAAGTCAAACTCACAATGAAACAGAAACTCAAACTCATAATCGAAATCGAAGTCAAACTCACATTGAAACAGAAACCCAAACTCATAAACGAAATCGAAGTCAAACTTACAATGAAACAGAAACTCAAACTCATGAACGAAATCGAAGTCAAACTCACAATGAAAAAGAAACCCAAACTCATAATCGAAATCGAAGTCAAACTTACATTGAAACAGAAACCCAAACTCATAATCGAAATCGAAGTCAAACTCACAATGAAACAGAAACTCAAACTCATAATCGAAATCGAAGTCAAACTTACAATGAAACAGAAACCCAAACTCAAAATCGAAATCGAAGTCAAACTTACAATGAAACAGAAACTCAAACTCATGAACGAAATCGAAGTCAAACTCACAATGAAAAAGAAACCCAAACTCATAATCGAAATCGAAGTCAAACTCACAATGAAACAGAAACTCAAACTCATAAACGACATCGAAGTCAAACTTACAATGAAACAGAAACCCAAACTCAAAATCGAAATCGAAGTCAAACTCACAATGAAACAGAAACTCAAACTCATAATCGAAATCGAAGTCAAACTCACAATGAAACAGAAACTCAAACTCATAATCGAAATCGAAGTCAAATTCACAATGAAACAGAAACTCAAACTCATAATCGAAATCGAAGTCAAACTCGCAATGAAACAGAAACTCAAACTCATAATCGAAATCAAAGTCAAACTCACAATGAAACAGAAACTCAAACTCATAATCGAATTCGAAGTCAAACTCACAATGAAACAGAAATTCAAACTTATAATCGAAATCGAAGTCAAACTCACAATGAAACAGAAACTCAAACTCATAATCGAAATCGAAGGCAAACTTACAATGAAACAGAAACTCAAACTCATAATCGAAATCAAAGTCAAACTCACAATGAAACAGAAACTCAAACTCATAATCGAATTCGAAGTCAAACTCACAATGAAGCAGAAACCCAAACTCATAATCGAAATCGAAGTCAAATTCACAATGAAACAGAAACTCAAACTCATAATCGAAATCGAAGTCAAACTCGCAATGAAACAGAAACTCAAACTCATAATCGAAATCAAAGTCAAACTCACAATGAAACAGAAACTCAAACTCATGAACGAAATCGAAGTCAAACTCACAATGAAAAAGAAACCCAAACTCATAATCGAAATCGAAGTCAAATTCACAATGAAACAGAAACTCAAACTCATAATCGAAATCGAAGTCAAACTCGCAATGAAACAGAAACTCAAACTCATAATCGAAATCAAAGTCAAACTCACAATGAAACAGAAACTCAAACTCATAATCGAATTCGAAGTCAAACTCACAATGAAACAGAAATTCAAACTTATAATCGAAATCGAAGTCAAACTCACAATGAAACAGAAACTCAAACTCATAATCGAAATCGAAGGCAAACTTACAATGAAACAGAAACTCAAACTCATAATCGAAATCAAAGTCAAACTCACAATGAAACAGAAACTCAAACTCATAATCGAATTCGAAGTCAAACTCACAATGAAGCAGAAATTCAAACTTATAATCGAAATCGAAGTCAAACTCACAATGAAACAGATACTCAAACTCATAATCGAAATCGAAGTCAAACTCACAATGAAACAGAAGCTCGAACTCATAATCGAAATCGAAGTCAAACTCACAATGAAACAGAAACTCAAACTCATAATCGAAATCGAAGTCAAACTCACAATGAATCGGAAACTCAAACTCATAATCGAAATCGAAACACTACTCAAACCTACTTCTCCCATCTACTCAGAATGAGTTCGAGCTTCTGTTTCATTGTGAGTTTGACTTCGATTTCGATTATGAGTTTGAGTTTCTGTTTCATTGTGAGTTTGACTTCGATTTCGATTATGAGTTTGAGTTTCTGTTTCACTATGAGTTTGAGGTTCTGTTTCATTGTAAGTTTGACTTCGATTTCGATTATGAGTTTGAGTTTCTGTTTCACTATGAGTTTGACTTCGAGTTGATTATGAGTTTGAGTTTCTGTTTCATTGTATGTTTGACTTCGATTTTGATAGTGAGTTTGAATTTCTGATTCATTGTGAGTTTGAGCTTGTGTTCCATTGTGCGTTTGAGCTCCGGTTTCATTCACACTGTGAATTTCACAGTCTGGATTTTCTTCACATACAAGTTCTCCGAACGTATTTGTCATTATCATACATAATAGGTTGTTTCCCAATGTTGATAACCCAATGTTGGTTGTTGAAATTGATTTAATTCTTGTGCGTTTGTCCCCCTAAGTTAAAATCCCGAGTACGAGCCGGTCTTTATCCTCTCATACGGAACGATAAGTCAATCCTCCAATCTTTTCGAAGTAGCTACAATATTGTACCCATAATTTACGGTAGACGTTTTCAGTTATTTTATATAATAAGAAAGTGGGTGCAATTTAAGAATCGTTTATCACGATGACAGCTGAGAAATGAACCGCCGTCGAACTCTCTCGAAAGGCAACATGATCATTAAGAAGAATGATGTTCGGTAGATGGCGTTTTCGGGGGAGAAGAGACCACATCAACGGGCTATACAGACTATTGGAGTGGAAGCTAATTTTCTAGTTGACAGAGCCCCCTGCACACTATAATACGCCAAGGGTCCAAATGGAAGCACTTCCTACCTCTTTCGCTCTCTTTTCGTTTCTCGTTCTATTTTTTCTCCTTTACTGGTTGAATTGGCATTCGAAGTATGTTCAAAAGGTCCGTAGCGCCTCCGGCCTATTGCCGGCGGACCCCTCCTTTTGTCGAAGGGTGGTCTTTGTCCAGAAACCGGATCCTTATTTGAAACAATATTGCTCTACGCTCTTAAAAGGCAGTGGGCGGACGATCCGAGCAATTGCACTTCAGGAATTCGATTCGAGCAATCGCTATCAAGACCGTGAAATTGTTTCAGAGCCCGCGATGAATGATGCGTATGTCGAATCATCAGGGGCGATGAGTAATTAGAATTCTGACACTCCTTATGAAACCGATTCTGAGCGAATGTGCAGGTTTAGGAATTGTCAGAACCTTCAATAAGATTTCGATACTTTTCATGGGCAATTTTACTCTTCTTCATTGATTAAGTCTTCATAAATTAATGCTGGCAATAAATTTTATTCGATTTCTCAGTATAGAAGGTGATTAATGAAAATGCTTCTTATTTATCTCCCCTGACTCGTTCAATTATATGAATTCTGAGGGCAAAATGGATACTTTTTCAAAAATTGTACAAAGTAAGTGGGTTTATAAAACTCCCCTTGCTGTACCTATACCTTTATTATTTTCTCTGTTTGTGAAAAACGTTCGGAGACGCTCAGTTATCTGTTTTATACTAAAAAATGTTAAGCTCTGAAGATGAACAACACACTTTCACGTCGCGTCTGCTTAAAATTAAAATCTCAAATGTCTGCCAAAACTCATTAATATCAACCTCCTAGAAGTTGGTTTTGGCTGGCGGTGAGTTCATAAATATTAAAATATCATTACTATGTATTGTACCTACGCTAAATTGAAACAATTGATTTGGAAAATTTTCATGAATTTTGATAAAAAATTTATTTTGCAGTATGGTGGTTGTGCACACTTATAACACACGATTGAATATCAATCATCTCTCCAAATAACAATAAGCTCGCAAATCCCTTCTTTGTAAGAAATAATTACCTGGACGGAAATAAATTCAGAAAAAACGATTACGTTTACGGCAGATGATTAGGTAAGTACAGCGAAGCTGTCACTTCCATAATTCAATGTGAAAGTTTCGTTTATTCTTTTCCAACAACTTGTTACATAATTTGGATATTTGACTCTGGCATTTTTTATCAACTCGACACTGGATTGGGATGATACCGGCACGTAAAAGCTTTTCACACTTTTGAACGTATTTGCACCGCGTTCCCTATATAAGCCGGGCGGCCTTTGGAAAAAATTCACTCGCCTCTGTTTTTTTGTTAAAGAATAATATGGCCGGATATTTTTCTGCTGTGAGTACGTGATTATTTTAGTGTACGTAATAGCTGATAATAATTGGAAGGAGGATGGGTGATGTGGCATAGTAGGACACTCGAATTTCTCGTTTTATGGAATGCTTTATTACGATGCCGGTGGCTCAGGCCATACAATTTTTGCATGAATTGTGTTTTCATTTTCAGGTCCTTGTTTTATGGACAGTGGTAGCTGCATCATTTTGTGAAGAGGAAGTACTGATCACCCCAAAACCGAAAAGCATAATCAGCAGTGAGTAGTAGCCATGACTTTTAAAATAGATACAAACTATAGGATGGTAGGTGATAGGTGATAGGTGATAGGAAAAACCTTGTCAACCATATTCTTATTTTGTAATCTTCATAACAGCAGGACTTGTTTGAAGGATTGGGGTGGAACGGCGTATATTACGTTCATAACATTGTATTCCAAGGTTATAGGTAACCGATTGTCCATAACGGGTAGCTTTATGGTGGAGATTTCGTATTGAGAAAAAGTTCAAAAATCGAACGCCCATTCTAGTTGAAAAATTATAGTTTTACGAGATTAGCCAAGATAAATTTAAAAACAAATTACGAAAGTGAGCCCTATCGTTCAAAACTGGTTACCTGTTTCAGTTAAAAGCGAACCACTGACATTTCAACAAGCAGATTACTCGAAGGACGGGAGTTTTGAGCAGCAATACCGACTGGCTCATTTCAACCATCTTGGTGTAAATCCTTACAACAGATTGACATTCGATGCTTACAATCGACAAGCGTTCAACCCCTACTTCAACCACGCAGTGCCAACCATCTACGGTTTCAACTCCGGAATCCCTGGCTTTGGATTAAGTCATCATTCCTATGGACTGAACATTTTCGACGCCGGCGATTCTTATGATAAAAACTGGTATCCGGGCGCACTGCCTCCGTTCTATTGAATGCCACGGAAATTGATTTTCGAGTTATCACAAAAATAGTCGAGTGCTTAACGGCTCCGACTTGGGTCCTCTAACGAGAACCTGAGGTACCTAGGTTATTTTAAATATATTTTTTTGTGAGATAGTAAATGCTTTTTTGCAGACTTTATAAAACAAATGTGTGCAATTCTAATCCACGTAGAATGATATGGATTTTCATACTTTTCTAGCGATTTGTAAAAATTTAATAGATTTCAAGTTTTGTGTGCATGGCAAGACCCTGAACGAGTGTTCAAAAATATTTTCCACCACTTTTGAATTCAAATTCTCCGTCGAAATTTTCTATCAAATCGCCTGCTGTGCAGGGTCGAGCCAAGATGAAACTAGTTTTAGACGCTCGCATATTTCACGCTGCCATTACGTAGTGCCACAGCTGCATAAAACTAGAGCTAGATTTGTAGACTAGAGCTCTCTAGCCAATGTAAGCAGTATGCATGCGGTTTGAGCCCCAACTCCCCCAACCTGCAGCGGCTCCGGAGGCAATTTATTGCGACATACTGGCGCCGTTGGAGGCCCAACTAATTAATTTGTGGTGACAATGCGTCTTATCGGAGTTTGATCGTCGAGTTGTGGGGAAATCGGCCGTCTCTCCTGTCCGTGGCGTAAGCCGAGTACGCCAGAACGTTTGGCCTAAAGCTTTGCAGTAATGGCTCTGCTATAGAATTGAAGTGCCAATTTGCAAGGTATTTTCGACTCTAGGAATGGATGTACATAGCAAATATTTTGGCGAACCAAAGCATTTCAAAATCCTTCGTTCCTTTTTCGAGCCCGAGAGTTTTTTTTTATTTCTTGCGCTTTTGCTGGAATTGCCAATCATTGATGAACAGCCACAATACATTTGAATCGTGCAGAACTAAAATTACTCGTTCTTTTAACCGCATCCGAAAAAACGGTTACTCAAGTTGACTTGTCGTAGGGATTGTTTTGTTGCCTTTTTACCCAATTTTCAAGGCGTTGGGTAGTCAGTCGGGCTTTAAGCCAATTTGTTTTTAAATCGGAGAATATGATTTAGGTCTCACCTTTAGGTATTCTACCTCGAAATAAGCAACGTATAGGTATAAATATCAAGTTCTGCAAGAAATGAGATTGTTTTTCAAGGATAAAAAACCCGAAGTCCTAATAACGATGACGTTTGGGCAACGGGGGGTGTGTATTATTATGACTGGCTCTTCGCAAGATTGAGACCCGGGGAGACCTTCTCAATCGGCGGGCAACAAGACAACTTCACCCGGTGACGATTGATAGGACAATGGGCTCCGTTTGGCAACCAGCTCCAGCATCCCGAAGACTGGTACCCTATCCCGCCAACCCCCTCGGGGCGCGTTCATACCTTGCGGGAAATCAATAGGCCGGGCAAAAATGGCGATGCTGTTTTGATCAAAAATTAGAAGCACTCTAAATCTCTCATGCCGGTTTCATCTTCAGATTTTCCTGACTCAATAAAATTCAAACGAATTATACTTGGAGTACATTACAAAAACAACCATTGTCAAAAAAATCGAAAATGGAGATTTCTGAGCATTCTGGTAGCTCTCGGTAGCGCGCATAAAATGAGGAGTACTCCTGAAAATCAACTTTTGTTTACTTTGGTTGTTTTTGTAATGAATTCGTCAATTGAGAAAACGTTTGATTTTTAAGGGCACGATGGAATTCAAAATCACCGTCGCAGGGAATGCATCTGATAGAAAATTCAACGTTTGACATTTTGTACTCTACCACATTTTCGCCTAAAACTCCATTTCGGCCATAAAAACCAGAGATTGAAAAAAAAGCTATTTTGGCCGCAATAGTACCCCCTCCCCCACCCATAGACTATAATTGAGGACTTTTGGGTACAAAGGGCCTGAGTGCCAAAAACAGAAAAATGCGTTTTATCAAGTTTTTGGGGCCCAAGTGCCATCCGCCAACGTTTAAAAATGAGCGGGACGGGGAAATCTTATCAAAAGTTTCAAAAATCGTCGCTAGATGGCAGCGGTTCGGACCTAACATGTACGGAATGGATATTTAAATTGTTGATAACTTTTATTTAAATTTTTGGCACTTAGGCCCTTTGTACCCAAAACGCCTCAATTATTCAAGTGCGGAAAACCTTATTTTATGTTTCTGACACAATACCCTTAAGATTCATGTAAAAAAAGACCGAAGTAAAATCCATTATTTTTTTTTAAGTTTGTCCTTGGGAAAATACCTTGGGTTTTTCATTGGAAATTGGGTTTTTAATCTTTCTCAATCCTGGCGAATCGTGGAATATTGCCAATCTTTCTGTTATGTAGATACCTTCAAAGTTGGTAGCACCAACCCAAAGGCTACTCAAAAAACCTTTTTTGCTGGAGTTTTAGAGTTATCAAAGAATCGTCATGAGAAAAAGATTAAATTTTAGAATTTTATTAGAAAATTTGTGAAAAAAAATTGTTTTTTTAAATGTCAAAAATTACCTAGTTTTCATATCAGTTTTTGACCATCAATTTTGACATTCGAAGGGTAAACAATTTGAAAAGAATACCTTTTAGAAATCCATTGAGCCCCAAAAAAGTAGTTTCTATAGGAAAACATTTTTACGGGTTCTTCGCACAATGTGAACCATGCATCGGCCTCCAACCTTTCCTAGCCCGATTGTCCTAACTTGACAAATAGTAGACGGTGGTCGGCGATATATCTGAAGGCAGCAAATGGATTTATCTGCTTTATCAGGCGAGGGTCCGTGAATATCATTAGCTTAGACACTTCAAGTCAAGTCGTCACCGGACGGAAAAGACGACTATTTATATGGTACAATGGCGATGCCCTGACGGCATTTCAACGCACTTGACTGTTTTAATTGAAACACGGACATGTTGCCGTCGAGCTCTCGAGCGCATTCATGAGGTTTATATTCTAGCTGAAAATCAAGTTATGCGATTCAGGTCAGAAGAGAGTGAAATGCTTGAACGTGAATTCGAAATTGTTTACTTCGTACATGTTCGAGAAATAAATGTTATGAGTCTTCGAATAAAGAAAAATCCCGTAACTATTACGAATAATAAGAGTATTTTTCCAATATTCCATCAACGGTTTGCCTATTTAGAGCAAATCATTATCCATATTTAGTTAGGTACGAAAACAATTCAGTGGTTACACCAATATATCATGAGAAATTCTCTACATTGAGATGACTGTTGTATGTATCGAATTTGATAAAAAGGGACTCAATTCAGTATTTCACGTCTCATTTAGGGATTTTTCAAGAATTTGTATAACAAAATAAGTAGCCACCTACTTAGTGCACAAATTACACAATGTTTCGATCTAAAAAAGTATAATAATTATACTTATTAGTAATTATTACTTACCTATTAAAGACTGCAAAATTCGACTCAATACTTTAGGTTCCTGGTCAAATACATTTTTACAAAAAAAGGTTGCAACTCTTCACTAAGAAAAAATAATTTTTTGGGATTAGTTTCAAAAAACGACAGAACTTCTACCACGGCCTCTTTTGTGACTGCTTCTACAACCACTAACTTTTGTCACTTCTTGCGAAATTTCTTCAACTTCTTCAACAACCACAAAGCACTCTAGGCATAGGATAAAAAAGGTGAAGATGATTCAGTCATGAATCAGAATGTTAAGCAAGAGAGATACGTGCGTCGCACAATAGGTAAATAGATTTCAGTATTCATTATACCTTTGCTGTGTGTTAAATTTTTTCAAACGTCAGCCGTAATTCAGCTTGTACGTTAGCCCTTCTCGATTCAGCAGCCCGAGTACCTGAAGGTAGGTAGTAGTACCTGAACATCTATCTTGTTATCTGTCCACTCCGTTGACAGAAGGTGACAAGTAGGTAAGTACGTTGTTCAAGTCGAAAGACAACAACTTCGATGTTTTCCTCGGACAAGGGGCAGATCGGGTGTAATCCTGTTATCGGCGAGTACTTGATAGCCTCTCGTGGCACTGGCAGGTTGTCAACCTGTTTGCACAACTGTATTGGCCAACTACACGCAAGCACCGAGATACATCTTTACCGTAGAATGTGGATTTTCGGAGAAAATTGAAAATATTTCGAAAATGTATGAGGAATTATCAATCCGGGAAAAATTTGAATCGATTTTGACAGGTTCCGACATTTTTTCAGCACAAAAATTGAACTTGAGTTTTCATTTTCCAAGTCCTAACTGCCACACTCTTCTTATCGGCAGATACCTAATTTCCTCTTAAATATCAGGTGATGCCAAGACAATTTAATTGATCCAGGTTGAAATAATCATATTGTTTTATTTCGAATCACGAAATAGATCCACGATCTTGAGGAAAAGGTGTGCACAGCTGGGATCATTAGTTCCGTTCAAAATTGCCCACAACACGATTTTCGAAGGTCCAGCAGCCTCTACTTTTAGATTGAAAAAGTCGCGAAGCTCAACTGGTGAATTATGGAAATCTGCTTGGTAAAACCTTCACATTCTTAACTAACTTGAGCGCATCTACTTCAACCCGAAAGCCTGAAAGTCTTCTTGATTCATACGTGGCTATTTATTAACGTTACCAAGGCTGCAAAACTTCCGGCATTGAGACCGAAGATGGGCTCTTTTCTGGGTAAATGAGGGATAAGACTTACCTACTTCATTTCATGATAAAGTACACCCTGTACGCTGAAGTTTATTCTTGGTTTTTGGGAAGCTTCACCCTTAAGTAGAGGGTGTAGCGGTGGAATGAAATTATTTTAGGCACCTGGGCTCCACCGGCTGAAGTACTTCAGCTTTCCATTAGTCTTGCTAAGTGGTGAAATTCATCTTCGCAAGAATGTGTAATTACACCTTTTTCTGACGTTCCTCCACTACGCCAACTCGGCGAATAAAACGTGGAAAAGCCTTTCTTCCCCTAGCCAGTATTTCTGGTGAGTTAAGGATGAAAAGAGGCAGGGGTCGGACCGGGCGTTTATTAAAGCTCTTTTTATGGAAGAAAATTCCTGAGGGTAGCTCGCCGTTTAAAGACAAAAGAAAAACGGAAGCCGAGGGTTTTAGAGAACGTTTTCAAAATGGAGAAAGGCTTTTCTACTTTTTTCACCACTCCTAATGCTTCCAAGGTTCAAGGAGATTTTGGTGTAAGCGGCACGAGTTTATGTGACGCTGAGTCTTCTTGATCCCCGGCTTGGCGTATATATTTTCCCTCTACATTTTTTAAAATCATGTTTTATGAATGTTTGTCTGTGAGGTGAAATTTTAATCAGTGTAGGTAAACGCTCAGTATAAACTATAGCTGATCTTTGGATCTCATCTATTTGAATAGAGGCACCTATTCTTACCCATACGTTATGGGCCATATCTACCCACCAACCGATTCTTAACGTGTCAGGTGAATGGGCACCTTTAGCTAGGCTTGTAAAATAAACACTTTTTGCCAGTTGGCTTGGGTTTTTTGGTTGCCCAAGGACGGCACCCTTAAATTTACTACTCAAACCATTCGATAGAAATCCATACGAAATAAATCCGTGGTGTATGGTGTGTTCCATTGATATCCGAAAAACTGCAAAAAAGAATTCTGTTATTCCGAGGCCAGATTGGTCCAGCTAATGTGTTTGGTGCTCGAATAGTCCGAAACAGTTTCGCAGCAGGAAAAGGTAGACTATTATGTAAGACCTTGAGGTCTTGCGTTTTGGTCTTTTTGACTTCAACGATACTGCTAATCCAGTTTTTCATCAAATTTTTAACGCCGTATTTAGCTAATTACTACTACTAACTAATAAAAAGGTAGGTATCTACAATAAAATGTACCACCACGTTAATGAGTCGTTGAAAGTTGGATGAAAGTTACATCCATCACATTCAGCGCTTCAAGATAAGCAAAGTCACCAAATAGAGTTACAGATGCGTGGAAGATCAAGAACGAAATGGTTGATATCAAAGAGGGGCGAGGTGGAAGAGCATAAGTTGACCCAAAAAAACTAGGTACTAGAGAGGTACCTACGTGAAAAATCGATGAATTGCACTGGTCAGGTTCAAGACTGGGGTTTCTCAAAAAGAACGAGTTTCCAAGTGTTTACATCAACTTGCAAAGCCGTAAACTCGCGGTTTACCACATTCGGCTAACTCACTTTTGCCCAGCACTTTCCACGGGAGTTGACGTGTATTACCAACCCCCCTCCCCTACCCTGGTCACTCTTCGACACCAAAAGATCCCAGCCGACTCACACAAGCTTGATCTTAGAGGTGTTCTGCTTGGATTTTTATGATGTGGTGAAGAGCTGTAAATCCAAAGAAATTTAGGAAATGATGCATGGGAAAAAAATCAAAATCACATTTTTCGAGGAAGTCCCCACAGGACTCTTTCTTATTATCACTTATGATCACTACTCTACCCATCAGAGATAGTGGCTTCATTCTTTCCAAAGCCAAGAGCAAATTAGTGCTTATATTTCTACTCGTAAACTAGTCTTCGATAAATCCTAGTTCCATTGCCCATCAACAACCAACGTAAACATCAATAAGCACAGAATATGCTTCCAGGATACATGGGCAATAATCTCAGGAAGCATAATTCCATCAAGACCATTAATGCCGCAAGGCAATGTTAAAGGCCGGTATTGTTTTGGCCATATTACGGATCATATCAGTGGTAAGCCACCCCTATCACAAGCAGGCAGCGACAGTAACTCTGCTCTCACATTCGGTGAATGTGAAAACCGTCATTTTCAAAGAGGAGGACTACATGAGGCCATGTTTCGACGTGGAGACCGTGCAGATTCTCGTGGCTCGACGAGTCATGCAAGATTTGATCCCGAAGAAACTCACGAGGGACTATCCCGCTCTCTTGGAGTACATAAACAAGGCCGAAATCATTCTAAAGATGAAAACGCGAGACGAAAAGGAATATTCGTACATGAAACGGGCATTTTACGACGCCTTGGGAGGCTATCTGTACGCTTACACTATCCCCGTCCTGAACGAAGCGTTCTACGCCGGTAAAGTCGAGTACCACGTAGCAAACGAGCTGCAACACGTTTTGAGGAGAATGATGACCTACCTGAGCACAAACGGTGGCCAATGGGCGGATCCGTGCGACATGGATAAAATACCGACCAAGGTCCAAGCCCTCACGCTGAATCTATGCCTGCAAGATCAGTCGTGCGACAATTTCATCATCGCCAGCGACTTGCAGCAGAATCTCGAAGAAGGGGAAGGGACCTCTCAGGGTAACAAGACGAATTGCATCACAGAACCGCCGAAAATTCAACTGCCGTTCCTGGATGACGACTCGTATCCGAACGCGATCGTCGTCCCGTTCAAAGAGCACGCACTGTTCAGCCTGATGGCCTCGTGTACGATCAATATCGTTCCCAAGTATTACATTCTCGCAATGAGGTGCCTCTCTCATCCGCAATTTTCCAACGAAGACATCATTTTTTTCAACCAACGCCTGCACAGGTGGATCATGACAGTTGTCCTTCCCCATCTTCAGGATACGGACAGATTTTTCCCAGGCTTCGGCGGCATAATGAGGGTTGTCGAAACTATGAACAAACGAGGCCTGACTTCGACAGCAAGTTTCAAGCCGAACATGAGGCCGCTCAACGGATCGTACGCAATACCGATCGACCTGGACGAAAAATGGTACTCGGCATACGTGAAGAAACTTACCGAAATGCGGGCTCTCGTATGGGAGTGTATCGGCATCGTGGCGATTTTCCTCGCTTTGGTCCTTTTCCATCTGACGAGGAAAGCGTACTTCGATGAGCCATGCCCTTGCGATACTCCGGGAACAAGCAAAAAAGAAGATACCGAAGTTGAAGAAGAAGAGGAAGGAGAAGGTGGATCGGAGAAGAGCGAAGTTATAGTGCAGTCGAGTTATTCGCTCTATGACGTTCACAGTCGGTCTCGCCTGTCTCCGAAAAGAGGCGCGAATAAAGCGAAACGAAAATTTATGCCCAAGTCCCAAAGATATTAAAGATGTGTTAAACTTTGCTAGAAGTTGTCGTAAAATTGTTGTTTTTCCCTCAGGGATAAGAGAGATTTTACAAAGAGAATTTCCCCGAAACGTTTTGATCGATTTTATTTGATTACATGCCTTTTTCATTGCTGTAAAGCAAGATATTCTTTTGCATTGCAGCGAAAGACGACGCCTCACCCAAATCTCGACAAGCTCTCACATATTTGTTCGTTTTCTATAACAAGGATTGAATTTTCTTCGAAATTCGGTCGCTCCCGATAAAAAGACAAGTCGGTTAAGCATTGCCTTTAAACGGATTGCCTACGGAGGACCAGTCAGAGCTGACTGTTATTAGTTCAAGTGTGATCGGAAAGTCTCCATGTGAGGGAGGACCAGGCCCGGGGGTTTATTGGCGTGCCGTAAATTCTCAACAGTTGAGTTTCAGTTTTGGAATGTAATCTCAAACGGAGAAGTGCAGGACCGGGGCGGGTCCATTGGGAACCAGTTCCAGTGAACCACCCTTCTCTAAAGCTTAAAACTTTGTTTATACACGCTTTCCTCCCCTCCTCATACCGTCATGCAATTTCCTACAATATAACAGTGGAGAAGCTTCCCTTCAACTTTGCCCATTTAGCAGCCGGTTGGAAGAGCCGAATTCCGCCGAAGGCCAAATATTTGTTCCATCAAGGGCGACCCCCTTTTCACTGAGATTTTCCAAAATATTGTTTTAGCTCGATTATTAATGGAGACCGATATTAAAATCAACGGCTTTTCTGCTTCTTTTCTGTTCTATCGGATCGGTATAAGAACAAAGTACCCCATTTCGATTCGTTTCAGAGCGCGTTTTCTACTTAAAGGTACCTACTGTCCTGAACTTTGTGGAAAAATTTGAATCTCTAACATACATTTCATATAGGGGAATCTTTTGTTCGATAATCGGAGAAAGCGAAATTCTCGCTTATACTCGCAGCTCTCATCCTATATTTCAACATCTGCTCAGGTCACATTAGGAAAAATGCCTTTCCGAAACGTAGGCGATTTTTTACGCAGAGATAAAGATGAAGAACAAAAGGTAAAGAAAGGCCTGGAAAAGTTGCGGTTGAAGAATGTACGGCGTGGAAAAGACAGCCTCCCTATATCACTTGGCCGACAAATATTTCTTCTTATACACCCGGAGAGTCCACTCCGTGACTTGAGTTCACGAGGTACGTTCCTCTCTACCGCCTTTTGTCGCTCGTAATAGCAAAGAAGAACCACCGGCTGTCGGGGGCATCTTTCCCACTTTTCACAGCCAAAACTTTTGCCGAAGACTTGACTATTCCAACTGGTAGATGTTGAACCTTTTTTCGGATGCCTGGCGATGATAAATCGTTGTATCCTACATGACCACAATGAAATACCTTTAGCGATACAACCTTATTCATGAAATATGTCTCGTATTGGGTCTTGCGAATGAAAAATTATACGGCATTTTTGACAGGGAGCAGAATAGAGATTGTTTGAAGTCATAATCGTAATTATTACCATATCGGTGGTGCAGGTAAATGCGCGAAGTCGAGGAATTTGAGTGTCAGAGTGAAATATGGCATTTCATATTTCCATACTACGATGATGAAAAATATTTTTCCTTACTCCAAAAAATAATGATATAATTACTTTTCTTTTTGAGGTTTAATTTTATACTTCACAAAAGGCACACCCGGAGGTTCCATTCGGTTTTTTCGTTCATTTCTTTTTGGGGAGAGCAAGAAAAAGCGAAATCTCCGCCAACAACAAAGACCATAATAATTAGAAATTCCTATTGGTGCGAGTGGAAGGGGATAGCCAGTCTTCATCAGAGATACGCCTTGGGCGGTAGCTAGAAGATAAAAGAAGCTGGGGCAGCCAGTAGCCGTCCTTCAACGGGGAGCCTCAAGCGAGCGATGCTAAACCGAAGAACAATCCATCCTCATGGAGAAATACCAGAATGGTGAAATAGTCAGTAGCCCATTATAATAATTATAATTATTATACCTACGAATTATTCGTAGGTAATCATAAATAACCATCAAATGCTTCAGTTGAAATTTATAAATAAAACACAGAAAAGGTTGACGTTTTCGGATGTGAAATACTCCCTCGTCGACCTGACTTTTTGGGACCTTTATTAAACAGTATGGATCTTATGGATTATTTCCAAAAAAATTAAATAATTTTTGACCAATTAATTGACAAGGATTGTATGAAAGTTGGTCCCCAAATTAAATAAATAAACTCGGAATTTTGATGATTCAAGTTAATACATTTATTTTACAAAAAAGTATCAACTTCTTTGCTGTCCTTAACATTTTCTTCTAACCCGATAAAAAATAATAATTTTCACCAACTATTTTTCCTGTTTTCGACTTTTGTCTCAGAAAAAGGCTACACACCCTGATTCTTCAAGGACCTAAGTCTGAAAAAAGCATTAATTAGAAAGAGCCTCCTATAAGAGGCCTATAAGAGTTTTCCTATTTTCCACCATTGATTCGGTGAGTCAAAATACCTAATTTTGCTAAACAAAAGTCTGTTACTTATTGCTGATTTGTTACCCAAATTTTCATGAAAAAAATAATGTACCAAAAATCAACAGCGCTCTCTTCCGAAAAAATTCCCAAAACCTTAGCTTGCCAACGGCCTACCTAACTTTTTATTTGAAGCTCTGGCTTCCTGATTCTGCAGAACTCCTAAAAAATCCTAAAAACTTTAATGTGGGAAAAGCAAACATGGCAAAAAACTTGGATTACTGATTGAAAATGGAAATTTTTCCGCTTATATTAAAATTTTTACTTCCATATTTACAGAGTAAATGGAAGTATTGTGATCGTCCTAAAATCGAGAATCGGAACGGAGCTTCAGAAAAAACTTTTTCTTATAAACATTTACTCAGAATCACTTCCCGAACAAGTGTCTGTGTGTCCGTGTGTCCGTCTGTGGTCATTTACAAAAATGACCATAACTCCCTCATTTCTTAACCTTTTTTCAAATTTCTTGAACTGAAATGTTGGTCTCGGCAAGGCCTAACACCCTGTTTAATCGGAATTTGGATAACGCACAGTACTTCCAATATATTTGCATTTTTAGTGTTTTCTATTTTATTTTTTTCCGGCCGCAAAAATGAACCGATTTGAGCGTTCTTGGTCTTAAAATCTTTGTTTTACCTTGCAGAATATGTGGATATTTTTTACATTCCGAAAATGTAGCGTTCTTTTATTTTGGGCGAATTTTAAAATTTTAATATTGAATTTTTTGATATTTCGACCTAAACACTTTCAAAAGCAGTCAAAATATGATCAAATTGTGTCACAATTTTACGTTTCAAAATATGGAAGTATTGTGTGTTATCTACGCACCACTGGTTTTGTCATTTTGAAACACGTGTAAATGAAACGGTGGTAACATTAAAATCTAGATTTGGGGTAATAATTTTCAAACGTGCCTAAAAATCATGCCCTATGCATCGACGGCCTGCCTCTTTGGTATCTACCGGATGGATGTACCTTACACTAATTCGGTAGATCAGAATTCCGGGCCTTCACAAAAAAAGGAGCAGCAGGTGCAAAGAAGCCTCAGAATGCTAAACGACTACTATTAAAGGCGATCGCAGGACTGGTATTACTTCATTGGCTGTCACAAATTATACAGCAGGCATCAGCCGATAGGCTGAACGTTACAAATAGGTCTCCTCGGGGGCTGTACCAGTCGTACGCGTCCGTAGAGGTCCGAGATAATAGTTTTTTCGTTACCTACATGGAGCTCGAACCGACGGTCTTCATCGGCCCCGAAAAGTGAAGAAGTCCGTAATCGGATCGATAAATTCGACTTTTTCAGATTCGACTGACTGATTTACACCGACTGATGGTGTCTAATCGCAGGTACTCGTGGATTTTCTTCGGAATCGGAAGAAAAATTATTTTTTGAACCTGATGCGTTGATAAAAGCGTTGCGCCGTATTTTTTAACGAGGCGGAAAATGTGTACAGTGGGGAGAAATTTTGTAATGGGTTTTTCTTACTGGAGCCATGGGACAAGAGCATTTCAAGTGCTGGGGCCAATCTTCACAAAATCAAAATATTATCAAAGAACGCTCATCTAGTAAAAGAATGTCTGCGATAAAACCACAAAATGAAAAATCAGAACACCTTTCAATAATCGGTAATTGACGAAACCGGAAATCTTTTATGTCTCCTTAAACTCATAAAATCACTCAATAAATGTCCATCTCATTATATACCTTCCTATATACGCAGAAAAATCACTTGCATCCCACTAAAATCCATCGGTTCGGGAAAAAACAATCCTCGAAACACCGATTTTATTATTGTTATTTAGACTATACTCATAAAAGAGTACGCATAAATTTCCGCGAAAAAATGGGGGAATGAACCGGAGGTCTAACGTTTGTCTGGATTAACACGGAGCGATGACAGGAGAAATCGTTGAATCCCGCTGGGCATACGGTTTTACGCGCAGTTTAACATTAAATCATACTTGAAATCCAAAAAAGAGTGAAGCCCTCGCCACAACTCGTTTAAACCCATGATCTATGCAGAAGAAATTTCAATTTTCAGTTGAGTTACAACGGAGGATGAGACGTGAGAGATTTAGAATGTGATACATGGGCCGTAGGGCTGCCGGGGATTTGGCCCATTGTGTGGAGGAGCTGAAAATCGGCTTAGAGACTCGGGCCTGAAGAGAAACTGTAGAGCTGGCTGTATCAGGCGAAGACAGCGCTGGTGCAGCAGCAATGCAGAAAATAAACGTTAGCCTGCAAGAAACATCCAATAAACAGAGCTAAAGGGTGATAACTGTTCGCAGGAGGCACAATATTAATCCGCCGGATTAGGTTTTCCGACTTGAGAAAAGGCAGGAATTGCAGGAGGGTGAATAAACGTTTTACTGCTCGGAATTGCACGCTTTCATTACCGGGGGATAATTGGTGACGCCATAAAACGAGTGGAGGGGCAAGTTGAGAAATTACGAGGTTTCCAGCCATATAATATTCCCTCGGGTCCGACTTGAGAATACGTGACTTCGTGTAATGAGCAGGTGAGTTGGACTTCTAGATCCAGGGCGGGTATCAGAGCAATCTGCAATGGCAGAGGCATGGGACTGTAAGTCACTGATATCCGACTGAAAAGTGAAATTTTAGATTTACTTCTTGAAAGAGCGAAGAATCTAAAAATTTGGCAAAATTCGCTTTTCAATTTTTGATCAATCGAAAAACCGCACAAATCTTTCCTGATACCACGGGGTGATAGGAAATTTAGCCATCTTTCCAACGGTATAGTCAAAAATTAATTTCCTCGAGACATCGAGGAAGTTATGGTCGTTAACATCCATAACTGTTATAAGGCTTCTAAGCAAGGAGAAACAAATAATGTTATTTCCAAAGGATAATATTTTCCATTATTAAAGCCGTAAATCCCGAAACTAAGAACAGCCCGAATTTCGAACACCTTTAAATTCTGGATACAAGAAAGCTGGTATTATGTCTAGAAAAGGGGAAAAAGGACAAAATTAGCTTTTCAAGCAACGGCCGCTTTTTGCAGACAACGGGCATTTTAAGCCTGGATCACAGCTTTGCTTTCTTCCCGAGCACGAATTGGGTAAAAAATATTAGCCACGTTACAAAACTCGCCGGTGATTAAAGAGTCGGAGAGGTTCTTCCTTTATTCGCCTAATTGCATCTCAAACTTACGGCCCGGTAAAGGTTTTTAAAAAGATTTCAGCCGCTTCCATAAAAATGTACCTTGCTATCGGCTTGAAGGATACCACCTGGAAGAATGAAACGGGTTTTCCAAACCGCTACGCTATTTTCCTTTCTTATTTGAAAACGTAGGCGATTTCTCATTTTTCGCGAAGGAACTTGAAACTGGTTTCACTCGAGTCATTTTTTTGAATCAGGATTTAGATCCTGATTAGAATTATTATTATGTATTTTTTAACTTGCCGGAGAAGAGTTGCCAGTGGAAATCCCTTATTAAATGGTGTAGTGCGGGAGCAGCTGGCGCCGCAATTTCCTTTTCAACTGTTAAAAAAGGGGAAGAAAAATATTTCGAGATTCCGTCATATTTGTAACACGTTTAAAGGGAAATCGTTTGAGCCGTATGTAACCAGCGTATAACCGTGACGTCGTATAATTTCAGTCACGTAGGAAAACTGAAATTGCCTTCTTTTTTCGCTCTTTTTGCGCAATACAAGCCCTATACTGAAACGCTTCTGACAAAATCCCCCGGATCGTAAATAACGGCCCATAAATTTTTGCGTGAAGCTCCCCGACAGTTTGAGGGAAACTATAGGGACGAGAAGGGAGGAAAAGTTGTATCGTGTGGATGTGAAGAAGTGATGAATGAAAGGGTATGCGCCAGTCAAGGGAAACTCTGCTTGGAAAAGCGGGAGAAGATCTTGAACATGTTAGCACCTCACGTGTTCTTCTTTCGATATAACGTTGTTATTTTCACGTTTAGGAAGCAAACAAAGCAGCTTCTGTTCGATTGAGACACGGAAAACTGAAATTTGGTATGTTCCTTTTTATTTGGCGAGTTCAGTCATCAATCTATTCAGAATCCTGCGAGAATTTTTGAAACCTCATTTGTTGAATGGCGGTTTTGTATTCCAAAACCAATGAAGAGTTTGAAGCAAATAAAAATCGGGCAGACGTCTTTTAGTAACTCGATATTTTTTACATTTTTTTGCAAATATCTCAGAAACGGCAAATTTTTTGATACATCCCTCGAAAGTTATAAAAATGACGATAAAGTTCTCCATAACTTGGGTCATCACCAATGTCTGCAAGCAGAAACAACTTAGTGGAAGGAAAAAATAGCTGAACGAATACGTCGCATGGAAATATGGAAGGGAGTATTTCTCAACCATAATGTTTCAAAGTAATCGGGTGGAAATCATATTAGGCCCTCGGTGCACTCTATTATAAACCTATCTAAACGTCCGATAAATTCGTTAGAGCTTTTTATCACGCTGAAAGAGCTACTGCCGCGCCGTTAAGCTCGCACTCTTCTCAAGATTTACTACCGGCCTCTCTGATCTACGGCTTCCATCGTTCCCTGCTGATCGCACTTTATTTTCCACAATACTAGTCTTCTTTGCGCGGTATAAGTTCTTCAGGTAATCATCGATAGCACAAACGCTCCAGTGCGCCAATGGGAAACTTTTTCAATTTAAAATTGAATCTTTTTCTTATCAAATTGAAACTTGTTTGCCTAAAAATGAACAGATTCGGAAAATTGTTATGTTATGCAAAATTTTTGAGGTGCGAGGCAAACCTGACCTCGAAGCCGAGGGTCTCTCATGCTGGTCATCCGGAATTCGGACCAGCTCCTTGACAAGCTCCAACCCTCATCGTCTTTGTACCTTTACGACAAGGATTGAGGAAAATGTTCTCCCTTTCCTATACAACGAGCTCAAGAACAAATTCCACAAGCTGGTTGAGCGATAAATTAAATTTATTCCCAAACTGTATTTTATTTCGAAAGTTTCTGTACAATTTACACGACCGTGTATTTTCCACATTCGTGCGATTATTTATTCCGCGTATTCCCGACGAATCGTCAAGTTCCGTTTTAGTTCCGAGTCGAAGCCTGAACGAAAAACTTGGGTAGAAAAAAAGTCAACGAGACACGAACACGTTTGATTTTGGCCATTTTTCATTCTAACGAAGTGCTTCCAATTAGAGACTGAAACGTCACGAGCTCGTCGTACCGCCCACGGTGCGTGTAAAATTATTGGCTTTGTCTATACAAGAACTGAACCGGGAGGGGGCGCGCACGACATTTGTTTCCCAACTTTCGAAAGAGAAAAGGAATAAATTTTATAAATAGATGAAGTTTATTCGACGGTGCCTTCCAGATGGAATTTACGACTCGAAAATATCAGCTCTGCGAGATGTTGACGAGCTAAGGCTGTATTTTAAACAAACTAATACACTGCGCTTTGACAGGGTTTGGGCGAATTGTGGTGCCCAGATGACGAATTCCATGTTGGGTATATTTTGGTTGAATTTAGGTTTATCACATTAGTTTGAAGTCATAAAATCGATTACTCGGTACCTACCTAGCTTTTATAATTTAATAAAGATCACATTTATAAAAGGGCTCGCGAAAAAAGAATAGACCCTCTCTCATGGAAACCGTTATAATCTGAACATAATTCCATTCTGAGCTTTTATTTACATTATGAGAAAAACGAATCAAACAGAGCCGCTTAAGGGTGCCATCGAATGTTCACCCTCAACATGTTAGAAAAAATCTCTACTTAACATGACCCCCAATAATAATTATTATAATAATAATTATTATTATACCGATAACTTAGAGCACAAAGGACATATATCCCAATATATCGATTTTGAGATTTCGGTACAGAAAGAATCTACTCATCAGGACCTATCGATCGCTCCAAGAATCATGATCCTTTTCTCTATTTTTGGGGCCAAAAAACGATAAAATAGAAAAACGACAAATATTTAACGAGCGTTATATTGGAAGTGTCAAGTGCTACCAAAGTTCTGGTTAAACGAGGTTGTAGATCTCGGCCAGACAAACATTTTTTGTTTAGCAAATTTTTTTATAGAATTGAAAACCTTGGGAGAAATCTTTATTTTTGTAAATTGTTCAAAAACTTATTTGTGATTTTTCTCATTATGCAATTTTTGGACGTATGCCCTTTGTGCTTTAGGGAATCGATATTATGTTAGTTGATGTTAATGCCCCTTCCATCGTTGGTAATTCTCTGAGAAAATTATGATTGTTTTCTTTTGCTTCCATCGTCCGCTCTCAAAAGCCAAAATTCAAATTTATTTCACAATTTATCTCGGTTCCTGACGTTATCCTGGCCGCGCTAGCAGCCGATAGAAAAAGGTCTATTTTCGCTCGAAGGACCTGGTAATCATAAAGATGATCGAAAGGAGAAAATATACATCAGGATCACCAGGCGGAAGAATTCGGTTTCAGTTTCTTATTTTCGTTCAGGAGCTGATGGACAGACAGCCGCTCAGACGGTTTAGGCATTGAGCTCAACATATCGAAAGGATCTCTCAGACTTTCGGGATCCTAATATCTCGGTAGGGAACAATTCGATCCGGTTGTGACCTATCATGATCGTTTCACCTTGAGAATTAGTGAGCACAGTGGTAAGAAACGATCAGTGAGGCCTGCTCCTAATGGGCGGTTGGCCATGTTGCCTATTAGTCAGTTGCTGCCGATTAAATGTAACTATCTTAATAATACAGCCAATGCCAGTATCGAAAATGATAGGAAGAACCGTGCAAGCCATACAACCGCTCCACTGTAATTTTTACTTCTGGATTCAGTAATTCTACGGTCGTTTCGTTCCTGTACGCGATGAAATACAAGATACAGCCAAGTTCACCGAATCCTATAAGGTCTATCGCTATGAGAAATCAGTCTGAAATCTATTTCCCATCGTCCATGCTTCTTTGTTAATATTGAAGTGATATCATCTTAAGAGCTGAGTCCTTGATAGAAGTGCTGCTCTCGACCTAATGGTTTTTGCTGAATGACGCTAAAAATATAGCATTGAACGGATCTACAGAGTCTTTCATCATTCTTCCTCTAGGATACTTTAGTAATGAAAATCCCTGGAATGGCCCGCTTTTCCGGAATGTCTACCTGACAACTGAACAGAATTCTGAAAAAAATCAGAAATAAGCACAAAAAATAAAAACTACCTGATCCGTACTCAGTCCGTTTTAAGCTGGCTTTAATTTCCTATACGCCAAGTGTATTGTAGTCATAACTTGACTAAATGTTAGACTACTCTTCCTTCTCCTGAGAAATCACAAAAAATCATGTTTTAGGGCCTAATATTTTGGCATTGCGTTCCTGTATGCGGCCACGGTTTTCCGTATTCTCGAATTCCTCCATGAAATCGAATGAGTAGACCACAATATTATCATTAAAAACTGATCGAATGAGCAAGCTGCCAATTCTTGAAATTATTTTCAGAAAGAGATTCCTTTTTCGAATTTGACGATTCCATTTTTACAATTTAACATTTTGAGGTCCGTGTACACTAGGTTTATAGAGAATTTTACAGTGAATTCAAAAATGTTCTCAAATGTAAGAAAAAGTTGTTTTTAACCGGAGAAATGTCGGTTTTTAAGAAAGTTTAAAAAATCGTACCTTGGGAACGTGTTGAGATAGGAACATTCCCGTTTTCGATCCAGTTTTACCCAACCATACTCTTTATAATAATATAATTATGCAGCATTCTACTCGCATAGCACTCCAATTACGATGCACCTTAGTACTAAGTCTCAATATGTTTGCCAATTACAGCGGCGTAGGAGCGGATTTACACGAAATAACGCCTCATTCCCCCAGGCATCAACCAGTGAGGGATCAACCAATCTACTAATAGGGAGCGAGGATGAAAAAAGACCGGAAGAACATTGTTGTTGCAGTTGTGTTGTTGATGCCATAAAAGATTTGCTCCTGTAGGAAACATGGCCGGTTCTTCTGTCTTCTAGAGTTTCCTTGGAAGGCGAAAGCAGGGTAAACAAGGGAGGGATGAGCCGTCACCAACCCTTAGGAATATCTCAACACTAATAGAATTACTTGTCCACCCTACCACGCTCATCTTCCGAGATCCGACGTGCTCCGTCATAACACGAGATGTTACTAACTTGGCTTGGCCTACCCTTCGTGTCAGCAGTCTGGAATCCATTGGACGGCTCTGGTGAGAATTATGAGTCTCCACTTATCCTCGGATCTTCCATCATGAAACTGCGATCGAGACCTTCAAAAGAATGGAGGGGGTGGGGGAGGTCAGTCTGGTTAGAGATATAAGCGGTTGAGTGAAAAACACAAGAAATGGCATAGTTTATCGCAATTTTCATTATAACAACGCTCGATTTTGAGGAGGCAAACTGAAAATTCAAATTCAGCACCCCATAAAACACATGAAATTGCTGAGAAACCTACTTCGGTATTTTTAGTGCACCAAACCACCTATTTACTGGACTATAGTGCGACTTCTGAAACTGCGTTCAGAATCTGAACTTCAGATCAATATTGATCCTGAGTTCATGCAGCGTGGCCAGAGCCATCTGATATTGATTTCTGGAAGAGGATCATGTTTCGTTTATTGAATAATGAGCAACTTCACCGCTCGCGTTCCTATGATACTCTCATCGTCCATAATGTTTTGGGAACGAAGCAGAACCTTCCAAAGCTATATTGATCTTCACACAGTCGTCAGTTGAGTTCGAAGGTTAGCTGCTGTGGGGAAAAGGGTCGGAAAGAAAACCAAGACCATTTAGTGTCGTCCGTGGGAAACTGCAAAAACACCGCGTTCTGCTGGACTTCTGCTCCCTCCGACCGCACGCACGGCGGGCAGAAAAAAACCTCGACATAAAAAAGCCGGACGTTACACTTTGTAATTTGACTTTTCCCCCATTTGAAACTCTCGAGCTTAGCCCTTCATTCCGTCCTGGTCCATCGGAGAGGAAAAGTCACGTGACCCCGGCTGCTGACAAAAGTCTCGAATATATCTTTACCATTCGGAATGGAGAAGAGGCGACGTCATACAAAAGCGACATTCGTCATGCGGACGGCCGCGTGTTTATAGAATTGATGGCCAGTCCTAACCGCGTTCAACCATTGTTAACTTACGTATTCATCGTATTAATCTGACCTTTTTCCACGGTATTGTCGTAAACGGATACTTGGCGCATGATTTATGGAAGTAGCTGCAATAATGAATAAAAGTGAAGCGTGTGTGGTCTGAACCGTGCTATCAGCATCGATCGATATTTTTGTCAGCTACGCATAAGACGACCGCTTTGGAAATTAGGCAACTACGTTATGGGCCCAGGATGCTGGAAATAGATAGTGTTTTTGCAAAACGCGCATCAATATTCACCAAAATCGATATTGTCAATTATCTGCAACATGTCTGCCTTTTAGCGATAATGCTGCTGTTTACGTTTGCGTTACCCGCAATAATTTGTTATCAGGCGAGTAATCAATTTCCATTTTAAAGCATCGATGTCCTCACGACATAATCTCGAATCGTGTAATTAGCCTACGCAATTATACTGAGCCCGGGCGGCGGTAATTGCTTTGGGACCGAGGCTTCGTCATAATTCCGTCGCAGGCTTCGGTAAAAATTATTCAATTGCTGCAACAGTAATTAAAACTGCATCACTTCCCTCGAGGGAAATCAATTTCCAATCGCTACCCGCTGAGCTTAACTTAATTTTTACCGATTGATATCAACTCCTAATAGAGAAATTCCGCTGTCGTCGCCTACCGGCAGTGGAGCGATTATCGTTGTTTTCATTTTCAGAAGATCGGCTTCCAAATTTGTTGAAACCCTGCACTTCTTGATCTTGGCCGGGGAGGGAAAGCTGTAATACGAGATGTGGTGCGGTTTATTAACCACCGGAGCTTCTCAGGCTCAGATCTGTAGCGAAGCAGTGCGGGAGAGATGAGTGACGAAGCCAGAGTATGACAAGTTACCCTCTAGATAAATGGGCCTTCTATCTTTTCCTTCTTCGGGAAAGCCTCGAGCAAGAAAGGTTAAAGGGAGAATGCGGCAGGGTCCTCTCCGCCTGACGTATTCAATTATAAAATTGGTTTCTCAAGGACTCATTACTTAAACTATGAATTTTGATGCGTTCTTTCAAAAGCAATGTTGGTTGCAGCTACGGGATGATACTTGTACTGTTGCAATAATTAATGCAGTTACAAAAATTACCGTAGTCCCGAAAATTACGAGAATTACAAGAACTACCAAAATTACAAAACTTACAAAAATTACAACAACCATGGCGTAGAAAGTTTTACCACTCTCCAACTTGCGCCGCGATGACTATCTGGCCATGGACAAATCGGTGTTGTACCCGCCTTCAGATTCAACTAATTGGCTGCCTCTCCACAATTCCCCCCAGCATACGCCCTTGCACTTATCTAATAACAACCGTTCCTCCACTCCGAAATGGAAAGGAATTTTTATAGTCTAGAGATGAATAGTGTTCTTTGCATAAGTAGGACTCGATTCATAATTTGAATTATTCTGCACGCAATTTGAGAGATGAAGTATTTCTAACAGGCAATTGCTACATGAAATGCAGAATGATAGAATGAAGTATGAATACAGAAAATACAGAAATCACAGAATATACGGAGATCACAGAAAATACAGAAATCACAGAAAATACAGAAATCACAGAAAATACAGAAATAACAGAACATACAGAAATCACAGAAAATACAGAAAATACAAAAATCACAGAAAATACGAGAAATACAGGAATAAAAAAATACAGAAATCACGGAAATCACAAAAATACAGATATCACCGAAAATAAAGAAATCACAGAAATCACAGAAAATACAGAAATCACAGAAAATACAGAAATCACAGAAAATACAGAAAATACAAAAATCGCAGAAACCGCAGAAATCACAGAAATCGCAGAAAATACAGAAAATACAGGAATCACAGAAAATACAGAAAATAGGTACAGAAAATACAGAAAATACAGAAAATATAGAGAATACAGAAAATACAGAAAATACAGGAAATACAGAAAATACAGAAAATACAGAAAATACAGGAATCGCAGAAAATACAGAAAATAGGTACAGAAAATACAGAAAATACAGAAAATACAGAAAATACAGAAAATACAGAAAATACAGAAAATACAGAAAATACAGAAAATACAGAAAATACAGAAAATACAGAAAATACAGAAAATACAGAAAATACAGAAAATACAGAAAATACAGAAAATACAGAAAGTACAGAAAGTACAGAAAGTACAGAAAGTACAGAAAGTACAGAAAGTACAGAAAGTACAGAAAGTACAGAAAGTACAGAAAGTACAGAAAGTACAGAAAGTACAGAAAGTACAGAAAATACAGAAAATACAGAAAATACATAAAATACAGAAAATACAGGAATCACAGAAAATACAGGAATCACAGAAAATACAGAAAATACATAAAATACAGAAAATACAGAAAATACAGAAAATACAGAAAATACAGAAAATACAGAAAATACAGAAAATACAGGAATCACAGAAATCACAGAAAATACAGAAATCGCAGAAATCACAGAAAATACTAAAAATCGCAGAAATCACAGAAAATACGGAAATCACAGAAATCACAGAACATACAGAAAATACTAAAAATACAGAAATTACAGAAATCACAGAACATACAGAAATCACAGAACATACAGAAAATACAGAAGATACAGAAAATACTAAAAATACAGAAATCACAGAAAATACAGAAATCATAGAAAATAAAAAATACAAAAATTACAGAAAACACAGAAATCACAGAACATACAGAAACCACAGAAAATACAGAAATCACAGAAAATACAGAAATCACAAAACATACAATTCAATATGAGTTTGAGTATCAGTTCGAGTTTGAGATTTTGCATTAGTATCAGTTTGAGTTCCACTTTGGGTTTGTGTATCAGTATCCGTTTGAGTTAGAGTTTACCTTTCCTTCAACCTGCAGTATCAGCTTGAGTTTGTGTATCAGTATTAGTTTGAGTTTTAGTCAGTTCGAGTTTGAGTATTAATATCCCGTTTGAGTATCAGTACCTTTCCTTCGACCTTTGAGGTTAGTATCGGTTTCAGTTTGAGTTTCCCCTTAGTTGGAGTTGATGGGCTATTCTGGTCTTACGCCAAAAAATGTGCGCCCCTTATTGGCGGATCGCATCAGGCACGATCGAGGAGCTGAGGTTATTTCATAGCTTAGCTGACGAAAATTTACGGAAAATATTCAGTTTAAAGGCTTGGTCGAATGACGTCTGAGCGAAAAAAGAGCAAAAGCCGCTGACGAAATCTCATTATTTCTATAATAAGATTCCCAACTCTTTTCTCCATAAAGTGACTTTCATTACAAGGACGCCTCGAAGCTGTGCTTTCCCTCCTTGAGAATTAACATAATGCAATTAGGTTTTTCAAAACTTGAAATCCCAAGTTCGGCAGATTATTTTTGTAGATGGAACCCACTTCAGGCGAATCCAGGTCAGTAAGCGGAAGGCTAGAAAATGGAGCCAGATTAATTAGAAATTCGTGGTAGTAGAAGAAAAAACCGAGTAAGTGGTTAGATAACTTTAGTCCTCTTTAGTTACATCACTCAAGAGCCGAAAGGGCTGCGAAAACTTTTTTATCTTTGTTCCTGGTGGTAATTTGGAAGCCGGAAATTTGATAGGTACCTGATGCTCATTATTGTTGTATTAATATCAAACTTATTGTCTCTCTCATTATCCATAAACCCATAAATAGGTTGATTCTCTATTATTTATGTTTTTACAGCTTTTTTTTTTAATTTCAGTTTTGCTGCAATTTCATCAATTTATGAGCTTTATGAAACATGAACGTTTTCAGGTCAACTGTTCGGTAGAAATGTTATATCTCTTTAACGCGATAAGCTCCAACCAAAGTTGTACACGAAGGAATCAAGAGAATCTCAGCTTATTTCACGTCCCCTTCTCATGCACGATCTTGCCGTAGCCTCCATGATCCTCCGAAAGATCCCAATCTCATGTGATACCTTCAGTGAAACTCAGGGCTCGGTATTTTGCTTCAGAATCCGGCAGAGATACTGGAAGACATCTTCTAGCCCTGGACTAATCCAGTCAAGTCACATCCTCAGTTGAAAACGGAGGAGGGCATGTTATTCCAAACAGGTCCTGTTCAAGAAATGAGATAACCTAAAATGTTTGAACATTTGTGTGGCCTTCTCGTTTCGTGTAGGGAACAGGAACGAGGAACAGAACGTCTGGAGAATACGAGAACACGCATTCGGTTGGATGTAGGAACATCTTTGCCATTACAATGGCAGCCTAGAAATGCTAATGAAGAAATTCAATTTTCAGCCCGTTCCAAACGACCGAGTTAACTATCCGGCGGATTAATCGAACTACCTACCTAAAAGAACGCTAATAATTGAGTACGAGCATTTTTGGAGGGAATTGGAATTTATTTGAATGTCAGATTACTGTCTATAGGATAGACAACACTATTGTACAAAAAACACCGGCTCTTTGTATCTCTGATTCTATGCACTGCGTAAATAGATTTACAATTTATTTATTTTTCCAAAATCACGATTTTATTTTTTCTTTCTTAAAAATCTTCTTCTCTTCTTCTTTTTCTCTTTAAAACGATATTTTTGAAGGCAGAGGACAAAATACTCATAACTGTTGATGGAAAATATAGTGTTGATACTTACTCCTTGCTTTTATTTGTGTCATCTTGAATCACTCCAAATTTTTGAAGACACAAAAACAAATAAACACACATAAGCCGATAAAAACAAAACGAACCAAATGTAGAACAAAGAAAAAGTTGAACACTCAAATTTATTAACAGCTTTTTAAACACAAAGATAACTATGGACCAATCTTAAATAAGAGATTATCGTTGCTCAACTCAAAATTCGCGTGCTATCAAACCGCCATATTTTAACCGGAGGGAAGGGAATTTCACTCGTTTTCCCGCGGCGGTATCGCTTTTGTAACGATCCAATTCCATGGTTCACCATGCGTTAGCCGAATGGGTGTAGTGAGCGAAGAAAGATAAATCTATCCATCCAGGAAAATCGTTTGTGCAGCTTGGGCCGTGGAGAGGACTCCCCATCCGAAAAGCGTCTGTGGTCCCAGCACAATCCTTTGTCTTTACGCCTGAGCGGAGGCTGTCGAACGAAACTGTGACTCATTTGCTCGAGATCGATCGGCCCGGACGCTTCGGTTCGGTTCGAATTTGGGCGCACTACGGAACGGACTGGCAGGGACAGGATTGGCTCCGAAAGATTTCGCATCGGTGGGTACAATAGCGTCAGTAACATTTTCGTGCACTGTGTGTTGTAAGTGGACGCCTCTTTCATTACCAGGCTGTATAATTGAACGGATAACTGAAATAATGAGATCGTGAGCTAGCTGATTATCGTCTATACCAGCTCCAACTCTGAGAACGAGGCAACTTGAACTGTTTTTACAGAAAGCCATGCTTTTCTTTTCTTGGCACTGCGTTTCAACGTAGAAAAAGTGGAAACTGATGGTGGCACAAATGTGCTCAGTTCCATAAGTCAGGTGAGAATGAAAATGAAAATCAAGAAATTATTCTCTAATTAAATTTTGCGCTTTCAGTAATTTACCACATCCCGTAATCACTTTTTCCCTCTTTCCGACGTAAAATCGGACCGACGGAAAGTTCGGATGAGCCCCGTTCTCCAAAATTACATCGCCCCCGCAGGATTCCTTTAGCAACCGACGCGCCCAACTGTCTGCAGGTTTCAAACAATGTCAAGGAAAACTATCGCATTTGCCGTTAAATGTGAGGGTTCTCGTTGTCCTGTGATGAAGGAGCTCTAACGAGTTCTAGTTGTTCGTGGAGAAACATCTGGCGATGAGTTGGCTTTAACGGCTGCCATGGGTACTCGTTTGTCCTCTACCCTAGAGATCCCAAAGGTCGTGCTGATCGAATTGAACCAAGATTCATTGACTCGTAGGGCTGTGGACATTTTGGGGGTTTAAGGGCATATTATTTGCCTCTACTGAAGTTGCAGGGTGCTGATATCTCATGTATTTTGATCCTCAGGTCAGTAAAGTTTACAGATCCTCAAGTTTTCGAGGCACGGCCCTATTTCGTATTTTTAGTCTTCAATTTTTATATAATCGACCCTCGCCCTGTAATAAACCCTCGGAAACCACGAGTAATTTGAGAGGGGATTATTGTACTTGAGAGAGGGCGGTTACGGAGTGGATGTAGATGTCTCGGGGATTCCCTATTTGAGGCTCTGCATAGTATTATATTAGCGTGGAATGTTCACTTCTGCATCCCAAGAATACAGAGCAATGTGCTGATCCTATTAGCTACGGAGGGGATGAGGCCGTTGAAATTCTGCCTCAACTAAACATTAATTTTCCAACCAGTTTCTAAGTGAGCCTGGTTATTGAACGAAAGTTAACCAAATCTATACCAAAGTTACAAAATGTGGGAATTCATGACCAAAAAATATACAACGCTGTTGATTGATGAGTTAATTGTGTGCAAAGGACCTATGGTCGCAAGTTGGCATTTGACACAAATCGTGGGGATAATCTTGGAGCATTCATCATTCCGGTAGAAATCTAACCTTTTAACCAAGACGTATTGGGTAGTATTGAATCACCGGCGGCTCGAGTTCACGTAGGGTCTAAATTATAATGCCATTCAAGTAAAAGGTACTCCACATTTGCTATTTAAGTATAGGTATCTCGAAAAGGCATTTTCAGCTTCCAAACTTGAAAATAGACCACGATTTCTTATACCTAGTATTCCATATATTTCATAATTTTCTATCTAGCGTTTCTGTATAGTCTTTCCCCACTACACTGTCAGAAAGGATTTTCAAAAACATCTTAAAACCAGTGGTGCGTAGATAACACACAATACTTCCATATTTTGGGACGTAAAATTGTGACACAATTTGATCATATTTGACTGCTTTTGAAAGTGTTTAGGTCAAAAATATCAAAAAATTCAGTATTAAAATTTTAAAATTCGCCCAAAATGAAAAAACGCCACATTTTCGGAATGTAAAAAATATCCACATATTCTGCAAGGTAAAACGAAGATTTTGAGACCAAGAACGCTCAAATCGGTTCATTTTTGCGGCCGGAAAAAAATAAAATAGAAAACACTAAAAATGCAAATATCTCGGAAGTACTGTGCGTTATCCAAATTCCGATTAAACAGGGTGTTAGGTCTTGCCGAGACAAACATTTCAGTTCAAGAAATTTGAAAAAAGGTTGAGAAATGAGGGAGTTATGGCCATTTTTGTAAATGACCACAGACGGACATACGGACACACGGACAGACGGACACACGGACACACAGACACTTGTTCAGGAAGTGATTCTGAGTAAATGTGTATAAGAAAAAGTTTTTTCTGAAGCTCCGTTCCGATTCTCGATTTTAGGACGATCACAATACTTCCATTTACTCTGTAAATATGGAAGTAATTAAGAAGTTTTTCATCAGAAACAATATACTGGATGTATTTCAATGTATTTTCGTACCTACAATTATTCGGTTTATTTTTAGTTTACCAAGAAAATCACCCTCAACGCATTGGATGGCATTGGTTTTATTCAGCATAACAAGAAAAGAGAGTTCATGATCAAATGTCTCCTCCGACCAGAGTTGGCTTCCGGATAACTTCCTCTTTTTCCTCACCATTGTGACTTTCGTCCTTTCTATGCCTGTCGTTAGGAAGTTCTTGAAAAAAAGACAGTCTTTGTCCTCGTTCCTTTTCCTCCATGAAGACGCCAAAGTACATTTTCTTCTTTGTCTTGGATGGTTAACATTTCCTAAGAAAAGAGGGGTGGTTATTATAAGTTACGATTCCTGCTCTGTAACTTTATCCGTTTTTTCAGGTGGTTCACTAACAGTCAAACTCGGCGGCCCTTTTGAGATATAGCAAAACTATCAGTAACTAGATATCACCCAATGATCTCGATAAGTAAGTAGGTACTCTTATGGATAATGAGCTTGGAATTATGTAAACATTAATTTATGAGCCCATCTTGTTGGTGAATAGGTAATACCTATTAGGTATAGAAACTCATCACCTGTTTCTCATTTTGTGCACATGCTGAAGCACCTCTGGCTCAAGGGTTGGTACAAGGGTGCATCAACAATCATAATTTTCCAGCCCCTATCAGTTGATACCTTTCGGAGTATAATGCATTGTGTTCATTCTTAATATTGCGCATTCCTTGAAGATGGATCCCCTATCTTAACCGAATAATTCCTTGAAGCTGCCAATCCTCCAGCTCAATGCCTTATTTCCGACAATACCCTCTCATTTTTGTGATTATGTAGTCCAAATTGTGCGGCACCTATGGCCATTCTACCGAGGCAGAGTTGAACACAAGAAAGAATCTTTAATTAAATAAGTGTTTTAAGTGCTTAAAAAAAAAATATTATGTGGCAAAAGTTGAAAATCAGCTAAATAATCGACCCCTTCAAAGAAGACAATCTCAAGTGTGAACACCTTGGATAAAAGTTTTTTCATCCTCCCCCAAAAAATGCGACCTCAATTTTGAGATTCGTTCTTTTCAGATACAAAAACTTCCCTTCGAACTAATTAAACTTCACCTTAACTCAAATTGAATTTTCAAGTTTGTTGTTCTGTTTTGCGACTACAACACGACTTGCTTACTATCAACGTTCAAGCAAAAGTGCAAACACTGTCTGCTGTATTCTGATAAGAGCAATCTTTGCGTTGATGTCGCGTTCCTAAGCCGAGGCTAGAGTATTTAGAGAAAAGCCTGTTGTTTCGGAGGGGACTGAACGTCGATAACAATGTTTGTGCAGTGCTTGGGATTGCTGTACACAGAAGAAAACGAGAAAGTATAATAATACTCAACAGCAGAACAAACAGCGGGGAAAAATGGCTGGGATACGGGACACGAATAATTTATCACGCCGGTTGAACAAATAGTTTACTCGGAATTTTTCCTTTTGGAGGAATATTTTATGATCGGGTCGGAAAATGAACTTTGTTTGCCGAAAAATGCAGCGAGATATATTGTTTAGGTTTTTTCGTAAAAATTCGATAATACCTAATAGGAAAGTTTGATATTCCAGTCAATTATAGCTGCTGTGAAACAGTTTGTGATCCACACACGTATCAAGTTGTTCTATGCCCGCATTCCATCAGTTTTCTTTTAACAATAATATTGTTACATATTATGTAACATTGCAATGAAATGAGTTACAATAAATGTCAAATCATAAATGAAATGTAATCATAAATATAAAAATCCCAAGCCATAATCAATGTCTCAAATCAAAATAAAATTTATTTTAATATCAAATTTTGATATTTAACAACCAATGCCAACCCATAGTGAGGTGAAAGTTGTAGCTCATTGTGGCTCCCTATGAATCAAGTTAAGCTTCCTTTCTATTCTATACTTCATCGTGTAAATGTTGATTGCTGCTAGGGTTATACGTATTTTGGGAAATCCTGATTGAATATAAACCCTTTAATTCGATTTTGTACGCTTTCGAGTACCCGTGGGTCGAAAGAATACTAAATTATAACTAGCCCTCCTACGTTTCATCGTCCTCCCGTGAGCAAATACACCCTTGTTCTGAACCGTCTGAATGCATAATTTATCCCTGGCCCTTCGGATCCGCACACGTCCCGCGTTTACACTTGACGGAACAAGAAACTTACCTTTTGAGAGGAAAGGCGACCCTGGTCGTCCTATGTTTATAGAAAGCTCAATCACGACTCGTGAATTTAAATCACCGAGGGCTGTTCCTGTAGGCCGAACTCTCCCCGCGTCTTCGTTCACTTTCCAGCCGACGTCTGCGTGTCGCCAGACTGCGAGGTTAAATTGAATCCCACAGTAGAGCGGGGACTATTATACTGGTATTCGGATAGGGTAGAGAAGCGATCTACCCCTGTTCGGGGGTAGTTCACGGAACGAGGGTACTACGGGCCTGGGATCTGGGCAGATATGCTGGAGGGCGTGAGCTCCGGATACGGCCCGGCGTTCCCCGGCGGTGTCTGCCCTGATAATGGACAGTGAATTACGCCCTGGGGACGATTTTCCCTTTCTTGCACGGTCGTTCGCAGGCGCAAACAGATCGCTTCATCTTCATCTCCAGAAGAAATCCTTATCGAGGGGTTTTCTCACTTCCTGGAGATTCAAGATAGCTCCTGAGGTCGTTTAGAGCTTGCTCTACCATATATAATTCTTAATTGAGAACACGCGACTGGGTTTAAAAAATGCTATAGCCTGCTCTTGATACCAATCTGTCAGCAAGTCTGGAGCAATCGTCACAAACTCAGATTGCTCGTCCGGAGCCAAGTTGAAATGGGCAGATTAAGAATTTTTCCTCAAAAGCTAAAAAACTGACAAGAGACCAACGTCACAAGCAAATTCACATTTGTGGCTAATTTCTCAAGGAAAATGAGCCAAAATGTAGGTAAATATTACATTACTAACGTGGTTTTCACCATAGTTTTTGGCTCTTGTAAAAATTTGGTAAAAATTAGATACCATTTGTGGCTTTGAAAGACTACCAAAAACTTGTAAAACTGTTTCCGAGGCGGGCATTCATCGACGAAGGAACCATTGCTCAACACCCATTATCTATAGCTTTATCGATTGATTTTTCCAATATAATTTTTTTATCTGCCTGAAACGGTTGTCCTTCTCATCCCATGATTCCATGACCAGTCACGTGCTGGTTTGGAGGGTTGAATTTTAATATTCCATTCCGATTTTCGATAAGATCTATTACATGTGCCATAGTTAAGCACTCGAAGGGCAAATGAGTTTGATACTATACACCAGTATAGTGTTTTTTCGGCCAATTTTCTCTATATCACTCGCCTTCCGTTCCATGTGCGGGTCCCGAGGATTTCGGAAGCTTATCAAGCTGACACGTGGCGCCGTTGGCGCCTTCTAACGATCCTTTTATAAGATTAAGATGAGGGCATCTGTTTACGCCGTCGGGCAATACTTTAGGGGCAGTCTCCCTCTCATCCCTTGGTGCGTGGGTGTCTGTCCATTATCGCAGGACATGGAACTTGCAGAGGGGAGCTGCTATCGGACTAAAGGCTCACGCCTTCCGTTTATATCGAAGGCCCTTTTGGCAAAAATCGTGGGGCCTCTTCTCAAATTGAAAATTCCGTTGAGTAAAAGCTCTGTATCACACTAACATGGTCGAAAATGCAACACCTCTGTTTATTTGAGTCTATATAGCTGCAAATGTTGAGACTTTTGTTGGTTTTTGTCACCTATTCGTAAGCCTTATGCAACTTCTCAATGACTGGACTATCGACTGAACCATCATTAATCGGAGAATTAATTGGAAGACATATTTTTCATAATTAATTCTTATTTTACTCGCCAACATCAATTTCTGCTTTCTTCAGCACATTTGGAGTTTCGGTCCAAAACCTTCCCCAAACATATGAAACATGAATTCATGGTAATGATCAAAATTAGGTAGATACCTAATTACTAAAAAAATAATCCACCAATCATTGTCAAAGTCAAATTTGCCATAGTTAAGGCAGAATATTAAGGCTGAATTTGACGGCTTTATTCGAGTTTCAATAACCCACATCGATTTGGACACCTAATTCAAAGATTCCATACGAAACAATTTGGGTGCCTTCCGTTCCGCGTAAATATTCTAAATAGCTATCTCATTTCCCTGCGACGAAAACGTCGATTTTACTCGCCGCCCCGAATGTGATCTCATCTCATCATGTACCAACACGATATCCCCATTACGGCTCCATAAATCGCCTTTTCCCCTTCCATTACCTACACGTCTTATCAATTATTCCTAAATTCAACAGCATGTTGCCATGTTGCGGCTGAGCCTAATGGACCGTGACCCGGCGAGAAATTGTTTCCGCGTTCTGCTTGTATTGTTACCCTGCATGAGCTCGGATCGACTTCCGTATACTTCAACGCAGCCAGCCCCTGACCGTAGACTGCGGCTATGGTCCATCGCTGGATTCCATCCCCTAACTCTACAAATATATTCTACGCCCCTCCGTTCGGACACTACGTCAGCCATTGCATGAAAATTGAATGGAACGATTATTATGCAACGATTGCACTCCTCCGCACGTCACGTTCGTCAAAGTGCATACGTGCAGCTTTATTGTCTGACAATGCCCTCGCATCCTGGCCAACACTCCACCTGAATAGTGAGCTTTGTATACTATATTTTATGTGGATAGTTTGCTGGGGTCGATCGTGTTATTAACTACGACGAAAAATTCGAGAACGTTGATGTAAATTCAGGAAACCTCGCTATACCTAAACAAAGAGCTATTGTAACAAAGCGCATTCACGAACGGCCCTGAAAACGCGACTCAAAGGCAATCAGAAGTTATTTAGAAACTTATTTTTCAGTAATTGGTTGCCTACCAATTTTACTAGGTACATATTTCAAAAAAGTACCTACTGACACTAGTAGGTACGAGGTAGGTATATGCCTAAATTAGAATCCAAACTCCAATACCTACTAATTCGAATTCGTGAAAGGGAGAACAATAATGCAATTAACTCGCTCAATTTACCACGTAAGCGGATAAAATGAGCAAAACACCCGCCCAACTGTCATCGCCATTCGGTATAAAGTTTCAAAATTAATTTTTTAATTGCTTCCAAGGAAGGTAAAGTATGAAACAGTGTGATCGTGTCACTGCAAATTGCCTCCACTTTTCGAACTTCGGTTGGCCTTATCGATTCAGCAGATGTAGGTCGCTCGCGAGAGACAGGCTCCGATCTGGTACTCGCATCTGCGGTGCCATACGACGCGTAATGAGCTCAAATGATACCCTGAATTCTCAACTTCCTCCGACCAAACCCAATTCTCCACAGATAAGATGCGGCAATGGTACCGAGAAAAGACCCAGAAGCGACTCCCAGCAGAGTAAAGCACGAAAGGGGTTTAGGTCTTCAAGAACATATACGCAGCTGGGATATTGCTCATTTCAGTAGATGTGCCAATCAAGTCCTCTTATCGAGATGTTTCCATGGTATTCAGGCCTTATGTGTGACTTCGGGTGAAAGTATCGGAAAAAACATAATTTGCACAGTGTACCACAGCCTACAGCTAGATTTTCGATTTTAGGAAGATTCCAATACTCCCATTCACTCTGAAAAATTTGCAGCATATTTAATATGGAAGTAAAAATTGATTTTTTCGTTCATCGATATTCTCAATATTGATCGGTTTGTATCCACAGCTTCGCTGCACCGGGTAAACGATTTCTAAATACCGAAGCCAGAGCCACCGGCGAAGGGTCTTTTCTGCTTTGGCCGAGGTAAAACCATTGAAGCGGAGGACCTGGGCGCCTCAGCAGAGCGGAAACACCGAGTCACAAAGCAATTACGCGGCTTCTTGTGCCGCTCGGAAAGCGACCGACTTTTCACCGAGGAAAACGAAAAACCAGGCTCGAGTCTATCTCCTTTTCTAAATTCGTTCGATAAACAAAAGTTCACCGATGGAAAATCGACAGATTTCACAATCGTGGTACTTAGAGCGGGTAATTTCATTATTGGAATGACGTTCCATCGTTTGCTGGGATCAATTTTTCTGGATATTGGTCACATTAGCAACTGAAGCATGATTGTGATCCATTCACTTGAAACTTTCGGAGTCCATTCTTGGTATGTTGAAATTCCAGGCCCCTTTCTACGAATAGCTCATTACTATGGACAATCTCCTCACTCGAACATTCCACTTTGAAGTCGGTGCCTTCGTTTCATCTGTAAGTAGCTTAAACCTTGAAATTAATTCATTCACCGACTCCAAACTGGAATGTTTCAACTCATCAAAATTTCACTCATCAAAATTTCTTTTATTCCAAGGAAAACATAGGAAAATCGCACGTACGAGTATATAATATATTATACCTACTTGTACAAAACACGTTTTCATTCGAATCTCATCGTTTCAGTTTCGTAGGTTCAATTTTCCAAGCTGGTTCTCTCGAGTCGATCCAATATTCCATGCACCGTATCTATGCTCAACGTCTCGGCGGACCTTTTAGAACGTTTCCAATCCGTTCTTCCAACGTTCGGGCCGAAGGAGAAAAGTTTACGCATAAAAGCTTTCCCTGCGTCTCTCGAGGCCACTGGGCGCTATCCTGCCTCTGGCGCGGAGATAAAATAAGTTTTCGCGATATGGGACGACTTTTTCGGAATATCGTAGGAAAAAAACGACTCTTCGTTCCAAAAGACATACGAGACTGCATTACTTAGGTATGCGTAGACGTGCGGAGAAACGTCGGGGGACCGAGAGACGTCTGTCAAACCTCGGACGAATAAAATCCCCAGGTTTATCGGCTTCTCCCCGGGCTCATCTTTGTTTTCGGATACCACACTTTACATCCGGAAAAGGGGCGACCGGGGAAAGAAAAACGACTCTCGCTGACTGCGGCGGTCGAACTTTGAAACAACACGGTAGTAAAATACAGCCCGATGGACCAGTTTGGCCGTGGTGGGGTCGTAAAGTATAAAAAGGCGCCTCTCGGCAGTTTGGCCCAAGGGTGAAACGCTTATAAAATTGTTTTTAATTCTCGACTACACCGGAACAGGCGGAAATCCTTTCTCATCCACGTTGCGTCCTTTTTGAATTTACAACTCGGTCAGCCCAGCGGTCACAGGCGATCGTCGATTTTTCGGCTCGAAAATGTATCTCCCGGGGACCGCAGTCGGTGTCTATCGGGTATTTTCTACTGGACCGCCGCAAGGCTCATCGGGCAATAAACCATTTTTTCCAGAATGATTTCACTCCGCGAGCCTGCCTCGAAGGCGGCCATTTTGATGGAGTTGGTCGCCGCGGTCATACGATTTTCCGACACCCTCGAACTCCACGCCCGAACAATTCGGACCGGTCGACAATTTGTTTTTCAGGCCGGCTATCTCGACCGTATAAATTCCGACGCCTACTCGCTTTGATGTGAGAACGGGCGATTTTTATTCCCATGTTTGCAAAGTGAATAAAATCACCCATGGCGTTCAAGAATTAAAAAAACCGCCTCATTGCGAAAAAAATCATTTAAATTGGCCTAAATTCAAATTTATACATGACCAATAAGTAATTCATTCAAAAATTTCAAACTTAAAAAATCACCTAAACTTCAATCTTTCTATTTTATTCTGTACATTGACCATGAATTTTGACTTCTCCTACATGATAAGACTTCAAAAACCAAAAAGTGTCAGGTATTCAGTGAAAAGAGCGACCATCTGGTGCAAAAAACCGGTGAAAATGATTCCCCATAATAACTTTGCAACTTCCAGGGCCGGTTTATTAGCAAAATTCATCTATTCAATACCCTAGGAAGCTTCAGATGAACATTGCCAATGAGATTTTTCCAAAAACTCACTAGTAAACCTCAGCATGCGGCAGTCACGGAATATTGTTCAGCGTGGACGACCAGTTGTATCACACCTGGAGAGGAGACACCGAGAGCATAATATGCTAGTCATATTATGACTCTAAAACAGCAGTGCACTTGCAGTTTTTCATTTTCTGTCTTTTATAGCATTATTTTAGCTAGACACGACTCGAAGTTAGAACCAGACTGGAGGGATGGTGAAGCGGTCCTTCCATCAGCGCAAATTTATGCCCTTACACCCGCAATCAGTCGTGCTTTGCTATCTTTTCACGTGGATGTTGCTTTTTCGTCTATTGGCTCGCCCTCGTACGTAGGTACGGCAGAAAAGGCTTTCACGCTATTCGTACTCGCAAGAGACAGGGGTATAAAAGTTCTCTCTGCAGACCCGGGGACGTGGCTTCGGAAAAAGGCTGGTTTCATCAAAATGGAAAAGAGGCGGAAGAGAAGCATGGTTTAGTCTGTGGTAGAGGATGTGACGTGAGACTCAGGGTCAGAGGCGGATTTGATGTGAGACCCCGAGCCCGGAGGATTCCCGTAAATTGGGAGCCGTGGTTTTCAATCCATGTGAAAGGCTGGTGATGAGAGAAGACTGCCACTGCTGGAGGCTCCTCTTTCTATAGACCTGGCTACAATGACCGTCTTCCATACCTAAATTAAAGTGAACGCTGCACCAACGATTTGGATTTTTAGATTCACCATTTCCGGATTGGAGCTTGGCGAAAAGCTATGCGGTACTTTTACCCTGATCGGCGGAGGAGGGTGTACCTACCTATCGTCACTAACAGGAGGCATTGATACTCAGCATCACTAAATATTCAGAAATGAAATCCCTCAGTGACGATGTTTAGGAATTTGAAATTGTAAATTTATTCACGATTCCTGATTTTCAATTGATAAGAGGCTTATAGACGAGAAAAAGCTTTCTTCTCTCGTATAATGTACCTAGTTGATATTACTGGTCAGGTCTCCCCCATAACAAAAAAATATTTCCACGATACCAACTTTTTCTTTCAGCAAATGCCACGGAAACGGGACTGATTTGGTGGTTTTGGTTGTTCGATCGGCTCGCTCACTCTTCCTTCTATCCGTTGGAGTCGGCCTGACAATACTTTCCGACGTACCCCCCGTCAGGCTGGCAATGTCAAGCTCGGGAATTCCATTACGTCCCGTATGCGTCCGAAAAACGAAAAGTCGTGTATTCTACTCGCGGCTACGACGTCGACATTTGGAACATTTTCCGCCGGCTTTCATCCGACTTTTTAGCGATTGCCAAGTGAAGCTTGAAGTCCGGAAGCTTTTCTTATTGGTTCATCATACGGTCGACCCTCTCAGGGAGAAAACTCTCGGCCGCCCCCGAACAGGAGATTTCTTTTGCAAAGAGTACAAGGGCGCATGGAGAAAGGGTGAAACTTTTATGCATAACCATCGAAGCGCAAGCTTTCTTCAACATTTTCCCCTTTTGGTACATTATTTCCAGAAATAATGTACCTATGTAATTGTTCAAGAAAAATTTTTTTACAACACCCCCTGAAAATTTGTTCTTTCACGTTTCAGAGGTTCTAGAACAAGAATCTGCAATAAAAATTTTTTGTCCGTCCGCCGTACGCCGTACGCCGTACGCCGTATGCCGTACGCCGTACGCCGTACGCCGTACGCCGTACGCCGTACGCCGTACGCCGTACGCCGTACGCCGTACGCCGTACGCCGTCAGCAGCAAAACGCATAGAAGGAGTGGTCCGATTTCAAAAAAAAAAAAAACGAGCGTTTAGCAAATTTTCCTGTGACGTGCACCTCCTATAAGGGAATCCTCTGAATCAACTCCAGACTACTCAAAAACGATCAAATGTAAAAAAAGTCATGATCTCAAAAACAGTTTTTTTGGGTTTTCGACCCCTTAAAATTTTTTGATCGGATTCCCCTGACAATATGCCTCAAGTTGGAGCAAAACACAACTTTTAGGACCAACCGCACCAAAATCGGATCAGCGGTTCGATACGAAGTGGACGGACGAAATTTTGGCCAAAAATTTCGTCCAGCCACTTCGTATTGAAATACTGATCCGATTTTGACTAAATTAGTCTTGAAAGTTGTGGTTTGCTCCAACTTGAGGCATATTGTCCGGGCAATCCGATCGGAGAAGGTTAACGGGTCCAATTCGGCATAATTAGGGTATATTTTTGAAAAAACACAAAATCTCAATTTTGAAGGTGATGCCGTGGGTTTAGAATTTTTTGAGTATTTTTCCCGTGTTTCTCGCTTGATTTACCATAAGATAGGGTGGTTTTTCCGAAAAAATTCGAAAATTTTGTTGTTGAATCGGTTTGGCTTGAATTTCTTAATGCGATTTCTGCGTTTTCGCGTTTTGGCAATTAGAGGGAGTCCTACTGAACCGATTTTGAATTTTTTGAGCTCGTTGGATTCCTTGAAGGTTTTTACACATTTTTCACTCCCTATAAGTCAAAATTGATTGGGGTTTAGTAATCAAAAACTGGTTTAAAGACTAATTTTTGACCTAAACAAAAAATATTTTTTTGACCCTTTAAAAAAAATGTTAAAATTCCAAAAAAAAATATTTTTGAGTAGGTTTTGGGCAGGTACATGACACAAAAAATTTGCAATTTTCTACAACTCTCCAGGACTAAGAAAAATGCAAAAAACCGATTCCAGCTGGAAAATCCAAGGTCCTAGCCTAGGAAAAATTTCAAAAAAATGATGGATTTGACTTCGGGGTTTTTTGGCGGGAATCTTTAGATATTGACTATGAAACATGAAATTTGGCATTTTTTCGAGATTTTGGTCAACAGGGTCAATTTTGGGGGCAGTGACACTGCTGAAATTGCGGTTTTGCAGTTTTCTTGGGTTCACGGCACATGTTCCAATCGGTTCAAGGCGTGAGGAATACGAAATGGCGGCTGTAACATTCCCACCCTTGATCTTGGTAGGGTGGGGAAGTAGGGGACTTCCCCTACCCCTACCGGCTCTTTCGTCGTCTATTGGCTCAGATTTATTAGAAACTGAAAGTGTGAAGCTGGGATTGGACAGCTTATGTTAATGGGGCGGATCTTGATAACAGTTGTCACCTGTTAACGCGGTTAACAAAATGGCTGCCTTCTTGCCGCCAGGCCTCAGGAAATATTTCTTTGAAAGCAGCCGCCAGGTATTTTCTTTTTATACCTACCTATTTATTATCATTGTGAAAACGTACCTTTTCGGCATAATTGAATTCACGATTGACCATTACTCCACAAATGATATGATGATAAACCGACCTACTCCAACTATTTGAACTTTATTTTCTGAGGTACCCAGACAAATAATGTACCCATGTCACTAATCTACTTAGCAGCGTTTTTTTGGTCGAGTGTAGAAGCTATATACGTGATTTTTCTTCCTTTTCCCCCGTTCATCACTGAACATGGCAAAGGAGCAAAGGAAGAGTTTTCCCATGGCGGCTGTTGGATACGTACGTAATTCTGGACGTTCTCAAGGGCTCGAAGTAAATAAAGGGGACGTGACGAGAAAGAAATATATATCGCCTCCCCCTATTCTAGCCCTCTCAACAAACTCTAATCATATTTTGGACTTTTCCGAAAACTTCCTTCCGAACTCGTGGGAAAAGCGCGGGGTCTTTTTATAATCACAATCAAACTCTTTCTCGCCTCCGCCCGTTCTCTCAGCCCGTCACTGTTCGTCTTCGTTTTTTCCCCCAACGCGCGGAATATTTACTCGAAAGATGAGCAAGAATAGATTATGGCCAACTTCCTCAAACTTGCTCCCGAAAGAAACACTACTTTTTTCATGTTGAACGCAAGAACGGAAAGGAGGCAAACCGATGGAGGCGAAACATGACGCTCTGAATAAAAAGTAGATTCGCAAGCCTGGACTCACGTAGGTCGCTGGGGAATTCCAAACTCCGAGAAAGATTTATCAATTATATGACACGTTTTAACAGGTGGCAGATAGAGTGAAAAGAGCACTGCACTCGCCTCATGAGGAAGGTCTGAAGTAAAATTCGCTGGGATTTATATCGATCAAGATGAGTCCCATGGAGGTCCAGAGAAAACAACACAGTGGTGTCTGAAGAGGCGACACGTTCGGCCGTAGACATGCTGTGCCATAATATGGCACATAATATGCATAATATGATAATATTATTATCATTATGTTTGTATGTTGTGCGAGATGGATGTTTTTTCTTTCCTGCGGAAGCATACGATCGCTGAAAGAGTACTAATTGGTCGGTTTTTTAGGAAACTGAGCCGAAAATGTATTTTTGAGTCTAAGAACTGGCCACGTATACGTGCACAAATCGAATACAGGTAAATATGCCCTGCATTAATGTTCATAAAAATTGTTAAACAAATGTTGAAACTTTGTTGGTCCATGCTCATCGAATACGTTCAGTATTCCAAAAGTTCTTCAAAAGAATCAAGCCGCCTTTCGTTGTCATTGAAGAACTCTTGATTTTAAGTACTTACTGATCCGATCATTAGGGCTGATTTTCGACCCCCTTAGGACCAGTTCCCCCAGCTATAGAAACCTAGATGTTGATGGTTATGTCGTATCTTGACAGAAACGAAACCATTTTCAATTTTGTTAAACTAGGTTTCGATTTATGGTGAAATTGGCCATAACCTCAAATCTGAACTTATTTGCTGACTTCTATGAAATCTTTTTTCGAGGTTAAATCTCAAATATCACTCAAGCAAAGCTCCTTGAAAAAGATGTTTTCGACGCCAACTACCTCGTCTTCACCTCTGTATTCAACAGGGCAAAAATATTGTACTCAAAACATTTTGACTCAAGATGTTTTCCTATTTCAAAGAAGGAGTGTCTCCAATAGAAAACGCCATCAAACCCTCGTCAAACGGTCTCATTTGCAATAAGTCAACTCAGAACATCGAGCAAATAGCTCCGAGTCGCCGACATTTCTCAAACGTGTCCGGAGATCTCAAGTTCAGATGATCCCGGTCTCCAATCCGACGTCGGCTTTGCCGTTTGTCAAAGGGACCAGCTCCGATCTGTTACAGACGTAAACGTCACCTTTCCAAAGCCTCAGGGCAGGTACTACGGAGGACCAAATAAATACGAGCTATCTAATTACCTGATGGGGATCAAAGCGAATTATACCAGTAATAGAACGATCGACTCCCGGATCTAATGAGCTCATCTGGAGTCTCAATCTTGCTGGGATCTTGAAAAACAGCAGCGAATGTTTGTGCAGTGAAGTTGTTTTTGAGCAAGTCGGTGGCTTATTTTCAAACAAAACTCAAGGCTATTTGAGGAGGGATATCTTCAGTAGTGAATCTCAGTTCTCTGAAATTCAGCTGAAAACGCCGACGAATAAACCTTCCGGCATGAAGTGGTTTACCCTAGAAATAGGTACCTTCCTATATTTCAATCTTTCGTGACAGGTCGAAAATGGCGGGATAAAAATCAACATAACCCGGTTTCATGGATTAAGACGATTTTATTTCCCAACCCATAAATGTCTTATTATGTTATACGACGGACTTATTATGTCTTATCATGTTTCTCACTTCTCCCCCTTAACTCCACTTCCTCTTCCCCCATTTTCCCTATCGTATCCTTCATCGTTTTTTCTTTGACATCCTGCTCTCTGCTACAGGTTCATTGACGTCGAAACTGTTCGATTTTATCGGAATAGCCTCTATGGCCTCTGTCGGTTGTCGGCTAGCTATTAATATTGCGGCAACTAGACAAACAATGCCTTCATCTTTTGTCTCTCAACGTTCAGTTTAGTTTTCCTAAGGGTAAACTAATATTCAAAAGATGCCGGTACCGGGGGGGTCTATTTAAAAAAGGAAATAAATGAACCCCTTCAGTCCAGGGATCTATTGTGCGAAAACATAAAGGATCAAGGTACTGAACACTGCCTTGCACGGTCTAATTTACTTTGAAGGCTCCGTCAGCCTGACAAACAGTGTTTGCTTCCTCTCTGATCTCTACCGGTTGAATGCTGCTAATTTTTAATAATAATATAATAATTAATAATAATGAATACTGGGTGTATTTACGAAGTGAATGGAAGTATTGTAATCTTCCTAAAATTGAAAATTACAACGAAGCTTTCAGAAAAAACGTTTACTTGTACACTTCCTTCCAGAACCCCTTCCAGAACACGTGGTCTTTTACTAAAAATGGCCATGACGGGGGGGGGGGGATTCTATTCTATTTGTGGGGAGGTCAAATTTTCATGTACTACCGCAATGAGCAATGAGTGAAATTCGCAATAAATTCAATTGTATTCCAAAGTTAAGGACCGCCACGAATAGTACCCAAGAGGACGCAACCGTAAGCGTAAAAATGCGTTCTATTTTGTGTTGAGCCGGTCCAACGCTGACACAAAGTGAAACTCAATATATAAAGGTCCGTGAAAACTTTCCGAGATATTTCACAAGGGAAGCATGCGTGGGAAAGGCGTGCGAATAACTGCGGGCTCCCGGTCCCTCGAAGATGAGGTTTCTTTCGACTGCCTACTTTTACTTCTGGAAAAGACCATCCGTCGTCACTTTTATTTGGGGGAATATTAAACGCAAAGGTTCTTTTTCGAGGCAACGTCTTCAGAAATATTCGACGGAAAGGAGCATTTGAATGGAGCCTTTCCGAAAGTCAAGTCGTTTCGATGCGAAGCTTGCAACGCTTCTATAAAATTTGATTTTGAAGATCTCAAAAGCAATACCTACGTAAGGCTTGATTCTCTCACAGATTTTTTTTTGGCTGGGTTAGCTTTGCTTATAATTTAACATCCCACTTTTGGAGCGGAGGCACCGACTTCAAAGCAGGATTCCTCAGGAGTGAGGAATTGTCCTTGGTACCGAGCTATCCAATACGTAGGGGCTTTGGTACCAACGATAGGATTTTAGTATCTTTATCACTTCGAAAATTTCCATATAGATCTTTTCCAAGTCTTGTTTTACTTTTTAGTTTTCGGATTTATTCGAGGACTAACTTCTTCAAATTAAAAGAAAAGCGTTAGTTTTTGGGATGCCTCTACTTAGGTAATAGTTATAATACTTAGTAATAATAGAGATCAAACTCAACTTCGAGATCAAACTCAACTTTGAGATCAAACTCAACTGGGTCATTCTCACAGAAAGGGGCAGTTTCGGGTTGGAGTTTTCAAAATAAAAATTTTCCTCCAATTCTGCGCAAAAAATTTGGAAACCCTCTCTTGAATGTTCTAAGTGAAATTCAAAAACTATCCAAACAGTGGCTGCCTTATTTAGGCCGGAAAAAAATAAATTTTAAGACCAAGAACGGTCAAATCGGTTCATTTTTGAGGCCGGAAAAAAATAAAATTGAAAACTCTAAAAATGCAAATATGTCGGAAGTACTTTGAGTTATTCACATTCCGATTAAAAATGGCGAAATTCTAGCTAAAAGAGGGAAGAATGGAACTATTTTGCCCTGCAGAGTGCTGGAACTGTCACGGTCCTGTCCTTCTCATCCCTTCCCTGTCCTCGAATTCAGAGATGTGGACAGGGCCGTGATGGACAGGGCCGTGACAAAACATAGGTTTTTTGACGCTCCTGTCCACACAGTAATTTTTTTTCCAAAAATTATTATCGTAATCGAAACTGCTCCACGCTGCGTACGAGGTACTGAGAAGTAAAAAAAATTAAGTTTGAATACCTACTTTGAGAAACAGGACAGGGCCGTGACAGTTGTGTCCGACCAACAAGGTTCCGGCCGACGTTCTATCTCGTCACTGGGTTAAATCTCGACAAAAATCCAAAGCTAGCCGGTGTTCTGGACCGTTGAGACTCGTGCCAAAATGATGGAGGGAAGAAAATCCGGAAAAAACCCTGAGATGACCGCGAAAATTCGAATTCTTTGACAGGACAGGGCCGTGACTGCAAACCTCTGGACACCCCTATTTTCATCTCAGTACCGTAATCTTTCCGTTCTAAAATTATAAAAACTGTCATTTAGGTATCTTGAGACCAATTTTGACCTATTCTAGAAGCGCCGGGTATTTGGTAGCATCGGAAAGACATAGGAAAGAAGCTTGAAGTTGGGAACCTCGTGCCTGGACAGGACAGGGCCGTGACAAATCGACGCATTTAATTTTTTTTCTTAGTGAAAGACTTAATTGATCGTAACAAAAAAAAATCGCATTTTGCGAAAAGTGAAATAGTACAATTTAAAATTTTGCCCAACTTCAAATTCATAAGAGGGCCCCCACAAACCTTCTGGACATCACTTCTGCCCTTTCTGTGAGAATGACCCAACTACGAGATCAAAGTCTACTTCGAGATCAAAGTCAACTTTGAGATCAAACTCAACTTCGAGATCAAACTCAACTTTGAGATCAAACTCAACTTCGAGATCAAACTCAACTTTGAGATCAAACTCAACTTCGAGATCAAAGTCAACTTTGAGATCAAAGTCAACTTCGAGATCAAACTCAACTTCGACATCAAACTCAACTTCGACATCAAACTCAACTTCGAGATCAAAGTCAACTTCGAGATCAAACTCAACTTTGAGATCAAACTCAACTTCGAGATCAAAGTCAACACCGAGATCAAATTCAACTTTGAGATCAAACTCAACTTCGAGATCAAAGTCAACTTCGAGATCAAACTCAACTTCGAGATCAAAGTCAACTTCGAGATCAAAGTCAACTTCGAGATCAAACACAACTTCGAGATCAAACTCGACGTCGAGATCAAACTCGACTTCGAGATCAAAGTCAACTTCGAGATCAAAGTCAACTTCGAGATCAAACTCGACTTCGAGATCAAACTCGACTTCGAGATCAAACTCGACTTCGAGATCAAAGTCAACTTCGAGATCAAAGTCAACTTCGAGATCAAACTCAACTTCGAGATCAAACTCATCTTCGAGATCAAAGTCAACTTCGAGTTCAAATTCAACTTCGAGATCAAAGTCAACTTCAAGATCAAAGACAACTTCGAGTTTAAAGTCAACTTCGAAATCAAACTCAACTTTGAGATCAAACTCAACTTCGAGATCAAACTCAACTTCGAGATCAAAGTCAACTTCGAGTTCAAATTCAACTTCGAGTTCAAATTCAACTTTGAGATCAAACTCAACTTCGAGATCAAACTCAACTTTGAGATCGAACTCAACTTTGAGATCAAAGTCAACTTAGGGAAAACCTCTGATATGGCAACACTGCTTGCATCCAACAGCGCATTAATAATTACCCAAAGTTCCAGTTTTTCCAATGCAAGTCATTTAATAATCGAGTCAAAGCTCGTGGCGCAAGTCGAAAATTTATTCAGGCTGCCATATATACTAAAGAGAGAATGATAAATACATCCCCTCATTTCCCCCAAAATGTTGGCATCCGACGGCAAAGGTAAATATTTGACGAAAGGTTTCCACTCTGTTTGCCAACTCGGCAAAAACAAAGAAGAGACCGGCAAAAATAGGCGGATTCGCTGGTGATTTCGCGCATGCAAATCAGAGGGAATAGTCATTCCTTTGAAGTCGGTGTTCCCGCAAGGTCTAAACATTGCCAAGAGTCTTGTTAGCTCCGTTTGGAGCGCGATCCTCAGTCCGGGAGCTGCTCGAGAAGTAATGCATGTAAACCAAGTTTGTCTCTTTCTCAGCGTTGCGGCTTACCTTTGTTGCCGAGCCAACGTGTTCCTACGAAGGGCCGACGACTTTCTGAAACATTTATGTGCGCGGGGAAGGTATTAGGGGTGCGGCGGTCGACAGAAAACCTGAAGGCTTTGTATACCGCGAATAGCCGAGGAATTAGCGTCGTACAGGCGGCCAACTAGGATCTTAGGGCCCAAAGGTTAAACGAGCCCTTGTTCCACCTGACCTTATCAATTTGCCGGTCTTGTTCGATGGTAGAACTTATAAATTCCCTTTAGCATTTTCCGAATAGGATTAGGAGCGAAACTGCTGATTGTTTGGACGTACAATTTGAACTTAATTTTTTGCTGGCATATTGCGTCGTCATACCAATATTTTTTGACAGGGGCGACTTCCCCAGATATCTTGATTTATTGGAACTCGAGCGCTTTCTTCCGTTCGGCCCTCTTCAGGAGGTATTTCTGGGAATATGTCTCGCGTAAAAAAAAAAGTGAAAGGAAGCCTTCCGCCTTTTAATAAGCTTCAAAATGGCTCCTGATGAGGGTTTAAGAGCCGTAGACGCTGTGATTAATCGCTATCCCGTTTGAAAAGGAGAGTAGGTCTTACCCAGACAAACGTTTCAGTTAGAGCAATTTGAAACCGGTGGTGCTTGGATAACGCACATATTATTCTTCCATATTTTCGACTACTTTTTATTCTGTTTAGGTCAAAAACATAAAAAAAAACTCACTATGAAAATTGTTAACTCGCCCAAAATCAAAATACGCCTAGTTATCGGTACACAAAAATATTCAAGTATTTTACAAGATGAAACGAAGATTTTATGACCAAGAACGCTCAAATCAGTTCATTTTGCGGCCAGGAAAAAATAAAACAGAAAAACTAAAAGTGCTATTATATCGGAAGTACTGTGAGTAATTCAAATTCTGGTTAAACAGAACCCTTATGAACCTATGTATCGGCCGGGAAATTATTTTCTTCAGATCTCAACAGATTTTCATGTGAAGCAGCCATTGAAGGGGCAAAAAAATTGGGCCAAGAAATTGACTACATAATTAACAGCTGGTATACTAATTGCATCGTCCGCTGACAAAAAAATGTACCAATCGTTGCCGATTTCCTCCATATGTTACGCTCTTGGTCGTAACAAACTTACGGTACCGACGCATCCGGAGATGCATGCATTTAATATGTAATCAACATTGAAGGACGTTTCCTGCCATTAGAGACTGGGTTAAGGGCCATAAAGATTCGCAAGCTGTCCGTGAATGGCAGAACTGTTACGAATATTCAAAGACTAGTGACTGCTAGTGACACCGTGTTCTGCTTGGGGCGCGGAGTCGGGCGTTCGCGTTATGAATGCAACGACTACTATAGTTGGGATCTTTACGACCTTTCCAGGGGTTGTTGATGGAATATTCATGCTCGCCGGTCCTCTCAGGCTCGGCTCACCTACGTCGTACGTCCGAGTTTTGCCATTCTGGAACCGCAATGCACGCTTCATATTCCGCTCATTTGAATGTTTAAAGGCGTCTGAAACACGATTATCGTGTTACGAGGTCATCGGAAGTTCTCATCGATTGGCGGTCACAGTTGTACGCCAGAATCAGGTATGTATCGATGAGGGTACCTTTGGTGGAAATCCGTGCGAACGAGAAAATGTGTTAGGATTTAGCCATGAATAACACTTGTTATTGGGGTTTTTAGACGCCAAGGAGAAATTTTAGCGTTTAATTCTGATGTTACATTATTTTAAATATTTTCAATCAATTTTAGTTTTTAGAATACCTCCCAGTGATCTAGACTTTCATGCACTCCCATAGATTTTGGCACATCGTTGCAATGTCACCAATTGTGCTACAAAAGGTCCTACTTACCATGCATAGGTAATGAGAAAGGTACTCCATTCTTATAGGCTGTAGGTGCTTGTGCAAAACCTCAAATGAGTTTGAATTGACAAAGTGTTGAATTACTCGGTGGTATTGATAATCCAGCCCTCGATCTATCAATCAAATGAGATTCAAACTAATTCAGGGCAACATATCACAATCGCTGCGGTAGAACTTCAACGACTTCTAGATTCGATTCTGAAACTGGTGCTCAACTCGGTTGCAAATGAAGGACGAAGGGCCAGTGAATGTTTACTGGCCGACAGCTCCGGCCAACGCAGGCTATGGTCCAGAAATCTTGACTATGGTGAGTCCTCTAAGCAAACACTTCGCAGCTCATTTAGCCCCGCACGCTCAACTTGGCCGACCAACTAATAAAGCAAACAACTCAAACACTCCGAACAGATCGAACCCTTTGCAGGAAATTTCCCGGCAAGGCTCGTGGGCAAGACGAGGGGAGGGGAATCCATTGGATAGTCCAGAACGCCGGGAGGAAATGAACTCGAAAACCAATTAAGAAGGAAAACGCCATCACCTGAACCATATCAGTAAATGACCAGGCCTCTCCTGAAACGTTGAGATAAACTGTAACCGACACTTTCCTTTTCTCACTTGGAGTTTCCATTGAGACGTACGAGTATACCTCATACAACTACTACCTACAACTCCGGTTCCAGACCTTTAGCTTTTCATCCCATGAGACCTTCCTTCAGCCGCAGAGAACGTTCCATTAAAACTTTTTCGACTTTTGCGCAAGGAGAGGGTCCTATTCCAGTTCACAATAACGATAAGCAACCGCATTTCACCTGGATCCCATTTAACTTGAAGAGAATATGAAGAAATGTTGGGGAATGACTAATAATGATGACGTGGGGGAGGGCCAAACGAGTTTTTTTTTGTGGTTCCATGGGGAGTGACTTTCAAATGCGTGCTACATAATCTTGAACTATCAATTCGGCCGAAATAACCAACTGGAACTGAGTCAAATAAAACTCAAACACGAACTTAAAATCTTAATCAAACTGAACTCAAGGTACAAACCCAATATGAGTTTCAACTGAAACTGAATCTGACTCTCAAACTGAAACTCAAACTTACAATCAAACTTGAACTGAACTCAAATTTAAAAACAATGCAGAGAGATGTCCTGTTTGAGGTGCAGTTGGAGTTTGAATTTCATTCCATAGTTGTTGCGCACCTTCTGAAATTGCAACATTATCAGCTAGCGTAAAATGCTTGGCCAAATTACCTCGAGAACTTGGATTAATGACAGACCCTCGTAAATTCTCGATCGACAAAAAGCTCAGGTATAAGTCTTGAGACACTTATGCGAAGACACGCTCAATCGAGGGATTGATACTGAACCAATCTCAAGGGGTAATGCGGTATTTTATAGCATTCTCCCGATGGGAAAGACCCGACGCTGCAAGGATTCTGAAAGAACAATAGACTCGGGTGCTGGATCAACAAACTCGAGCGATCTTTCTCGTTTTACGACTATGGAAATCGCGGTTGTCTTCAATCCGATGGACTCAGGCTGCTGTTTCGCATTTCGTTTTCTCGACAGACGCCTCGTTCTAAAAGGATATTAAACAGGATATTTGACTTGCTACTAACCAAATGGGATGGCTGTTGCAGCGGTTTTACGAGCCTCTATTTGTTGTGTTGCCCTTCACACGGGTTTCTCGTGTAAATCGCGTTCTTGAAGCTGACTCAGTTTGCCGTCTGTTGGGAGGTGCTGGCGGTTGTTAACAATCGCTGAAAGGAAAATCACTCAACGTAAGATTTAACACATTCTCATGAGAATCTCAGAGCTACCGAATTATGGCAACCGGCACATGCGTGCAATACTCTCAATTTGGATTGAACTATTTTCTATGCATAGTTTTTATAGAGTGCCAGAAATTCAATATTGCTCTTGATACCAATCATTCAATCTTCCAAATATTAGGATTTTTAACATTTCGACGGTTTTTTGATGAGCTGAGGAGTCACTTTTTTCAAGGCATGGCCGCCTCTATCATATTTATGGTCCCAAGGGTGTGAGGGCCATGTAGGTTTTCACTCGGAAAGGGCAGCATTTTTTGATATTGTTGGAAAAAAGTTTCAGGCTCATACCCCCCAAAAAAGACCACGTGACGCGAATGGTCGATGCCGACGGAAAACTAATCTTCGGAGGAGGGGAAACTTTCGACGACGGCATTTCCAACAACGAGGGATTCCCAAGGGGAATAAGCGACTCCCACAGTGTTGGAAGCGAGAACGTCTCAACAGAAAGGGAAACCTTCCCTACGGAGGGGGATATCTTCCCTATGGCAATGGACAAGTCACGGGACGTTGCTTTCTGTTCGCTCCCGAGTCACTCGGCAATACTTACACATATCTACAGTGAGCGAGGCATTCCCCAGACCGAACCCCAACTTCTGCCAATGGAAACCGCCACCCTCGCCGTTCGCCAAGCGATAATGAACTCAACCACCAGTCCTCGTACTGGTTACCGGCTCTAGGCAACCCTCTCGCATGCCTTTTTTCCCTATCCTAAGCAAGTTGAGCTCTAGTGGCTTTCTGATGCGGCTGCAGTAAATCAAGATATATTACCCAACTGGGACGCACTCTCGTATTCAGTCGCCCTTTCGACCCTCGATCTCGTTAACGTTTGAATCGGTAAGAGTTTTTTCCAACCACCCACTCAGCTTTTCTATACAGTTTCGAAAACCTTGGCAGAATAAAACCTGCAACGGTTTCCTATTTTCGCTCCGAAATAAATTATTTCCTCTCTGCCAACCGCGATCCGCTTCACAGTTTTGCTTACTGGCGTGTCGGATTTGAACTCAGAGCTCCTAATGTTCAGAGTATACCCCCTCCCCCCCACCTACCCCATTTTCATATTGGTTCTTTAGACTTTTGGTGGGGAATACAATTTCTTTTAACTCCCACATTATTCCCTGATACTTTTTGGTTTTGAGACAACCCTTCAGCAAGATACAATCACAAATAGCTACATAATGTACAATATTATTGATTATAGCTGAGGAGACCATTTACTAAAACAGTCCTGTTGAAAATATTGTTACGGTCCTTCCCCCAATTTTCCCTATACCTGATTGTGGTACCTACTTTTAAAGGAACTCGTTGCTTTTGATGACCAACTTTGCATCCAACAATGCACAAGCCCTTTTTAATCGCCATACTTTCCGAAATGGTCAAATAGCCGTCGAAAATATCCTAAGGGAAAACTGCGGTCGAGGAGAGAAAGGAAAACTATTGCAAGTAAACCTAAAGGGGATGTCTCCTTGTCGTTGAAACTTGGCCTCTAACCACTTCCATCAATCGGAGTTACTTCATAATCTGTTCTTTTTACAGCTCAGAAAAAGGGCTTCCTGCCCTCATCCTTCTACCACAATGAACAGTATTAAGGCAACTTATACTTCGGCCAAACTTCGATAAAGTTTCCATCTAAAGATATTTCCCCTACAAAGCAACGGTGACAAAAGGGTTTAAACTGCGTTCAAAAAGTATTATCATCTTTATATCTTCAGTGAAGAACCGGTCTTCCGAAGCCCTTCACCTGTAATGCGGTTAGCAATTAAAAGTTGGACGAATTAATGCGGAGCGTTTGATGTTTAAACTTTTCTGCCGCCTCGGGCAAAAAATTATCAGAATATCTTACTTTGAGCTGAGAATAATGTAAAATCACACCTAGAATTTTCAGAGGTGGAACCCCCAAAGACCGTGTTTTCATAATAATCTCAAAATCTTCCGTGAGATCTTCCATGATTGTTTCCAGAGCGTAGAGGCGATTCGACTATGAGATATTCCCTTATCTGCATGAGCACAAGTCGCTGTATCAGCCGTATTCAACTCGGATCTACATTGTCCTCCAGCCATCCCAACATGCTCAATGCTCGACAGTGGAATCTGTCATAGTAAACCGTACAGTGGATTTCAACAGGAGCAGTAGATCACCGAAAGCCGAACCTCTCAATATCGAGAGTAAAACGCATAGTTGTGATGTCGACAGGGACCTTGTTAAGTTATACTATCTCGTATGCTACTGGCAGGGACAGGATTGAACATGGATAGGGTTAGAGGACAAGGTTCACCCCCAGTCGGAATGTCAACCCAACGTTGACGGCTCTTTGTCCTTTCGCCTGTTATCCCTCTGTTGTGTACCGGCCATCAAGTACACGGCTTCTGATTTCCTTATCCCTGTAGGAAGCGATCGCTGGACCGTGAACGAGAGGTACAAACCCCGAAGGGACAATGCTATTTCCGCTGTGTATCCTCATACAGTCACTGGTCGGCTAAGAATAGGATACCTACTCGATCTATTGTGACGGATACACATCCTGGGCTTATTAACTTAGGTACATATGGGTAAAATCTTGTTTCGTTACGTGAGATGGGAACAGAGTTTTCCATGCTCTTTGTTATAAGTTATAATCCATATTGTTCAATACACAGGGCCTTAGTTACCCCGTCGCTAGAATTTTGCTGCGCACAAAAAACGACATTTTGTTCCGCTGTTAAGGGCCAATGATGTCCGACAACCCCATCAACTGAAAATTTTAGCATTAGTATTTGTACAGATCAAGGCTTTATAAGTAGGTAATTCAAATTGTCGTCTCTAAAAGCTTTTGCCAAGATCATTGAAGTAAAATACCTTCAAAAATGATGTTACATCTAGTTAGGGGAAAATTGCGTAGGTACTGACCCTGAGGCTTTTGGTTCATTTTTCTAAAGAAATGAACCTTTGTAATCGGTCAGGAAAAAAAAATTTTTAACACCCCCTGAAAATTTGTTGGTTTACGTTTCAAGGGGTGTAGAATCCGAATCTGCAATAAAAATTTTTTGTCCGTCCGCCGTACGCCGTACGCCGTACGCCGTCCGCCGTCCGGGGTTTTTAAGGGGGAAGGACTTATCGAAAAATTTTGAAATTTTTACCAAAAATCAAGTTCCGTATCTAGTTGGTCCTAACGTCTCGGCAGAACCCTACCTTAATTTTAAGGCCAGTAAAACAGCTGTTGAAGTGGTAAAAAATTCGTCTTTTTAAGGAAATTTGCAACATAGGCATGTGAGGTATCATTTTCTATAGATTTTTCTATGCTGAATCGAATGAGACCATCGCCACGCCAGTAGCTTCAACCGTTTAGGAGTTATTGCAGTTTTAGTGAAGCAGTTTTGAGTTTTTTTAAATTTCCCCAATTCTTAATAACTCGAAAACTACTCGAGCCACAAAATTCGTTTTCCACTCGTTGGAATCCCCACAAAAACTTCTGTCCTCCCGATATCTTCAATTTAAAGAATTTGGTCGCATTACACAAATCAGCAAAACAAAAATTGGAAAAACTTGAGAATTTGGCCTCGGCTCTTAGATACGGTTGATTGATCTACTTACGACTACTAGCCTATTACACCAACAAGGTGACGCACTCACACTTCGACCAGTTGCGCTTGGCAACATGAGAGCGAGTCAGGCTTTAACAACGGTTCTGATGCATGAGGCATTTTTAATTTCATTATTCAGAGAATTTAATAATTATTATTATTCAGTTAATTATGAAGGTGATTAAGAATAGATTAAATGGTAAATTTAACGGAATTGAACGATCAGCTGCGTTGAAAAAATGGATAGGTAAGTAAGTATTTATCAAGCGAAGAGGATGATTATTTTTTGCCTGGTTGAAAAAACGTTTTTCTAAATAACCCATCTAAAATACAAATTGATACTGAAATTATAGAATAATAACAGCTAAATTCTGTGTTTAAGGAGTACCGATACATCGTAAGGTTTGTCTTTGCAATCGAAAAATGAACCCCTGTGCAAAATTTGCAGAGTTCTTCGGACATAGCAAAAACTAATCTGCACATGCCACTGATCTACTTAGCAGCGTTTTTTTTTTTGTGAACCATGGGGAGTGACTTTCAAATGCGTGCTACATAATCTTGAACTATCAATTCGGCCGAAATAACCAACTGGAACTGAGTCAAATGAAACTCAAACGCGAACTTGAAATCTTAATCAAACTGAACTCAAGGTACAAACCCAATATGAGTTTCAACTGAAACTGAATCTGACTCTCGAACTTAAACTCAAACTTACAATCAAACTTGAACTGAAACTCAAATTTAAAAACAATCTCAAACTCAAACTTAAACTTGAACTCAATCTGAAATTCAAAGAAAAACTCAAACTGAAACTGAATCTGACAATTGAACAATCTTGACTACTGAAGCTCAGTTTGAGTTTATATTTGACTTCGAATTTCAGTTTGAGTTTGAGTTCCAGCTTCACTTCGAGTTTCTGCTTCCGGTTTGAGATTCAGTTTGGATTTGAGTTCCAGCTTCAATTTGAGTTTCCGCTTCAGTTTGAGTTTGAGTTTCAACTTCACCTCTAGCTACAGTTTGGGGTTTAGTCTGATTTCCAGTTTGAATTCAGTTCAAGTTTCAGTAGAAGATTGTATTTGAGTTTAAATTTGGGTTTCAGTTTTAGCTTGATTGTTAGTTTGAGCTAGAGTCTCATTTTCGGCTTGAGCTTCAGTTGGAATTGTGTTTGAGTTCAAGTACAAGAATCTTATATTCAGTCAATTTGATTTAGCACTGACATAGCAAAAACTAATCTGCACATGCCACTGATCTACTTAGCAGCGTTTTTGAATGACGAACGACGTGATGAAAATGAGTACAAACATTGTGCTCAAGTCTCAAAAATGATGCGCCTGAAATCATTTTTATCATTGAGCTTGTTCCGGAGCGTACCTGTAGGCAATTGTGGTGCCTCGCTCATGCGCAGTGTAAGGTTAGTAATTTTTGTAAGCGTCGTAGCTGGGGCGTCACCAGCCATAAATCACACCTACGTATTTAGCATACATAGCCTACTTACTTCGACCAACGAGATTTAATATGGGTAACAGAATATGTGATCAGATTGGGATCACAAGCTCCTGGAACAAACCCTACTCGAAACAGATAGTAAGAATGCGAAGATGAGATTGGTCACTATATTTTAAAATATCAAATTTTTCAATTGAAATATTAAATAGGTAAAATTGTAAAATTTCAAGTTCTCAATGAGTAGATGATATTCATCTTCACTGTTGGGTGAAATGTGCGGACTAGCAAAAAGATTGATCGAGCATGCTGATTATAGAACGTAATTGTTTATTTACAGAACAAAGCTGGCCGAGGAAGCTCCCGGGAATAGGCCATTGTTAAGCTAACTCAATATCGTTTTCTAACGTCGAGAACGGTACTGGAATTGTATACACACAATAAACTCTCTAGCGACCCTTTGCGATTCCATCCAGATGTTTGGATTTCATGAATCGGAAAATACGAGAGAGATGGTCCGGACAGTGCGTGCAAAGAATGGCACCGATAAAGGTAGAGGTTCTTCTATATAAAGAATAATCGTTGCCGAGTCAGAGCGAAGGGAAGATGGTGAACTGCATTTTGTAAGACCCAGGAAGACAAACTTCAGCGATAACCCCGATCCTTCGTCGAGTTTTGGAGCCTTTCGCCAGAAGAAGGGACCCACGACGAGACTCTTCCCTGAGGATTTCCTACGTAAATGGTTAGCCTCTGGGGAGAATCCGAAATGCCATTGCGGGAAGCATTAATATCATCTTATCATTACTTACAGTTACTTTGACTGCACTCGGTTTCCGACTTGCCCCCCGCGTATAATACACCCTGTACCACCTTCTCATTCTTCATCCGCCGCTCGAGGGTAATACCAGCCATCTGTCACGCTGAGGAACCCTTCTTGAGCTATACTGTTATGGTAAGTAATACAGTTGAAATCGTGGCGAGAACAGTAACTGAGACTCAATCCGGGGACGATCCATTATTAACGTGGAGGCGGCTCGTGCTTGTAATGTTAATGTACTATCTCGAAATGGACTCGTACCTTGAAGGATATGGCCTCGTTAATGTTGCACGGATGAATCTGTAAATGACATCGAAGAGGCGTTTGTCACGTTCAACAAGTGTAATGAACCTCGGTCCTCGTTTTATATTGCTTGTTATAATATTTTCCGAGTAATGAGCTTTTGCATAAGGCATAGCCAGTATAATCTCAGGAATTGCAAAGAGTTTTATGACTTAGATTAAAATGTGATAATCAGATAGCTTTTTCTGCTAATTGTCAGTGGAATTTTGTTTAAAATTTCATGGGAGCTCTTAAGGGCTACGATTGTTTTTGCATATTCGACACCGCATTGAACATAAAATAACAGATTTTGAGGGGGTGCTGGGAAAAAGTTAGTCCTTGAAATGGATGTAAAACAGCTACAGCACCATTGCCGAACCCGATAACAAAATTCATTAACTCATTATTCATTTTAAATAAGATTTTTCGCAAGCCCTGGCTCGATAATAATCGCTCTTCCTCTCTTTCTGGATGAAGCGTCTCCAAAAGAGGAATGCCGTTCCCTATTCCGACAGATTAGACTTCATAAACGCGTAAAAGGTGAAAACTTGGATGTCAGTTTGAAAACTCTCGATTTAGCTGCCTCGAGCTTCTTCTATCTATTCCACACCCTACACAGCCCATAGTTAAGAAATACGCTCGGCTAGAACTTTGCCAACGCTAAGTCGAAACGTTCCCAGCGGCTGTTTAACAAATTGGGTCACCTAAGGCGATGATGCGAATTTGAGCGTCACGTACGAGCTTTAGATGCGCAGTCAGGTGAAGTTGAACGGCTGTGATTGTGTTGGTAAGTGTGCGGAAGAACATTTCTCAACGTGGAAATCGCTTTAAAATCACGAAGGAGACGACGATATCGCGATAACTTCAAGTGCGGAGGGTTGGAACAGTTGGTTCGAAACGGGAGTTTGATAGGTACCTGCTAACTTCCAAGTAAATAATTATTCACTTAGAATAGTACAAAAGCATTACTTCCGTGACTTCGAAAGTTACCAAGCTCGATGGCGCTGTTAGGCTGGAGTTCACTAGTGCCTGCAGAACGATAGAATTCCATTCAAATTTTAAACGGTAGTCAGGAATGGAGACCGCCAATCTGAGTAGGTACTCACCTACCTACCGGCCTACCAAACTATCTTCTTACCTCATACCTAAATACCTTCCTACCTACTTACCTTCCTACCTACTTAGTAAGTTGGTACATACCTACCCACCTACCTACTAACCCACCTATCAACCTACCTACCTGCATACCTACCTACCCACCTACATACTTACCTACCGACTTACATACCTTCCGACCTACGTACTATTAAGAGGATATTTATATCAGTAAAAAACTACTAAATTCTCGAATAAACGGAAAAATCTAAGATAAAAATGATTGAAGAAAGAATTGAGGAGGTGTCTTTCAAAACTGAACATGTCCACTTAGCAAAATTGGCGTTTTATTTGATTTCCTACGTGCTTTCCTATAGTACATAAAATAAATAGGTAATTTTTAATTTTTCTATAAATAATTTTATTTATTAAATATATAAATACATGAATAATAAATAAATTATTTATTTTTTGTACTATACGATCGTAGGAAAGCTCATAAAACGCCAATTTTTCCAAGTGGACATGTTCAGTTTTGAAAGACTCCTCTCCAATTATTGTGTTCTTGAAGGTTTGAAATGTGAGCAACACGATGGTAAATTCAAAAGCTGCGTAATTTAAATTTCTCGGAAACTAGGGTGCAACGTGTGCCCATCTTTGGCAAGCTCTCATCTTCAGACCTAAACCATTTTATCATTAAATTAAATACATTCGCAAAATCTTACAAAGTTACTTCAAATCACCTCCAAATTGATTTCTCCTCGTTCTATATTTAGAATAAACTCATTGTTACAATCAACATTTCATTCAGCACATCCATCAATAGGGATCGGATCCGTATGCGTTCACATATTTTTTTCTAGGCAATGTACTGATGTTTTTCAAGTAGGCATGTTCATATTGACATTTTCTGAACCGTTCAAGCCCACTTTCATTTCACATATTTTGACATATTCCACTATAAATCCATATTTTTCAAATATTTGGTCCACAAAAACACATATTTGCTAATTTTGGGTAGTTTTCCCGAGGTTCACAACTAGAATGAATTAAATTTAAAAAAAATTTAGCAAATTTTGCTAAATTTTTTTTTTTTTTTAATTGGACAACTCTTTTCATGCGTTTTGCTTCAGACGGCGTACGGGAAAAAATTATTGCAGATTTTTATCTAGACACTCTGAAACGTAAAGGAAAAATTTTCAGGGGGTGGAGAAAAAAAAACCCGACCGACATTATTTCTGGAAATAATTTAACAAAATCTTGTTGTTCATTTGGGCTTAAACATTTTTTTGAAAATATTTAAACCTTTTTACTTGTTTTCCACATGTTTTTTGAAAATATTTAAACCTTTTTACATGTTTTCCACATATTTTTTGAAAATATTTAAACCTTTTTACATATTTTCCACCTATTTTATGAAAATTAATACATATATATGTCACATATTTGGCATTTTTAAATACATAAAAATCCGATCCCTATCCATCAATCATCATTCGATCCGAGTTACGTCGGAGGATTTCAATGGCTTGCGGAATCGACTAGCTCACCCGGTTATCTCGATTCAGCTATCACTGCCAATCTCTCACAGTTTTTCACGGCGAATATAAAACAGAAGTTTATCCCTATACTGCAGATATATTTGACGCAGATATTGCCGATCGCTCCGAGAGGAAAACGGACATTGATGGAGGCAAACTACCAAGGCTGAAAAGCTCCAATACGAAAAAAAGCTTTGAAAGAGACAGGTTCCTACTCTTGACAATTGCTTCCAAGGGCCTGAGAGGATATATGCGAACGGTTTAGTTTTCCTCGGAAACACAATAGCCAGAGCAATGGATGGATTGATGGTGTAAAAATCTCTCTCACGTCAGAGGGGATGAAACCTAAAAAGGTTTTCGAGAGGTTGAACACGCGTCTCTGATCCGACGTTTGCGAGAAAAACCCACCCCTACCTTTCTTTTCCGCATCCGAGCGTTCAATTTATCAACAACCGACCGACTTTGACTGGTGAAAATGCCGAGGTTAATTCACTTTTTGTGGGCGATGGCTTATGGGCGGTGAACGAGGCGAGTTTTCATCACGAAGAGGATGCGAGCTTTAAAAACTTTTAGAAGGTACGTTGAACCGACGACATTTACATTGCATAACATCATATAAACGCGGAACAGGCGAGGAAAGGCTGTGCGAACTGAGGATTAGGTTAGCACTCGATAGGTATGAAAGACGGTGCAGTAAGTGTTAAGTTTGGCCAAAAGATTATTTTATTTTGTTTTCACTGGTTAGCAGCGGCTGTACCCGGTAGTTATCGGTTTGATTCCCGTAGGTGGCATGAAAAATAAGGGCCATACTTCTATAATTCATGTTATAATGGAAATTGGATAACTTAACCCACTCCTTTTGATACCACACACAGCTCCTTGTGATTATGCGCCAACGCAATTAATAAATCACTGGAAGTCAAAGTAGTCGAAATATAATCAAATTGTGGCGAAAATTCACTGATAAAAACATGGAAGTATTGTGTGTTATCTACGCGCCTCTGGTTTATTATTTAGTTTATTTTTATTGAATTATATAAAATATAAAGTTTTATCGTTCTGGAATAGATGGCCGAATAACTTCTGCCCCTACAAAATCCGCCTAATTTAATTTCCGTTTCATCATTTTTGAAGGGCTCTTATGGACTGGGCAGCATCAAAGAGAACCCCTTGCAAGTTTCAATTAGGGTACCTACCTAACATGTTTGTCGGAAATTCGTCTTCCAGATTTCTCGTTTCGCGATTTTTCCACCCGTCTCTTTGAATTTCGATTCAGCTTCAAAGCGATTCGAAGAAAGACGAGATCCAATTTCAAAAACGTCAACAAATTGACGTTGAAAAAATTCATTTACACCGACAAACCATTCCACGGGGAAAAGGAATTCACCGCTTTGGAGAAAGAAAGAATTAATGTGACGGCCTCCAAAGCCTTTTGGATTTACACGCCGTCTCCACCAAAAAAAAGCAACGTGGACGACAGAAAAACGTGGACCGAAAGAAAGATGGGTCAGGAAAAAAGAGAGCGCTTCGGTAAGACGAAAGGCCCTCAAGGGTAAAGGGTTTGAGTCCCTTGAAAGCATTTGGGAGAGTTTATTGTCAATCAGAAAAGGTTCTGATTGGATTCTTTTAGTGCCATTGGAAGCGAAGTGGAGCACACCTGCAGCACTGGCACCGGCTGCCAGGACCCCCCTCCCCCCATTCCCTGACTTATATTATATTCAAATCCGAAGGGTACCTTATCTCCTTATTTTAGAATTCCGTCCAATACCTCGGTTGGGAGAAATATTGTTGTAGGGTTTTCCTCATAACAATCACAACCATCATATTCCCAAGCGCCCCTTATCTATCGCCAACATTGCTTATCGAGCTAATGGGCATTGTTAGTGAATCAGAAACTGTTAGGTTTTCGCCATCAACTTACTATAGGCTTTTTCTATTTTATTTCATATCGACAAAAATTAAAACGAAAACCGAAAAAGAAACGAACTTACTTCTCAGGGGGAAAAATCGCGTCTGGCTGATTGGTCGAGGTGGCGCTGGCATAGGACTCCTTCGTTATATTTTGGCGAGTATAATTATATTTCGTTGAAATGCCTCTTGGGTTTGACCAATGCCTTCAAAATAGTTTAATTATTTGTAGAGAAATCTCACCGTATAAAGGTCAACACTGAGGGAAGGAAAGTTGTGATGTGTACGCGCCCGATATTTAAATTGTTGATGCACCTTACGAAGCTGTCTGTAAAAAACTCCTTCCAACAAAAAAAGAAGACGGCAAATAGCCGAAGAAGTTCTGAGTCCTCATTGTTGCTAGTTGCTACTCCACGGGACGGAGCCTTGCAAGGAACAATGGCTTCGCTCAAGCGTCAAGTATTTAAACTTCGATACTCGACGGATGAGAAACGCACTTGGCAGTTCGTTCGCCTTCAGCCTGAAAAGAATTGGCTAGGAAAATCCTATCTTTGCATTCAAATCGTTCGTGAGGTCATTCACCTGAATAAGACCACTTTTCTGGAATCGAGCCGTTTGGAATTGCTCAATAAAAAGCTGACTGCCGTCAAAGATTTAGCAATAAATGAAATATCATGTCGCTGAAGTCTTGAAATGTTGAAAAATCTACGTTTAAAATGAAAATTTTTGAATGATCACACCTTTCACAATTTTTTTAAGCTAGCTTCAACTTCGATATTAAACTCTAATATCAATAAATCTAATACCAATATAACTAAAACATCAAACAAGATGGTTAATTTTCATAAAAAGTTAGCACCAGACATTAGACCTAGGTAGGTTAATGTTAATAACAGCTTGCAGAACTAGGTCATTTCCGACAAAAGCTGGACTACCTAATGTTAATCTTGTGTAGATCCCGTGCACAGGTCAGCCAGGGGGTGGGAGTACACAAGGAAACCCTAAGCCGGATTATGCTCGGAAATTAGATGAAACCCGTGCACTGGCTGAGTTTCCTGCCAGCGGTCCTTTCCTTCGCTCCAGCATCTCAATCCCAAGAACATATCCTCCGACCGTCACCCATCCCGCACCATCAGTCATCAGCTCGTCTTCCTGTCAGCAACTACAGCCATGGGAATCCTCTGCCAAATTGAGATTATGCGTGATTGCGTTTGTTGATTGGATTATGGAAGGGTTGGCAAGTGGAAGGGCTCCGATTGGAGGGGTATCCTCCCGTCTACTCCATCCCTATAGAGACAGGTGGCTCCAGCAGGAGGCGGTTAGACCCAGGTGACGAACCTCCACTCCTCCATTCCCTTGTGCTGAGTTTCTCGTCGTCGGATCCGATTAATTACCGGATGATGAACTAGGAATCATCGCACAAATGAGAATCTGCCGACCATCCAGTGTAATTCAGATCTTGGCGTAAAAGAACAATGCGCAGACGCTCAAGTTCAATCATTGCCGGAATAATGGATGGCACGCAATCAGTTGGGAGTGAACGTGTCATTCCAAAATTGGTAATGCGATTCCAAGAGGGGAAAATTCATAGGATTGCTGATTCGAAAGAAATTATTTACACAGTTTTGGAGTTTTGGATTTGCGCAGGAGTGGTGACCATACGGTTTGGGACATCGGATCCAACCGTAACTTCGGTGCCCAGATTTTTTCCCCCTAAATAGTATTTCCCGAAATCCTTATGAGATTTCCAAAAATGAAACTGTTTCTTCATTCCTAAAAAAAGCGCATTCATTAAAGTTAACCCTTTTCGGACCAAGGTGTCCAAATGGACACCAATTTTTGAAAGCGTTTTCTCTTAACTAGAACATTGATTTGGCCTCCTCCAAGGTTCTTTTGACATAAGTGGAGACTAGTGAACACGAAAAGGAAGTTTTTTTATTGTAATCTTATCACAGACCTGCCGGGTCATGTTTTTCTCGAAATTACGTCCCTGTCACCTCAACGAAGACGCAGGACTTGATTTCTTTTGGTACCTACCTTACTTTATTTAGAGAAAATTTTAGAGAAATTTTAGAAAATTTATTGAGAGCCACAAACGAGTCGATGTTTTGTGACAGACATGGCAACACTGGGGGCCGATTTTCTAATTCTTTTAAAGCTAGATTTATCCAAGGACGCTTGCGTTAGCTAATTTGCAAGAAATTTTCAGTATGGCGGTCATTGAAAGTATGTCCTTCGGTGAAGTGTAGTGCAAGCGTCTTTGGATAAATCTAGCTTTAAACGAACTGAAAAACCGGCCTTGAACCAACGCAAAACGCAGGTAGGTACCCACGTTTTCATGGCTCACTACGGGATAATCAGACTGATTAATCAGCCCATAAAACAGCCTGCGCGCATCAACCATCTATCCAACTGTTTTTTTGCTCGAATCTTTCGGGGCTTTCGAAGTTTATTATGAGACCGTGTTGACAGGTAGGCTCTAAAGTTGCAATAAGAAGAGCCCAACTCGAGAGTCTACGATGAGAGGGTTCTCAGCAGCCATGGAATGACGGCTGGATCTGATTGTCAAGCCTTGTTTGACCTGTACACATAAACAAACTCAAGTTTATTAGGCTCCTTTTTTTAGAACTGCCTTTATTGACCAGTGAGGCGCTACCAAAGCACGTTCGAGCTCTTTTATGTCAACCTTTTTTCGGAGCCCGTTTTGTAGGGAACAATCCGAAGGTTCCTCTCCATCAGAGGCCAGGAAATACTGCCTAACCATTGTGGCAAGCGATCAATTGTTGCATTTACTTACTGTCTGCGGCAACGTGGCCTAATAAATGCGCTACAAATAAGGAATCCTCCATGCAGTCCGGGCCCATTGTTGTATTGTTTTTCAGAAGACGGCGCTGGCCAAATTTGAATAACAATGTCTATTTATTAGCAGAACGGAGAGAATTTGTTGGGGGAGACTCGTTACTTTCTTGAGAAAACGCGGCGCTCTGACTTCTTATTACTCATTAAACCTAAGCCTAAAATATAACTCCGAGTGTCTCATCCGCCCTTTTCGAGCTAATGCATCACTTTGTCCTTGCTAAGGCTTCGAAAAATTGATAGCAAGTTGAAAATGTCGAGAGGGTGAAGAAGGATGATCTCGCTTGATACCATTACAGCGTTGGGGAGGATCCTGAGGCCATCTGCTTGCTTCTAATTGCGCCAATTTCTCAAAATTACTCGGCTACTTAAAGAACGCCGGAGGGGGTAAAAGCCATATTTTTACATTACCTCACCAGTATTAGAGGATTACGCCAAAGAGAGAGGCTTCGTAATTAAAATCTTAATTATTTTTGGCCTCCCTGCAGTCTTTTGAAGCGTTTCCTCTCTTTGTCTTGTGCACATTGAGGGGCTAATGCCTAGCATTAGAGTCATTTGAAAATTTTGACTATTTGATCATGCTGCCAGGCTTTGGGTAACGCTCGAAAATGTGCGCTCAGGCTTGCAATTAGACATTACTTTGTGTGGGGGGGAGCAAACGCCCAGGTTGAACGTTGAATATTAGAGCCGATGAAAATGTTTTTTTGTTAATCTAAGCATTCCTTTCATGCGCCTCATTACTTCGCAATAAATTGAAATGTTAATGTTTTGGAAGTCTTATCGTTTGGAAGCGATTTTTTCAACTTCGCCATTCCCAGGGTTACCGATGAAAAATAACGCCATACAAAACGAACCATAAGGTAATATCCGAGTTTTTCAACATTATGACGCACGAATGACATGCTAACCTAAAAAGCTGAATATAGCTCGCGGTTCTCTCATTGCGTGGGGCGTCTCAACTTTCAACGCTTCAGCATACCACATTTTCATGCAGGACACGTTTTACGTAGGATGTTGTCCGCCGCTTATTCGGCTTGCATTCGAAACATTCGTCCTTGGGTGGCCCTAAAGCTTTCATCCGAGTGCTCACCTACGACTTTATCGCTATAGGAACCATACCATATGAAGCCCTTCAATACTTCAGTTGGAAATTTCAATGATCGTGAAATTTCAAGCTGCTAAATTAATTAAATTGTCCAATTCCTAAAATTCATTTCGTAAAATTGCCAATTTAATGAATTGTGTTTCTGACTAATACTCTTCACTTTTAAAACTGCAACATGATCATGAATCTTTTTTGGTAATTTTTCAGAACAACAATATTTTTTACCTATAGAGAAATTTTCCTTCAGACCTATTCAACGAGTTCTTCCTTTTAAGATTGGCTGGGATAGGAAATACTTGAAGAAATCAATGAACAAAGTAACTATTTATTCTCACGCCTGTTTATAGACTTAAATACAAACATGAATTATTACACATACGAGATTCATTATTTATATTAATTTACAAAAAATAACTTAAAATTCACAAGAATTTGACTCATAGTGTATACTATCGTAATTATTAATGACGGTAATTATTTACATAATGTTATATACACTCAGAAAATTATCCTTTCGAGAACACTTCTAATTTGTTCGTACGATTAGTATAATAAATAATTTAATACAGTGATGATTAGGTTAACAAACCCCTTTGAAACAAGAGGTTTCGTTCGGAAAGATTTACAACCGGTCTGGGTCACATAACAACGGATGGACACGATAATTTTATTCGATTTTCCAAAAAAGATTTTCCCAAAGACAACGACAATTATGATGGAGGAAATTATTCAGATGAAAAAAGGGAATTGCTCTTTTATCGTCAGGTTGACTATTTATTTACAACTCGTTAAAATCGCTGTTTTGTTGACCGAATGGTCACCAAGTCCAAAAATGCGCCAAGATCTATTCGAGGAAGGTTGCAGCTTGTATGCGAGTTTGACGATGGGCGACTAAAATAAATGATAATTTAATGATTTATTAAAAAAAAAAAAAATAAAATAAGGTCGATCAAATTGAGTTTTTCTTTATTCTTCAATGATTCAACATTAGAACGCCCATGAAACTCACAGCTTGGAATTTAAATTCATGATTTTAATTAGAATATTTCTCGGTATGCAACGGGACACTCGTACACAAGCTATAACCAGCTAGGCTTTGGGACATGCCATTGGAAGCCAAACACCTCTGCTTTTCACCCTACTGGCAAAATGTTTACACGTTGTGGACAAATAGAAAAATATAATCTCATATAATTCACCCAGGAACTCTTCGTAGTGCTAAGAGAGATATCCTCCGTAAAGAGTTCTCCTTATGTTTTATCGAGGTAATAACCCATCAATCCGCCTTTTCCATACGCTAAACTCGTACTCGAGAAGCGATGTTTGAGAAAATCATGCGATTTACACTAGTACGCTTTCATTACAAATCAAATTTCCACAAGCTAAAAACGAAATTGCCTACGTCTCGAAATTTTGATAAATCAACAACTCAATTGCCTTCTGTAATGCCTTGATTGTCAAATTGACTAATCTACACCTCTAGGTACGTTCTGCCGTTCAAATCTACTAATCTAAAACAATGTACAAGTACGTAAAAGAATAATGATTCTGCGGAACAAATCAATTCGTCGAATTATAATAAGACTAGTCTATGGGACCGCACAAACCCAATGGTGACGAGATGACAATCAAAAACGAAATCTACTTGAGAAAATTTCGGTTTACGGTTGGCACATCTAAAACCTGACGAATTACGTGTGATCCTGATGAAACATTTCTCTGTTAAATTCAATAAACTCGATATAACTTATAAGTCAGCACCATCTACAAAAAAATTTTATTTGTAGATTTTTCAGAATTTTACTTTTCTGCGGTCATTTAGGTGGGGAAATTCCACTATCACCATTGGTTTGTTGTTATCCGACCGGCCCGAGTGGTATTACGTGTGACTCAATTTTTTTTTACATTACTTACAATCGTTTTCCGATTCGAAAATATTTTTTTACAAAAAGTTAAGAAAGAAAATCAATCAAAATCAGTCTATACATTATTAACAAACTAGCGAAAATGACGCAAAATTGTTACGAATAAATGAATTTTAAAATAACAAATTTTTGGACTCCGGCTCATTTACTTCTGCGTGACAATTCATTGATGGAAGCGAAGTGTGGTTATCACAGGAACTTCACGAGGGTTTTCTTCCTTTTTTTGTTTGCGAATTAATATTATGTACATTTAGTGACGAGGAGGGTTGGCTTTAGTTTTTTCTTTGTTTTTCACACGTGCAACGTGCCGCGCGGTAAATTCGAGCAGGCGGACGATTGCGCAGGTTGGAGCCTTTCGTCTTCGTCGACCACGTGAACCATCGCCGGGAAAACTGTTGAACAGAAATCAAAATTTCGAAAATTTAAAATGAGATGTTATGCGAACTAAAATTAATTATGTACAGCAATCACTCGTATGAGAGGTTGACTGTTTTATGCTGCGAATTGTTCCATTTGACAGCCCGTAGAAAAAGCCTCCCTGAGGGGGGGAGGCATCGAATTTTGAGTGAGTCGAATAATAATTTTTATTCCCCAGAAACCCCCCCTTCCCAGCATCAGAAAAAGCTTGATGAAATCTGGGTTTATGTTTAAAAATTAGTCTACAAAGTAGGAAACTACACCACACATTCAAAATTTCGAAAAACATCATAATATGATATTGCATATTATGCAATCAGTATCATATTATACCGCGAAAGCCTTCCAGGCTATCCCCAAGATGAAAATAATGATGTCACTATTGCTTAAGTGCAAAATTCACACAGAAGCCCCAAACCTTGGCTGACCGATTCGCCAGAAATGTGTTGCTGTGTAAGGCTTGAGGATTTCCTTGAAGAGATTCGGGTCTCTTGCCAAAAGAACAAAAATATGAGTTTTTTCAGCGAGCAAGCATCGACTTGTAATCCGGACGGGACAAAATATTCTCGAAGAAAACTGGAATTGGCATGAAAGGAAAGAGAAAAGTTTCCAGGGACTTTTTTGGATTTGCTGCTGGGATCAACGTACAAAAAAACCCGAGCTTCTAGTTTTCTAGTCTCGGCATCCTTGACACGGCTGCTCCCATCCCGAGGATTTTCGACAAGAAATCTGATCCTCACAAATTGTTGACACGCTACGTTCTTCAGCTACTGACTTTTTCGGATTTCCCTCTCTGTTTCTTCCTGAGTTGCTGCAGATGACCTGAATTCTGATTATGACCGCCCAAGGGAAGACGGAGAGGTCATTACGGCAACTTTTCGAGCGCAAAAAATACAGAGTTTGGCGCGACTAACAAGGGCACAAAGTGTGTGGCTGTGAGTGAGAATCGTGAGGTTTCCAGGGGAGTCGGTGTACCCAACATATTTCTCTTTAATCATTATTCAGAGGCACCTCCTCAGGGCCTCCGGTATGAATCTACATAATGTAAGGGAAAAGCCCAAGTAAACCTGTTAACTTAACCAAAGCCTTTTTCAACTTTTTGGCCTTTCGCCCGTGAAAAAGGAGAGAAGAACAAAAACCGTCGTCCTCTTCGCTGGTTTTATTTATGCCCCTCTTCTCCTTCAGCTCGCCCCTTTCTCTCGTTCTAGCTATCCTGTTTCCACCGGCGACCTTCTACCAACATTTTTTCCCTGTTCTTTCCAAGGGTGTTTTCCGTTCTCGGTTTCGGTCGCTAGCTCGACAACCTTTGTTTCAGCGGTATTCTCATCCGGCACTGCGAGTATCAACGGTTAGCTGATACCGGCGCGCCCTTTTACCTCAACCTCATCGAATGATCCGAAGTAATCGGACTAGTCGTTTACATTAGGAAATCCGTAATTTCGCCGTGTGAAAATTTGAAAAACCCTTGGAAGATCTTGCTGATGCTATTTTCTCCATGACTAAGTAAACGGAGCTTATACTGAGGGTTCACCTGTCCATGGGCTCTACGGACGGTTGACCAAGAATTTTCGCAGAAAGGCCCCACGAAATTCTTGGGCAGCATGAAGCAAATCGAAAAGAAAGAGCAGATTGGCCCGTAATCTGCAGAAAGCTACTTGGATTCTTGTGAATTCCAAGGCAAATACCATAATCTGAACACTGCTAACCCCAACAAATCCAGGCGTATGACGAATTCACTAAATAACACAATCAGTAGTCGGAGTTATTGAAGAAGTTATTGACTAGGTCGAATCCAGATAAATGTCATGTGATGTCTCCCAGAGAACCTGCCATTTCATTTTTCAAGCCAATGGTTCAGTACTCTCTTAATTGAAATTATCCGAATCAACTTCAAACTTTTTCAACAGAATTCGACCACAGTATTACCTGAATTTCAATAACAGACTTTACTCCTACTGGCTTCTAGCTAATCTTTTTTAGGCCCGGTTTATTGACAAAATGTATCCATCCGATATCCAAGGAAGCTTTAGATAACATTGCCAATGAGATTTTTACCTTGAAATTTTACATAAATACCACCGTGGTGATATCGATTTGATAAATTTTGTCTATAAATAGAGCCATAGCCAAGCGTTATGCCCAGGTGCCACCCCGCTAGGCGACCGTCTTCGCCAGGGTGGCAGTTGACAACGGCGGAGCAAAAGCCCGGGTGGCAGTTGAAAAACGGGCATGGGGTGCAGTTGGTTACCGTCCTTCCATAATCGACCTCGCCAGCCTCGGATTAGAGTTAACCCGGACACATGTTTAAACAACGATTTGAGTGCCCGTGATCTTGAAATCCTCGATTTAATCGGCGAAACATTTTCTTTTTCAGATTTTTTCAAGTTTTGCTTCATATCGAGATGTACATCTCACCTGGGCCTGACATGGTGGAGGGGATTTTCTGAGATGGTTATACTGAAAGGATGTGCCTGCAAGGGTTGCAAATATCCAGGCCTGGGAGGGGGATTCGAACCCCCAATGCGGACCGAGAACGGATAGCGCCTTAGACCTCTCGGGCCCGGTGGTATGGACGATTTGGTCCAACATATCAACTCATCAAAACATGGAAAGAGGTACTGTGTGTTATCCACTGTAGGCCCACTACATTTCCCAATGGGAGGCCTGATGTATGGGTTTAAAATCAGTTTTTCATCTTTCCTAAGAAATTAATTAAAATATTCATTGCTCCATAGTAGGAAACTTACTATTATCAAATAGCACATCAAGTTTTTGAGCAATACAATCAATCAGGATGAATAGCGGTCATTCGCATTCAATGTAGCTATTTGCATCGCTCGATGGTGAAAAATGCGCGTTTGAAAAGGTCAACGCTCCGGCTGGCGTCGACCCAATATTTTTCCCGATGGTCGTTGTTCATTGAATTCTACTTGAGAATGGCCCTTCCAAACAAATAGGTAGGGAGAGTCAAATTCTATGGTCAAAGCGGTCGGCTATTGTGTGAGCCGAGCGCTGGAATTGCATTCTACGCTCAAGTGACCTGCGATGCATATGCGACGGTTTTGGTGCGAATGTCAACCGGAGAACTCGTCGGATGCATTGAGAACTGACGTGGTTTTGAAAGTTGATGACCACCCCCTATCTAATTTCCAATGGTATTAATTCGATTTTGAATGCCGGAAGATTGAATTACCCGGCGAAGGGAGGGTTTAATTTTTCGAAAAGGCAATAGAAGCAGATTGAGGCTGAATTGATTTAATCAGAGTTCCACGCTATACTGACGTTTTTCTTTATACGCCTATGCAAACCAATATTTGAGTTTGATAACCTCTCGCGCTCAGATTTTGCATTCCGAGCCTTCTCACCTTATAACGGGACTGCGAAATTTGTAGGCTATCTTTATTAATCAGCCTTCACCCTGTCAATTTTTGTCGAATAATTTCAGAAATAAAAATGTAACAAAACAAATTATATTATGGAAAATTGCACACGACTCGCAACGAGATTTGGCTTGCACAGTTAACGCTCTCTTGACTCGAATTCCTTGCCCAATTTTACGAAAAACAATAATTGTTCAAAGAAGAATTATTCTTATTCGACAAAAATCGAAGATCAAAGCAGCCTTCAGGGAAAAAATTTGCTTTGACCAATAACCAATGATCAAACAAAAGTAACACTTCGCCAACGTGTGGATGCAAATTTTGAATGGCAGGCATTTTGGATGTTGGAAGTTGCATTGTGCAATTCAACCCCGAAACAATGAAGCGCTGTTGAAAACAAAAAACCTCATGCATAAGATCTTCCATCGGACGAAGTTGGAAGAACTTTTCCGTTTTCTCAAAACCGTGTCGGTCGATCGGAAAGATACTGGGTATCGCTTTTTGAGGGAGCGGCTTATTACCGGAGGCACGAGATCATTTCCGTGAGGTTTTTCCTGTCCCACTTTCCGCGTATCTTGTCTGCCTTCGTAAACCGAACTACATTTGTTTTCTAACATTGAAACTTTTCGATATAAAAAAGCGACCTAACGGTCTAAAAATTATTTTTAAATTTTCCAGATTTTAAATCCAACTTTGATTTTCCCGGTTTTGGTACCCACCATCCGTTTCCCAGGTTCTCCAAGGATGAAAAATTGAAATAATTTTACGAAAAATGTTTACCTGGTGGACTAAGTGGAGGTAGTTGTTCGACGAATTTGCTTCGTCTCGATCGTCTGGAGTGCAAGATTAAAATGACAACGATGACTAGAAAGAGAGCAAGAGCCGCTGCGGCTCCCAGGATCAACTCGTGAGTTGGAGTCGTCGAAGGTATCCTCTTTATACCTTCAACCCATCTGTAACAGTCAATCCATGCCGTTTTATTTCAAAAACAATTTCTGAACGGATCTGGAATCAAGTTTGAAAAATTCGAATAATTTTCCATCGAGCTATTAAAAATTATTCTGCGCTTAGATTATTTTTACTCTTCTATAGAAGAATTACACCCAGGGCATTTACTAATATAGACGTCTGATCCGCTGAGGTGGTATATTTCTATCTCTATTATCTAGAAATCAAGATATTCGAAGATTTACCTGCTGGCTGAATTGTCTAATTCGACAGCGACAGCTCGGCCGGTGTCCACGACTAGTTCTTCGCTTTGCTCGTTCCCCGCCTCCCCCTCTCTAGCGGCCACTTCCACCTGGAACAGATCAGATAAGAACGGTTTAGACGTTTATAAAAGATTGTAAAAAAAAACTGTATCGAAAGGAAAAAACGAGAAACCGTACGGATCAGATAAAATGTGAACCCTACACGAAGATACAACCGTGGCGATCTGGACGATCGGTTCTGAAGCCGTGAACGAGTTTCGATCGGCTAATTAATCGACAAAAAACGTTAAGAACCCTCCTCCTCTTTCTTTTTTCACAGATATTTCCTCTCCTTTTACCTGATGGGAAGGGAAGGATCGAATTAATTAATGCTGGCCGGGGCTACACGGTGTCACTCCGAATATCCGTCGAACCTTCGGGTGACGGACAAAAAACGTGAAAAAGAAAATACGTCCGCGGCACTTTCTAGTACGGCCATCATCAGGCGGTAGATTAATCAAAGGGCAGATTCGGCCGACCTCGCCGGTATAGTCATACTGCCTCTGTCAATTTGTGTAGAAACTTCATACGTTAACCGTGTTATTAAGGTCACGTTGACGGCGTCGAGCGTTTACACCTCCTCACTTTTTGAAGTAAAAGTTAAAGTGACCGAAAATTAAATTTCGTATTAAAGCTGAATTCGGACAATTCGAAAAACCTAGCATGTTCGTTTTTTTTTTGTGGCTTTGAATTTTTTCCGACATTTTGTAGGGCATGCCGAACTTCCGTTCACGGGCAAGGGCATGATTGGGTTGGAAAGGAGTTGCTCACAGAAAATTACTCAAAATAGTTGTACGATTGCGTTTGTTGGCTGTTCAGTATTTGCAATTCAATTGGCCATGTTGCCATATTGCTCGTGCGGCATTCACGAGCAGTTTGAGGGGAAAATTGGCGAATCTGCTACGAACTCCACCGGCAAAAGACTTTTGCATTACTTAGTAATGGCGACTCCATCGATCGTGCATCTTTGTATTATGGGATTGTGAATACAAATAGTGTGAACAAATTGAAAACAAAAAAATCGGTTTTGAAAAATTCGTACAATGTTAAATTGTCCCTTCAAAATTTCGACTTTCTTGCAATTCTATCCAAGTACCTATGAATGCGAATAGTAGAGCCCACTGCGAAAATCTGTTTTTGTTCTTTCTTGTTGATGTCCTGTAAAGAGGATTTTTCTTTCTGTTCTTTTTTTTTTGCTATGATGTAACGAAAAATTGGTAGGTATAACACGTGTATTTCAATTCCGAGCACAACTTATCATCAATTTTTTTCTCAAAAAAATTCATTTACCACCATAGACAGTTTTATGTATTTTAATGATAGGTACATATGAAATCAATTCATCCGAGTCCGACCTTTCATCTACCTAATTATAGAAAAAATATTACTTATTACAATTACTACCCATACACGATTGGTGGTGTTACATTCACATCTTTCGGTGGAGCCCTCGATGGAAATGCATATCGACGGTGAAACTGCAACACTGAACATTTCAATAGTTTTTTGGGGGCTTTTGGGCTGCCTACTTCTCAAAATCTGGATTGGTGGAAACATTTTATATCAAGCGTCCATAGCATGGCAAAAGGATTGGGCAGTGTCGATCCTACAGCGTCGATATATCGACCCTAAACCTATACACCATTCATATGTGCAGGGTATATGATAGGGCCCCAATCCCTGATTTGCTGACGACAGAAAATTCAAGGGTCGATCATTTCACCATCAATCCACCGGTGGAGTTGATGGTATGAATATTCTACATGAGAAGTAACCACGGTGGAGTTGCATAATTATATTAAAACTGATGACTCCACCGGTGGAATAGCCGAAAGCCCGTTGGAGGGTTGAGGCATTCCAAAATTTGGTATAGATACCATTTTTAATTTCTCATTTAATGAAAACCTGTAAGGAGGTAGACGCGCGTAATACCCAACCCACTTCTTTCGCATCTCGGGCACACGGGTTGGTCTAGTGGCTAGCGCGTCTGCCTAGCTGCAGGCTATACCTGAGAGTTGTGGGTTCGATTCCCACAGGTGCCATGGAAAATTTGGCCCATAGCCTTATGATTCATGTCACCCCTGGCATTCGGGGTTTTCGGAATTAAATAATATTGGAGAACTAAACCCACTCCTTATGATGCCCTAATTGTTACAACAATTAAACCATCATTTACATTTACATTTACTTCTTTCGCATCTCGACCTAACTACGTAGTACCTATCTAGTTTATGAGAAAGTTCCAGGAAACCTTGGAAATGAAAATATCTTTTACCTACACGGGCAAAAGTTGGGATTCGAAGCGGAGATGAAATCGGCGTACAATAAGCGGCGGTTTTACGCTCGCACGTTCGATGAATCGGCGTTCGTTAGTTCTAATTAGGTCTTCCTCCGTTTCTTCCGGAACGGTTTCAATGGGTTTGGCGCGACCTCCAGACGTGACGTTTTCTCCCTCATTCGGAACGTTCAATTTAGCACTTTGGTTAGTATCTTCCCTCGGTCGAACACTCACACGGAGTCCGGGCAGACAACAATTACCGACACTACCGACGTTTTCCACCTATAAAGTCGCTCAGCTATAAACGCGGGAGCTCGCTTTGTTCGAATCGTCTACTTCTCCAGCCAAACCGGAGAATTCAGTTCTATAAGCCTTTCCTCAATATACGAGCAGACTCGAGGAGATGAGATGATTCTGGGAAGCGCTGTGAGCTGAGGGGGAAATTTCCCTGTGGGGAAAATAGACTGGGAAATATCACGCTAAGGGTTCCAAGATTTCTCAAACAATACAGGATATTTGAATTTCTGCGCTGAAACTGATGAATTTCAGAAAAACTACGAGTTTTTACGTTCCTCAAGAAACGATTGGGTACCTACTCATAAAACCTGATTCCGAAATCCTATAGCAATCAGCGTTATGAATCTATGCCGTAAATAAATTCCCACTCTTCATACGAAAGTTGGAAAACAGAGAAACTAAAAAATGTTTTGTAAGTGAACGGAACGCCGACGTGTTTTATTGGGAAGAGGTTTGAATGAAAAGTCCCCCGCTGCTCCTGTCAAGTGATAAATGCTTTCCGATCCTTCTCATCGGTTTTCCAGTTGTTGTTTTTTCAGCCCATCCAACGCCAAAAAGTCAGTTCATGTTCTCTACTTCCACGTCGTTACTCCAAACTCGGATCTGCTCTCTCGTAAGCCTCTCCGATCACGCAAACTCTTTTGCCCATAAATAGAGCTCCATTTGTTTTATCCGTGGAGCGAAAAAATACTCGTTCGAGAAGAAAAGTGAGGGTGAAACTATGTCTCGTTTAATAGAAAAACGAAATCACGTTGTCTATCAGATTGGTCGCGAATCGATTGGGGAGCGAGTCGCACTCGGAGAAACATAATATGTTTACTTTACAGTAACTGTAGAGTACGAATTCTGGTGTTTCGACCACCGCCACTCTACGGAGCGGAATCTATTCCTAATTTGGAGGATTGAGGTCGAAGCCTCGGTTATTTACGGTGGGATCAGGAACCAGGAGACTCTGGAAAATCCGGATGAGCGGTATGGGGAGTCTCCTGGTTCCTGATCCCACCGTAAATAACTGAGGCTAACGACCCTATCCTCCAAATTAGGAATAATATGTTTATATTATTATATTACATTATTACATATTGTATTATATTAACATAATAGCTAACTATTATTATATTACCTTATTAATCAAATGAGCAACAATATTCTTTCTACCAGGCAATGTTATTGGCATTTTATGAGTGCAAAACAATTGCCGGTGGTAACACAGATATGTTAACAGAATCTGTTATATCTGATATAACACTTATATCACTAAGAAATGTCATCCATGTATGAAAATATATTCATATACCTTCCAGGGTACATAATGTATACCAACTTTTGGATTTCGGCCTAAAATACCAAGCATTGAGACCATCCCAAGCCCAATAGCCCAAAATATCAATATGTTCATACCCTTACTTGCCTTCACTCAGATATTGGTAATTTTCGAAGTGGGATTGATCAGACAATTATACAAAATGGCAGCAGGTCAAATTTTAAGCCAAACAACGCTTGGCATACCAATAAAGACCCACAGACGACTCGTGTAGCTCTGTTACCACTTCAATGCGCGAAACTCTAAGTTAGATAGGGGGTAGATAGGGGGAGGTTCATGATTATGTAAGTCCACTCGGAATAGAAATAGCTTCTGTACGAGTATCTCGATGTCGAGCCATAGTACGAGCACTAGTCGAACATAACCCCACGGGATGAAGGTGAATAAGAAAGAGGTAGCGGAGAATTGCTGATATTGTCCTGCGGGTTATTGGTCGGTGGTTAGAATAGGAGAAAAGAGACAAGAGAAAAGCTGGGCGAAGCGAAAAATTGTGAAGAAAATACGGAACTGCGGGAGAACTATATTTATTTCATTTAATTTTTATAAAATCACTACTAAAATTACCATTTGTTGGATATTATTATTTGTTCTTTTTTTCTCATAAAAATTGATTCTTGACACTCTGCGACTATATTTTGTGCCATTTTCGAACCCTCTCTCGCCACGGGCAATGCTGCCTTCCGAGTAGGGTTACATTCCTATTTTATAGGAGATTATTTTAAGGTTTATTTCGCGAATTCTTAATAAATCGTCACTTAAGTTTTAACACCACCTAACTCAATTTTTCCAAGTTTTCAGGAGGTGCAAAAAACTAATTATTTCAACATGGAAATACATTGAGCGGTGCTGTCTCTTCTCCATCTCCTTCTTCACTGGTTGGTTCAATATCTATGGCAGTTTTACCATGATATCGGCTATTGAAAAATCTATCGAGTGGTGTGTCCAACTCATTTTCGCCAAAAATTGAGTTAGGCGGTGTTAGAACTTAAGTGACGAAATAAATAAAATAAAAAATTGGAAGAGAAAGTTGCTCTCAGATCACTATTATATTGATAGTATTTTATTAAAGGATTTTCGACGAAATGGCCTCATCATGCATGTTTTCCTCCTCAGACAATATTGATGCAGAATCTAGAAGGCCAAAATGCTTTTTAGCGGATAACCAATTGGAATCAAACCACGAAAAATAGGATCCTATGACCGGTTCCAAATTTGGAAATTACGAAAATGCGCATGCATGCATCAACTTGCCAAATTTCGCGATGCCCAGATACGTGCGGACGTCAGGAAGCGACTCAGCTGACGTAACGAGTACCTTAAGGGCCGCCGAAGAGTTTTGCAGGCTTTGGACGAAGGCACACAAAGGTATTGTTAGACTCTGTGGATAATACGAAAATCCCCCATCCCCTCGCCGACGTCGGTTTCATTCCTTTTTTTCCCTCATTGCGAAGCACATTCTCCCCCTTTCGTGTTGCTGTATTTTTTGCCTATTCGAACCTCTTGCGCTGCTTCGAATGGGGTGGTCAAGTAAACAACTTTTTCCCCAGCGAACCCTTCCAGCTATAGCGCCGGTTCCGCTGAACTTTTATCCCGGTCACTGGCTTCCTGCATTATTCCAACGACGTTTCAAACTGCCCACATGACCCATAGAGGGTATTGAGTTTGTGTTCCAGGGGAAAACGGCGGAATAATGGAGAAACTATTGACACACTTTTCAGAGGTCAGAACGGTTTGTAAAAATTAGTGTTTGAATTTTTTATTTTGTCGACGGTATTCTGCTGTTTTTGCAAAGGCTGCAGTGATTTTAGCTCGCCGAGCTGAGGAACCAAAATTGATCCAAGAAAGTGTGGAAATGAGTTTGATAAACATAAGTCATCGTACCGGAGTTGGGTTCAGTGGTACACACTCTTGGGAAGGTCTCAATGCTCGGCAATCATGACACGATCATTAGTTTTCCATCAAAGCCTGACGTAGAAACTAACCAAAAATAATAGCCCGGCCCAGCTGCTCATTTGCTCTCGATATTTTTCAGAAAAGTAATTTCCTTGGTTTAGCTATGAATAAATGCATTTTAAATAACCTACCATCACAAACTTCTATTAAACGCGGCCGAAAAAGGAGTTAGAATATAATCTTGCGATTTGGAGCCGTCCAAGGCGTTTCTCATTAGGCAAGACACATTTGTTAAGATTATTCTCTTAGCTACCGGTATAATAATTATAGTTCCGTGTCCGGAATCGGACGGTGATTGAATGCTGCCAACATTCGAAACCAATTCACCATACTCGGGATTGGCTTTTTGCCACTTCGAAATTCAAGGAGTTCCCTGATCAGCAGTTCCATCAGACCGGCTCAATAGGAACATTTGACATTTGTACATGGAGTGCCAGAAGAATGTGAAACAGCAAGATTGGCTGTTGGGTAAAAGAAATGCAGGCATCAAACGTTTTTCTGAGTTAAAACACGAACTGAAATTCAAACAATCTACAAACAATCCCGTACCTATTAAAACGGTTGTGATTCTTCGAGTTGAGATTGTAAATTTCAAGAGAACGAAGTCAATACCTTCCCAAGATGTTAATTACTTTAAATTTTGAAGAGTACAATGTCGGTACCGCCCTAAGATCTGATTTTTCAGTTTTCTTTAGTTTTACTATATTATACTCCTCTTCAAAAATAATACATTCCACTTTTTCTGCATACGGATACTGCCTTTTGCTGATGAACCGACCTAAGCTTATCAAAATCTTCCAACTGCGTCAAAGAACAGAAGAAAACCCGTATTTAACTCAACTTGTAAGGTACCTACTTTGATTCAAGGGTCGGCCGTGCTTTGAGAGCAATATTTCAAGCCCAACCCTTGAAAAGTCAAACGCGAATCCGCGATCTGTTTATTCAACTCGCACTCATAAGATGTCCGGTCGCAGCTAGCATTCAAAGAGAAGTTGACATAAGCGCTGAAATGAGAGGAAACTGGGTTGACAAGGAATCCAGTCGAGATAATAACACAAAACGAGATGCCAAGGAATCCGGAGCCAGCTGAACTTTTGATCTCTGGCCGGCACACAAATCATACGAGCGGAGTCATTCCCATTGGCTTCGGCGTTGATTTACCAAGTGACTCGGCGAGAGAGACTTTGGATAATCCGAAGCAGAGGGCGACCACAAAGTGGCCTCCGAGCAAACGGAGCTCGTCCGACGCCTAATTTATTTATGGCACCATTTCAAAGCGATTTAGTTTTCAATTCGAGGCAAACCGTGCGAGAAATTAAAGTTTAATCATCTGCCAAGGGCGCGGAAAGAGTTTTATTTTTATAGGAGGCCTCTCGGAGGGAGCTAGACAATGCTGGAGTTTCGAGCTCCAATTCCATCCCATCGTTTTTGTGAGTTAAACTAGAGAACATTTGAGTGATGAGAGCTCTTTTGGAAAAAAAAAAACATCAAAACAACTTCAGATAGCTGTACAAAACGACTATGAAACGTTCCCGTTTTATGCTTATTTTTTCGCAAAAAGCCGAGTTAAGAGTTACGAGGGAAAAATGAGAACGGAAAATTCGCCGGCGGGATCGGGAGGGGATTGGCAAACTTTGATAAGACAAGTTTATGGGAGTAAACATGAGGCTAGGAGCCGAGATATGTGCTTAGGCTGGTTGACATAACTCCGGCGGGAGATTTCTCGCTGTCGCACCGCGCCAATGGAACTCATCTCTGGTGGAAAACATTTTCTTCCGCCTATGGCAAACACTCGGATTGGATTGATGGATAGGTCGCTGATTACAGTGGCTTGTGTCTTTTATTAGCGGATGAATGGATCTGACTGGATTGCCAACTAATTCGGTCATACCTGGTAAATTTTTATATTCCTAGTCCAAAATCCAGCCAGGCTCCATATATTGAAGGTTCAAGAAAGCCAAAGGCATGATGCGCCAGCTGCTGACGCATTATGGGAGTTCTCAAAGCGAAACTAGAGATTGAACAGACAAATAGCCGGTTTGATGGCAAAGCCGCTACTAATCCAGCTAGTCCAAACACTATCAAAACCCCCAACGCAGAGAAAACGTGCGGCAGATCTTACGGAGAAATATAACAGTCTTCTTTCAACGCAGAGGAGATAGGGGCCCGGAAAAAGAAACAAGAGAAAAAGAGCAACGCATATGCCACGTTTATCTTCTTTCACATGCGTAGCTTGCGACGCGCCGGCTGGAGAATTCGGCCTCGGAAATAGCCCATAAAAAGTCCTTTCACGCTAAGCTACCAAACAGAAGCAGCTGAAAACAGATGGACTACCGTGGATGAAAAGAATTCATAGACAATCACTGCCTTCTCTATTGCGAAATTTGCGAACTCCTGAGGTTTTTTATTTAGAAAAGTCAGAATATTCTGGTTCAGAGCCAACTCAAAATGCCAAATAATTGCAGACTATAACTGCTAATTATAGATGACCCACAAATCATTATGATGGATGAACCCCCAAGGTAGGTATGGTATATTAAGACTCTTGCTTGATATGGACATTCGCTGTTTTAACTAATGGTACATTCCGCCACCTGGACATATCTACATACATCTAATCTACAATAGAAAGCCATCCAATATCATTCAAAGGAAATGAATATCCAATCCCAAGAGGCTTTGTCTCGTTGCGAAATTCCCTCCAAAGGCGAATAACGAATCAATAAAGGAAAGAGGCGCTTTCAATATAGCCTTGCAGCATCAAAGTGGAAAAAAGACGGAAAATGTTAAAGGGAAATCATTGGCCCGTAAAAAAGGCTCCTTCTTGTCCTTACACGGTCGACAGGCCCAATTCAACCGAGAAAGAAGGCAAGGGTTCAGGCCTGTGGCGCCACCTGATGTCCCAGCATAGTATAACAGTATACAACCTTACCAGGCTCGACTTTTCAGACCGTATGCATATAAAACCCGTAAAATTTATCGGTTCAATTTCCTTCGATCTCTTCAGGGAGTTATGTACTGAGGGAATCAATCTACTTTTCCGAACTCGTTGTCCCGAGTGGTGCTACGCTGAGTTTCGCTTAGAAATCAATTTGTATCCTTTTTGCTGGATAGGGACCTTCTGCTTGTACGCCGATCCTTGTCGCATAAAGTCCTAAAATTGCACTATTGCCGATCGAATGATGAATCCATGGTTTTGGCCGATGTGGCCAGGATGTGGAATTAAGAGATTCCCAATACTGCTAATACGAAATGTGGACCGGTTCCCTGGGTTGCAACCATGTGCAGTAGAGCAGAGGTTAATGATCACTAGGGATCGGATCCGTATGTGTTCACATATTTTTTTCTAGGCAATGTACTGATGTTTTTCAAATAGGCGTGTTCATATTGACATTTTCTGAACCGTTTAAGCCCACTTTCATTTCACATATTTTGACATATTCCACTATAAATCCATATTTTTCAAATATTTGGTCCACAAAAACACATATTTGCTAATTTTGGGTAGTTTTCCCGAGGTTCACAACTATAATGAATGAAATTTTAAAAAAATTTAGCAAATTTTGCTAATTTTTTTTTTTTTTTTTTATTGGACAACTCTTTTTATGCGTTTTGCTTCAGACGGCGTACGGCGTACGGGAAAAAATTATTGCAGATTTTTATCTAGACACTCTGAAACGTAAAGGAAAAATTTTCAGGGGGCGATGAAAAAAAACCCGACCGATTACATAGGTACATTATTTCTGGAAATAATATAACAAAATCTTGATGTTCATTTGGGTTTAAACATTTTTTTGAAAATATTTAAACCGTTTTACATATTTTCCACATATTTTTTGAAAATATTTAAACCTTTTTATATATTTTCCACATATTTTTTGCAAATATTTCAACCTTTTTACATATTTTCCACATATTTTATGAAAATGAATACCTACATATATATGTCACATATTTGGCATTTTTAAATACATAAAAATCCGATCCCTAATGATCACTCATCTCTCTAGAGCTAGCTCGCGAAAGTCCCACATCTGGTTGTTTGGCAAGACCAGTACTGAAAAGTCTAACGAATCGTTGATTTCACGTGGTGAGTGATTGATCAACTTCATTGACGCATGCTGATTGATGACCAATTTTTACTAATGAGACGTTTAATTCAATGAGATATTGGCAGTTTGGAAAAATTGGCTTTGATTTGATATTCATTATTTTCCAGTAACTAGACGTATTCTGATTTTAGGTGGGTTTCAAAATCTGCATAGTGTTTTTTTTACATTTTAGATCATTTTTGCGACCAAATTAGTCAGAATCTAATTATTGCTTTGGTTCAGAAAATTGCGAATCAAAATATTGAAGCATTCTGCGTTATCTACGCAACAGCAGTTTGTTTTTTCTTAGATCTCATGTACAACAGCGTTGTTTTAGCACCTCTTTCTTAAAACGAACAGCTCTAAAAAAGCGACCCGCTGGGCATGCATTAAATTATTCAAGATATAACGCTATCCATTCTTAATGTCACAACTGCCCCTATCCCTTAGCTAATTACCTTCCTTTCACCCCCGCTAGAAATAGCAACCCTTCTGAATAAAAATATCACCTCGCTCATAAATCTCTCCCGGCTCGTAAATCTCTCAAGTGCCTCAAGAGTTGCTACCGCATTTCGCCTAGCCGTTACCTTACATACCTGAGAAGCTCAAATGGCCGGGAACGCGGCGGAGGAACTCGCTATTTTAATTATTCCCTTAAATCACTGATTCCCGAGAGAGACGGAAAGTATCGCTGGAGTGGAAAAAAAAGAAAAATAGAGAAACCAATGCCGACTAAAGGAGCTGACTAATCTCGGCAACTACCTTTCGCCTTCTTGATTGATTGCACTTTGAAGTTGATTATTACGGCAAAGCGAGTGCGGACTGTAGTTAAGATTTTTTTGCGACGTTTCAATTAAAAGCAGTCGTATATTTTTATGATTTATACTCTTCACCTTACGAAGACTAAGTCTCACTTGACGGGAATGCAAAATTATACCTGTACGCTCGGAAATTAAATTGAAACCAGCGGTGCGTACATAACACACGATACTTCCATATTTTGATACGTAATGCTTAACCCAATTTTTCATTTATTTTGATTAACTTGGAGGCTACAATGGTCAGAAATGTCAAAAACACGCTATGCCAATTTCAAAAACCGCCTAAAATCGAGATACTTCCAGTTGTCAGGATATGAAAACCATCCACGTATTCTGCAGGGCAAAACCAAACTTAAGACGGTTCGTTTTTGAGGCAGCAAAAAAGTGAACCCTGAGAAGTGAAACCTAGGAGACACAGCCTATGCGCATCCACCCAAAAATCACCCTGAAATTAGCTATGATTTTTTGGATAATCGACTATTGATAAAGCGGCCCTTAATTTCATAACTTGTGGAGTAAAAAACCAAAAGAGCGAAGAAAAAATTCAGAGCTTCGACCGCGAATACATCCTCAAAAGGAAAAGACCTTCGTTTAAAAGTCGAGTGTTACAGGTGATTTTTTTGAAAAGAAGCCACAAGCTAAATGTGTGCATTCCGAAGGTGTTTTTCATTACTTAGTACGTTTTAATTATATCACTCATATGCCGTTTCACGGCAATCGTTTTAACACGGAGGAAATGAATGAAAACCCTCCCACTAGGGAAACATGCGGCTCGAGCTAACTAAGCATGCTCGAGCCAATTGCCGCAGTTCACAATACGGCAATTCTCGTGGAGGTGCATGGCTGAAAAAGCTCTCAGCCCCGGACGAGGATATTTATTTTTCAAAACGATGTTAATTATTAATTAGAGCCTTTTGAATTATGAGGTCTCCCCAAGCGACTATACGCAGCTTAGGAGAATTGATGCAGCGGTCTCTTCCTTGTTAATTAGGCTCGAGCGAAGGCGCAAAAGGGGCCAAAAGGAGCAGGCGAGGCGGAAAAATAAAAACTCGCAATTTAAACGAAATACGGCCATACGAAGAATAAGGGGAATTCCCTTGCAGGGACAGAACGCGCAGGTGGAGTCGGATTTACCGACTGAAGAGGATTGTGTATGCGAAAGGGCGCAAAAAATATAAAAATAAGGGAGGGGAAAAAATTGAAGAAACCCAAGGAAAAGAGGACTTTGGAAAGAATACAAGCAGTGAAGTGTGTAAGAGGATTATCCGAGATGATATATTCAAAGGAGGGAAAAAACGGGAGAATTTTCCCTCCAAAGACAAAAAACCCGAGGTGGGGAGTCGTGGCCGGGCTGCAACTCGGTTCGCACTTGATGGTTGCGGGTCTTGTGGTGAGGTTCCAGGGATGAGGACTTCTGTTACCACTTCGGTTCAAGGAATAACTCTCTTCTCCGGGGGAAAAAATCTCCCCGCAAAACTGGAGATCTTGTTGGAGCGAGGCCAAAACAACAATTTTCACGCAAGAAAGGAAGTTTAGTCCGGCGCGAAAAGCGCACTAAAACTCAGATACCCCTTATTCTCGGAAAGGGTTGTTAAGTATGAAAGTGGACTTGGAAAATTGCCTTAGTTGCCTTTTCGGGTAAGGCGTGTACAACGATAATAAAGTTTATTCTCCTCCCAGCCGGTGAATTCGTTCGGGCGATAATTTGCATTCGTGGATCCTGCTTATCGAAATTGGCATTGGGTAAGAGATAACTCGTTGTAGGAACCTCAGGTACCGCGTATATTTTAGAGAGAAAGAATTATTCATTTTTAAGCGCAATTATAATTAAAAATTAATTTTTTCCAAACCATAGATACCTACTGAGGTATAAAACGGTATAAAAAGTTACGAGGCATAAAACTAAGAAGTCGACTAGATATTCCTAGAACTAGATTCGGGAAAAACTTATTCGAGAGCTATTTCGACTCAAGTGATTTGTTTGTACACTAAATTCAGCCAATTATCAATGAAAAGGACCCGACAATCGATAAATGGCAGCCCCATTCGGGGCAACAGATGCTATCGCGCTCAACTTGGACAATCCACAACTTTTTGAATAGTACAATGGCGAAATGGGAAACTTCGAAATCATCCAACTCCGGCTTTTACTTACGAAAGGAAATAAATTACAGTCGGAAGTTCTTAAATTTTGCAGTACAATTAAACTAATGACCCCCATCCAACGTTGATGAGTTGCCAAAAAAAGAGGGTCGAAAGATCCTTCTGACTTTTGAATCATTAAAAACTTTCCTCTTAATACGTTTCGACCGTTGAAATTATTTCCGAGGCGGAGAAACTGGAAAACCTGACATTTGAATGCAAAGTAACGCAAAGTCTTTGAAGTTTGTCTTTGTTAAGATGAGATAGATTGCCGCGTGTAACCTGAAATTGACTTTTCTTCATTTGCATTCATGGCTTTTGGAGAAATGCAAGTTTATGAAATTCATTCATACGCTCGACTAGGTAGATTTTTTTTATTATTCATTTTACAAGTGAAGTTTTGACATCGAAACTTGATATTTTATGGTTTTGGTACAGTGAAGTTTTGTTCAAATCAGCTGTAAATCCGGTAGTTCAACCTGTCTATCACAAATGACCGTATTTGCTAGGAAGCCAGTTTAACCAATAGTCTTATCAGAATACTACTGGGTTACGACTCTAGTAAACCGTCCCGTTTGCGGTTTTTACTAAGCTGGGATTTAAGGTGGATTCGATCTGTGTCTGTAACACAGAAAATAGTGCCAGACGAGATTAATGGGCGGTATCAGACGAACAAGGCTACTGCTACTTCTGCCATGTCTCATTCTTCATCCTTTAGTTACCTTACTCTAGGATAGAGGAATAAAACGGGGGTGATAAATGAATGATGATAAACATGGATGATAAACATCAATTGTATATCGATGACGTGAATCTTTGAGTAAATTTGTGTAGGTACATAAATAACAGGTGGGCTAACGGTGGATCTCATCAACCTCAGATTAGAGTTAATCCGGACATATTTACGAATAATATGAAAATTGAGTCCAAAAACAGCAGGGTGGCATAGAAATTTCGCCAAGCTGGATGTTTCGTCAGGGATGGATTATCAATATTATGAATTCAGAAAAATTATGGATTTGACTTCGGGTTTTTTTAGCATAAATCTTTAAGTATCGACTGAAATACATGAAATTTGATGTTTTTCAAGATTTTGGTCAAGATGGCCAATTTGAGGGGTAGTGATGAGGCGTTTTTTCAATTTCCTGGGTTTTATGGCCAAAGTAGGGGTTTTAGGCAAAAAGTTTATGGAAAAGAAAATGTCGGGCGTTAAATTTTCTTATCAGATGCATTCCCTGCGAATCCTTGTACGGACAACTTTACGGAAATTTCCCATGAGTTAGTCCGCTTTTTTGCTCGCGACAGCAAAAGGACGAATTCGGCTCTTGCAGGATACGTTGATACCTGACGCATTTTGATTTTAGGCGGGTTTCAAAACGTGTATACCTAGTGTTTTTTTTTTTTACTTTTTAATTATTCATATTCAAAATCAATTGCTTTGGTGCAAACATTTATGTTTCAAAATATGGAAGCATTCAGTGTTATCTAGGCACCACTGGTTATTTCAGGGGAGTTCTCACAGTGCCGAAGCAGAACACAGCTATCAGTATTTTATTTTCCACCCCGACCTTATAATAATTTCGAGCACTTATCTACCCCCGACTATGGTGCACATAACATACATCATCCGTAACAAAACCGCCATGTCCGCCAAGTTTGTCGGTTATCAGTGTTAAACAGGGAAAAATGAAATATTAAACGGCCTCTCGGGGAGCAGAACGTCGAAGAGGGTTTATAACCTATATCTAAGTTTCTCACCGAAATCCAGATAACCGCCCGGCGGCACCCCATCCCGATTCAGGCGTAGCACTCCCATGGAAATCGGCGTGAATTATGTGCGGAGCGCGAGGCACGTGTTTTAGAGGTCGCGTTCTTTATCCATTTATCGGCAATATTATACCCGCTCAGTGAGACAAAGGCAGAGGCCAGAATGTGCTTTTAGAATATATCCGACGGATTTTCCGCCGACCTGCCGACATTGATCCGCCAGTTACACGACCTCGAAACCGCAATTGTTGAATGGGATTATCGCAATGTCAAACCCAGCATAGATAAAACGAAGTACAAGCGTGTATTTCAATACGAAAAAATACCGCCAACTTTTCTCAATATCACTCAATACCTTTAAGAAGACCATTATACAATGAACAGCATATTACATTGTTTTATCAAATTTTCTCCTGGACTGAAATTACGGATATTCCTTAAAAGTTTGGTTTCAACCGGGTTATCAGGGTTTCATTAATTCTACTTAAATTACCAGCAATCTAGGAACATTCTTTACCGGAGAAAATTGAAATTTCGAAATGCGACTCAACACTACCGTACCAAAAATCTCGTAACACGTACCTGTATGTGATAGACGGTGTCCGTACAAAGCGATAACGTGACGGCAGTCGATTCTGTGAGGAGGTTGCCTTTCAGACCGCCACCGTCGACTTCCCACGTGACGAAGTAGAAGGGCTTCCGAGGGCCGCCCTCGGTCGGCCTTCTTGCGTCCCAGGCGATTTCAGCGATAACGAGGTACTTCTGGTGAATAAGACTCACTTCACGGAGATTCCAGGGCCGTCGTCCTTCGCTACGACTGTCCTCCTACAGCAAGATGATATAAAACAAAGTTATAAATCAGATAAACCATAATCCGCATCTAACTTTTAACTTAAATATTTAGGAAGTAAAGAAGTTTACGTTAAATCAAAAATCGGATCGGAGCTTCAGAAAATTTTTTCACTTGAATCACTTCCTGAACAAGTGTTCGTCTGACCGTCATTTACAAAAATGGACATAGCTCCCTAGATTTTTAACCTTTTTTTCAAATTTCTTGGACCTGTATGTTCGTCTCGACAAGAATTTCTTTGATTCAAAAATGTACGTATCAATAAATCGACGGCTGAAAACCAGCATAACACTACTAGATTTTCCCATTTGTGCACATTCCGTTTCGAATTTTCGCGCCCGATTTGGTGAAACCATTAGTTTTTCGAAAAACACACGTGAAACGACACAATCGTCGATTTAGCCCTCGTAGCACAGCTGGAAATGAGCGGCAGACACAACTCAGTCAAACTCACATTGTACCCACTCAGAAACTCAAACTCATAATCGAAATCGACGTCAAACTCACAATGAAACAGAAAATCAAACTCATAATCGAACTTGTAGTCAAACTAACAATGAAACAGAAACTCAAACTCATAATCGAACTTGAAGTCAAACTCACAATGAAACAGAAATCCAAACTCATAATCGAAATTGAAGTCAAACTTACAATGAAACAGAAACTCAAACTCATAATCGAACTTGAAGTCAAACTCACAATGAAACAGAAATCCAAACTCATAATCGAACTTGAAGTCAAACTTACAATGAAACAGAAACTCAAACTCATAATCGAACTTGAAGTCAAACTTACAATGAAACAGAAACTCAAACTCATAATCGAACTCGAAGTCAAACTCACAATGAAACAGAAATCCAAACTCATAATCGAAATGGAAGTGAAACTCACAATGAAACAGAAACTCAAACTCGTAATCGAGCTCGAAGTCAAACTTACAATGAAACAGAAACTCAAACTCATAATCGAACTTGAAGTCAAACTCACAATGAAACAGAAATCCAAACTCATAATCGAACTTGAAGTCAAACTTACAATGAAACAGAAACTCAAACTCATAATCGAACTTGAAGTCAAACTTACAATGAAACAGAAACTCAAACTCATAATCGAACTCGAAGTCAAACTCACAATGAAACAGAAACTCAAACTCATAATCGAGCTCGAAGTCAAACTTACAATGAAACAGAAACTCAAACTCATAATCGAACTTGAAGTCAAACTCACAATGAAACAGAAATCCAAACTCATAATCGAACTTGAAGTCAAACTTACAATGAAACAGAAACTCAAACTCATAATCGAACTTGAAGTCAAACTTACAATGAAACAGAAACTCAAACTCATAATCGAACTCGAAGTCAAACTCACAATGAAACAGAAATCCAAACTCATAATCGAAATGGAAGTGAAACTCACAATGAAACAGAAACTCAAACTCGTAATCGAGCTCGAAGTCAAACTTACAATGAAACAGAAACTCAAACTCATAATCGAACTTGAAGTCAAACTCACAATGAAACAGAAACTCAAACTCATAATCGAACTTGAAGTCAAACTTACAATGAAACAGAAACTCAAACTCATAATCGAACTCGAAGTCAAACTCACAATGAAACAGAAAATCAAACTCATAATCGAACTTGAAGTGAGTTTGACCTTGAGTTCGATTATGAGTTTCAGTTTTTGTTTCATTGTAAGTTCGACTTCGAGTTCGATTATGGATTTGATTTTCTGTTTCATTGTGAGTTTGACTTAAAGTTTGACTATGAGTTTGAGTTTCTGTTTCATTGTGAGTTTGACTTCGAGTTCGATTATGAGTTTGGGTTTCTGTTTCATTGTGAGTTTGACTTCAAGTTCGATTATGAGTTTGAGTTTCTGTTTCATTGTAAGTTTGACTTCAATTTCGATTATGAGTTTGGATTTCTGTTTCATTGTGAGTTTGACTTCAAGTTCGATTAAGAGTTTGAGTTTCTGTTTCATTGTAAGTTTGACTTAAAGTTTGACTATGAGTTTGAGTTTCTGTTTCATTGTGAGTTTGACTTCGAGTTCGATTATGAGTTTGGGTTTCTGTTTCATTGTGAGTTTGACTTCAAGTTCGATTATGAGTTTGGGTTTCTGTTTCATTGTGAGTTTGACTTCGAGTTCGATTATGAGTTTGGGTTTCTGTTTCATTGTGAGTTTGACTTCGAGTTCGATTATGAGTTTGAGTTTCTGTTCCATTGTGAGTTTGACTTAAAGTTTGACAGTTTGACATTGTGAGTTTGACTTCGAGTTCGATTATGATTTTGGGTTTCTGTTTCATTGTGAGTTTGACTTCGAGTTCGATTATGAGTTTGAGTTTCTGTTTTATTGTGAGTTTGACTTCAAGTTCGATTATGAGTTTGAGTTTCTGTTTCATTGTAAGTTCGACTTCAAGTTCGATTATGAGATTGGGTTTCTGTTTCATTGTGAGTTTGACTTCGAGTTCGATTATGAGTTTGAGTTCCTGTTCCATTGTGAGTTTGACTTAAAGTTTGACTATGAGTTTGAGTTTCCGTTCAATTGTGAGTTTGACTTCAAGATTATTTATGAGTTTAAGTTTCCTGGATAACAGCTTAGCATAATTCCACGATTTTCACGGCATCATGCTGGTTCTTAGCCGTCGATATACAAGTATTGTGTGTTGTTCGCGCACCACTCATTTTCCATAATGATGATTAAAAGTTCAATCTTTTTAAACACAATGTTTTTTATTTGTAGTGCCTACATTTCAGAAATTACGACTCCTCGATTGAAAACTGCAGCGAATGTTTGATCAGTTCGAATTGATTTTAGTTGGCGAACCCCGAGTTGATTCAAAAGACGTTAATATTCATTTTACGCCGAAAATTATTCATTAATTTTTCGTTTGTTTAGCAGTTAACAGAAATTCAAGCTCCGGTTCGGCCCGAGAGTTAAACTTGTTATTCGAACCGATAGAATGGGGGTTGATTCTCGCGTCATTCTCGGTTGAACTCTTCCCGTATGCAACTAACGTTCGAGCTGGTTTGATCAGACGTCCCCGCGGGAGATGACGTGCGTTTAGCTGTTTTGAGGGGGAGGGCGTGTTGGAGGTAATTCGAGCTAATGAAAGTGGAGATTCGAGTTGCGGAAGGCCGTCAGGGGGTTTGGCGAACGACCCCTGTGTCATCAATTATAAGAGTGTGATTCGACTTCGAATGATCAATTTTGATATTGATTGGTAAAATTTAGGGGATGGCTGGCTTAATGGATTTTTGTGGAGGTCGTTGTTGGGAATTTTGAGGAGTTTCTTACTACAATTTTTGGGTCGTTTTTTTCGCACTTTGAGCTTTTTTTGGATTTGTGGGGAGTTTATGAGTTGTTGAATCAAAAATATTATGTAAATCGGAGGGCTTTGTGATTTTTCCAAGATTATCAAAAGTGCCTACCAACTAATAGCGATTAGAACGACCAAAATATCGATTATGAATGCAGAATAGCTCCAACCGAAAGGCGCGAGGGCTCGAAGCCCGATTATGCAAAATTGGGGAAATACGGACGCTTCCGTGGGCCAGGAGAGATACGACGCGATATAACGTCAAATCGCCTTCACTTAAATAACATTATTCAAATTAACGTTAACGCAACGGCGCGAGAGCAGATTATTGGGCGAGTCCCCAGGCTCGGCTATGGCGGCCATTCCACCCGTTCCGGTCCAATGCTTCGAGTCTAATAACTAGTCACGATGCCGTCAACTGGGAATTGTCTCTAAATGGCTATCCGGGCCGAATGGTGATTTGCAGAGACCAAACAGGCTCTGGTTGTCGTAATTATAACGCAAAGTATGGTTAAGAAACTCAAAAAATCATCCCCGCAGAAGCAAACCAGAGGTGCGTGGATATCGCACGATACTTCCATAATTTGATAGGCAGATTTTTGAATCAAAATGTTTTGATTTTGACAAATTTGGAGGCTACATTGATCAAAAATGTCAAAAATAGGGTCTTGCCGAGACAAACATTCCAGTTCAAGAAATTTGAAAAAAAGGATAATAATTGAAGGAGCTATGGCCGTTTGTGTGAATGACCACAGACGGACACACAGCCACTCGTTCAGGAAGTGATTTTAAGTAAAGCCCGCATCACAGACCATCCTCCCCATCCCACAGATCGTCTGAACAGACCGAATCTTTGGTAAATTTTATAATATAATGAATGCAGGTCTGTCGTGTGATATGGGCTTAAAAGTGTTTGAGAAAATTTTCTGAACCTGCGTTCTGGCGTGTGTCGATTTTCGGACGATTACAAAACTTCAATATACACTCTAAATATGGAAGTGAAAATGGGTTTGTCCCAGGAGCGAGAGTGCAGGCATGTATAGGTCCTTAAAGCGTCTGGCGCATGCGCAGTGAAAGCATTGTGAGTGTTGTTGCTGGTGCGTTTCCGGCCAAACCTTGCACTGAGCATGCGTAGAGGACCTTCAGAAATGCTACCTACACCCCCGCTCCCGGCACAAGCCTAATGTTGTACTGGCGAATCAACATACTAATACTTGAATTTTTTCAATAAAACTTACGAGAATATTGTTATTGAGGAAAGTGGTCGTCGGCACGATCTGCGTGTTGATCCGTTTGCCCGACGTCTGCGGGGCAACCGGAGGGTAGTTGGGCAATATATGCCCCAGACCGATGCTTTCCAGGATCGCCTTGGCGGTGGCGAAATTGTTCCTCGGCGCGGGCGGTAACGGCGTCGACGATGAGGATTTCCTCGACGGGCTGTAAATGGCAACGAGGCCGTCCCTGTTGACGACTAGGACGCGGAGGATTCCGCCTTCCGGCACTCTGGACACGGGGCGCAGACCTTGGGAGATCTGCCGCCAGGGACGTTGCCCGAGACGTCGCATGACGACGTACACGAATGGCCCTTCAGACCGGTAGGGTCTGGGCCAGCTGGCAACACCGCCCGCCACCGTAATGACTTCTTCGCCCCTCGTCTGGACTACGGGCTCCCGCTGGCCGCCGCCGATTTCGACGTGGAACTGGCAGGCCTCTTCGCAGCCAGGATACTGTAACAATAAAACAAAACATGACGATGAGGCATTGTCAGTAAGGAGCACAACCACCTAATCACCTAGGTAATCATCGACTAGCTAATTATTAGTTGATCGAACAGTAGTACATTAAATTCAGATTTATGGTACGGCATACAGTAGAGGTGTATACAGGGTATCCCGAACTTGGGGTAAAAAAATCATTTTGGTAAAGCTAGACCGAAACCGCTGCAAACCGCATCGTCTTATTTCAACCCGTTTGCAAAGCAAGATTTTATGTCTTTTCTAGAAAAACAACTCTTTGCTTTATAAAAACACGCATTTTCCGGTTCAAAACACCTTTATCAAACTTTCTGGGACATTTTTGGATTAAGCGTTAAATTTCATGTAAGCCAAACTCACAATTGTAATGAAAAACTAACTCCTAAGTACCACAATCGTCGCGGTTCATACCAGTCAGAAATCGAAAAAAAGATTTTGTCCTCAAAAGCAAGGCTTTGTAAATGTCCTCAAAAGTTGGACAAAGTTGGTTAGAACCAGAGAAATGTAGGTTATTTTTATGCAAAATGTGGCGTTTCTAAAAAAAGGAAACCCAGTGGTGCGGGGATAACACATAATACATTATGCTTTGAATAGTAGATTTTTTGACTCAGAAATAAGTCTGTAGTTTTTAGATTTATTTATTAAATTATGATCTGATTTTGACTTGAAAATTGACAAATTGATAATATTTTGTTTACTTTCAAGGCTGTCATCCGGACCATCGTTTACAATCGGTCACCGGACAAACCGATCGGAAACGTCCGAATTGCGATCCGAGCACTATAAATTAAGCGTCTGGAGAAACACCGTGATGGGTTGTACAGCGGTGAACGGTTTCTGTTAATTGACACTCCCTACCGCTTAGGAGCCTTCGCACGTGACAAATTAAGACCCAGAAACTCCGATCCGGCGACAGATGAACCGACTTCTGGCGAGAGGATCGTTAGGTCGGAATTCTCTAATGATAACCCAATTATGCTGAATCCAAACTCGGTAGCCGCCGCCGAGCTGGAAATTTCTTTTCTTTCTTTTCGATTTCTGAAGCCATATATCTCTCGAATTCTTTCCCTCTCCTGGACTTTTTTACTGTTTAGGAATGAAGAGCGTAAATCATGAAGTTGCTTCCAGCATTAGGCAGACGGAAAAACTTGGAATGCCTTCTTGCGCCCGCCTCTATTCATCAATCCGTCAAGAGAAGTAGGGAGAGTAAAGTTGTCCGATTAATAACGGCTATTTGTTCCCTTGATCAACGAGCTTCACTTTTCTTCAGTTTCTTTTCGTTTCCCCTTTCCAGTAGATTATAAGATAGTCGAGGAATATCCGACCGGCGTGATTCTTTATTGCGATGAATCATTTGGGAATATTTAAATTTTAAATTTCCCCCTAGGAGGTGAACTGAATAAAAATTGAAATTCGTTAGAAAATATGAAAGAAGTAATGATAGAAACCTTTTTAAGAGAAGGCGACTAAAAGGCGAACCATCACAGGATTCAGATCGACTCCCGGCTCTTGTTATTGTGGTAATTAGCTCCTGAAACGCGATCTTCAGCCCCCTGCCACAGTCCCCCGACGATCTGTTATTCCTCTCATCTGTAGACACCCTGTAAATTGGTCGATGCGATCCCGTGACGAAAACCCCGGCTAAAGAACGAAAGACGAGTAGAGGGGATCTAGATGGGGCTCGTTTGTAAAAAAAGCAAGGGTGTCGCCACTGTCGCTCGCAGATGACGTCTGACTGACGGAATGACTAAAGGAGCAGGCGCCATTTGTCGGGATTAAACCTGAGCTGCCGTTGGCCCTGAGAGCATCTGGCTGGGACGACTAATTATACGCGGGTTGTCGGGGGCTTTCGATCACATGAACGATAAGTTGCTATTGAAGTTGTTGTTGAACTTCAACAGTTGAAGTCTGCGGTAATGCGGATGAGCACTGAATCAGTGCCACTGATGAATGGCTCTGTACAGGTAGATACATTTTCTGAGCGACAGGCCGAACACCTGAAGGGGATAATTATGGAGAACAATGGGGCCGAATAGTCAATGCTGAAATTCGTATTTCTTAGGCAGGATTTGATTGGAGGTTCTTTCATAAATAAACAATTTTCACATCCTGCATTGGAAGATTTGTTCCAGGTACCTACAATGTATAATAATTATTATCATGGAATCGGAGTACTACCAACTTTTTAATTCTTTTTTGAGTTGTTGGTCGCTGGATTTAAACGCGAGTGTGAATCTGGCAAGCAAAAGAATCGAAGGGAGTCTTCGGCCAATGGGAAATCGGGCACCGTTCGAAAAAACCGACGACGAGTCGTATCTTCGACTCGCCCAGCCAATATATCCGATCCGTCACAAGGGTGAGCAGTATTAGCCGAACGAGGGTGCGATATTATTTCCACTGGGGATCGAATTAAAACCAAACGAACGGCTGAAGGTTTGATATTAGATCCTTTCCCATTCGCACGTCCGACAAAATTCATTATTTGCGAAAGGAGTCGGAGAGACAACCAACGGGTGGGGAAGGCTGTCAGACTGAGAGAACCTATATCAGCTGAAGGGTCTCCCTCCATCCACTCAATGACATTAATTCAGCTGAGGGGTAAACGGCAGTACGCAGCTTAATTGAAACGGTTAATGCCCCATGTGCTCTCAGCTAATTCACCTCAGGTATTTGAAAAGGTGTCGACCCGTCGTCGTGTGCGAGATACACGCGTGGATTTTTGCCGGGTTCCCCAACGGGGCTGCGAATGACGATTTTCACGTTAATGAAAACTCAAGTACCTTCGTGTATTAGCGAGTACCAACGACGAAAATCGATATAATTCAGATCCCTTGCGAAGCAGATCAACAGAGGAGGAAAGAGATATTCTCTATTTCTGCTACCATGATCACGAGGTATTGAAGTCGTCCCAAATCGAAAATCGTATCGGAGCATCAGAAAAAACTTTCACTCATAAACTTTTCCGCAGAATCACTTGACCACAGATCAGAAAAGTTTGATCCTGTTGAATTTTTATAAACACATTGTTCTTTATTTTTAGTGCTTATATTTTAGAAATATGACTCCTTGATTGAGCCCTGTTGCGAACCGAATCCCCCTCCGGATCTTGTTTTTTCTTCGCCTAAACCCCTCACGAGGGTTTATTTATTTGCTAGGGAGACGAATTGACAGATACCCCAACATCTGTCGCGTTCTATAACGGTGCCAATACATACGGCGCTCCCAAAAGTCCAAAGCAATCTCTTTCTTCGGAGATTCCAAACAGTCACCCCAGAGATTTAGATTTTCTCTCCGCCCTCAAAGGAATAACCCCTTCGCAGAGCCGGGTGTAGCAAACGACGACTAATTAGTTCGATTTATCGAGAAGCAAGACGAGAAAGGTCCGGCGTTGGGATTTGGGGATGAACCGTGTAGAAGCTGAAAGGCAACAGCTACAACAACTGTCCAACCCACCCCCCGCACTGCAGCCCCAGAGGAGCGATTTCAAGCTCGAAGCTGCCGCTGCTCGTGAAATACGTCCGGCTACCCCTTGTTTATATGCGGTCTGCCCTACTACACTTGGCAATGAATGTGCTCTCTCGGTGCCTTAGCCAGGGACAAGAACAGGATGCAGGCAATGGACTGTATGGGAAGCTTGAACAGGAGGTTTGGCCCGTCGGTGTCTTCTTGAACGATGTTGCGGGTACCGACCTTGCCGCCGACCCGAGTGCCGGCCAACCCTCCAAGTTGGTCTTCGCTCTTCTAATATCCAGTCCCTTTCGGGTTTAAACTCGGTCGGAGAACGCCTCTTAAAACCGTTCGGATGAGGGTCTCGTTTTTCATTTCTACCTTCCCCCCTCCCTAGCACTTTAACGTTGTCGTTAATTTTCGAACTAAAACCTGCCACGCCGTATCTTTATCTTCACAGGTTACCTCGCTATTTCACTTCCTGTTTAGTGAGGCCGTAAAGCACATTAGATGGGTCAGCCATTCGAACGAAGAACGATATTCGTGGCAAGTTGATTGAAAAAAGCATTCAAAACTACACTGATGACTTTAAGATCGTTTTTTATGGTTCCAAGTGTGAATGGGATATCAGTCTCGATTATGGCAAATATCGGCATTTTTTTAGCGATACCCAATATGTTTTTATCGCTTTGATGTTGTATTAATATGACTAGTAAAATAAGATACTACAGTGATAAGACTACAGTGAGTAAGATACTACAACAAAGTAAAATAAGGTTGCGAAAATCTAAGTTTTTACTTTTTGATGACCCAAGGAATCCTTGAATAAAACTTATTTTCAATTAACGGATTGAGGGATGGATTTAACAAATGAAAACTCAGCACTCTCTCTAGCATAAAATGTAATACTAGTAAGTTGCTCCATATCGAAATATTATTTCCATTAATAATAATATCATTAAGTATCAGTAGAATCCCTTATTTCATTAATTCATCGTTGTGAACATCTCGTCAATCGATTCAGCGGTGCAGGGTCGTAACATGTTTGCTTCCAAGAGGGGCAAAGAATAAATGGTCACCGATATCAGTATCGATGTTCAGGTATATCGATATTTTAGGACCGATATGTTATCGATATCGATGTTTGATCGATATTCATATCGATACTCTAATCGATATTCGTGTCAATACTCTAATCGATATTCATATCGATACTCTAATCGATATTCATATCGATACTCTAATCGATATTCATATCGATACTCTTATCGATATTCATATCGATACTCTTATCGATATTCATATCGATACTCTTATCGATATTCATATCGATACTCTTATCGATATTCATATCGATACTCTTATCGATACTCCTATCGATATTCATATCGATACTCTTATCGATATTTATATTGATACTCCAATTGATATTCATATCGATACTCGATATTCATATCGATAACCTTATCGATTTTCATACTAATACTCTTATCGATTCTCCTTTCAATATCCCATCCCTAGTTAAAATTAAGGTGGGGAAGAAGGTATTGGTGCACCAAACATCTTTGCACCAGACATCATAAGTGTGTCTATTCTATATACAGGCATATTGCGTAAATTCCACTAATTTCCAAATTAATTCCATTAAATCGTGACTTAAGCTTCCACCGTTATGTTGCAGAGCACCAGATTAATCGATGCGCCATGAATACATCGCATTCGGGGAAAGGAAGGCGTAGGCTGTTCGCAATCAAGTGCATGAAAAATATTGTCAATCCGATGATAATGTACTTCTGACGCTTCTGTTTGATCCAGTGCTCGAACAAATACCAACTATGAGAATCACTCTTAAAGACATTAGCATACAGCACGAATACGAAGGTCGTTATGAAGATTAATGGAATTTACCAAGAGTCCCCTCGCCGAAGGACCTGAGACGTCAGCAGGACTTGCAGGGAAAGAAAAGCAAATAAAAACGCCACAGCGGGAGGCATTGAGGTTTTTATTGAGTTACGTTTCGTTACGATTTGTCTCGGCTATCTTCCAACACCTCGCCTCGCCGAGCGCCTGTAACGCTTGATCTGAATTATTAATGTGTCCGACGATGTTTCCGGCGTAGGGACTCAATTATTGCTAGGCTGAACTTTTTTCGAAGTCGCTCACGATAGGAACAGAATCTTCACAGTTGATAGAATCGAAGCAAAGCAATGAGTTTGAACTCTTTCCTTGAAATGTACAAATTTAATTAATTGGTGCTTGTGTCGTTTTCCGTATGTTGGAGGAGGACTGAGGGTGAGAGTTGAGACACGACGTACTCTCGAAATTTGTAATTGCTCGGGTACCTTCGGCCGTTCGGCCATCTTCAGGAGCATCATTTACATGGGTTCCAACTTGGACCCCATGTAAATGATGCTCCTGAAGATGGCCGAACGGCCGAAGGTACCCGAGCAATTACAAATTTCGAGAGTACGTCGTGTCTCAACTCTCACCCTCAGTCCTCCTCCAACATTTAATTAATGTTGTCTTTCCTGCAATGGACACCGCGTCCATCCAGTGGTACAAGATTGATCATAAGTTTAGAAGCTTACCAAGGATGGATTCTTGACCTAGATCGGAGAATTTTGGGTAGATTTTGGGAATTTCGCGATCGACAAGCATCGTTATAGGTATCCATGGAGAAGCTAACCGAAAATATTGTCCCTAATACTTCAATGATAGCATTGAGGTGGTTTTCCAAGCACACCAAAATTCCAGCATCGACCCACTATACTGCGAAGATCTGTGAGTCCACGCGCCTTTTAAGCAAAGCTTGTGTCCCACCATGTTCTGCTATCAATTTGTTACATACGCGCACTTAGTTAGAATTGAATAAGGTAGAGAATAGAGATTTCCAGTAGCTTTTCCGAAGAGTTCCTCTACAATCCTCTACGACTACAATTTCCCTCCAAGCCCTTTGATAAGCCGTAGAATTTCGAGGAATGCCGAGAGAGATGAGGTGAAACACTACAGAAAACCAACTGTTAACGTACTGAGTCGAGCTTGGCTGCTTCTCGGAGAAGTTGGATTCCCCAAAGTTACTCTCGTCGCACTAGGTGCTCTTCAACTGCTACTCCCAAGTTAAGCGACGTCCGTCAACATCAAACTTGGAATTAAGTTAAATGGAAAGCGGAGTTCGCGTCCAAAGGTGACGCATCGAACATAACAGGACGAGTTTGGCGTAGCGGGGGCTGAACTTAACCATGAGATCAGCAGTGTTATGAGTAATCAGCTAAAATGGTGCAATTTAGATAACAGCCATGAGGTAAAAATGGAGAAAATTTTACGAGCAACTTCGCAACCCCTACCAGATATTTTTAAACGGGAAGTCAGTGTTTGGTTAGTATTATTTAGGGACCAGACCATTGAGGGAGCTATGGCCATTTTGTAAATGACCACAGACGGACAATACACAGACGGATACAGACAATTGTTCAGGAAGTAATTCCGGGAAAGAGGGTATGAGCAAAAGTGTTTTTTCTGATGCTTCAATCCGATTGTCGATTTTAGGACGAATATAATTGGTATTTTCCTATGAATGGAAAGTAACAGCTGTTTCCCCCTTTTTACAGAGTAAATTTTACTCTGCAAAAAGGCGAAACATGTGTTCGCATGCTAACATTCCAACAAAACCTATATTTTAAGTAACATTACTGTACAAGTTCCGAACAAAGTAGGATCCCAGGTTGGAATAATCCACAGCCTGCTATCCAGGCAATAACTCCATACATCATCTTCCATCGGACCAGTTTCAGGAGAAGAGCTATATAAGCCGTATACGAGAAAGTAATTTCGAGTTAACTTTTCTGTAGCGTTCGACGGTTATAGGAGACGCCTAGCCGCCGCAGAACCCTCTTGAACTTTCTCATTTTCCTCGGAGCTTCCTGACCGAGCAATATAACCCGCTACAGCGCAAACCCCTTTGACTGTAAAACCACTAGTCGGGAAAGCCTTCATCGCCGCAATACCCCTCTCGTTCCAACCTTCAAGTTGACTAAAAAAGCAAGGAAAAACCGACCACTTTGTGTTGAAAAAGTTCCTTTAATATTTTCCCTCCGTCTACCATTGGAGAATTTAATTACGGGGCCGTCTACGCGCATAACCACCTGTTTTGGAAAATTCCATCAGTCAAAAAAAAAGAGAGAAAAGTGGGAAAACATCTGAAACGGGTGATAAAACTTCATCTTTGAACCGAACAGCGTTGGCGCCAAGTTGTCGCTTTTCAGCGTGTACAAAGTAATTGCTTTTTGCGGCATCAAAGCGGAGTTTTTGGCGAGATGATGTTGGCCTTTTAAATCTTCAACTCGCCAATAAAAGCTAACGAACGATGAAGCTCCCAAGTTTTCAAAAGGGGAGTGTTCCGATATGAAACGAGCCCGTCTGGTTCTCAAAATCTTGAAAATATCTCCTCGGAGGTTCCTAATTTGCTGTATACCCAAATTTCATAAAATGTTCAAAGGAAGGTTGGAAGAGATTTCGTGCCTAATTTCTACTTACCATAGTTGATAGTCTCGAATCAGTATTTTGAAAGACCGTCAACTCAGGACATCGGGGTTCAAAAATCGAAATTCTGCAGATCCTTCAGGGAAGGCTCAAAATCGAAGTATGGTATCCAAGGCGTTGAACGATTGATCTAGTGCAAATCCTTGTACATCTGTGCAAGTTACTGGAAATTCTTGTTTCCCGAAATCAACGCCGAACTGTCTCGCATCTGGACTATCGACACGATAGGTTTGTTCCAGGAAGGTGAATGAGGGCATTCAGTGCTTTACGCATGCGCAGTGCAAGGTTTGGTAGGCAATACCCCAGTCAGTATTCTATTACTAATTGCAGGAAAGATTAAAGGTGATACCCTATGGGTTGACACAATATTGAATTACCATTAGATAAGTACCTATTATACTTTTTTACCTTTACTTAAAAACCGTCAAGCTCGCTCAGTATGGAGGGAATGGCGGTCAAGATTTTTGTTCCACGAAGTTACCCCAATGTATCAGGATTAGGACAAACAGTGTACGTCACTCTCTCGCCAAATGGCTTTCCATTCTACTCCTATCGGCGAAGTTTCCCCGTCGACTTTCTTCGCGAATCGTTTTATAAAGTTTAATTAAGGTTCCCTGTCTCCGATAAAACCTCAATTCCAAGAGTCTCCGGGCTGGCCACCTGCACGAAACTCTACAACTCTCCGCGGACTGTACGATTACTGGAGTCCGACCAAGACTCGGGCCGCAGGCCGCTCATCAGCGATAACTTTAAGTGGTTTTCCACCCGGGTGGACTCACAGTGTGTAACAGTTCCGTGGAACGGAAACGGGTAGACTTGAACGAAAGTGTCAGAGTTTTAATCACAAGAAAAGCGTGAAGGGGAGGATTTTCTCCGAAACGTTGGCGCTGTTGAAGTATTTGACAAGAAGACAGCTCGAATTTCATACGGCAATGTTTACCATTTCTTAAACGTTTAGTGAGCATTTGACGGCAATAGGTGACAAACAATTTTCAGGGGTGGGTAAAAATTTATCGAAAAACATTTTCCAAGAGGAAAGACACGGTTGTTGATGAATTCAAAAATATAGTGATAATCTGATAATGCAATACTGATCAGTTGAACAACTTCTTCCCAAATGATTTGATTCTTTCTTGATTCTTTGATTTGAAACTTTTTCGGTTCAATAGAGAGTCCTATCTCTCTTGACCTTTCACTTGCTGCTTTCACTTCACCCCTAACCTATGTAAGGGGGTATATGTAGTGGTTGTGGTGCACAGTGTTGGTTTTGTACTGACGATGGCCTGACCGCCGAAACTGGTCTACGAATTCGTAAACTTTCGTGGGACAGAATTCTTCTATTCCCACATTTTGAGTTTCTATTCAGTACTTCTATTCGTATTCTGAAGCTAGAATCTGATTTTCGATTTTAGGTCAATACTTCCATCAACTCCGTAAATACGGAAGTAAAAACAAACCGGTCATCACGACTTGTCCTGAGTGCCCTCTGGTGTTCGTAAAATTAAAAGCGGTTAATATGCAGGAGCTTTGCAGCAGAGGACGGAGATATCCAGCGGGAGACCTTAAAGGGATTTCAACACTCAAAAACAGGTGGTTTTTCAACCCTTTGCGTCTAATCCTCTCCTTTACCGAGAGAAAAGCGGGATAGAGAACGCAGTTACAGCTAAAAAGCGCAGTAGCCTCTAGACAGCAGTTTCATATAGGCGTATTTTGTACGTTTACCCTAATGCGTGAGTATCGTAAAAGGGACAAGTTAATAAATTAAGTTTATTCATAAGGAACAAAGGTGAACGAACATAATGAAACAATTCGAGTTGAATTTTCTCACACAGTCATTTCCAAAATGTCCCATCCCCAATATTCATTATTCAGCGGAAAAGTGTATCTTGACGACAAGGTTTAAATGCCCTAAAAGGCATAAAGGGCGCAGCCCTCGGAGAATAATTGATGCCAATTAAACTTGGAAACTTCACTGCGGACTGCACTTGAACGCGCACAATTCTAATTCTCGAGTCAAGAAAGGCGAAGTAACTGTATTACACGAGGTAGTTGTCGTGAATTGGGTAGTGCACGGTGCTGGTTATTGGGTAGTGTAAAGGGTTGAGCAGTATAGGGCGCGAGTACTGTTGGATTAGAGCTGGATTGAATAATTTAGCGCCTATTCATTAGATTAACTGCTACAGCGACGGCTCTCGCTCTTCCGCAGAGAGCAGCAACCGGTCCAACGAGTGTTCTAAATAGAATATTTCATTAAGGGTCGAAATTATTCAGTATTATCCATTCAAATGGTAAAAGCAGCGTTCGGTTTGTACGAGAAAAAGCACTCGCCATGGCTTTTCAAGGTGAAACAGGTGGAATTAAATTGAAATGATAAAAAACCGCGGAGTTTTCACCTTCTAAAAACAACTCGACACGCTCTTTGGAAATTAATTGAAAATAAATCCACCGCCGTGAGGCCGTACAGTTTGAAAATGGCTAATTGCTCTAAAACAAACCTTCGTTATCCGTTACTGAAGTGGGGAACCAATAATGATTTTTTTCTGTAGGGAAAGGTATTTGTATTTTTTCAAAGCGTATAAACCGTATGGTGCGTAGATAACACACACAACTTCCACATTTTGATACGTGAATTTATGACTCAATTTTATTATATTTTATAACATTTGAGGCTGTTTAGGTCAAAAATACCAAAAACTTCACAATGCAAATTTAAACCTCAAGTAAAATCAAAATACTTCAAGTTACTGGAGTATAAAAAATATCCACGTATTTTGCAAGGTGAAACCAAGATTTTAAAACCAAGAACGCCCAAATCGGTTCATTTTTGTGGCCCAAAAAAAATAGAAAAAACACAAAATTCTAATTCTGATTAAACAGGGTTGTAGGTATTGCCAAGACAAACATTTCAGTTCAAGAAATTTGAGAAAAGCTTGAGAATTGAGGGATCTATGGCCATTTTTGTAAATGACCACAGACGTGCAGACGGACACACGGGCAGACACTTATTCAGGAAATGATTCTCAATAAAAGTGTGTAAGTAGTAGTTTTTTCTCAATCTCCGATCCAATTTTCGGTTTCAGGACGATTACAATACTTCCATTTACTCTGTATATTATACTATATTATAGTAAAAATAATATTTCCGTTTGGCTTCATTATTCCGAAATGAATGAACTGCTCTGCTACGCATAAATAGCTATGATATATATCAAAACGTAAATGCGAACACCTCATAAACCCTTTAAAATTATTATCCATTAGTGACGTTGAAGGCGCATTATCCTTCCGGCCTCGTACTTTGCATACAGATGCGCACTTTTCTAGGCGCGAGATTTTCGAAAAACACCTGAACCGGTTTTGGCCGGAGAAACAAAGTGAAGATGCGAGAGATTGACAATGATCTTTCCTCCGTTGTGAGGATGTTCATTGGGCCCAATTTAGTCGAAAGAAGCAATTTATCGTGTACTTATGTGACTGGTGGGTCATACATCTTGTCTAACAGGTCCACTTGACCATTTATCTGTTGAATCTAAACGGCCCGGCCTCCCCCACCCCGCACTCCCTTCCCTGCCTGCTCTTCCCCTCCATCACGTGCCCCCCGGAGTCCCTCGAGACCTCTTATTATGTCCCCTCCGGCGGTACCGAGAATGTTGCGATCTCGTCACTACCGGGCATAGAAAAAATGATAACGAGTGACGACTTCATTTGCAAGTTTTCTCAATGGAAAATACACCTAATATTTTATGTTACCATAAATATGTATTCTTGAAAAAAATGTTTGAATTCAAAATACAGGGAGAGTAGAAAATAATGGACCTGGATCATTCCCTTTTGAATTGTACGTTTCATCGAGCTATACCTTATGCATTTCGCCAATGAGAGGGCACATAGTTTTTACACTTCCTACATATCCGTACATCCTTCACAATGATGAATTTAGTTCCAAAAAATGGGGATGGCCGAGAGGGTCCGTACTATCCCGCAGTGCTAGAATCCGTACCTCAAATATTTCAGTTGAGAATTCCAAACACTCGGAGATGCACCAACCGATCGAATCACTGGTGCGCTGAACCAATGCCGTATGGCATACCTACTCAGAGAACTATCCAAGGCAAGATTAAGTGAGCAAATCGGCAGAGATAGCGCGGATGGCGGAGGCCTAGCTCGGGTACATCTGCTTCAGGCACTAGACAATGCTAATCAGGAACCACTTGCTTCCTTCCTACTTAAGGCCCCTCCTGGCCACCGCTGGTCAGTCTATTGTCCGGCTCCCATTGTGTAAACATCCTCGGATTACCATTACCCTGAGATTAGCTGCGCCCATTGAGAAATCGTAGCACTATTATACTACAGGCTAGTTCAGAGGATTCATTTGACGACGATAAATAATCCTTGGCTGAGGATTAATGTGCATTTGATTCGAGAAAATTTCAGCTTTAAGCTTAGGCTCTATAAAATTCACGGATAGATCCATTTTTTTTAAACCTACATTATTCTTGTACGAGAATAGTGCTATATAATGGGCTATATGGAGGACCACTGGTACATTTATGGACTCGCGTGATCCGCGTTTTTACTGTAATGAGCGGTTTTGCAGTACGTCACCTATAAATCTGGATAAGTGCCGCTCAACGCAGACATTGTCCGCTCGCAGTACCGCTCGTACCGCCTGCGGTTCATTGAAATCAAGATGAGAGCGAATGAACATAAATCGTCTTCAACCGCCCCCAGAGTGCATTGACATCGCCGGTTTTAATAACACCTTTGCAAACGTTGCTATGCAGCTGGTGCAAATTGAAATATCGGTTTCATTCCGAAAACTGTTCACACCGGTTTCGAAGGAGTAATGACCGAGTCTCGAATAATTCCAGGTCTTCCGTCAAAACCGTACGGGCCGCTGAAGGGTTTCCGTCGATAATAACTGCTTGTCAGACGATTGGCTTTATCTGTTTCCATCTCGAATGCGAGGGAGGGTCTTAGCCCGGAGAACGGACGGTCGATCGCCATCCCATAGATATGAAGCACGTCAAAAAGGACCAAGATATATCCGATATCTTAGTTTGTGGACAATGTTCGAAACCTTCGACGGACCGATGGCATTATGAGAATCTCTGTTACCAGTGATCCCATTGGCCCCGGGCTGTGCGCCGTATTTCTGTAATAAAGTGTCTCTGCTCTTCGGACCGTTCGTATTAATACTGAGAATGACAGGACTCGCCCGGAGGCGCTTCTGAACATTATGAACCGACGGCACGAATGCGCCGGAGTCGATGAAGCCGTACAATATTCCACCACGGTTATTTGAACACAGAACAGTACGGAATTCAATAAGGTTTCGCAAATTTAGACGTTAATCGAAATTAACCTCCAAGAGTACGAGTGTTGGACAGTTTTGCAGGCCATCTTTATCAATTTTTAAGCTAGACAACCCCCGAGCACTTTTCAATCATACTCATGAGTGAGCGATACACCCGACTTCAATCACAGCTTGGTTTTATGCTAGGGAGACACGAGTTGGTATAAACAGGTGACGCTGGGCTAAATTGACGAAATAATTTTCACTTTTTGAAGAGGCAGGGTCGAAAATTCCGATAAAAGCAATTTTCAGTCGCATGTCACAGTCAGGTACATGCGCGGTTTGTGCATTTATACGATTTTTGGCGGTTTCTTCATGTTTTCCCAAAATTCGTACTTTTCGATGTTGTAGCCTTACAGGAAACTCAGTTTTAAGCGACTTTTGAGTCGAAAGATGTTCTGATTTCCTTATAGCTGAAAATCTTCGATCTTTAATGTTTTTAATATACAATATAGATTGAAAACAATTCATCGGAACTCCATAAACCCGCACTTTGAATGTTCTGCCTCGGCCGTGCCTACCCAGTTTGGAAATTCGTCAAAAAAACCCTACACGATGGTCAAGAACGCAAAAAATATGGGGAAAATATTCAAAAAATTCCAAAATTATTCCTTTAACCACAAATCGTAAGAAAAAACGTGGAAAACAGTCATTTGAGCCTGCAACCAAGTTATGTTTTGGATCTAAAATCCTATATAATAAACCCTATGGGTGTTTATTTTCCGAAGACCAACAGTTCATGGCCGAAAATCGAAGATTCGAACGATAACATTTTTCACCGATTTTTCCCTATGAAGTTTCTCGACCGGAGCGCTACTCGCGGTACCTTCTGGCGCCAGGAAGAGCTCCGAGGGTAGTTTTCTGGGGGTAAGTCTGGGGGGGCAATTATTGCCAAGTTACGAGTTATCGGATGGGAGGCCTGCAAGTTATTAAATGGAAGTTAGGGGTTGGTAAAGGCCATCCAAAGTCCTTTACGATGCGGCGTTTTAATGTAAGAATGATCGGGCCGTAAGGGTGTGACAAAGATGGGATCCCGGACGGATTGGAGTGCGAGAAAGAGACGGAGAAACTCACGCAGATGCGCTTTTCGTCGCAGATGGTACCCCACCACACTGGAAAGTTGGACTGGAGAAGTTGACAGTTTTCCCAGCACTGGAACAAACAAATTGGAAAGTGAGTCAGAAGAGAAATGTAGCCATGTGAAAAGGGGTTGGAAAAGTGAAAATTTCTTCGTACGTTTGGCGTAAAAGCGAGAACGGATTTAAAATTATTTACAATAGAGCTAATTGTACTTAGGTAATTGGGTCATTCTAAAGTTATGGGACTATCCATGTCACGAAGCCTACACACGTCAACCAAACTTTGCATATTGTATGAATACATTCATACAATATGCAAAGTTTGGTTGAGCACATGTGCTCGCTAATTTTTTGAGGCTAAGGAGCCAGGCTGGACCCCGTGGTACATTTTAAGGCGTGTGCACATCACATCTTTCCTCCCCCGAGTTTTTGGCGGATTAAGAAGCAGCATAGAAATGACCATCCTTGGCATTAACCATGCAAGTATTCGATTTTGAAAATGCGGCTATTTATGCAATCCGTTTGACGTCACTCTATCAAAGTGGCTACGCGCTAGTCTCGTAATCTGAAAACGGCGATTTTCCCTTTAATTCACAATTGCCAATCAACGAGAGAATTACCGGCTGAACAGGTCGAAATCCGCTGACGACTTTCTGACCAGCGGATCCTTTTCAAACAGTTGCGAATCCCTGGAATTAACCAGCGCGGTAGCGGTAGCTGATCCCGTCTCACTCGCTCACTATTTCGCTCTCGCTCGGGTGGAACAAGTTGAAAAGGAGTAGTGTGCAGTACACAATTTTTAGCTGCCGCTGGCCGCCTCGGGCTTCCACCAACCAACCTTCTCCAAATTGGTTCATTTAGCGAGGAAACACGCTCCAGAAGTGCTGAACTAGACAGATTAGGCAGTTTTCGTCGGGGGCTTCGTTGGAAAAGAAATGAGTTGTAATGCGGTTCTTGGAGGCGGAGCCTTGAGGTACAATTACTCAGGGGGCCTTAAGAGGATTTACAGTCACGGCCGCACGGAGGCTTTCCTTTGGAAGTAGTCACTCAACTCATTACCCTTAACAAGACTTCTTCGCTCGGGCGTTTTCATTTGTTTGTAACTCTCATAAGACAGGGAGACTTTCCGAGTCGAATCGTAATGATGAGTCATCTTCGAGGATTGCTACAATAATAAATAGTCGTTAAGACGTTAAACTTGCTCGAAAAGCTACCCTCGGAAAGTGACTTAATTGAGGGTAAGTACAGTGGGAAAGGCTTGAGCATCTCGAATCAAAAGCTTTGTGGCTCATCCATCTGCTGGCCTCGAGGCTTCAGAAGCAGGCTACAAACAATTTGGAATTGAGGCAACACTACACTCTGTTCGGAGTGGCAGTCCCGGACTACTCCAGGTCTCGTTGCTAACAACACACATAAGGTTTGTCCCCAGCAAAAAAGCGATTGAACTCAGGAAAACTGAGAAAAATGGGGTCTTGGCATGAATCTATGTCAAAAAGAGCCAAATATGTCCCATGGCGTCTGATAAACAACCAGTTGCATGAAAATGTTTGTGAGTTTTTGCACCTGACTGGCACCAGCAGAGGAAAAACTCCATAAAGCTGAATTTTTCGACCAAAATCACAGTTTATCTGACTCCAAGGTACAATTTGAAATAGTTTGATGCTAAGAGCCCCTTTTGCCTTGGGTTTTCAGTTCAATAACTTTTTTGCTGGGACCAAACGTTATGTAGGTAATATTGATTCACATGGCTGTAGTCCAGGACTGCCTCACCGAACAGACCTCAAGTATGGCCATTGTTTTGGAGGCACCATATGCATGGAAGTCAAAACCTTATAAGGTAAATACTTGATCAAATAAGCGAGTAACGAGCTAAACTTCTTTAGCCCTTCGGCTGGACGCTTCAGAAAGGAATTTCTTTTGAACTTCCAAGGTTTGATTGGAGTCAACGGGAATTTCTCCAACTCAATTCGAGCTGTAACTTTGTAGAGGAAAGTATCACGAGACGTTTTAACTGTTTTCACGTTTTATTTTCTTAGCTTTCGCGTAAATATATCACCCCGGCCATTTCCTTATCCCTCTTGCTGTAGTGATACCGTTGGAAATAAACCTTTCGTACGGAGTCTGGAGTGTCTAGAGGGGCAGGTCCGAGACATCCTCCGTGGAGCACATACATTATTCAAGCGGCGCGAGGGAAAAGTTTAGCCCTTCGCAGTTGTAGATGGAGAAGGTTCAAGGACCATCCTCCAACGCTCCAGCTCGGAAACCTGGGGGATTTTCTTGGAGAACCCCATCCCCCACTCCGCCCTGCGCTCTTACTTCGTCAGTCAGCCTTCAACGAGCTGCCCCTCTCCCTCTGCCCTTTTCTGTAACTTTTCTTTTAAAATCCAAGTTTCACTCCAAATTTCGGCGTTTTCTTTGTACTCTTCGCAACTTGCGCAGGGCGAAGATGATGCTTTATTCATGAAAGGGGAAACGCCCGGAATAAAGACGACAGAGGGCGGCCCGAAGAGCTTCATTGAGACGGGTAATTATATTCAAGTCGAGCAAATTGTGACGGGAACTTCAATAAAATGAAGACCTTTGTAACCTGATTGGACTCAAAACACTTAGGTTTGATAAGAGCTTGAATAATTCTCAGCCATTAAGTCGTTAGATGTGCGCGATGCTCTCTGAGCACTGGAGCCAGGATCTCATCATATCGATACCTTAAAGCACAAAGGGCGTGTGTCCCAAAACCCCAAAATATATGTCCCAAAATATCGATTTTGAGATTTCGGTATCGAAAGAATCTACTCGTCAGGACCTATCGATCGGTCCAAGAATCATGATCCTTTTATCTATTTTTGGGGCCAAAAAACGGTATAATAGAAAAACAAAAAATATTTCAAGAGCGTCTATCTCGAAAGTGTTAAGTGCTACCAAAGTTCTGGTTAAACAAGGTTGTAGATCCTGGCCAGACAAACAGTTTTCATTTAGCGATTTTTTTATGGAATTGAAAACTATGGGAGAAATTTTTATTTTTGTAAATTGATCAAAAACTTATTTTGCATTTTTCACATTATCCCTTTTTGGGACACATGCATTTGTGCTTTAAGGTATCGATATTGGGTGACCCTAGGATGACAAATCGGTGAATATTCAGGTTCAGTAATCAATTTTGTAGCACCTTCTTCAGGCATTATGTGGTTAGGCAGAATTCTGACTCTAGCCGGCGATCATAGGCATTTCGTGGGTATGTCACGATCTGCCTCACATTCCACATTGAACTTTTCACGTTTGAAATACATTGATACATGATTCTCGAAGCACAGCATGGCACCATGCCGATCGGATCTGCATTGCAATACCATATTTTTGTCCGTCTCTGAACGGGTTAATATGACTCTGTGTGGCTTTCGGATGCTCAGCTATGCCAAGGCGGAAAATAAGGCGAACCTCCCCTTACACAGGGGTAGTTCGAGTGTTCGCCATTTCAGAAGCCAATATGCGATGGCACGACTTCAACGTATGGCAGACCTTGGGTGAGATTTAATGTATTTCCAAGGCGAGAAATGTCGCAGCGATATTATTTTGCCCTGTGGCTGCCCGGGAGAGAAAATCATTTGTTGCTGGTTGGCCGTAATCCAGTTAAGAGTGTTTGTTGGAGTTTCGGAGGTCTCTGGTCCTGTTGGAAGGGCTACAAGGGCCAAGTTTGCCCAACAAGAACGGCCTCACCTACTGCCTTGGGCCATCCGAACCTTGTTCCTTGAAATCTCTCATCTTCCGAAGCTTTTGGGGGCTTCGCTCCCTTCAGTTTACACAATTCCGTTTCGGAGTTTGACGTTGAAGATGCGGTACGGTAATTTGTGTTGTTAGAGGATTACGACATTACGGCGTATCGGTTTTGAAAGTGATTTCGGTTGGAGTTTGTTAATTAACCGCAGCTAATTATCAACTATGGCTCCGTGCATCGTACGTTTTACTTGTACATCAGCTGTAGGGAATTTCCCTACGTTTAAAGCCTGTGAGTGCGTAATATTTTCTCCGCCTGCGATCCAACATACAAAGAGCAACGCCACTTCCCAACAATTATTGTTGCAGTACAATTATTAGTTCCCAGGCTCGATAGGATCGTCAATTAACATGAACATGTATTTTCGCAACACGGAGCCCATCAGAACGCATTAATCAGAAGTGGCATCCAATGACTACAGTTACCGGACCAGTTTAATGGATTAATAAATTTATTCAAATCAAGAAGCAGCAATCCAAAAGGCTTTTTAGAAGGAGCCCACTTACAAGGGATGACCATTGGAGGGACCACACGGTAGCCGATGGTATTGAATATAAATCAACGTTTTTTGCTTTTGGGTTTGAATTTGTTTCGTGGGTCCGTGTGTGGTCTATTCATTACTTGAGCTTTGATAAATCGCAGTTGAAAGCCGAGTTTAATTTGAATTTTTACGTCTCACTCTCTCGGAGAATTGATTGAAGTCAGAGCAAATCAGTTCGAACGTTTTTAAAAGATGCCAAACTAAGTGGAAAGCGAGAGAGAGAGAGAGATTCAATCAAATTTGGCTCTCATTTCGACAATGAAATTGAAATCGTTTAATTACTAACTTTAAATAATATTCACAATTTTTCGTGGAAAAGGGAAAGCAAATGTTTTTGCATGAGAGATCTTTTGGAGTTTTCGACCTTGTTTCAGGAAAATGGCTATAAAACCCTTAAATTACGGAGTAACTATAAAAAATTAGGATGCCGTTAGAAAATACTGTAAAATAGGCAAATCCGGTTTCTTAATTTCAGCATTTCAACGGATCAATTATTTTTTGATTTACCTCGCTTACTTGAGGAGAAATAAACCTCCTATATCCTTTTAAAAATGAAAAGTTGAATTCTTTATTTCTCAAATTTAGATACCTTCCTTGGATTTTAGACACCACGTGGATGAACAGTTAACGTTTTTCCGGCAATAATCTTGAATTTCCAACGAATCGCCTGAAAGGGGATCTTGCGAGGAAACCCTTCGAATCGAACTTTCGACTTTTTCGAGCTATTTGCAAGCACATACGAAACTGCAAAGAAACTTTTCACCTTCGGTAGGGAAAGACGAAAAGAGACGTAACGGGATCGCAAACCAACCAGTCGCAATTCGGGAGTTGTAACGCGTCTTCTGTCACCGGGAGAAAACACAGACAAAAGTTTTCCTTTTTCTTTTTGTTCCTGTTTAGAGTTGGGTGCTTTCTGTGTGTGTTTCCTAATAGGGAAAGTGTTCTTTGGGGGTCCCTCGGGCCTAATGTCGCCTGAAAACTGCCAACTGCTCTTCCGAAAGTCTTCTTCCATCTCCTCTTTATTGTTTCTTCGCAACTGGAATTACTTTCCGACCCGTTGCCAAAGAAAGCCATCCAGAATCAATAGTTACGCGTAACCGTGTTCGCGTTTCGATGTTCTTCCGTCCTGTACTTATCCGAAGACTGAACGAGAGCAATGGAGGTAAAGGCAGATTATCTTGAATAAAATTATAGTTCAAGCCGTACTATAAATTCAGTATGCTCGAAAAACTTAAGATGGTTTTTGGAGGCGACTACTTATCATACGAGCAATTAGAGGTATCATACTAACACCCATGTAACTTTTAGTTCAACCCATAGCAGGTATCTGAAATTTACGCGGATCATGACCCTCTGGGATTTTATATCTGCAGCACAAGAGTGTAAGGCTGTCGGGACGAAATTCGCAGGAAAATTCACCACCTAAGGTGCGAAGGGTTCAATGGAGGGCTCTCCGCTATCCACGGGAACGATATAACTTTCAGACTTTGGCCCAAGTCCCAGATCTGAAAGGCTGAGTAGCTTTATCCGTAAGGGAAAACCTTTTCTCCGAAGGCTTGACCGGCTCACCCCGTAAAATCGCCTTCAAAGCAGAACTTGCCAGGGAGACTTGATTTTGGATGCGAAAGATTGATGTAGCTAACAACAAATTCAAGCAGTATCGAAGCAGATGAAAGACTGAAAATATTTCGGAAGATTTCATGTACAAGTCATACTATTTACAATCTATGGAACACGATTACAGCAATTTTAAGAACCAGATGATAGGGATGCGATTTCGTTATATCGTCCCCCAAAAGGAAGAATATCGTCAGCGCCATTTTTTCGATTTTGAATCTTCTGCTCAAGTATGAATTTGAATAGAAAAGTTATTACTCATCTAACAATCAATGAATTATGACAATGTTACGATGAAAACTAAAATGAGACGATTTACTAGGATACAATCACCTCAAAACCGAACATAGTTATTTGGGAAAGATTTTTGAACCAGTAATAGCAATAAATAAGGAACCCTCTGGATTCTTTCTTGAAAATACTCGATTTCCTCCGCGACCGGGCGTAGAACTGGGAGGCAGGGACTTGACTGATATAGGGTCTCTGCACCCTCCTCAGCCTTCAGCCCTTCGAGGGTCTAAAGGTTTCCGAAATGAGGGCTTTGGCTAGGCTGGCCAACCTCAAGTCTGAAACGAAGGATCTGTAGGGCGTTGTCATTACCGCACGTGATCTGACAACCAATACCAAGGCAAGCCATCATCTAATAAGAATTCACCCCGGGACCTTTAATATCCCTTTTCTTCCAAGCCCTTCATCTCTTCCCGATTCATTTTTCCCTCCATTGACTTTCTCATGAATGGATATTAACTAAATGAGACGGTCAGCTTCTGTCCTGACAATCATTAAGTCCAAGCCCATCAGAGAATCCATCGATGACCGTATATACATATTTATTAACTTTTTTGCCCTCTACAACGTGAATAGATAGCAATCACAAATAATTGACAATGATTAGGTACCTACTCGTCATAATCGACGTGGAGTTACGTGAGATGAAGGTTCAACACTGAATTATTTATACAAAAACATCTCTCTGAAGGACGGAAGGAAGAAGTCCAGCTGTACCCAGAGCACGTACACGGAGGGTCTATTAGACCGCTTCTGTTTCTTGGTGACCATATTTATTTACTCGAGCGCCACGATTCTGAAGGCTGAAATTGACCTAAGGCAACCGAAGGAAAAGGAGCAACCGCCTACTTCCACAATAGACCGGATTTCAAAATTGTAATAGAGAAAATCGAAAAACTTGAGAAACCCCTGGTTATTTAGTATAGTAAGTTGTCTCAGCGTGATATTTCAATCATTATGCACCTTTAGCACCGCACGAAATAAAATAATGAAATACCAAAAAAGAAAATAGAAACAAAGCTATTTCGACACTCGGAGGACGTGAAAGAGCCTCAAAACACACAACCGCCGCGGACTATTTACGAGGGCAATAAAACCGAAAGAGCAGAGGTAGACGAGAAATTAATGACGCAATAAAATACTAAAAAACCAACGAAATTTCGGGCGAGCGGAGAAAAAGGAATTAAAACGCGTTCGCGCGTGTTATTAATTTTTTTTTCGAAATGATTCAGTTATTGAAATGAGAGCTCGAGGGAGAGCTCAAGTTTATTTTGAAAGCTATATCAGCTGTACATTAAACAAGGAAGTCATGTAAATGCAAATACAGCAGTCAGAGCGATCCGAACGTTTTCTACGGTTAGCCTAACCTCGAGAGGAGTCACTCCATTTGGTTTTCGAGGCCATGATAAACTTTTTTAATCATCTTCTCCCCCCCTCCTCCCCGGCCTTTCCTGCCGCCGGTATTTCTCAGTCTATATCTTCCTTTTCGACTGGAACGAATGGAACAAGAAGAAGGTGGAAAGCAATTTAGTGATGCCTCCGAGGCAGAGCAAACATACAGGAATACAAAACGTTATGGTGGCGTTCGGGATTCCCGAGAGCATCAGCTCTTCTGCACCGTATGTCTACACCATCGATTACACAACCTACACCGGGCGTCAACTTCTTAATTGTGGCGTTAACATGGATTTTAACGTGAATGGGTCAAGATGTTTGCTGGAAAAGTCGATAAGGATTTTAAACGAATCAAAATTATAGTATGATTTGTTGTATGTTGTATATTATGATAATATCATATATAACATATTATAACATAGATGTTATATATAACATATATAACATATTATATCATATATAACATATATATAACATATATATCATATATAACATATTCATAAACATATTATGTTTTATGAATGAACAAAAAGGCTTTGATTTCAAGACTTGATTGATCACAACTTCTATTAGTTATATGAAAACATGGATACAGGTAGATACATATTATAAAAGGAATTCTTTACAAGTTATTTTAGTATAGGTATAAGGTAAATGTACTAAGGTTATTTTAATATTTTAATTTTGTATAGGGAAATTGTACAGGGGTTCTATAGGGTATTATATTATGGAGTACCTATAAAGAATTAAAGTCAAAAACAAATTTAGGACAAATTGCTTGCACGGGGTTTCCCCTTTCGGCTGAAGGGATAAGGAAATAAGGAAAGAACCCCAACGCTTCCAGAAGATGGACTTTATTCACATTTTCCTTCAATGCTTTCTTATTTCAATGGTTTTCTCCTTCAGATTTTCAGATTGAGGTCTTCAGCCAATCCATACCTACTTACATGAAATATTTTTCTTGTTAGCAGTATAACAGCAGAATATAAGAATATCTCAACCTCCGCCTATTTAGCATAACCGACCAGTTACCGCTGACGAGGGGTTCACATATACACAGATTTTTCCCTTCCCTTTTCCCGAAATAATTGTCGGGAACGAATCCGTTCGGATCGAACATGGACAGGTCATTTTGGAGTTGAAACGACCGCGTAACGAGTCGACCAGTTTTGAGACCGCTTTTATAAAATGTCACTCGGACTGACAGGTGTCCCAACGGCAACACGGGATACATCACTCTTCCTGAAATACACGGCCTGGCTCATGTTTATAGTTACGATCAGCCAACCAAATGAACGAAACTCGTATTTTTCAACGCACAAGGAGCGAAGCGATTCGGTTGGAAATCAGAAAATGCAAATTTCCTGAGACTCAATTGGGAACTTCTTCGTTAGAAGGTAACATATGAGGAGCATTACTCAGCTGGTGGTAAATATGCTCAAACAGAAAACAAAGGTTTTAAAAATCTGTTTTTTAGCGTTTTACCTGCAATCCAAACATGGGGACTCCAGCTTTCAGATGACAATTTTTGTCATATAATATATGACCTGATCATATTATGATCAGACCGTACACGGCATACGGGGCTAATAGATTAATTATCAGAAATGAGTCACCTCATCTGTTAATGCGCAATTTTTTTCTTGCAGCTTTCATTCATTTTTTTGCAGTCTAAAAATGAGCGGATTTGATCAAATGAATGCACGAGTGGAAAACATTGCAGACCGAATTGTAAACCGGCCTAGAGGGGGCTGAGGAATGGCAATAAATTTATCCTCTGCCCGACCGAAGGTGTCCTGGCCAGCGACTCCGCAACTCCAGCAACGTAGTTAATGACTCCGCCGGTTCAATTTTAAGCTTGCCTACATTGTCCAGGCGGGTTCAAATCTATTTAAGGCACTACCTGTCGGCGACAAATTGAATGCGTGCTGGGGCCCGGCAAGACCAGACTCCGGTGCCTTCCAGGACTTTCAGCTAAACCGTTTTAACGTCGGCGAGGGAAATCGCGACTAAATTGGTTTCAATTGGAGCTCAGCGTGACGTAAGAGACGCGAAAATCGTTCGAAAGTTTCATTCGCAGTTTGATATTGGGTAAGGACCTGATAGGAATTAAATTCATTTTATTCCATCAGTCATTTGCGAAACTCGGCGAATAAGTTCGATTTACTGACAGGAGTTTTCGAGTGATTTAGTTGACAAGTTTTGTTCATCAAGCCAATTCAAGTATCTGATAAAAGAAATATGAGGTTAGGTACCTACCTATCTATAATGAGAGGAATTAAGGGGTATTCTATGTCGATAATGACAAAATAAAGAAAAGTCGTTAACAATGAAGGTGATTATTATCGCAGGAATCAATTTTTCTCAAGGGCTTTTAAGATTTTCAACTTTTTATGTTAAATTGTTTATTGCTAACAACTACTTCCTACCATTTCACCGGACTCTTCCCTCTTCATAGGACTCTTTCCCTATAGCTGTGCTACATCTACCTTAGGTGTACATCTTTATTTAAGATTATGATAAACGAAGATGAGGAAGAGAGAGGAGAGAGAACCTTTTCAACAATCATCATAGCCAATAAAGTCATCGAGGCCCTCAAGATACTGAAGCACCTATCGAACTATTCATATGCAATTGAAACGAAGCATTTTGATCTTCGGTATAAAAATTATTAAAACTTGGCCACAGTTGAATTTCAAGTCGAGCGGAAGAAAATAGATTCAACGAGATTTTACCTTTAATTGGACGGGGAAGAAAAATGTTCGGAAAACTGACAACTTCAGGCCCTTAGTAAGAAATCCTGAATGATTTATTCAAAAGGGCACTCGACGTTATCCAAATCGTTTCTGCCCTTTTACAAATTCAACAGTTTGTTTCATTAATCGACAATCTGAGCAAGAGCTACATTTTTCCTTCGGGGCAGAAACTAAACTAATAACGACGTTACCTGAAGAATTTCCGATGAAAAATAGAGATAATGAGATGTAGGAAAAGGTGATCGATACAAATCACAAAATGGCGAGTTGGGAGCTGCCTTTTGTTTTCAACAATTCGCAGGAACGAAAATGAAATGGCAAGGCGAGGGATTGAACAGAAATTAAGGTCCACGTCCTCCTTTGTCAAAGAAATGGGGTCAAGGCTTGAAAAAACAACAGTGTCTGCAAGAGGTTTAATTAATTCTTAAATCGATTGTGTTCAAGGATGTAGGGGAGGGGTAAACAACCCTTTCCGATTATCCAGTCCAGATTAAAGAAAGGCTTTCTTCCTTGGGCCTTCTTCCCGTCTAGATAAATATTAACCCTTAAAAAGAACTCACCGCTCCGAACGTTTACTAACTACCGAGCTATTCCGCGCGAATATTTCACCCGACTGCAGCTGAAAGGAAAATGATTTCATAATTGCCGCTCGGTTGGTGCAAAGCAGTTGTTTAGGGTTGAAAAAATTTCGCATGCTGTAAGTTTGAGAAAAAATTGGAAAATTCTCTGCGGAGTTGAATTTGATGGGAAAAATTTTTAAAAACGCTGCAGATAAAACGGTAGGAAAGGTATGTCAAGGCTTTCAGGCATGTCTACAATACACATTTCGGTTGGTTCTACTCTTGGTACGAATTAATCCCGGAGCTAGATCAACCCAAGGCTTAGCCAACGATAGAATCGACTTATCGCTCAAACATTGCACAAACTTCAAGTCATACTTCACTTGAAGTCATCAGTAATTTCAGGTATGCATTACAATCCGATAAATTCACGTTCGGAGACTGCCCTATGACGAACCAATGAGTATAGAACTAAAACCGAAAGGAGGCATGCGAATCAACCAGCAATAAATTGAATGAGTAATTACGGAAAAAAAATTGGCCGAACAATATTTGCAACCGTTAGGCGACCAAGATGGAATCTACCTCCAAAACCTTCGACCCAATCTCCGTCGCGCGTTTCGCTCTTCCTCCCACTTCTTCCATCGACGGAAAAACCAATTCTCGAATTTATTTCAAACCACGGACTTTTTCCACCCTCTTTTTCTTGGGGATCCGGGAATGAGGAAAAGAGCAAGAGGTAGGTGGTCCTTACCAACAGTGATTCTGAAAGCAATTTCAGCCTCCGGAGTATTTACTCAGGAAAGAAAGCGAGAGAGAGGACTCGGTCGGATCCGAACGGCAAAGCTTCGAGTCAATGAAAACTTGGATGCGGTTTACTTTTTTCGCAATCTGTTTGTTTTTCGGAAAAATAAACAAATCAATCCGCGCAGCGAGATCCTTTTTCAACAGTTTTCTTCCTATCCTGCTTACGGGAGTAAGTGTGTGTCGGCTGGGGACGATTTTCGGAGCCTGAAGGAAAAATAAACAAGATGCACGACGACGATGTATCTCTTTCTTAATTTAGGGCCAGCGAGCCCCATGGGGCTTGCAAGCAAGGGTGTGGTATGATGTAAACTTTGAACGGTAGTTTGGCCAAAAAAAGCGTTACCATGATGAAATAGACTCCAGACTAGTTATTTGAATTTGACGATTATACATTAACAGCGTGCCGTCGGTGGCCTGCTGTCGTTTCCCGATAGGGGTGCCTTAGTCCACCTAAGAGGTCGTCATTTGAACATTTTCAAACAAAGTAAACAGGCGTAAGCAACGTAACGAGAGATTTTGGGACAGAAATAGCTTCTGAAGGTGGTACCGTTGCCGATGATACGTAAATGCCAATATACTGACCTCACCACATGTCATCCTCGTAACAGGCAAAATCCGTAACATAATTATTCCGATTTGACTTCAAGGTTCAAACAAAACGTAGTCCAGAAAAAACTTGTTCTTACAATAGAGAGGCAAGGGACAACATAAGTGGCGTAGGATTGGTGAAATTCGTAGACGCCATGTTAGTCCTTAACAACGACCCTCTGAAATCCCGTCGTTCTATTATCCAGTACTTCTCTTATGCCGAGTACAAGTGTATGAATCGCTGGGTTCAGGGTAGGGATAATTGTGTGCTTCCAAACAATCGTAAAAGGGTCGGCTTCGCTTCAATTGTCCCTGCAGCCCCGAATTCCGCATCTTCTTCGAACCCATAGAATACCTATCGTGGAAATTTGAAATTAACGGATTCAAATTGGGACCCGAGCTGTAAATTACCCTGAAATGATGCATCCATGTGAATACCGATGCATCTCAAGGGTCGCAGTAGATGCCAATTTATAACACGCCACGGTCCGATTTCTGAAGCACTAGTCTGGCAGCTATGCCTTCCATGCAAGTTAGTGTTGCTTCATGCTTTCTGAGTACGTCTTCGTGTTCCCCCACCCGGATGGTGAGGAATGAACATCTTTTTCCCCAAACCTTGGCCCAAAATCCCGATTTCAAATCAGGCAACCTCAAATCAGGAAAGATCAACTCAATCAAGGGTTAACGAAAATGTTCTTAATCGTTCTGATTGCAGTATGCCAGTTTGCAGACCGTATTTTAGACTGCAGGCAAAGCAGAACGCGTCGCATGCGGCTCTTGGAACGAAATTGGAAATCCGTCCCAATAATTTACGCACTTTCGGTCGCGTTCGGAGCCACTCCTTGACAGGAAACGCGTCCATGTGCACCCCAGATGTTTCAATCGAAGTCCAGTTCGAAAAAACCTGAGAAAATATACGATTATGCGTTTCGGCGCTTGTTCACTTGTTCGTCTTTTGAAGGCGACATCTTGTCGCGTGTACGGCCGACTATCGACCGCGCGGCCAGCATCGCGTTCGATCTGATATCGGCAGAGCATCTTTCACTCTTCACGAAACAAAACAAGGCAATTGTCTATCTATACCACTTTGGCCCTTGTAAAGGACACGAGCCTGCCAACCTTCCCAAAGCCGTTTCCCCTGTCAGACATTCAGACCAACTCTCATTAAATGTAAATAATAGTTCCAGGCAGACCCTCAGTCTGATAAGATTTCCTTTCAGTTTAACTCCTTTGCGGGTGAAGGCTCGTTGAAGAGGCGGTTTGCACGCGATTGCTCGAAATGAACCCGTATCATTCAAGGACTGTAAACTCGAGTCTGCTTCGTTTGTAGTACAAGAAGTACGTCAGCCATTGGCCTACATTTTCTATTCTGAGCTTTACACGACAGCAGTCGGAGGAATTGTTGGCAAATGATTTCACGCTAGCGACTTCCTCTGATCGTCGGCAACGGACGACTTCTGCTGCATAAAATGCGACCCGGCAGAATTAATTTTGCTATCGATCCTGGAACTCCTCAAAGGACAAATCGTGCACCGAGTGCTCTTTATTGAGCTCGTAGATACTAAATCACTCGCGGAGAAATTGTGGAATCCCATAATTTTGATAAAAACTCAAAAATGAGGGAAAATAAATAGTCTATTCCATCATTTGAGTACAATTCTCGACCGGTTTCGGTGATTAAATTAAAATCTATTTCAATCCCGACTGGAAAACCTGTCTGAAACCGTCAACACGGCTCTATAGAAAATTTGGATTTATTTACGCAGGAGGTACATCCTAGCCATTGAAAATTCTCGCCCCATTAACTGGGATTGAAGTTCAGGACAGCATGATAAATTTTCGCGAAAGGAACTCTTAAATAACCAATTCGTCAGAGTTGAAAATGGTGTACGATCTCACGTAAACAGGAAACGTAAATCAGCAGAAGCCAAAAACCCAACTGGGAACCGACCATGTGAGTAAATTGGGTCCTTGTACGTTTGTCAAGTTGAAGAATTCAATCCGAGCAGTTGTGGGTGTCAACAATCATTAATTTCGAATGACAGACGGAGCGTTAGTTTCCACGGATTAACGATGTCAAGCCCCAATTGACCAGACATCCATCACCGCATCTGAACAACCCTTCAGTTCAACCATCAGCAGTACAACTCCATCAATGTTGACCGGCGAGGAAGTAGTTTGTTGCGCTTGAGCTTGATAAATTGTTAGGAAATTTGAGCAACGTAAATTCATATCAAAGCGACTCACAAGATATTGGATGAGAAGGAAAAACATAGAAGGATGCAATGAGAAATTGATAAGGCCAAGATACCTCGAGGCAAAAAAAAGTGGATTATCACAACAAAAAAAAAAACACAAAATTTGGACGCTAATAATAACCAGCGTGAATTTCGAGTTCGACTATCTCATACTAAAATATTTTCCATTTTCATATTTTCAAATTAACTGAGGCAGAATTAGTTCCAGGCCATTCAATCTTCTCCTGCGCACACGTCTTCGCTCTAATAAAAATAGAAGCGCCTTTCGAAAAAAATATCATTTTCTTAAAAGAAGATAAAAAATTACTTAGATTTGGACGGCGCCCAGAATACCCCGATGTAATTTTCATTCGTATAAAAGATGACTGGCGAATTAATTATTCGGCCCTCCCGACGGAAGAAGTGAAGACTGACCTCCAGATATGATAAAACCGCCGGTCGTAATGCGAGAGACAATTATTTTGGTGAAGAGGCCACGCCGAGCATTAAATGACCCTAAATGACCGAGCCGACCGAGTCGCTATCTGGGTTGCACTTCTTATGAACATTCACAGGCCCGAAATGGTTGACAGCTTTGTTACGGTTATGACCAGTAAAAGAGAGGAAACGGCTTCAAGAGGCTGTAACGTCGACGGCCAAACTGAATAATTGCCGTTGAAATTAAAACAGCGAGTGCTATCGTTATGAGCGGGTAATTAGACGAGAGCAATTAAAAGCCGTGATGTTATAATTTTTTTCCACTCCGACCGGAACGAACAAATCTTGGTTGATGTGCATTGGCGATATCATTAAGACAGTTTCGAAGGCATTTGCTCGGGCCATGCTCTCCTGCATATGCACCTACTTGTTATTGAACTGGAATTACCATCTAGTTATCATTTTACAATGTGAGTGTTTACCCCCCACCCCTCTCAAGGCTCTGAGGTTTAAAGATTGAAGTTTGAAGTACTATTAGCAATCAACGCTCAAAAAAGCGTAGGCTGCAAAAATGAACTGAAAAATTTTTCCTTCAAAACATGTTTGGGATAGGTATGATGTGAGTAGGGAGTAAAAATAAACTTGCAGTCCCTAGCCCTAAACCCCAACTGAAAGCGAGGTAGCCAAAAAAATGCCAAAATTTCAGACTTTTTTCTGGTTCTTATTCAAAGCTTGATAACTGCGTTCCAAAAAAAGTTCAAACAGCAAAAAGAGAGCTGGTAAAAGTTCTCGAAAGAACATTTTTCATATCCTCTCTATTTTTATCCGTTCGTGACTAACAGAATTTTGAAAAATGGCAATTTATACAACCTGGCTTTTGTCATTTTATCAGAAAGTTTAATCCTGTAAAAGTAAATTAGGATGGACACACTCTCAAAATAAGGTTTGAGAAGCCAACTTTGGTCAGAAAAGTAACACAAGTCTGCAAATTGGCATTTTTCTAAAATCCGTTATTCACAAACGGATGAAAATAGCAAGGCTCTGAAAAACGAATCTTTTGGGAAATTTTGTCAGCTTTGTTTTTGCTGCGTCAACTTTTTTTGTGGGTTGTATAGTTTCCACGCTATAAACAAAAAAAGACCCGAAAATTTGGCCGTTTTCTGGCCACCTCGCTCAAGCCAAGGGTCAGTGGCTTCGGATATGTTTACTTCCATCATAACCCTACAGATTTGCAGCCTAGAATCGTTGGTCAATTTGAATACGCCTTCCCCCCCAGATGATTCTGGACCAACCGCATGATACCATGCACAATATCAGTACCAAGGTTCTCGAATGCATCCCATAATGCGGACAAGTTGAACTGCATGCAGTAAGTTCAGTACCGGCGCCTTTAGAGATCAAAGAGAATCGAAAGGAGGCCAGGATTGCAAGTCTGGGCCATTGATATCATCGCCAATTGCTTCTGCTCCGCCAATAGGCCGCGAAACCCCTTTCTGCCATTCATCTTGCCGGATAATTGACAACCCATGATCAGCCCTGAGGTGCTTACAGGCTGTTCAACATCCCATCCACTTGACCTAGGTCTTTGATTAAATGTTTAGCTCGATTGATTCCACTGGCTCCTTATCAAAAGTGAGCGCGCAATTAACGGTGATGACACATCGCTATAGTCGTGGGATTTCGGTGTGGACGTTTCTGAGACGAGGCACGTAAATTATGTGACGTAATATGGCGTTTCAAATTTGAATTGGGAATTTTCCAAACGAAATTGAAAATTATCCTGATGAATTTGTTCATTTTCCAAACTTGTTTGCGAATTGTCCACATCAAATTGAGAATTTTTTAATTAAAATGAGAATTTCCCAAACTAAATAGAGAATTTTCCAAATTCGTTTGAGAACTGTCAATATCGAATTGGTGATTTCCTAAATCAAATTGAAAATTTTCTAAAAGAAACTATAAATTTCCTAAACTGAAACGGCTTGGAAAACTCTCTAATTGATTTAGAAAATTCACAAATCGGTCAAAAACTTCTCAATCCGACTTGGAACTCTGTATTTTGCATACAAATATTGTAAGTACTACTATACTAACATCATTACCAAATTTCTTGACTTGACGCCTTTTGATTTTAGGCGAGTTTTAAAATTCGCATAGAGAGTTTCTTAACATCTTTTATACAAAGTGCATCAAGAGTAGTCGAAATATATTGGTCAAAAATTTAGGTATCAAAATATGGAAGTGTTGTGTGCATTTCTACACATTTCTGGTACCACTATCACAACATTGGGCATGAACTATGTTTTGATTTTTACGGGTTTTTCCATTCTTCATGGACGGAAATTACCCAGAACACGTAACAAGGGACAAACGGCCTTGCTCAGCCCAGGAATGCGAAAACAATGCCATAGCGGTTGTTAGTTGTCACGGACGTGCAAATTAATAACTCGAAAATTTGAATCCCAAATCTCTCCCACATGCAATCGAAACAGGTTCAAGCGTCGGAGTCGTTCCTAGTCATCCGTTCTGGACGGAAAATCAAATCGTTCATTTGTATTCATGACATGCGCACACCCGCAGCTACCGGGCTGTTGATGGACAGATAAGCCTCACTGGTCAGGCCGATGAATTGAAAAGCTCGTTTAATTGTAAACGGTGAAATTCGTTTTGGAATCCGGGTTCGTAATTATTTTAAAAGGAACGTGCAATTTTTTCATTCCATAATCCAAGCAGGAGAGTTTTCACATTATGTCCGTTCATCACACGAATCTTTGTAGTTGCTGCCAGCAACTTTTTAGCGACTCTAACTTATAAAATTGACAACGCCTGGCATACACTGCCTTACGATATTGAAGTCACCGAGAAAATCACCGCAGTAGCTCCTTCTACCTGGTAAATGGAGTTCTGAAACATGGGAGTTTTTGCTAGACACATAATGCCGTCAGAAGTCAAAATTACTCCAATAAAATCTTGAGATTCTTGCTTGCGGAGCATCCTTGAAATTGAAACTAGATCCTCCTGCGCTGACAGGATATTGCCTGCGGTTTTGAATGGCTTATTGAATCAACGGAGCGGCGGAAGCCAGAGCCGAACCCAAGAGCGGGCTCCCACTGCGCATGCGCCCTTGACTCTGAAAGTGCTCTCGTGCAAAAGGACCCGGGGGCACATGAACGATCCGCTTACCCCTCGAGGATTTAATTAAAGACGGGGGTCAAGCGGGTACAAGTGGAAAAGGTGTCGAGTACAAGAGCAACCCGATTTGGTATGGCCTAGTGAGATTCGAGTCGTTGGTGCTGAGATTGCTCTTCGTGGTTATTTGAATGTGATCAGATACTGTTCGCTGGTTTTAGTCAATTCGACATTCTTTCTGGCTCTATTTTCGGAGTAACCGCAATTGGTTGTTCCGTTTCAGGTGAGATTCTTGACCTGTGCGCTCTAAACTGCAACCTGCTTAGGAAAATATGTTACCTGATTAGAGGATTCATACTTTTTGATCGGGTATTCGCCTCACTGATACTGTTCAGCGTAAATGAGATCAAGTGGGAAATGACAGCAATTTCACTCCCCACCAGGATTCGAACCTGGCGCCTCTTGATCTTTTGGCAGACGCCTTATACCGTTCGTCCATCGAGCTCAAGTCCAGACCGTCTGGTACTAAAATGACCATTTGCATTAGAGGAACAAAGTTCCCATTTTCTATGCCTTTTCTAGGTATAGTTGTAACTATTATTGGTGATTCAGGATTGTCTATAGAGAGCAGGAGGTGCCACATTCGAATTCTATCGGAGAGTGAAATTTTTGAGATCATTTTCCACTTGATCTCATTTAATTGGAGGACGGTCATCAGATCAAGTGGAAAAACAGGAAGATGATATTGGAAGATATAGCAATACCGATAAAGCATTTTAGAACATTCTTATGCTTACGACGGAAAACGGCAGTAAGCATAGCGTGTGCGGTCCGCAGCATTAACTCGGATATCAACAGGTAGCCAGTTACAGCGGCTAGTTCTCACTAGCCGACCTTAAAAATCCACTATCGCAGTCATTTACATGTCGTGAAACAATAAAAAATAACGTACTGCGACATTATCTTCGTGAAAAAGTTCAGAGCAGTTGGAAAACTTCGAGTGGATATTTCACCTCCGACGGTTCAAGGCGAAGGAATCTTGGCGGAGATTCGCAACGTCCTTGACTGGCAGAGCACTCCAATTTATCGAGGAGACGTAATCTAGCTAAATGTTCATTTTTCCCCCGTCATACACCTCGTTCATCCTTTGTGGAAACCAATTCGCTAATGTATCCCAAGCTAAACAACGGAAGCGTCCTTGGCGGAGAGGTTGGCAAGTATTGGAGTTTTCTGGGGTGAGTGTTGCGGAATACTTTTGATCCTTCAAGTTTCAGCTATTTTCAGGCATATTTGGTCTAAAAAAAAATATGAAATTTGGAAATTCGAAATATGAATTATTGTATGTTCTCGCTTGCATTTAAGAGCATAAACAATTTTTTTCTTCAAATTTTGAAAAACAGATAAAAATTGAGGGAGCTGTGGCGATTTTTGTAAATGTCCACAGACGGGCACCTTCCTTCTTCAGGAAGTGATTCTGAGTAAAATTGTGCAAGCAAGCAAAAGTTTTTCCTGAAGCTCCGTTTCGATTTTAGGGCGCTTTCGCTGGAGATACGTGGTCACCAATCTCGTTCTTGAGCGCACTTGAATATTTTTGGAATGCTTTCGAGCAATGCTCGGCTCGTGCCCTTGAACTAATTCCCATATTCCAAGTTCTGAAACGACTTGATTAAAATTAGCTCCTGTACCGAATAATTTCGACCATGTTGATGCATGATTCTGAAATAAGCCAAGTTATGCTTTGTCCAAATATTCGTCGATTGGGTGCCAGAATGGAATTCAATCGGGAAATTAGATCCCCATCTCGATGTGATCGATGGCATTTACCACGCATCAGCCGAGGGGTGGCACCTTCGATTTGCAGACTCGGGCCGAGGTGCCCCTTCTAACGTAATTGGTTCCCTATCAATGAAACTTCCGAGACTCCCCAAGACGCTACCCGCCCTAGATGACACCTTCCCCTCAAGTAATGAGGTCTTCGAAGGTGATGCCTGGCGGTAGTCAAATGGCGCTGAAAGGCCTAAATGCAGCGAGGGGTTCTGCCAAAGCGTAAAATACCTATCTCAAATTCGGTTAGTGCTCAATTTGCCGCTTCTACTGCTACGTAATCTGATGGGTGTACCCTTCACCCTTTTCCGCCGCCACTTTTCTCCATAGTCTCATCCCCGGCGCTGTAGCTTATTTTATCAATTATTCCTTTCCATCTGCTCTTCGCCGGGAGACGTTTTAATCCTTCCGCCTTGACGGATTTCCACTTAGTTACCGGGAGAGGAACTGTTCGGTTCAACAACGCAGATCCTTCCATCATAGGTGCAGTTCATAACAGGACAAATCGGTGTGTCTATGGTGCCCATGCACTATCCGATTGCTGGAGGTGTCAGGGAAATGCATTGCCGTGATTGGTCAAGGTGGCGTCGGCGTTGAAAACCAAAACATTTTATAGACGTTTCCAAGGCACCTCTTCAGATAACCTTAGGGCCATCCCCACAGTCCATCCTCAACCGTCGACCAGCCAAAGACGACAGGCCATTCTACTATTCATGCGAATTTATTGCCCTAAACGTGGCATGCATGTCTCATTCATACTCAGACGAAATGTCCAATCTCACCATTCATCATATTTGTAAATGACCACCGACGGTCACACAGACACTAGTTCAGGAAGTGATTCTGAGTGAAAATGTGTAAGTTGAAGTAAATATTTCCGTTCCATCCATGATGCGGGTAAAATGACTGGTCTAGAGCAAAATTAGCTCTCCACCTGAGGGATTTTTATCTTCCCTTCGGGTATCCACGTTCGAGACGCCATGAAGAGTTTTAAACTGTCAGGCGAGAAGGTGGTAAATGCTCAAGATGCTGAGCCAAGTAGCGTCTTAGTATGCACTACTTTCGAGCAATTCATTATTTGTTTAGGAGCGAATCGTAAAATGGGTCCATTTTCTGAAGACCTCACGCGCAGGGGAAAGTTTAGGTTTAATGTTTGCAAGTAGGGAACAAAAAGATGGGATGAACTCGTTACGTTTCCTCTGAGGATCGTAAAAACAGGGAAACAAGTAGTTTTGAAACAATACCGAATTAGCTTCCCTGCTTCACCGCCCAAAGGTCCGCTAGGTAAAAGCCGCTTTGGAGGTAAAATCTTTTCGGAAATTCGAGAAGATTAACTCGCCGAGGAAATTCTTTGCATATCTACGGCTCACGGAAGAACGTGAGCGCTCACGATGAGCCTTCGAATGCACCAGTTTTACTGGGCTATAAAATCCATCGTTGAGACCAAACGTATCACGCTTAATGGCTGGCACATGTTGCATAGGCAGAGTTTTACCGAGGTGTAGTACACCGGGGCTGCGTATTTACAATTCGAGTTTGCGCCCGTATTTGTGGAGAGGAGTCACTGGTTTATGGTCTCTCGCTTCCCTGCGGTTATGGGGCCCAACTCTGCGGTCACGTGAGGTCCGGTATAGGCATCGCCGAAACACGTGAGGGATCGCAGGATTCTCGTATTACGTTCCAGTTCCGCGTACTCACGATTCAAACTCACGAGTAAATTAGTCACGATTGGCCATTTAGTAAATAGTGTGAGTTTACCTTTTGAGCGGATATTTCTGACGGGAAATGGAGTGTGCGGAGCACGACTTCCCTTGTCGGTAAAACGTGATAATTTCTCAGCACTTCGCATCAAACAAGTGGCTATTAGGACTGTCTGTAAATTAAGTATCAAGTACCAGTTGATCTAGTACAGGATGCAGGCAATATTCTAGCATAAAGACTCACCCCAATTTTGGAACTTGAAGTTTTTACTCAAAGAAATAGGAATATGGTTGTGTTCCGTATTTCACTAAAATTTAAAAGTCAAAAAGTTTTAAACAAAAAAATATTTTTCATACCCTTTTTAGGAACGAAATAAAATAAAAATTAAATGCGGCCCAAGTCGATTTGAAAATGCACTTACAAACCCAGTGGTGCGTAGATAAGACACAATACTCACACATTTTGATACGTTAATTTTTGATCAAATTATTTTGATTTTGACTAAATCGGAAGCTACAATGATGAAAAATTGTCAAAAACCACGCCATGCAAACTTCAAAACCCAGCTAAAATCAAAATACGTCAAGTTATCGAAATACAAACATATATCCACGTATTTTGCGGACGCACGGACGAACGGGCACACAGACACTTGTTGTGATACGGCCTTTAAAGTGTGCAAGTGAACATTTCTGAAACTCCTAACCGATTTTCGATTTTAGGGCGATTACAATACTTCCATTCACTTCGTGAATATGGGAGTAAAAAATTGAGACTGAAAAACACCAACAACAACAACTAGCGAATCGGAGCGTACACAATGATCCAAACCGGCGATATTTCGTCGTTTGAAAAGGGAGAACTGTTATAGGCCTCCTCCTCCTTCTAGACGTGTCACGAGTAATAAATCCCTTCGGAAATACCTGAAACACGTAGTGCCATAAGTCATAACCGGCTCCAGTCCCTTTTGTCTCCCCATCGTAGGGTATTACGGATGACAATAGTATCATCCCCGCGATACCGGAGGCATTGGGGCGCTATAGCCTAAAAACCATTGCCCCGTTCCATCGCCAATGGCCTTCGACCGATCTCAGTTTGAAACCTTCCTATTAACGGCTATCAATCATCGGAAGTAAAAATTACAGGTCGAAAAAGCGATTTTTTCCACTGTCTCACTGGTTGGCAGGGTCGCATTTATGGCCCTGGGGGCACAAAAGCTAATTGCGAACCCCAATATTCTATCTGAGTAAATAGCTCGGGTGATTTGTGACCGGCCGAAAAACTTTTATGGGTTTGCCCTATATTTGTCGGCTCCCTCCGATTAATCTCGGAAAATAGCCATTGCATCGACGATTTTATTTGCGTGGAATCGAACGAAATACAATATCTGGGGCTGCGCCGGGTTTTTGAACATTTTTGAAAATAGCTGTTGGCGCTGAGGAGAACCATCGTCATGATTACTGTTTGGCATGTTCGTCATTCCACTAAAATTGGATTGGCAAGAGAGCTGTGACGATTTCCCCTTCGCGGTGCTTATTGGAGCGCTTTCGGCCGTACGGCCTTCTTCAGGACATAATATAATATGATATGATGTGATATGATATGACCTGATATGATAATATCATATCATCATATTATCATATTATGTTAATATTATTATCATATTATTATCATACTATATATCATATATTATCATATTATCATATTATGATATGATATGATATGATATGATAAGATAAGATATGACATGATATGATATGATATCGTGGGTTCAATGCTATGGCTAACCCGAAATTCATAGTTTTGAGATAATCGAGGAAAACAGATGAGACGCCCGGTTGACTTCACTCTGGGAGCTGCATAGTGTTTGTTTGGCTATGTTGGTGGCCTAAAAATAATTATTTTCTTGATCTAGTTGTAGCATTTGAAAGCCCGCACCTGGAATAATGTTATGGAGTAGGTAGATAACTGAAAATCGAGAAAATTCGAGTTAGCCACTTTTAGCACTGAGCCCACGATATGATATGTTATGATTTGATATGATATGATATGATATGATATGATATGATATGATATGATATGATATGATATGATATGATATGATATGATAAGATAAGATATGACATGATATGATATGATATCGTGGGTTCAATGCTATGGCTAACCCGAAATTCATAGTTTTGAGATAATCGAGGAAAACAGATGAGACGCCCGGTTGACTTCACTCTGGGAGCTGCATAGTGTTTGTTTGGCTATGTTGGTGGCCTAAAAATAATTATTTTCTTGATCTAGTTGTAGCATTTGAAAGCCCGCACCTGGAATAATGTTATGGAGTAGGTAGATAACTGAAAATCGAGAAAATTCGAGTTAGCCACTTTTAGCACTGAGCCCACGATATGATATGTTATGATTTGATATGATATGATATGATATGATATGATATGATATGATATGATATGATATGATATGATATGATATGATATGATAAGATAAGATATGACATGATATGATATGATATGATATGATATGGTATGATTTGATATGATATGATATGATATGATATGATATGATTTGATATGATATGATATGATATGATATGATATGATATGATATGATATGATATGATATGATATGATATGATATGATATGATATGATATGATATGATATGATATGATATGATATGATATGATATGATATGATATGATATGATATGATATGATATGATATGATATGATAAGATATGACATGATATATTATGATATCTTATCTTATTATCTTATCATATTATGATATGATATGATTTGATATGATTTGATATGATATATTATGATATCTTATCTTATCATATTATGATATGATATGATATGATATGATATATGATTTGATATGATATAATATGATATGAAATAATATAATATATTATATTACATTATTATGGACATAATAAATATTATTTCAAAGACGATATCTGTTGTAACAAGATTGAAGGAAGACAAGCGTCACTCAACCTTCTGGCAGTTAAGCGTGCCGCAGGTGGCCTGCTGTCGCTTTTCGGCTGGGGTCCAATCACCCAGAAACCTAAGCTGTGTCGCCATTTTTATACATGATACGTGATTCAATCTCCAAAACTCCAATTTAAGGCTTTCAACTGAGTAAGGTTTTAGGCGGTTTCTAAAAAAAGGTAATTTTGATCAAAAAATGCTTACGGAAATTACCTAACAATCTACTCAGTTGACTGTTTTTAAATTAAAATGTGTTGAATTTCAGTGTGAATTATCTGAAAACGCATATTCCCTCGGACTTACTAGTTGATGTTCTTCTTACTGGACCCTACTATTGCATGGTGGATTGCTCCAGCCTGCAGTTCGTGTGATTCGGGCTTTACTTTACTCAGCAGTCGGGCGATAGGGTACGTTCTTCAGCTAACAGCACGCCCTCTTCAGTAAATCCCCCGAGCCTTCAACGGCTGAATCGGCCTCTCAGGTGTTGATTGTTGATTGCGACCAAGTGTCATCACTCCATCTTCCGTCGGACATTCCCCTTCGAGTATTATGACCGGCATCAAACACAATTATTTGCCTTTCCAACCCCTGCGCCTCTTTTTTGTCAACCATTCCTCTCGTCCCTTTCATATCCGACAATGGAAGACCCGCCGTACCTACCCCTCTTAATCTATTTACTCTCGCTATGATAAATAACAATTTATTATTCCCAGCACAAAGAGATCTGAGGATTTACTATATGAAGTCGGGCGGTTGAATATTTCCACCGTTTTCCCCTCGGGGGAACCGCACGCAAGATTTAAATCTCTGCGCAGTCGGACTGCGCGAATTGTCTCTATGAAAGCACTTGAGATTTTTATCAAGAGAACTTTGAGCGTGGCCCCTTCACGCTCCAACCGTCAAAGCCCTGTGATCATTTTCGAAATTTTTTCGTCTCATTTTTCGTCCTCATGCGTTGACAAAAGATAAACCCTTGAAGACTTGGAAGTATGTTATTCGATGAGGATTCTTTTGAAACTGCCGTTTTTCAACGCTATAAACTTAACCATTTCTCCCGCTCGAGTGGTCAAAGGGAAAACGTTTTTCCGACGAGGCGAATCGTTTCCGCAAATTTATTTCTGCTCAAACGGAAATAATATTATATTTTTCTCTCAATTTTCCCAACCTCCTATGCCTCAAAAATGTTCACCGCCCGTAAAAGTCTTTAAAAGGTTCGATTTCTCTGCAGTTCGTTATTGTATACTTGAAAGACTTCTGTGAAGCCATAAATTGAAAGTAAAGGGAAAATTGAAGGCCATCTATTATGGCTTGGGCTCTTCAACAGGAAATCGGCTATGCTGCTTGTTCAGCGTAATGATGTATTTCAATGACAAATTGACAGCTCTTATCTAAATTGTTGAGAGAGATGATGAGGTAGGTATTTGAGCTTTTTCTCCCTCATAAGATAAATCTTGTATGACATAATATAATCACTTCCATATTTCGGTACGTAAATTTTTCTATACTGCATTGATTATTCATTTTGACTGCTTCGGAGTCAATAAGGGCCTAAATGTAAGAAAATATACAATCCAATTTTTAAAACTCGCCTAAAACCAAAGTACGCTGAGTTACCGCGATAAAAAAAGTCATTTTTATGTCAAAGAAAAAAAATAGAAAAGTACTAATACATCTGAAGTTAATAAGCCCTAAACTTAATTAGGGCTATTGAACATTCCCGTTCGAGAAATTTGAAAAAAAGGTTACGAGTTGAGGGAGATACGGACATTTTTGTGAATGATCACACATAGAAAATCACACAGACACTTGATTTGAAAGTTTTAATCAGCCTTTCAGTAACTAAGTAGGCAATAAAAAAAAAGAAAAAATTTACAAAACGCATTAAAAATTAGAAAATTATGAATACCTAAGAGCATTCGCCAGATCGCACCTAATGAGTCTTGTTTCTTCAGATATCGCGGAATAGCCGTTCCTCTCCACTCTTCGTAAATGTATTTGTACATAATTTATGGTGTGCTATATACATTATTATGTGCCACCTCGGTTCATCATCTTCTCACATTCGCCGACGTGTTGAGACCACTGAAGCCAGTTTGCAAACCGTGCCCTGAATAATGATTTTCATCTTATGTCTCTTCACTCCGTCTCTTGGATTGGTGCGCATCAAGGTGTGCGCATGCCTTCTGTGGAAACTCATCCTCTCCCGTTCTTCAAGCTATTTACCTACCAGCTACGTCTTCATGGCAGCGTCACGTCGCATTATAGTGTCCCAATTCCCTCATGTCTACCATGTGTCAAATATTCCATTCACGGTTGGTACTAAATCACAATGGCCGCATAATGATATATTCTGTCTCCTTTATGCGCGTTCATTCGAATTAGATTCCACGGATTGGCCCCTATAGTTGGACCTCCTAATTTTGAATCGAATAACTCGATAAATTTCAAATTCCATTCAGTTACATGCACACAGAAACATTTTCTAAACAAGTGTGTCCTTCAATTCTCAACCTTTTTTCAAATTTCTTGAACTAGGATATGTGTCTTGGCGAACATATCACCCTGTTTAATCGGAATTCGAATTACCAACAGTACTTTAGATATATTAGCACTTTTTGTGATTTCCATTTTTTTCTGGCCACAAAAATGAACCTGTTTGAGCGTTCTTGGCCTTAAAATGTCTGTTTTACCTTGCAAGATTTTTTCATATTACAGCAACGCGACGTATTTTGATTTTAGGCGGGTTTTAAAATTCGCTTAGTGCGTTTTTCACATTTTTTATCATTCTACCCACCAAATCAGTCAAAATCAAATTGCTTTGGTTTAAAAATTTACGTATAAAAATATGTAAGTATTGTTTGATATCTTCGCACCACTGGTTCGTACAATGAAATAGGTAAATATTTGAAATTTTTCATAGGAAATTGTGCACATGCCTACCCTAAAATGTAAATAAACAGGCCACTCGCTTCTGGAAAGCCTAGACTCAAGTATAAAACGCACAGATAGTTTCAGTGTTAACATCACTCGTGATGAACACCTTGACCGGTTTCGAAATTTCCGAAGACAAAACATTCAGTACATCTGCGGGCGGGTTCTACAGACGGTCCATTCTGGAGCCACCAAACGGTCTAAATATAGGGTAACCGCTACAATCATCCCCTAACATTAAAAGGTGCTTATTACGGAATGACGATAAAGAGAAAATTGCTCACATTCGAGTATCCCTTATTTCTGATCGGCTTTTAACCAACCAGCTTTTCGCAGCCGGTTGGCCCCTTTGTTGTTACCCTCAGGTATCTCTCCTCGTACCCTGGCTCCATCAAAACCTTACAAAAGCCGATTTTTTGCCGCCTCTGCGGTCAATCTGAGTAGGCTTCATAAACCAAAGGTTTCGTCTCAGTTTCGTCTTTTTTGTGGCCGTTGATGCGTTTCGCGGTTACGTCGGGGAGAAAAATGTTATTTGAGAGGCGTGGATGGAACTATTAGACTCTTCAACTAAAGGAAATGGGTAATTTTCCGTTTGCGAGGCTCCGATGTGGTAATGCAAGAGGTACTCCAAAAGTAGAGAAACATCTTGAAGATGAACTGTGTAATTATTTTCAACTAAACGCTCCAGGTAATTGTTGACTACCGTGGAACGTACAGAATGTGGGTATTATTTCCCCATCAGCATATCAACTAAAGAACGTTTCCGAACCTTCAATCACTCAAAACGCGCACAAATGCGGTTGGTAATTTATTGTTACGCGTTTGTCATGTTTCTGTCCATTATTCTAGCCCTTTATTCGTAAAAAGCATAATAGCCATACCTACTGTAATTTTGAATGATGAGGGTTTTTGAAAAATTAAGAAAAGAAAACAATATTAAATATGAGCGAAATAAATTTTATTACGCTCATATTCATGGGAAACAAAATGAAGGCTCTGTAAATACGTGATTGGCGAGAGAAAATTCATTTTTTTATTTTTTTTCTCACAAATAACTTCATTGTTCAAAAATAGAAGTACATTACAGTTTTGACAATATAATTGAAAATTGATTCTTCAGCAAAGTTACATTTATCAAAGCAATAAGTTCTTATTCTTAAAAGTAGGTGGGTGTACCTAACAAAGATTTTCAGATGCAAAAATTTTTACCCACCTAAGTATGGAAGTACTGTACCTACGTTATAACGTCACTGACCGTCACCACCGGTCTGCTGCGGTTATAATTCCCGGTATATATAAAAGATACGATTCTCTAAATCTGCCATATGGTTTGACCCTAATTTCGTTAAGTGGGCTGTATTCTATTTTGGAATCCTTCAACCTTCGACGGAGACGTTGAACGCGAAATCGACGAAATTGAACAGATGCCCGGCGCCGAAGAGCTTTCAATCCCTTTATCAATTTAAACTGACGAGTTATGGCCTGGTTTTAATGAAAACTGACGCATCCGGATGATTTTCCACGATTGATGGACCGATCTGCAAAATGGGCATTGCGCAAGCAGTCGTGAATGAGGTATAAATGAAACATTGAATGATTTCATGATAGATTATATTATAATCTAGTTGTGCCAAAAATGTATGTCCTAAAATATGAGCGTATTTTGTGATAATATCACAAATAGTAGATATTATCTACGCACCACTGGTTTCGATTTCGGTTCCATTTACCTCGTAAAAATGGAAGTAAAAGAAAATTTAAAGTTTACATTGATTTTTCGGAAAATGAGGCACTCAGGACCGCAAAATCCTAAGATTTAGGCATCGACAGTTTTAGATTGCCTCACAGTGTGCATGTTGGACACAGTTGGAAAACAAAGAAACTTTTTTTATCAATTATAATCTTTATTCTTGACCATGAAGGCTTTCTGAGTTGGAGAGACTTTATACACATTTAAAAATATTTAAATCGATTTTTCAACTGTAGTGTAGATTGAAACTCTCATTGGGTGCTTAGGTACCTGATTTTTTCCAGAGAACTTCCATAGCGCAATGGTGCAATTGCTTTTTTTTTCAGCGCATATTTTGTTGTTGGAGGGCCTGCTCGATTTCCCGCTTACTGCCATAATTAGGGCATTATGTAAAATTATTGAGAGCAATGCTATCCGTAATGCTACCTGCGTCGAATGTAGGAGGCGTAGGGTTATCATTTTTTGCTACCCTCGCCAGTTTTCAGGCGCGCAAAAAACACTACGCCGGCGAGAACTCTGGCAGTTTCACCCCTCTAAATGAAACATTATTCAGCGTCATTTACCCTTTCTACGGTTACCCCGCTCCATTACGCGGATTTTGTTATAACATTCCCCAGATAAGTTTTAATAGGATTGATAAGGCGACCCTCTACCAAGGGACGTTCCCTCGGCTTTTAATGATGTTTCCCGTCGTGAGTTATGGATTTCGACCGTCAAATTCAAGTTCGAGGGTTTATCTCTTGAATTAACGCGCCTCGGCCCATAATTCGGCAGTCTATTCCCAAGATTGGTACGCCTGTTTTGCCAATGGCCTTGGCCGGTGCCAACGATGCGGAAACTATGTTAAGCAAACACCGCAAAACTACCGCGGCAGAAAGCGGGGGGCGATAAATTAATAAAAGTGCTTTCTTCTCCCTGGTTACCGATGAAAGCTGAGATAAAAAATAACACCCCCGACAGTTTTCTCTCTCGCCGCTCTCAGCCTTGGCTCGTCCTTCAACCGGATTATCACGAGCGTACGGTCCGCACTCGTAAACTACCAAGTTAGGAGATTGCCTTCGTTTCTCCATTCGTTTAATTGGCGGAATTGCGCAAAGTTTCGTCTAACTAGCTTCAATTCGACGTTTTTACTTCCATACTTACGAAGTCAATGTATTGTATAACTGTCAAAAAATTGAAAATCGGATCGGAGCTCAAGGAAAAATTTCACTTTCACTCGGAATCACTTCCTGGACGAATGCCTCTGAGGTCATTTACAAACATGGCACAACTCATAAAATAAGGTATTTTCCTTTTGAGGATATATTTACGCCACAAATTATGAAATAAAATTCATCCCAGATATCGATACCTTAAAGCACAAAGGGCGAATGTCCCAAAATATCAATTTTGAGATTTCGGTACCGAAAGAATCTACTCATCAGGACCTATCGATCGCTCCAAGAATCATAACCCTTTTATCTACTTTTGGGGCCAAAAAGGATAATATATCCTTTTTAAATAAATATCCTCTTTAAATTAATTAATAATCATAATATGATAGAAAAACGACAAATATTACATTTTAAAGAGCGTTTATCTTGGAAGTGTTAAGTGCTACCAAATTTCTGGTTAAACAAGGTTGTAGATCTTGGCTAGACAAACATTTTTTATTCGGCGAATTTTTTTATAGAATTGAAAACTATGGGAGAAATCTTCATTTTTGTAAATTGATCAAAAACGTATTTTGCATTTTCCTCATTATTCCATTTTTTGACATATTATGCCCTTTGTGCTTTAAGGTGTCCGTATCTATTTCAATCTAGCTCAATTTCCTATCCATCGATTTATATCTTGATTTTTAATCTATTTAATACAAAAAACTCAAACCCAATCAGTCCATATTTGAAGTCGAATTAGAAAAGCGCTTCAGTAATTTCAGGCTTGCCTGGCTGTAAATCATGCAATTAGATTTCGAGCTCTTCATTTTTTACCCATTTTTAAAGGATTTAACGATATTATTTCATTGTTTGAAATTGAAATTGTTGCAGTGATGGGCCTCGACCTTCTTAAGATCAAACCTCTGATTTCGGCCGAAATATTTGAGGCGCGTTTACACTGCTAGCCAACCCGCAACTCATCCATCAGCATGACAAAAATGAAGTCTGGACGTCCGTCGCAGATGCTGCCAACGCCGCCTACCTTTGTTGCCGCATCTTCGCCAGCTTTTTTTCAAATTGCTCCTCTTTATAGAATCTCTTTGACCGTCGAACAAAAAAAAAAAAAAAAAAACTGAGCCAAGGAAAAAACGCTTTGACGAGTCTGGTGTGGATGATTACAAAGCTGAAACTCCCAAGAGTCAAACTCTTTTGATCTGCTATGCTGCTCCCGATTGGGACTCTTTTTTTTTCTCAAACGCGACGTCGGAACTCCGTGACGCGCCTGCCGTCAGCTGTCGAACGGAGGAGACGAGTAATTAGCCCCGACGGTGGAGAAGCCGTCGGAAATTTCGCCCGAGGTATCGCGCGCGCCAGTAGATTGCGCGGCGACTCTGGCGCTCATCGTGGGATTATTTTATCCGAGCGTTAAATATTCATTACGGAATTCTAAATCAGAACTTTCAAAGCACAAACCTTTGAATCGCTTCTTCGTCTCAATCTAGTCGATTCTCGACTACTCCATCTTTTGCCACCCCCAGGGAGTCACCCTCTGCTCAAAACAGAGCATGCCACGTGATATTCCACTTGTATTCCACCACAACTCCACAATAATCGCCTCCTTTTTCCACGTAGGCCGACTCGATCTAATCTTCGAAACTTCCAAAATAACGTCAACGCTTTCCGTCTCCCGAGAAACCTCCCGTCGTTTGCCTTGCATGATTAGCCGGGCCGTAAATTATTCACCCACGCCTCGTTAGTGTCGTTTCATTGTGTTTGACTACTCAATTCCACACTTCCATTAAAAGTCGCGTGATTAGCTCTTAGCCCCCGGTTCTCATCGCAAGGCCGGTCATTTTTTCACGGTCTTTTTTTCATTTTTTTCGCCTTTATGGCACTGCACGCACGCGAAGAGAAGTTAGAACTGCATTTAAAACGAGATTCGAAGCCGAGATTTCATGCAGTTTCATTCTGCACAACGTTCGCCTTGCACGAAACCGATTCGATACGCATAGGGAATTTTAAAATTGCGGTTTTTGGCGTCCCGGAAAATCAGCCCTGGGGCGATTCGGTGGTGAATAAAACAAATAAAAAAAAGCTCAATAATAAAGCAATTTTAGCGATAAATAAAGCCGTCTCCAGAAATCCCAAAGTGCCCTAATTTCATAAACTTATAACTCATACACTTGAATCAATGATAGCACAAACTGTTCGATGTTCAAGCGAGGAGTTTTCCTCGGTAAATCGCATCAAGAAATCTGGGACCGAAAATCATGTTTCCAACCATTTCAGAAGAAATCCTTTGGTTACTCAAGTGAGGGATCCGAGAAAAATACTTGAAAAATTCCAAACCCATAACACCACCTTCAAAATCGAAATTTTTTGAAAGAATGCATCCAAAATACGACCTAAAACGCATAAGTCGGAAAAATGTGGGAATAGCGTTAGGAGATGATAAAAAAAGCTGTCAGACGCAATGTCGAGTTTTCAAAAATATTTAATTCCAAGTTTTTGCGTAAATCAACCAAATCTAGTGGTGCGTTGATAACACAAAATACTTCCATATTTTGAAACGTAAAACTGTCACACAATTTGATCATATTTTGACTGCTTTTAAGGGTGTTTAGGTCAAATTTCAAAAAATTCAATATGCAAATTTTTAAATTCGCCCAAAATGAAAATACACCACATTATCGAAAAACAAACCAGTGGTGCGTAGATAACACAGAATACTTCCATATTTTGAAACGTAAAATTGAGACACAATTTGATCATATTTTGACTGCTTTTAAGGGTGTTTAGGTCAAAAATATCAAAAAATTCACCATGCAAAATTTAAAATTCGCCCAAAATGGAAAAACGCCACATTTTGGAATATAAAAAGTATCCACATATTCTGCAAGGTAAAACAAAGGTTATAAGACCAAGAACGCTCAAATCGGTTCATTTTTGTGGCCGGAAAAAAATAAAATAGAAAACAATAAAAATGCAAATATAGTACTGTGAGTTATTCAAATTCCGAATAAATAGGATGTTAGGCCTTGCCGAGACAAACTTTTCAGTTCAAGAAATTTGAAAAAATGTTGAGAATTGAGGGAGCTATGGTCAATTTTGTAAATTACCACAGATGGACACGCAGACACTTGTTCGGGAAGTGATTCTGAGTAAATGTGTATAAATATTTGTAAAAAACGTGTACAAACAAAAATATTTGTAGAAAATATTTTGAAGTGTTTCAGGTGCCATACTTTGCGGAGCATGTGGCATGCCGCCTAATCCGAAAGTTTCAGGCTTGGAAAACTTTCGTCTAAACCTTTGACCCGATTTTTGAACATTTTCTCGGGCTAACGCACGCTCGAATTCGTACGAAGTTGCCGGCGGTCGGTGCGGTACTCCGCCGCCGTATTTATCAACCGGCGTTCGGCCGACAGACAGACCAGCGTGGGAAGGCCGCCGGTACATTCGTTCGCCGCCGGTCAAACATCTTCAAATATTTCAGAGCCCAGAGCGAGGGTTAAACGTAACCTATCAATTCGGGCCCGACCGCGAGCCCGCACGCCCTTATCATTAATTTCACATGCCAACTATCCCCGGACTGGATCTCTCTTTCGGTCTACACTATCTCCCGGCTAGTCCGGCCCAAAATTAGGGATATCGTTCCCAGGATCAGTCTAAATGGACGCGATCCGTGAAATGAAAACGGCCGACATGCGAGGCCGATATTCGCACAATGGCCTTCGCACTGAGTTTATCCGACTGTTATTTTAGTTGGGGAACGACGGTCCGATTAAAATTGTAGGGCTGCGCTCAACCCTCTGGAATATGTGGCCGATATGTGGGGATGTGAAAGTTCACCGCAAATTTGTGATTTCCAGTTAGTCAACCGGCAGTTAAACTTATGAAATGGAATTTTTGGAAATGAGACATTCTAAATTACTTCATTTTCCCAAGAAATTAGTATACCGACAGTCATAGTGTAAAAACCTGTAAGTACGATTTTTGGCAAAAATGAGGTATTCAGCTTTTCTGGTAGGTATTGGCCCTGCGCACCGTATGGTGGCGTCATAACTCAGCTGCAACAAATATTTTTGATTCTATGGGGGTTTGTAATAACCTGTAAGTAATGAATTTCTGTATAAAAGCCTGTCTTGCAACTAAATTCTGACCAAGATACGTTTAAACTGTCGGTAATGGTCTTTGGCTTGAAATAAAAAAGGAACTAAACGTCCATTTAAATGGAAATAAACGGTTTGTTTGGCCTCCTGAAAAGTTTTCGAAAATACAGGTTTTTACGCTATGACTGTCGATATGACGCTCATATGACTAATGGCGCCAAGGAAATTATTTCATTAGATGTTTTGTGTGTGACCATGGTGATACATAAATCAAATAAATTTATTTCGCATTCAACTTTCCATCCACAACCCAGCATCTGTCATTGCCATTATCATCAATACCTGCATAATGAAATTAAGGTAGGACAATTGTTCCTAACTAGTTTCAAGCATGAAAGTTGACAATATTTCTGTTGATACGATAATATTCAATGTTACAGAAATACAAGATATGAAGTACCTATTGGGGAAATTGGACTTTCAAACAAGCGGTGCTGAGAAAACACACGATACTTCCATATTTCGATACGTAAACGTTGGACACAGTTTGATTATATTTTGGCTAATTTGGAGACAGTTCGAATAAAAAATTTCAAAAAACTCACTTTGCAAATTCAACAATGTTAATTAACGCTCAAATCGGTAAATTTTTGTGGCCAGGAAAACTAAAAGTGTTGATATATTGGAAGTACTGCGAGTAATTCAAATCACGGTTAAACAGGGCGATGGGTGTTGTCAAGACACAAACCCCAGTTCAAGAAATTTGAAAAAAGGTTGAAAATTGAGAGAGCTACGGCCATTTTTGTAAATGGTCACAGACGTACTTGTTCAGGAAGTGATTCTGAATAAAATTTGAGTTTGAGTAAACGTTTTTCTGAATCTTCGTTCCGGTTTTCGATTTTAGGACGATTTGCTCGAAGTAGAAACTAAAATTCAGTTTTGCGTTGAAAAAATGTATCTAGTGAATTTTCTATCTTCTATAAAGCGGTTGTTAGGTACGTTGATAGCTGGATGAAAAAATACCGATTTGCCCATTTTTCGAACTACAAAAACCAATAATTTTCATTTACCAGCAGCTGGTGACCGTCAACATATGACGTTTTTTGAACTATTATTTTTCCGACAGTTGCAAACTGCGACCGACTCCGCAATTATTGTGTGAGGCGTAATAATATAGAAAACGGGAAACGCCATATGTCAATCTGCCAAGTCAAGAGGGTAAATAGTTTTGTACCTAAATGTTTCGTACCTTTTCGAGACCTCAATTCGGTGGATCCAAAATAGGTATCTAATTCAAGTTGGGATCAAAAATATTCGAGAAGAGGGTTAAGCCGTCAATCAACAGCTGCAGACCACAGGCTGATATTTTGTGTCAGTTCCTAACAATTTGTGATCGATGTCAGCATTTCAACCTTATTTCTATAACTAATTTTAAAAAGTGGCTTTCAATTCTTATTAATTATGAATTTATGAATTTATTTTTCTGTTTTTTTTTTTCTTTTTTTTTTTTGGAAGCACCATGAAAAACTATTGTGTCAAAACCAGTAATTCATTACGAATAAAACTGTTATCTAACCTCAAATCTAAAGTGACGTAATTCTCCATTCGATTTTCAACCGCCCAATCCCAGAGAATAGAAAATTGGCAATTTTTCCCGCAATAAAGTAAAACTTCGATCCTCCGCGCCAGAGAAAGGATTACAATCCATCAATATACGTGCAGTGGGATATATAAAGTTCGCCCAATGAGAAATACGAGCTCTCCACGTTTGGTCAATATTTGACAGATCCGACGGTGCTGAGCTTGATTTACGGCAAACACGACCCGTTTGCCAACTCTGATCAGACCTCTCCCGCTGATCGGTCTGACGAAGATTTCGGACTGAAACGAAGCTAGGAGATATTTTTCAGTTGGCAACAATTGCAGGCATTTACGAAAAATGAAACTGACCCCCAAAAAGAAGCTCGAAAAACCGAGAAGTGAAAACATGAATATGCGAATGAAAACCAGTGGTGCGTAGATAACACACAATACTTCCATATTTTAAAACGTAAAATTTTGACACAATTTGATCATATTTTGACTGCTTTTGAGGGTGTTTAGTCCAAAAATATAAAAAAATTCACTATTCAAATTTTAAAATTCGCCCAAAATCAAAAAACGCCAGTTTATCGGGTTATAAAAAATATCCACATATTCTGCAAGGTAAAACGAAGATTTGAAGACCAAGAACGCTCAAATCGGTTCATTTTTGTGGCCGTAAAAAAATAAAATAGAAAAAATGCAAATATATCGGAAGTAGTGTGCGTTATCCAAATTTTGATTAAACAGGGTGTTAGGTCTTGCCGAGACAAACATTTCAGTTCAAGACATTTGAAAAAAGGTTGAGAATTGAGGGAGCTATGACCATTTTTGTAAATAACTACAGACGGACAGACGGACAGACAGACAGACGGACACACAGACGCTTGTTCAGGAAGTGATTCTGAGTAAATGTGTCTAAGAAAAAGTTTTTTCTGAAACTCCGATCCGATTCTCGATTTTAGGACGATTCCAATACTTCCATTTACTCTGTAAATTAGATGTAAAAAAGAGGGAAAAATAAACGTACCAAATGGCTTGACATCCCAGTCAAAGAATTTTCGAAATCGGATCAAAATTGGCTGCGTGAGAGTGAAATAGGCATTCCAAAAAAGCGACATAATAAAGTTCCCACGCAAGTCGAATTTAGTAACCTCTTTTTTTGAGTCAATTAATAACCTCCTTTTTGAAGTCCAGTTTTTTGAAGTCAAGTTTAAAAATCAGAGAAGACGGGCTGTTTCACATTATTCGCAGCCTTGAAAAATGCGAAGGAATGTTTTTTCTAAGTCTCCTTTTTAGGAACCACGTTTCGAGCTGTATCGTATTTTTTCCGTCTACCATATACTGGGCTTGAAAAAGTGAGAAATAGTTAGCATTTGGCGTATCAGCATGCAAACATTTGCAATTGCCAGCAATAATGATCATTCCCTGCCGACACAGATGGTGGCAATGCAGTCGGATAGCAGAAGAAAACGGATACGACCGTAGCGCCGCCCATGAGGGCCACTGGTGCAAGTGGCTCTTCCGATAATGAGGGCAAGATAATTAGCAGTAGTGACGAGGAACCCGAGGGACGGAATCCCCCGCGGTCGGAACGGTCGGCGGAGCTGCAGTACTGAGCGAAAGATCCATTGAGAATTCGCGCTCGTCTGCATTTCCCTTCAACGGTCCGACTTTTTCAATGCCAAGTTATCCATTTGATATATTTTCAAGCTAAAGGATAGCTGGATGAATAGCAAAACACATTCTAGTAGTAGAAAAGTGAATTGGGTTTATCACTTTTCTGGGTAGGTAGGTACCGTAGGAAATTAAATCAAAATAATAGAAAAAGGTTGGTATATCGTAACATGAGAGCCGAAATTTGCATAAAAATTTAAAAATTTCATCGGAATTAAGTAGGTACGCGTTCGAAAATTTAATCGACACTACACTAACGTACAACTCCGTAATGAACTTCCGTCTACCCAATTCCACGGGCTATTACAAAAATCTCCACTGCCTAAAAGCCAAATTCATCGTATTGCAGTCGCGAGCCAAAAAGCCAAGAAACTCGTGAGAATTTTCCATAACAAGGGTCGCTTCTGACAGGTAATTAACCGCCCGGCATTTTCTTCTCAATCACGTTTTTACCTAAAACCCATGCTTTGGCCATAAAACCAGGAAAAACTGTAAAAAACGCGATTTGGCCGCACCACTACCCCTCAAATTGACCATGTTGAACGAAATCCCGAAAACGTAAAAGTCGTGTTTTTTTTTTGTCAATACCTAATGATTCATGCCAAAAACCGAAGAAAAATCAATAATTTTATTGACCTTGGAATTTTTTAATGAGAAATTGGTTTTTAGCATTTTTCTCTGACGTATAAAATTGCCAATTTTTGCGTTGAATTCCTTCCAAAAATTTTAAATTGTTTTCGAAGGGTTAGAAAAATATTTTTTTGAAACGTCCAAAGTTAGTCTTCAAACCAGTTTTCGACCGCTACAATCCAACTAATTTTGACTTATAGGGAGTGAAAATGTGTAAAAACCTTCAAGGAATCTAACACGCTCGAAAGATTCAAAATCGGTTCAGTAGGACTCCCCCAAATCGGCAAAAACGCGAAAAAGCAGAAATCGCATTAAGAAATTCAAGCCAAACCGATTCAAAAACAAAATTTTCAAATTTTTTCGGAAAAAACCCCTATCCTATGGTAAATCAAGCGAGGAACCCGGGAAAAATACTCAAAAAATTCTAAACCCACGGCATCACCTTCAAAATTGAGTTTTTGTGTTTTTTCGAAAATGGACTACCTAAGGAAAAGCACCAATAGCAGACATGACAACAGTAGTAGACACTTGGGTTAAAAATCGATAAAATAAGGGTTTGAGACAACTTGGGGGGTTCTTTTTTTGTGCCACAACTATTCAAGATTATGACAAGATTTGACAGCAGAACTCTACCTACTCCAGTAGGATCCACTACAGTTGGAGTGCTGACGCCAGCTGTGAAGCCGCCACAGCTGATCTTCTGTCCCACCTCAACTGGACCTTCACCTACTGGGCTCTCTCACTCTACGGATGCTCTCGTGTTCAACTTTTAGATTTCTCAATCTTAGTTTGATCTCAACTTTCATTAATATCATTTCAAGTACCTATTTGAAATTATAACGAGTATTAATCTACGTGACGAGTTTATTGAAGACAATTGGTAAGTTATAATGAATATTATAATCCGACACCGTGACATGTATACATTTCCCGAGTGTTGGGATAGCATCTTGAGGCTAATCCCCCACGCCATCAATAGATGCTTGCCGCTTCATGAGGTTTGGTTCGGACGAGAACGAGGAGAGGTTTCAAAGAAATAATTGCCCGATGATACCTACTCATAAGTAGAGTTTGATACTAAAAAAAAAGGAAAGATTTTGGTCAACGAGTAATGCAGGCAATAAAATCGCATTTCCTGCATAGGGGTAACGAGAAAGACGTGCGCACGCAAGTGGAAGGCCTTCCCCTGCCTTCGACGAGATACGAGGTGTTTAAAAATCAAAGCCTACACCCAGAGGTTCGTACTGGGTTCGGCAGATTTTGTGTGGACGAAGGTGCAATTTTCACGAACGAAGGACCACGTGAAATTGCAAAACCACAATAAAATTTCATCGAGACTTGAGGGTGACGAAGTTTGAATGAGTATGTTTCACGTACGAACTAAGCGTCGAACCGAAGCGATTAAGCATTTTATTGTTTGGTTCGAGGGCAATGCTGATTTTTATGAATGTCGAATTATGTGAAGTTTGTTGTGGTTCATGCTTGGAAGGGTGGAAGCGGGTTGAAATCGAGCTATAACACTGACGCTAAAATTTTTAATCTTAAAATACATAATAATAATTAATATAATGAAAAAAATAAATAAATAATAGTAATAATAAAACGCTCTGTATGACGTTAACTTTCAATGCAAATAAATTGCATTTTTTATTGAAAATTCCTAATCACGAGTAACTGAATAATGGAGTGTGTAATCTCGATTGCTGAGCCCCTGCAACCCCTTTTTAGGCATGAATCGCTGAACTTCCTTGGTGACTCGGAGAACATGATGACTCTCGCATGCGTTAATGCTTTGCTTTAATTGACACGAGGAGATGAAGCGATGAAAAAAAAAAAAAACCTCTCATAGTGAAAGAAATCTTGGGGTCAAATCCATACGATGCCTGACAAAAGAGATCTGACGGTTGGATGAGACTCAGTTGTTCCCTCATCGTAGTTTGGGCCGGAGCAAAAAAAAAAAAAAAAAAAAAAAAAAGACGAGATTAGAATGCTGTTTGATTGGTGATCAAACGAGCATTAATGTGATCATTTTTAGCGATGAATTTAAAAACCTGATTGTAGTGGATTGACACTGTAGAGGGCAAATACCTAATCAGATACGTGTTTCAGGTCTTAAAACGAGAAATGGTTGAAACGAGAGAAAACGAACAACACGATGATCAACGAGACTGCAAAACGAGACCAGATACCCTACGAGAATCTAAACTCAGTTCAACGAGAAAAATGGAGATGGAAATTAGGCGTGACATGCTGGAAGTCGTCATGGCTAGCTTTCAAGGTCTCCAAAATTCAATCAATGAGCAAATTTCCACTGCTGTCGAAAAATTTCAACGTCTGATTGAAAATCTCACGCTCCCAGACGAGAACGACGAAGAGCAAATTAATGAAGATCTGCCAACGGAAACCCGACAAGAATTAAGCAGTGGCGAAGAGCTCCCTAAGAACGAGAAACGCAAGATGAATTGGGCCGATGAAGTAGAAGAAGAAGAGAAGAGATCATGGAGGTCAGAGAAGAAGAGCTCCGAAGTAAAGAAAAGAGGAGAAAAATTGCAATTCCCCATTAATTTGGACTGCAAGTTAAGCGAGGACACAGATTACGGTCTTTGGCGAGATAAGATCGTGTCTGAAATCCAGGCTCAGGACTGCATGTTCATCATCGATGGTTCCGTCCAAAGTGCCCAACAAATCGAGAAGGATGATTTAGCCATCATAAAGCAAAAGGTGCGCTGCTTCATCATCCGTCACTTGGACGAGTCACACCACAAATTGGTACAAAATGAGAATGATCCTCTTGCTGTCATGCAGAAACTGGATCAAAAGGGCGACCCATCGAGCAACTACACGGAGTTCTCGCTGATGAAGAGATTGATTGAGACCAGATACGATCCGTGCCACGAATCGGTCACAGAATTTTTGGCCAATTTTGATGACCTGGTCAATCGCATCCGACGGCATACGGAGCTGCCAGACAAACAAATCAAGATGTGCCTGCTAATAGCAGTAAATAAGGCATTCCCATCGATCCAGCTCTTGGATCAATCCTGCAAAGGAGGGCTCACTATTGCTGAAATCAAATCACGATTGTACGAAAATGAAAATCACAATCGTGATGTCCTGGAAGTCGAAAATCCTGGCGCATCACGAGCCATGTTCGGGGCCAGCAGTAAGAGGACAGTCACAAGATCTGTCTTGAAAACCGCCAAGAGAGCATTGTCGAGCGGAGGCAGAAGACTTTCTCTGAAACGAGCTGCTCCACCACTGGAGGACGTCACTTGCTACCAATGTGGAAAACAAGGCCATTACAAAGAAAATTGTAAGTCTAGAGGAAGATTGTGTTACAATTGCAATAAAATCAGTGACCATGTCTCTGCTTCATGCCCCGAGCGCAAAAATAATGGCAATGAGATGCAAAAAGTCCCCACCACGGGAACGAGCCAATCCAAGAAAATGAACCAAAGTGGTACCACCAGGAAGTTTCCCACCAAAAGCAAGATTCCATTCAAGACAGCCCAGAAAATCGATCGTGATAGACGCAAGGCCGGCCGAGCCCAACTGACTGTTAGAAACGACTCTGAGACCGAATCTCTTCCTGAAGATGAACGTCTGTGCTACATCGACGTCAATGACCTCAATGAGGAAGAGAATCAATTGGTGTTCTACTCCAGCACGAGACCAACTGGCGATTCGGACGAGCCAAGCAGCCCAAATAAGCTGGATGGCCAACGAGAGGAGTCGAAAGCCTACAGCACTTTCAAACGTGAGTTTAAAGCTAAAAATAAGATAAGATTTATCTTGGATTCAGGATCTACAGATCATCTTGTTAACAATCTTGAATGCTTTGAAAATGTGCGTAGACTCAGCAAGCCAAAACGCATAATTTGTGCTAATGGCGATGCTGATGCTGACTTGATTATTGACCTCATTGGCGACATAATAATAGCCAACGATGAGGACAAGTCTATTGGGCGTCTAGAAAACGTTCTTTATGCTCCCGAGCTAGTTGAAAATCTATTTGCACTCAGAAAACTAGTAAAAAATGGGGTTGGTGCAAAATTTACTGGGAATACGGTGCAAATAGTAGATTTAGATGACGATTCAGTGATGAAAACTGGGACTTTTGACGGTCGTTTTTGGCGTATTGAGTTTTCATTACCTTTGCAGAATGTTGACGAAAGTGAAAAACGCAGAATCTTGAAAAAGGTGAGCGAGCTAAATTTGGGAGGGAGAAGAAAAAGGTTGGCAAATTTAGCTGTTGATGAGGAAGGAGGGAGTAGCCCTTCTAAAGTACAAAAAATCCAAACAAACTCACCGCTTGAGAATCGAGACAAAGAGAACCCGGAAAGCAACGCACTTGCTGAGTCAAACATAAGAGAGGTTGATCTTACAAATATCAATAAAAATACCCCCCCAAGCCTACGCGATTGCATTGGAATGCTTTGGCATTTGAGATTGAATCACGCGTCAAAAAGGTACCTGGAGCAGATGGCCAAATCTGTTCCAATTCTCAAAAGTGTGAAATTCGGTAATGAGATCCTTGATTGTAACCATTGCAAACTGGCCAAAGCCAAAAGAAGGCCATGCAACCAAGAACGGAAACGTTCGGAAATTCCTTTCCACAGAATTTACAGTGACTTATTGGGACCTGTGAGGCCATATGCTCTAGGTACTCAAGAAAAGTACATTGTGACGTTTTCTTGTGACTACTCGAGATATGCGATGGCATATGCCATCAAAGACAAAACTCAAGTTCACGAAGCTCTGGGAACCTTTTTGAGACACATACGAAGCGTGAAGGGTCCTGAAACCAAAATTAGCGAAATTCGGACTGATGGTGGTACAGAATACCAAACCCATGCCATGAAGTCAATCTTGAACAATGAGAAAATCACTCTAACGGTTTGTGAACCGGCAACCCCTCAACACAATGCGTGCTCTGAAAGGTTAAATCTTGAGCTTGAGCAGAAGATGAGAGTTAGCCTAATTTCGGCAAAAATGCCCAATTATTATTGGTCATTTGCTATGCGGCACGTAATGCATATTCACAACAGGACTCCAAATGCGTCTAATGACTTCAAATCCCCGTATGAACTTATTTATGGAGAGCCACCAGACATTAGGTTCATCCGGAGATTTGGATGTGAAGCGTACATATTGGAAAACCAAGCGAAAAGCTTGTCCAAATTAAGTCCTAGGTCTAGATTGGGATTTTTACTTGAGTGCAACGAGACTGGCTACACCTTGGTGCAAGCCCACAATAAAGTTATCGTGAAATCCAAGCATGTAGAGTTTGTGGAGTCCAAAGTTTACGGCGATCACTTTGGTACAAACAACCACCTTGACACGAATGAGAGTCTCAAATTTGAAGAACTCATTGTCGCACAATCAAACGCCATTAATGTCAATGAATCCCCAGTTGAAAAAGCAGACGAGACACCGGTTGATCCGGTGGAAAAAGTTACCGATCTGTCGACCAACAACAAAAAGGGGACGAGAAATTTAATCGACGAGACAGATCAATTTGAGTTCTATCAGGTGGACCATGAGGAAGAAGACTTGGCATGTTTGTGTCAATCGGGCCACTTAGAAGAAATTGATCCACAATCCTACGAGGAAGCACTTGCTAGGGACGATAATTCAGAGTGGGTGAATGCCATTCACGAGGAATTTCAGGCACATGAAAAATGCCAAACTTGGAAGTTGGTTCCTAAATACCTTGTTCCAAAAACTTCAAAAATAATTAAGGCTAGGTGGGTACATAAGAAGAAGCAAGAAGCTAATGGTAATGTTCGATACCGAAGTCGCTTGGTGGCAAAAGGCTTTGCAGACACCAACGACTATGATCGAACTGAAGTTTATTCACCAGTAGCCAGACTGGCAGATGTCAGATTCTTGCTGATTGTGGCGAATAAATACGATTTAGATCTACTACAGTTTGACGTAAAAACAGCCTTTTTAAATGGCGATTTGGAAAAGAAAGTATTTATGGAAATACCTGAAGGACTACGAGAATATTTACAACGAGAGGAGAACCTAAAAAAGGAGTACGTCTGTGAACTGCAGCGAGCCCTGTATGGTCTCAAAGTTTCTCCTAAACGATGGTTTGTGAAATTTCACGAAGTGGCTCTTCAAATGGGTTTTGTGGCCTACGAGTTCCAACCGTGCTTGTTTATATGGCGCAATCAAAACGATTTTGCCATCCTGCTGTTGTATGTAGACGACATTTTACTAACATCCAACTGCAAATCAAAACAAGCTGAGGTCGTGAGAATGTTGAGAAAAGAGTTTGAAATTACCGAGATGGGAGAACCTAAAAAGTTCTTGGGAATGGAAATCGTCAGGGATCGCACCAAAGGGACTATATTTGTCCATCAAAAGAAATTTGCTGAGTCCCTTATTAAAAAATTTAAAATAGAGGTGACAAGAAGTGTAAGTGTGCCTATGCTTACTAATCACCTAGAGTCACAAAACCAATGCCTTGCTGTCAAAGACATCCCTTACAGGCAAGCAATTGGTTCATTGCTGTACTTGCAAAATGGCACGAGACCGGATATAACCTACGCTACGAATTTTCTGAGTAGGAAACAAAGTAACTACACATCAAAGGATTGGGAAATGGTGAAACGAGTTTTGAGGTACGTTTATTGTACAGTGGACTATGGTCTGATGTATAGAGGCGTTGAAAACTCGATCGACTGCTATGCTGATGCTTCATTAGGACTGAACGATCCATTGGCCCAATCTACGAGTGGGTTTGTCATCAAATTGTTTGGCGACCCAATAATTTGGAGGACAAAAAAACAGAACCATGTGGCACTTTCATCAGCTGAAAGTGAATATGTGGCAATGAGCCTTGCCTGCAGAGACTTGGCTAATCTCCGAGCGATGTGTAGGAGAATTATTCAGCTGAAGATAGTGCCCATCCTCCACGAAGACAATAAAGCTGCAATCGAACTTGCAAAAACAGAGGAGTCGAGAACTCTAAAGCATTTGATCCATCTGTTCTATCACTACGTAAGGAGTGAAGTAAGGCAGAAAAATGTGAGGATTCAGTGGATAAGCACTGACTTACAGTTAGGAGACCTTTTCACAAAACCATTGCCACGAGACAAATTTTGTTGGTTCAGAGATAATTTATTGAGCAGCTTAAAGGATGCCTAAACAAAATTCCTTGATTTCAGGCAAATGGAATTAAGTATCTAACGAGACTCCCAGAGACGACGAGATTTTTACGAGACTGCTTCGAGTTTTGCTGTCAGGAGGGAGTGACAAGATTTGACAGCAGAACTCTACCTACTCCAGTAGGATCCACTACAGTTGGAGTGCTGACGCCAGCTGTGAAGCCGCCACAGCTGATCTTCTGTCCCACCTCAACTGGACCTTCACCTACTGGGCTCTCTCACTCTACGGATGCTCTCGTGTTCAACTTTTAGATTTCTCAATCTTAGTTTGATCTCAACTTTCATTAATATCATTTCAAGTACCTATTTGAAATTATAACGAGTATTAATCTACGTGACGAGTTTATTGAAGACAATTGGTAAGTTATAATGAATATTTTAATCCGACACCGTGACAGATTAGGCACAACAAAGAAGAACCCCCCAAGTTGTCTCAAACCCTTATTTTATCGATTTTTAACCCAAGTGTCCACTACTGTTGTCATGTCCGCTATTGGTGCTTTTCCCTTATACTAACTTTTACTACTCGTACATCAGACAGAAGATTTTTTCGCTTTTTCATTCCATGCTAAAATATCTGCGTTCTTTATAGCGCCCGGCTTTATAGCCAGGTAAATGTTCCGTTTAAGTGAAACAGACAATTTTATTTCCAACTGGCCGCAGCATCGATCGGACTGTAGATTTTGCGTGCAGATTACATTTGGCCAACCAGCGTTTCCTTTTCAACCTTATTTACTGATTTCTGTTAAGTTTCCCCACTTCAGGGACATTATGTGGATTAATCAGGACTGATTTCCCTGTTTGGTGGACAAGCAGAATGTCTCATTGTACACGTGTGCAGTCGACTGATTTACCTTTGTGTAATACATACTGAATTATTTCCCGAGTACTTTCTGTTTCCGCAGTTCTCCTTACAGGTTATGGGATCCAGTGCCGAGAAAGTACGAAATAATTGACAGACGTGCCGAATTCTTTTTTTTACTGTGCGTCGCGGTTTAGTGCGATAATAAAAAAAAAAAAGGAACTTTTCCGGTCGGAATTCGAGTACCTATCCGCGAATAGGAAGATGGCGTCTGGTCTACCTATTCCTCAGCTCACGAGCACCAATTACTCGAATTGGCGTTTCCGAGTTGAAACTCTTCTCGACCGTGAACTGGTGAAGGACGTGATTTTTGTTTCGAATGCCGACTTCCAGGCATTGTCGAAGGAAGAAAAGCTACAGTTTCAAGCAAACGATCGGAAGGCTAGGAGTGTGATCGTCCCGTGTATATCCGATCGCCACATCGAATACGTTCGTGGAGCCCAGACTGCTCACGAAATGATGGAGAGCCTGAAGAAAATTTTTGAACGCAAAAGCACATTCGCAAAACTTCATGTAATGCGGAAGCTTTTGAAAGCCAAATGTGAGACGGACGACCTCCAGGATCACTTTGGAAACATCGATCGCTTGCTTCGAGAGCTGGAGGCTGCCGGTGCCCAGGTTGACGAAAGTGACAAAGCTTGCTACCTTCTCCTTTCTATGCCAGAAAAATATGACGTCGTAATCACAGCGATCGAAACTATGACTACAGAAATAACTTTGGATTTCGTCAAAAGCCGTCTTTTGGACGCCGAGCTTAAATTCAAAGAAAATTTACGAGCCTCTAATTCGAATAGTGACGTCGCATTTTCTGCCCAAAATCTTCGTTGCTACGTTTGCGGAGATAGGACCCACCTGCGGTCGAATTGCCCGAGGCGGAAAGTGCAAGATTCGACTCGAGGAAGAAGCAATAATCGTCGCGGTCGTGCCAGACGACCAAAAGCGTATTTTTCTCAGGATTTGGACGAGGAAAATTACGATGAAACGGACAATATTGCGTTCATTTCGGAAGTGTACTCGGCTCAATCTCAACATTCTTATCGATCGGAAAGATCGATTATCGAATCAGCGGGTATCGACTTCGTCCTCGACAGCGGAGCTACGGAAAACATGGTCGCTACCAGTGTTGCCAGTCGAGTTACGGACATTCAAACACTTGACCGGCCGATCGAAATTCGGATCGCGAATGGTAAGTTCCTCCGAGCGTCACAAAGAGGGAAACTGCCTCTCTTCTACGGGGATATTAATGTGACTCTAGACGTACTTGTTGTTCCCCACTTGACGAGGAATTTGTTGTCGGTGCAGAAGGTGAACAAGAACGGCGGTTCAGTTGTTTTCGAGAAAAACAGAGGCATTATTTCGTTCGGAAAATCGGCGGTTGTTTGCGCGATGAAAAACGGTTTATTTATCGCGAGTTTCGAGTTCGATCGGGCGATGCCGTCGTGTAATTTGATCGAATCTGCTCTGTCGTCGTCTACGTGCAGTTCGAAATCGGCCCTGCTTTGGCATCGAAGGTTATCACATCCGTGTAATAAATATATGAGAGTAATGAATTTACCCGAACTCAAGGAGGCCTGTGGCCCATGCCGAGAGGGAAAGGCGACGAGGCTCCCATTTATGTCGCGGCCCCTCCCACGCACTTCGCGTATTGCTGAGCTGCTGTGGAGCGATGTGGCTGGGCCAATTCGCACTCCTACTCGGAACGGAGAAAGGTTCTTCTCTGTAATAATTGATGATTTCTCTCATATGATGACTGTGCATCTCCTGAAAAAGAAGAGTGACGCCGCCCGAGTTCTTATGGACAGAATTCGACAGCTCAATGCATCAGGTCACCAGGTGTCAAGAATCCGAGTCGACAATGGAGGCGAGTTCTCGTCTCATGAATTGAAGAACTTCTGTTCCCAGAAAGGCATCAACCTAGAATATACCCTCCATTATACCAGCCAACAGAACGGAGCCAGCGAACGCGGGATAAGAGCGGTTCTTGACAAAGTACGTACGATGCTCAGTGAAACTCAGCTACCCAAACACCTATGGGGAGAAGCGGCTAGATGCGCGGCATATCTGATGAACCGTACTCCGACATCTGCACTTCCTGGATTTGGCATACCGCATAAAACGTTTTTTGGACGTGTCAACCATTCAAAAATCCGTATATTTGGAAGTAGATGTTGGGCATACAAGCTGCCTAACTCAGGAGATAAAATTGATTCAAGGGCGGAGGAGGTTCGTTTGGTGGGATATGCGCCAAATGGATACAGAGTCTGGAACCCTACTCGTGACCACATCTACGTATCACGGGACGTCAGGTTTGATGAGACGGATTTTATTTACAAAAAACCTGACGAACAACAAGTGAGCACAGTTCTGCCCATCATCGAGGAGGGATCGTCGCCGATCGTCGGATCGTCGCCGATCGTCGGATCGCCGCCAGTCGTCGGATCGTCGGTGACCGTCGTCGAGGAGCGCCCTGTGCCGGAGGATTCGTCCACGGTCGGATCACCGAACACCAGACCTAATCGCGATCGGAAGTTGCCGTCAAGACTGCAGGATTTTGAAGTTTATTCAGCGTTTTGTCTGCTGACCGAATCAGATCCCACTACATACGAGGAGGCTATGAACGATAAAGACTGGTCGAAAGCCATCGAGGCCGAGATAAAATCCCACGAAGAACATGGAACATGGGAGCCGGCTGTTCTGCCGAAGGACAAAAAGGCTATCGGCACGCGCTGGGTGTTTAAAACTAAACAGGATGGAGTGAAAAAAGCCCGGCTCGTGGCGAAAGGATTCATGGAAAATTCCTCATTCAACAACTATTCCCCTGTTGCCAGGTATCCAACCATCCGGATGTTGATATCGTTCGCCGTCCAAAACGGATGGGAGATTCGTCAGATGGATATTCCTGTTGCCTTTCTTCATGGGAATCTCGATTCGGAAATCTACATCAGGACCCCTCAAGGAGTGTGCATCGAGGGAAACGGAAATGTGCTTCGACTTCGCAAGGCTCTGTATGGTTTAAGAGAAGCCCCGAAAGCCTGGAACGAACATTTTAACGCATTTGCCACCAGAAATGGCCTGAAACGATCTGGCAGCGATTTCTGTCTTTACACTGGACAGGATGTCTTCCTGACTCTCTGGGTGGATGATATCATCCTGACTGGACCTCAGAGTGGAAAAATCGCTGAGGCCTTGAAGAGAGAATTTCGAGCAAAGGACCTTGGCCCAATGAAAAATTTTCTGGGAACAGACTTCATCCAGACAGAAGATGGCGTCATGATTCTTCAACGGTCGTTCATCGAGAAAATGGTGACTAAATTCCGACTCGACAATGCGTACCCAATCTCTACACCAATGGAGGTCAACTACCAAGCCAAAACCAACGACACTGAGAAGATCGTCGAAGTTCCATTCAGAGAACTGATCGGTTCTCTCATGTACGTGGCCACTATCAGCCGCCCAGACGTAGCCTTCTCAGTGGGTTTTCTTAGCCGATTCCTGGACTCACCAACAAGAGACCTGTGGAATGCTGCAAAGCGTGTACTCAGGTACCTCAAAACAACCAAGGACATGGGAATACTTTACTCAAAATCGAGGTCTACACCAATCACTTCATTCTCCGACTCAGACTGGGCAGGAGATCACAGCGACCGCAAGAGCACAAGCGGGTCATTGGTGTACCACCATAACAACCTGATCTCGTGGATGTCACGGAAGCAGCAAGTCGTCGCACAATCAAGTTTTGAGGCGGAATACATTGCTTGCGCGGCTACTGTTTCTGAAGTTCTCTACCTAAAACGAGTGAACCACGAGCTTACCGGACAAGACGAGACCGCGACTCTTATGATGGACAATCAAAGCTGCATTCATTCAGTTCACAGCTACGACAACAGCAAAAAAGCAAAACACGTAGACGTGAAGTGTCATTTTGTAAAAGACGTTGTCTCAAAGAATCTTCTTAAAATTGAGTATGTAAAATCAAGTGAAAACCCAGCGGACATTCTGACTAAGTCCTTGTGCAAAGATAAATTTGAACTCTTCCGAAAAATGATGAACATTTGTAAACTCTAAATAAAAAAAAAATTTTAAATAAATAAATAAAATAAAAGAAAATAAATAAAGATAGGTGAAGAAATAATAATATCTGGAAAAATAACTGATTGTGAAAAAAAAAAAAAAAAATGGTGAAGAAATAATAATATCTGGAAAAATAACTGATTGTGACAAAAAAAAAAAAATAATAATAATAATAATTTAACCATGATTATGATATGACATCTCCTCGGCTGTGACTGTCTTTTTTAAGATTTTTTTCTATGTGTGCCTAATTTTAAATTGTGACGTGACCAGAGGCAATTTCATATTTTGTCAAAAGAAAATTGAAATTGAGCAGGGGTGTTAAGTTTCCCCACTTCAGGGACATTATGTGGATTAATCAGGACTGATTTCCCTGTTTGGTGGACAAGCAGAATGTCTCATTGTACACGTGTGCAGTCGACTGATTTACCTTTGTGTAATACATACTGAATTATTTCCCGAGTACTTTCTGTTTCCGCAGTTCTCCTTACAATTTCGACTGAAATAGTGCGGTAATGCTGCGGCTCCGAGCGAAAATGGGAGGGAAAAATTACGACTCGTTTTGCGAAGATACGAGTTTAATATAGAAAACGTTTGGGAAAAAAGTTCGAATTCGGATCGTAAACATAATATTACAGCGCTACGCCTGGAATTCGAGGTAAATCAAAGCGTTTTCGGTACATTATTTCCAGTTTTACGTTTGGAAAAAGATAGCAAGCTTAAAATATAATTGTGATCTATTAACTATTTGATCTTGGTTTGAATACCCAGTTAACTACAATTTTAATAAAATAAATTTCATCATTATTTAACTCCCTATAACTTTTCATCCAAATCTGCAGCCCTGACAATTTTGCTCCAAACTATTTTACCCAAGATTTAACCAATCTACAGCTCAATTTAACTCACCCGCAAATCCAACCATAGAATCCACCATAAAAGCATAGAAGCACCATAAAACTCACCTGCAACAAAAATCGCACAAATTACAATAAACTGCATTTATAAATAATATACAGGCAAAAAATGTCAAGGTATAGAGATAATAAATTATGAGTGGAATATTAAAGCGACATACCCAGGTTTAGAAACGTGAAATATTAGATGCGATTTTTTTTTAACATCAGATGCGATTTTTTAGAAAGTTTATTAAGTATTTTCAACTTTTGAGTGTTGAGGTAATGCTTCGAGAAAAAGCTTTACGAGGATAAGGGAATTTTTGTGATTTTTGAGCAGTAAGCTACACACCTAACAATCAGCTCATCCATCATAGATAGACTATAAAAGACCTGCAATCCTGGGTTTTACCAAACTTTCAAAATCTGGATTTGCAAAACGTAAAGATTGAATACTTATGGTAAGCTCGCCGACCTTAAAACCAACTAAACTCTACAACTACGCTAAATACAGGTGTGTGTAGGTACCTAATAGTTCAAAAATATTGGGCCAGAGTGAAAATTCTGCCCAGGCCATTCACCTATAGAAAATGGGTCGAAATGGGTAGAAGTAATAGAGAACAGCCAAGCTGGGAAAAATACTTTTTGCAATCGGCCCGAAAAAACGCGAAGACAAAACGTTCCAACTCAGAAAAGCGTGAGCTGTTTTCATTTATCTTCTTCCTCGGGAGCTCCGTGAAAGAGGAAAAATATGAGTAAAAAGGAAAAGGAGTAAAAAAATAAAAAGACCGAGAAAAAACTATTAGGCGGTTATAAATCAGTGGACGGGGTCCAGTAAGAAGGTGCGGACTGGCGTTCGGACCAGGTGTAACGAGAGAGACCCCATGGGCCGATGGTGGGTGTTTTACTGTTTGTATAGACACATGCTGGCCGGCAGGCAGGCAATAATCGAGTGGACATCGAGGGGAAGGTAGGGGAGTCACCGGGGGCGGAAAGGGGGGAGGTGGAGGTGCCTGGGGCCCCCATAAATCCTCGTGCGTGGCCGCCCATGATTTAGGGGCCGAGTCGACTCATTCCATCTCTCCGTTTCCCCCCTGGACACACGACTCAAATCTTTCGAACTAATACGTCCTAATAGTTTTGGAATATGAAGACCAAACTGGTCCTGAAATGACCTCTTGCGGGGTGATCTCATGAGAAAAGCCACAGTTTATTTGACGAGGATCATTTTTGAAAACAATGAAAAATAATCAAATAATTTTTCGACGATTACAATACTTCCATTTGCTTCGTACATAATATGGGAGTAAAAATATGCCTAAATATGCTCATTTGAATTTGAGTTTGATTTTATTGCATGATCACAATCGTATAGCAATAAAATCTATAAATCGACGGCTAAGAACCAGCATGACATAACTCAATTTTCCCATTTTGAGAAGTGCACTTTACGATTCAAATTTTCGCACCCAATTTGATGGAACTACCTATTAGTTTTTTGAAAAACTAATACGGAACGCTTACGTTCCTCGTGAGTTTTTCAAAAAACTAATAGTTCCATCAAATCGGGCGCAAAAATTGGGATCAGAAAGTGCACTCCTCAAAATGGGGAAATTGAGTTATGTCATGCTGGTTCTTAGCCGTCGAAATACATTTAGGCAAATTTTTACTCCCATATTAAGTACGAAGCAAATAGAAGCATTGAAATCGTCAAAAAATTGGAAATTAAAACGGAGCTTCAGGAAAAAACGTTAAAAAAAGCTGATGTTAGCATATCGGCGATTATCACGGAATCTGTTTGAGTTGTCAAAAATCTAACTTCACCAATCGATTCGCTGTGAAAAATCGATTAAGGAACTATCAAAACCCTGAAACTGTGTTGTCAACTCGTCACCATCAACTTTGAGATCAAAGTCAACTTCGAGATCAAACTCAACGTCGAGATGAAAGTCAACTTCGAGTTCAAACTCAACTTCGAGATCATAGTCAACTTCGAGATCAAATTCAACTTCGAGATCAAAGTCAACTTCGAGTTCAAACTCAACTTTGAGATCAATGTCAACTTCGAGTTCAAACTCAACTTTGAGATCAAAGTCAACTTCGAGTTCAAACTCAACTTTGAGATCAAAGTCAACTTCGAGTTCAAACTCAACTTTGAGATCAAAGTCAACTTCGAGTTCAAACTCAACTTTGAGATCAATGTCAACTTCGAGTTCAAACTCAACTTTGAGATCAAAGTCAACTTCGAGTTCAAACTCAACTTTGAGATCAAAGTCAACTTCGAGTTCAAACTCAACTTTGAGATCAAAGTCAACTTTGAGATCAAATTCAACTTCGAGATCAAAGTCAACTTCGAGTTCAAACTCAACTTTGAGATCAAAGTCAACTTCGAGATCAAATTCAACTTCGAGATCAAAGTCAACTTCGAGTTCAAACTCAACTTCGAGATCATAGTCAACTTTGAGATCAAACTTAACTTGAGATCATAGTCAACTTCGAGATCAAATTCAACTTCGAGATCAAAGTCAACTTCGAGTTCAAACTCAACTTTGAGATCAAAGTCAACTTCGAGTTCAAACTCAACTTTGAGATCAATGTCAACTTCGAGTTCAAACTCAACTTTGAGATCAAAGTCAACTTCGAGTTCAAACTCAACTTCGAGATCAAAGTCAACTTCGAGATCAAAGTCAACTTCGAGATCAAACTCAACTTCGAGATCATAGTCAACTTTGAGATCAAACTTAACTTGAGATCATAGTCAACTTCGAGATCAAATTCAACTTCGAGATCAAAGTCAACTTCGAGTTCAAACTCAACTTTGAGATCAAAGTCAACTTCGAGTTCAAACTCAACTTTGAGATCAATGTCAACTTCGAGTTCAAACTCAACTTTGAGATCAAAGTCAACTTCGAGTTCAAACTCAACTTCGAGATCAAAGTCAACTTCGAGATCAAAGTCAACTTCGAGATCAAACTCAACTTCGAGATCAAAGTCAACTTCGAGATCAAACTCAACTTCGAGATCATAGTCAACTTTGAGATCAAACTTAACTTGAGATCATAGTCAACTTCGAGATCAAATTCAACTTCGAGATCAAAGTCAACTTCGAGTTCAAACTCAACTTCGAGTTCCAGCCGTGCAATGAACATTGGATTGTTTCACTTTACGATACCTTCAATCATGACATTGATCGGAGACGATTCCGATCCAATGACTGACGGATGGTGTGGAGTGTATATGGTACATCATCTGCATCCTGATTGAAAAATTGGTAAACAAACTTTTTGGCCCATCTCGAATATCGTCACTTGAGTTCTGATACAACCTATCCACATTGACTCATTTTTCAGGAGAGAGAAAAACTGTTTATTTCCGAAATTATCACCCGAATATTAACTTCAACAAATATTCGATTCTTTCTGAAAAGTTAGTATCTGTATCATGATGGCTTCGTGCCTGATTGTTTCTATTGCACATTCCCCATAATAAACACATTTTGACAAAAATGTGAAATAGGTGGTATCAGAACTCAAATGACGATATTCACATATTTCTACTCTCAGATGCATATAATGCCAATGTTTCTGCATGTAATTCCACTCTCTACCAATCATATTTGACCACATAAGAAACATCCGTGGGCTCTCGATCGCATTAATACAGGTAAGGGTGAATATTCGAATATTCAAACGCGATTACATTGATCCGCCTCGGGAAATAAAACTGACGAGCGAGATCTATAACTTTCCCATGAAAACATGTGATGCCCGGATGGAAACGCGGTTTTCCCGACTAGTTTTTCTCGGTCGGCCCTTCCTCCTTCTCGCTCCTCCCCACGTGCTTTGAATTCTTCAAATGCCTGCAGAATTTTAAATGAAGACCCTCCGCCTATTCTGCGTTTCAGAAGCCGTTCCCCTCTTCAAGACTTAACCGCACCAAGATAATGAAAAGTGAATAAATCATGTTCCCCCGCTTCCCCTCCGTCAATTTTGCTCTCCTTTTGTGGCCGCTTCTTGAGAAGCCCCGACCCTCCGGTATTGGAGGATGGTTTTGAATTTTGCATTGCCGAGGCCAATCTATCGCATAATCCTGATGAATTATCTATTTCGAAGACGCGCTGATGAAAATTTCACCTTTAATCGTGCATTTGCATAATTCAAGTTTATGTATTACGCATGATCCCTCAGGCTTTTGCTAGATTGTTATATTATTAACTCACGACCTACTGTACTCCCCGTGGCTCTTGAGCGGAAATAGGAAATTTTCCGATTATTCATAACCGATTCTATAGAACAATTCGTAATTTCAGCAATGGAAATATAGGCAGGATTCGATCCGAAAGCAAACAACATAAATGAAAGAGCCGAACGCGAAGCAATTTTCCTCTTTCGTAAACAGTAACAAATTCGTTTTATCGAGTGAAACCATTAGCCTAGAAAAGGGTCGTTAATTTTCCAGAATGGCGATATCCCGCCGATAAATCCGCTTGTTGACTTAACCCAAAGGTTATCTATCCGGATCGCCTACGGTTTTAATATCGCTGTTTGCCTAATACACAAATCCCCGATCCCTTATAGAATATAATGCGATTTTGGTTGTTCTACGATTAGTGGACTGTATTACCTAAGATTATTTGAAATCAAAAGTGCGCAGATGACGAAAATACGTTCTGTTGTATAGTGATGTTTCCCATAGATAACATCAGGACATTTTATTTTCTTATCAGCTACGTTATAACCTGACAAAAAGGTAACATGTTCTCTTTCATCGAATAAAGTGACTTCTTTTCTGGATTTTCCAAACCCACACGTTTTTATTTTCGCTTCCCGATTTTTCCCATCTCTTTTATTACATAAGTCATAACACTTTCATCTTTCAATTAGTTATTAATTTGGGAAAACATTGTTCTGAACGTTCTTATATTACATTTCTGGGATTTTTAAGATTGATGTTGTACCAGTTCTATGGTATCATAGAATGGACCTGGACCAATATGGAGGGTTTTTTGGTTAACATTCTATATATACCTAATCAAATTTGCATTTTCTTCTCGATTATTCGCTTTGTAGAAACTGAAGTAATAGCTTGTCAATCGACTAGCAATAATAGAATCACTACTATCTGGTTAAATAATGTGTGGCTCAGCCTTTGGGATTTTATTTATAGGCCAAGCCGAGACCAGCTGGAATAGGTATGGAGTGAATGGAAAAAAGCACCCGATAAGGTAAATAAATAGCGTCTAAATTTAGATCACTATACTCAGAGCTCAAAGGAAACCAACGAGAATTCCAACGGTCCGGGTAAAAGCAATTGCGCATGAAGGCCGACGGCGTAGATTATACTCACCCCCTTCCTGTACTACATTTAGATACCCATTTAGGTACCCTGAATGACAATAATATTGTACATATTATGTACCTACCCTTTTCTGATCGATGGATGGATAATGTTTAAAAAATGTCAATATATGAGGCATTTATGAACGATCAAAATCTCCCCCGATAAATCGTTTCTTGAGATTTGCTCATAGCAGATATCACCATAATATGGTGATTTTCATATTATAAGAAATTGTATAGCACGATTTCACTTAGGATTTACCATCATATTTCGGACGCTCTTCACTGTTCTTTCTCATACCATGATATGGTACCATAATATTGTATACCTATTATACAATAAATCATATGAAGGCAATATACTAGTGGTTTTTTTACTGCCCAGTAGGCCACTCGAACTGTAAATAGGCCTGAAAATATTTGAGAACAAATCTTTCAAATTATATTTTCTCCTCCTAGTTTTTACTTGGGCAGAAAGTGGACAGACAAAACAGGGCAAAGTTACAACATTGCAGCTTTTTTTCTCTTTTCCGAAAAACAATTTTTCATGAACGAGGTTCATCAAAAAATGCCATTTTTAGGAACCTATAAATTATTTATTTAGGTAGGTACCTTGTAATATACATATTGGTAGATACATTACCGATTTAATAACGTGATAGATGGGACTGTATAACATGATAATGTAGGGTCGCACTATGATAAAATAATAGGTATATGAACCGACTTATCTACTTATGAGATAGGTATGAAGAAATTGTGCAATACGATAAATTATTGATTCGAAAAAAAGACTGATGGTCAAAGAATAGTACATTAAGTTCAAAATTGGTTTCGTCAGGTCCATAGAATTTTTATGAGAAATTAGGGAAAACATGTGAAACTCAAAATCACAAAAATACTCTTCAGTACCTGAGAAAAACTCAAAATTGTGACAAACTCAGAAATGAGAGCAACCCAAAATCATGAGAAACCTAAAATTATGAGTATCTCAAAACTACAAGAAAAATCATTTCGACCATAGTATCTATACTAGTTGAAAAACTTTCTAGGACCGCTTGCAACAGCTTTTGATCTAAGTATCGTTGAGGATACGGAATCGTTCCACAAGAGGGTGTTTCAAAATCGTAATTTCGAAAAATCGTTGGGTTCGAGGTAGCGATTTTATTAACTCAATTTTCGTATCCATCAGTACACTTTATTTTGAAATAGTCAAAATAAGTCAAACAGGGAAAAACGATAAAAATTTTATTTCGTTTACATTAACCGGCAGAAAGGGACGGAATACGAAACAGTTTCAACATCTGCCAGGTTTATGGCGACTTTATGCACCAGCGAGACGACGGGAAGGGGCGAATAGTTCGTTTGGCTCTAATGGCCTGTTAACTGGGGGCTAACTATGAACAAAAAAACTCCCGCTACGCGCGTTTTTATTCCATTTGAGAGGCCGGGCCGGCGTTGGTGACATTAAACCCTAAGCAGATGTGCCTTTTATTGAATTAGACACGATAGATCCGTCGTGGGTAATAAATTTTAAGGGAATTACGGAACTGTTAGGCGCCGTCTGCGTGACAGTCGTTTCGGTGGAAGACGGTAATAAACGATTTGTACGTTTGATCCTCGAGGTTTAACCAGAAATGGTCACGTGGCCGAACGTTGATCCGGGCGATGCCGACTGAACTGCGATGACTCAGAACTTCTGGAAGGGGTATCAGCGAAAAATAGGTAAAAATCTCTCTCACGCCCATCGACGAATACTTTCGGAAATTAATCGAATATTTTGAAAAGGCGTAAGTACAGCAGCCGACTTTCTCGGAATGAAAATAATCGAATAAATTCCCGTATGCGACTGGATATTAAATTAAATTTCGAAATAAATTCTCTGTCAACAGAATCTTTTTTTATCGAATTTTAACTAGACCTCATTTTATGGCCATGATAAATTCAATTTGTCACAAGTTGAGGGTGGAGGCGAGGAAGCCCATCATACTCTAAGTTTCTTTATTCATGAAAGCGCTTTCACCTCGTTGGGCCTCGTCAGGGTTTGACATTTTTATCAGGATTTTTCGCAGACATGGGGCAACTCGCCTGAAAGGCTGAGGGGATTTCATCGGTATTGTTTTGCGTTCAGTGAAAAATATATTGAACTCGATCTTTTAATAAATTATCACACATGTCAAGAACATGTCATTGAGCAAGATCGGTAAACATGTTCATCACTAAACGGAGCGAACTATATGTATTTTTTGCTAAAACGCAAAGAAAAAAAACCGACGAACCTCTCCTCAGAATGAACTTTACAGACAAATTTCCCTTTACCTGTTAAAAATGCTAAACAAATTTCAACTCCTGAAGAGGCCCAGCAGGGGGAAAGCGCTTGGATGAATAAAGAAAATGAGATTATGACGAGCTACCAATCTCTCTGTCTCACACACTCTTGATAAATTCATATTCTTGTCATTTTGTACACTCAATAAAGTGCCGGATTTTAAGCAGCAAAGAGCGAGATTCAACACTCTTTGCGAATCAAGAGAAATAAATTTTCAAAGATATAACTTTCTTGAGGTCGAATAAAATACTAATTCGGATGAAGCCTCCCTCACATCCGTAGCACCGTGATTCATTCACATTTCATTAACATTTCGTGGTTCGTGGGGGGGGGGAGTCGTTTAAAATTCCGCCGGCGTTTGAAGAATTCAGAACACGTAAAAGGAGAGGAAAAGAGGAAGCCCTGGAAAGGGGAGTCCATGTAGAATTCAACCCTCAACCCTTGGAAGGTCCGTGTAGCGGATGTTTATCACATAATAAGGAAAGAGCGGATCCTCACAAACTGTAGGAAATACGATAATTGCGATGAAGTTGGGTCTAGGGCGAGCAAGATTTATGTTGCGTCTCGGACGGATGAACAGGATCGAGGGTTATAGGCCAAGAACACGACAACCGTGATGTGGAGAGAATGAAACGAGGTTTTGAGAAAATTCTAAATGATACCCCGCAAAGATGAGGATATTTGAAAATACGGAATTCAACATGCAAACCTGAAGGTGAACAAATCGATACCTTAAAGCGCAAAGGGCATAATGAGAAAAATGCAAAATAAGTTTTTGATCAATTTACAAAAATAATAATTTCTCCCATAGTTTTCAATTTCATAAAAAAATTTGCTAAATAAAAATTGTTTGTCTGGCCAAGATCTACAACCTCGTTTAACCAGAACTTTGGTAGCACTTAACACTTCCAAGATAAACGCTCTTAAAATATTAGTCGTTTTTCTATTATATCGTTTTTTGGCCCCAAAAAACAGATAAAAGGATTATGATTCTTGGAGCGATCGATAGGTCCTGATGAGTAGATTCTTTCGACACCAAAATCTCAAAATTGATATTGGACATATGCCCTTTGCGTTTTGCGGTATCTAAATGAATGTGTATACAGAATTTTCAAGCGGGTACTTTTTAACGAATCGAGTTCAGATAAACTAAGATCCGATTGGATACCTACGATACAATGGATGGACGAACCGAGCCAATAAAATCAAGTGATTTAAAATTCGTAGAAGACACCAGACGACAATGCCCTTCATTTTCCTAGGAGAGCATATCCTTTGAACCCAACATCATTGATGCAGATACAGAACTAGACAACCCTAATTGGACGACGGACTAGATGAAAGAAAATGTACGTCCATGGGACTTTCGGTTCTCCTCATCCGGTCACCATATTTATCAGATCTAACAAGCAGGTCGAGATCTTTTTTCGACTGGCGAGGAATAGATCCGACAAAGTTAAACGTTTCGATAACGTCAAGAAATCTGGAATGATGATGGATTAGGAATTCCAGCCCAATTATTTTCTCGCTCGACAGAGGAGGGATGTTTAATTGTTGTCAAAAGGTTGTAACACACAGATTTTTAGCTCTTTATGGATGAACAGTCCATCATTTTCCAAACCCCCGAAGCAGCATTCGATTTTGGGCCAAAGCACCAACAATTCTTGGATCACAGCTATGGTGGTTTCACCAATAAACACTTTTGAGCAAAGCAGACTGCATGGAACAGTCGACTCATCAGCGGACCAAAACTCACTGAAACTTAAAAGTCGGCGCGCAGAAAAGAATTTTATTCGCGCTGTAACAGGCGCGGAGGCCGCCCATTTCTCAAACCTGACAGGGCAAAATTAGGGTAATTTGGGTGAAAAACCCCAGCAGAGGGTGAAACGTTTGATGCACGTGGTGCTGAGGCCCATTCGGACCACACTTTGCGAACACGCATTAGAGCGATGAGGCCAAAAAACCATAAGGTGACAAGTTGAAGTCATAATTTCTGAAATTCAAAGTAGGTTGAAATGGCAGACTGGCCGAGAGGCAGGAACCAAGGGGGGGGGGGTTCTCCTTGAAACTTTTCGAGTTATGGTCCTGGCATGTGGCCCACCGAATGCCTTCGGAACTGTCACCGGGGACCCTTTAGAATTTTTATTGACTTTCAGAGACCCGGAGATGGTGGAAGGCAGTAACTCATACACGACGAGGAAGTGAGAGAAGGTCGAACAGTGCGGGAGGGGTCAATTTGTTATCGTCCGGGCTGTAAATCACAGCAGGTGTACGTATAATAGGATAGCGGCAAAGGGAGGCAGAGAGTGCGCAGAGGATGGAAGAGATATCTTACCCGAAAACCTCTTTTCTCATCGAGCATAGAAAACCCGTATATACCAACAGTATGGCAAGTTAGTAACAGGATGCTCGTCTTGTTAAAATGTTTTTGTTGCCAACACAAGACGAATCCGAAGGGAAAAGATAAAAAGTCACAGTTGTCGGTGCTGTGGGTGGATCCACGACCTCACGGAAGCTTTTCCGTGACCGACGTTTAAACGATTCGTTACGACTTGGCCTCCGGGCCGAGAGAAGGATTTACGGTTCACCGTTCGTGAATGAATGGAAGGTCATTGAAATGAGACGACTCTGTGTACACAGATCGAACCGAACTGAACCCTCCCTGGCCACAATAAACATGTCAACTGGAGCCAGGTGATATTTCAAAACTGACAAAGACAGTTTGTGAACTGAGTTGCCCGACTGTCTAACTGGCGATATTAGCGTTTACAGTGCAGGTAGTGGTATTTTTGTCAGAGAAAAATCACTGTCCACGTCAAACCAGTGTGCACTGATAACACGCAGTACTGCCAGATTTCGGCACGCAAAAATTCGGAACCCACGATGAATTGGATTGTTCTAAAATCCAGAAAAACAAAAGCTCTACCTATACTTTGAATGAAACGTGAGGTGGGACGGAAAATTAAATGCCGGCACTGCGTAGGGAATATCCTTCGAGGAAGGCCGTGTGGGCGAAAGCGCTTAATGGTAAGAGCGAGTAGGACAAGAAACATGGTGATATCAACATGGAGATATCATACGACCTTATCCACCTCTTGCCTCACACGAGAAATCACGAAAAAGTATGTTTTAGTGCCTGTAGGTGGTAATTTCTGTTTTTCAACATTCAAACTCGAATTTCTCCATGAAGTCAACGAAAATCGAAAAGCCGACCATATCATTGATCAAAATTGTTTCTTCTATTTTAGATGTTTGAACCGCAATTGCGGAGTTAGTGATGGATTACGGCTGTACACTTGGCTTATAGGAAATTCAACAAGGAATTAAACCAGTGGTGCGTAGATAACACACAATACTTCCATATTTTGAAACGTAAAATTGTGACACAATTTGATCATATTTTGACTGCTTTTGAAAGTGTTTAGGTCAAAAATATCAAAAAATTCAGTATTAAAATTTTAAAATTCGCCCAAAATGAAAAAACGCCACATTTTCGGAATGTAAAAAATATCCACATATTCTGCAAGGTAAAACGAAGATTTTGAGACCAAGAACGCTCAAATCGGTTCATTTTTGCGGCCGGAAAAAATAAAATAGAAAACACTAAAAATGCAAATATCTCGGAAGTACTGTGCGTTATCCAAATTCCGATTAAACAGGGTGTTAGGTCTTGCCGAGACAAACATTTCAGTTCAAGAAATTTGATAAAAGGTTGAGAAATGAGGGAGATATGGCCATTTTTGTAAATGACCACAGACGGACACACGGACAGACGGACAGACGGACACACGGACTAACGGACACACGGACACACAGACACTTGTTCAGGAAGTGATTCTGAGTAAATGTGTATAAGAAAAAGTTTTTTCTGAGGCTCCGTTCCGATTCTCGATTTTAGGACGATCACAATACTTCCATTTACTCTGTAAATATGGAAGTAAAAACGTCCTCAAAAGTTTGAAGAAGTTCTTTCAAACCATGAAAATGTAGGTTTTTATGAAGCAAAGCGTGGTTTTTCAGGAAAACTTTCAAAAACTTGTATGTTAGGAACGAGTAGAGAAGCATTTGGCGGCAATTTGTACCACTTTTTGTCAAGTTTTATCCTATTTTTTACTCAAGTTCGGGGCACCATGGGTAGTTTCAATTCCACCCCCTTGCTTTTCGACGCTCCATCGCAATAATAAATCTCACAAACCGACCAAGGATTTCTCCGAATCGTCCCCAGCTATACAAAGGTGAGCTTGTTCAAAATTGGCGATTCTAGCGCATGACATGTGGTTCAGTACCAGTTGTGGCCTTGTCCAGTCGGAGCTAAGCTGTTTTCAAACATCGCCTCTTTGTCAATTTGACAGACGAAAAAGGGTCAGGAAGATTTGGGGCCGTCCCGGCCGAAAGGGTTCGGGGCTCTTAGGTACCCCAAAATATTTGCCCACCCCGGCCAGATTTCAATCTTGTTTGTTTACAACTGTGGCGCCTGAACGGCCGGTTTCACCAGTACTAACTCAGTGGTTGACCCTGTTTTTCCTGTCGGAAAACAATGAAAGCCGTTGCACATTGCGATCGTATCTCCCACCTATTGTCGATGAGCTAATAAACGACCGAAGAATCCTTTTGTCCTCCGAATATGACGAGACAGTACCGATTCTCATTGACGATAACAAAGTATTGAAACGATAAATTGTTCGTATTCCAGTTCGATGACATAGATTTGAATACAATGCCTCCGATCTACAGTTGGGTACCTACTTGTTCGATAGCATGCTGATTTGGCGTTGCGGCAAAACGACCGTACCTAAAATCGAAATCCCTCGACTCAATAATTGAGAGTGGATTCAATTGTGCGTGAGGGCGAACCAAAATAATTCAACCCAGCTCTTTCAAGCGCTCGTTCTTTTCCTGCTCGTTTGAAGCTTTTTCTTCAAATAATGTATTTCTCCGGATCTGTTGGTCGGTCATTTGAGTCTGAGCACCAGCGCAATCGTCAGAGCGAACCCAACTTTTCTTATTAGTGTCGTCCAAGTTTAAACTGCCTTTTCAAAATGTTAACTTCAAAAGACGTTAAGGAAAACGTTCGACCATGCGCGCACTGGACATGGGTCGTCTTGAAGCGCAGGCCATCAGTTTTTCCTTTTACGTCTCTTAATCACAGTTCATTTTCTTGACAATTTTCGTCTTCGAACCAAAAATGTCTTCTTTCTTTTTGACCGAGTTTGAGGAAAGCCACGAGGCGACAGAGAACATGAAGTTAATTGAGAGGTTGTTGGGAAGGTAATAAGCGGACTGAGCTGGTTTCCAGCTATGGAAATAAGTTCTTGGGCCATCTTGTGAGGCAAGGGAGGCAGTTAACGTTCTTCTCCGACCATGTGTAGTTGGTTGTTAGTCCAATTGTAACTTTGTACTTCGTTTCCTCGACGTCTTTCAATCTTACCAAGCTGACAATAATTATTTGACCGGAGACGCGAGCTATAATTAGTCGAGATTGCCTGCGTCGTAAGATAATTGACGTTTTTGCGTTTGACACCGGCGAGCCAACTGAACCGAGAATCGAGCCGAGGGCTAATTCCGTTGGAAACAGCGAAATAAAAACGGTCCTTTACGGAATTATAGTTTCTGTGAGGGAATCGCCTAAATATGAGATGGGTTCATCAGTGTATTTCGAACAAGGAGATGGTGTGGGGGATTGTCGGAAAATATTCCGATTTAGCTATTCGAAATGAGCTGATGCTTGTTATCAGAGGTATCTGTGCATAGGAAAATAGTGCATAGTTAAAAATGGAAAAATCAAGTTTTCTGTGATGGGCGCAGAATTCGACCCAGAATACTGCTATATTTTTGGTACGTAGCTTTTTGTCACAATTTGACTATATTTTGACCGCGGCATCGTGTGGAATTCTTCATCTTTGCTCTCAAACATGACGACACACATATAAAACCTTGCGGCAGGATTTGTAGGCGTTGGGGATGAACTAGAATCCTGGGATATTCATGGGCAACTTCAGTCCTGTATATGCTTCTAGGTAACAATGTTATATGGGGGTTTTCCGCAGGGTAGACTCAAACGATGCTTAAACATTGCACGTTGAAATCGGACAATGAACGTCGAGGTAAAGTTATCTGGAAGGCATGACCTAACACCATCGCTCCCAAGCCTTGGGACCAGATGAAGGCCTCGACACAGTGTAACCCGAGTTTGAATGGCTTTATAATTAAGTCAGTCGACGAGGAGTTCATTAAGGGACAATTTTCTCAGCTCGTCTACAGAGCAACCGACAGGACACAAAAAATCCAAATGGTCTTTTCTCTCAGTTTTTCGCCTTTTTTCCTCCACTGTCACCCCGTTCAGACATTCCCAGGGCCAGGGCTTCCAGTTTTTTCATAGCTCAATTTCCACCCTCGAGGGTATATTAACTGCGTTTTATCCGTCTCTCCGTCGCGTGTAATGAGGTGAGCAGCGGGATCGGGTTCATCGCGTTACTTAAAATACAATTACCACCATCCTCCTGTCCCGGCCCCTGGGAAGTCGCAACCTCTAAAGAAGAAATTAGTTGATGGCGCAACTTGGCCACAGAACCTTTTGTATTACGAAGCAGGGAAAAAAAGAAATTGAATCATCTCACAGGAGTTTTCGCACCTTGATTTCTTGTTGAGCTAATAGCCTTTGAGTGAAATTTTTTAGCAACTCATTAACTACTCGTAGACCGTACGGACTATTGCAACATTAATGCAACTCGGAGTCATTAGGTTGTTCCCGGCGAAAAGTCATTCGACTCAGGAAAACAACTGGGACTGCCTGAACGAACAGACCTTCATTCCCCCCTGAAATTCAAAAGTTGTCCAATATAAGATTGCAATTAGCTTCCTCAGTCTACAATATATGTTTCCAGTTCTTTAATGACGTTCATTCTAGCAATCAAGAGCAACCGAAAATCTTCAACTGAATTGAAGCCCAAAATGCTCGATGGATTATGTTCTAGTATAGCAATTTATTTAGGTATCGACTATTAACGCAACTGGTAATGGTCTCCACCCATACAGAAAGAACCATTCCATCACCAAATGGACCAGTTTCCTTTTTCCGATGAGGAGATTAGAACCGTCTGAACTGATGGGATGTGGGAATCGAAAAGGGAAGACGCCAGGGGGACATTCCTTGCCGCTCGGTTGGCCCCGAATAGAAGGTCCGTAATAAGAGCGACCACCAGAGGGAACTTCCAACCTTCCAAGTTGGAGGGAAAAGCCGCCCTTTTTGCTCTTGACACGTTGGGCTTGAGCCTGCAAACGAAAAGGCCAAGGGCTGGAGCCAAGTGGACAAGAAGGGACCTTGCCCTTATCACGGGCGTAAAAACCCGGCGACGCCGAGAGTACGTCCAGACCTTGGGAGGGGTTTCCTTTTCGTTAAACGCCTCAAAGGCGAAAATCCTTTGATCCTAAGGGGGTTGGTCGGTTTTTGAATTAAAGTTCGACCGTTGGTCACCAGACAGTTGAGCATTGTCAGCGCGTCACAATGAATTACACCTTGGATGAGCGGACTTGCCAGTGATTGGCCGGGATCGGAGGTTCAAAGCTTGGCAAACTTCGCGATTATCACCAAAAACCTAGGCCCGCAGCTTAACTTTAATCGAGTAACGGTGGGCATCGCGATGTTGCTCTAAATCCGAGATGATACGCGTATGTTGCTCTAAATCCGAGATGATTTGGATTATATTTTGATATCAGCTAAATCCGAGGTTCGTCCAGTTTCACGAAAATCGCCAATAAAAAGAAATGTTAAAAACTACTTTTCACTTCAATACTCCAAGAAACCCCGTCTCAACTATTCAATACGTTACGAATGACTGGAAAACTCGAAAACCGAGTTTTCAGCTTATCGACGGGCTTGATCTTCTAATACCTGCACGTCAGCCCCTTCAAGGTGGCCCACAAATACGTCACGTTCGTTTGAAATTTATTGGAGCAACCGCCTGTCACTGGGGACGTATCCTCAGGGCCAGAAGGATTAATCCTCTCGGTTTCCAAAGAGTTGAAGCTGTGCCAATGCCGATGGGTTTAGCCCTTGATTTTCACGGCGGATAGGTAATTAATCCTGTCGGCTTATCCACTTACTTTCCGCCTCGTTTCAAGTTTCGAATTCTCATCCTCCAAGGATGAAACTGTCCTTCCATATAATCCGCAGGAAATTGTTCATCCCCGAGATGCTTTCGAGAAAGTTCGAGGCCGCGATTGATCTTATTTAGGCTCGGGTGCGGAGTCAATCGGCAATTTTTTGTAGGTGCCAAAGACGTCAACGGAAAGTTTGGAAATGCAGTGCCTGCTGAGGAAACTGCTGTCAGTGCTGAAATGAGCGAGAATCGTCACGGCCATTTTGAGTTAGAAACTGGTCTAGATGACATAGCCAGGATCTAGATCGACCGCTGGAACATAGACCAACAGTGTTCTTGAACGTTGAACTATCGAAAATGCAAAATTGTAAGCAGTTGGATGATATTTTTACGTCGAATAATCTCTAGAGACAAGAAGAAATGACTGTAAAGTTTCTTAAATTTGACAAGTGAGATGCCCAGTGACAGATCGTCAGTATTGCTTGGGTATTGTATCCATCCCTGCTCTTAGGGATGGAGCATTAATTTCATTGACCCGAAGAGATGAACAATTAACCGGGGGAATCCATTTCGAAGATTTCTCAGGTGAACGCCTAACCGGCACGGAGGGTAAATTCAGCATCTTCGCAGATTAAAGTTGAGAAACGCGGTCGTGGACCATAATTAATGAGCAGTGCGGTTCCAGGGCACCTTTGTAACCCGAAGTGGCCGTTGCGCTGCGGTTCCACTGCCAAAGTCGAGAGGTTCCAGAGCCTCCAGGAGCGGAAGAGAAATCCCACAGTTGAAAGATGGGTGTTGTGTTTAGTTGAACAAACTTGAGAACGGAAGATAGAACCGGCGGTCGGGGAGGATGCTCTTTAATGTGGCCAGGAAGGAAGCTTAAGTGTGGCAAGGGGATCTTGTCGAACTTTCCCTAGCCCACTCTCCGGCACAGAGGAAGACAGAGAGAGCCTGATGAGGAAGATTATCTCGATTTGAGAGTGCGCGAAGGAGAGAAACAGGAGTTGTCGAGTGCTCGGAATCGCTTCTCGGGTCAATCGTTTGGGACAACGTCTCATTCGAGCGATATGGTCAAGTGTTAACCGCTTTAGAACTGATTTCGAGAGGGATAAACAGCTTCAAATTTTCAGATTGGGCCCCTGGCTAACGTCGTTTGGAGCCGAGAAACAAAGCAGGGCAGTAACATTTTTGAGGAGCAGGACAATAACATTTCGGTGGGACCAGGAAGCACTCCCACACTGATCTTCCGGAATTGGCACCGGTTTTTTGGCATGTACCCTGCATCAAGGCGTCATGCTATTACCATAAGCACAATAAGTACCTACAAGGAAAAGACCCCGGTAAAAGTCATAACAAAATGCTAAGAAAGCTCGATAATAAAGACCACTGATATTTAAACTCAAGTTAATGACAATAGACTCACCATTGAACAGTCGGAACTTTGCGGACATCCTTCTTCGTAGTCCGATTCTTTGGTGAACTGTAAAAAAGCAAACGTAAATTACATTATTCGAGTGTTTTGGAAGATCGGTATATGATATTGAACATCCCAAGGCTGTGGAATAAAATTGGCTCCTATTCGAACATGAATTACGCGATACTCTGAAGCAAGGCCCAACACCAAATTTAAATTAAACATTAAAACAATCAAATAAGCGGTGGAACTCATAAGGGTAACGCGATTGCAACATTTTATAATTTTGACTCCTATATACAGAGCTCATGGGGGCTTACGGATGCTAATTATAACACTGGCAACGTGTGCGCAGAGGGTGCGTGCATGCAAGCCGACTCCACACGCAATACCTAACTTCATTATACGCTTTATCGAACAAGCATCGGAAAAAGTAAGCAACTCAGGAGAAGTTGTGGGTTAAAATTAACGACCGACTCACAACACAATTACAATTATGAGGTTTTGGGGACAAAAAAAACGAGGGAATAAGCCGAGATCATAATGCAGTCGAGTCTAAACTAGTAGGTATTCTGCTACAAGGTAGAAGGACAGAACAGGTAAAAACTCATAATATACTCACATGCAAACACAAAATCAAACCCTAAATCAAACTCATCATCGAATTCCTAAACAAAATCAAACCCATAATCCCAAACCCAAACTCAACCCATAACAAGCTTATAATCGAACAAATACTCAAACTCATACCCAAACTCATATTCATAATAAACTCATACTCAAACTCATATTCAACCCCATAGTCAAACTCAAACTCATGATCAAAGTCATATACAAAACCATACTCATAAATTCATAATAAAACTCATAGTAAACCCATTACCAAACGCTTTATCAAACTCATATTCTACCATAATCAAACTCACATTCAAACTCAAAATCAATCCCATATTCGAACTCATATTCACATTCAATCTATGACACGTTCAAACTCATAATCAAAACGATGCCGAAACTAATATCCGAACTCATACTCGATCAAACTCATGATCAAATTTACTTAAACTCATATCAAACTCATAACAAGCTCATACTCAAAACTCATACTCAAATTCATTATCAAACTCCTATTCAACCGCATAATCAAACTCATTATCAAACTCAAACTCGAACCCATAACACATTCAAACTGAAAATCCTACCCATATTCAAAAGTCCGAAATATTCGAACGCATCACCAAACTCATACTAAAGTAATAGTTCTACAAAATTCATACTCATATTTGAACACATATTCAAACTTATGATCAAACTAATAATCCAACTCAAAATCGAAAACATGCTCAAACTCATCAGCGAATTCCTAATCAAACTCATAATGAAGATTATACTCCAAGTTATACCAAAACCATTCAAACTCATCATCTAACTTACAACTAATCTCATATTCAAACTCGTAATCCAACTCATACTCAAACTCACAATCAAACTAACTTTCAAAATCAAACCGATCTCATACTCGAAGTCATACACAAAACCATACTCAAACTCACATTCAAGCCCAAATCCAAACTCAAACTCATATTCAAACTCAAACTCTTACTCGAACCTGTACCCAAACACATAATCAAACTAGGACTCAAACTTGTAGTCAAACTCATATTCAAACTGAAAATCAAACTCAATCGAAATCAAACTCAAGCTCAAAACCAAACTCATATTCAAACTCACATGAGTATTAGTTCGAGATTTAATCATGAGTTTAGTATGAGTTTGATTATGGGTTGAACTTGAGTTTGAGTTTGAAAATGAGAATTTGATTATAGTTTCAATAACGTGTTTGGCTATGAGTTTGATACCTAATGTGGTCGAGTTTGAGGTTTTGTTATGAGCTCAACAACGAGTTTGGCTGTGAGTTTTTTTTAACAAGTTTGAGTTCGAGTTTGAATATGAGTTTGATTGTGAACTCGAATGTGAGTTTGATTTCGAATATGAGTGTGAGTATAAGTTTGAAGTTGAGGTTGATTATGAGTTTGATTTGATTATGAATGTGATTGAGCATGAGTTTGAGATTTAGTAAGAGTCTGAGTATGAGTTTGAACATGGGTTTGTTTATGATCATTGTGAGTTTGACTATTAGTTTGAGTTTGGGTACGAGTTTGAATTTTAGTATGAGTCTGAGGACGAGTTCGATTATGGGTTTAGGTAGGTGAGCGTTTTGTATGATCTTGATTATGAGTTTGAGTTTGATTGAGAGTTTTATCATGGTTTCGATTATCAATTTGAGTTTCTATAGGTATATGAGTTGGGATAAAAGTTTGATTTTGAGTTTGAGTTTCAGTGTGAGTCTGAGTATGAGTTTGAGATTGAATATGAGTTTGGGTATGGCGTTGTGTATGATTTTAGTCGAATGTTTTGATGATAAGTTTGAGTCTGATTGCGAGTTTTATTACGAGTTCGATAGTGAGTTTGGGTATGAGTCCGAATATGAGTTTGAGTTCGAGTTTGGATCTATGTTTATCATGAGTTTGAGTATGATTTTGTGTACTAATAGTTGAGTATGGGATTGATCATGAGCTTGAACCAGTGTTCGAGTGTGACTATGATTATGGGTTTCATTATGAGTTTGATTGCAAGTTCGATTATGAGTCTGAGTATGAGTTCGAGCTTAGAGTTTGATTATTAGGTAATTTGATTATGAGTACATTTATGAGTTGGACTATGATTTTCAGTATGAGTTTGAACTTGGATTGGATTTTTAGTTTGATTATGGATTAGGTTATGAGTTAGAATAAGAGTTTGGGTTTGAGTTACAGTCTGACTTTGATTATGAGTTTGAGTTTGTAAAGACCGATAATCATCAAATGTGCGTCATCAATCTTGAACAGCATCCGATGTCTACCGATGCTGCCAAATGATCTACACTTCATCTGTATTTGTAATACAAATCCCATTCTTTTCGCAGATAACGGAAAAACGGAAATATTCACACTCGATTCCCTTTCGCCGGATGATTTGTGGTTCGTATAAAACCCCGACGCCCGCTGAAAAATAGAATCGACGTTCATTCAACGCATTTCGGGCATCAGCTGGGCACCGATCTCATCCATCTCGCCACGTTCAAAGCGTCGGCTAAGGTGTCGGCCATCTTCATTTGTCATGACAAAGGTGAGCATTTTTTCAGGGTTTATCGGCTCAACAGCCATTTTTTCTGCGATGGATTCCGCATTATCACCGAATATGCGGACATAGTTGTTGGTATTCTTCTTTGCATTCAGACGCAAGAAAATTTGTAGGTAATTTTTTTCGCCGAGGAGCAGTTTTGGCTTAAACATTCCTATAATTTTGACCATATCACTCCGGATTTTCACAACAGAACGGATGGAGGCTGCCTGCATGATGCCCTCGGTTTGGGGATCTTAGGAAAGTGAATTATGCGGTAATCTGCGCAAATGCAATTACACGTTTGCATAGCCAAACGTTTAAGCAAGGGATTGCTTGCAGGGCGAACTGTAGATGCCTCGGGGTCTGAAATCCTTCCGCTGGATTTACCCTTGTGATCAACGGAGATCGGCTGGGGGGGTCTTTGGCCAGCAAGGTAGAAGTGTTGCCAGGGAATACAATCCAATTAGAGAGACCCTGAGCATCGAAGAAGGGACGCCGGGTCGGCCCGAGGCGAAAAGGCTGAGAACCGAAGCGGGGAAGCCGAGGGAGAAGGAGAGGTCCCTAGGAATAAAAAGTGCTGAGTAGATCCTGAAAGGAAATGAGGACATAACGCTATTAAGGAGGAGGCGGGCAATCAGGACCTCCTTGGACCTTGGGGGACTTTGTCGCCGTCTCTGTCTGACAACTTGCCGCCGTATCTCCGTCTTTACCGGCCTAAAACCATCAGGGGAGATCTGTCGCAACGTCTTATCTCGGATAATTCATCTTAGATTAGAGATCGGCTTGGCAGCAGCGGCGCGGCGGCGCTGCTTCGATGTACGGCTGAATGGTCCACAACTGAGGAGGAGAGTCGAAACAGAAGGAGGAGGACAGGCGAATTGAGTCGACGTTATTCGACCGAGCCAGAATCATCTGCATTGCCTTTATTGCGGCAGAAATTTCACTTCAATAGCCTGAAGGGAAATGAAGATCACAATCTCACACAGCCAGTTCAAGTACTATAACTAGGTACTTGGACCTTTTGAGGAAACTGCAAATTAGGTACAAAGGAGCAATGCAGAATTTACTTAACGTTCTCCGCAATGAAGAATAACATCCGCTTAAATCTATTATGAAGCTCTGATCCGAAGCTTACCTACTTCGTAAATATGGAAACAAATAATCAGAATTCAGAAATAGCCAATTCAGGGCCTCAATATCCCTAAAAATCGTTCGGCTCGATTTAATCGATTTTGAGAACCACAGAGGAGTGATAGCTAACGAAAAGGCTCCATTGAAAGGGGAGCAATAACACTAAAAGATGACAATGTACGATGAAGGTGAGCAAGTTGATGGGTTTCCTATCTGTCAATCTATCACATCATGTCAGCAAGAATGATTGATCGCCAAAGCTCTCAGTGACGGCGATGCTGAAAATGAAGACGGGCAAAGGCAATTGATAAATATGCTCCAGCTTTTATGCTCTTGAGACACAATTGCGAGAACACCTCAGGCAAAAATCATTCTGGCCCATTGAAAGGGAAAATACTGGACAAAATTTTATGTTCAGCTAATATATGTTGCGGCATTGTGTCGACTATAATTTAAAAAAAAGAATAACCTCGCAAAACCGTTACAGGCATATGACAAACCGTGGAATGCAGTACGATAATAAATCAACATGCAGGTGCAAAAATTGGACAAAATAGCCTTCGATTGATTGGCGTCACGAGCTTGCATTCCGAACAAACACACGATGAATAACAAAATACTGGAAGCTGTTGGAGCAGGCGCATTCGAAGCCGAGAGGCGAGCTATTCAAGTCGCGCGTGTCCGCTCCGAGGGATTGTGTTCCGGTTGGCATCCTGGAATTACACGGTAGCTGCCCCGATGCCGAGATAATGACGCCATTAGACGAGATGTTCAACACTGCTATGAGGTCTTGATTTCAATAAAAATGGGCCTCCAGCCACCGTCGTATGCATAGTTGGTAAGATTGGAAGCCGCCTAAGGAAAGTACGTAAGGAACCCCCTTGCAGCGCCGAAGAAAAGGATCTACAACCCGCTAGATTGCTACTTCAGGCGGGGCGGTGGGGACGGTTTATTGACAAACTAAATTTATCCGATATCCGAAGAAGTACCCGATACCCATTGCCAGTGAGATTTTTACATAGAAATTTGTTGTAAATACCACCTTGGTGCAGTTTATCTGAAGCTTCCTTTGATAAATCCTTCGGGTTGATAAATTTTGTCAATAAACCGGCCCCAAGTGCCTAAAAATAAGATTTTTGACGATCTGTCTGAAATTTCCCGTGAATATTTTCTATATTCCGATAGCACGAAGTAATACCTATGTTTCATGTTTTGTTTTTGGCGGTTTTTAAAATTTGCATAATGAGTTTCTTGACATTTTTTATCCCTTCAAAGTAGTCAAAATATAATCAAATTGTGTCGAAGATTTACGTATCAAAATATGGAAGTATTGCGTTTTTCACTATTTTCAGTATTGTATGGGTTTTTCACTGATATGAGATGAATTTTCAATCCTTACCTCTTTGGCTAAATTTGAAAGAGGGTAAAATTACCATGCTCAGACTAAAACTGACATCCAGAAATTATGTTGACATGTACTAAGTAACCATTATCGATGATAAGATTTTCCTATTTTAGAATCGGTCACTAGAACACAATCTCAAGACTGAACGGTCAAGTTGGCGGAACAGTAATTAGCGGGCCGTTGCGTGCGAAATAACGGGTGTTAGCCCTGAGGCTCATAAAGTTAGTTGTGTAGTCTACCGAGTTGCAAGCCGGAGTGAGCACAGGGACCGGTCTACTTGATGAAAGCAAATCATCAACATCATCATGGTTTCAATATTCCTATATACCACCTTAAAGCGCAAAGGGCATACGTCCATAAATGGCATAATGAAAAAAAAGCAAAATAAGTCAATTTACAAAATCAATTCACAAAAATAAAGATTTCTCCCATAGTTTTCAAATCCATGAAAAAATTCGCTAAATAAAAAATGTTTGTCTGGTCAACATCTACAACCTCGTTTAACCAGAACTTTGGTAGCACTTCACACTTCCAAGATAAACGCTCTTTGAATATTTGTCGTTTTTATTCTATAGTTTTTTGGCCCCAAAAATAGATGAAAGGATCATGATTCTTGGAGCGATCGATAGGTCCTGACGAGTAGATACTTTCAGTACCGAAATCTCAAAATCGATATTTTGGGACATATGCTCTTTGTGCTTTAAGGTATCGATATTTTCGATTAAGACTTGACGTTTTGTAAAGGAACAAAATTACCTATAGGACCATCATTTTTTCTAGATTAGTATAAATCCTCTATTTACTGGCCCAGTTTTCATATCTTTTCTTCTCCATCCACCAACGATTGGGAGTAGAGTCGAGAAAACCAACGAAGTAAACGCTAGCGTACAAATTAATTAACAAATGAATTCCAAAGTTAGCAACCGCTACGGAAAGACCATTGCCGATCATACGCGAACTTGAAACAGCCAGACATCAATCGACGTTTGAAGTTGAATAATCGAACTTTACGATCGAGCCGAACCGAAAACCTTCGTCTGGTTTCAGAGGCTAACAACTTTTGATTCAATCCAACGTAAGCCCAGTAAACGCAACAGGTGAGGTCGGGTCGCTCCATTTTCAGTTGTGCAACGAAAACCGAGATATGGCAAAATTGGAGAAACATTCGCAATATAGCCAGCCAAACTCTGATGAGCTTCATTTTGACAAATCTTCAAAACGGCTCTAGGTACATGATATATGATTATGAAATTTGGCATGAAGATTGGAATGAGACCGCGCAGCATCCGTACGGATTCTAGGTGCCCCGAAATGGGAAATGAAATACACTGTACTTTATTTCCTTAAGGAATTTTCGCCCGTTCGGCCTTTTTCAAATTTTCATTTTCCTGAAAGAATTTATTTATAATGAATACCTGATAAAAGATTTTGTCCCTGCAAAACTCTGCGCGTCAACAATTTAAAATGGTATTTTATATTAGGTATCCCAATTACCTAATATAAAATACCCAAAATTGGAGTAAGAAGTCTTCTCAAATGAGTATAAGCAATTGTAGGTGCACCACGCATACGCAGTTGAAAGGTTTGGTAGGCAACACCCCAGCGACGCCGTCCAAGGCACGAAATTCATTTTTGCAAGCGTCTTCGTGATATTCGCACTATATTTGCATCGAAGAAGAATGGAGCCAAGAAGATCCTGAAGAATGATGCCAATGAAATTTCGATTTTTCTGACTTCCATACATAGCGTTGCTACGCCTGGTAGATAATCCTGTATGAACACGGAGGATTCGACTTTTTGGCCAGGTAATAAACCCTGCGTCTTCATTATGTGAAGATCCTCCAGCGGTGTGGAGACGGAGGCGCCGTCGGCTGGGGCCTTTCAGAAGCAAGGCGAACGACCCTCCACCCCCCGAGGGCCCGGTCATCAGATCGCCGCCTCGGGGCCTGTCTTCTTGTGCCTAGTATCTTCCATCTGATGCCACCCCCTTCCACTCGCATCAAACAGCCGTGCCAAGACCTCCCCGAGTTTCGTCTTTTTTCGCTTTTCCCTCCGTTCCGCCGCATTTCCAGCCCCGCTCCTCGTCTTTTGCTACCGTTTCGTCTTCTGGCCTGTAATTAATTTTCGAACCTCCGCGACCGGCTGGGCCTATTCACTTTCCCTTTCTATCAAAGCGAGGAAAGGGAAAAATGCCGGGACTTGGAGCTAAGGGCGGAACTTCTTTTAAAGCGCTTTCCAGACTTCGCCGACAGCGGGGCTCGCAGTTTTAGCTGGTAAAAGGGCCTTGTTAAGCGTAACAAGCAAAATGACTCTTATCAAATTGCCTGGCCCAGATAAGCAGAGGCTGAAAAAGATCGATTTCCGGGCTCTGTTGCTAAAAGTTTTGGGACATCGCCAATGCTCCGTCTGACCCAGAAATTCGGAATCCCACGAAATTGGTATGGATCCTGTTCAAGGTTTTGCGAAATCATGGGCGCCTGTGCAATGACGTAAACATCGAATTTCGGCAACTGCCATTGGGTTGAAGTGAATAATCAGTTTAATGGTGTATCCATCCGAAATAAATTAAAATAATCGGTTGTGATATAGCCAGTTGAGTTTGCTCTCATTGCCTTGCTAGCCCAATAGCATTTTGCGGGCCGTGTCATTAACTGACGGGTTTAACATGGTACTGGATTCCTGGGTATGGATACAGGAAACCTCCACGTCTTGAATTACAGACTACCTACGTTGTCAGTATGAATGGTGTTCCAATAAAAACAATGCAGCTTAACAATTGAATTTGGTTCTTGAATTGCTATGCCCTACATCAGAAGTTCTATACGACCTTACGGGCAATGAAGTTCAGAAAAACACTCTCGAAAGCGACTTTACTCGAGAACACTTCACGTTAGGAATTGCGAGATTAGGGAAGGTATTTAAGGCGGAGATGCAGTAACTGGGCCCATAACCGGGTGGAAAGATGCTTTAAAGACAACATTCTGCCTGTATATCCACTTCATCATGGGAACGGGAAACGCTATTAAAACGCTTCGTAGCATTCAATGCCGGCAAGAAAATCTTATTCGAGCTCCATTCGCCTCATTTTACGTCCCGCCGAAGAAACGTTAAATTGTGATGAAAAGATCCCTCTTTGCCAACGTTGATGGCGTCCGCTGTCGGGGGTTCTTCTTGGAAATCGAGGGTTTGCCGCTGCTCCCTACTTGGAACGTATTTCATCAGAAGGTACCTATGTTTCACCCGAAATGACTACAATTATTATCGAAATCCAAAATTAGTAGTAGGTAGGAAAGTGCATGTTTTAGAAGAGCGCGTTTTCATGCGTCTAAATGCGTTTTTGCGGCCAGAATGTGTGCGTATCGGAAGTACTGTAAGTAATTTAAATTCCAGTTAAACATTTATCTTAAGCTCCGATCCGATTTTCGATTTCAGGACGATTACAATGCTCCCATTCACTTTGTAAATATGGAAGTAAAAAGACTAAAGAAAATGGAAGAAGGATTTTTTATAGTCAAATAATAATTATAAAAAAAAATAATAAAAAAAAAAATAAAATAATAATTATTCGCGTCATTCTGGTCTGTTCATCTAGAATCAACTATGCAGTAATGAGAACAGATGAAAATCAAAATCGATCTATAATTCCTCAAACAGTTTTCAAACGATTGGAGGTAGGTAAAAGGAGAAAGAAACATGGAATGACGGACGGTTCTTGATTTCATTAGAGATAACAGCGTTTCGAACTGAATTGTGTATTTAGATAAAATGGCGTGACTTGGCAGCAAAGGCGATATAGGTTCGAAATAAAATTGGGCTACACGCTAAGGTTGGAACCGCCATTAGGACTTGGGCGGTGTTTCTGAATGTCATTATGAATACGAACGGAGCACTTTTTTGATAAGGGCTCTGAAGGAAATTACACGTTCGCTGAATAACTTCATCGTCCGAAATCGCGAGCGAAACGACCCTTTTATTATTAAATTGGGAAAGGACGCTTTCTAAAAGATGCCAACCAATTTGGTAAGGCAATTGTGATATTGGACACTTCTTTATTCGTATTGAAGAAGCTAATTCGACGAATGGTGAGAATATTTTTCTTTAATGCATTATTCATTCACCTACTACTTGATAAGTAATAAGCTGTTATTTGAATTTGAATTTGAAGCTGTTACTTGAATTTGAACCAGGAGGGTAAGCGTGAGCATTAGTAGGTGAATTGAGCGTGTTCATAAGTAGGTATCATTGATGTGGCGTTACCTACCAAACCTGCCTACCCCATGCCTACATTCGCGTTCATGGAACAAGCCCAAGAGATGTGAGCTATTAGGTACGCTTTTTGGTTCACGATCGGTCGATATTAGATACGATGGAGTCACCTAATTTTTGGCAAAATTATTTCGATCTGAAAACTGAAAAAGATGATCTGGAGTTTCGGACTCATCGCAGTTTCGCCTTTGCAGATAACCCCAGTCAAAAAAGCTCATACCGAACTCAAGAAACTCGATTTACGTCAAATTCTGTATGAATTTCAAGTACTTCAATGCATATAACCATAGTAAGAAAATATACAATCGATAAAATTGTAACCGTTGAGGAAAATTCGGAGCATTTTTGCCGTCCATGGGCTGGGAATAAGATTGAGCGATTATCCTGCCAAATCGTTTTCCGTTTCGGACAAAACGAAAGATGAAAACTTGAGATGTTTCGCGGAGTTTTGACAGAGATATGCGGTTTCCGGGGGCGGTTGCGGGCCCGAGTTGCGAAACGGCGGAGAGACACGAGAACGAGAGAATTCGCGGCCGGGGCGGAGGCGGGGGTGGCCCGAGCAACCTCCTTCTACTTTATTGATTGTCTGATATTGGGCAAGGTCAGGGACTCCGCCAGAGCGAGAGCAGAGGCAGGAGCAGCGACAGCAGTCGGAGCAACAGAGACGCCCGGGCAGGACCGAGGAGCTGCCTCGCTCCAACCTCCTGGGCAGCTTCGACTTTTGGTCCATTATTTTTTGAAAACAGTTCGATCCGGATGCAACTACTGTCGATTTTCCGGCACGGGTGGCTACCCCTACCAACTGAATCAAGGATTCAAAAAAACATCAGCTCGTGGCACCATTTCGAGCAACAATCTTGGGCGTATCTTCAAAATAGAGGGTGTCCAGAACTTGGTGTGAAATTTTTTAAAATGAAACTAGACTGAAAATGTAACAAAACGCCACCGACTCCATCTTCCCTATCTCATCCCGTTTCCAAGATACGATTTTTTAAATTTTTTTTTCAGAAAAACCACATTTTGCATAACAAAAACCCCCATTTTTTCAAATTTAAACATTTTGTGGACATTTTTGGATTGAACATAAAATTTCCCATATGCCAAGCTAACAATCGTAATCCAAAAACTAACTCTTATTACCGTTCAAACGCCAAAAATAAAAAACATATTTTTCCTAAAAATTCTTGTACGCTAACAGCATTTCAAAAAAAGTGCTAGAAACGGTCAAATTTCAGACAAACATGCCCATTAAATCAGCTTTTAAATAATATGGTAAACTGTGCGATTCGATTTCATGAAGAAATTCGAGTTCAATTGCGGAAAAACAATACCTACCCTGTTTCCTATAGGAAATCTTTGACGTTTGAACCGCGATCGGTACCTAAGAGTTAGTTTATCTTGAGGATGATACAGTTGGCGAATAGGAAGTTTAACCCTGGATTTAAAAATGGCCTTGAGAGTAAAAAAAGTGGTTTTGAACCGATATAATATGGGTTTTTGTGATGCCAAGTGCGGATTTTCTGAAAAAACCTTTTAAAAATCGTTTCTTAGGAACAGGTCGGGACAGGGAAATGCGGTTGTCGACGTTTTGTTCCATTTTTGATCTAGTTTCACACTCAAAATGTCCTATTTCGGGACATCCTGAGCATGGTAAGAGCTAAGTAATATTTCGATCAGATCTCAATTTTTGATAAAATAATGGTTTGAGCTCTATGGGTAGTATTTGAGCCGTAGATCCATCAAGTTAGTCGTATTCCTCCGTTTTCGTCTCATATCTTCTCTGTGGCGATGTCCAATAACCTGTAAGTCAAAACCTTCCAGAGGTGTTGCAAAAACTAGCACTCATTTTTGGTACCCTGACAAATTTCTGGATTTGGACTTACAAGGATTTACACTTTTACTATCGATATAGAGCTGAACTCTCGACCTAGCGATAATCGTGGGGTGAGAAAATATCGAAGCACATTGCTACAACTGCACAGAAGCGTAATACGCATGTCACAGGTCGCATGTCCCACAGTCCCATAATTCCCAGGTGGTAAAATACCGTTCCTTGATCACTCAATCGTCGCATATCAGAGAGACTGCATAATGGAACGTGCTGCTTTGATCTCGCCATTTAATCAGCGATATTCGCCTCCCTTTTATAGGTAATAGCCGGTTCTGAGAAATGTCCACCGGCATTGTTCATCGAGCCCGACTATTATATGAGAATGACCGATGACAGCCCAAAGGCTGGACGTCGGTCGATTCCGTTTAATCGTTTCAGTTTCGACGTCCGTCCGCTCGCCGTTAAAACTAATTATCCCCCGTTTGATTTTCGCTCGGCAACCTGTGACCTTTTCAACTTGCAAACAAATATCAACGACGATTATTGACAGCCGGGTCGACCCGACGCCACCCCGACTCTCATCCGCTGTGGAACATCAGCAGGTTATGGGCCCGACGGTTTTGCGGTGGCCCGACTGACCTGTTGATTACCGATCAATCATTCACGGCGAACACAACAGAACCGGTGTCCTCTGCTGTTCAATATTTGACGATGCTTTCCACTTTCCGGTACGACAGGTAACCCGGAGTAAAAATATACTCTGACAGCGTCGCTCTTTTCGGCATTACTCGCGGTCGCGTTTAACAAACCTCCAACAGCGATGGACTGAATTTTGCAGGACGGTTTCCCCGTTAACGGCGACTCGGCCATAAATTACGATTTAACTCGAAATTTACAATACGATCACCCAAAATTGATTATACGTTTAAACTAAAACGAGGGCAAAAACGCAACGCATAAAACGGGGGTCAAAGCATTCCATGGGATTCCTATAAAGGGTGCCTTCCGCAGGTCAAAAATGTAGAAAAATGTTTTACCTACTAGTCATTTCCAACGATTGCTCATTCTTTCCTAGTCCGATGAAAACCGTTTGGCTAAAAAGCCTTTTCTAACTTTTTGCTCACTAAAATGGATGTAGCTCCTTCAATTTTTGAGAGAATCATCAATTTTGAAAATATCGTTATTAAGCTCGCATATTATATGTTATAAAAGCTCTTTAGAAATCAAACCTTTCCATTATAGGTACTAGGTATTATGACCTAATACCTTGTAATACATAATACATTGTATCCTACACTTTAAGATGAGTTGTGCAAAATGAGTTTTTACTGTGAAAAAAATGGTCTCACTTTGAAGCACGTTAATTTTTCATAATAGAAATTCGCTCTGAATTTGGGGCCATTTGATTTTGAAAAAGTCGATTTTTTCCCCGCATTTTTCCAAAGAGTGCGTTCTGAAGAGTACAAAAACTGTTGATAAAAATCTGGTCGAAAAAAAAAACGAAATTTTATTGGATATTAAATTGAAATTATTTTATAAGTTTATCCAACACAGTCCTAAAATCCTACAGGTAGACAAAAACATTTATTACTTCCATATTTACAGAGTAAATGGAAGTATTGTGATCGTCCTAAAATCGAGAATCGGAACGGAGCTTCAGAAAAAACTTTTTCTTATACAAATTTACTCAGAATCACTTCCTGAACAAGTGTCTGTGTGTCCGTGTGTCCGTCTGTCCGTGTGCCCGTCTGTCCGTCTGTGGTCATTTACAAAAATGGCCATAACTCCCTCATTTCTCAACCTTTTTTCAAATTTCTTGAACTGAAATGTTTGTCTCGGCAAGACCTAACACCCTGTTTAATCGGAATTTGGATAACGCACAGTACTTCCGATATATTTGCATTTTTAGTGTTTTCTATTTTATTTTTTTCCGGCCACAAAAATGAACCGATTTGAGCGTTCTTGGTCTCAAAATCTTCGTTTTACCTTGCAGAATATGTGGCTATTTTTTATATTCCAAAAATGTAGCGAATTTATTTTTTTTGCGAATTTTAAAATTTGCATAGTGAATTTTTTGATATTTTTGACCTAAATACCCTTAAAAACAGTCAAAATATGATCAAATTTTTTCAAATATGTATGTTTCAAAATATGGAAGTATTGTGTGTTATCTACGCACCACTGGTTTTTATATTCCAAAGAATATCTCATCAGGGTAGCCAACTCTCGCCTGATTAAGCGATATATTCTTCTCTCACATTCGTTTTTGGACAACATTCCGAACTGCGATTTACTACGCCAACCATCTCATCCGAATTGAATCATATATTTATATTCTGATATAACTCACTCGGCTATAATGGAAATAAGTGGTTTATTCCCTCGGTCCTATATTGACCCTTGCCTTATTACCATGGGCCGGTACCTTCTCGGTCGTTTTGAATTCCGACGAACGCTCTCAAGTCATCGGCGAGCCACCGGCCCAAGGTGGAAACTATAAAAATGAATTAAACCAATCGGGTTACCTGGACTTCCTACCTGAGCAGCGGACGGGTTCTAAAATCTATAAGCATTTTACATTAAAGCGCATCACGTGGGTAGTTAAGTGGTCGGGGCAGAGTGAGGTAAGTAACTACCGCAGGGGTTTTGAATATTCATACGGAGAAGCCGGTTGTTAGGTTAGAAATGGTTGCATCCAGGGGCGTTCGCGGTAATAGATATTCGATGACCGTGACGTCCGGTAGAACGTTTATACTGCCTGTAATTCATTTCGGTTCATTCATTTTTTCCGTACTCTTTTTATAACGAAACTGTTTGTTTTTTTGATTCCTGCAGTTTGATTTATCTACCAGCTACGTCAGTGGGCTCTTCGGGCTTCGTAATTAATTGAAGTCCATTATTTATGCGCCTGCTTTCTAGGGAGGTTATTCGTAAAATGTTACGTACCAGATTGATTTCAGTTTTCGGGCGCATTCGAACAAATCATTGGTCACGCGGTTTCTGGGTAGTGTTGCCTGAAGGCAGAGTCAAATAAATTATTGTCAGCAATACTTGAAAAATCAACGATTTACGGCCCGCGGTAGTGGAAGGAGAAAATTCCTGAATACTTTCCGAAAATCCGACATTCTTTTACGACTCTGGAAACGCGATGAGGAATCACGAGGTGGTAATCACGTGATTTGAATATGCTTTGATTGATTCACAGCTGCCCTGATTCGCTGTTTCGAATTCAGCCAAGTCCGCGAGAGGCCTCATCACCTGAATATCTTAGTCAATAGCAAACGGAAGCCACCGGCTGCGGTAGCAATTGGTAGTCACTGGGCGTCACTATTGATCAAACCCAGGTATAGCCTATAGCCCTTCGTTCCTGTTAGTCGACCAACCTTAGAGACCGCGATTGTCTCAACATCAATGAGACAATGTCGAGGATGGAGAATGGAATTGACTCACGTATCGAGGGATGGGGAGGTTTTACGAGCCCAACTGGCGTAAAAAACTTCGGTTATAGGCGCACGACCTTCGTCTACTTTCGGGCGAAGAAATCTTAACTGCGAGCCATAAAACGGGAATCGCGGACTTGGGAAATAAAGAATGTAATAATCGAGATTCTGGCATTCAGTTTAGCTGAAGCAGCCAAGATGAAGAAACGAAAAAAACCCCGAAGACTCTCATGAAGAACTCAAAACGCGACAGCGCTTTATGGGGGCACAGATTTCGTTTTTCAAGAGTCGAAAGTTGAAAATGAAGAGCAGAGCCTAGTTTTTGGGAGAAGATAAACCGTCAATTCTCAGGAGACAGTGTAGGCTCTGAATCGGGGGATTCCCATCAAGACAGTTTTTGTGATGCTAAACCGACGATGATTTGGCAACATGTCTTAAGAAGTTTTGAGCAACTTCACAAGAGAGCAAAAAACGTGTCTGCAGTCAATAAACGTATAGCGATTTTCTCCTATTTTAAGGCTACCAACGTAAAAAATAAGTACACCAATCGATTCGGCATGAAATTTTACATCGATATAGCCCCTTAACTCAATATGCCCAAATATAGTCATACGACTTGTTGCCAAATCACTGTCGAAATGCGGTTTTTTGAAAAAATATAATTTATCAAATCGATGAGTTTCGGTGGGCTTCGCAAGCTTAGGTTTCAAGAAGCTCATATGAATAGAGACAATGGTTTGAACGTGAGATGGTAAAATCCCTCAAGGGTGCCAAATCTTGTCAATAATGTTTTTACCTCCTCAAGAGATTTGGCCGAAAACTCCAATTGTTCTGGTCTCAACTGAATCCTAGAAACTAACTCCCTGAAAAACGATCCTGCTTTTAGAAGAGAACAACCATGCCAGTATAGATAATGCTCTAAATCTGTTGAAATAGGAGTGGCTGTATCCAGTTTCGAAGGCCCTGCACAACATGAACAAAGCAGGTAGCCTTTGTATGAGAGACCCTCGCAGTCGGAAACAGACCCGAAGACGTTCTAAAGTCATCTTTTGTCGAGTCGTGAATGGAAAATAGGCCAATTCGAAAAGAAAATATCAAATTACTGGAAGATGTTACGAGTTGATTAGGGATGTACAACCGAGGCAAGGTAACTCGAACATTTGCAGAAAGATTCCTCTTTAGAAAATACAGGCAATATTTTTCTCGAATGGTTCCACCAGAAATTCGCTCATTCGAATAAAGCACTTGAATTTTAATCGTTCTTTTACAACAACTATGAATGTCCTAACCATGTCGACCCTTAATGGACCTCATCATTTTTTTCTGACACCACGTGCCTAATCATTTTTTTAAAGACTTAGATTTTTAAGGGCGAATCTTGTTAGGCGGCACAGGTGCCACTAGCTAGTGACTTGTTGACTGGTCATAGGTGCTATGTCGTCGAGCAGGTGATCCAGCTCGCGCCTTTGCATCACAATTCAACTTCATATTCATAAAGTTTTTATCGCCTGCTTAATGCACTTCAGCTATTATGGAAAACCCGAGGGGCAAACAACTGTTCAACGTCGTTATAGTAGTTTTTGCCCACGATCGAGGGTCCTTGTATCCCCCATGTTTTTTCAGAAGATACCCTCATATTTTGTCAGCCCGTATTATCGACTTCGAGGACTATCACTCTTTCAACTCCCCGTGATTCGAAGTATCAACAATTGATTATTCTCAGCATACCCTCGATTGTAATGGAATAATCGAAGGATAACAATTGTGATGTGGTAGTTTTTTGGTAGCGCCAGCGACCACTTGAAATTCACCTGATTAAGGTTTTCTCGATGATGATTTTTGAACCAACTTGCCTAAAACCATGATGTATGACGAACCAAACATGCCAGCATACATTGACCAACGAATCGGGAAGAACACACTTGAATATTGATAATTTTACATTAAATTCAATTATACCTAATAATTAGGTCAATTATTGACAATTTTCCAAAGAGGTTCCAAAGAAATCCTCCAAGAAAATTGCAATTTTTTTCATTTCCACGAGTGAGAAGAATGTTTTTCTGACAACTCGTATACAAAATTATCGATTTATCAATGGAGGGATCCGAACAAAAACGAAAGGGGGACAAAGGCTCAAGGACAGACAAGGTTCAGGTATGACGTTGGAACCAGCCGAGTCGGTCACGGGAAACACCTGAAAAATAAAAGCTCAAACCGAAGAGCAGACAAGAAATAACCATTAGCGGTAGACGATCCGAGCGGAAGAGCTTCAGATAGGCTTCCATCACTGATTCCCCGCTTCTGAAGAGGTAGTCACTCCCGTGGTAAGATCAGTCTTCCTTCTTACCATGCCTTTATACACCGCAGACGTTTTTTAACCTGTCCGTCTCGAAAAAAAGAAGGACCCCTTAATTATGGGCGGGTAGTGTCTGCCAGAGGTTCTGATAGTCTGGACCTAATCTTCGCGTCCGAGAATCGGACACCGGCACGTCTTGTAAACGAACGACGGTCTACCGGTTGACTACCGTGTCTACGGATAGACAACTCGCCGGACAGGCGACCTGCCTAGGCACGATTTGTGAAATAGCTCGAATCCGATAAGATGATGAATTGATATCTGTCTGAGATATATTCGATAAGTCGATGTGAAACATGAATTAATCGTTTTGACCACTGCCGGGTCAAACTCATGGCAAAAATCTAAACACCCGATTTCAACTCACAAAACTAAAAAAGAAAAAAATTTCGATTATCGAAGAAAGAATTACTACACCAACATACAAGAATAACTCGATTAAAATCGGTTTTTAACAATCCCTGATGAGAAACTTTCGCAGCATTCTCGCCTATTTCATCCAAGAACGAAAATACCCAGCCAGGAGAATATGCGAGACCAAATTCTCCCGGATGAGATAAACGTTCCAGGAAATACCGTATCAGCACTCCTGACGAGATAAATTCAGAATTATTCATTTAGACGAACTATGAAACAGCCGATTTGTTTTACCGAAATGTAAGAATTCAAAACCGGTCTCAAAACTCTGGATAACGGCTCCGAACCGTGAAATTCGCTCAATTAATAGTACGATCTTACTCGAATGTAGTCCAGAATTCTAACGGATGTGTGTCTCACCTGGAAAAGAGGAAGAAAAAATTAGGTACAAGCTGATGGGATATGCGAGATTTTTGTGTCCAATTTATAATCAGGAAATGGTAAAAATCACACAGGCGTGCAAAAGGAAAGGAAAATATTACACGGTAAAAACGACGGCATCTCCTCGCATATTATATTACAATAATATTTTATCCCGCTCGAATATTTGGAAGGCTATCGTGTTGCGGACGGAATCAAGTTCGAAATTGATTGAAAGACGCTCGCATAAAGCCGGCCAAGTTATGAGTGTCATAAAAATAAAATGAAAAAACACTGTTCATTTTTCAGACGGAAGATCAGATGAACAAATACAAGGCCTCGAGGCTGGAGCGCTAACATAAAGCTTTTTAAACGACGCTATATTTAAAAAATATGGATAGAGAAAAATAGACAAAAGTCCCCTCGCCGGTAAATCAAAAGAGGAAATCATATTTTTCGAAGTCATTAACAACGAAAGGAAGACCCTCCCGGAGCTAATACGGTTCCCTAGTTCTCGGCCGTGTCACGATTTCGACTTGAGACGAAGACCCACCGCGGGGTCCTTGGCTGTGTGCCCACATGTTCACAGTCCAAAAAGTCCACACACGAGGTCCATAGTCCACACCGACGGTAGAAAAGTCCACACACTCGGCCCGCTATCACTAATTCTTTCTTTCTGCTCATTAACTGCCCACCTGTCTATGTCAATTCGGGACTTCCTCGACGTCATAACGGAAATAAATAACGAGAAACTTTGAATATTATACGAGACGAAAATAATATAAATTTTACGCATTATTGGACGGGATGATGCCTGAACTGCAATCGACTTCAGCCGATTTTTCCGTCTGCATTTAGAACAGTCTAATTAATCGGGTCCGTTCCTCATTCTAACAAATCGACCGCATTTTTCTTCGTCTAGACAAGCATCGATTAAAACATTCAACTACCGGCATAAATTAGCGACACTATCGATCAGCGAGTAGATGAGGTGGAAACGGCCGACTTCATTAGCGAGTTGAGATACGCTTTGATATAAATCAGCGTCAATGAGCGATCGCAATATGAGAAATCTGAAATAAGAGCTAGCCGTGAAATTGATTATGATCGTGAAATTAATTATGATCGGCTAAAAAATATAGAAATGAAGTAGCACTACTAAACTAAGTAGTTGAATTTTTTATTTTTTACTCTTAGAGGGTTTCTCCATTTTTTCAAATTTTTGTTTTGTAGAAGGATTTAATTTTATTTTAAATTCACACACGGGGTATAAGACGAATGGCTCAACCCGCAATCGCACAACGACGCAACGGGGAGGTCACGGCCGGCCCGAAAGATTCGACAATCGAATTTCTACGGCCGGCGGTTTGACCCGTCGATGAGCGTGTACAGACGAGGCGATCGCGTCTCTGATTAGCTGAGTGCCGCCCGTTCCTTGGCGACGGACCCGCCGAGGTCCCATGGGGCCGCTGCAGCGGCTAACTGAGTGCCGCACAATGACTGGGCGGCTGTGCGGACACGACGGCGGTACGGGTTGAGCCGTCTTTAGACAATTTTATAATTTTGACCTCAAGATCTTCGTTTTGTACTCAATATTTGATATTTTGGAGATTCTGATATTTTTGATTAGATATCAGGCATTAGGTATTAATTCTCATTGAAATTTTTTTCAGTTTTACAATTTTACACGTATTTAATTTTACAATTGACCTATTTATTTGCTAGGTTGCATATTTCACAAGAACTTGATACCCACCCCTATAATTTCATACATATTTAATTGCAGAAATAATTACCACTAACTTATCTGTTAACGAGCATTACTAATCCTTCCATTACAACAGAGCTGAGACGGTGCAGTTAAACTATAGTGAATTCAGAACGGCAGTTACAATGAGCGACGTTTATTTGTCTGGTCTCTGAAACCTTCTGTTTATTCCAATTGAATTTAAAAGGGTAATTCAGCTGGATAAAAAAAGTAAGAACAAAGGCAACTTTTTCACGCCGTTTAATTTGGAGTCAGCTATCATTGAGAGCTTTTCCACGCCTTCTTCGTTTTCAGGTTTGAATTAATGAGGACTGTGAAAAATGAAAGAGTATCATTTTCCCTTGAAAAACTACCGTCTTGGGCTTTCAACGTCACTTATTCTAAAGCTGGGTTCACATGTGCGTAAAAAGTCTGCGTAATCTCCGTACTGCGTAAAGTGCGTTACGCATCCGTACTGTCCGCAAAAACGCAATGGCGTTCACATGTAGATGCGTCGTCGAACTGCGTAAAAATTTATCATTTCCGTTATCATAAAGTTATCATTTCCGACTTCAACTCGCTTGTCATGTGGAACGCAAGGTTTCTTTCACGAACGCGAGTTTTGACATTTAATTGAGTAATTATTACTACTATTTCAGATTTCTCAAGTGGTTTTAGAGGTTTTTCCTCTTTTATTTTGAAATATCTTAGCAAAGTTATTTCAATTTCAAATAGAATCGAACGTAAGTTTTGACACATTATATAATTTACATTTGGTGAAAGGTAAGTACGTACATTATTTAATTTACACACATAATTAAAGGTACGTACGTAATATTCAATTAATGTATTATTAAATTAATTTCGTAATTGAATTATTATTAAAATTGTAAATTATTCTTAAATTAATTATATATTAAATTAAGTAGGTACATAAATGAAATAGTCAATTAGGAACTGGGTAAGTATTACCTTTTTCAGATTTCAGAGGTTTTTCTTCATTTATTTTCAGATATCTTAGCAAACTTGCTTCAATTTCAAATAGAATCGAGCATAAGTTTTAACACATTGCAGCCCTTCGGTGAAAGGTACGTACATTCCATGGATAATATTTAATTAATTTATTATCAAATCAATTATGTTATTGAATTTTTATTAAAATTGTAAAATATTCTTTAATTAATTTATTATTAAATTAAGTAGGTACCTACATAAATAAAGTAGTCAATTAGGTACTAGGTAAGTTACTTTTTTCAGATTCCAGAGGTTTATCTTTCTTCATTTTCAGATACCTATCTTAGTAAAGTTGCTTCAATTTCAAAGAGAAAATATTGCAGTGGCCCTGAATGTCAGCAGCCAGATGTAACGTAAACGAAATTTAGACAAATTTCAATGAATGTATAAGGAAGGTGTTGTTGTACCAATAAAACAATTGTACAAACTTTCACGAGTTGTTTATTTACAAAATTTGTAAGCATTTAATGCTGAAACATTGATCCTTGCTTTTGGACCTTGAGGCAGGCGTCTATGGGAATCCGTCGTCAGAAGGCCGTCAGGCAGAAATCTGTTCCGATCCGGTCACTGAGGAAAAATTACAATCACATTCAGTTTTTCCGAAAAATTCAACTAGATGACGTCAAATGCTTGGCACAAGAGATGTGTACTTACATTTTACCATCCGTGACATGGTTCTTGGAATGAGTCCGACTTTTTAAGATGAAGGGTTGAACCCGACCCCGCTCGCATCTTGGTGGGCTTGGCTTGGGTGCGCACAAATCTGTCTTGAAGGCTCCTCCACCGTTTCTGCAGAACTCTTCTACAAGAAAAAGCACACCATACTGACATACCTATACTTACTTGATGGATACCTCCACAAGACCAACAACTACTTACGTCTATTTTGCTCCACAGACAAGACTCGAGTATTGTAGGTACTTGAACTCGAAATTGGCAAGTACCTACCTACTTGCACTGGCTTCTCAGTTAGCAAGGACTTGTAAGTAAACTTGCCATAAAAATTTAAACAGGTACAAGTACTTATTTCAGAACGAGTAGGTACTTGCAATGATTTCGCAAATAAGTACAGTTCAAATACTTCGTAGGCTTGCAGGTAGAAAGGTCTATTCTACGAACTCCGGGATACGATTTTCACCGTTCAATCCCTTCCTACGGCAAACTACCTACCTGACCGACAATCGAGTTGCCCGCCAAACGACGAAATACCATTTTTATTTTATCGTAGTAGAACATTGATACATTTGAATTAAGTACTTATTATTTTAGGCATTTGAAATTCAACTTACCAGTGGAGCCCGACTCCGCCGCGACCTCCAGCCATTCGTTTCTCACATCATTCGCGTTCCGGTACGCTTTGGAGCCGACATCCCAGATGACTCTTCTTTTTCTGACTTCTTTGATTAATAATTCATTAAACATAATACGTTCAATAATAATATTATTATTGTTCATATTACCAACCGGTTCGACACATAAAACGTAAACAAACAAGATGGTGGCACGGGCGAGGGAATTGCCTTCTTCTCCTTCATCTTCCTATCCGTACTCTGCGTACAATGCGTAAAATATCTAATTTTTTTGATATTTGCGTACGCGCGTAATCTCCGTAAAGTCCGTAAAGTGCGTAAGCTGGGCAGCCAATCAGATCTCATTACGCATTACGCAGTACGGAGATTACGCAGACTTTTACGCACATGTGAACCCAGCTTAACCCTATTGTTTACCCTTCATTAAGTTAAGTAGAAGCATCGTAGAAAATATGTAATTGTTGCGAGTCAGATAAGTAGATCCAGATTCTAATTATGTTAGAACCCTAGTCTAGGCTATTACTATGTAAAATTATTTTTTATAGAGTCAGTCAACAAGAAAATAGGACTCACTCCTGAAGTTCACGTGAAAACTAAGAAGTAAAACATAAAAATACAAATGAAATAAAATATTTTGATAAAATCTTTTTTTTTGTTTTTAATTTAATTTTTTACTTTTTAGTTTTCATGCAACTTTTAGGAACCGTTATTATTTTTCGTCGCATTTTGTATCATACCTACGTGTTTATTTTACTATCGCACAACTTCCACTCAACAGGTACCAATATAGAAGTCTTTAATTAAAGGCACATTCTCATTAACACGTCTTCTTCATCGCTTTATTGTTCGTTGAAAATTGACGACGAACTTCGAATGGAAAAGCGACGAAGGCGAAGCAGCTGGCGTTTCTGAAACTTTTAGAAACCTTTCCCATACGGCCAACTTCCATTCCATAGCCCAAATGCCCGACTTCGCCCAACTACCGACGCACTAAGTTCCAAAGTAATATCACGGTTGACGAAATTTATTTACCGTGCTCGTCATCTAAGACAAGAATCGAAACTGAAACGCTCTTCGGCGATGAAATGCTACCGATTGTAACTTTAAGGTCGATTTCACTTAGAAAAGAGGACAAAACTGTTCCTCCCAAAACTGTTCCCAGGAACCCCAACCACGGTGTATTTCTCGGTTTGATCCAGGAGCACTCACAGTCCTAGCTGGGTGGGGAGTGCCTATTAAACCTGTATACCTCATGCCTACACTCACGCTCCTGGAACAAACCCTCTGAAATGTACATCTCCATCGACAATTTTAACGATAATGTCATGGCTATAGGGATAATCATACAATATATGATATATTATGCTTTATTATAGTCGTTTTGCTTCCGTTTCTGGATCTTAGACCCAGAAAACTGCTCAGAATTTGAGATATCCGGTTGCATGCAACAAGACTACGTGGTGTAAATGGAAAAGGCAACGTCTCATAAAGTTGAACAGCGTACTATAGCTAACACCATTCTAGACCGCCATGCTCCTCAACCAACAGAGCTAGGCCTCTCAGCCTCCGCACCTTGGGTGCCTTAATTCATCATTTACCCGTTTATCTTCATAAACCACCCGTTCTCCACGCACACAGCGATCTTCTGCCGCTACAACGGCACCTAACTGAACAGGACACGTACACACGTCCAACATCGCAGCCTATCCTCGGTACCACCTCATCACGGAGGATTTCCCTATACGAGCGAACGTGCAAGCCCTTCATCTCCGACAGCGTTCCTTTACCATCCACTGCTACCAACACTTCACGAACAATATCTGCATAATTTATCGCGCCAGCTTCGCAGGATGGAGGCCAGGATGGCGCGAGAATTCCGGTAGCGGCGGTAATGAGTGCGCCAGGAGGCCCCGGCTCCCCATTTGGGAACTGTGTGCCCCGGCTTCTCTGGTTAGCTTCGTTCCGAGCCTCAACATTTACAACGTTGAGCCGCGACTCTTCAAACCGTTGGACGTTCGGCGGTTCGAGTTGAGCTTTTTACTTCGACATGACAATTATTTACAAAACTGGCCATAGCTTCTCAATTCTCAGTTTTTTCAAATTTCTTGAAATGTTTGTCTCGGGAAGACATAACACCCTGTTTGTCTATTACCAGGGGAAAATATACCTACTCCTGATCACAGCAAATCAGGGCTGTTGGGGAGGTTATTACTCAAATGTTGGACAGTTATTACGCAAGACTTCTATGTATATTCATATCATCAGAGAATATATTCGCAGACTGTTTTCTTGTTTCCAATGTTTTGGTTTTTGTTGCTCAAAAAATTCCAACCCATGGCATCGCCTTTGAAATAGGAAATTTTTGGAAAACGCTGCTAAGTAGATTAGTGACTACATTATTTGTCTGGGTATCTCAGAAAATAAAATTCAAAAAGTTGGAGCAGGTTGGTTTATCATCATATCATTTGTGGAGTAATGGTCAATGGTGAATCCAATGATGCCCCATGCCATAGGTACATTGGCCGTAAAACCAAGAAAACTGCAAAAAAAAACGTGATTTTGGCCTTATCACTCCCTCAAAATGGACCACGTTGAACAAAAAACGCCAAATTTCAATTTTCTTAGTCAATATCTAAAGATTCGTGCCAAAAAACCCCGAAGTTGAATCCATCATTTCTTTTGAAATTTTTCCAAGGTATGAACCTTGGATTTTCCAGCTGGGATCGGTTTTTTGCATTTTTCTCAGTCTTGGAGAGGCCTGGAAAATTGTAAATTTTTTGTTTCATTTACCTACCCAAAATCTACTCAAATTTTTTTTTGGGAATTTTAAATTTTTTTAATGAGTCAAAAAAATGTTTCTTTAATTGTCAAAAATTGGACTTTCAACCAGATTTCCACCACTAAAATTCAACAAATTTTGACTTACAAAGAGTGAAAACGGTGTAAAAACCTTCAAGGAATCCAACAAGCCCAAAAAATTCAAAATCGGTTCAGTAGAACTCCCATAAATTGGCAAAAACCCGAAAATGGAGAAATCGCGTCAAGAAAAATGTGCCTGAATACCATTAAACAAATTTTATAAGCCGGAAAAAGGTTGGAAATAGTGTTACACAACGGCAAAACGGTTGACAATGGCAAAATGTCGAATTTCAAAAATAATTTTCCACGTGTTTTTGAGACTTATGCTACATATCGACGGTGAAGAATTGAAACCGCGTATCTCCATTTTGTTAAGACCGCCACACTGAGAAAAAAAATAGGGCAAAAGTCGGTTGCGGGAATGCGGTTAATGGCTAGCAACCGCATTGCAACTTGGTTAATGTCAAAAGTCGGTTAATACAAATGCCGCCCCCGGAGTTGGTTAATGTAGGGCCGCCCCCAGCCAAAGTCGGTTAATACAAAAGTCGGTTAATTTACGTGAAGCGGTTAATGGCTAGCAACCGCCTAATAGTCGGTTAAACCCTAAGAAAAGTCGGTAAAACCTGCATTCCATCTAATCGGTTAAAGCAGTACATTAGCCGTATATTTAGTCGGTTGTAGTCCTACATTGACCGCATGCCTAATCGGTCATGGTGCTTCATTGACCGTATGCGTAGTCGGTTATAGTTCTACTTTAACCGCATACCTATTCGGTTATATTCGTACATTGACCGCATGCCTAATCGGTCATGGTGCTTCATTGACCGTATGCGTAGTCGGTTATAGTTCTACTTTAACCGCATACCTATTCGGTTATATTCGTACATTGACCGCATGCCTAATCGGTCATGGTACTTCATTGACCGTATGCGTAGTCGGTCACTGTACTACATTGACCGCATTCCACAGTGGAGTACATCAACCGACCAGAAATACGGTTAATGTAGCCCACTTGAAATGGAATTTCAAACATGTGATCTGAAAATGAAATTTGAGTAACATTTTGGTAATATATTGTTTAATAAAAACGAATTAGGTATACATATGATTAGAATGATAATGAGAAAGTGGGCCTGATTCTTCATGGTACATAACTGTTTTCCAAATATGCGGCCTAAAAATAAAATTTGACTAGCATAACAGGAACATCTCAACATTTTAAGTTATAAATGTGATGGATGCAGTTGTTAACATACGTTTACTAATAAAACATTTTAAACCTGTATGATACAGTCAATAGGTACCTAGGTACATATGTTTTTTTATTTGTACAAATTCTTACAATAATGGTAACTATAAGTGAGCCTCAATATAGCGTTTTTCAACTTGGCGACGTTCTTCGGCAGGGCGATACTGTCAAGTGCCGGGTATAGCTGTTGGAAATCAAGGGATAGCTGAGAAACCAAACACGAAACACTGTTAGTACATCTGAGGGCTGAAAATTACAACCGAGCAAGTACCACTAAAAAAAAAAAATAGTTTCTCACCAGCTTATGGCCGATTATGGGAAGTCCGATAATTATCACCGTGTCGAGGTAGTCTTCAAAACTCGCGACCTTTGCGTAAGCTATTCGCTTACCGGCCGTTTTCTTCCAAGATTCGAGGAATGTAGATGATTCAGCGCCGCCCTGCACCCCTCTTGCCGCTCTTGCACTATTTGAGAATCGGGGTCGTCGAGAAGAGCCGTTTCTATTTCTGGGAAAAACGTTTGTTAGATCGTGAAAAAAATGCTCAATGCACAATGAACCTGACAATCAATCTCTCTTCATTCAATAGTATTTACCCTCAACGTCGATCACGTCTTCAATCTTCCTTTTTTTTATTGCTGGCTGCAGGCGTCGTCCGTCAGTTCCTCAGAACTAAATGGAAAAAAATCAGAAAGACAGCCTGATGCACACACAGCCTCAACCAATATACTGCAAATCATCCACCGAACGTACACAATTACTTACCATTTTCTTGTCCAAAAATAGGCGTACCCGTGTTAACCAGGAAGTAGGACGAATCAAGAGAAGAGCCGAGGTCAAGCCGAAGTGAGAAATATCCGATCCGTGAGAGCCGATTGCCGAGAAACGCGCGAGTCAAAGCCGGAATAAATGACGGATAAGTTGCTGATGAAGCAGAGGTGATGGGAGTAGATCTCTCAAAAACTGTGGACGCACAAACGTTTTAACTACGACCGAGGTTGAAAGAGGAATGATCCCTGCTTCTCCTTACAGCCAAGTAGAGGCTACAAGTTGGAGGGGGAGCACATGCGCAGGGCGCCTCTCTACTCTGTTACTGCTATGTTTCAACGGTATTGCATACGGTGAAAGTAGTGCAATAACCGACTATAAGTTGGAGGGGTGGGGAAAGGTACAAGTCAATGTCAATCGGCCAATGACCTTTAGGACGGAAAGAGAAAGATATTCGGTCTCTACTCTGTTACTGCTATGTTTTAACCGTATTGCATACGGTGAAAGTACTGCAATAACCGTCTATAAGCTGGAGGAGTGGGGAAAGGTTCAAGTTAATGTCAATCGGCCAGACCTGTGTTGGTACGAATTCGGTCAAAACTATGCGTTAACCGACTATACACGAGTATGCTTTAACCGACTCACCTTATGTAAAACAACCGGCTTCTTGTAGTGGTTTGACCGTAATTGACGGAAATGGGGTGCAATAACAGACTTATACGGTCAAAAGTATGGGTTAACCGACTGGGCTCCAGTACGCTTTAACCGACTTAACTTATGTAAAACAACTGACTTGGTTTCTTTAACCGTGTTCACGGCACATTAACCAACTTGAACGGTCAATTGAACAACCCATACGCGGTTGAAGTATGAACAGTAACCGACTTCTGGTTTCCTAACCTCACCTATTCTTAGATTCGGCGCAAATATTTTCCACTTTGACAGACCTTTGTATACGGTTAGTGTTTCAAGGTCATCCTTGGACCGCATTTTACGGTTGCCGCGAGACAAACGTCGGTCAAATCTGTAGGATAGTTGGTTAAAATGGCCTGGGGGGCGGCATTTTCAACATTTCGGCATTTCTCGGTTTTTCGTAGTCTGTTGATGTCGGAAATTTGACCGCATTTCGTCATTAACCGCATATTTTCAAAATTTTTAACCGACGATTTTTCTCAGTGCACTGTTCCTATGACACCCTATGTAACCACATTGAATTTCCATGACATCTCTAATGTGCACGTGCAGGTACGAAATTGGAGATACGGGGTTTCAATTCTTCACCGTCGATATCGACAGCCACACTGCAAAAGTCTGTATTTTTTTCTGAATACAAGGTTTATAACTTTTCTGATTCAGCGCTCTCTTGCGCACATTCTGTGGTTGAAAAAAAAGCAAAAACGCATAGGTAATCTGTTCTCCATGACCTTTTGTAGCAACCTGTAACCAGGGTTCAGGAGTTCCTAATACAAAAATGAGAAGGTTTTTTTCGTCTGGTGAACATTTTTGGTTTTTGGACTTACTGACTTTTGCAGTGTGGCTGTCGATATTTGGCTGTAGCACCACCAAAAGTACCGAATGGCAGACTTCCTCAACATCCCTATTGGAGCACCCCTGTGATCACCCCACTTCTACAATCTACTGTAACCTGAATGGTGGTGGAGCCCAATAGGGGGCGGGGGGGGCGGAAGTCCATTGTTACCACAACTCTGTGCCTAAGCTCGACGACTACTTGTGGATCGTAACTTTTTACGACTTATTAATGATGTTTCATCTGCTTAATTCAAATGCGATGAGAATAAATCGGTTTACGCTGCGGTCAACGGATCTGAGGAGGGCTGCGCAAAAATGACATTATCGAGCGACGGAGAAAGTGATATTTTCCGGGTAAAATCAAGGGATCCTGGCGGGATCGGTATCCGCTCGCCGGTTCAATGATTCAACGCGGAAAATGAGTTCCATTGTTCGAGTCGACGGTTGCGGAAATCCTACCGCACAGGGCGGCAACGAGATTGAAGTATTATCGAATTAGGTAATTTATATCCACCGAGGGCCCAGCGACGTTTTCTATTGCCTGCGACTGTTTAAAATTCAGTCTCGATTTCCTTAATTATCGCGTAAAACCGAAACGCGATCCTCTCGGCTCTCGTCCCAGTTTCATCCCACAGTGAACTTTTCGGTAATGCAGGGCCGAAACTTGCTAACTAACTCTTTCCGGGCGCGGATCGGGAACGAGATTACCGAGCAATAGGCGAATCTCCTCTTATGGATTGCGCTGAATTGAAATACCTATTCTCCTATGAAGAATCTTCATATTATGGAAATTCTAAATTTTCTACAGACACTTCGAATGTGTCCCCGAGCCGGGGATTCGGCAAAAACATTCGAAACTGACGTATTCGGTTGGTGGGAACGGCGTATAAGAAACTATCCATCTTGTGTCCGTAGCTGGCTGCTATGTTCAGTTGCTTCTGGCTGCGGTTTGGCCTGTGGAACTGCTCGTACTTGCTCGGTCTGCGGTTCCTATTAAGACACGAAATATTGCAGCTCCGATGTCACCATACTTAACGAAGAGGACATCGGTAACGTTTTCTTAGGTATAGGCATTGGATGACTTTCTTTTTATGTTGATTTCTCTATCTTTCCTAGCCCTAAGAAACAATAACTCTACCAAACCAGAAGTGCGTAGATAGCGCAAAATGCTTCCAGATTTTGGTACGTAAATTTTCGAACCGAAGCAATTCAATTTTGACAAATTTGGTGGCCACAGCGACAAAAAAGTCGAAAAATTCTCTTTCCAAGTTTTAAAACCCGCCTAAGATCGAAATACGTCCAGAATATTGAAAATGTCCACGTATTCTGCAGGGACAAACAAAGATTTAAAGACCAAGGAAACTCAGAATAGTTCATTTTTCTGGCCGGGAAAAAAATAAAATAGAATAATTGAGGCGTTGATAGCCAGAGTGGACCATTCCACACAAGTGTCTAACTGAGAAAATCGCATTTGAAAATTTCGACTAATTTCATGTGATTGATTAAGGGCCTTGTTATGGTGTTTTGAAGAAAAAAATACAAGCATTCTTGGGTGAACTGATGACTCATGAACCATAGGGACTTTTCTACAAGCCAAAAGGTCCACTCTGGCCATCAAAATCGGCGGCCAATTTGCAGACGGACCATTTGAAAAGTTGCGCTCTCTCTTAGCACATTCGAGAACGAGTCAAATTGTAATAATAATTCGATAGATAGAGCAACCACAGACCCATTGCACTGTATAACTCATTTTCGGCCAGTTTGTGGAATGGTCCACTCTGGCTATCAACGCCTCAATTCAAATTACGGTTAAACAGGGTGAAAGGTCTTGCCGAGCCGAACATTCCAGTTCAAGAAATTTGAAATAATGAGAAGGATATACATGAATAATGTAAATATGAAAATGGAAGTGAAACCCATTTAACGTAGTAAATATGTAGAAATCGAATCTTTCTATAAATTCACATTGTTTCATTTAGACCTGGAGTTAAACAATCTTTCGGTCTCTATTGCGGTGGGATCGATATTTTACAATCTCATGTCATACCTATGTAAAGTAAAAATCGTCCACAATGGGCAACAGACATTTTCAATCGACGAATGACGATATCCGTCCATCGATGGCACACTATTACACGTTTTCGTATCACACATTTTCGATTGCGACACTGCTCTTGTAGGACAAAGAAGTCTTTTTTTCAGGGCCGAGGTAAAAATTCAGTTTATCCACTAGGCATGTTTGTTGTTCGGAGTAAAGCCCGGAGGCCATGCGAAATGGCTATTAGGGCTAATTCGGCTCAGGAACTTCGCGGGTGAGGGAAATGGCAGAAGCAACACGACGTACCCCGTACACCCCCTCAACTTACCACCCCCGATCCGACATCATGCCCGCCCTTGGTCAGTCAATCGTTCGAAAACCTTGTTTGTAATGCCAACAAAGCCAACCAATCGCACGATCGTAACGCTGCCAATTTCGCTTTTATCGCTGTCTGGCTGGCGGCAACGAATCTATCATGCTCCCCGTACAATCAATTCCCAGTTGAATTAATATCGAAACGTTTTAGAGACCTCCATCACATTCCGGATGTGCGATTGTTGGAAAAAATCCTTTCCTGACCAGTCCGGCGCTGGAGGGGAAGGGAAATTGGTTGCCTCCGGTTCGATTAGGAGCAGGAAAAAACCGAAATGATAAAATGCTATACTAACTTGAATATATTGACTTATACAAGATGACTTATACGCTTTTAGCCTCGACAGTGGTCAAAACACAATCAATGCTTACCAAAAATTTTCGTTCCAAAATATGGAAGTAGTATTATGTGTTCTCTGCGCACCGCTGGTTGTTGTAGAGCACAGCGCCAAACTTCATGGACAACAGTATAGAAAATTACTCAATCGTTGCTTCCTTCTAGCTGGTAAAGATCGGCAAAAAGTATCTAATAGCGGAATTTTTCCGAGTCGAAAAACAACCGGGCATAGGGTGAAAATTATGCTGGGTCTCCACCCATCCTGCCCTACAGCCCAACTCTCGGCTGAAAGATCTTATCGTCCTTGCTGAAGACGGCAGCTGTAAGAAACCCAGTTGACACAGCTGAAGAAGGCTAATATTCAGGACTAATTGCCAACGGCCGCCCTGACAAAGCAGCGGTTCCTCCGCTATAACAAACACGATGTTATCTCCAAAGCTCGAAGATATCTCCGATGTCTTGAGTCCTGAACAGTGCCAGAAGAGAATTTCGAGTGGCAATCGGAAGCCCTCGCTTTTCGAGATCGCATAATGGGTCGTCGAGCTTCGCGAAGTCTTCCCCATGTAGATAGGATTTGCCCTTGGCCCTTTGTGCTCCGGGTAATGAAACATCTTGGGCCCTCCACCATGCTGCCACCCTAGCATTTCGAACCCTTTTGTCTCTCTATACTTCGGTTTCCAAGCCCATCTTCCTCAGTCTAAGCCAGTGCCTGGCTATCTGCTAATTGTTCACCCAAGGTCGGTCATTCCATCACAGTCGCTTATCTCTCGGTCTATCCCGCTTTTATCCGCCCGCTCCCTGGATTTCTTGTTCGCGCGCTCTCCCGAACTCGTTCAACCCTCTTAGTTCGAGTCGGGGAGCCGATTCTTAGCGATAAGGAGGTGCCACCATTGAGTTTTCTCTTAACTGGCTTTATCATCAGACGAATTGCTGAAGATGGAATATTCAGTCGCGCACGCACCTTGCAGAATCTCCAGCAGGTCTGGATAGATGTGTATGAGGGTCCATGTCCAGAGAATATAGGTTAGTTGTGCCTATGCTGCTTGAGAGGCTGTGAGCCCAGAACGATATGATTGTCGTCTGCGTTAAAAAACTACGATTGCCCAGTGCTCTGATCGTATAATCTTCCCTCAATCCGTTCCCTCCTTCCTTGATTGCCTCACTCAATATGAGACCTGTAGCTTTATTGCCGTCATTATTTATACATATCACGTTCACTTCGGTCTTCACAGCTGAATAAAACTCACATTACAACTCCAGTTTGGCAAAAGGCGCCAATCTCCTATTCGCAAGAAAACGACCGTGTACAACGCAAATCGTATCGAAGAAAACAGAATCCGAGACTGGAGAGAGAATGGCCTGATCGATCGGAGGACAAGAGGGAGGCGAAGCTTGGTGGAGGTTCGCTAAGTGGGTAGGAGGGCTGTCGTCACCGTTCACGCAGCCTCCGACACATTTCTGCTTGACGCGATTCAAATTGAATGTAGCTATAGTCGACCAAGTCACAAATGATGTGAATCCGAGTCGATACCCGGTCCCTATAGCAGCGCAAGTATCCGTCATCTTGAATTCAATATCAAGCACATCGAAGTGCTTGTTAGTTGTGCGAACTGGGTAAGAATCCTGGCGTTCCACGATCAATTTTCGCAGCATCATCAACAATAATAATGCTTTTCAATACTGTAGGGTTCTTTTTATCTTAAGACAATAACGTCTATCGTTCGGAGGCGGAATGCAATAGCATTTTTAAGGAGCGAGACATACGTGGCTCCAGGATTGCGGTGGAACCAAAACTGAAGCTTCCTCATACCGCTCATCCGGAATGCATTTGAACCGGTTCCCTGGGTTGCAACCATATGCACATAAGCTTCACGCCTTTATACCTATTACAAGGACAGAGGTTAATGATCACCCATCCATCTGTGGTCCAAAACAGTGCTTTTTTCCAGCCCTCCCTTATAATTCATTGCATTCAGTATCAACTATACTAATAGTTTTTTGAATTTATGCTTACTAAGGAATCCTCTAGTAGTAGTACCTATCCTAAAACCAAACCGCTCAAAAACCCACCCAAAAACCAACCACGAAACTCAACCAAAAATATCCTCCAATATCAGGGAACGAAAAAAACTGCATTTTTCGTCGGCGGAGCAGGCCAGATTTCATCCGTATCTGCAAAGAGCGGTTCAGGAAAAAGTCAAACAATTCACGTCAGCCTCGCACCCTCCGAAATTGCCAGCAATAACCTGAACGTTTGTCCCTCACATCTCATTGCTAGTCATGACCGCTCGAAAAGGGTCCGCCCAGTAATGCTCGTTTGACCGTGTATACTCCCCAACATTCTGGTCAGACTCCCTTTTATTATTCTTTTAATTGTGTTTTATTGGCTCGGAATAATTTTTTTCGCCCATTTCTGCTTTTCATTTTTTCCTGGTAACGCAATTCAGCGTCTAGTGCCCTCTCGCGCCAAATTCTCTTTGGATGGCTACAACGACGTTGTATAATATGCATAAAGGGAAAACTGCTCGGAATTCCGAGTTTTCCCCTTTTTTCGTTCCCTTGCCCGTCATCTGTGCGGGAAAAAAATGTCGAAGCACTCGAAAAAAGATAACGCCCGTTTTCCCTAACCCTCTTGGCGTTTTGAATTTTTTGCCCCCGTCGTTTTCCCCTGGAATTTACGCTTGACGTGTTGTGCAACCACTTTACCGTGAAACGGTCCGTCAACAAAGGATCTCATTAATACGTAAATATGATTTACCGTCTCATCAACTCCCTTTTTAGGAATAATTCATGTTGATTATTAGATTGGCGCAACGGCGGATGTCGAGTGCTTACCTTTGACATTAATCACTGGTTAATTGCATGTATGAAACGCTCCGCTTTTCGTTTAATTCGACCTTGGGAAATTCGGAGAACGAATTTTCGCTATAATATAGCGAAAATATAGCGAAAATATTATTTTCGATGTGCAGTTTTATGAGTTGTTCAAGCGAATTGAATAAAGACCGAATTAGATAAAGACCCATTGAAACGTAGTGAAAGGAGTGAAGGAATTCGGCACCGCGTAGCAACTGGCAGCACGTAGAATTTTTTTGGTGGCAAAATTATACGGAAAATTATTGCTATCCCGGGTGCCATTTTCCGAAAAAGTGCAGCAACTAGGATAGGTTCGCACCAATCTAGAAACAATAAGAAAGAAAGAACTTCGCTATGGCATTATCGTTTTACAGTTGACATTTTCTCAGGTAACGAATGCGGTTTTGTTGTCGCGAGACGCTTTTGTACTGGTTTTCTGCAGTATTAAAAACATTTTCGAGGTGGGAATCGCTCCGGGGGTTCTCAAACTGTAAACCTGCTGACGTATTTTTTTCAGAGCTCGATCCGAAGGGAACCGCCTAAAACTAACCCCTCATCGACCGTTGATTCGAGATGATAAAGCGAGTTATATTAAGAGAATGTACTTTTTCAGACGTTTTTTCGACTCCCAATATTGTTTAGGGGCATCTCACGTCAAATTATCCGGTCGTAAGACTTCGAAGTGTTTACCGTTCTTCCGCCTTCGGAGAGTTTCAGAACCGTCAGAAAAGGTTTGTTCCGGCTCAGTTCACTCGATCCACGACACCACGAGGGTGTGACAGGCGATGTCACGACTTGATTGAACCTTCTTCCTCCGCCGGTATGAAAAAAGGGAAAATTCTCCCAAGAAAGAAATGGGAAGTTTCCCCCAGGGCGGCTTGCATTTTCCTGCCCGAACATTATGATGAGAAGCGTATTGCAATTTCGGGTCTCCAGACAGGGAAAATAAAAGAAAGGAAAAGGCGTTGTTTTAATATTAGGAAGAAGGCTTGCTGTTCCCACTTCCCCTTGGCGTACAAGACATATCCCGCCTAACGTTATTGCTTTGACTTGACACGACCCCTCTTTTCCAGGGTATCCCCCTTCTCCTATGACTGAACTATACGATTCCTGGCAGGTTTATGAAAAATGACCTTTCGCCTACAACTGGCGTCGTCTCGTCTCGTGGGTCGGCTTTCGGCGCAGATGTTCCCGTTGCATACTACGCCGAAGTCAGTAGGTAATCAATTTTCTTCCGTGAACAACACTGCGCGAACAGTTTATATTGCGTAGTACCGAGACGAAAAACTACGAGCAATCATCCGTCGAATGCGAGCTTTGTCAAAATTGCGTACAGCGGAGAATATTTAAAATATAGTGCACCAATGCCTCTGAGGTCATTTCCACGAATCAATATTTTTGTACTAAACAGCCTCAAAATTATTCAAAATACAATGAAATCTCGTCAAAAATGTATGTATCAAAATATGGACCCCTGGTTTCTTGTTAGAGCTGCTGGCCAGACCCCTGGCACCCAGCGGATCCACTGCGCCATAATTTCAAAACTATGGTTGGATACTCAAAAAAAGGTGGCAACGGTGACCCTCAAAAATTAATTTAAACCCCAAGCCAGAAAAGGATAAACTCAAAAACGTTGAGACTGGCTAACTCTTTTTTAATCACGAGTCAGACTTTATGCTCAGTCCATTTTTTATAACATTCTTGGCTTTGATTCGGACAAACTCAAGTGGAAAGTAGCTCGGATTTATCGGCGACTTACAACCAGCGTCGGCAGCAGTTGGACTCTTCATTCCATCATTCCCTTTCTAATAGTTTTCAATTAGCGAGTTGGCCTTTCCGGCTTTTGAAGTATTCTCCACCATTCCGGAGCCCTTGGTGGACTTTTTCAATAGAAACTTCAAGTTTCCGAGTCGAACCCCTAGCCGATTTCTCCGCTCACCCTTAAATCTGTAGGGCAAATAATGGGAGAACCGAGAACTGCCGTTTAATAATTCCCTAATAAAGTAGTGCTTCGGTCTACCCCAAGTTTCCTTTTGAGCGAACCTTGGGAGTGGAAACTGTGGTGCTGGAATTATGGAAGCGAGACTTGCCCAGAGCAATTTCCCTTGACCGGATAACTCGAGCTTGGAGTGCTATAGTGCTTCTGGATTTTTCAGGTCAAAAGACATTCTTTGGAAAATTAATTCCACCGTCTAGGTCTAGGATTATTACCTCATGAATTAGACGTGCAGGTGCCAATACTATACGCCCAGTTCTATAGCCTCCTTCTTCCGAAGAGCAAAGAATTATAGATCCTCAAACCTTGATGAAGTATATCCTATTCGAATGCGTCTCAACACCAATCTTTTGAGCGAGTGCGAGGGATTGGGATAGAGTAGAGGTGTGCATGACGTCATAGTTCAGCATATTTTCAGCACTCGCTTTCCAATAAGGCTGGCAGTTGGGTGGCAGTTCAGTAGCAGTTGGGTGACAGTTGAGTAACAGTCGGGAGGCAGTCGGGTGAGAAAACGGAATTATTTATTCTCCTCAGTATGGGGTGGCAGTTACGAACCGATTGCTGCATCTTGCATCGTCTGACTTTTTTGTAAGCTCAAGCTAAAATACATAAAAGTACGTCTAGTTACCACTTTGAGACAAACCAACCACATTTTAAAACCTTGATCATTAATATCTGGGGTTATTCCTGCAGCTTAAAAGAAAACACTAACTTCAGTCCGTCTCAAAACAATTTGGGTTTCAACCCGAGAACATTATATGGGACAAATGAGCGAAAAAGGCGGTGGAAGAAACGCGGTTGAGACTCACAAAGGGTAGGCCTAAGACAAAGACTAAGCTATGAAACGTTTTGAACTAAGCTAGAAAGTAGGCGAAAGAGGAAAATCTCGTGAGGTATGGAAAATTGGCCGCTGGAATCAACCGTGAAAAAAGGAACCCACTCCACCAGAAACAGCGTATGAAACATTCTACTTCGTTTTCAGAAAAATACCCCCTTGATGCACATTCGCAAGCTGTTCCACTTGGCAATGCCAGCTCGTGTCGTTCCGATACTTTCACGATCCATTTCTGCATTTCAGAATGCAATGTTTCCCGAGGACAATGGAGCAGAAACGAGTATTGGATGAAATCAAGCCTCAACAGGGACTACGAAAAAGAACATTCAAAAGGGGTGGCCCAATGAAAATAGCCTCCCTTTTCGGGGTGATTCCTGTTCAGCGTTGAAAGGTTCGTTTTTTCCCAACATTTGTTTTCCGCAGACCGGGCCGAGTTGTTAATGCTCGAGATCCCTATAGACAGGAAGTTTTTTATGCGACTCTTCAGGGCAACAGCTCTTGACTTTTGGATGGTCGCTCATTAGTTTCACGCATCAATACGTTCGATGTTTCGTTCAACCGACGCGCCTCCAGGCCGAGTAGAAGAACATGCGAGGTTTCCAAAAATAGGTAAACGTACGTTGCATTTTCTTCATTCCACGAACGCATATTCGAATTTTTCGTTCTCGCCGATGATCTTTAACTATCAAGCACCGATTATTCGCTAGGCATTCAGAGTTATTCAGAATATCGACAGGGAATCCGCTAAACCATGTAGCTAGTACCTATGTTGTTGAAAACCCACAATTTTAGAGGTGATAAAAACTTCCGATTGCCGGATGCGCAATAAAAACGCCAATGAAATTTGATGGTTTCAACTTTGAAGGTGCCAAGACCAATTAAATTAATGAATGGCTTGATGAGATGCGCGAGGAGTTGTAATTGTAAGAGTAGAGCTCAAAACATCATTTTCCCAAAAAACTCAAATTACGAGGTTTTGCAGATTCACTGTCGATATAGGTACTATTTACAAGTGGCCATTCATCCAATCGCTGGCTGAGCGAGTGGGGATGTGCAAGGAGGCTTGGATTGGGAAAGCCAGTGAAGTTTTCTGGTTTCTACACCGGCACCACCTCGACCAATCACGCTCCCGCGACGATCCTTTCTCGCGATCATATCGATACCTTAAAGCGCAAAGGGCATATGTCCAAAAATGGCATAATGAAAAAAATGCAAAATAAGTTTTTGATCAATTTACAAAAACAAAGATTTCTCCCATAGTTTTCAGTTCCATAAAAAAATTCCCCAAATAAAAAATGTTTGTCTGGCCAAGATCTACAACCTCGTTTAACCAGAACTTTGGTAATACTTAACACTTCCAAGATAAACGCTCTATACATATCTGTTGTTTTTCTATTACATCGTTTTTTGGCCCCAAAAATAGATAAAAGAATCATGATTCTTGGAGCGATCGATAGGTCCTGATGAGTAGATTCTTTCGGGAGCGAAATCTCAAAATTGATATTTTGGGACATATGTCCTGTGTGCTTTAAGGTATCGATATACGAAACAATACCTTGCGGCACTGCTGAGGCACCCGCACAAAATACAAACCGCTGCTAAACCCGAAGATAAAATACGATATTAGCTCAGCGGATAACTAGGATTCTAACCAGTAAGACCAGGGTTCAGCATTATTGCGAGCCGATTAATCGGACTAGAGCCAAGAGAAGGATAACCGTTATGAGTTAGCGCGAAGGAGCGATACAAGGGACATCGGTGATTAGTAGCGTGCGACGTGTACACCTCGAAGCGTGTTCCATCAGCCTGTTGTGTAAACCCCTTTCCTACGCTAATGGGATACACCTTGGTACAAACCAACTACCCCTACGAGTTTGCTCCCAATAGCTATTGCGTCCACGTCCAATCCTGTCAATGTTGAACGCCCGACTGGAGCAAACGGGAACGACATTGTGTCTTGACCTTTATGCCGTTCGCCCACCTTCATCACCCACCCGGGTTATTGTTCCCTGGGCCCTAATTACCATTCAGTATCGATATCATTTACCTGCGACGCATTAACATACCCCCACCCGACGATTTCACCCACTTCCGATCCGTGAGAGAGTTAGCGGATCTCCCCTCGCGGCAATTAGGTTCGACATGATTGTACCATATGCTCCGACATCTGAACCGGTAGGTTTACTGATTGTTCAGCAGGCAAACGACGAGATTGAAACAATCAGTTGCCAAAGAGGAATTCAAGACTTCGTTCTGGAGATCTGCAGAATATTTCTCGCCTGTTTTCGGTTTTATGGTTTTACTCAGCCAAAACTCGAGGTATTTCGATAATAAAATATCTTAAAAATTCATCCCACAGCCATTCAAAGAATCGACAGGGTATACACACGTTCATTGATTCGAACCATTTCACAGGTAAAACCTTTGGGCCAGAGGAAACTGAAATTCTTAGGCGGATTTGAACTGTCCGCCGACCTCGGATTAATATTAGACAGCTGGCGCCATTGCCTTTCCGGCCTCTACCGTATTCATCACTCAGCCGCCGAGGAGAGAGATATTCAAGATCTATGCGAATAATGCTGGTAAAAGACAGAATGACAATTTATTCTGTAATAATTACAAATTATTAATTGATAAATTTTTTATTAAAAATTAATTACAACTGTTTTGTAATTAATAAATTTTTTATGAAAAACTATTTCACCTGTAGTTGGGCCAGCGAATAAAGTAGTCAAAGACAAATCAGTTTCGAAAATTAGGATGAATCAAAATAATCTGCCATATTATCTCCCATAGGCTCCATCAGATTTCCATTTAATAGTGTTCAAAATCAAAATAATTCGGTTCGAAACTTTATGCATCAAAATATGGAAGCATTGTGTGTTATCTAGGCACCACTGGTTTCCCCCTAACTTGGTCGGAAACCGACAGACAACTGACAACTGACAGTGGACCATACAGAAAGAATTCTTCTGAGAGTTTTTCAAGAGTTTTCTGAGCATAAATGGTCTGCCTCATGCATAACTTCGTATTAATTACACATAAATTTTGTAACAATGGTGTAAACGGTGAAATTTTGGTGTAGGGTCCTTGAATACCCCAGAAAACTCTTCGGAAAACTTGAAAACCCTCCGAGCATGGCTAGCTTTATTCTTGGAACTCCAAGAACAAGCATATTTTTTATGACCCACTTAGAAAACCATCCTGGAATCACTCTGAAAATCGTGATTGAGTTCTTAAAAATGGGTTTCACACCGCTGCACTCGATTTAGGCATTACAGATGATGAGCTGTAGGATCTCCTAATCAACTGTCATGAACCGGAAATTCTCGGTCATGTCTCCTAGACAAAGGAGGGACACTTTTTATACCGAACGTTTTTATACCCTCGCCGACTTCCCTGCATCGAACAATGAGTCGACCCTATGAAACGTCAAAACAGTTATCGTTCGACATTTCTCTCACAATAGGTTACCGGAAAGATTTCCTGGCGAAAAGAGATCGGGCGAGAGGGGGTCAGAAACAGAGCGGGTTTTCGTGAGTCCATCAACTATTGATAGGGAGCTAAAGGGAAGGAAGGTTTTAGATAGTAGCTTTCGGGGTTTAGAGAGGAGCGGGGTAGTAGAGGGTGAGGCGGGTCATGTCGGGGGTCCCTTGTAATTTGTAGAGGTCTCGTAAGGGTGGACACCGGTCATATGTCTTGCTCGGATCCCACCCCCTGGTATACCCTGAACTTGGATCCTGTGTTGTGTGTTCAGTGCTATCCCATCGAGACCCAGTCAATCCAGCGACTCGACAACGGCGCTCCCCTTTTCCGTAACGGATCAATCGGATAACAGCCGATTTCGTCCCTTTACAACTTGGGGCCTGGCGAATTGCGAGAATTCTTCAAATGTATTTAAATAAACATGAGCTAAATCTAGGCCCGTACCAAGAATTTTAATTCGAGCGGGGGGATAACGCAAAAAATTAGATCACTATTGACAATTGACAATATTAGGAAAAATCAACCGAGGATGGAGCAGGGATCCCTTGGATAGAATAGAAGAAGAAAAGCGAGCACGCATCCACACAGCCACACAACCATTTTTAAATAAAACGTTAAAAAAAATTAGGAAAACCCTATTTATAGGTAAATGCCTACCGTGTTACGCTCTCAATGGAACACAAACTCGACTTCGAACATAAATTCGAAGTCAAACTCATGATGAAACAGAAACTCAAACCGATAATCGAAATCGAAGTCAAACTCACAATGAAACAGAAACTCAAACTCATAATCGAAATCGAAGTCAAACTTACAATGAAACAGAAACTCAAACTCAGAATCGAAATCGAAGTCAAACTTACAATGAAACAGAAACTCAAACTCATAATCGAAATCGAAGTCAAACTTACAATGAAACAGAAACTCAAACTCATAATCGAAATCGAAGTCAAACTTACAATGAAACAGAAACTCAAACTCAGAATCGAAATCAAAGTCAAACTTACAATGAAACAGAAACTCAAACTCATAATCGAAATCGAAGTCAAACTTACAATGAAACAGAAACTCAAACTCAGAATCGAAATCGAAGTCAAACTTACAATGAAACAGAAACTCAAACTCATAATCGAAATCGAAGTCAAACTTACAATGAAACAGAAACTCAAACTCATAATCGAAATCGAAGTCAAACTTACAATGAAACAGAAACTCAAACTCATAATCGAAATCGAAGTCAAACTTACAATGAAACAGAAACTCAAACTCATAATCGAAATCGAAGTCAAACTTACAATGAAACAGAAACTCAAACTCATAATCGAAATCGAAGTCAAACTTACAATGAAACAGAAACTCAAACTCAGAATCGAAATCGAAGTCAAACTTACAATGAAACAGAAACTCAAACTCATAATCGAAATCGAAGTCAAACTTACAATGAAACAGAAACTCAAACTCATAATCGAAATCGAAGTCAAACTTACAATGAAACAGAAACTCAAACTCAGAATCGAAATCGAAGTCAAACTTACAATGAAACAGAAACTCAAACTCATAATCGAAATCGAAGTCAAACTTACAATGAAACAGAAACCCAAACTCATAATCGAACTCGAAGTCAAACTCACTATGAAACAGAAACTCAAACTCATAATCGAAATCGAAGTCAAACTTACAATGAAACACAAACTCAAACTCAGAATCGAAATCGAAGTCAAACTTACAATGAAACAGAAACTCAAACTCATAATCGAAATCGAAGTCAAACTTACAATGAAACAGAAACTCAAACTCATAATCGAAATCGAAGTCAAACTTACAATGAAACAGAAACTCAAACTCAGAATCGAAATCGAAGTCAAACTTACAATGAAACAGAAACTCAAACTCATAATCGAAATCGAAGTCAAACTTACAATGAAACAGAAACTCAAACTCAGAATCGAAATCGAAGTCAAACTCACAATGAAACCTAATTTTCTGTTTCTTGTGAGTTTGACCTGATTTCAATTATGAGTTTGAGGTTTTGTTTCATCGTCAGTTTGACTTCTATTTCAATTACGAGTTTGAGTTTCCGTTTCACTGTGAGTTCGACTTCGATTTCGAGTTTCTGTTTCATTGTGAGTTAGACTTCGATTTCGATTGTGAGGTCGAGTTTTTGATTCATTGTGAGTTTGACTTCGATTTCGATTATGAGTTGGAGGTTCTGTTTCATCGTCAGTTTGACTTCGATTTCGATTCTGAGTTTGAGTTTCTGTTTCATAGTGAGTTTGACTTCGATTTCTTACAATGAACCACAATGAAACACAAACAATGAAACACAAACTCAAACTCAGAATCGAAATCGAAGTCAAACTAACAATGAAAACTAATCTTCTGTTTCTTGTGAGTTTGACCTCGATTTCAATTATGAGTTGGAGGTTCTGTTTCATCGTCAGTTTGACTTCGATTTCGATTCTGAGTTTGAGTTTCTGTTTCATAGTGAGTTTGACTTCGATTTCGATTATGAGTTTGAGTTTCTGTTTCATTGTAAGTTTGACTTCGATTTCGATTATGAGTTTGAGTTTCTGTTTTGATGTGAGTTTGACTTCGATTTCGATTATGAGTTTGAGTTTCTGTTTCATTGTAAGTTTGACTTCGATTTCGATTATGAGTTTGAGTTTCTGTTTTGATGTGAGTTTGACTTCGATTTCGATTATGAGTTTGAGTTTCTGTTTCATTGTAAGTTTGACTTCGATTTCGATTATGAGTTTGAGTTTCTGTTTTGATGTGAGTTTGACTTCGATTCCGATTATGAGTTTGAGTTTCTGTTTCATTGTAAGTTAGACTTAGATTTCGATTATGAGTTTGAGTTTCTGTTTCATTGTGAGTTTGACTTCGATTTCGATTCGGAGTTTGTGTTTCATTGTAATTTTGACTTCGATTTCGATTAAGAGTTTGAGTTTATGTTTCATTGTGAGTTAGACTTCGATTTCGATTACCCCCCCTGGTAAGGCCTGGCTGCCTCATTTTTTTTTTATTGGGTAATAGAGTTTTGTGATGAGGTTTTATCTTGTCAAATACCTCGATTACAATACTTCCATTTCTTTCGGAAATAAGAAGGCAAATGAACTGAACTATTCTAAAATATTGCATGGACCTTCCGTCTCCCAAAATATTTAGCATCCTATTGTTGGCCTAAAATCGAAAGTGAGATTCAACTGGCAAGATCTTGGTCGTCAGACCCTCAAACTTGAAATGTGGCTCCAATCGCATCAAACCGTCTAACTAGCGTGACAATATGAAATGCTTTCAGAGCCAATTCAACAAAACCGAACATTGAGGACTGGACCCTCAATAGTCTATTCTTCTGGCGATGTGAACAATGAGCCACTCAATCGACTGTGGCAGACTGGTCTGATATCATTATCTTGGAGAATACCGTTCCTAATGATACCTCAAAGAGAAGCTTTCTTCTTGTGGGAGCACATTCTAAACTCTGAGCTGCAAATATTTACAGGGCGATATCAATACACAAATTTCCTATTTTGAATGCTGAATTGAATGTAATGTTGCTCACAATAGAGTTATTTTCATTTGGTACGAGAAGCTTTACTGCTGACAGCACAGACATCGTATCGGTTAATAATAGAATAACAAACGGGTCTGTTTTGATGGACTATCCCTTTTCAAATGAAACAAACAATTGGATGATGGGGTCCGTGTAATTTTACAATTTGCATACATTGTGCTAAATCCCCCAACCAAAACAATAACTGACAAGGTGAGTTGCCTTCGTCAAGTGGCCATTCAGTTCGGGAGGATGGACTCGAGTCCTGTGGAATGGGACAGGATCTTTGAACGCATTGTGGTAGGCACAAAATTTCGATATACAAGTACCTAAAGACGGAGGTGAGTTTTTGGATAATCGGATCGCGAGAAAATTGGCCAAGGTAAGCAATTAGCCAGATGCCGTCACAATGAACTAAATTTCGAGAGAGTCGTTATTTTGAAAATGATCCATCATTATTACCTCACTCCAGACAACTTCTTCATGACGTTTTTTCCAGTTTATTATTTCAAAAGAAAAGCCACACAAGAGGCAACTCTGCCGGGCGTCTTATTAAACCACCTCCAGGCCAACAGACGCCTAATTAAACCACCATTAAAGAAGAAAGGAGACGAGATAACAATGATGGATATTGTTATGCTGTTGTTATCCCGCTGCTCAATGTCGGAGGACGACGACCTCGAAAAAATCGAGTGAGCTTAGCAGGATGGTATTCGGTCACTTGGCGAAATAAGACATAAGTTTTTGTTTTTGCAGAAAGGTATCTATCTAGATGTTTCTAACGCGGTTTTCTTCCCATTGATATTTGAATTCGCGAAAAAGGATTTGCAGCTTATTGTTTGATTTACAACAACTACACCGAATCATTCCTCAGTCTTGAGGGCGCCCCTGAGCGTGAACAGGGTCACTATAGACGACAAGTCGTACAGTTTTTATAGGACTAAATTTAGAGATCATATTTCCGAGCTTAACTTAGTTGACCCTACACTCACTGAACACATCAACATTCATTAAGTACCCCCAAATAATGTACAGCTACCATTCGGCGCCCTCACACTCACTCGTACGCCGTTCCGGCTGAGAAATCCCCAGTATAACACATCCTCCAACGGTGAACCCAATTTCCTCAGCCCGTTACTGAAATCCACCTTCGAGACTTAAATAACGACAGGGTGCTATCCAGACTTGGGAGTATTAGGATGAGAACAACGAGCTACCGGGAGCGAAAACAAAGTAATTTGTTGCGGAGAAAGACACGAGAAATAAGGGATAGGGCGCGCGGATAAACAGAAGGAAGAACAAGGACGGAGGAAAGAGATAGCAGTGACGGGAATGGCGTAGAAAAGGAAAAGGGGCGCGTCAAATAGGTGTTGGCGTCGGAGCCGGGTCGTCGCTGTATTGACATTGGGTCTCAACCCTCTGGCCCGACCGAACGGGACATAAATCCAAACTAGATTGCCCTCCGTGCTTCCATCGGGCGACGAACGACGGCGTACGAACCTTAACTAGCTATGAGGATTCCCTCTTTGTGTGTCTGAGTCATCTTCGATGGCACGGTAAGCTATCCTGATTCGGCTATCCGAGATTTACTGAAATCCATGCTTGAAAGTTGCTGGGCATGCGATTCCTGCATGGAACTGGCAGGACTCCAGGGCTACCGGCAAGCTCAAGTGTCTGAGTCCTATGCCATATGTCTGATTTTGATTCTCACGTTTTCACTAATATCCTGATCCTCATGCAAACGTCCAAACATATCCTAATCCTCACCTTGTACCTAGTCCTCAACCCCATCCTTATCCTCATCCAAATTCTGACCCTGATCCAGATCCTAATCCTCATGCACACATCCGCATGCGGATATCTGCAGATATCCTGATCGTCATACACACATCTACACATATCCTGACCCTCACTCTGATCCTCAGCCTCACAGGCATAGGTACACATATCCACAAATATCCTCATCCTCGGTCTGATCCTGACCCGGATACTGATCCTCACGCACATATCAGAAAAGTAGGTATGTAGATTCTACTGATCCTGATACTGATCAGTCCGATCATGATAGTCATGCACAAATCCACAAATGTCCTGAATCTACACATATACGAATATATCTGGATATATATATCCTGCTCCTCAACTTGATCCTAGTCCTGAACCTCATCCCCATACACATATCCACACTTTCGCCCCAAGAAAATTAAACTGAGATCAGGGTTTAGTAGCGACAAATACAGTTTGCAAACAAAATACACAAATACTTGCCAAACCAGTAGGATAGATTAGATTTTCAGGAAGGGTAGATTCAAGGCGGGCCTTCAATTCCCTTGGCACGCTATCGTTGGTGCCAAATTTTCCTATCCGTTTGCTCAATTCAAAAATCGGCTCCTATTTCTCAACGGCCATCCACGTCACAGGTTGGTGAAAAATAGCTTTTGGAAGTGATGCTCGAAATAAAATTCCACTCCATGAATAGTCGGACCACCGGGCCAGAAAAATCTTGAATGCCCCACGTTGAAAAATTCGACCTTTCCCCGTGGCATTTTTATGGCGTAGGAGGACAGTTCCAACCCCGTGGATTTGATTCTGCGAAATATTTTGACTTACGATCGGTAGTAATTTAACAAGAATTAAAGGCGTGGCAAATTAAGGGTAGAAGAGGACGGCCGCGTTCCTTTTCGTTGGGGAGGGTGTTTTGGCAGAGGTGTATTCAAACATTGGGTACACATTGGCTGGCCGGTCTCCAAATGGGCGGGTACGGGGATTAATTGTCGAGCTTTCGCCCGGCGGCTTGCGAGGGCTAACAGGGGCTCCAAGTGGTTCCCTACATCAACCCGAAACGCGAGGAACGTGTCTGCAAAACGCGGCCTTTTGCAAGCTGAGTTTCTATGAGCTTTTCTGCACATTGAGGCGGAAAATTGGAGCGCCGCAAGAAAATTTTTAAATTTGAACGTATTTTTACGGCCAAATTCTGGAAATATCAAGTGGATACCTACTGCCGTTCACTAAATTTTAAATTTTATTTCAATCTCATTATCAAATTTTGATGTTGTATACTGATAAAAAATGAGCCACAATATTGAAACCTGAAACCATCGGTTTTCCTAAGACAAGAATTTAGTTTTTGATGGCTGAATTCAAGTACCATGTATAAACATGACCTAAACGAAGTTGGCCGTGACTTCGTTTTGCTCTGTGAGGTCATCGTAGGGGCGAATTCGATCAAGTCGAAATCCAATGAGTTTTCCGTGGCAGTTTTCCGAAGCCCTAAAACAGGAAATTACAAGACACCGCACAAACCGACTACCAAGTGATAAACAAAGGGGTAGAAATACACACGAGTGCGAGTTTTGTGTTTTCCTCGAGTTCCATTCTCCGTTCTGGGCCTGGGCAATGCGAGGCACGTCCCAACCGTAGAAAACTGATTAACTCCCCACCAGCTCCAACCTCCATGCTCCAAAGTCTACCATAGCTACCGAACCGGCTTGTGCCTCTATCCGCACATTTCTCCAGCGGAAATATGATGGGTTATGGGAGAGACACATGCGATTTCACCTGCTGTGCAGCTCTCGGGGGTCTTTGGAAATAAAGAGGTATACCCGACGAAACCTGCTCGCAACCAAGATCTACTATAACTGTAGAGTTATAAATGGTGTTCTCTTGATACTGTACCGTAATATAATGCCATCCACTAAGTCACGAGGAATCTCCGAGGTGTTGAAAGGAATAACGCCGTGTTCAATGGCCTCTAAAATTACTCAAGACCGTAATACAGTTTTTGGTGTTCTATAGCAGTAATTCCAACGGCAATACATTGGTGAAGACGTGTTTTTAACAAATTTCACCACTTCGGTCGCTCCTGCTCGAGGAATTTATTGTTGACGAGGCCCATTATCCAATTTTCCCCTCAAGGGTGCACTTTTTTGAATCATGCTATTCATGCTACATCTTTATAATGCACAGCCGAAAAACAAGGTGCTTCGTATGAAACAGTGGTGCGTAGATAATTCACAATACTTCCATATTTGATACGTAAATTTTTGACTAAAAAAACTCACATTGCCAATTGTAAACTCTCCTATTGTGACCCCCTCCTATTGCTACATACCATTTTGCACTTCACCATCCCATGCTCCTGGAACAAACCCTTTCACATTCTGCTAAACACTTTAATTATCCACGTTGGGTGTTCTCAAATTGAAGAAAGAAAAGTCCTTAGCTCTTTTTCTCTGCTGCTCGTAAGCCCAAATTTATCGTTAATTGAAAATTTCTCAGCAACAAAAAAAAAAGGCGAGATTTTATTTCACAAAAAGAAGGCGGCTCCCATGCCGAGTTCAGGTTGCGTTATTGACACGATGTTGAACGTCAGATTTGAATTGTATCGTTCCCGATCCCATTCCATATCTTTATCGCATTTCGTTTTCGATTCAACACTCCCGTAAGTCGTGACTCGGGCCTGAAGATTGAAATGCGATCCCTGTCGAGATGGCCAGGATTCGTGACAGGCTTGAAATCAGCAGGAGTTGAAGACTATACTACCGCTCAAAGTCAAAAAGGTAACAAGTGTGTCGAATAGACCGTTTGAAACCTCACGCCTATCATTATATTCGGCCGTATCTTTTATACTGGACCCCCAAAATGATTTGTACAATATCCAGCGTGAAATCAGTTTCATCACCTTTCAGATATTAGAATGTTCAGATATTCTGATATCGGTACAGTTATTTGAGCTGGGTAGAACTTCGAATATCGACTCGACGAGGTTGATTTGAAGGTGACCGTTTTAGAAAACCACATCTAGATAAGCGCATCGAAGAATTTTATTTTTGCACGTACAGCAATGTCCTCGGCTATTCGTCTCTCTTTATCCTTCGGTCAATATTCGGTTTTGGCGTTCTTTAAATCAGTAAATCGTCGACATTCCGGAACAGCAATTTCTAATTCGAGTATTCATCAAGGTTCGCATTATTCCGCCATAAAAATAAAAAAGGCGTCGAGGATTGATCACATTTTTCCCATACACGTAATTCCCTCGAATTTTCGTACACGCGTTTGCCAAAGGCGTTCCATCCTTTCTAATCGACCTGGCCCTTTTACCTTTGCCCTTACGATAATTAAAGCAGTCAGGGTAAAGGAGGTTTCAGAAGCTTAAAAATTAATTAAAAATCCCTTTTCACTCCTCTGCGTAATACCCTACTTTCCTCCAACTTCGACCTTTCCTCCCACATCCTGACCCTGTTCTTCTCGCGTATCGTTGCCACACCTTGTTCTCCCCTTTTTCAATACGACCTTCCTATCGGAGTATCACACTCAGCTTTTTCAATGGGGATTGGCCCTTTTTTCTAACGAAAAGGATTTTTTTTTCAATGCGTGGCCTCTTTCCGAGATTCGATTTTGTTCTTTCCTGTAAAACAGAGGAGTCCGAATTTTCCAAACTCCCACCTTGATTTACCGGTGCTGCCCAAATTGTGCGACGTCTACGTGATAAAATCAAACTAAATCGCCCACATGGGCTCTGATTGGCATGCACTATTATCTACTTGGTTCAATTGGATGAACGCGGTTCGGTTCAGAGCCAGTCGATCCTCGGTCCTCCACAAGCTCGTTATTCGTGTCAAGTGCGTGTTGATACAACTAGAGGCGTATACGGTTATTGCCTGCATCCGGCATGCGGGATCCCCTTATCGCCAGTCCGGAGCCATCCCAACATCCATTGCATAGCTTGTGCCAGCGCTTTACGCACCCCGTTTCCCAAACCGTTAAGATTCCACGAGAGAATTCCGTCCGGATCGATTCTGCTGTTTTCTTCGGAACTTTCCAAGATAAAGAATACTTCGACAGTAAAACTGGAAAACCTCGTATGTCTAACACACAGAATTTTACAGGAGGTTAAAAAACATCCATTGCTAGCTGCGCGAGTAGGGATGGCCATGGGGACGTGTTTTGGAAACGCCAGTGAAATTTGATACATTCATCCTTGAAGGAACCTCGACTAATTAAAATAATAAACTGTTTCGACCACTCAATCAGCTTTTGGATAGTGAATGGGCGCCTTCAAAGTGGCATGAGTCTATTTTCTTGACTCGAACACATTCGTTAAGAGTTGTTTTACCAGAAAATCTCAAAATCTCTTTCCCAAAAAACTAGATCCACGAGGTTTTCTAGTTTCACTGTCAACTTGCTCCGTTAAAATCGGCGATACCTGCCCTCATTAACTGGGTAGATGGGTCATTTCAAAATTTGGGGTTATTTTTCACTCAGCCGGTCTCCTTAATTAATGTTTCGATTTCTGCGTTTTTTCTCCCGTGAACCCCCTTTGTATGAACCCCTGATGCTGATCCTGGAGTGGGCGCAAACTTTATCAAGTAGTTTAAGAAATATGGGACTTAGAAAATTTTCCGAAATTTCAACTTTGTAGGAAGAGAGGAAACCATGGGAAAGGTGAACTCAAGCAACATGTTTATTTCTTCAAAATACAAATATTGCTCTCTTTCATTCATCACAATCACAGTTCAAAGCAATTTACTTAGGTACCTATATAATAATATTTATCTAATTCTTCAAGTCTTTCAATCAGCCTTAACGTTTCTAAAATATCGGTTCAGGAAAGACGAAATCACATGACTTGAGTATTAACAAAAAATCACAAAAAAGTACTGACGTAGTTCAGGTAACTAATTTAAATGACAAGGAAAACACTACCAAATTTTGATAGTTGGGAACTCAGTATTCTTAACCAAAGGACCAGAACAAAGTCTAACAACAGAAAAAAAATTGCAACAGTTGTAGGTAGAGAGGTTGTAGGGAGAGAGATTTTGGAGGTTATCACCTCCTGCAGGCGTTCTTATCAGATATTCCGAAAGTTTGAAAAAATGCAAATCACTATGTCATTCTTATTCGTAATTAGAGTTCAATTATATGCCATTCAACACTTACCCTAATGAGTGAGATGGTTGTAGGGATGGAGAAAGTATAAACCTACTCTTACAATTTCTACACTTCACAACATCAACCAAGCAACTGGTGGCATGGAAGTGCAACAAACTCCAGTAGCTTCAGAAGCCATATTGTAGCAGTATTGCCTTCCACTTCGCAGAGCTCGAAATATTCCTTTCCTGGGGGTGGGCGGGCAATTCAAAAAAATTGTAGGGAGAGAAACTGAAACCTCGTGACAGATGCAAAACATGATAAAAGTCCTTCCAAATCATCGAATTATCGTTTGTTTCTAATTTATCCTTGAAGCGGAGAGCAACCTGAACCGATAACGCTTTTGATTTTAATTAAAACGTCAATAGAGGGAACACCCAACAATGTTGAAGTTCCCAACCTACCAATTGTGACAGGTGTAGGGAGAGAGAATCGGGGTCCTTAATGATTTTTGATTTCTGATCTTATCGATTGCTGAACTTTATACTATGTGATCTACCCAGATAACAACCTGCCATATCTCTCAGGAAAAGATCCGATTTTCCAAGACAAATGGAGTGCTCACAAAAGCTGTGTGACAGAAAATAACCCCAAATTTTGAAATGACCCAGATGTCGTTTCAGTAGGAAAAGGTATTTTTGCCGATCATCTCCGAATCACATCAATCCACAATTTAATCTGATGGGAAAATGCATCCTGAACTGGAAAATGAAGGAAAACAGAAAAATCTAGTGGTCCAAAGTTTTGATAACATTTTGTGGTTATGAACCCTCTTGCAATTTACCTACTGATAGAGACATTAGATGAATACTAACTCTAGAACATTGCTTTACCTTCTGTCCCTTCATATGAGTGACCAAGACAGTTCAAATCGTTTCACTCATCAACCCTAACGAAGAAATTGATTATTGTATAAAATTGCACTACTGAACATTTTACCGTCGCTGTCAGACTGAAAAAAACGGCAAAAATGTGATGATAGTTCCAAACAGGTGCCGTCGGAATCACTCATAAATATTTCACACCACGAAGACAGGCCTGGTCGTGCTGGGGCCCCGGAGGACGAAAGGAGAATCTCAAACGGGGGGAAAAGAATGTTACGTATGCGATGGCGGGGCTCGCTAGGTTTTGTGCACCTGCAGACACACAATACGAGATCGTCTGACAGCACCAGTGACGGTTAAATGGCACCCCTAGAATTTCCCAGGAGGTGAGAAAAATAGGGAAGTGATTTCTGGTGAAAAATATAGAGCACGAATGGGTTGGGGAGTGAGAAAGTGCGAAGTGAACATGGATTTACCTCATGTCAGACACATTCAAGAAAAAGTGTTATTGCGCCAATTCACTATTTTTTCCGATAATATACGAGCATGATGAAAATTTAATATACAGCGTCTATTATAACAGTAGGTGTTGGGATGACATTTAAGAAGCTCCCAGAAGCTGACATCCACTTTTCACCGTAACAGAATGGAAGCGTGACAAGTAATAAATTTTCAATACTCCTAACCATAATAAACGATGAGAAGCTATCAAGTGGAAAACATCCAACTTCGTCCCGGCCCAAACTCCTCAAACGAAAGCACGCTCAATTTTAAGCCCTAGACGCTCACCGGCGAAGTAGTGAAAGTGGACTTTGGAGGATGAAGCGAATTTCAAGTAAAAGTTTGACTCACTAATCGTTGTTTAAACTCGGTGATTCCCCCGGAGCTGTGGAGCGATAGAGCAGGTACTTACCTGGAAAGGAAAACAGAACAGCGTCAAAATGGTATAACTTTGCAGCGGAGTGAAGAGGCCCTCATTTCACATTTAGGGGATGAGGCAAATTATACTTTGGCAACAATATTATAGTACCATTTGGCCTGCGAAGATTTTATCCGAATTTTAAATCGCACAACTTGCGACGTGTGGCGCAAATGTGACCCGGAGGCACTTTGATACAACGTATCGCGCTAATGTGGCCCGGAGGCATTTGGATTTCTAGCCGAGGGAGTTAAGGCCGATGAAGAATCAGTAGTGAGAAAACAACAAGCAATACTTCCATATTTTGATACGTGAATTTTGAAACCAAAGCCTTGACTAATATGCATAACCACACCATAATAAACACACTATGCAAATTTTAAAACCCGCCTGAAATTATGATGCAACCCAGATTACTGCGAGATAAAGCAAAGATTTGAAATCGACATAGACCAGGAATGCTCAAATCGGTTCATTTTCGTGTCTAGAAAAGAATAAAATACCGGGTTTCATCAAATCACGGTAGGTATCATAGCCCTCGAAGGTTATGCTTCAGAACCTCACTTTCAAAAAAAGCACCTAATTTCTGTACCTATTGTACGACCATTATGAAATCTAAGGCACTGGCACAATTTCCTGCTGCACAATCTCCTGCCTTTCCGTCGGAAAAATTTCTCGAGGTGAGATTACAACCTGATAAGCAACTCATGCATTCTCAATAACTCTGAAGAAAGAGGATAGGTGTGAAAGTCACAGACGAAGATAGAACCTCACGTCCAGTATTGTCACATGCATTGAACGTGCAGAGCACGGATTGACTTCTAAACGGCATCCAACAAGCTCCGAACACGCCGTAGACTACATATGTCGAGCTTATATCCCTGCAGCGTGGATTCACACTGAGACTGCAATAAAAACCTCTCTTGAATTTCAAAAGATAAAAAAGAGAAGTCGACTGCTGTGCAGCGCCAGCGGAAACGGATGCTAGAGAACGAGGAATATGTAAAACAGAAGCCGAACGTTCGATACAGTCCCTAACGCGCTTCGCGTGCATATTTATCTCTTCCTTTCGAGCACAGGGCAAATGTAGCTTCCTAGCAGTGTATATGCATGTATTGAGGCGAAATGTGCAGAAGCTACAGGAAGAGAGCAAACGTTCACAGTCACTTGAACCCGATGGGAAGGATGACCAGAGTTTCGGAATTGCAGCGGGTCACTTGGAAAATGGTAATCAAGTTATCTTGTTATAACATGAACCTTGAAAATTTCTCGATGATCTTGGAAGGACATAAACCACTACCGGGAAAAGGCGCTGATTTCGATTCCACCTTCAAAAGGCATAAATTTCTATGATGCACTGCGCCTCGAAGTTTAATAAATAAAACTCCCTCTCAAGAACGCTTCACTTTGGAGGAAAATTGCGCCATCTTCACCCCGCATTTCCGAGAACCTGGCACATATTGAAGTTTGTCAAAACCGCAGTGCACCAAGGAAAATAGGATATTGAGGTCATGAGAGGGGCGGATAGAGTTAAGAAGCATCTTATCTCGAAGGAAATGATCCCCGCTTCAATCCGAAGATGAACTTTCGTCGAATAGGTGAGCAACAAGGGCGTCCCATCGGTTAAAGTGGGAAGGCAGAGTCTGAGGAGAGCCTGAATTATAAATACATTAACCTGCGCGAAGGGGAGCGAGAGAGTGAAGAGAGTTGCCGTAGTAAAGTTAGGCGTTGCGGCGAGGACGGCGACGAGCTTGCAAAGGTTACTGCCGAAGCTAGCGTCCTGGCGAAAGCAGATGGCACATGTACCAACTTGGGGAACTTCAACAACTGATAAAATTGAGCTGATCGCCCGGCTCAAAACTGCGGGAGCTGGGATTGCGAATTACCCGCCACTTACTCGCGAGTAAACTGAAATTTTGTTTGAATGTGTGCCCGCCCTTCATTTTCTTAGGGTTGAGGGCAAGACGTTCACAGGAGAATAGGAGTGGGATCATATTATACTTAAGTATTTTTATCTAAGTGATTCCTATGACATTGGCTAGACACAAGTTGGTAGCAGAACCGCTTCTGAACGCTTGAGGAGAGAATATATTGCAATTTACCTCCTTCCTTTCGATCGGGTATTAGCCCCCAAATGCTGGTAAGCATAGATGGATAAAAGTTCCTCTCTGTCGGGTTTCGAACCTGCCACCTTCTCCTGCTTTCTTCCCAGACACCTTGAACCCTTCGGCTACGGAAAGCCTGGGTTCAGACAGCCTGGGGACTTCAGACAGTCTGGGAGCCTGACGGCATTGTCTTTGAGGAACAACCTCGCCATTTCGTCTCTTTTTAACCGACGCTATAAAAACCGGTTACTCAACCTGGGCAGCTATATCAAACCTTTGATCATATCTCAATCTTCAGTGGATTGCGACAATCATTGTAACATTCGGCTCTTAAACTCCTTCCTTTGATGATGTGTCACCTGAGTGCACCGACCAGACAGCCTGAGCCCATGCTCTCCGCGGCAGTTTAAGGCGTCTGCCAGCAGAGCACGAGGTGCCAGGTTCGAGTCCTGCCGGAGAGGAAATTCCCGCCCTTTTAAGCTCTGTATTCACGTTGAACCCAACACAACTCGGATCTGCACATCCGCCTCATTGATAAAATGACTCGGACGCTATTTGTGGTAGTGGGACAGCCATCAACATCTTTCATGTCTTCCGTCGAAGGTTCCGTTCGGCTAAACGAAGATTTCACACAACTTATTGTTCCATAATAGCTTTATTGTGTAGAGCTATCGGTCGAACCATGGATGAAAGTGGGCATGCGGAGGGTTGTAAGCTCGAGCTAGTGATCCGTTGCTTTTAACATGTCGATCTCTTTCGTTCGGGGAAAGGCCCGTTTAGCCGGCGGCGTTTACTTCCATTTTCCCCTCTTTTGGAAAAATCACATCACGTTACATGGGAACAACATTTATCCCGAAAAAACCTCTCGCTCGGCCGGAAAGAATGTTATCGTGACCCATATCCCTCCAGAAAGCCAGATCGAACGGGCGGAATCGAATGGCGCCCAGCGAATACGGCAAATCAGAAGAAGATCTGATGTAAAAAGATTGGAAACGCATTTTTATTTTTGAATCAAATTTCTTCCAAAACTATGAGAGTGAAGACCCAAAAGATCTTGTTGAACGATGAATTAGTCATCTACCATTTTGAATGGGATTCGCATTTACGGTTGAAGGTAAAAAACGGGGTTTTCAGAAAAAAGAAGATTTTAGTAAGTTTGCTTTTCTGTTGGCGTCAACTTTTGAAAATTGAATTGTTCATGTGATAATAAACCCTATCTTCCCATAAACTGTGTCAAGATTTAGACGGATTTTCATCACTTTTCACCAAAAGCAAGCACTGCTCAACTGATTTAAAAAAATTCGTATAAAAAAATGAATAAATTCTGATAAATGAACAAATAAATTCTAAAACGTCTACCTGAAAAGCTGGCACAGCTGACAATGAAATGAAATTTATTGGCTTCTTCACAACTTGAACAGGTTACATACAATGGTTAGGAGTACTTTTTAAGTACTCCTCCTCTTAGAACAAAAAACCAATTTATTGGTGGCAATAGGCGATGCCCGTCCTGCCACCAAGATCACTCCTGCGCGCAGTAACTCACACAGGAACTAGCACAGGATATAACTGTTCAGATATGCGGGAAACAAAAATTTACTTTTACTCAAATTAAGTAATTGGAAATTTCATAAAAAATAAGAAAACGATAAAATAATACAAAACAAAAACATAAGTTGTGGGGCGGCTATCTTTGTCACTTAATAATGCTCCTTAACCGACATAAATGCTCGACAAAACTCCTTCAATGTCCTCATCTCCAATATTGATAAGCCACGCGAAGACTAAATTTTTTATAGGCGGATCTGCTGTAAATCTTAGGGGTTTTCATTTCGTCGCTTATTTTATAATAATGATAATATCGAAACAATCCGTCAACCGGTGGATGAAAAATAATGAAGTCGAATACCGACTTTGGGACCGATGAAGCGAAAATAGCCAGAGCTCCAGGCCGCCTGAGTACAAAGCGAAGTGAAAAACTGCCAGTCAGAAGCTATTTGTAATGGCCAATAACTGATTGTATCTAATGTAATTTGCATCGAGGCGGTTCGAAGCCGCTGGAGTAGATTGTCTATGGCGATAATGCGACCCGAGGCTCCGGAGTATTGTGACCAGATACTCCTAATGCCTTATTGACTGTTACAGAGGCACGAGACCAGAAAAGGAGGACAATGAAACCATACCGACCAAATGAGACCACCGACCGGTTTGTCAATGGGAAAAGGTCTGAATGGAATGTCGCTATGCCGTATTGACGGCATCGGCCGAAATTGGGAGCCAAGAGTTCGCAGCTTATTTCATGAATTTCCATAACGCACCATGAGAACATGAAATGAGCTATGAATTACAATAATCTAATAATCATTTCAAAAATTCGTCCATAAACCCGAAAATTGTTGTAATTTTTGAGAAATTCGAGTTTAAATTCGTAAAAACGCTAGGTACCAACAGATAGAGGGGATATCTTAATTAGAAGCCTTTATGCTGATTTTGAGAGAAAATTTTGATTATATTTTGACTACTTTTGAGGCTTTTTAGGTCATTATGCAAGTTCTAAAACTCGCCCAACGTTAAAATACGTCAAGTATTCGTAACATAGACGACGCATCCACGTATTCTACAAGGTAAAACAAAGATTTTAACACCAAGAACGCTAAAATTGGTTCTTTCTTGTGGCGTGTGTCATTTAAAAAAAAGTTTCACGCCATGTTTGAGACACCCTGTTTATTAAGAACTTCATACGTCAAAGGAACAGTAATTATAGTTGAGAAAAACATCAAATTTCAACCGCTACGCAAATGGTCATATTTGGATCTCAAGAGCGTTTGAATAATGCAGTATAAAAAAAGAATGTCTCAACTCAAGAGGATAGGAATCGCACGTCACAATAATCCTTTGTTCCGAAGAAGGCACTGCGGCCTACGGAAAACAATGAAGTTCAAATTATGTCAAACGAGGCTAACAGCTCCATTATGCACTCGGCGGTCTTCATCCGAAAACCGTTCTTTTCTTCGCCTTGTCGGCATAAAGGTCCTCCCTTCCAACCATCAAACCAGATTAACTAACGAGGCCGACCTGACCGTTCCGGAATCACAGTCTTGGTTGAACAATATTAGAAAAGAAACCCTACGACGTGTAGGTTGTGTAAGCTACGGACGGAAGTTATTAACGTCACACCTCTCGACTCTTTTAGCTTTACAAGGACGGTAGGATTTTCAGATGATGAGCGCTAACAAGATGAATATCATCCATTTCATGGCTTCGGGGGAATTTTTAGGTCGTAGAGAGTCATCCAATTTAGCTCATGGAGAATCCTTTTTTATTATACTCAGGGAAGCGGGCAGGTTTTACCTTATTACTGGCAATAGTTTAGCGACGAATAGAGTTATTGACGAATTACTAACGAAACCCATAATTACTTCAAGACCCCAAAACCTCAAACCAGGTAAGTTTGGTTGCAAGCCTGAAGAATATTTAGGGGCGACAATATTATTTCGTATACATCAGCCATTTTTACTTGCATTTACTTCGTAAATATGGAAATCGTCCTAAAAACGAAAATTGGATTAGAACTTCAGAAAAAACTTTCACCCACACACGTCTGTGTGTCCGCCTTTCCATCTGTGGTATTTTACAAAAATGGCTCCCTCAATTCTCAACCTTTCTTCAAATATATCACCGTGACTAAGCGGAAGTCAAATTACTATTACTATTTTCGTATTATTACTTCTTTTCCTGGCCAGAAAAATAGATCGATTCGATCGTTCTTGGTCTTAAAATCTCTGATATACCTTGCAGTTCCAGAATACGTGAATATTTTTCATATTCCAGTAACTGGACGTACTCTGATTTTATTCGGGTTTAAATTTGCATATCTAGTGCGTTTTTTGACATTTTTGACCGTTGTAGCCACCAAATCAAAAGGAACTAGTTGATTTGGTTCAAACATTTACGTATCAAAGTATGGAAAATTTCCATATTTCAATATTTAATATTGCGTGTTATCTAGGAACCCCTCGCTTGATTCGGTTAGTTCAATATTTGAAATCGAGAATTTACATCGTAAGTTGAGACTTCTGTTGTGGGATGGCTAAAGGCTTGTCACAGGAGGTCTTTCCACGGCGGGACAAATAATGCTGTTCATTACACGAGCAACAAGCCCCAACGCTCCACCGCAAACAAGCCAAACAGGAGACTACGGATCGAAGCCCTTGTAAGACCCGGAGGTGAGACGGCTAACGCTAACGTCACTTTTGAAAGGCCTGAGATCAACGTTTGGTGGAACGAATCAAGAACAAGTTCATGAGGAATCTGATATTACCGAGTCAGTTTTTTCAGTAAATAGAATATGAAATTATTTTAAAATTTATATGAATAACATATTGTATTATTAGTTTTGTGGTTTTGCTATCTAATAACTTATAATATAAGTAGGTAGTACCTATTAGGTACAGCTGCAGGCCACCTGCTGTTCATAATATGAAGGCAAAACCTGAGAAACGGATTTACCATTTTTTCCTTCTTGGAGACTTTCATATCAGCATTTCATATCGACATAATTATCATTCATGAACACCCGACTTTACCGGTTCTTTCCCGTCCAAATCATAATACTTACCTGCCTCTGACAAATCCTCAAATCTGGGAATGAGGAAAATTGCAAAAGTTGCTCGGAGCGATAAAAGTAATCAGGCCATTCGTGAACGGTTCAACGGACATCCGACGTTTATTCCTTCCAGCAGAACTAATGAGAGCGGTTGTTAGCGACGGGCGAGGGAGGGGGGGTGAATAAAAAATAAAAACAAAAAAACTTGTTTCGCCTAGGTTCTCTCGTTAGAGGGATTTCACCTAAGAATGCACGAAAGCCGGACTTGGGAGGAGAAGCTGCGAAAAGAGTCGGCCGAAAGAATTTTTAATGAGCTTCTTGAATAACGAAAATGGTACCGGAAAACGGGGGAATTGAAACGGAATATTTAATTACTGAGAAATTTTCGCCTTGATGAAAAAAAGTCTCAAGGTCGTACTTTTAAAATCGTCAGAAGCTCTCGATTAAAAGCATTTCGAAATATTTCATGAAAGGCGCAGACTGAACTATTCGAGGATTCGGAAAAGTGCGAGAATCGTTTAGCACTTAAATTTTGCACCTTCACAGGCGGTTATGCCTTCATACTACTAAGCTGAAATGAGAATATTCTGATTTCGGTATGGAAACTTATCAATTAGAGCTTGAAATTCGGTACAAATCAATGAAAAGTTATTGAAGCAAGTTGAACATTATAGTAATAACCTAGAGTTCTACATGTTGAATTTCTGGGATTTTTATTCCAAGCTCAGACCCAACGATAAGTGTAACAACGAAAGACAGGTACACCACGTCTGGGCCTTACACATTTAATTTCAGGGTACCCGCGGAGAAAGCTGCCAAAAAGCTACGAAATGACGGGTCCGAAAACGAATAAGGAAAAGCAGCCAGCCAGGTTATTACTGAGATATCTGACCCGAACCTTCGGTCTGAAGGGTCGGCTCGTACCGATACCGATAACACACATCATCGCTGATAGTCATCGGCCACTACGAAGGCACTAAAAATAAAACGCCACCGTCGACCTTTATATAGCCTATATCGTCGATCGCTGCGAGGTAGGCCGAAACACCACTGAATCTTCAGTAAACGGGTAGTGCCCTGGATAAAATGCAGAGCTGCAGACACTTGGCATTTCAGCTAGGAGAGTTCTGGCTATTTCTCATGGCATATTTTTTATAGATGGATGCGCAATGTTCAAATTGTGCAAAAATGCGACGATCACACGTTTACATGTTTTCCCAACAATGGATCGATTAGAAATTATGCATTAGTAAAATGGATTTATTCGAATCTTGCGCACGGGGAAGAAAGTAGATACAAATCCAATTCAACGGCTCAACAACGAATCAAATATTCTTCAACCCGGCCCGATCGAATGAAATAAGGAAGGAACGAGACGAGATTCAAAGTCCCGCCAACTCTATGAATATTCCTGCGCACGAGGGAATTACGTCGAAAAATGCCAATCTTTGTATATTTGGGGCAGGAGAGTTGCCCCGGACCACAATGGTTCTCTGCCAGCATTCACACAACAAAAGAACCGGCTCCTTCCTATTGAAAGGAGAAGAGGAGTTAAGCTCCATCTTCGCGGCAAGGGCTCCCCCACCTCCGCACTTCCCCCATCCCCGCTACGTGCTGCCACTACAGCGTACGCGCTCTTTCAACTCCACACTGCTGCCATTCTTCCTTGTTGCCTTGGTCAGTCAATAAACGGCAAAAAAATCCGGCCTTTTTTCCCTGTACGTTCCGTGTATCTGACGTTCGTATTATTCCGGCCGGAGGAGTTGCTCAGACGAGATTTCTGCCCCGGATTCGGAAAAAGGGCTTTCTTTGACGTCAAGTTTCCTTCGAGAACATGTTCCTACGAGATTAGACACTTCGCAAAATGCAGTTGCAACAGTGCTCCAGTGATTGAGTTGGAGGTGGAGATGAAGAAGGAGATGGAGAAGGAGATGGAGATGGAGATGGAGAAGGAGATGGAGAAGGAGATGGAGAGAGCGCTGGAGAAGGAGATGAAGAGAGAGCTGGAGAAGGAGATGGAGGAGGAGATGGTGATGGAGATGGAGAAGGAGATGGAGAAGGAGAAGGAGATGGAGAGAGAGCTGGAGAAGGAGAAGGAGATGGAGAAGGAGAAGGAGATGGAGAAGGAGATGGAGAAGTAGATGGAGAAGGAGATGGAGAAGGAGATGGAGAAGGAAATGGAGAAGGAGATGGAGAAGGAGATGGAGAAGGAGATGGAGAGAGAGCTGGAGAGAGAGCTGGAGAAGGAGATGGAGAAGGAGATGGAGAAGGAGATGGAGAGAGAGCTGGAGAAGGAGATGGAGAAGGAGATGGAGAAGGAGATGGAGAAGGAGATGGAGAAGGAGATGGAGAAGGAGATGGAGAAGGAGATGGAGAAGGAGATGGAGAAGGAGATGGAGAAGGAGATGGAGAAGGAGATGGAGAAGGAGATGGAGAAGGAGATGGAGAAGGAGATGGAGAAGGAGATGGAGAAGGAGATGGAGAAGGAGATGGAGAAGGAGATGGAGAAGGAGATGGAGAAGGAGATGGAGAAGGAGATGGAGAAGGAGATGGAGAAGGAGATGGAGAAGGAGATGGAGAAGGAGATGGAGAAGGAGATGGAGAAGGAGATGGAGAAGGAGATGGAGAAGGAGATGGAGAAGGAGATGGAGAAGGAGATGGAGAAGGAGATGGAGAAGGAGATGGAGAAGGAGATGGAGAAGGAGATGGAGAAGGAGATGGAGAGAGAGCTGGAGAAGGAGATGGAGAAGGAGATGGAGAGAGAGCTGGAGAAGGAGATGGAGAAGGAGATGGAGAAGTAGATGGAAAAGGAGAAAGATGATATGGATATGGAGTTCCAGTGTTGCCAAGGTGCGGACGTCAAGAACCCCTGGGACAACGTCAAAAACCCCCCGAATCCCCCCAAATGAGGGAAAAGAATCCCCGAAAACCCCCAAAAGTTAGGGACGAACTAAAAATAAACTATTTCACATAAAACAGGACCTAACTCATATTATACACCTACAATTTCAAAACGTACCTTAAACTATAAACTATTTAATACTCATTCTTTCCGACTACCTATCATCCAATTTATACGTACAATCAAACTTCTATACGAACCTCCAAACTTGACAAATTATTCTGACAAGTGTAGCTCGCTAAGTCAGTCGAAACATCAATACAAATCAGGCATTTATCAACCCAATTCTCGCAACTTTATTTGAGTACCTATCTTTCAAACCAAATAGCTGTGAAGTGGCAGTCTCAGCTAGCATTTATTTGCTGTGCTTAGCTGTCATTTCTTCATTCTTCAAGTCCCAGTCCCCCTGACTTCCGTAAAAGCCCCCAAGAAAAGCCCCGGAAACAATTCACCCCCAAAATCCCCCTAGGGCATAAAAAAACCCAAATTTGGAGGGAAACCCCCAACTTGGCAACACTGTGGAGTTCACCGATCATGGTTATGGCTTTACCATACAAAGTTTAGACGTCTCTGTCACTAGGGAGACAAAAAGTTAACAATCTTGACAATATTTTCAAAAGATCGCCGTTGATCAATTTTCTTACAGCCCCTTGTCGCCGAGATGCCGCTCCGCCAGTTGTTTCTCGACAGTCATTCTTTTTAAGGGCGCTTGTTAAAAATTTCCATGTTCGTTAAATCGCGGCGATTAGTCATCTGCAGCAAAAAATCGACTCCGTGGGTTTTGACAGTTTAACGAGAGCCGAAGCGCTGGTTGTTTTCCACAAAACAAGGCAATGCCTTAATAGGAATAACTGCTCTAATGGTATTTCGTCTAGATACCCACTTTGTTCGACGTCAGTCTTCATTCGGCGGCTCAATTGTTGTCTGACCAGGATGCTGCCTCGTGAAATCTCCGGTAGCCAGAACGGGAACAACTGATATATTGGCCCTATTAGGAGCGTAAGGCGGGTAGTGATTCTTGATAAATAGAATAACATCTTCCAAACGTTTTGTGGCAGAGGTGATTTTTCCAAGCTAAAGACCCGAAGAACGGTTAAAAGATTAGTTACCCTCTTCGGCTATCTCCCTCCCACGGTTGTTCATCAGTCTTCTTCCATGGGGTATTATCTGTCTCGTAATTAAAAATCAACTCGAAAACCTCATCGTCATAAGTCGAACTGGATTCGACTTCTTTCTCCGTCAGTTCTCATTTTTATCCGGGAACAAGCTCATTATTTTCCCAGCGAGATTCACCCGTAACATCTGCAGCCGATTATTCATCCAGATAAACGGCCATCGAATGAATGGTTGACACTGCACTAATGAAGATGAGATTTCGAAATGATGAACCGAAAGCGATAATTACGACACATCCTTCGTGATGCAATGTCCTAGTTTGTCTACGTAATTCAGCTGGCGATATAATAGGAGATAGAATGAAAAGGTGCTACGAAACGTAAGTGGATGTAGCAGACAGACGTCATAATTCGATTATTAAAAAAGGTTACGAATGATGGGGTTGCGGATTAGAGCATGATCAAGCTGATTACCAAAATTTCTTGAAATGAATATATTTTGGAGTGAATACATCATTGGACTACAGGCATGGGACACTTGACAAAATAACACAGTTCAACGCAACGACTGTCAATCCTTCGACACCACAGCATTTCACATTTTGAAATTGGGTGAAAATTCAGTTTGGGTTGAAATGAACGAATATGACCCCCAGCTGATCTCAGGACATCTAGGCACGAAACACAAGAAAAAAAATTTTCCTATCCTGCCAATGAACTTTTGACGGCCAATTGTTGAGTTTTGATTGAATATTCATCAATAATGTCTACAGTATAGAAAGTTGTCCATATCTTTATACGTTTTTTGTAAGATGATTATAATTGTCATTCATCAATTCATAAAAATAATTCAATAAATATTGGTCAGGAGGGCACCCCCTCCAGGTTCCAGAAGTAAAGATGGTGTCTTGAAGTAAAGATTACATGCATTTCTTAGGGTTAATCTCATTTTGTCCTACAAGAAGTATTGTGCCCTTATTTGAGCCAATTATTCGAGTTTTTGAAGATTTGATAAAACATTCAGAATTTGCCTGAAATGAGGAATCGTGCAAAAATAAATGAGCCAAGTTGAAATTGAAATTTATAACTGAAATAGCCTGGTAAGGCTTCGAAGAAAGGTGATATCGAAATACACGAACTACTCTAATTTCCACTCGGCAGAAACTCTTTGATATTGTTCTTCAAACAAGGATATTCCATGTGGGAAGATCGTGGAAACCTCACAGTCACAGGGTATTAAGACGTAAATAACCTCCTTAATAATGGCGAAACTTCCCCAACGATCCTACCCTCTTGGGAATCAGGTGTAGCCGAGATCAAAGGGCAGATTCTGTTACAATGGGATGCAGAAGTAAACAACCTGGGGCATCAACACGATCTTTGGAAGATTTACTTAAACCACCCAGTGTTGACTTGGCCCCGATGGAGATCCTTCAATAAAACGCGACCTTATCGAGTTGAACTTGGTGCGATTCTTGTTTGATGGATTTGAGTGGTGTTGATGCTCACAAATATTCAATCAACGGTTACTGCTTTGCAAATACGATTACCTAATACTCGGTAAACAATTCAGTCATGAGGATATTACTAATGCTGAGGAAGAATTTTCAATTGTGGGCTAGGATCGTTTTCTACGCTCTTAGTCCACTATAAGAACAATTTTATTAAAAACTACTATTAACAATTAATTGACTCGAACCAAGATTAACTGGCAAAGGTTTCTGCTTTAATTTTGATAGCCTTTTCATTTGGTATAGTCATCACTTAGGTACCAATCGCTTTTCTAATTAATCGAGACGCCAAGTTAAATGAAAAATGTCACCAGCTGACTCAATATTTTGGCCCTGAAACCGGTGTAATTTCCTTTTTGGCACTAGCTCAGTTAAATTAACGATCCTCCTACCGGCGATAAAAACCGACCGTGTGGTGAAAAGGAAGACGAAGAATCCATTTAATATAGGTTTGACAGTGCGGCACCGGTTTACTTTGTAGGTTCTAGGTCCTCAGGTCATTCCTTCTTTTTCACCTTCTTCGAGCCGAATCTTTTTTGACCAATCACCTTCACAATTATTTATTTTCCACTTTAATTGTTCCTCGGTATCCTCGGGGTGATTTATCCCGATAGGTACCAGTTCGTATTTGAAGATACCGCCGACTTCTCCGAATTGCCCCCGTACGTTTTTTTTCTACGGTATTTCTTTTCATTACTGGAGCATTAGGCCGACGACAGAATTTATTCTCCAATTTCAGGCCTGGATGTTTTCGGATGCTGGTTTCATCAACCGAACACGATTCAGACAGGGAAAAATGCTGAACTGAAGGAGCTGAAAACATTTTCACAGTCTACTACAACTTCAACTGAATTTTTCTGACTTTTAAAAGCCCTTTTACTGCAATTTGAGGTTTTAAATCAATCATAATTTATCAAAATGACATCCCCATCTCAGGGTGACAGGACCTTAGCTAAAAGTCGACAGCAGGCCACCTGGGGCACGCTAAATGCTTCCTTTATTCTTGTTGCAAGAGACATCGTCTCCGAACCAACTCCTAAACATCTGAAAAGAGATTCTGCTGAGCAAGGTCACAAGATTTGAAGCCTTTGATGAAGGGATCTACACACAATTTTTACCAAAGCAAGAAAAATGGAAAAATCCTCAAATGTTGAAGATGATTAATAAAATGATTGCTGAATAATAATTAAAAGAACGTTGTAGGAAACCCAGAATGAGATGAAAATGAGAAAAAATTCGGGAATCGAGGATCAATTGAAATTTTCAACTATCTAAGTTATCACTTGAATGGGGCAAAGGAAAAATTCCGGAATTCGTGTCACCAATTTGCGAGCTAAAATGATGATATTTGTAGCTAACGTTTTAAGGACAGAGGACCAGAATACCATTCAAATCACGATTGTTTTGGCTTTCAAAAACAAAAAATTCGAGCCGAAAGATTAAGCATACATTTTTGACTCGACTAAATCAGGGTTAACCAAGAGCCAAAGGAAGGTTGGGGCACAAAATCAATGAAAAACGTATAAGTATGCTAGCAAAACTGCTTATACGCCGATCAGGCTTTACGGTGTCAGTCGGTCTTGATCATGAAGGATCGACAGTTTCAAGCTGGAGTCGAATGAGCGAACCAGCTGTGTACCCTCGAACATCATCATGATCTGAACGATCCATTGCTCATGTCAGGGCCCCTCAAATGCAGTCATCAAACCCTGGCTTAATATCGCACAAAAGTGCATGAGCATCAGTCAAAAACGCCTATTTCCAAAATAGCTTTTCACGAAGTTATGGCCAGGACGAGCTCTTGCTCAACACTCGATTATGAAACACTCGGAAAAATCGCAAAAAGGAAGTATTGACTTTCAAAGGCAAAGTCTGGACAATCGACGACAGCTATAATTGGATAGCTGGCACACTTGAATTCATCCTGCGAATCGAGGAGCGTCGCCAGCCGACAACAGGCAAAAAAGATAATTCCTCCGGAGTCCCTGAAAGAATTTAGCCAATGAATAAAGAAGATGAACCGCGAATTAATTTTTTCTCTGTCGAAGAAACGGGAGGTTGAAAAAGAGCCAACAGTAGCTGATGGGAACAGAAGGTAAAAATCTCGGATGAATAAACGAGACCCTGTTTGTATGGATGCCAAAGCCTTCGACGAGCCGCAGAAACTTTTATCAGCCGATGCTGTCTTTTTTCCCGGCCGAAGAAGGAAAACAAGGCATCAACCGATAATTACTTAATTAGAAGACGGTCAGGCAATTAGCCCAAGGGGTCGGGCTCGATCCGATCATTCGGGTTAGTTATAATGCTCTGGGTAGGAGTGTAGGCTTGCCAGATGTCTAATTCCACGTCCTCTCGTTGGCGTGGCTCGAAATGGGTTGGTTAATTTTGGATACACCTCCAGAATTAGCCTCGATTGGCTAGGAAACTGAGGATTTTCGAAATTTTTAATAATATCCATCAATATTCGAGAGAGCGTGCGAAGCATTATCTCGTAGTTAATCAACGCGAGGATCGGACTGTTGTCAGATTAGAAAGTTTAATCTTGCATGTCCGAAGCATTCTGATTTTGAAGTTGTTAATAAAATTGAAAATCGGATGAGCAGTCAAGAGAAAAATGCTCTTGTCAACACAGGCTCAGTGGAGGCAAATGGCACGCACCTGTACCGCCAAATCCGTAATAAATTTGAATTTCTGTCAATAAACGTCCCTCGATACCTCCAAATAGATCGGCTAAGTGAAATCCACGATCCTGTTTGCTAAACTGATTTCCATTGCAGTACTGGCCCCTGAAAAAAGATTTCATCCTCGAAGAAAATTTATGGCCGTACAAAAAAAAGGTGCATAACTCCAATCGTGGGCAGGTGGGAAAAAAAGGACTTGATCCCCCAGGAAGCTCAGCCCGGCCGATAAATAACCTGATACTGCTGTGATCTGCGACTTCAGGGGGGCCTTAGGTATTGAAATACCAAGAAAAACGGGATGGACCGAAACCTAATCCACAAAGGGGGAGAAGCCTACGGGGTGTTGAAATGGGCTTAACATAAATAAACCCACGACGGATGTTGATGCTTCCACGAGCCTTTTCTACCTAAAAGAAATAGAAGATGAAAATTCAAGAAGACTGGAATTTCGTACGATTGAATCTGAGAGATTTTTTCGATTCAGATTTTTATCCCTCTTTAAACGCGTTTCACTTTGCGCAGAATATCTTGGTCGAAATGTCGCGATACCTTTTTCAAAATTACCTATCGTAGCCCCATTCGGCCAATTTCACCAAATGGAGGCCAAGGGTAGTGTCTCTTTTACGCAAATGTCTTCCATCGATGGATAAGAGGCCAAAATGTATGTCTGTCTCTTCCCTGAGATTATTATCATTATCATTGTTTGGCGTTTGGTAGTTGGTATGGGTAAGAGCAACAAAATTGAGATTTTGACGACAAAGAAATAATTTTAGATTTTTTCAATATTTTCCCTTGGATTTTTCACGTCATTAACCGTAGGATAAGCGACCAACTCTGATCCTGGCCGTTCGGGAGCGCAGAAAAAATTCGATGACGATGTTCCCTTATTGTAGTTTCTTCCTATTTTTGGAGACTTAATGTCATCGAATTTGGATTTTTGGAGGCTCATTGGATTCTCTGGAGTGTGCAGAACATTTTTCACCCCTTGAACGTCCAAATTGAAAGATTTTTTTAACGAATCCTTTCTTAGGATATCGTAAATGGAAAATACTGAAAACAAAACGAAAGTATCAATTTCAATAGGGTTGTCCATTACGTCGGCTGAATACGCCTTGGGGCGTCCTGACACTGATAAAAATTCGATTTTATCCGAAAGTCGAACTTTCAGTAATTGCTGTAGACCGGAGGAAAAAATCACGCTTCCACCTTGTCACGGAACACGGTAGTTATTAATTTTCTAACGTACATTTAAGTAAGGGAATTAATAGGTCTTCCCACGGGGAAACGAGTTGCTTTCGCGTGATGGTCCACCGAGGTCCGGACTACCGACTCCGTGGTTTAATGAGCTAAATTGGTGGGTGTCGCGGTAAATTGGGCCCTGGCGACCTCACTAAAACGTAAAAGCTTCGCCGAACCTCCGCTCAGGTCTTGTACCACAGTTTCACAACCTTGCGGTCGTGGACGGTGCTGAAGGGCTGAGGAAGGGCTGAGGACTGAGGACACCGGATAAGGAAGGAGAGGATAGATTGCCGCTGTAATCGCAAATCTGACAGAAAACGCGAAAGAACTACATTTTTGAAATTGCTGAAATCTGACGAATGACTCATGAAAAGAATCTATTTCAAAAATATGTCAGTACACATAGCGATTCCGTCAGGTGCTAACAACGCATTCAGAATACGATGCTGAGTCTAGAGCTAAAAAAAAAGTCGAAACTGAATTACCAGTCGTTAAAGAACGCGCTTTCACCATAGTTCGATCACACATGGACCCCGTATAATAAAATGAGCCTGCTTAATTCATAAATTCGCAGTGTGCACAACATAGCGAGAAAATCTATTTAGAGGAGTTTATTGACGCTGTAAACTTTACGGCCGCGAGATTCAAAGGTGTTGATGACCGGTGGGAAGAGCAATTCGAACAAATCAAACCAATATTCAAGCTGTTATTCGCAGCTCATATAACTGCAAATTGAACCATTGAGAAGCCGAGAGAATTCATCAGCGCATCCTCTCAAAGCAATGATGAACCAACATGTGAAAAACGGTTCCAAGAAACGAAGGGAAATACATTCGAGTGGTAAATATAATTGCGAATACCGTGGAAATATGAACCTCGTAAATTACAACTGGAGAGAGAACAAATGCACCGTTTGTCGTATATGTCAATACGCTAGCGTATATGTTTATTTGTTTGTTTATTTGTTTATTTGGTTATAATACGGGCATCAGCCCAATTTTACAAAAAATAAAGAAAATATAAGTTTTCCGCAATAGGTAGGTAATTGTATTACAAAAAAGAAATGCGAGCGATTATGACCATCATCATGCCAAAAGAATCAATCAGAAAAAATGGAAATTTACACCGAAACTTCAATAAGTGTTCAATGCCGCCGAAGGACCTCTCTAACCGACCGCTTGAAGAGCCCGGTAGGTGCCTGCAGGAGGTCATCCAAAGTATCCACATCCGAGGCAACTCGGTTGTACAGCCGCTGCATTCGAGATAGCGGGCGATTAACAAGGTAGTTAGTCGGAGAGGATCTCATGTAGAACACCTGATTTTGTCTGGTGCGGTAGGGAGGAGCGTAAAAATTCAAGCGCGAAAGAAGGAGACTGCTATCCACCTCATTTCTGATAAGTTTCTGCAGAAACAGGACATCAAACAGCTCGCGCCGAAGCTCCAGAGAATCCAATCCCGTCTTCGCCATCATGGCGCCACAGTCGAAATCCTCCCAAGGCACACCAGACCTCAGGGATAGGTATCTCAAGAAACGGCGCTGGACCCGCTCAAGGGCCTGCCTTGCATTGCCATACCCTGGAGACCACACTACCGTGCTGAACTCCATCAGCGGACGGACAAGCGCTGTGTACAACGCCAACAGCGCCGATGAATCCCTGAAGTTCCGGGTACTCCTCTTGACAAATCCCAACATTTTCATGCCTTTAGAGCACACCTGATCTACGTGATCGGAGAATGCGAGGCGATTGTCGAAGAGCACCCCAAGATCACGCATAGAAGATCCTCTCCGAAGCAGAACCCCACCAATCACGTAATCTGTCAGAATCGGAGATGAAGAACGGCTGAAGGATACCACCGAGCACTTCCCAGTGTTCAGGAACAGCCGGTTTGAAACACACCACCGACCAAGAGACTCCAACGACTCCTGAAGCAAACCGCAATCCTCTTCGCCGCGAATCGTTGTGAAAATCTTTAGATCGTCAGCAAACACGAGATGGCTCACGCCCTGACTCAGGACTCTGCCAATGTCACTGACAAATATCAGGAACATCAGGGGACCGAGATGGGAACCCTGGGGCACCCCAGACGTGGCCACAAAGGGTTCCGAACAGGTCGACTTCACCCTGACCATCATGCTCCTCCCTCGAAGATAGTCCTCGAACCACCGAAGCAGGACACCGTGGAACCCAAACGATGATAGTTTTTTGATGAGCACGCGATGGTCCACCCGATCAAACGCCTTTGAAAAATCTGTATAAATACAGTCGACCTGCAGACCCTCCGAGAAAGCGTCCAGCACGAACTCCTGGAACGTCAAGAGGTTGGATGCACATGATCGGCCAGCCACAAACCCATGCTGCTCGAGGGGCAGCTGGTTCCTGAGAGCTGGCGTCATAAGTTTAACCATCAGTCTCTCGAGAGTCTTTGGGAGAGTACTCAGAGAGCAAACCGGTCTGTAACCGTTGATCTTGGATCTCTCGCTTGTCTTTGGAATGGGGGTAATAAACGCAGACTTCCAGGAGGATGGAAAGACACCAGACTCGAGAGACCTCCGGAAGAGAACGAATATTGGATAGGTCAATGACTCGCGGCAAGACCTGAGGAGCACAGGGGGCACCCCGTCTGGGCCCATCCCCTTCGAAACGTCCAACGACTGCAGCTCACGAGCAACCATCGCCTCCGTGATATCCACCGAGCCCATAGAAAATGATGAGGTTGATAACATGCCATGCTGGACACAGGTGCCGGATGAAGGTACATAGAGCTCAGAAAAGTATTCACGAAAGAGACCGGCGACCGACGAAGGGTCCTCCGCTGCCCTCCCGCCAAGATGCATCACCGCCGGCAACGTCGAAGTTCCCCTGGTATAGTTCACGAAATTCCAGAAACTCTTCACATCTGTCTTCACGGAAGACTCAACCTGACCGATGTACGCAGAGTAAGCCACGCGAGACAGCCTCCTGCATTGGCGCCGTAGCTCCGAGAACGCGTGGTAATCCTCCGGCAGATGCGTATTCTTGAAGCGAGCGTGAAGTAAATTCTTCTGTCTAATGGATGCTTTCAGGTCGGGAGTAAACCAGCGGGGAAATGATGATCCGCGATCGGAAGTTTTTGGTATGTTCAAAATACCAACCGATATTAAACGTCTGGTACCGTGGATGGTTCAATTAACTGTTTTATTTATTTTTCAGCATGCAACTGATTTTTGGTTCGGTATTTAAAAGTACAAGGGTTATTAACAACCCTAAAAATTTGTCGATATACGTTCCAAGGGGCGTAAGATAAAAATCTGCAAAAAAAATTGTTCCGCCTCGTCTGTATTTTTTCAAATTAAATAAGTTTTTGAAAAAAGGGCGATTCTCACCAAAAATTAAGTTTTATGTCCAGCTGAAAGCGTTACTCGCGTATCACTCAATAACAAGCTCCTGCCAAAATATCGAGGCTTTAAAATACTGTAGAAGGCAGGTAACTGTTGAAGGTAACTGAAAAAATCGCAAACCCCCAAAAATTCTGAAATCACGATTCCAAAACATTTTAACCCTAAAAAATTGCTATTGCCGAAAATCCTGATCCTAAAAAAATCGATTCACGATCAATTCTTCCACTGGGAAGTCGAGGAAGTCTGCACTATTTTTTCACTTTTTTGGAGGATTAATTTTGGTGGCACACTGCCAAAAATGTAGTACAAATTTCAAAAACATGAAAAAAGTTTTTGAAAATTCAAAATTTAGCATCTGACAGCTTCTTTTCGATATCTATTTAGAGCAATTTTAATTCTTTTTAAATCGCATTTGTAAAAATTCCAGACATTTGAGCCCAGAAAATCCGAAAAATCTTGAAATGGTCTAACTGATGGCCCAAACAAAAAAAAAACTTATTTCGAAAAGTGACTTGATTTTAAATGTCAGAGCTCTTAAAGCTCTTAAATGTCTGCTAAAACTGGACTATCTTCCTAGGCTATAATCTCTAGATGGACTCACGTGGGTTTCCTTCTAATATTTGGTTCCACAACACATACCTGAAACAAAAGAGTGAAAATTAGAATAAAGAAATTTCTATCCGATTATTAATCATTTTAGACAAAATGCACTTAAATCTAAAGTTGGCGCAGTAAGTTATTGACAAGGGCTGAAAACAAAATTAAAAGAAAGAATTCGAAGTTCTTCCGTTTGTAAAACGCTGTTTCTTGAAATAAACCAAAACGGGTCATGGAAATCGTGGAGGTCATTATTGACGATCGATGTCACCAATTTGACCGGAAGGCACACAAATAGAAAACCATTAGGTTATATTGCGACAACTTTTATGCCGCATATGATTGGGACCTAAAAAAAGTCCATCAAATCCACTTTAATATAATGAAAAATGAGGTGATGACTCGAATTTTTAAATCTCATTCAACTTTGATTAGACAAGAGTAGCATTCAATTTTAGACGAGCTGGATATTTTACGCGCTGCGTTTGATAATTTAACCTCTTCGTATCTCGTTTCATCCGAAAGTTTCAGAGATGATGAGTTTCCAAGTCAACGTCAGCGCAACGCATATTAGTTACTCATGGCGGTTGAAAATAGTATGACAGTCTCGTCCGACCGGTTGAAACACTAGCGAAGTCCCAGCGGTGAAAATCTGCTAGATAACAACATGAAAGAGGAAAGCATGTTGACTATGCAAGGGTAGATGGGACGATGGAACTGACGAAGCATAAGCCGCCATGTCCACCCTCCCCATGACCCGAGGGTCGCGTGTACCCTTTTAAATGGGTCACTGTGAAATTTCAACGACGCGGTAGATGCGAGATGATTTTCATATCAGGACCAGAGCGAAACTGAACCGAAAGGGTAGTCAGTGGTTGTGGGGGTGGAAGGTGGGTGTGGGGGGGGGTCTGTAATGTTAAGTGAGATGAGCCCGACCAGCGACCAGGCCCTAACGGGAGAGCAAATTCAGCCCCGTCCGTCTGTCTACTTCAGTCTGGAGGAACAAGTTGTTGGCCATATGTGGGAGGTGCGTGTTGTTTTTGAACGTCTCTCGGATTCGAATTATCCCTCTCTCTCCGACCCGGCCGGCCGCCCGTTTTCCGTACTCGTCGCACCCGCGGGCCTAACGACAAGTAGAGTCCTGGAGCATTAGCATGGAAAAGTGGGGGAGGGGCCCGACTGAGTCCTCCGGGGCCCTCGGGCATATTAATGACAATATTTGAATAATTGCCTCCAGAGTGGACCGCTGATATTTGCATAATACCCCCCTCACGGACGCCATCTCTTTCTCACTTCGTACGCAATGAAAAGAGAAAGATGATTTGCGCCCTGAAAAGAAAGACGACACAAGTCGAGGGTCTGGTCCATCTGTTTTTGGAAATTATTTCAGCCTTTACACCAATTGGGCTGTTACGAGACGCTCGATTTCGAGAATGCCCTTGACAATCAACTGCCCTAATGGCACTCGTAGACAAATGCCTTGACAATCAACTGTAGTAATGCAGAACTAGAATAATACGCTTGTAAAAAGTGAATATTCTGGAAATGGACACCATCCAGCCTTCATTCATGTTTCTTCACTCTACCTCTGAATGATCCTGCGCCCTTACCATAGCGCGTAACAGATCTCTCAATTAAACTAGAACCTGTTTTTTATCTATCCCATTTTTCACTTTCATTTTTCACATTTTCCGACCCAACCCCTAAACGTATAAACATGCGGATGGTTTTAAAATTCTTGATAAATCACCTAAAATCCGGCTACAAGGATATTTTTTTAATTTTAAAGGAAAAAATATCAATTTTATTGCTTACTTCCATATTTACGAAGGAAGTAATCGTCCTAAAATCCACAATCGAATCGAAGATTCAGAAAAAACATTTACATGTACACTTTTACTCGGAATCACTTCCTGAACAAGTGTCTGCTTGTCCGTCTGCGGAAATTTACAAAAATGACCATATCTTCTTCAATTCTTAACCTTTTTCAAATTTCTCCAACTGGAATGTTTGTCCCGGCGAGACCTAACACTGTGATAAATTCGAATTACTCATTGAACTTCTGGTATATTAACACTTTGAATGATTTCTATTTAATTTTTTCCTGGCCACAAAAATGAACCGATTCGAGCGTTTTTCGTCTTAAAATCTTTGTTTTACCTTGCGGAACACGTGGGTATTTTTTATACTCCGATAACTCGACGTATTTTGATTTTAGGCGAGTTTTAACATTTGCATTGTGAGTTTTGTGATACTTTTTTACCTAAACAGCCTCAAAAGTAGTTGAAATATAATCAAATTGTGTTAAACATTTACGTTCCAAAATGTTTAACGACGAAATCTAGAACATTTAAGTTGGAAAATATGGTGCTATCTATGCAAAACTGGTTCTAAATCCGCCATGTAATCCTGTGTGAAGATTGATATAATAGAGCTACTCAATGTCGCCAAGCTGAGCAAACTCGGAGGCGGATATCCGTCTAATAAAGAAAGCACACCTATCAGACAGATATCAACCAGTTGTTCGGGCCAATCGTAACTGACAGCCGTGTCCCAGGAGACTCGTTTCCTTGTCACCAGTCGCTGCAGTCGCCCAGAAGGAAAAGGAACCTGCCAACCTCTGAGCTCTGCGAGTAGAACTATCGCTCCCATGAGGATCCATGCGCCGCACAGCAGGAGGCCTTTTGGCCCAGATGCTCCGATGGAGAAAGAAAATACGCGCGCCCTTCCAGCCGGATGTTTGTGTTTCGACGTCATCGCGTCGAGGAAGGATTTTTTTTTGAGCAAGTTGAGAGGCTGGCTCTTAGCTTGAAATGGGCAGAAGCGTCATTTAGTCGCCAACTCGAGCGCTCTCGAAAATACGACCGATAGGCCATCCGGAAGCAAGTTGAGATTTCTGTACCACGTCTGACCCAGATGATCAAAATACTTCAGTCCCGGAGCTTGAAGTTTGGAAAAGCTTAGCCAGATGAAATATTCTTTACCATACTAATTGACGATATGAGGCGTTGATAGCCAGAGTGGACCATTCCACAAACTGGCCGAAAATGAGTTATACAGTGCAATTGGTCTGTGGTTGCTCTATCTATCGAATTATTATTAAAATTTGACTCGTTCTCGAATGTGCCAAGAGAGAGCGCAACTTTTCAAATGGTCCGTCTGCAAATCGGCCGCCGATTTTGATGGCCAGAGTGGACCATGTGGCTTGTAATAAAGTCCCTATGGTTCATGAGTCATCTGTTCTTTGGTGAATGCTTGTATTTTTTCCTTCAAAACACCATAACAAGGCCCTTAATCAATAACATGAAATTTTCAAATGCCTCATATCTCTTTGGAAAGAAACTCAAGATGCATTGGTCTTCCTTGAAAAATGTCCAGAGCTCCAAATTGGCATTGGTTGATTGTTAGGAATGGTCGATGGTAGATGGTAAATGGCAGTCGGTAAAAGGTAGGTGGTAAGTACCTGTACAGTAGTGAATGGCAAGGTAGATGGTGGGTAGTACGTAGTAGCTAGTATGAATGGGAGATGGTAATGAAAGATGGTAAACCAAGATGGTAGGATCCAAGATAAGATGTTAGGCCATGGCCAGTTGAACAAAAACATTTTCAAGTTACAAAACCGTTGGTATGAAACCTGTATAAAGAGAATAAATCTGGTCGTTTTTTTGTGCATTCTTTACACTGATGCTGAGTGCTGTCTGAGGGTAGACATTTGTGTTTAAAATTTAACATTATCTTCACACAACTATAAAATTCTATAAAAAAAAACCTGTATTCAGTATCATATACATACGATTTCGGGTAGGTGTTGGTATTTCCTTTTGTAAGAACTAACAGAATATCAACATGTTCGAGCCGTCCTCCACGGAAAGGAAACATAAACAGAGGGACACGTGTTCAACAAAACCGGCCTCCGATGACGCTAATGCGCAGGAATGACACACGAAAGCAATCAACTCCGAGGCTCAAAAAAATAACAAAAGTCCTCAACCCCCGAGGCGGCCAATTTATGACGGACAATCAAACACTTCAAAACAAATACCTGAAGAAGCCTAGGGAACTTTCATGAATAATTTAGAAGAAACGCTCGCGACAGGTCGAGCTAATAAAATGCTAATATTCCCAAATAATACTCCTCCCGGAGAAGATGGAGGAGGGAGCGATGAATATTGTAATATTTGTACAGCCCAGCGGGTCCGGACTTGATTTATCGATTGGGTGGACTCGGTTTTGGAACGATCCGAGTGGCTCTTTGAGTTTGGTGTCTTCGCTTATGGGAATTTCGGCAACGGCAGACAATCCTAAACGATCGGTTGTCATATTAATCATGCGGCGCACCTAGTTAGCCATAAAGAACTTGATTTGGATTTTCAGACGCAAAGCTTCATGAACTAGAAGCGTCTAAATATTTTTTTGTTTTTCGTTTTTTTTTTTTTAATTAATAAACGGTTGGCGTTCCCACTCTAGTGAAACAGCAATAATACCAAGGCAGATAAATGTTCCAAAAAAGTTCATAGTTCGAAAAAAAACATTGAAATAAACGTTTTCACTTTTAAAATTTGGAAAACTTGGCTATTTTGGCACGAAAATCGATTCTGAGTAACACTTTCTCAAATCCTGATGTCACTTGAAGATTTTGGACGACGCATGCGCTCGATCCAAGGTACATAACTATTTCGTGGGGTGTAGAAATATTTCTGAAATATACCTCTTCATTGTACTGCATTAAAAGCACGCAAAGATAAAAATTCACCACTTCTCCAAACCATAATTCGGGCGGAGATTGTTGTTGTGAATAAAAAATTGTATACTGTTGGTCAGACAAAGGTATGCAATATCTGATGACCCATATATGGAAATGATGTTCCATATATTTCTAAAGCGGGCCCCACGAAGCTCTTCCCTCTCGCTCTTTCGGCTTCGTACCCCTTTGGCTAATATATGGGGAAGTCCTGTCTGTTCTGGCCTCTAAATCACAGCCAAGCGTTGGGTAGATGCTTTTAGGCCACTGCCTTGCTGCCAGAATGAAAAAGAGCCCTTCGTCAAAAAGAACCGACAAAACCTTGAATGGCATTATTTAATTTTGAGATACTTTCAATTAAGTCAATTGCTTTTTTGAATGTCTATAATGAATGTCATTTAATGAAACTGCGATGGGGGAAAAGCAATTTGCAAATTTGGTCGGAACGTGAAAATTCTTTCCAGCAGTTTCGTATAATTCTGTCAATCGGTTTTGTAATGCCAAAAATTAAAAAAATTCAAAACAAGAGAAACAAAATTAGGAGCACTTTCAGCAGAAAGCTATCGGCGGTTTAACAGATTTCCTATTCAACGGCCTTCAATGGCGGATTTTCAACTCGACGATCTCGTTACAATGTGAAGAACCGGTCAATTCGGAATTCTCCGTTTTCATCTAATTTGGCCAATTGAACGGATGGAACAGAAACACGCGGCTTTTGACGCACATTTGGCTCGCCGTTCGATTGTTTCCTGCCAAACGGGATTTTCACAGAAGGTTGATCGACAAAACTGAATAATACACCCTCCGAATGGTGCACCAATCGAGTTTAATTGTTATCAATTTACGCGATCGGAATTTATTCAATTAGTTGGGAATAGTCGGTTGACAAAAGTGCTTTATTCCCAAATATGCAGAATGACCCAGGCAAAAATGCGGAAATCCGCAATAACGAATTTTAATTAATTTTTAATTTAATCGATTTTAAATTATATTTAAAGGAAACATCCAAGGCAACTGAAAAAAAAAATTGAAAATTTATTATGATGCATAACAGTTAAACCAGTCAGGCGTTCTAACCGAGTATAAGTCGGGTCTGGAAAAAAAGAAGGATAATCCAACCTCCTTCGATTTCGATGGATTTACGATTTTCGAAAAAAATCTGTTTCTCGCTCAGGGGGTGAATTTTTCATCATAGATCCCATAAAAATGCGTTCACTTGTCGGGCCTTCGATCGTTATTATAAGCAGAGGGACAAAAACTACTCAGACTAGTGGAAAAAGGAGAATGAGAACAGAGAGAAAAAGTAGGAGAAAAACTTATTTGAAATATTGAAAGTTCTCAGTTAACGGTCGGGGGTCGGATAAGGATATAACCTTTTCTCTCGCTCTCGTTCCCCCGGCTCCTTTTTCCTTAGGCCTTTTCTCGAAGAAGTGACTTGAAGAGGGCAGATCTATACGTTACCCTTATCTTCTGAAGGCGAAACTCTTTCCCCCCACTTCCATTCTGCTTTTTCTTTCTCTCTTCCGTCTTTTCTGCTCACTCACTCCGGATTGGTCATAAGCCCTAAGTGAAAAACCTTCTTGATAAAAGGCTTTCTATTCTACTATTCAGGCTTGAGACCCTCTTGATTACCCCCTCCCCGTCGTTCGTCTTGTCCATATACCTTTTCTTCCCTATACAAACGTTGCTGAATGAAAAACGAAAGGGTTGCCGCAAGTGAAAATGTTACCCTTCCAAATCAGTAAGGTAACTCTCGACGATGAACGTTACCCTGAGGAAAGTAAGGGAACTTCGCCCTCCTGCGGCCTGGGTGCTAAAGAAGGTATCCAAAGACACCAATATTTATTCCACACCAGATTTATTCAGATGAAGGGTTCATGGATTTCTGTCCAAGGATTGAAAGCCAGCCAGTACTTAGGTAGTAGCTTGTAGGTAATAGGTATATCAATTAAAAATCAAAATTAAAACTTGAAATAAATGCAAGAAAATTTCAGAAATATAAATTTAACCATGACTCGAAGATATTTTTCCGAATTTCACACTTACATTTTTTGAATTCATTTCTTTTCGTATCCAGTATCCTACCCGACCAATTTTTGAAATTCAGCTTATGAATTATTCAATATGAGATCTGCAGGAGAAATAGTAGGGATGGTTGGCCGCTCAGGAAGTCAGAGTAAGATGGTGGCTTCCCAGGGCAAGTCCGCAGACGTCACATCCGCCAAGATCCGCCATGCACGTCCTATCGTGTGCCCTGCCCATCTCGTCTTACGCATAATAATATATTATGGCGTTGTACTTGCCCCCTGTACACCTATTCGAGAATCCTTCGAAGTTGGTTTCAGAAGAACAACATTCTTGGATGCTCAATAAATGTTGATAATTTTTTGGGTAAGCGAACTCGCTATGAATAATGGCTTGATAATCCCTCAGCGTTATTCAACCATAAAAATGATATCGAGTCATATTGATGAATTTTTCATGCTCTAGGTATATTGATCTAAATTCTCGGAAAACTGTCCCGCTCAATCGCTTCGGACACTTTTCGATAGCCCGAAACATTTGCGATAAAAACTGACTCGCACCCAACTTTCACTGGTTGGCTTATGGGTAATATGACGTAATACGACGGTTTTTCATGTCCGCCCATCAGACGATTCCCAATATGAGTATATTTCGGTCTCCGCACGAGGGTTTCCTACAGTTAGGTTTCATCGCAGTTACGACCTACCCCATAAACCCTGGAGGTCACAAAATGGACGCACCAGAAGCCCTCGATCGCGAAGAATGAGTCCATAAAACGAAGGGCTTCCATGTGGAAGGATGTTACTATATTGGGAGAACTTGTAGCTTTCATGGTCGGCTAGTGTTACAGGAAATGCGATGAACCCGAGCCATAATAGTCTCCCACGTAGGGTGACCTTACTATGGTCTCATAATATCTGAGACATAAATCTGAATACGGGCCATGAATGCGTTCAAAAAGAACTAAGGTCGGAATGTAATTGAAATGATAAAAGTCCGACTGCATTCTCAAAAGAAATATAGGCCAGTTGTAGAATGGCACAGTGAAGGCTGAAAAAATTAACTAAATTAAATGCGGGAACGAAAAAGGCCTGAAAAATCGAGACTTCCAAATCGCAATAATACTGTAGTCAATGGCAATGAATTCGCATGTCTGGGGTAAAGGGTCACTCTGAGGAATGTTTGTAAATATAGCCCCCTTAGAGCGTATCAGAAGAATAATACTTTCCCCAAAGGTCTGCGTAATGAGGCAATTATGATAATATGGCGCCGTCGGATAGCGGAATTATGTAAATCGTAGAGTTTCGAACCGATTTCGAAAGGTTAAATCCCGAATCGACTGCCAGGGGGTTCGGCAGATGTGTTAAAACGGTGGAAAATTCATGTTACCGCGGACTCGAACCTGACCCTTCGCGTGTGACCCTTAAATTACAAGATAAGCCAACCGAGCCGAGCTACGGTCCGCGCATAACAATTAACCCTCATCAAGAAAGGGCCATAATATAGCTCAACAACTGCATTAAGGTTGAAAAGCGGAAAGGTGGGAGTGGCCGACGAGTTACCTTCCAAATTTACGGGGCAATCAAATTTTCCCCGGAGAGAGAGCCCAACAAACGATAGACGATTTCAACAACGCAACCGCTTCCTTTTCCAGCCGATGTAATCGCACTTTTATTCATAAGCGGAGATTAGTCCGAAAATAGAGTTATTATTCGATTTTTGAGCTACAGGGTGCAATGTTGGGTGAGAAATACCGAATCTTGGATTTTTTCTGATCTACCCAACTCAGACGTGAGAGTGTTTCATGATACATCGAGAACTGCTCGATAGACAGTCGGAAAGGCTCGATAAAACGGCAATCGCACCTTAACTGTGATAGCTACTGACTTGATTTCGATCTTTCGATTTCGATCTTGATTTCGATTTCGGCTTTTAAAGCGACCAAAAACATAGTTATATGCGTCGTTTTTCGCTTCCGACGATAGGACGATACGAGATCAGGAGTAAAGTAAAGGAAAAGAGGGCAGGCCACCTGCGGCACGCCCGTTGGTCGATCGAGGGTGAGCCTATACCTAAACCTTTTAACCTCCAGCTGATCGAGTCAGGACCTTCCGAACCCTCCGATTCAGCAAGGTTAAAATCAAATCTCTAGTATTTTTGACGAGAGAGACCGACTTGGCTCCAGATGAAGGATTTTTGGCTCACAGAAGGAAAAAATTATAAACTTTCAAAATTCTTGAGATTCTTGTAAACTAAGCTTGACACGTACGATAACTTGCTGTCACAGAGACTCCAAATCATTGAAAATATGCTAATAAGATAAACCTATTTCCAATCAATACAGGTATTGCTGAAACCGAAGGTGCCTAAACAAAATGTAATTATCTATAGGTACCATTATTTCATCGCCTGCAATAAAATTAAGGTACAAATGTTCTGAATTCGACAAACGTCCTCATATGCCTCTGGCAGGTAATTAAATTCTCGCACCCTCTAACATATTATTAGGACCTAATTCTACCATCGAGGTATGAGATAAAATGAAGTGGGCTGAGGTCAAATATTTTGAGATCTGAGCAATGATGCAACTCATGAGTTCCATATTACCCATCGGTTTCATCTCATTACCGGACAATGTATTGCCATCATCGATTTCGAGTATCACACTCATGTGTAGAGACCACTTGACATGGCGGACGATATATAAACACGATACGAGTGCCAGTCCGTTATTAGAACGAGAGGGTTGTCAGTTTGGCAGGTGTGCGGACTCGTTCATAAAAGTATATCAGGTATACCCATAAATAAGTCCTCGCAACTCTCCAATACATGAATGCAATCTTCATAAACAAAAACGCTAAGTTGGCAAAATACAAACCAGAAAATAAACTTACGTATTCAGCCATATAGCACAAACTCGAACAGATATTGGTAGGCCAACTCGAAAATTTTGAAAAAATACTCTAACTCAAGGGTCGAGAGAACGGTCAACACAAACTCAAACTGGAGCTAAAACCTTAACTCAACCTGATACTGATACACGGTCGCAAACTGATACTGATACTCGAAGTCGAACTGGAACTGAAACCCAAAATCAATCAGTGATACACAAACTGACAATGAACTTCAAACTGATACAGATACTAAAACTCAAACAGAATCTCAAACTCAAACTGAAACTAAAGCTTGACACGAAACTCAATTTTAAACCAATACTCAATTTCAAACTGAAACACAGTTTGAGTTTCATTTTGAGTTTGATTATCAGTTTGAGATTGAGTTCCACTTTCAGTTCAAGTTTGATTTACAGAATGTAAGCAGCAGTAAGCTGAATTTGACTTTCAATTTGCTCAAAAGAACAAGTTTAGTTTTGAGTTTTATTTTCAGTTTGAGTTCCAGCTTGAGTTTGAGTTTGAATTTCAGTATGAGTTTGCTTTTCTTTCGACGTTCGACTTTCAGTTTGAGTTTGATTATAAGTTTGAGTTTCAGTTTGAGTTTGATTATCAGTGTCAGTTTGAGTTTCAGTTTCAGTTTGAGTTTGACTTTCAGTTTGAGTTCACTTCAGTTCAAGTTCGATCTACAGTTCAAGTTGGAGTTTGAGTTTTAATTTACCTTTCTTCCGACCATTGACTTTCGTTTTGTTTTTGTATCAGTATCTGTATTGATACACAAAATCAGTACCTATCAGTTCGAGTTTCCGTTTGAGTATGAGTTTGAATATCAGTATTTCAGTCTGAGCATTGATATCAGTTTGAGTTTGGGTATCAGTATCAGTTTGAGTAGCAGTATCTGTTTGAATTTGAGTATCAGTATCTGTTTGAGTTCGGGCTTTCCTCTCAGGAGAGCGTTTTAGGGACGGTCCTTTATCTTTGAAAAAACGAGAGAGATGAATATCGTGATATTGCAACCTTGCCGTCGATAACTGCCAACTGTCAAACGTGTTAATTTTACAAAAACCGTAACCTGCGCATTTGCAAACGACGGTAATATGTCTGAATGGACCGAAAAATTGAGAGCCAAAAAAATCATAACGAGTTGAATGTCATAAATAGTTAAATCGCCCAAAATTGAGGACAAGCTGACCATCTCGAATGCAAGTTTTTCAAGGCGGTTAACCGAACCCAGGAATCCTCATATTTTTTCAGACTCCTGTTCCAAGTTGAGAATATAGGATAGCAAAAGAAGAAAGAATTGGAACAAAACAGCGAGTCTGCGTAATTTTTAGCCCATTCACACCATCACGTAGACATTCAGTTCGCAAGGTTTCTGAATTTTTTTTAATGGTTTTCTTCAAAGTGTCTTCTAAATCAGGACTGACCGCAAAAGTCACGCGTGGTGCATTAGCACATCGTGCAACCGTTTGCGCATTCATTCCAGTTTTGAAAGAACGTCATGACATTGTTCACGGAGACACTTTTTTCTTTCTCTGGGGAAAAAATGGCGATTGTTATGCAAGCACTCCTGAGCGAAGGCTGCAGGAAATTTTACCGTGGGCTGTGACCTCAGATACTTCGCTGGAAGGTTCGAAAATTCAAAATATCGTCCCACTCCATGCAGAAGGGCGAATGTGGAAAAATCGATTTTCGGTTTATGTTTGAATCTTAAAGGTTTTTTCGCGAGGAATTCGAATTTGAAGAGAGCGGGACGATCTGACCAAAAAGAAAGGAGCTATTTGGAGAGAAAGAGAAGAAAGTATGGGACGAATGTAGATCTCGTACCGCCAAAAGGGCGAATGTGGCCGTTTTTGAGGTTCCGCCTAACCCAGAAGCCACAGGTTTGTTTCTTTTTGATTTAACTTAATTTTAATTTTTTTAAACTTTTTAATTTAATTTAATTTTGTTTAACTTTTAAGAGCAAACTATTGTATTCGCATTCTTCGGAAGGTGAACGACGGTGAGCGATAATGATTCCTCATCGGTGTGATATTGAAAGCGGGGAAAAAGCAATCGACTGAACAAGATACGAAGTTTTCGACACAATGTCCAATCTTTTATAACGATGCTTCGCAAAAACTTCATTGCAACATCCTGAACAGCTCAGCCGACACTTCTTGGCGACTTGGAACAATGGCTGACTGCAGTACTCGACTGAACACCGCCAAACTTTCCTCGTCCCCTCAGTCCAGAAAAGCTTTTCCTTGTGTTTCTTGGCTCACCTTCCGAAGTGTTCTGTATCCGACACCGATTTTCGGAAACTCCTTCCGTTTAACCCTTGTTTCACTAACGATACGAGACGAAATAAAGCGCAAAATGCGTTAAAAAATTGACTCGACCTCAAATGAGTCACGAGGTTGCATTCTGTCAAACATTCGATACCAACGAAACTGTGAAAACACGGGTATCATACTGAACGAAACGTGCTCGTTACTAATAATATTCAAACGTCACGATATCTGACGTTAATTTGAAAGGAAATCGCCACTGAAAAAAATCGGTCGATCGAGTCGGGAGTTAACATGAGAAAAACTCGTTGGTCCGGTCAATGAAGACATAATCTGTTATCAGATAAATCTAAACCGGTTATTGCGCTGGTGCCCTTTCATTAGGTTATGGGGTAAAAAACAACCAGGAGCTAAGGGAATATTTATTTTTATGGCGTCTACCACGGAGGTGTGTGTGGTGTCAAGAATTGGAATTAGCGTGTAAATTTCTCTACAAGAGTGTTATTTTTTTAAAGAAGGTAAAAAATGCTTTTCTACTCGGGAAATTTCTTCTGAATTATGGTAGGTTCTGGTAAACTTATTTCATGGGACTGCTTTAAACTGCAACAAAAAAAATTCTTATGTGAAAGAACTAACAGTTTTTACTTCCATATTTACAGAGTAAATGGAAGTATTGTGATCGTCCTAAAATCGAGAATCGGAACGGAGCTTCAGAAAAAACTTTTTCTTATACACATTTACTCAGAATCACTTCCTGAACAAGTGTCTGTGTGTCCGTGTGTCCGTGTGTCCGTGTGTCCGTCTGTCCGTCTGTCCGTCTGTCCGTCTGTCCGTCTGTGGTCATTTACAAAAATGGCCATAACTCCCTCATTTCTCAACCTTTTTTCAATTTTCTTGGACTGAAATGTTAGTCTCGGCAAGACCTAACACCCTGTTTAATCGGAATTTGGATAACGCACAGTACTTCCGAGATATTTGCATTTTTAGTGCTTTCTATTTTATTTTTTTCCGGCCGCAAAAATGAACCGATTTGAGCGTTCTTGGTCTCAAAATCTTCGTTTTACCTTGCAGAATATGTGGATATTTTTTACATTCCGAAAATGTGGCGTTTTTTCATTTTGGGCGAATTTTGAAATTTTAATACTGAATTTTTTGATATTTTTGACCTAAACACTTTCAAAAGCAGTCAAAATATGATCAAATTGTGTCACAATTTTACGTTTCAAAATATGGAAGTATTGTGTGTTATCTACGCACCACTGGTTTTTTTTTAGAAAAAACGTTGAACTTTTTTTGAATGTTCGCCTTGGCAAGACCTATTAGGCTAAATTTCTCATTTTTTTTAAATAGCACTCTTGCAATTTGGCACTCTGAGTAAATAATGGTGAGAAAGAGAGGTATCATGAAATAAAACAACCGATCCGACAGTCATTTGTTGGAGGCATGAACACAAATTGAGCTGTTGGCTATATTAATATTTCAAGGAATCAGAATGACGAGGGTATCTCACGACATGACATTAGTGTAGCGTTAATATTAAAACTGCTACAATAGACTCACTACAGTTCATTCAGACTGAATCAATACTATAACAAGGGTCCAAACTAATCCTGAGTACAAACTCTGCGGAGCCAAGTTTACTGATTGGTTTACATTCCAAGTTTCGACGAGGACATGATGGAATCGACTCCTTGGGATTGAACGGTTTTGAAACTTTAATAACAATTGCGGGTTCTTAAATGTATTTTGAAATCCGTCCAGGGTTCCTTTCGCGATGATTAGTATGAACTAGAATCTAGAAATAAATGAACTAGATTTCCATTTGTTTCATAGTAGAAAATGGTAAATTGAACAAATTGGGACATTTGGTAGACCCATACCAAGGACCCCCACATTTTGGAATGAGCAAAAGCAATTATTGCTTTCAGTTCAATGAGAGGAAAATGATTTTTTTCGATCCAATTATGGATGTTTTCTATTAGGGAGTTCCAAGCTGTGATCTTGATGCGAAAAAAAATCATCCACCTACCACCAATTAAGCACGCAATCAATTAGGTACTGAACGTGATAATAGTTATGACAAAAATACACAAAACGCTAAAAAAATTGCTGAAAAAGTTGACCGTGGTATTTTAATTGTTAAAAATAACGAATCAATTGCTGTCCTTTCAGGTGTTACCTTGTTTTACTCGAAAAAATCTGTCAATGTCCAAAAGCAGGTCGAAAATTCGAACGCCGAAGTTTTTTGACCAGCCTCGAGGCAAATGAACGTTGATGAAAAACAGTCGCAACTTATCGCAGTTTTCCAAGCTTAAAACCAACAATTTATACGATTCAAACATACTTGAGTCCGTCGTATGGGGTTGATAGGCCTTTTGTTTTAGCCAACAAACAAAAACAACAATTTTTTGTTTTTATTATTTTACAACATTTTTTGACTTTTATTACTTCTGAGCAATAGATTTTGGCCTGCTATCGCATACCTAATGCCTTTGGCAACCTATCAACTGGCTGGAAGATCCTGCAGTAAAATGTCATAAATTTGAATGAAAAAAATTACCAAACGAAACAGTGGCGTGATTCGGACCCATCGCAGCAGCTAACTACCGTTGTTTCACGCAGATTCTATTGAAATTTTTGATGTTTTACAATTCTCAAAAAGTCCACAGCGCTCAACAGGAACAGAGCCCATTAACAAAAGACTACTTCCTCGCCCGAACGTTTCGGATTTCATAATTAAAGTTACCCCATAACCGGCGGCCGCTGTCGCGTGTTTACCGGACGTTAGCGCTTTCTCAAGATGGAAACTTTTGGACAGGACGAAAAACCACAATGCCAAATGGGGAACGTTTCAGCAAACAAATTAATAGCCCGGAGGGACGTCAGGTCGGGCAACTGCTGTGTGTGCTGTGCTATCATAACGGCAACTTTGGATTTATTGCCGGCAACCACGCAAACCGTGAGGCTGAAGGGTTCGCTATGGAAGGACTCCGGTTAGCAGAAACCGGCAGGAGACAGTCGTTGCTATTGATTTGATCGTCGTCGTCCGTACATTTCGATCATTTACCGCAATGCATGGCGAATCGTAATTGGGGATTTATATAAGTGGTGGCGCACACAAGTATTTCCATGCTGCAATTCGTCTCCGCAAGTGGACCGCGGTCAAGAATTTGATAGATAAATAAATTTATTTCCATGGATCAACGGAATACATTACGTCGAAATATAAATTTTGTCTTGTAGGTTGGTTAGTCGGCCGTTAAATTTTTATTTTGGTTGTAAACTGGAAAAAAATAAATAAAACAATTATTCGTTGTATAAATGGTTTTATTATATAAATTTTTTAATGCTTTTTAGCACTCGAAGCCGTGCGTCTTTTTGGTTCATTTTTCTTAAGAAATGAACCTTTGTAATCGGTCAGGAAAAAAATTTTTTTAACACCCCCTGAAAATTTGTTGGTTTACGTTTCAAGGGGTGTAGAATCCGAATCTGCAATAAAAATTTTTTGTCCGTCCGCCGTACGCCGTACGCCGTGCGCCGTACGCCGTACGCCGTGCGCCGTACGCCGTACGCCGTGCGCCGTACGCCGTACGCCGTCCGCCGTCCGGGGTTTTTCAGGGGGAAGGAGTTATCGAAAAATTTTGAAATTTTTACCAAAAATCAAGTTCCGTATCTAGTTGGTCCTAACGTCTCGGCAGAACCCTACCTTAATTTTAAGGCCAGTAAAACAGCTGTTGAAGTGGTAAAAAATTCGTCTTTTTAAGGAAATTTGCAACATAGGCATGTGAGGTATCATTTTCTACAGATTTTTCTATGCTGAATCGAATGAGACTATCGCCACGCCAGTAGCTTCAACCGTTTAGGAGTTATTGCAGTTTTAGTGAGACATTTTTGAGTTTTTAAAAATTTCTACAATTCTTAATAACTCGAAAACGGCTAGAGCCACAGAAATCGTTTTCCACTCGTTGGAATCCCCACAAAAACTTCTGTCCTCCCGATATCTTCAATTTAAAGAATTTGGTCGCATTATACAAATCAGCAAAACAAAAATTGGAAAAAGTTGAGAATTTGACCTCGGCTCTTAGATACGGTTGATTGATCTACTTACGACCACTAGCCTATCACACCAACAAGGTGACGCACTCACACTACGACCAGTTGCGCTTGGCAACATGAGAGCGAGTCAGGCTTCAACAATGGTCCTGAAGAACTCTTGAGGCATTTTTAATTTCATTATTCAGAGAATTTAATAATTATTATTATTCTGTTAATTATGGAGGTGATTAAGAATATATTAAATGGTGAATTTTACGGAATTAAACGATCGGCTTCGTTGAAAAGATGGATAGGTAGTTATTTATCAAGCGAGGAGGATGATTATTTTTTGCCTGGTTGAAAAAACGTTTTTCTAAATACCCATCTAAAATACAAATTTATACTGAAATTATAGAAAAATAACAACTAAATTCTGTGTTTAAGGAGTACCGATATATCGTAAGGTTTGTCTTTGCAATCGAAAAATGAACCCCTGTGCAAAATTTGCAGAGTTCTTCGGACATACCGAAAACTAATCTGCGCACGCCACTGATCTACTTAGCAGCGTTTTTTATACCCATATGGGTATTTTGAAAAAATAGGTAACCTTGAGTATGAATGGAAAATATGCGTCAACGAAAAAGGTAAAAATGTAGAGCATGCTTTTGACATACTTTCATCTTTCATAACATCCGAAAAACTGAATAATCTGTTCGGGTCGTTTTATCATGGGAAGAATGCTCATGTAGATCCCGCAACATGAAAATAATACATAATATCTCCACATACCCAAGTCGCATTATTTTCGCCTTATTTCGCCTCCCTCGATTATTACATTCCTCGCTGGAAAAACAAGCGTATTCCAGAAAAAAGAAAATTGGATCCTCTCATAGCGGTGGGAGACTAAAAATGAAACAGATTGAGCCAGCGTATATAATACGTTCCAAGAATGGAATACGACGCAGTTCAAACGAACAAAAAAATAACCAGGTGGGTTACCTGATCTTGAAAAATCTAATTACCTTTTAGCTTGATTTTTTGCATTGTAACCTTGCATGGTTGTCAGCTGGAGGTGAAATAAACCAGGAAACAATTATCATCCAAATTGACACATTTACATTTTACCAAATTGCTCCAGAGTGAACATAAATTTGAAATTTTATCGAGCCGGGAAAGAGTTGGAAATAATATTTGGGGGGCTTTTTCAGACGAGAGGCGAGGTATACCGATCTTCAACATGTTGTATATTAATTTGATTCAACTTAAACAGCGTCAATCCGTAATTTATTATATCTGTAGATTTTTAAAAAAAGGAACAAAAATTATTTCGACTTTTCGTGGGAAGTGTTAAATTCACGGTAATCTACACCAGGCGCATTTAACCCAATGTTTACATTATTCCTGAAATATTCTAGTCGTACTTTACACTATGATCTAGAGCTGCCTACGAGTCGGCTCCGCCGGTTTTCAACTTGATTTGACTTGCAAAAAGCCCGTCGAGCTCTATCAGTTTGATTTTGTTGTCCAGACCGATTTGCATGTGCCTCGTTTACTGCAATGGCTCACAACGCAAATGATGTTCAACAGTGAACAAGTTCGACCTATGAAGCACTCGACCGACGTTTTCGCATTATTTCTGATACATTACCCACCGTTTCAGTCTCTGAACTAAACATCGGGTTTCTGATTCGTAAAGTAGTCGATAATTAAAATAAACTGCAAAGAAGAGGGACGAAAATATTTTTTAAATCAAGCCAAGTTTCAATTTGATTGATTGATTGCAATTTTTCCTTCGTTTTCGACTTTTTTAAATCAGAGATATTTACTCCTCAATTCTTGATGTAACTGACATTATTGAGGGTTGGTCTGATTTATTAAAAATTAAATTGGACAGAGGGACCCAGGCCATGACATGAAACGTACTAACAGCAAATACATTATCAAGTCTACTGTATCAAGTTGCGTCATTGTCTTCCCACAGCTCGGGCAAAAATCACAAGATTTTCCTACCTACTTAGGTATTTTATAATAAAGAAATATTTTCAAGCACTTGGTGTGAAGTAAAAATAAATGTGAAGGCTTCAATCACGAGTATACTGATCTGAGAAAACCCCATTTCAATGTTTGCATTTAAAGCGTTTTTCCTATTACAACGAATCTTCAAGAGCTCGTACAAGTGGACTACAAACGTTTTCACAGGTTTCTAGCGTTTGGAATATAATTTCGATTGCAACCGACGATATAGCAGCACAGAAGACAAAAAATCATTTTTGGACCCAATTCGTTCTCCCCATACCCTTCATGTAGATTCTGCATTGTAGAATAAGGATCCAATTATGCAGATCCTTTTCATGGTGGGTTACACAGGTATAATAATATTATACCTTTATGCTTACCACAATTTTACTAGCAATTTTCTAGAAATTAAATTTTTGGGCTGTTACACTGTTGCACTGAGGAGGCGATGACATTAATACCCAGATAACAATTTTACCTTCTTTCATGCCATACACACATAAAGACGAAAACATACCGGTACCGAGTGAAATTTATCAACACAATCATGCGTAGGTACCATTGTCTTATGTCAATCAATTTATTTAAAAGCTAGATTTTCATAAGGACGCTAAATCCCGGTTTTGTTCTTTAGATTTATCAAAGGTGTTGTTGTCGGGTATTGTTTGAAAGATGTTGGATAAAAACAACTAGTCAACTTGTCAGGTCTAGAGCTAAGTATACAAATCCTATCCGTCATGGGCAAAAATAAATAGAACATCCAACAGCAGTTAGTTTTTCGAGATTGATGAATTTAACCCTAATCAACCCAACGAAAAAAAATTTTTCCAAAACTTTTTTTATTTTTCAAAACTTTATTCAAACTGTCTCAAAATCCACTAGACAATCTAGGAACTTTTATAAGAGTAAAAACAGTTTATTATACTCTAACGTCATGGGGTCTAAATACTGTTTATTTAATAAGATTTTTGCAAGGAGCATTTTCTGTCGAGGCCTAGCTAATTTTATTTTATTTTAACAATTCTTTTTTGGTTCAAATCAGGAATAAAATTCGGAATAAATGCATGACGAATTTAAAACTTTGTGGGATTCACTTCTCAACAAACGTCTAAAAAGTCACAACTCGAGATTACAAAATTGAACAGCCAATTTAATTGGTTCCTAGTGAAGTTATTTTTGGCAAATGTACCAATCCCATTCAGATCCTAGGACTCAGCTTTTACGCCTAACCTAGTTTATCGGCCCAGCCTAAAATCTGCCCGACCGTCGTCCGATAACCGCAAAATGGATGGAAATATGGAAAATCGTTTCAATTCGAACCACTCACCCTTTGAATACATCGAGCTCGACATTGGGCAACTCGCAGCGGTGAGCCGATTTCTTCTTCGGTGATTCCACTCGTGATGAACAGGACACTTATCAAAAACGCGACGGCCACTGTTTGTTTTTCTATTGTCCACCACACGGCCATCGCGTATAAAAGACCAGGTACGCGAGAATTCGTCACAAAATAGCGTTCGAATCGGTGCCAAAATAGCTACCACAACTTAACGGACATTATTGGCGGAGTGACAGTTTCGTACAAGAATGGGTGGTATCCTCGAGTTTTAGGCTGGGAAAAGCCCTTTTCCCGAGTTTTCGTTCGATGCGATTTACTGAAATCGGTACAGCGGTTCACAAGCACGGGACACACCGATCGCTGTATCTTTTTCCGCGACGGAAAACCTCAGGAGGTTGGGATGCCGAGAATCGTGGCGCGAAGGATCCACACGCTCGATACACGCCCGGGGCGGATGCCGGTTCGAGACTGAATTCGAAGTGAACTCGTCGGCGGTGGAAGGCGATTTCTCGATTCGGTGCCGACCCGAGGGGCGCCAAGTTGGAGAAGCGCCGCCAGGCGGCAGCACCAACAAGGCTGTTCGATTAGGGGTGGGGGCAGTCGGGGGAGGCATCGACTACCGCCTCTTCCCCACTAGGGAGACCGAAAAAAGTAGAGGGAGACGACCGATTCCCGACCAGCACCGCGATTCCCTGGTTCGATTCGAAGTTTCGAGATGCCCGGATCGAAGGATGCCTCCCCCAAGATTTTGGGAAATTTGAAAAAATGTAGCATTTTTGAGTCAAATTGAGATTTTTCCCACGCTGAATTGAAGACTTCCCCAACTCGGATTTTTCCAATCCAAAGTGAGAATTTTCCAAACCAAAGTGAGAATTTCCCAAACCAAATTAAGAATTTTCCAAAACTGGATTGGAAAATTCTCATTTCGGGTTTGAAAAATTCTCAATTTGGTCTGGAAAATTCTCATTCCGACTTGTCTTATGGAACAGGCTTAGAGACATAAGGCCCGGTTAGGATATGCCCGCTGACCAACTGTTTGGAGGTTTTGGTGTCCATTTGAACTGGTTCTATAGAACCGTTTCAGCCATGGATCCTGCTCTCAATACCGATCCAGTTCTAGACACCAATCCAGCAAGAGGTGCAGCTCCTGATACCATTACAGCTATCGATATAGTTCTTGAAAACGATCCATCCCACTCTCGATAGATTCCAATCCAGTTCTAAACAATCCAGCAAGGAATGCTGCTCTCGATACCGATCCAGCCATGGATCCTGTTCTTGAAAACGACGCATGAAAACGTTCGCATGGCTGCAGCCATGGATCCAGCTCTGGATAACAATGCAGGGATAGACCAACCCAGCAGTGGATTCAGCACCGATCCAGCTCTTGATACCATTCCAGCCATTGATGCAGCTTGCAATACCGATCCAGCTTCTGATACATATCCAGCCAAGAATACTGGCCTTGATACCGTCCCAGCCAAGGATCCTGCTCTCAATACCAATTCAGTTCTAGACACCAATACAGCAAAGGATCCAGCCATGGATTCAGGTCCTGATATCATTCAGACCATCGATCCAGCTCTTGATAACGAAGCAAGCTGGTTGATACCAACCCAGAAGTGGATTCAGTATGCTGCTGGCAGAAATTGAGTGGTTTCTTTTAGCATCATTGAACGAAAAAATGTATCTTTGGACGGACCCCTTTCTAAAACAGGTACCTACTCTATGTTGAAAACTCCAAAACACTTCAAATAAAACTCAACAAACAAAACAAGTAACACAGTCAGTGTTGGTGCCTTCCAATGTCTTGAAACTACTCAAAGCATGAGCCTGATATTTGAAAACCCATAATTTCAAAACTACACCTACTAGTGAACAAAACTTACCCTCCCCCCTCCATTTCATCAGTGGAACGCCTTTCTATTCGATCAGATAGAAAAAGATTTTGGCTCATTCGTACCAAAAGTTCGGTTACAATAGTATTGGACGCAGCAGCATAACTCTTGGTACCTGTTTCCAATCTTTCGAAATTCCACAAAATTAGTGGCATCTGTACCCTATAGTAACTGATAGTGACCGTCAGCCATTCTAGTTTTGAAGCGACTAGTTTATTGTGCACGAGCAAAAAAGGCAAAATCGACTTGAAAACGTCCATTGACGGACGAAAAACGAAAAGCAACTGGACCGCAATATTCTCTCTTGGAGCTAGATTTTCGTCCTATAACTCGATTCCATTTGCCGTCCCTTTCTTCAATTTTGGCTAATTCTTGACAAACAGCCGGACCTCCCAACCCGAGGGTGTGAAAAGGGACATGGTTAGTGTCAGTTCCAATGGCTATACAGCTGTTGATAAATGACATCCCCTTCTCTGTATATGGACCGTTTTCTAAAAAAGGCCTTTCTATAAAGACCTCAGGTAGAAAACGCGACAATACCAAGTCCAAAGGTGCGAGACGTTAATTTTTTTCTTCCTCCCCATTCAAAATATCCATTTTTCTCTTCCAAACACCTAGTTAGGGGATGAAAGAAAATGCCGATCCGTAATGCTCGCCTCCGATGTTAACCCCTTCATGGCGAGAATGTGGTTTTTATAATTTTTACTGGACGTATTTTTATTAAATTTCTTTGCGTGTTTTTCGACATTTTTGACCATTGTAGCCACCGAATTGTTCAAAATCTAATTGCTTTGGTTCGAAAATTTACGTATCAAAATACGGAGGTATTGCGTGTTATCTGAGCACCACTGGTTCTGAAATATCGGCCTAGTAGCCATGGCAATGATACTATTGCATGTCATTCATTTGGTCCAAACCGGTTAAACATGATCAATTGCTCAGTATAACATTGGAGCATATTGGATCACCTGTCAAAAGACAATTTTGTTTTTGGATCTTAAATGTTTGACAGTGCCACACTTGACACTCCTCCCTGTCATACATTTGGAAGGTGGATTAGTCGCCTGGAAAACGGTAATGAATTGCCCGATAGCAATGATATTCAGTCAAATTATTCAGAGCTACATTCAAAGTCAAAACCGAACAGCCTCTGGTAGCATAGAAGGAAAGCTTAACCCGTGACCCGATTTTGTGCAGTAAAGATCCAACCAGTGGACGGAAGATAATAAGCACAGTCGGGGCAACTCGTGCGCACGGTTGAGCACCTCCCCGTAAACCTAATTGGGCAAAGTCAGCTTCGCATTTTACTTAACCAACACACGAATGCTACCATCTCGTCTATAGAAAGGGAAAATTGCCCAAGCAGGTTGGAACATAGGGACATCTGCCTTGATAGAAGGTGTGAGGGCCGAGGAACCCGACGTTTTGAAAAGAGGCGACACCTGGTCTGTGGATTCTCCGGCATAAATCAACCTCGGACTGCACAAAAGCGGTCCAATCTGTCCGTAATTTCACACAAAATGCATCCGACAGGGCTGTGAAATCGGCTACCCTAACGTTCTAGGTAAAGCCCCCTCCGATATGGGATCTGTTTCAAAACCTAGTTTTCTATAGGACAGGTCCGGTTTGAACTTTCCCTCTGCTCTCTGCCACCTTTGATACCTCGTGACAGTTCAGGCTGATCGAATAAGTAAAAGAAGGTCCTGGAAGGCTCCTTCGTGTCCATTCATAAGTTTTTCATTGGGAAAAGTCACCCGACCGGGTAGATGACATTTTGAATCGGAACGTTTCAAGCATGAATACGCTGAAATAAGCCCAAATTGAGATTAGGTATAGCTTAGAATTTCAAAATTTCGGAGAAAACCAAACCACATTTTCCTTAGGTGCATGCCTATGGAGTGAGTTTAGAGTCCGTTATGCACTAGAATGTGAATTTCCAGAGAAATCGAAAACAACTATAAATCTATAGGCGCAGATAACCAACCCACGCTAAATTGGGGTACCCTACGTCGTCAGTCTTTCGACGATTCCCAAATTTTTCTCCAGGTCGCAATCAGGACCTACGTTCCATCATCTCACTAATTACGGCCAAAATTGCACTTAACTAAGGCCTACGGACCAAAAGCACTCTGAGAATCCCGCAAAGTCCGAAATTCGTCATTTTGAGATAAATGGGTTTGAAAATTTAATGAGTCGTGAAAAAATCGTGAAAAATTCTGAATGTCGTGGCCTGAAAATTTCAGAATATTTAATATGGCCAACGGCTGACTTTTTTAATGGTGACCCGGTGCTCTACTGCAGAACCCCCCAAACAGTGCAAACGCAAAAAACGCATTTTTAGCCAAAAGTGGACTTAGCGGGTTTTCCTTCTACGCCCACGAAATGCTCTTGATCAGGGTATCACCTCCAGTTACGAGTCGGTAAAATAGCCTTATATCCTTGAGCCAAACTGTGCAGGGATTTGGGAACGGCTCCTGACGAAGGCCATATGGGCGAAAGCGCTCGGCCTACTAGTGAGGAATAATATCAAAAAGGACGAGTAAAAAGGCGATTTCTCCTGAAATTTGGCAGCGTCTAGCTAGTGTTCTCGAAACAACTTCAGCGTTCGTACCAGCATTTTCAGAAAAAAATTTTGTTTTTGACGTTTGAACCGAAATTGCCATTTTTGAAGTCAAATATCAGGGGCAGGGTCTTAAGATAAACTCTGTCTCTTTCGCCGAGCTTTCGAAAAATTATATTTTCCAAGCCCTGATGAAGAAAACAGAATTTAATCAGAAAATATAATTTTTCGAAAGCTCGGCGAAAGAGAAAGAGTTTATGTGAAGACCTACCCCTGATATTTGCCTTCAAAAATTGAATAACGGGTCGATCCTCAACATTTCACTACGGTTGCTGAAATAGCAATTGGTTTTTGAATACGATTATAAATTTGGCGTAGGTATAGGACATTGCTGAATCCAAAAATGTCCACCAAAGTTATCTTGGGAGGGAGAAATTCGGGGTTTTTATGATGCAAAGTGTGGGTTTGCTAAATAAAGTTGTTTAAAAAATCGTATCGTGGAAACCGCTGGAGAGATGGTAGGCGGCGTTTTGCTTCTTTTTCGGTTTAGTTTCACCCAATTTTTTTTCGAGCCAAGTTCGGGACGCACTGTATAAACGCCCATTTAGCTAGGAAGGGTTTATGACCCATACACCTATTTAATAGTTCGTAAGCAATTCAATATCAACCTACGAAAACATTCAAGGGAGAAAAGCCAATAAATATGGGACAGAGTATTCGAAGAAGGCGGTGCTCGTTTTTGCGTCAAGTGCTGTTTCGATCAAGTCAACACAATCCGCCCGCTTCTACTTTCGCTTTACTGTTGTTTTGGGATCAAATTGAACTTGACAGCCCGGGTCAACAATGTAGGCGAGCCATGCTTGACGGTTATCCACGGATCGCCCACACCCAATACAAAGGCATGAAAGGTAAGGCATGATAAGTAGTATCAGACAAGTTAGTGTACTGACGCCTTGACAAAAGAATAGACTATAATTGACAATGTAACAATAATTTGACAATAATTTCACTTTTTTCGGAAACTGGGGAATCAAAATTTTCATGGGAGGTGCAATCGATTGAAATAAACTTCAACAATATTTGATTTTTCTGTCGAATTACCAAAGTCGATGAAATTTGCTTCTTCAAACAAACATGAAAAGCAAAAAGGGGTGGATTCCTCCGGTGGATTATTTTCGACAAGCTTTGGATACATATGTAAATATGTATATTTTCGAATATGTTCGAACCGCGGAAAATATTATTTTGAAAAGACGACCGTTATAATTAATGAGTCGTTTCCTTTGTTAGTCCAATTTTCCCGCCTGGTCCCGATGTGTGTTTTCTCGTCGAGGGAGGCGAATAACGTATTCCTGCCCACATCCGCGGGGGCCGTTGGCCCAATTTTTCTCAATTTTTCACAAGGCCGAGCAACCGTGTAGCGTCACAGTTTGATTAATCATCGACTGACAGATGAAGGGAGGGCACCACAACGTACAATAGGCCTTGTGCCCCGAGTCGCGTGTTATATACAACAGCTCCCGAGGTTATTTGACCTGTTCATAAAAAGAATTCGCTCCGCTCCCTAAATAGAAGTGAAAAAACGCGATGAAAGGCGAAGCAATTTTCCGGATACTCAAAACTGGATGAGGATCTCTCTCTGAGGTTACAATTTACAACAAACATAATGCGATATAGCGTAAAAGCGAAAATGTAACATGGTAGTGCCTAACTTTCGGCATTTTTTTTTGCTACTTAATTGGTTAAAAGTATAACAGCCTTGACAGTTTCAGGAACACGCTGATTTCTTAAACTAATTACATTTTCGGGCTCAACAATCTAGCCTGCTAACTATATCTTCAAACCGCATACCAACATTCAAAAAATGTTCCACCGAAGGGAGTCAGTATTCGAGAAACGACTCGGGAGTCGCATTACATATGAAATTCCGCCCGGCAGAGATTCCCAAAGCATAAAAGGGAGAAGTTGTTCCGAATTTATAACCGCAAAAGGGCGAATTCCAAGGGCGTAATTTAACGCTGGTAACTATAGGTGTGAGACGGAGCGGGCGACTCGCCCTCTAATGACGGCTCCGGTTATAATAAGGCTATAAACAATTCCTTTAGTTGCAAATAGGAAAATTACAGTTGGGGAAAGGGCACAATGGAAAGCCATCTATCAGAGAGGGACAATGGAGCCGGTGCTTGTGAGTACCTACAATGAGAGAGAAGTATAGGACGTTCGCAGAGTCATTCCGACATCTGCCCCTTCTGGTTCTGGTTCTCATCCTTTGGCCGACCATGGCCAGGAACCGAGAGCGGGGAAAACGTCGCAAATCGTCGACTCACGCTAAAGGATTTGTAAAGTAAATACAGGCACTATTTGGCCCAAATTTTGAATGATGGTCTTTATCGAAATTATACATTATGTGTACCTACACCTCTTAGAACAAGCGAAAATGTGAAAACATTTCGTCAGACTTTGATTTGTACCTATCTGCAAGTGAGTATCATATCAGGTACTTGATAGGTAAGCAATTACCTATTGAAATGAGCTGCCATTCCTCTTACAGCGGACGTAACATTTGTAACTGTAATTCAGTATGGCAACGATTCAATTCGCATCTGAAATTTGCAATTCACCCTAAAGATTGTCCTCCTTGGATGGGTCGATCCTGGGTTGTAGCTCATTCGCTACAATTTTTCTTCCATAAACGTTTTTGTGGGTCCTAAAAAAGTGCACTTTCTTGGCTTCGAAGATTTATTTTGTGTTTTCGACTTAGTATTAGTGAAAAGGCCATAAGCCTATTTGAGTAAAAATTTTCAAAAACTATGGACGCTCGAACAGTGCTGACATATCGAGATTTTGGCGAAAACCACGTTTTTCCGCATTGCTCTAGCAATACTCAAAGTAAATGTCCATATGACTATACCGTTGGTAAGCTGAGATCTTGAGCCAGTTTTTCCCGTTTTTTTGCGCGGGATTTTCCAATTACTCCTTGCCCTAAACGCACATTGAAAAAATGGTAATTATAAAAAAATTGAAAACTCTCGACCTTAGCTCAATTGTTTGCCTATCTAACCTAATGTTAGAAAGCTGCGAATACCGTAAGATTACGGAAAATTTAACGCTCTTTCCATTGGTATTCTTATTTTTGTGATTACTCCAATATTTCAGGAGTGTATGGGCTTTTTACTGAAACCAAGCCGAAAACACGAACCATTTTTAACCATTTAACCATTTTCAAAGCCTGAAAACTGCACTTTTTCCTGGGGCTCACAAAAAAGTTTATGGAAAACAAATTGTAGCAAATGAGCTAATAAATCGACCTCTTCCGGTCTTTCTGGATCTTGAGGATGAACACCCTATAGTAGTTGCATACATATTCGCATACTCCTCTGCATAGGCAACCAGGCCAACTAAAATTCATCATAACTCTCCAGCAGATCACCTCAAGGGATTCAGCGGTGCTCATTGTTCGAAAGGGGGTCTCGAGTTGTCGACAAGGTTGGACAGTCTTAGAATACATTATGAAGTGCAAGCCTATAAAGGATGCATACGGAATGCATGTATAATGATGGTTGCACGAAGCCTATTACTGCTGAGGATATCCGACCATACGAGGATGGACGAGCCATGTAATTAGTCGGCTATTCCGTCTTGAATCCATGAGCATGCAAATTCACAACGGCACAACGCGTTAAACATTTAGCGAATGTTGGTCAATCGTTAGGAAAATGTTAACAAAACAGAAAACCGACTTTTGAAAGACCCCTGAGAAACTGCAGGTGAAAAAAAAAGATGAAAGCGAAGCAAAATTTTTGACAGCCATTTTTGGAGTGATAAGGGAAGTATACCGATCGTAGGGACTTTTCTACTGAATTGCTCAGTATCAAGGACAACTCCTCACCTGTACATCCCACCTTGATGTCTATTTCAAAAGCAGGGACTCATGACAGGGACTGAAAAATAATGTGTATTGTACCGATTATGCCGTCTAATTGTGGACTGTATTCACATAGGTCGTTGATGAAAATGAAAATCAAAAACGTTCACAACCGATGTTGTATTGAAGTATTCCGAAAACCAAACACAGACAGACCGACCATAACATTCAAAAATGTGATTTACAAATTCACCGAGAGTCAACAACAAGGCAGTGTAGCCAAAGCGAGAACAGCTGATTCCCCTCAGCTGACGATGAAGGCGTCTTGCAGGGAAAAGAGCGCGCCCTGAATTGAAGCCGCCAAGATGTAGGTAATTGAACCGTAGAAGGGAACATTCAACAGGGACAGTTGGCATATCTTTAATCCAGGACCTTTATTTTATATTTCACTCCCTTTTTTTGGTGCGTCTAATTGAAATTGGTTTTTAATTATTTGGTAACTTTTTTAAACGATGAAGAAAACAAGCTGCCAAATGCAAGGATTCCAATTTTCAAAAAAATATCTTTTTCAAATATCAACCGACATTTTTTGCTGCAATGCTGCTCGCGAGTAGCCCACAATTTGTAGCTTTTTGAGCATTTTGATAAACTTAACATTTCCACGGTATGATTGGGCTGTACCTCCGTCAAGTAACGTCGGCAAAGTAATTCAAAAACGTGTGCTAAGTAGTTGGAATGAATTTAAACTCATAATTACCGCGCGTCCTTTCCGAACTGACTGACTTGGTACAATTTCGCTTGTCTCGACAACTTTCCTAACTCGGTTTGGCTGTTGAAGTTGGCTAACAGCATTAGGCCAGTGAAAAGGTTTGGCCGGCTCGTGAAGGCCTAGGTCCCATTTGAATATTCAGTCGAATTAGCCCCGAAACGGTTGTCCTTTTCGGAAGTCGTTAATTTTAATTTCTACTCTCCTGAAAAAGGCGTTAAACTGAGCCGGCATGCGATTGAAGAGTTCAGTTACCACTTTCTTCGTGGAGAATCTAAAATCCAAAATCTTCATGAGAAATCTAAAATTTTGGTTACCTAATATGCGAATAGAATGTTGACGACGGAGTTGATACTACGGATTTTCGCTCTGGGGAGCCAGCCTCGTTTAGCATCGAGTCTCTTTTATCTTCGGCGTCGCATTATACTTTGGCGTTTTCTCAGGTCGGAAAAAATTGGGTAATTATTTATTTACTTTCCACCCCGCGCCTTTCTCTTCTCGCAAGTCTGCAACGTTGGCGATAATATACTTTCTCCACCTTTTCCTCGGCATCTCTTAGGGTCCTTCTAAGGAATAGCGTCTCAGAGATCGCAGCCAAAGATAAAGTTTGAAAGGAGGAAAAATTGCGAGCTTACCCTTGAATAAGGAAGCTTGGCCCAGGGTCGAAGGTATTGTGCCCTGGCCAAGTCAACTTCAATACCTCAGCCTCAAGCGTATTTACTATGCACTCCAGAGCTCGGTGGAGCTTTAAAAATTCTGGCTTTTTCTGAACGGAGTTTGGATGTTCGCAAAATAGCGTTTATCGATCGAAGCCGCCGAAGACAAGAAATATACCTATCCTCGTTCATTTTGATCATTGTAGCCGCCGAATTAGTCAGAATCAAAATAATTTTGTTCGAAAATTTACGTATCAAAATATGGAGGTATTGTGTGTTACGTGAGCACCATCGGTCTCATTTCCGTTCGTTTCCAAGAGCCAATAAGAAGTACAGCTTGCGATTCTGTCGTATAAAACAGGACCCTTATTGAATTGATCGGATTTATAGAAATGCAAAACGGTAAATGATCTTGAATGCACCGGAATTAGGCCCCCAAACTCCTAAAACAGGATCGACGAAGATCAAAACGGCGTGTATTTATACGAATAGATCTATTAGACTATGACCTACGCAATGATTGCCAATCTTGGGCCTGAGTTAAGATGCGATTTGCAGGTATTATCGACGTACCCAATCAGCGCCTAAACAAACGTCCAGTTCGATTCTCTTCAAAATGATTGAATCGAGGGTCCACAGGAGGAAGAAGAGGGAAACTGCATTTTTCAGCAAGGCTCCCAATTTTCAATGCTCCCGTGAAGTGGGTAACTGTTCGAGCCGAGCACAGGTGTGTGTATTCTCTTCTTGGATCCTCTCGTAATCTGAATACACAACTGGCGTATGCTAACAAGGACCCAAGTCAAGTCGGGGGCTGAATATTTCGGCCATGCTAATCCACTTGGCTCAACTCGGTGCCTCGTGATTCCCACTTCCGAAATATCCGCGCCTCCTTCGCAATATCCAAAATGTAATTTTCGGTTGGCGAGTGCAATGCAACTTGACGTGGAATTTATTGAGGTTGATTCGATGCGGTGCTGTCTAACGTATGAGGAAAACGAGTTGACGAAAATTGCATGCATTGCATCACGCAATTTAGAGTGGGATATAATCGATATAATCCTTCTGGGGTTGACCAATTTCCGAGTTTTCTTCCTAATCTCAAGTTAGGTATTCTAATTTTACTCTTGCACACAAAGCCTATACCGTTGCCTGCCAAATCTTGTACTCGCATGCGCAAAGCGCACACATGTCCCTTCACTCACGCTCCTGGAACAAACTATTCTCTGGTGGCATGGGTTGGGAACGCAACAATTTAGACCTCAGATTCGAGCCGTAATTACCGTTTCGAGAAACGGGGAACTTCTTCGAATCAAATTCGAATTGACGCTATTATTTGTCTTTCGTGAGCCATCCGCGAGTTCGCAATTATCAACTCGATTATTAACCCTAGATTAATCGTCTCATTATTTGTCAAGAGAGAAGGTTCGAGACTGCGAACAAAGAGGCTCTTGTTTACCGAGTTTGACTCTAACGGCAATCGTGAATTGGCAGCATTGTTCCTTTTGTGACCTCCAAGGCTCTCGAGATAATGTTAATACCCGGAGCAGCGTCGTAATTAACTGGAACCGTTCTCGAATTTATTCCACTTAAATTTATCAAGTTACTAGAAGTCCCATTGCCCTTTGCTTCGCGTTATTATCATCTATTATTGCGTCATACTCAATTGTATGAATGCAAAATGCACCTACTTTGTCGAGAGGACCTTATCGATACCTTAAAGCACGAAGGGCATGTGTCCCAAAATATCGATTTTGAGATTTCGGTACCGAAAGAATCTACTCATCATGACCTATCGATCGCTCCAAGAATCATGATCCTTTTATCTATTTTTGGGGCCAAAAAACGATAAAATAGAAAAACGACAAATATTTAAAGAGCGTTTACCTTGGAAGTGTGATGTGCTACCAAAGTTCTGGTTAAACGAGGTTGTAGGACTTGGCCAGACAAACATTTTTTATTTAGCATATTTTTTTATAGAATTGAAAACTATAGGAGAAATCTCTATTTTTGTAAATTGATCACAAATTTATTTTGCATTTTTCTCATTAGGTATGCCATTTTTGGACATATGCCCTTTGTGCTTTAAGGTATCGTTATGTAACTTTCAACAGCCCCATAACCTAGCACCCATTATGGACTTTTGGGTTTCAAAAAGGACCCAAAAGAAGTAGGAGCTTATTTTGAAGTTCTTGATCTCCTTGCAGGGTAGCCAAGGATGTGTGATGGTGCATGGTGTTAGTACTACATGTGCATTAACATTGCAAAATACCCTTACGACTGAAGATCGACCTGGATTGAATCAGCCCTACCTCCAGCTTCGAACTATTGGTTCATTTAATTTTCGCTGAAATCTCCAGCTTTATAGGTAGACGTCCCTTGAGAGCCTCAGACATCCGGACAGCTAACAGTGGCCTTCTCTTTCTTCCACTAAGCCAACAGGAATGGATAGTTTGTGAATCAAGTAAATGGATTCTGTCCTTCTGGGATTTTTCCCGGGGAAAAAACCTTTTCAGCAAGTGAATTCAACTCACCATTGCGGGGAAATGTATGGTGATTAGATAAAGCTACCCTCCCTTTTAGAACGGCTCCGAATGCCGCATGTCTGCCCTCGACGTCACAAGATGCATTGTCTCGTTCCAGTTCCATGGAGGTAAGCAAATTGGCTCAATTCAGTTGCGCAGATTGAGCGCAATTCAATTTGACGAAAAAATAGAGTAGGTACACCGACGGTCCGCTCTTCGATGGGACGGGTAAGAAAAAATGTAACACGATTCGGATTTACGAATATCCGGCTGCTGCTGGACTAGACGGACTAACCAAAAATTGAGATTTTCCGGGGTTTATTGTATATTATTCTCTCTGGCACTTTTACCTAATCGGAGCTTGGCGGTGTGGGCTACTATTATTCAACCGAGCTTGGTAACTGTTTCTTCTTTTTGCTCGGAAATGGTAAATTTTAAATTATAAATTGGTTGGAGCGCTTTGAAAGGAATACCTCGACATTAATTCAACGGCTGATAGGGCAACAAAAATTAAAAATTTGATTTCATTTCAAGCATGTCCTTAGTTTTACGTGTTGCGGTCAGAGGAGACCCTATTGACCCCCCTATTGACAGAAGCCAAGTGCTCATCAATATCTCCGAGGTCCCCGGCACAAAGGCCAAACTTTTTTCCGAGGGTGAGTTTTCACTGCTAGGCTCACTGGCAAAAAGGGGAAAGCGAGTTTTGTCAGAATGGCAAGGAAGAGTGCATGAGGCTTTTAGTGAGTTTTTAGGGATTAAACAACACCACCCCCGGGAGCTCTGGACGTCGGGTAACACGTGAACACACTTAGTCTACAAGAAGCACTTAAGGTGACTAATCGGTGTTAGCTGGGGACACCCTCGCATTACGACCTCGCCGCGGTCAAGACTTTCTTCAGACGTGACAGCCGGTCTGGCGGAATTTGTATTTGGTCAACCACCGGGGCGAAAACATTGGACGTAACAACTGGCCGTACATTACTGGTACGAGCAGAAAAAATTAGGGTTTGTATAAAGCATAAAGGCGGGGAGCGCCGAATTTATGAAAAATTCTGATTGAGAACCCAAAAATTATTCGAAGTGATACATTTTTGTGCGACCATTTTTTCCTTCCGTATTTACGAAGTATCGCTTCCATGTTTACGAAACAAATGGAAGTATTGTAATCGTCCAAAAATCGGATTGGAGGTTCAGAAAAAAATTTCATTCTTACTCTTTTACTAAGAATGACATCCTGAACAAGTCCCACGCTGGGAGGAACACTGGTATAAGTCCAATTATCGATTCTTTGTGATCTTTATACCGTTGGAAAGCTCTTGGCGCCCTCTACACAGAGGTACTACTGATTTGAAGGAAGTTCAAAAAATGACCGCTAGAGAGCGAAAAGTGTTTGCGTCAGGGATGAGCGCGCAATGATTCAGGGAAACTTCAAACGCCATTCACCAAAAGTTAGGTTTTGGTACATTATTTCCAGAATTTTCAGTTATACCAGTGTTCCCCCAGAGTGCGAAGTGTTCGCGTATCCGTCTGTCCATCTGTGGTCATTTACAGAAATGGCAATAGCACCCTCTATTCTTAACCTTTTTTCAAATTTCTTGAACTGGGATGTTAGTCTCAGTAAGACCTAACACCCCGTTTAACCGGAATTAGAATTACTCCCAGTATTTTCGATGTATTAGCACTTTTTATATTCATCATAGGTATATTGAGATTTTTATCATGCATCACGCTAAAAAACCTTCAAAATCGAAAATAAAACAGTACCTTTATTTAGAGGCCACGTCATTATGAGGATAAAAGATAATATTGTTTTCTTTAAGATCCGATTCCTTCAGTGTCATCTAAGGGAAGAGGAGAATAAAGAGGCATCGCCTCATTTGACGCCGATTCTCCCCTCGCCCTTTGACGGATCCTTACGTTTATTGAATCGTGAAATATTTTTCCATCTTCATGTCAAAAGGGTCGCACTGTTGAAGAGTTCGAATGAAATCACGGTATGATGAGCAGGATTCAGTCTCCGAGGTTCGTTTGCTTCCGATGATGAAGGCCGAGGGAGGGGAAGAGAACAATAGGAACCTGATGAAACAATTTGTTCGAATTTCTCTTGATTTAGTACCAGTGAGCCCCCTTAGCGGAGAATGGTCTGATCCGAACGGAAGTCGACCGTTTCGATCGATCCGTGATTTTGCTTTGATTTTTGGCTGGTACGATGCGGATATTCCGTACAATCATTATTCTGCACCGCGAATAAGCGAATCTTTCCTGCCTTTTGTAAAAATGAATCAGTAAAATTTGAATATAATTTGTGGGAATTTAATCTTTAGAAACATGATTGGTATGCGGCTGGAATCTCCGTAATATGGTCCATTACACCATAGACCATAATCAGCCCTGATTTTTACAGAGTAGGTAATGAAATCGGAGGCAAAGATTTCGGATCACGACTTCAATACACAATTCTGTAATTTGATTATTCGTTGTACTTACCCAGGTACTATTTTATAGGGACTATGGCAGATATGGCATCAATAAATTTCTAGCAGAGACAACCTATTTTCATAAATCCTCCAGTATATTGAGAGGTCAGACAGGGTCTTGTACATTCGGAATTTGTAACGAAACCGCCACCGCTTGTATACCTTGGGATTCAATTTACTATTGATTTATACGAAACCATCTTCTCTCATTTCAGATATTCAAATTCGATAAGGACAGTGCCTGAACTTCATCTCAGCCCTTATAAGACAGCGAATCCTCGTGAACTAAAATTTCAACTGAAAACGTTGCTGAATAACGAATAGGTTATTTCCAAGAAATAACCAAATCTATTTCCACTCCCATAGGTATTAACGGAGTAAATTGAAGTGCTGTAACCATCCTAGAATCAAAAATCGGATCAGTTCTTCAGCAAAAACGTTCACCCAATACCTAGTGTATTTTTCTCAGAATCACAGCCTGGAGAAGTGTCTGTGTTTCCGTCTGTTTTCATTTACAGAAATGGCCATAGCTCCCTCAATTATTAACCTTTTTTCAAATTTCTTGTACTTTAATGTCTGTCTCAATAAGACCTATCACCCTGTTTAACTTGACGTATTTTAGGAGAGTTTCAACATTTGAATAATGAGTGTTGTAATGGTTTTGACCTAATCAGTCTCGAAAATAGTCAAAACATAATCGAATTGTGTCAAAAATCTATGTATCAAAATGTGCAAGTAGGTACCTACTGTGCGATATCTCCAGACCACTGGTTGATCATTGCAGCCACCAAATCAACCAAAATCAATTTGCTTTAGTCCGAAAAAATTCGCGTTTCGAAGTATGGAAGTATCGTGTATAACTACTCACGGCTGGTTTTGATTTTCGGCTCCACGATAGATTTTAATCGACGATCATACGAATGCATCATAATGAAACGTCCAGCTGAAAATACATTGCTCAGCAGGCTCGGAGGGGTGAGGGGGTGGGGGATGGAGTGAAAAAGAAATTAGCCCCTCGTGGAAACCGTCGGGAGTAGAGCAGATTGCTTTCTGAAGATATAATAATGGCACGCTTCCCAACTAATGGTCCGTTCGCGTGAGCATCTTTAATGTTAAACCCCACCTTCCCCAGTTCAACGAGTAGGCTATTTCTTAATAATAACATTTTCTCGTTACCCGACTATTGCACCGCGCAACGATGAGTAGGTATCATCAGCTGTACGTACCATTATCCGGAGATCTGCATTACCATCGGACGGATGACGTCATCGCTCAAGGTGGTATAGTATCATTTATGTAATGAGAGGATATCAAACTGAAAGCATCTGATCTCCGCGGTGATGACGGCTGCCTGATTAAACGCAGAAATCTCTCTTGCCGGCAACTGTTCGGTAAAGGTGTCTCTGAAAATCATAGAGTTTAAAGTGCTTTTGGCACTCGGGTTGATTTGCCAAAAATGTTGCAAAAAAAAAACACTGCAAATTCCTGGGGTTTACAATTCAAGCGTTTTGCTTCCTTGCTCGAGGGTTCATTATTATTTTGAACGCAGGACCAATGCTTAATCGGATGAATTTGAAATTAAGGAAAGAATTTCTGGAATTGATCAAATTTACTCACATTCAATCAACTCACATTCAATCAACTCACATTCTGTTATTTTGGCATAGATTAACCAAATCAATATTTTTTTAAACAAGAAAAATAAGTGAAAGAGTGAAATTTGGTTGAAAATCTGTGCTGAAACTCAACACTTCAAGTTGAAGTCTTCAACTAATCCGACGAAATAAAGAAATCCTCGCATTTAGAGAAGCGAGGTCGACGTGTCCCTTCAGTTGTGGTGGAACCAGGAAGCAGGAGCTTTCCCGAGCTGCTCATCCGGAATTTGATCGCATATACCTACTTGCAACCCAACGAACCGGTCCAAATTCCGGGTGAGCAGTATGGGGAGCTCCAGTTTCCTGGTTACACCTCAAGTAAACAGTGGATGAAAGAGGGAGTAGCTACCTAAGACTGAAGTCCCGTCATTGTTTGAGGTATCTGTTAAATAGGCGTACAAAAATTAATTGTTACGAAATAATGGTTGCGTATTTCATCCTTCATGAACTTTCCTGAGTGCTGTGGGAGTTGAATCGGGCACAATGGCTGGCAAAAAGTTTCAGGATATTTTTGCAGATATTACCTTTATAGCAGAAAGGTTTTTTCTATATAGGTACCTCAGCGAGGATTAGAAAAAAGAAAAACTTGCGATGTTTACTGTACCTGTAACTTCCTCCGTTGCTGGAAGTCGGAAAGTGGGAGAGTAAAAGAGGTAATTACTACGGCGTGCGGAAGGAGAGTGTCATGCAAAAAAAAGTTTCCCATCTCTAACGCAAGTGGTTATTTGCTGCGTTTAGGTTAGGCCGGGCTGAAATTGGAGAGAAAAGGTGTGGCGCGCTTAGCGTTGTTCTTCTCCTTTTCCATCAGCCGGTCCTTTTTCTCTCTCGTTCTACCTTATTAAATGCTTCCTCGCAAAAAGGTAACATTAAGTGTTCTTTATTTCAGTTACAACCGACACTACGCGGCGGGTGGTTTAGCTGAGAGGTGATTATGCCGGGTAATCGTTGCACCTTGTGTGCAGCGACAACGATGCAACAAAAACATGTCACTTGCGGTTGATGCCTGAAAAAGCCTCCAAGTCTGCTGCACTGATGTTATCTGTGCGTCAATGATGAAAACATTTGCATTCCATCAGGGAGACCCCATGCATGTCTTGAGGAAGGACAACCAACAATTTGGCAGTTTTTAGGTAAAATGGAAAATCGTCTTTACTCTCTGTGCCACATCACTGCTTGGTTTCAGATTCACTTAACTCGTCGTGGAACCCACTGAAACATCCCTTAGATACGCTTGGATACCTAAGTATGTTAATGCATTCGAAAAAACGCTGCTAAGTAGATCAGTGGCTTGTGCAGATTAGTTTTCGGTATGTCCGAAGAATTCTGCAAATTTTGCACAGGGGTTCATTTTTCGATTGCAAAGACAAACCTCACGATATATCGGTACTCCTTAAACTCAGAATTTAGTTGTTATTATTCTATAATTTCAGTACCTATAAATTTGTATTTTAGAGGGGGATTCAGAAAAACGTTTTTTCAACCCGGCAAAAAATAATCATCCTCTTCGCTTGATAAATACTTACCTATCTATCTTTTCAGATCGTTTAATTCCGTTAAATTAGCCATTTAATCTATTCTTAATCACCTTAATTATTAACTGAATAATAATAAAATTATTATTATTATTATTTAATAATTTTATTAAATTCACTGAATAATGAAATTGAAAATGCCTAAAGAATGCCTCAGAACCATTGTCAGGCTTTAGACTCGCTTTCATGTTGCCAAGCGCAACTGGTCGTAGTGTGTGTGTTACCTTTTTGGTGTAATAGGCTAGTGGTCGTAAGTAGATCAATCAACCGTATCTAAGAGCCGAGGCCAAATTCTCAAATTTTTCGAATTTTTGTTTTGCTGATTTGTGTAATGCGACCAAATTCTTTAAATTGAAGATATCGGGAGGACAGAAGTTTTTGTGGGGATTCCAACGAGTGGAAAACGATTTTTGTGGCTCTAGTCGTTTTCGAGTTATTCAGAATTGGAGATATTTTAAAAAACTCAAAAATGCCTCACTAAAACTGCAATAACTCCTAAACGGTTGAAGCTACCGGCGTGGCGATGGTCTCATTCGATTCGGCATAGAAAAATCTATAGAAAATGATGCCTCACATGCCTATGTTGCAAATTTCCATAAAATGACGAATTTTTTACCACTTCAACAGCTGTTTTACTGGCCTTAAAATTAAGGTAGGGTTCTGTCGAGATGTTAGGACCAACTAGATACGGAACTTGATTTTTGGTAAAAATTTCAAAAATTTTCGATAACTCCTTCCCCCTGAAAAACCCCGGACGGCGGACGGCGTACGGCGTACGGCGTACGGCGTACGGCGTACGGCGTACGGCGTACGGCGGACGGCGGACGGACAAAAAATTTTTATTGCAGATTCGGATTCTACACCCCTTGAAACGTAAACCAACAAATTTTCAGGGGTTTTTAAAAAAATTTTTCCCGACCGATTACAAAGGTTTATTTCTTAAGAAAAATTAACCAAAATTGATTTTTCCTTTTTCCTGAAAGGTTATCAAATTTTAGTTGTGCTACGATGGTTCTTAAACGACGAAATACATAATCTACTTTTCCATGAAACTAGTTATTCGGAGAATAATTTTTATTCGATGAATAAACTAAATTGACAAACCCTAATTGATAAACTGACCCTAAATTGATAAACCCTAAAGATTTTAAATTCTACCTTAAACCAGTTGTTCAAGAAATAAGAAAAAAGGTTAAGAATTGAGGAAGCTATGGCTATTTTTGTAAATGGCCACAGACAGACACACAAATACGTTTGTTCAGGAGGTGATTCTGGATATAAAGTGTAAAAGTGAAAGTTTTTTGTGAAGCTCCGATCCGATTTTCAATTTTAGTACGATCAAAATACTTCCATTTACTTCGTAAATGTAGAAGTAAAAACTGATCCTTCAGGAATATATAAATTTGGTATAATAATTGCTTGTACCCATAGTATAAAGAAGACCTACCTATATTATATTATAGGTAGGTCTTCTTTATACTATAGGTACAAGCAATGAGACATTGTCTGGAACTCCACTCCAAATTTAATCGTTACCATTGATGGACCTACAGAAGGACCTACTCACTACTGATTTCAATCAGCATACCTTGCAATTAGATACCTGCCCATCTTAAAGGTAGGTACTTCTCTTCCTCATGTTATCATTTGTCAATAAAAAAGTGACTAAGTCATCGATTATCATGCTTACGTCAGTCTTTCAAAAAGCGGCGAGAAACGCCCCTCAAACTAAGCCCCTACTCTAAATTCGAGAGTTGAAAGTCATAAAGCAAAAGATTTGAATGATGTCAAGATGGCGTACAAAGTGCTTGTAATGCATAGATCTTGTTGCCGAGCCCTTATAATGCGAACAGGCAACGGGCCGTCAAATGGCAGCGAGGGGTGGATCGGATATAAGGTTTCATGAAAGAAGAAAGAATCTAAAGAAAAGTGGTAAAGTATGTTGTCGTCAAGTGAGGCAGACTTAATACCCTGTGAGAACATTAACAAGTGTTGCTTCCCGGTTTAACCAAGGCTGATCGGCTCAACTGCTCGTGTTAAGCTCTCTTCCGGGAGTTGCATGACGTAGATTCCTACTAACGTATTGTAACCTTCTTGAAATTTTAGCAAAGTTGCTTTTCTGAGGATAGGAGATCTACATCGTCTCTCGGGGGAGAAGTCTGAACAGGCTGCAAACCTCAACTGTTCTTAGTGAACCATTAAAAAAATATTTCTTCTTTCCTGCATGAGATTCACCTCCATTCCGTGCTAGAATGAAAATTGATAATCTGGTTTTAGATGTTACTTTTGCTGTGGTATTCCCTCCGGAACACCACCAGCCTCTCTGGCCAGATCTGTACTCATACTTCGTCTACCTCAAGCTGACCACGGTATGAGGTTGAACACAAAGTGGTGAGCAACCCACGGGTGAACATTGATATTGTTCGAGGGGTGCGGTTTGACTTCGGCAGATCTTTGGCATTCGGCGCGGGTTTGAGGCCGAACAGAAGAGAATTCCTGCATTGTAACCTTCGACGAGAAAATTGTGAGGGCGGTCAACATAGTAATATCAGAAGTTCCCGACCTCAATAAGTTCGCACACCTCTGACCGTAAACCTTTTCGCTTGCAGACTCGCAGACGCTTATCAGGCCACAAATGCTCCCTTTTGTCCGACCACTTGTATCTACGATCCAATTATGTACCCTCACAGGGGCATTTTACGGGTTCGAGTGGTAGATTCTGGGTTTGCGATATTGGGTGCCCCTGTAAATGTAACAGGGCAGGGGTACATTTATTCGTTGAAGATATTGTGGTTTTGTGCTTCAGATTAGGACGCCTCCTTCGTATAAATATAGTTACGAGAACTCGGCTTGGCATTTTAGAGATTTGGTCAAAACTCCCCTGATAAAACGAAATTTTCTTGCTGGAAATAGACTGTCGTTTTGCCACATCAGGACTTAATATTACAGGAATTAACTTCAAGTCATTGGAGAGCAGGATTGAAAGCTAGAGGACTCCAACCCTCTCCTCATGATTGTACGCTCCAAAATTGAGCTGGATTAGGAGGGGGCCAATAGACTTTAACAGGTTGCCCAGAACTTGGTGAAAAAATGGGTGAAATAAGGCCAAAGAATGAGGTGCCAGCAACCGCATGTTCCTATCTCAGCTCGTTCCCAAGATTTTTTGAGGTTTTTTCAAGATGACCAGGCTTTGCTCCATAAAAACCCACATTTCCCGGGTTCAAAACCACTTTTTATAACTTTAGAAGACATTTCAGGATTCAGCGTTAGATTTCCTATAAGCCCTGTGTACATTCATGGTCAAAAAAGACCTACGCTCGATCCCCGCCCTATACTTCGATACTCCTGTTGAATTTTCAAGTTAGCAAGAGATTTCTTTTGAAAATCAATGGTTGGCTTGAAGGTTTCAATTATCCACGCAACATTATTAACAATAATCTGGGTCTTAAGAATTGAGGATAAGGTGCATATTCCAGGCGTGGAATTCTGGAGCATCACGACTTATTTCGGGTATCCAATAGCTCCGGTACCCAGTGCTCTTCCAATACTGATCGAATCTGCCCTTCCATACATTCGAGAGCCCCCCCCCCCTGGAGGCTTACCTAAGGTCTAAATAAGAGGTCTTGTTAGCATCTGAGCCTTCCCGACTGCATGCATAATACTATGCTCTTCAAGTGAAGCGGAACGCGTACGAATGGCGCTGACATCTTGGGCAAATAGAATCTTCGGATCCGCAGTTCTGATGTTGACATATTAATTGGCTTCTTTAACGACCTTAGGATTCACTGTGAATATTATCGTCGTTGAAAGGAGGAGGAGGAAGTTGGAAAGAGAAGTTCGGCGGTGGTTGAGGGCAGTCATAACTCGACTGTGTTGTATTGTTCGGTCTGAAGTGCTTCTCAAAGAGGGCCCCCCACTCCCGAAGACCGAGATGTAAGCGAGGTGGGAAACTGCCGTTGTTTTCAGCCTGAAAACTGTAGATCCCGCAGGTAATGCAGTTGAAGAACAGTCTTTTGCCGTTGTTTCGCCCTGGGATCCAGGAAAGAGGGTGTGGGAAACAAAGGACCCGCGAGGGAAAGTGGGGGAGGACTTGGCTTAATTATGGTACAACAGGGAAAGATCGGGAGGCAGATGATGTAGGCGCAAGTTTATTGTTCAGGATGCGCCGGTGCAGGAGATAAAAGTACAAGAGATTCCTCCCGATTGCAAGTTGATTCTTGCCAGAACTTGAAACTTCTTGTAATGAGGCTTGTCACTTTGCGAAGAATGGCAAGAACAACAGATTAATTAGCAGGGTTGAGTTTAGTTGAGGAGTCGATTGTTCGAAGTTGTCAGGGCGCCTTAGGGGTGTTCGGTGAAACAATATGAAGTTTATAAAACCATTATAGGGTGGCAGCAAATGGACATCACTTCTGCCCTTTTCCGTGAGAATGGCCCGTTTAGAAAAGCCATCTAAATTACCTGCGAAGGTTACGCGCCAATGCGGGGTAAGTAAAGAATAAAATACAATGTGGTACTTAATGTTATTACCGCAGAGGATATCGCAATCGGATGTCGAATCGGAGTCGCCGATAGAAAAACCGTCGGGGACGAGAAACATTCGGAAAAATCAGGTCGTATTTTCCAATTGTCCGTGACCGGAGTCTGTTGGAAAAAAGGCCACTGGAGTTAAATTTGCCGTGACGTCCAATCAAGCCCGTTTTACAGAAAGCATTCGCTCGTACGAGTCGCGCTTCATCGGAAATCTTTTGATTGAGGTCTGCGAGTGTGAAACGTTCATTTGGTGGGCGAGGGGCGGCGCCCCCGTCCGTACGTGCGAGTCAGTTCCTATTGGTCCAAATAAATGAAAAAGCGCCGTGGAAAAGGACAAGCTATCGTGATTGCCTTTACTTCTACCGACTCTCGTTCTCATCCTCGTCCGACCTTCCAAGTTCGAAACGTGCCCGACATTAATGGGCCGTTTACCCCCGTCCGAGCTTAAGGTGCGGCCTTATCACTTCCTATCATTCGTTTTCCAAACCCGCCTTTAACCGACCTTCTAATTGTCCGCCTATCAAATCGAAACTAAACTTTGTTATGGATAGCTCTAATTATTAGTAATGGGATTACCCCTTGATGATAAAATCGATGGACGGTATTATACCAGTTTCGAACGTACGGAACTCGAAGACTAACCGTTGTGGGTTTGATTTGAAATTGATTCCAAGCTGCGGGGAGTCCTTCGTAAGGGAAGCAAACGTACACTCCAATGCTAACGAGTATGAGTCTCGGATCTATGAATTTCACTTGACAGCGATGAGTTTCCTCATTTTCGGCCCGCCTGGCGGCCCGCGAATTTTGCCAACTTTTGAGTTGGATCAGTTGATTTGGGTCCGCTAAATGCGGGTGTGGGTGTGGATAGGTTCCTGACGTATAGTGGTACCTACAAAGCATAATATGCTAGATATTATCTTTTTTTTGCGTTTAATACACTTTGTTTGGGTGATGAAAATGAAAGTTAAGATTTTAAATGTGAAGAAATCATTTTGGAATTTTTTGAATATTCCTCCCGTCATTAGCAGTAGAATAAGAGCTTTTTCGCGAATTTTCCGAGCATCTTTTTTTCTAGCCGGCCGGGAGCCCGAAATATTCGATCGGGATTTTCCTTCGTTTCAGTTTTTGGCGATTTTTTTAGGGTTCCCCTTATCGAATTTTAATTTTTAAAGACTCGAGGATTTCTCTTGGGATTTTGAATATCACTTGACAGCAATGGGTTTCCTCATTTCTAATACAAAGTATTGATTTCTGCAGGATTTTTCGAAAGGAGAATTTGGTCTCCAAATTTTCGGTTCACCGCATCCTTGGAAATTTCGGCTGCGATAAGGCCTCGTGTCCTGTGAAACTGATTCTGCAGATTTCAGCTAGCGACTCCAAGGCTGCTGGACCCAGGATGCAGGAAGCCCAAAATATCTTCGGAAAATCGGCCCCTTCGTACTTTATTTATCCCTGACCAACCTCCGGCCCAATTATTTTGGTTGCAAAGTTTCATCGGGCGTAGCCTGTAAAGACTGGAACAGAGCTAAATTAATAGAGTGGGAGGGGAAATAGAAAAAAAAGAGGGAAACTTCAGGTTGGAGTTGACACGTCACGCGAGTTTCTAGTTAGGGCTTTTATCAATTACCGTCGGGAAAGGTGCTTGCTATCTTATCAGGTCATCCCAGCCAGACCAGACGGGTTGAGTTGAAAAAAGCGGAATCGATTTCCCTCTTTCGAAAGAGTTAAGTACGGCGACGGTTCATGGGGTAAATTGCACTTTTCCCATCCTAAAAAGATGGATGGCTTCTTTGTGTGAAATGGAAGGGTAAAAGAATGGAACGGGATTGGAAAAAGGTTGACCTTCTTTCTTGCTGAAAGAGATCTTCAAGTTTTGATAGGGGAGGTTATTTGAGACCCTTTTTGGGTTGATTGAAGGCCTTCAGAAGAGATGTTCAGTTGAAGAACTATGTACAAATAGGCATACTTCTTGATTCTTTGGGCTCGTTCATCAACAGTAGGATCGTAAACGTATATTGGCCTAGCATACCCGGTATGCTCCATGGCTTAGTGGCAAAATCTATAATCCAAAGCATGAAAATCGAATAATTGAAAGCAAGCTTAAAATTTAATTATGGGTTTTGCCAAATTGAATTTGTCTCGCATGCTCACTCTCAGAAAATGCATTCATTTACCTTTTAAGAAACATTTCACTGGAGCAGAAAAGGGACGAAACTCTATGAATAATATATGACTAAAGAGAAACTGTAGCCAGACTTTCGAAGAGCGTAGGGAGAAGGGAAGCATTTCTAAAAGGAACGGAGCTCTGCAGGAAAAGTGTGATATTACAAAGAAAAAGGGTTAGGTATATGTTAATCGCGCGTACATACGTTTCTCTTTGAAGCGACACTCAAAGGTGAAAAATGACCCTTTCACAAACATGACGGAGACTTGGAGAATGGAGGAGAAAGTGGAGTTTGTTCAAAAACACATTAAACTATGCGCGTTCGGCCCTATTAGGGTAGTTATTACATTCGTACAACCAAAAGCTGCATACAAACAGCTGAAGACATACTCACAATGACACAGAGACTCGTAATTAAACTCGAAGTCAAAATCACAATGAAACAGAAACTCGACCTCATACTAAAAATCGAAGTCAAACTCACAACGAAAGAGAAACTCAAACACATAATCGAACTCGAAGTCAAACTCACAATGAAACAGAAACTCAATCTGATACTAAAACTCGAAGTCAAACTCACAATGAAAAAGAAACTCAAACTCATAACCGAAATCGAAGTCAAACTCACAATGAAACCGAAACTCAAACTCATAACCGAAATCGAAGTCAAACTCACAATGAAACAGAAACTCAAACTCATAATCGAAATCGAAGTCAAACTCAGGTTGAAATATTTGCAAAAAATCAATCTGATACTAAAACTCGAAGTCAAACTCACAATGAAATAGAAACACAAACTCATAACCGAAATCGAAGTCAAACTCACAATGAAACCGAAACTCGAACTCATAACCGAAATCGAAGTCAAACTCACAATGAAACAGAAACACAAACTCAAAATCGAACTCGAAGTCAAACTCACAATGAAACAGAAACACATAATCGAAATCGAAGTCAAACTCACAATGAAACAGAAACTCAAACTTATAATCGAACCCGAAGTCAAACTCACAATGAAAAAGAAACTCGAACTCATAACCGAAATCGAAGTCAAACTCACAATGAAATAGAAACAAAAACTCATAATCGAACTCGAAGTCAAACTCACAATGAAACCGAAACTCGAACTCATAACCGAAATCGAAGTGAAACAGAAACTCAAACACAAAATCGAACTCGAAGTCAAACTCACAATGAAACAGAAACTCGAACTCATAGTCGAACCCGAAGTCAAACTCACAATGAAAAAGAAACTCGAGCTCATAACCGAAATCGAAGTCAAACTCACAATGAAACCGAAACTCAAACTCATAACCGAAATCGAAGTCAAACTCACAATGAAACAGAAACTCAAACTCAAAATCGAACTCGAAGTCAAACTCACAATGAAACAGAAACTCAAACACATAATCGAAATCGAAGTCAAACTCACAATGAAACAGAAACTCAAACTTATAATCGAACCCGAAGTCAAACTCACAATGAAATAGAAACACAAACTCAAAATCGAACTCGAAGTCAAACTCACAATGAAACCGAAACTCGAACTCATAACCGAAATCGAAGTCAAACTCACAATGAGATAGTAACTCAAACTCATAATCAAACTTCGAAGTAAGATTCACAATGAACCAGAAACTCAAACTCATAATCGAAATCGAAGCCAAACTCACTATGAAACAGAAACTCAAACACATAATCGAAATCGAAGTCAAACTCACAATGAAACAGAAACTCAAACTTACCTATAGTCGAACCCGAAGTCAAACTCACAATGAAACAGAAACTCAAACTCATAATCAACTTTGATCTCAACTTGACTTTGATATCAACTTAGATAATGACTCTGATTTCGAAGTTGACTTTGATCTCGAAGTTAACTTTGATCTCGAAGTTGAGTTTGAACTAGAACTTCTTCTAGAAGTTTCTGTTTCATAGTGAGTTTGACTTCGATTTCGATTATGAGTTTGAGTTTCTGTTTCATAGTGAGTTTGGCTTCGATTTCGATTATGAGTTTGAGTTACTGTTTCATAGTGAGTTTGGCTTCGATTTCGATTTCGATTATGAGTTTGAGTTTCTGTTTTTTTTTTTTTTTTTTTTTTTTTTTTTTTTTTTTTGAAACGCAAAAATGTTTATTAATTCTTGGGGATTGGGGGGTATGTTCGGGAGAGGGTGTGCATCTTTTTCTGACGTGTTTCTGGTTCATTGTGAATCTTACTTCGAAGTTTGATTATGAGTTTGAGTTACTATCTCATTGTGAGTTTGACTTCGAGTTTTAGTATGATTTCGAGTTTCTGTGTTTCTGTGAGTCTGACTTCGAGTTTATTATGAGTTTGAGTTACTGTGTTTTTGTGAGTTTGACTTCGAGTTTGACTATGATTTCCAGTTTCTGTTTCATTATGAGTTTGAGTTTCTTTTTCATTGTGAATTTTGCTTCGAAAGATTAGACTGCCAAAAAAAGACTCTGTAGTCCGTACCTACATTACTTTCTGCTTGAGGATGCCGGTGTCGAGTCAAAGTAGATAGAATGAACGGGCTATCATCCTGGATAATATTGTTTATGCTAGCGAAAATTCCTCAAGACATTTTTTTTAACACAATAACTCGACTCCTATCCTTTTTATCGTGTAGGGGTTGCGTTCTGAAGACGAATTTCCCCACGCTTTTTATTGCACTGTCCAATACTCAGACGTGAATTATGGGCCGAAAAAGGGGGCAAGAAAGTTGTCGGTGCCGTTGCAAGCGTTGAAACTGTCGCACCCTTTGGAAATATCGTTTCCCTCATTCGGCTTATAAACTGCCTCCGTGCGTCGTATCCATCAAAGGGAGGCGATTCTCCAGAGCTGAATAAAACTGTTTTGGCATAAAAGCGAAGAAACGTAGGAGCGGCTCCTCCTACCAAAAGGACGAAATAGTGTTTCCTCTGCGGAAACTGGGCGGGACCATCGGCGGTCCAAGGAGGGAAATACAAACAAGCTGTTTATCAAAGGGACCTTGCCAGAGCTATCCGACTTTTCCCGATAATAGCCCTGGATGGCGCATTATATCCCTTGTCCGTCCAGCATGGGCAAAGTGGAGGGATAAAGTGAATTTGACGAGGAACATAGTAGGTACCCTTTTTACTCCTTTTGAGAAATATTCATAAAGTTTTTGTTATTAAGAATTGATCAACATCGAAATCAATGGGCAACTAACCATTCTGGCCGAATTAAGGAAGAAAATCATGTTATGGATGTTATCAGTTTTGGACCTCGATGATTCTAAGCTAAAAACTCCATGAGCGTCAACTCTATTTTTGTTTTGACCACAAAGCCAATGAGCCAAATTCGAGTCGGAATTATCTACAAATACCAGTGGTGCGTAGATAACACTCAATACTTCCATATTATTAGTCGTACATTTTTGACCCTATGTGATTATATTCTGACTAGTTTTGAGGCTGTTCAGGGCTGGCGAAGATGAAAGAAAAAGCAAGATAATTGATTTATATCGGATTAAAAATTGAAACATGGCTTATTTACCTTACCTATCGGCCGATTGCTTAATTATCTCCGTAATGGCCATTCGTCTAGCGGAAACGATTTTTCTCCGTGTTAGAGGAATTCAATACAATCGACCCAATCAAAGGGAGGTGGCTAATTTAGATGTAAAGCCCCTGTCAAACAGGGAGCCGCCCACACAGCAGAAGCTCAGAAGACCATTAGGTTTTTACCCAGTTCCAGATAAAAACTAATGGAACCTTTATCGGAAAGACAACCTAAAAGACGGTAATTTATCCAAATCCTTCGTGAAATGGTAATTAACTTTATTTGAACATTGATTGATCCCAACGGTTTATGATTGGCGTTCAGGTTTATAAACGGTAGCTGGCATTTGCATTTTTTCGTAGTTAGGAGGATTAAATAACCCAAAAAAATTATTGCAACACCACCTCGTCCAGATTCGATTTTAAGTCAGGTTGCCAGAAAATAGGCTTTTGAAAAACTGTTAATCGCTCACGAAAAAAATCAATACCCGTCAATTAAGTTGAAGTTGATAGATGAATGGGTGACACCAATGTTGGAATACCTACCTAATATTATAATTCTCAGCCCTACAACGCAGCTAGCGAGAGACCAAGTTTTTTTTTTTTGCTCATTTCAAGATTAAATCATTCAGAGATGAAAGGATATTTGAACTATTTCAATTCTGTTAAAATCAAAACAGGCACAGATGTAAACGAAAACCGACTTTCACCTCCACTCATGTAGAATGAAATAAAAACACCGAATGATCGAGGTCAAAGGTAGGTATTTGAAAGGTACGTGAACACTTGCGAATTCCAACAGGTCGTTGTTGAAGTAAATCGATATCCATTTTTGGATCGCCCACAAGCGCAATGATGCCATTGTGGCGAAAGCGCCTGCAGCCTGTGCAGCACCAGCCTTCATTCCTTGACTGGGGAATTCTTCTCAAAATCAATCTTGACCTCCACGTATTCGTAATTTTCCAACATTTATAAACTAATGCATTCATTTCATAACTATCCATAATTTAAATATTATAATTAGTATGAGCAACTCAAAATTTTCAGTCGGATCCAATATTCAATTTATACCGTCCCCTTGTAGCTGCGAATCCGTCCGACATCTCCGGCCTGAAGACTCCGGTGGCACAATAATAAAGTTCAGGGCTCGTCTCAAAAGAGGAATTTCTTAATTAAAATAGTTTCCCTGTGAATCCATTAAAACTGGAGCCTAACATACCACCTATCGAATGACGTGACCCTGCTCCACCAAACGTCAGTCGATGGGGGCCTTTTCTAATAGGGAAATTTCGTTAATCGATTCCATTTCATTTAGCTTTTGTTCCACCTCGACCGACGACCGCAGGATAAAACTTGGTTTAATTTGACGTCAACGTGTCTTGCCAGGAACGCGCCGAAGCCCGAACGGAATTTTTCATTTTCGAAGAATTCGTCGTCCCGGCGGACTTTTTGCCATTGTAGATGCCATGAACCGAGCTTTGAGAATGTTCCTAATGCCTTTGAAAACATCTCATGGATTTCGGCCGGATGGTTTTTCAAAAATAAACGCCTGCCTTTGGGTGAAAATGCTTACTTAACGTCGCGGTTTTACCCTAAAAAGAGATGAACTATAACGAAGTCTCTGAACTTCAGAAAATCCTCCCCAAACTCGGGCGGCATGCGAAAAATTGATGATGCAGCAACATCGGATTTTTAACGCCAACGTCCTTTTTGAATGTTTGCACGACTTTGACCATCGAAGCTGCATTTTTTCTTACCACATTGTCGTTCTGGCATACGGTGACATGAATGGTATCGAGATGACCCGAGAGGCGTGCATCAACAATGTGCAACGACCCCCCTTGAACGTCCTTTATTCGCAGTGAAAGGGTTCGTATGAAGCCAGGCAATGAGTCGCCATTTTTTCACAATGCGGCGAACCATTGCAAAACGCAATTTTTCCACCATTTTTCGATACTACAATTTTTTTTTTGTGTTTTTCAGTTGATTGGGGTTTCTTGTTTCGAGTTTTTTTCTCCAGTACAAAGTTTTGGACCGGTTTTGATTTTTCCGTCCTTGTTCCTGGATGCTTTTGTACGTTACCCATGTCAGTAATAAGGTACGGGCGTTTTCCAAGGCTCGCAGACGTTTTGGAAACGCAGCTGCACTAAATTTAAATGGCAAACTAGCCAAGTTGAAATATTTCCAAAGTCAACTTCACCAACTCGAAACATTATCAAATTTAGGCGCAGATTGGAATTTGCATGTAGTCCGACCGAGCCTCGGCCACATTCATTTCTCAAACTCTTCTGTTGACTGTTCTAATTGCGGTTGTTCCAGCCTCAGTTTTGGAATCCAGTTATAAAATTAAACTCGTTTATAACTTGCATTGCTGGTGGAGCCTTCGCATCGAGAGGTATGCAAATTAACAAGGGCTGTTAAGCAACTCTGTCCTGTTTCAGTTAGTACCGCGTGTTATAAGAGGTTTCGAGATTGTTACCAAGTTAGATTGTTATGGGAAACACACACTCCCTTCACAATTACGTATTTACCGTAGAAAGCGTAGTGGAAACATGGCAGATAGATTGTTGAGAGAACACCCTCGCCGATATTAATCAAGTGCACCAGGAATGAAGAATAACTTGATTACGACTAACAGCGTAAGAACGTACATCAACGTGCACATAATCGTTTCGGAAGTTATTAATGATCCCTCCGATACCGTGGAAGGGTGAGATCCTTCAGTTTCTCTCCTGGAAATTTCATAGAATTTGAGCAATTTACACTAGTGTAACCACTTATTAAATGGATGTAAAAGTAATTTTTTGCATAGTAGATAATAGTGTGGACAGGGCATAAAATTGTTTTTATAGGAATCGAACCAAAAGTATTTCAGGTCAAATTGTTAAAGCGAATAATCGCCGAGGGACAACACTTATAATAATCTAAGGAATTCAAAAAACACGGCGGACGAAAAACACCTAAACAACCAATAACACTATAAAAATTGACCAACACGCATTTTGTGTCCAAACGGCACTTTCAAAAGCCCTTCTCGCGCTCAGAGCATTATCTTTCTTTAATTTATAGCTTTCGATAGGCTTCCGTTCGGAGGATGTCGAAAGGATCACTTAAGGAGCCAACAGGATCCGAAAGGAAGTCTTTTAAGGCCGAGAGGTTGGCTGGGGGGGGGGGGGTAGCTGAAGCCGATACCATTAGAACGTCAACACCAGTAGTTGAGATGTCCCAGTGCCTATCTTGGCCATTAAACCTATCTGCTCCTCGGGCGCCTCGGAGCTTGGATTTATGTCCTCGCAATCGGACACTGTTCGCCTTTCTTAAGTGCTCCGATCTACCTGGATAATAATGAGAATAAGGAGTCGAAAAATAAATAATGATTTTATGTGACAATCGTAAAATCCAGAAACGCTATGCCTACATTCTGATCTAGCAGTTTTGGAGAATAAATCATTCTATAATTTTTTTTTTTGTCCGAAGCAGATCCTTAACACTTCGACGAGTTACCACCACCATCACCATCACCACCACCACCACCACTAACACCAACATCCACAGCCACCACCTCTAAAACCACGCACCTAATTTCATGATTTTTGACCAATGCCTAAAATTAATGCCAACAAAGCTAAAGTCAAATCCATAATTTTGTCGACATTTTTCCCAAGCTCAGAGCTTGGGTTTTTCCTCAGTCCTGGAGAGTTGCAGAGGATCGCCAATGTTTCCTGTTACGTACCTCTCCAGAAGCGACTGAAAAAATATTTTTTTGAAATTTAGAATTTTTTTAAAGGGTCAAAAAGTTGCCTTTACTCCAGTTTTCGACCACTACCCAAAAAGTTTGGCTTACAGGGGGGTGAAAAAGGAACCTTCAAGGAATGCAACGAGCTCAAAAATTTCAAAATCAGTTCAATAAAACCTCTCAAATTGGCAAAAACGTGAAAAAAGAAGAAATCGCAATCAAGGAATTCGAGCGGGAATATTTCAAAGAAGTTTTTGATAAACATTTCTATTAAAAACCCCTTTTTCTATGATAATTTAAGCGAGAACCCCGGGAAAACACTCAAAAAATTCTAAACCCACTGCATCACCTGTAGACGTTTTCAAAATTTCCGGGAATAATGTACCAAACTTGAATTTCTTCGACTGCGCAGTTCAGAATCCTGTCCCGATTCGAAAGATCGATAGACTGAAGTTCGCGTATTCACGACGGACCGCGACTAGTGTACAATAAGATATCACCGTCTGAATCGATGCGAACAACTCAGGAATACGAAAGTACGCCAAAGAAATCCGATGGATGGCAGAGCAACTATGGCGTCAGCTAAAGGCGTACAATACCCATTTGTTGCCGGTGCCATGACGTCCGCCCGATTTGTACCCGTCAACCTTTCCCCTTTCGTACTTTCTCAGCTAGAACTTCCGACCCTCGTACCCAAACCTCGACCTTTTCGCTCCTTCCCACTTTTCCCACCGACTTACGGCTTTTCGTCTTTTTTCCCAGCTGAGGGTATCAGGAGGAATACTAACGTTGACTTTTGAAGAATGACGCCTGAAGAACGCGACCGATTCATCAGCGTCCCCCAAACGACGTTCACCTCTGGTCGGAAAAACCGTGAATGTGAATAATTAAGGGAGAGGGGATGATTAAACGAACGAGGGGCGACTAAGTTTAAATGAGTTTCATCGGAAACAAACGGCCCGAAAAAGGGAAGTGCGCATTCTTTCAACTTTTACTCACCGAAAAAGATTGGGTAGGTACGACGAAGAATGTTTCGTCCTCTCTGCAAAAAGTTGAGACCAATTGATGTTTTGAGACTTAATGTTTTTGAATATTTATAATATTTTTCGTTTTGTGGAAATAAAATATCTATCTATCTATCTATCTAATTGAGATCGTTGTATAGAAAAGAAAGGGACTGCAAAGCAGCACAGGCAATTTCAAGGTCCTCGACTCTAAACTAGAGAAATTAACGATTTGAAATAAATTTGAATTATACAAGTTTCTACGTTGACGGGATGGCTTATGCCAGGAAATCAAATAATATTAAATCCTGCCGATCCTGCAGCATGCATCACTTAATCAAACACAATTGACCACGGAGGGTTACAGTTGACCATAAACCGACCATGGAACGTTACCAGCTTTCCATGGCGGGTTACAAAGAGATTCATTTTGAGTAATTTTGATCCCTTTGACCAGAAATTTTGAGGGTAGACTCTATTGAAGTTTAGGCTTATTACATTTACTGCTTATTTCTTGGTAGCAATGCCAATAATTCTGTACTCGCCAATGGTGTAACCCTCCATGGATTCTAAATTTTCAAATTCAATTAAAAACTTGAAAATTGTGATTCCGATCTTTTTCTTGACTTTTTTCAATCTTAGGAAGGTCCTGGGAGCATGCAGGAATTTTTTCAAGATTTTTCAAAGAGGCGAAATTTTAATTTTTTTCCAAATTGAAAATTGAGAGTTATTTTTGAATCAACCATAAAATAATTTTCAACGATGTGATGTTTGCGTGTGAAGTAATAATTCACAGGGTGATGGCCACTTTGGTATTTCTGTTTTCTATAAAGATATTCCCCCTCTTTTCTGTCATACGAGCGGGAAACTTTTTCCTTCCTCTCAACGAGAATAGCAAGAAACGAAGACTTTTTCTGCGTTCTATCGCGACTTGATATTAACTGGATTAGGCTTCCGAGGCAAGTGACGAAAATGCTGATTTATGAACGGTTTAAATCACTCAATGATTTATGGGCCTCCGCGTTTATCTCCTTTAGAGAGAAGGGGGGAAAACAGAAGGGGAAAGGGAGAGCCAGTCAGCCAGAGCTGAACTAGTTCCCTGCCTCTCAAGAAAAAAACCCTTAAATAGCTCTTATCGTTCTTTTTTTTCTCGCTTTTTCCATCCCGGCACCGACACTACACGAGAAAAGGGCTGTTTGGTATTTCCGAGTATCAGGCCCTTGGACTTCTGTCGGTCCGAGTTGGAGGCTATTGGAAAACTGAAAACCTGAAGACAAAAAGACTTGCCCACCAACGTGGCATGCAGGATCTGATTTTTACAACCCGTTTCTTGGCAACTGTAGCAAATGAAAAAAATAGTAGTGAGCAGATAACACAAAATACTTCCATACTTTGACACGTAATTTTTTACTCAATTTTATTATATTTTTTCTACTTTGGAGACTTTTTAAATAAAAAATATCCAAAAACTCACTTTGCAAATTTTAAAACTCTCCTAAAATACGTCCAATCACCGGAATATGATAAATATCCACGTATTTCGCCAGGTAAAACAAAGATTTCAAAATTGGGATATTTTTGGGGCCAGAAAAAAATAAAATTGAAAACGCCATGTTGCGAAAGCACTGTGAGTAATCATAATTCCGGTTACAGGGTGATGTGTCTGGCCGGGACGAGCATTCCAGTTTGAGGAATTTTGAAAAAGGTCGAGAATTGAGGGAGAAAAATGGCAATTTCTGTAAATGACCACAAACGGACGCATAGGTTCAGGAAGTGATTCTGAGCAAGAGTGTACAAGTTCTTTCTGAAGTAAAAATCATTTTTATTTGAATCGGGGTTGTTTAGGGCAAATGTTATTTTTCTTGGCTCATTCTGTAATTCTGTCAGGTTTTCCCCTCCCAAATGAAGTGAAAATCGCCAATCGTTTGCCGGCCGGTCGATTTAACGAAAATATCGTCTCATTTAATCTTGCGAAAGGTTCAAAACCTGGAGTCGTTGGACTGATGTTTTTTTTTTCAACCTCATTCCCACCCACACGCCGTAATACTCAGAAACAAACTTAGTTTAGATTGCGACTCTTTTCCAAAGGGACTTTAATTATCGAAAGGGCCGCACGACGAAAAGAGCCAATTTCGTCGAAATTCGGCGAAATTTAATTAATGCGGCCGCTGATGTTTCGAAACAGAAAACGCCAAGTGCTAATTAAAGTTTCGTTCCCGCAAGCGGTAACGAAGATCCTCGTACAAGGGCAGTCATAACAGCTTTTTTGACTCGAAAAACGGAATAGTAAAACATTTCACCCGGGTAAAAATAACAGAGAGACAAATGGAAAGGGGTCGTGTTTGACTGTTTTGGTAATGTTCGCGAAGATTGAGAGTCGGGGTTGGAGGTTTTTGGAATAACCAAGGCGTGTGTGAAGCGGGCCAGCTGTTTCCAAGCTTCCCCTTCTCGGCTCATGTTTAATTCATGTTCTACCTATTTGTAATTGCAATGTGAGAATTAGCAAAGGTCCAGGGGAGAGAAGGTTGCATCTAATTTCCACACGCTTCACGTCCAAGATTCTGGGATGCTCTACATAAGAAAGTGCCGGACTTGAGTGCTGTTCTTCGGACGGAAATCGATTCGCACGTCAAGTTGCTGGAAATAGTGTTATTGGACCGTTTGCACCAGGCACTTTAAAGCTGTGCATAAATCACGGCTAAAATTAGTTCAAACAATGGTTCGAAGAGTTAGTTTCTGAACCCTTGGATAATATCCATAATAATATCCATCTATTATATATGGTGCTGTTTAGGATGCGAAAATGATGTAGTGATGGTCTACAACGGAAAAACAACATTTTTCCTGGCGAAAAACGCAAATGAGAAGGGCCCTTTTGAATGTGGTGGGTGAGCCGTATGACGTCACCATTTTCCAAAAAAACGTGCTGCACGTTTTTGCAACACCTCTGGCAAAAAATCCGTTTTGACTATCACTATCGCCACAGACACACATAAATCGGATGAGGCTTGCACTTGATGGATCTAGGGCTCAAGATGTGTAACCATTGCGGCTGGCCATTTTCCCGCTCGACTTTATCAAAAATTGAGACTTACGAGGTTTTACACTTTTACTATCGCTATGTAATTGGCCTAATAGTGCTTGAAAGACTCGAAACGTTGAAGCTGTTAAAGTGGGGGAAATCCTTTTTTTTTTTCAAGGAAATGTTCCTCATAAAATGTTTAAGGAAATTTGTTTTTGAATGCTGACTCGTATAAATTTTGTAGGCATTGAGCCGGCAATAGGTTTTTGAAATTTTCTTAAAAATTGTGTTCGTTTTTCATTTACCTTTTCGATAGTTTTTTACAGTGAATCCTTGATCAATCTAAAAGGCTATCTGTCAGGGTTCTAAAAAACGTGCTAGTTTTTGGAACTTCCATATTTACAGAGTAAATGGAAGTATTGTGCACATCGTCCACAGAGAGGAAATCGAGAATCGGAGGAATCCGGCTTCATTTGATGGATCTACTTTTTTCAAATACTACCCATTTAGAGCTCAGAATCCTTACTTCCTGAACAAGTGAGACTGTACGAGTCCGTTACGTCACTTTTACGTCCGTCTATGTAATTGGCCTAATAGTGCTGTCCGTCTCGAAACGTCTGTGGTCATTTACAAAAATGGGGGCCATAACTCCGTGTTTTTTTTTTCTTTTCAAAGAAATTTACGATACAGGCATTTTTGATAGATTTTTGAATGCTGACTGGAATGAGGCTATTGAGCCTACGCTTTAGGAACTAATGCAATTTCAGCCAGCATTTTTTGATTTTTTTTACAGTTCTTGATAAATCAAAGACTATCTGAATTTCATAATTAGGGTTTTTTGCTCGTTCTAATATGCTCTATCTAATTGTATGTCTGTTGTTTTAAAGTAATTATTAATGGGACTTTTTATAGGTATAAATCCGCAAAAAATAAACTAGTAGATAAAATTAATTTTCCCTTCGATCATTGTTTAATCAAAATTGTATTTATCACATTTTAAAGATAAGAAACATCATTGCTTTTTTGGTTCATTTTTCTTAAGAAATGAACCTTTGTAATCGGTCAGGAAAAATTTAACACCCCTGATATTTGTTGACCTTACGTTTCAAAAGGGGTGTAGAATCCGAATCTGCAATAAAAATTTTTTGTCACGTCCGCCGTACGCCGTCAAAATATGGAACGCCGTACGCCGTCCGTTATCGTCCGCACGTCCGCCGTCCGGGGTTTTTCAGGGGGAAGGAGTTATCGAAAAATTTTGAAATTTTTACCAAAAATCGAGAAGTTCCGTATCTAGTTGGTCCTAACGTCTCGAAAGAACTTTTTCTTATACATTTTAAGGTCAGTAAAATCAGCTGTTGAAGTGGTAAACAATTCGTCTGTGTAAGGAAATTTGCAACATAGGCATGTGAGGTATCATGTCTATAGATTTTTCTATGCCGAATCTGTGAGACCATCGCCACGCCGGTAGCTTACAACCGTTTAGAGTTATTGCAGTTTTAGTGAGACCTTTTTCGAATTTCTTTAAAACTGAAATGTTTGAATAACTCGAAAACTACTAGAGCCACAAAAATCGTTTAATCGGAATTTGGAATAACGCACAAAAACTTCTGTTCTCCCGATATCTTCAATTTAAAGAATTTTCGCATTGCACAACTCAGCAAAACATGAACCGATTTGAGCGTTCTTGGCTCTTAGATACGGTTGATCGATCTACCTTGCAGACCACTATGTGGATATTATAATCCAACAACGTGACGCACTCACACTACGACCAGTTGCGCTTGGCAACATGAAAGCGAGTCAGTTTTAACAATGGTTCTGAGGCATTCTTGAGGCATTTTTAATTTCATTATTGGCCAGAGAATTTATTAATTATTATTATTCAGTTAATTATGAAGGTGATTAATGATACATTAAATGGCGAATTTCACGGAATTTTAAACGATCTGCTGCTTTGAAAAGATAGATAGGTAAGTATTGTGTGTTATCTATCGACCACTGATGATTATTTTTTGCCGGGTTGAAGAACGTTTTTCTAAAACAACTCATTCTAAAATGCAAATTTATACTGAAATACCGTAGAATAGGACTAAAAACTATGGGTAAATTTAGTTCCGTGTTCAAGGATTACTAGTAGATATCGTGAGGTTTGTCCTTCGATCGAAAAATGAACCCCTGATCAAAATTTGCAGTAGTTCTTCATATTTCAAAACTAATGAGAAAAATTGCACTGATCTACTTAGCAGCGTTTTTTGTTTTTTTTTTATTTTTAGTTTTTATTATACCAGCAGGTAGGTAGATTTTGCGGTTTATCAAGTTTAGATAATTTATGTGATTTAAATATTATATTTGTTTTTCAGCTTACATCCTCTGTGAGTAATATGCGAGCTCGGACAAACAGGCGTTCGTTCGAAGAGATTCCCCCTCGCAAATTTCAATGCAGCTGACCCCGAAGCTGACTTTTTGTGAAAATCGTAAAAGATAAACAAACGTAAACCGGCCGTTTGAGGGGCCGTGTGAAAACCCTTACGGCAACAAGTTTTATTACAGTGGAAATACGCCGGTTTATACGATTCGGAGGAAGCCTTTTTATCGTTACTCGCGACGTTAACCAACTGTGGGAATAAAACTGGATATTTGTTGACACTGGTGGATCCCTGCGAATGTTTTTACCTTCCGAACTTTATTTCATGATTGTACGTGATATTATATTAAATCCGATTCAAACTCAATTGAAGGCATTGAAACCAGTGGTGCATGGTAACACACATTACAACCATATTTCGATTCGTTAATTTTTGACAAAATTTGATTACATTTTGACTATTTTTGAGGATATAGGGATAAAAAATGTCAATAAACTCACTATGCAAGTGTTGAAACCCGCCTACAACAAAAATACGTCAATTTGCCGGAATAAGAAAAATCTGCTATTTTGCAATCCTAAAAAAATTATTTTAGGACCAAAAACGCTCAAATCAGTTCATTTTTGAGGCCAGAAAAAAACCAGTGGTACGTAGATGACACACAATACTTTCATATTTCGAAACGTATAAGTGTGACACGGTTTGATCATATTTTGACTGCTTTTAAGGGTGTTAAGGTCAAAAATATCAAAAAACTCACTATGCAAATTTTCAAATTTGCCATAAATGAAAATACACTACATTACCGGAATATAAAAAAATATCCACATATTCTGCAAGGTAATACAAAGATTTCAAGATCAAGAACGCTCAAATCGGTTCATTTTTGCGGCCGGAAAAAAATAAAATAGAAAACACAAAAAATGCAAATATATCGGAAGTGCTGTGAGTTATTCAAATTCCGATTAAACAGGGTGTTAGGGCTTGCCGTGACAAACATTTCAGTTCAAGAAATTTGAAAAAAGGTTGAAAATCGAGAGAGCACAATTTTTGTAAATTACCACAGACGGACACACCCACACTTGTTCGGGAAGTGATTCTGAGTAAATGTGTAAAAGTAAACGTTTTTTCTGATGCTCCATTCCAATTTTCTCGATTTCAGGTCAATTCCAGTACTACCATTTACTCTGTAAATATGGAAGTAAAAAAGTAAAAATCTAAAAAAATATTAAAATTGGGATTCGAACCAAAATTTTTTTTTTAATTAAACAAACATGTTTCAAATATTCACAAAGTAGGATCGTGCATTTGCCCAAAATGTACGTGAGGGTATCGGGGGGCGGTTCACCCTAAAACGCTGAGTAGGTACGAGACACAGAAACTGTGGGACAGACGCTAACTATTGTTTGCTGTTAGATTCTTAATCTAATTACTGCGAAAGCTTAACTGAGAGCTGTTCGTTGAGTCGGACTCCTGCGGCACATACTAATTGTCTCTCTCTGCCATACTAATTGTTCAACCCTTCTTCCTTTTCCATCTCGCTCTCTCACCTGGCTCCTCATTGGCCAGGAATCTAATTAAAGACTAGCGCTAACTAGTCGCCTGGAAGCTACCTATATCTATATATTTGTCGGCCTGAATGGCCATGTAATAAATATATCGGAGATTTATCAGTTGGAGAGCGACTACGAGTATTATTAGATAACTTATCATTCCACCATGATGGGGGGGGGGATCATTAAATAATGGCATAATCTCCGGATAGCTTATTATACCCTCAGATCTATTAGACGGTGTTAGCCGAGTCAGGGTGCATACAAATACATGCAAACTATCGTCGTACGGGGTAGACTGACATTTTTGGATAGACATCAATTCATAAGAGGAATTAGTTGGTGTCACGGATGTGTAATAGGACAATTTGTTTTCTATATTATATATATTATTATTATAAATATTATATATCGACGATGAAACTGCAATACTGCCCAATTCAAAGCATCGTGTCTTTTGGGGGCGTCTGGGTTGCCTACTTCTCAAAACTTGGATTGGTGGCAACTTGGCAAATCACGCGTCCATAGATTGCATGGCAAACGAATTGGGCAGTATTGATTCTACACCGTCGATATAATATATTATGACCACTTGTGGGACCGTTAAAGCCGAAAATATCAAAAAACTAATTAGGTATGTTATTTTGGGTATATTATACGTTGAATATGTTTTCACGACCAACGATTAAATAAAAATCGAGTTTCTGATAGATGGTATGAGAAGGTACCTCAATTTTGAGCTTAAATCTACCATAAATATTTAATTATTTCTCCGGAGCGATGGATTTCAAAAACGTAGCTTACGTTTCATTTGAATATCACCACCCCAACTCAAAGCTCAGAGTGAAAATTCTCCAGGGTTTATTCCTGGCAGGACAGAAATAAAAGCGAAGGCCCTTGATAATTCTTTGAAAGCGAAGTCGAAAAAGATACAGAGGTACCACTCACTCATCCTTCAACATTTTTCGGATATAATTAAGAAGACGCTCGCTATTTTTTTTGCCTATCTCTTTTTTCCCTCCTCTTCACATCCGAAAGAAGAGCATAGTTCTTTTCGCTTTTCCCGCCGTCAACCCTTGTGACACCCTTGTGAAAAAGTAGAACGGAAAATTACTTGAGTCAGGAAAAGTCTTCAAGGTGCTCGAGAATACGGTGACAACGTTGAATAATGAGCTGAGATCCCAGCAGCCCCCACCCCTCCCACTCACCCCACCTCATCCCTACCCCACCCTTCTTTTCCACCCCCAGTTTCTCCACCCGAGCGGTCACCGACATTTCGAGGGCTCTCCAAAAATTTTCAAATTGCCCTCGATGCGAAACGGAGATTTTTCTCGCTATTGTTGAGGATTGCACGCTGAGATTTTTCTCTTGGAAAAGCATCAGAACCAATTTGGAGTTTTCGATTGTTCATAATTGACTCGTGATGTCTTTGGATGGAAAAAATTGAATTTTTTGGAATATTTCCACACCCGGTGCCAATCAGCTGCATAAACTAAGAAACAATTTTCATGCCATGGGACACTCTTGCCTCATTTTGATATAGATTTATGCTAAGAGCCCCTTTTGCATAGGTTTTCAGGCTCAATAACATTTTATTTACATATTTACGGAGTAAATGGAAGTATTGTAATCGTCCTAAAGTCGAAAATCGGATCGGACCTTCAGAAAGAATGTTTACTACACTTTTACCCAAAATCACTTCCCGAACAAGTGTCTGTGTGTCCGTGTGTGTCCGCTAGTGGTAATTTACAATGTTGTTCCCAATGAAGGAGAACCAACGTTCACGTTAACGTTCCCAATGAAGGAGAACCAACGTTGACGTTAACGTTCCCAACGTAAGAGAACCAACGTTAACGTTAACGTTAACGTTCCCAATTTAGGAGAACCAACGTTAACGTTGCGTTTGGGTTATCATTCGGGTAACGTCATGGAGGGAACGTTGGGGGCCACTGCCCCCTCAGATCACCCTTTTTCACGTCCCAGAACTGTCATTTCCTATACTACTAGCCACTGGTTGCAGAATATGTTTCTACACCCCATGAAACATAAACCGACAAATTTTCAGGGGGTGTTACACATTTTTTCCCGACCATTTAGATGAGGTATGCCTAGGTTTGTTTTTTACGCCTGGAAAAAATTGCAAAACATTTTCCCAAGAATATTTTACGAATTACAATAATTTTTTCCACGTTTACCTGATTCCTTCGAATCCCCAGATGCCCCTCAGGACACTAATAGCTCGCGGTCGAAACAGCAACCCTCACAATGTGAGTAGTGAGCAGTATGGTGAGCAGAATAGTGAGTAGTGAGCGTGCGAGTATCGGCCAGCGCCTATTTGACCGCTAAACCGTCACAGCAGGTGCAGACTTGCTCCACAGGCGATGGCCCGAGTTTGCGGTCGGGCTATTTGGGTCAGGAAATGGAGCGAATGCTACATAACCCGCCGGACTCCATACGAGGACGTTCGAAGTCGGTTGTCCAGGACGCAATTACCGTCCGCTGGTCAGTCAGCGAGTAATAATGGAAACCAAACATAATAATAGTAATCCGATCTCCAACCGTGTCCTAGCAACCATCTGTTTCATGCGGTTGCTCGCTAATAAAATTCTCCAGAAAAGACCGCCATAGGTACATTGAATTTCTCTTCTTTTTTTCTTGCCTATTTCACCGAGTGAAACGTGAGAAAAAGGTTTCATTCGGTGTCAAAATTGATTTCTAATTTCTACCGATTTCGCCTAGCAAATATAAGATAATGGTTAAAAAATTGAAAATCGGTCCGGTGGTTCAGAGAAAATTTTGCGTAAAGGCTGGCGCACACTATTGACGGGGCGCATCGCATCCCAAAAATATTTCAAAGCATACTAAAGACGGACAAATTACAATATTTTCGGTGCGCTCCGCCCAGACACAATGGTGTGCGGTTACCTCAGAACAACATCCAGAACCATCATAGGCAACCATTTCAGGCTACAACATACAGATCCTCTAAAGTCAGCCATACACTATCCGATCGCTGGTGGAGGGGGTAAGAAAATGCTGTGATTGGTCGAGGTGGCGTTGAGCTCAATAAATTTAATTGGGGTTTCCAAGCCACGTTCATGTTGATCCCCACTTTAACAGCCAGCAATCGGATAGTGGCAGGCCGATATTTTTGGCTTTCTTTTATTTTTTACGGTCGGCAAAAATTAAAAAATTTTGATAACTTTAAGTCGATCTTCTTATGTGTGTTTTGTAACACTTTTGGCACTTGTTGCCTCCAAATAAGTCAAAATAAAATCAATTTGGTTCAAATTACACGTACCACACTACGGGAGTACTCAGTGTTATCTGTGAATTGTTTTTTAACCGACTTGAAAATAACGGAGGTTACTCAAGTTTACTATTTCCTTTCACTGGCATTTCGAGGATGTCTGGATTTGGTACCCCTAAATTTTCCGTTTATTGGTATTCGGCTACAGACAAAAATGTAACACCAATCTCAAAAACGTGGGAAAAAAATATTTTGGAAAATCCGACATTTTGCGTCTGGCAGCCTTTGTCAACACTATTTCCAACTTTTTCCGACTTTTCCGTGGTATTTGTATTTTCCCAAAAAATTCCAATTTTAAAGGTAAATCCATGGGTTTGGAATTTTCGGAGTACCTATTTTTTCGAATTTCTCGCATGGTTCACCATAGAAAGAGTTGTTTTTCCTATAAAAATTCAAATTTCAAAATTTTTTCATAAAAAAAAAATAAATAAGTAAAATAAATGAAAAATTTTTAACAAAAAAAGAAAAAATTTCAAAAATGAGACTTTTTCTATAAAGGCGTTTGAAAAAATATGTATTGCATTGTCGTTATTGGAAAAAGGCCGCAGTTTGAAAAATATGAAGCAAAAAATGTCTTCTTCATGCTCAAATTCAACCACCGATAATATGGTCAAAATATATTCGCGTAGGTCGAAGGTGATAATGTAACCAGAGCTCGGTTTATGCGGTCTGTTATGTTTCACTTGTTTCGCTTCCCCCGCCCGCGGATTGGGTGAGGGTGAGTCGAGGAGAAGAGCCGAGTTGATTAGAATCCCTGTTGATCGAGCTTACCGTCACAGAGCCTTCATAGCCAATTGTGCCGGTAATTGGTTTTCGCGCAGGGCTCTTTGTCCTCCGCCGAACGGGCAAAAATGTTGACAATGAAATTAACCGGCGGATTGTACAATCAGCTTGTTTGATTATCAGGGAAATAATTTCTTTCGAAGAGGAGAATTAAAAACGATCGAACGAATGCCTCGCTCAGATTTTCAACAACTCGGAATTCGTTTTTACTTGGATCAATGGAAATGATATTCGATGGCAGGTAAATTCGAAGCGAAAAACAATGATCAAAAGGAACTCTGCATCGGTCGTGTGTCTTTTAGAACGTATTAATTCATACCAATAGTCCACCTCGGAGGCCGAGTCAAAAACGAAACATGATTTTTGTAATAAAGTTTCACATGACCCCTATCAGCTCGTTTTGCGCATCAACTAGGCATTCTAGACCATTATTTAAAGATCAAACTGCCGTTTATACGAACCAGAGCGAAATAACGTTCTTTACTACTTCCATATTTGGGTGATTCCAGAAAAAACTGCAATTTGGGGGTTTGCCATGGCAAAAAACTAACCTTTGATTTTCCGTATACCCCTAATTGAAACTGGTCGAAATAAAGGTCTAGTTTTGGAAAATATAAATGGCGAGATACTTTACAAAGCCCAAAATTAGAAATCGCGGAAAAACTGAAAAAAAATGCAAAATTTGGTCAAGACCGTCACACAGTTTGGTAGTCCTGTGAGAAAAAGGGAACACGATTGTAACCCCTGATTCCTCTCAGAACCAATATGTGAAATAAAGTTTTGGGCCCTAAGTGAAAAACTAATGCATCAGAACGGGCTTCAAAGGCAACTTTTTCGAAAAATTGCATTTTTGGTAGCTGAACTTGCTCCTGGTTTCAACAAATTTGGTTCAAACCCTGGATTTCCGCTGTGATTTGATAGAATAATTCCTTCAGATTAATACCAAAACCAATTTTGGGCATTTACCAGGAATCTTGAAACGATTTGAACGATTAATGCAGAGGGTGTGAAGGTCTTGACTCCAACAGTGAAGGTCGCGATCTTAAAATTAGGATTTTCTTTTTAATCTCTAAATTAGCCTTATTGCACGAAATGAGCCATTTCTAGTGAGTAGAATTAACTAAAATTACCAGATGTGTAGCAGGCTTGTCACCTCTGACTTCCACAACTTAATAAGACTGATATGGCAAAATACCAGTGATTTGCATTTTGTGTTTTTTTTTTATTGAAGTTCAACAATATAAAACAATCTAAGTTTATTTTCCCCACGTTCAACTTACAATATTAGATGTCTCGGATGATTTATTTCGTGCAATAAGGCTAATTTAGAGACTAAAGAGAAAATCCTAACTTTAAGATCACGACCTTCACACCCCTTCTCCATACCCCAACTGCCGTATTCTCAGGGATTTTAACACGACGAGATCTAATTTCGTACCTTCTGTTTGACTACAACACGTTTATCATAGTAGTCGTAAGCAATTTCTCAGTTGAGCAACTATGTATCCAATTCTATTTGCCATTGTTAACAATGTTCGTAATAGTGAATAGTGAATGGCTCGTAATAGTCACAAGCATCAACTAGGTAATTTTCGCCTCCCCAAGAGCCAACTGGACGATTGTGATCACAACTTTCAAGATTAAATATAGGTACCTTCAATACTCATGTTACCCAACTTTGTACCATTGACATTGCCGAAGTGGAATGAGGAATGTTAAGAGAACGAAAAAACAGTTCACCTCTGGGCTACAGTGGGAAAATCGCCAGAAAATGAGCATCATAGCGCGATAATAAAAGGAGATCAGGATTGGCCGAGGGTTTGGTGAGGTAGTGTTATTGGGGGATGACATCGCAGGAACGTACGCAGGAGTTGTAATGCTCCTCCTCAAGGTGGATCAACCACGAGCGTCGAGCAACGTACACATTGGTGCGGATCCAAGTGAAACTGAACCTCAAACTGATACTCATACAGAAACTCAAACTGATACCGATACCCGATATGAAACTGATACGCGAATCCAAAGGAGAGTGCAATGGTGAACTCAAACTCAAACTGAAACGAAACCTCGAACCGATACTGATACGCAAGTGACAAAACTCAAACTGATACTGATACATAACGCAAGCTCAAACTAAAACTTATACTCAAACTCAAAAGTCAAAAGAAAAGTAAACTCAAAAAAAAGGTCGAAAGAAAGGTAATCTCAGACTCGAAGTGAAACTCAAACTAAGGGCCAACTTCACCATCAATGGAAACCTAGGTCAAGCGAAATGAACCTTTTCGATTCCATGGTTTTGTTTATGTCAATAATTGTACGACATTACCATCAAGACCAAGGAAAACCCAGGTTAAAACTGTCGGTGAAATCGGCCCTAAAATTCAAGCTGACACTGAAACTCAATCTCAAACTGAACCACAAACTCAAACTGATGCTCCAACTCAAACTGATACTGAATCTCAAATTGAGGCTAATACGCAAACTCTAACGTCGAAACAACAAAAGTACAATCTAATTCAAACTGAAATTGGAACACAAACTGAAGTTGATATGCAAACTTAAACTAAACCTCAAATTCAAACTGATACTGATCGACAAAATCAACCTGATACTGAAACTCAAACAGAACGTCAAAGTGGTACTCAAATTCAAACGCGAACTCAAAGGTCGAACCAAAGGTTAATGCAAACTCAAACTGAAACTCAGACTGATATTGGAAATCAAATTGCTAAAGTCGAAGTCAAGTGGCACGAAAACTTAAACTCAAACTCAATCTGAACCTCTAACTAAAAATCGAACTGTTACTGATAACTGAAACTGCTCAATCTGAAACGCAAATTCAAACTGGAAATAATACTTAAAGTCAAAAGTCGGAAGAAAGGTGAACTTAATCTCACTCTGATACTCTGAAACCCAATCTGAAACTCCAACTGATACTAAAACTGAAACTCAAATTAAAACTTAAAGTCGAACTGAACTCAAACTCGAACTCGAACTGAAACTGAAACTCGCGAGTTGAAAGTATGAGCATCAGTTTGAGCTGAGTTTTAATTTCAGTTAAGATTTCACTTTCAGCTCAAGTTCATGGTTTAGTATACATTTTAGTTTCACTTTCACTCTGAATTTAGTTTGAGTGAGAATACTTACCAGTTTCAGTTTGAGTTTGTGTATCAGTGTCGGGCTGATTTTGAGCTTAAGTTTCAGCTTGAGTTTGAATCTTAGTTTCAGTTTGCGTGTACCTTTTTTCGACCTTCAAGTTTGAGTTTGAGTCTCAGTTTGAGTTTCAGTCTCAGGTTCAGTTCTAGTTTGAGCATCAGTTTACGATTTTTTCGACAGTCGAGTTTGAGTTTTACAATCAGTTTCAGTTCGAGTTTTAGTTTCAGATTGAGTACTATCAGTTTAGAGATTGAGTAGAACTATGAGTTTGCTATCAGTTTGAGATTGAGTTTTAGTTTCAGTTTGAGTGTCAGTTGGAGTTTACGTTTCTATCGACCTTTGAGTTCGAGTATCAGTTTCGGTTTGAGTTAGTATATATACTAATATATTAGTGTCAGTTTGAGTCACAGTTTGAGTTTCAGGTTACCTTTCATTCAACCTTTGAGTTTGAGTTGGTGTATCAGTTTGAGTTGGCGTTTGAGTTATAGTTTGAATTGGAGTTTTAGTTTCAGTTCCAGTATTAGTGTGAGTTTGGTTGTCATTATGAGTTCGAGTTTCTGTATGAGTTGAGTTTTAGTTGAGCTTTCTTTCGACCTTTGAATTTGATTATTCGTATCACTTTGAGTTAGAGGGTCTGTATCAATTTGAGTTCAGGCTCTGTTTGGGTCTCAGTATGTGTTTCAGATTACCTTTCTTTTGACCTTTGAGTTTGAGCTGGTGTGTAAGATTGAGTTTTCATCCGAATTTCAGTGTGTAAGTCTCAGTTTCAGTTTGAGTTTTTTTGGATGGAAAATGATTCAGTCATGACTTAGCTGGCTGGAAAATACGACCCAAATATATCACTTCAAGTTCATGTGTGCAATTTATGGTTCCCGTTGGTTGCTGGGGGTGGGGAATTCGGCCAAATTGGAGATTCTTGGAGGCCGTATTGTACGTTTCAGATGAGAATGGCCCAAATACATTTATCACTCTGCCGAATAGGCGACCTGGGTCGGCGAACGTACAAACCCAAGCATGAATCGCATGGATTGTTCAACGTCAAACATTGTTTTACTACGATCCCAGTAGATTATGATATGTCCATGGATTCGCCGGATTCGGTGTGAACTGGACTCCGAGGGATTGAACGATGCGGAACCGTCTTCCTCGGCTTCTGCCAGTTCTGCACCTCACGCCCCTGACTGGAGCTTCTATCCCAGCCCGAACAGAGAGAACCCTCTTCGTCTTTTGTCTAACTCGCCTATTTGACATTCTACAGCAGCCACTTGCTTTCCTTCACCATTTCAGTCCATTCCGAGCCCATGTTCCATCCATCCGACCGACCGAAGCCTCCCATCCCGATTCTTATTGCTTCTAAAGACTGTCATGTTTTATTCAGTGGTGGGGAAGAAAGCGAGCGAAGCTACCGAAACACTCGACCTCTCGCGTGTCTCGCACGCATTCAAGTTTTTCGATAAAACCGAATTTCGTGTCGGATCGTGCGATTTGCAAACTGGGATGGTGGAAATGACGATTTCCATTCATCTGTTAAAGGCAACCATGGAATCAAAACTCGTTTTAAAGCCTAAACTTCGCACCTTTTGTTGAATAGAATTTTAGTTCGTGGAGTTTATGTATTGGGGATGGATGGTTGATGTGAACGATTTCGGTTGTCAGCAGATAAGGGGTAGGGATCGAACGTAAGAAAACTGTCTCCGCCGCCGAGTTTTCGATACATTATACAATCTTTTTACATTAAAATTTACAATTGTAATGTGTTACATTACAATCTTCATCAGGGCCTACAAAAGCAATGCAAGAACAAAGTAGAGTAAGGGTATAAAAACAAAACCAACAATAATACAATCACAACAAACAAAAAAAACAGCAATATTGAAGCATACTTACGTCTTCATTGCAGAATTCCATTTTCAGACTAGAAACAAACATTTTTAAGATTGCTAGATTGTAGTTCTTCTGCCTATTTTGTGTTCATAGGAGATAATATTAATTCGCCTTCCAGGTAGGTACCACTTGAAGAAATGAAGAATACTTTTTACACTCGATGCTTTCAAAAGAACTTCTGCCACCTATTTTAGTCATATACCAATTTACAATGTAAAAGTACTTTCATCCTTCTATTCCTTTGGGCTCTCATGTTATACGTAGCTAAGTACCTACTCTCGTCTACTCTGAAGCGAAGCGTCCCATTTTACGAGAGAAGTCGAACTTTAATCTTGGAGCTTCTTTGAGTTTCGGTCGATTGCCGAGTAACTACCCAGATGGAAAAGCCCAAGGCTAAAGATCAGCATCTTTCTCCCTCGAAAAGAAGGACGGAGAAATAACGAGCCGCCGATTAAAGGGATATTTAGGTCAGCAGAGGTATTTTCGACCTTGCAGGCTCACAGGGCAGCAAAAGTGACATTTTTAAAGGGGGATTTCTTGACATTCAATCGTTTTTAGCGCATAGGAATATCCACCAAGGACATTTTCTTCATTACGTGCGGCATCTATGACTCCATCTGCAAGACTCAATCTGAAACATTTTCTCGTCACATTTTCCAAATGGAATACCATACGATTCCAGCCGATAAAACTTGTAGACGAGCCTCATGAAGACGACTTAGCGTCAAGAGAAGCCATTGTTGCCTAGGAGATGCCGAAGGAATCCCGCGCCCGATTTCCAGCCGACAGCCGCGGTCTCGGGATCTGGCGCTATTAAAGTGTCAAGTCCGCGCAGCCAGGATGAGTCGGAGAAAGAGAGGATTTCGTCCTATTACGAGAAGCGAGGGAGTTTCATTGTGTCCTGGAAGCCATCAGCCGACTTGTAAGTTTCGTTCAGACAGACTCCAGTCAATGCTGGGGGCTCCTGCCTGAAGGAGGGAACAATGCTCCTGCGGCTGACATCCTTCGGCCTTTATCGCTTTGGATGAAGAACTGGAGAATAAACTTCGGCCGCGATTCTGAGCCGGTAGAACGGCGAAAATGATTTTGGTTCACCTTGATTTGACTGTAGGATAATTTAGATGAAGGCATTAACACAGGACACTCGACCCGGAGAGATCGCATGTTTGACTTGGCTCGTTCAGATTGAATCTAAAGGATATAAAAACGTTTAGGCCGTATCCGACGAGGAAAAAGAATTTATTTAACAAAATCGAGGAAGTAAAAAATACATGGCACATTGGCTCAGATACATAGAATCGCGACTAACCAAAAAAAAGAAGAACGCGGTAATTAGCTCACGCTAATTAGGGCCACGTTATATTGCAACCTCCGACCGGCTATACATTTTGTTATCTGTTTCACTGTCTGAATCTGTCCATTTATGTTAGCATTGGCACCCACAAATCCAACCTGATTCAACCGTAACCGAAGAAACCGTTGACTGAAAGAACCGTAGGACCTTCACGGCCGGTTTATCGAATCCCTTTAGATCTGAAGATCTATATTACCTTACAAGGAGATTTAGCAACCTTTAGAAAGGTAAATAATGATTATGATTAGGTGCGTTTATTAATCGCCCAACAAACTCCCACTGGCTAATTCTAGATTTATAGAGAGGAAAAACAGATGTACCACCACAACAATGGAAATTCTCTCAATTTTTGGTCATATTGTCATGGTCATTTTGGGCATTAGGGCTCTTAGGGCGGAAAAGAGGCAACCATAACAACAACAAAGGCAGTTTTGTCTTCTGCTTTGGCCTAGTGAGACTCCTCTTCTTTCGTCTTAAAATTACCGTGAGACTCCTTTCGTCTACGTACAAGAAATTTGCACTTTCATTACCAGGAAATTTCGTCTCCTTCCGTAAAAGAATGAATCGAGCTGTGAATTTACTTCGCATTTCTCTGGCACTGAACTCGTCTCGTGTGTTGTGTGATCGCGATTATGAGACAAGGAATTTCAAATGGGAATTTATTCCCATGCCTTTATAAAGGCACATGCACCGGAAATTATTTTGATCGATTAATTGTATAAATTCTTTTTTCCCCCAAGAGTTATGCAGCTCAGAGTGAAAACAGTAAGCTAAGCTGTTGACTTTTTTAGAGTCCCATTCCAAACAACGCCTACCTCTCCTCGGTTGTACATCGTACAAAATTAAACAAAAGTCCCTCTGACACTGAGGATTACTCACAACGTGTACACGCTAGCTCTGAAATATATCTCTTACCAGCGAGTCAGCCCTCAAACAAAACTTCGATACACCAGAGGGTGCCATATAAATCATCCGGCTAAGTCAAACCGTGAATAAATCACTTTCCAACCCCCCAACAACCCTTTCGTTGCGAGCGTTTATTAATCCTCGGCCATGATACTCGCGTCCAGTCATGGTTACACCTTCCAAATCTGTACTTGAATGTAGAAAAGGTAATACTGGAGCAGGAAATCAATATTTCTTTTAGTTTCGCTATCAAATGTCATTTTAAAATGAATTCAAAAATTTACCTGTATACACTTTTTGTTTGAACGAAAATTATTTTTGAGATCCTGACGACGTGCGATGTAAAAGTGGATGCATGCTACAATTGACTTTAGGTACATATTGCAACGCGGAGGTGATAAAAACAGCATACTTTTATCCTCCTTCGCTGAACATAGGGAAGGTAAAGCACCTGAGAAGGGGACCTTTAGGTAGGGGGAACATTAGGTAGGTAATGCATAGAGTGCAGCTTTCACGTATCAATTCTTATCAGTGACGTCACCCCTCGCTCCTCGCCCCTGCGTTGACCTACCTGGGCGTGAGTTGGGTTTAAAGGACTGTGACGTCACGGTGGCAGGGGCGTCTACGCAAGCGGGTTGGTGGGAGGTTGACGTCACTGATACGTGGAAGCCTCATTTAGCACCTACTACATTGGCACATATCAACCAATCAATTTTGGCCATTTGAAAACTTACCTAAAAACATACCTCATGGCATTACCAATTTGTTTGATGGTACTGTGAAATGAATACTGTGGCAATATCTGCAATTCAAAAATAACATTGTTTACTTTCCGGGAAATTGCCGACATGCCTGGAAATAAATAAGAAAAATTAGCTAGAATCAAACGGGGTTCGAACTAAGCAAAAACTAGCAAATATACAGCGATAGTTCAACCGAACGAATTTTAAACGGGGATATTTTCACTTCTAAACCGTTGGCGACGAGCCACCGAGTGTTTCCATTATTCACGATGTACAACAGCGCGGAAAACTTTGCAGGAAATAAAGAGTACGTCGACGATACCGATAATTTGGAAGTTTCGCTCGGGGAGCGAACGGAATTCGTGCCAAATTTGAAAGCTTCAGATCTCGTAGATTATTCATCGGATGAATAACTTTGTGTTGCAACATAGCACTTAGCGGGGCTTCGGACTATACGAGTCCATCGACATCGGGCAATTCGTCTTTGCTCGTTGGCAAAGCATCGGGATGACAGGTTCTGCTATGCAGAGTCAGGGAGACCGAAAATGACCTGAAAATCTATTCTTTTTTATTGAGGACCCGTTCTATTTTCTTTTTCTCATTAGGATAGAATTTTGATTGTAGGTCCTATTTAGAAGTTTTACCATAAAATTTGGTCTTGAAAAGCTGTTTTTATATATTTTTATATTAAATTAAACACATTTTGTTGCCGTGCACTGATGCTATATTATAATAATTATTATTCTCGTCAAAATTTTACAATAGAAACCAGATTCATGGACATCACCCCCCAAAATTCAGACAGTAGTCGCTATGTGCCTGAATAGACCTGTCTCCAAGCCCTGATGAAGAAAATATAATTTTTCGAAAGCTCGGCGAAAGAGACAGAGTTTATCTGAAGACCCTAGGTACCCCTGATATTTGACTTCAAAAATTGAATAACGGGTCGATCCTAAACATTTCACTATTCTTTTTTATGGTACATCTTCAACTCGAATGCGTTTTGGGACAGTTGAAGAGTGCCCACAGGGGAAAAACCAGGTAACTCGATTTTTCGTCGAAATCCAATGAGATATTTTGTCCACATTCACCTACTTCATCATCAATCCTACATATTTTATAATTTTCGAATAACCACAGCAGTGTGAATAAGGTTTTTGGCAGAAAAATAAGTTTTTCTCAAAATGTGAAAAATCTGAGTTACCCGGCTTTTCCCCTGCACTCTTCAGTTGGTCTGCCTTAATTTTTGGCACTGTCGTCGGCAGATGTCTACGAAAGCGTAGAAGTACAACAGTGCAGAATTTTAGGGAAAGCCGTTCTGCTGTTCGAACTTCTCTGATCGATCTAACTCTAGAAACATAAAACGCAATTTCAGAAGCTCAACTGTCAAACGCTGACTTTGAAATTTGAACGCTTTCGGAAGGGAAACACAGGCTGCGTCGATGAGCTTTGATTTGCCAACGCTGCGGCGACCCGACGACCGACAAGCATCGTTTACAAGTGGCCACTTAGTCCACGGCTGTGCCAACGGCCATTGTCCACTCGAACACCTGGTGGCAAACACCGAGGGCCGGACTGAAAACACAGGTGGGAAGCTCGGGAAACAAAACCCTCGACTATGACGGACAGATCGCCGACCGGAACAATTGTCCAGTCGTAAACTGAATCCGATTCTTGACGTTAAGTGAGATTGTCGGTACCGTTAGAATTTCAGAGGGCCGTCCGAGCGTAAAATTTCGTTTCAATGGGCTTCTGCTTTTAGCCGGTGGGTAGTCGTATTTCAAATTCTATGGTTGATAGGTATGTATGGAGGTTTTCCGAGGTATGGAGTTTTCCGATAATGTCGAATTCGATTTGAAATCAAGAGTCGTTATGTCCATTTCCAAGTCGAATTGAGAATTTCCCAAATCAAATGGAGAACTTTCCCGAGTCAAGGACTATCTAAATCAGGGATCAAAATAGGGATTTTCGATTTCAATCTTTCAATTTTCATGGGCCAAACATAATATGTTAATATGAAATGATCAGTTTTTGCCGAAATGCTAACCATACGAAGTCCAAGAAGTGCAGAACTTCGGGGTCATTTTGTAGAAATGTCGAAGGATAACCCAATACCATTGATACCATCAAATTAATTCAAAAATAGCAGACTTGAAGGAAATATTCTTCTTTTTTCATAACCACTATTAGCAAGTAGAGACAATTTTCTTAGTTACTCGTATGTTCGCTGATATTAAGCCGTTTGCGAGCTGAAGAGCCGGCAAAAATTCAGTATGGGAGAGATCGGGTTCCAGGTCCCACCGCACACACGATTGATAAGTACCTCGCTCCGAGATGCTGCACTTGCGATTCATGCATTTTGGCGTATTCCAAAATATATCGATAGTAAAAGTGAAAAACCTCGTAAGTCTCAATTTTTGAAAAAGTAAGGATTTAAGCTCTATGGGTAGTATTTGAGCCCTAGATCCACCAAGTGAAGCCGGATCCCTCCGTCTCATTTCTTCTCTGTGGCGATGTGCAATAACCTGTAAGTCAAAACCTTCCAGAGGTGTTGCAAAAACTAGCACGTTTTTTTGGTACCCTGACAAATTTCTGAATTTGGACTTACAAGGATTTACACTTTTACTATCGATATGGTGTATTTCGGGCGCGAAATAGAGCGTTGAGTAGGCGGATGAAGTCGAAGAGTTTGCTTTCCGTCGAATTAATTTTGATCGTTCAGAAGTCAAATTGGATCTCGGAACCGGGGATCAGGACCTTCGGTAACTCCTGGAATAAGGGCCCTCGACGGGCTTTCGAATTGTTAACGTCGAGATGATTGCAAACACGATAACCATTACGGGCTATCATCAACTGATAATTGCTCGGCCCCGCTAGCGAAACATCCGACCTAATCATCTAAATATTGACATTTCCCTTCGCGATGTATATTAAGCAATTCTCGGTGAACATGCCGCTATGCTTCAGATTCGGCTGAATATCCAACATGCCCGAGTACAATTCGTGTAACGTACCATTCCATGAATATTCCAGGCGCCGGTTTGAATCGAAATAGTGATCTCTCCTGAACTAAAGTGCCACCTTCCATAATTACGGAAAAATACTCTTCCTTGGGACAAGTGCAAAAAATTTTTTAAAGAAACCCCAAAACTTGGATTGAATTCGGGACGGATAGGTAATTGCTTTTTTTCGCGTCATGATGGGTGGCTTCTAAACATTTATATCAAATTTCTTAAACTGAAATGTTCGTTTCGTTAAGACCTAACATAACCACCTCACAAAAATGAACCAATTGAGGCGTTTTTGGTCTCAAAATCTTGGTTTTTATACCTTGCAGAATGCGAGGATATTTTGGTAGGTACATAATTTCCAGAACTAATGTACCTTTGAATCTCTTATATTCCGGTAACTGGACGTACCTATTTTGATTTTAGAAGGGTTTTGAAATTCGCATAGTGTATAATTTACATTTTTATCCAAACTTGCATAGTGCGTTATTTAAATTTTTGATTCTGTAGCCTCCAATAAGTCAAAATCAAATTGCTTTGGTTTAAACATTTACTCATAAAAATATGGAAGCATTGTGTGTCCTCTTCACACCACCGGTTTTGCAGATTATTGGTAGCAAACAAAATCTAACCGAGCAACAGCGATGCTGAATTAATTTCTCAAAATTCGACACTATTACCATAAAATCAAGACGAAATAGGAATTATTGGGTTCGCCGGCTCTAAATCAGGTAAACCCTTGATTCAAAATCGAACGCCAAACATGGAACATTGCATTAGGTGCATCGTTCCGAGCAGATGTTTTCAAATTGATGCCCAGGTACCAGAAGGGCTGAGCGGCATCGGATTTGTAAAGGGGGCGAGGCGAGGCAGCGGAAAAGCACAAAAGGAGACGTGACATCGAATATGGTAACCTGATAACCTTAATAATCCTTAATTACCATCCATGAATGTACCTCCCTCGGAGAGCCCCAGACTGTCGCTAAATAGGCTGGATCGAAATGCTTCCGGCGCGGTAAGACTGAGATTGTGAGAACTGTGGGATACCTATTTCGAAAAAGGGCCGCCCGGTTCGGTCTCATTTGATTGGGATCAATTACCTTTTTGAAAGCAGGGTCCAACTCGGAGTATTCATGCTACCAAGGGGTAGCTTGGTATCTAATTTTCAATAAGGGTTACCGAGTACTGGTTGTATGATCAAAGGTCCTCGAAGAGAACATGTTTTCTGCAAAGGTACATTGAGAAAAAATATGAGAATAATAAAATAAGAAAATTGAATCAATTCGGCTCTTTGGCTTGAGACTCTTGAGTTGTAAGTATAGAAAACCTTGGGAGCCTCTCCTAAAAATTTTTTGGTACACTCGTTCCAAAACGTGAAGCTTCCATAAGTACAATGCAAATTTATCAAGCAGATTTTAGCAGAGGCGCAATAATCCATGCAATCGAAATGCTAGGATTTACCAAACTAATTACGTCGTAATTTGTTTTAAGTGGAACCAAACAAGTATCTCTTCCAAGTGTTTTTGAAAATTCGTTAAAACTAAAGTCAACTCATCCAAAATAAACCGTCCCAGTAGTGCGCCCGTGCCAGAACAAAAAGGCTATCGAAGTTGTTGGTGAAACGAGGCGGAGGGTCCATGTAGGAAATATAACTGTACCCCCTCCCCCCCAACAACAACTTTTAATGATGCTGACTTTTTCTGATGGCTTTCTCTCGACCCGTAGGCGTAACTTTGTGCGTGCACCGATTGGAAGTTTTGAGCAACTGTGTGGTGCTTTATTATCGCTTTCTCCAATGTATATGTGTAGTGTGTGGTGTACGCTACGAACATTATCTATTATTTCGAAGAAGGTGACCTTAAACCTGTTGACTGAGTGACCCGGGTTATACGCCGACGCCACCTCGACCAATCCCACCAATGCACTTTTTCACCCTCTTCTGCCGCCGAAGATTGGACCGTGAGTGGCTTTAGTTCGATGGAAATTTATAAGTGGGCACCTACGAGTAATTATATTTTTTAAAATGAAAGGCCCAGATCCTGGTAAAAAACAAAAGAGCTGGACATCCACCAGCTGGCGTCCTATTGCTGAACCGTTTTCAATATTAATAAATGATCCACTCCAATTTCCATGACGGGAGTAAGCAGGCGCGACTGAACGATTATGAGCGTCTTAAATTTTCAAGCGAACCGAATAATCCGGAACTCGGAGTTTATCTGATGAGGAAAGGGAATGGAATCCGTTCGAAAAACGAGGGAGGGCTCCCTTTGATGTTCCCCAAAGCTCGCACTCTTACAATAATTATGCACTGGAAACCGATGGCGCATGCCTGTGAATAAATTGTCTCTGATGTTGAACGGAGTTCGTCAGATGTTGGGTTTCATTTTTTAATCAAGTGAGGGAGAAACGGTTAACATGCGAGGGCTTTAGAGTCTTATGAATCGGGCGATGGTTAAACGTTTGAGGACTGAAACACCCTTGACAATCAGTATCGGCGAGAAACTGTTTGCATGAATCTCGATGTGCATCGGTTTTACTGCATGTCTGTTCTCATTTTCACTTCAAGTTTCAGTCCCAGATTTAGCTTTACTTTTTGTACCACCTTCCCAAACTTTCACGTTTCGTTTCACTTCATGTTTCACATTCAAGTTCCTATCTCAACTTCAGTTTCACTTGCAACTCTAGTTTTACATTCACTTTTACTTTCACCTTTAACTTTCACTTTTCGTTTCATCTTCACTTTCAGTTTGGGTTTAACCTTCAACTTTCAATTTTCGATTCACCTTAAACGTTCACTTTTCGATTCACCTCCAACTTTCACTGTTACTTTCACCTTCAACTTTCACTTTTCGTTTCACCTTCAACTTTCACTTTTCGATTCACCTTCAACTTTCACTTTTACTTTCACCTTCAACTTTGACTTTTCGATTCACCTTCAACTTTCACTGTTACTTTCACCTTCAACTTTCACTTTTTGTTTCACCTTCAACTTTCACTTTTTGTTTCACCTTCATTTTTCACTTTTCGTTTCACGTTCATTTTTCACTTTTCGTTTCAAGTTCATTTTTCACTTTTGTTTCACCTTCAACTTTCACTTTTTGTTTCACCTTCAACTTTCACTCTTCATTTCACTTTCAATTTTCACTTTTTGTTTCACCGTAAACTTTCACTTTTCGTTTCACCGTCAACTTTCACTTTTCGTTTCACCTTCATTTTTCACTTTTTGTTTCACCTTCAACTTTCACTTTTTGTTTCACCTTCAACTTTCACTTTTCGTTTCACCTTCAACTTTCACTTTTCGATTCACCTTCAACTTTCACTGTTACTTTCACCTTCAACTTTCACTTTTCGTTTCCCCTTCACTTTCACTTTTTGTTTCACCTTCAACTTTCACTTTTTGTTTCACCTTCAACTTTCACTGTTACTTTCACCTTCAACTTTTACTTTTACTTTCGCCTTCAACTTTCACTTTTCGTTTCCCCTTTCACTTTCACTTCTATTTCACCTCAACTTTCACTATTTGTTTCACCTTCAACTTCAGTTTGACTTTCATCTTCAGTTCCACATTCAGTTTCAGTTTTACTATTAGGTTCAGTCCCAGATTGGGCTTTACTTTTACTTCCACGTGAACTTTTACCTTTCGTTTGACTTCATGTTTCACATTCAAGTTTCATCTTCAGATTTACTTTCAGTTTGAAGTTCTTCCAGTGGAAAGTTTGAACCTTGTCCTTTTGAGAAATTAGGCCCATACCTACTTTGCAGTTCTGCAGTTGAGCATGACACAATAATAGATGATAACTGACAAAACAGCCCACCGTAGGCTGAAATTGAGGGAAGATTTCAATGATATTGAATAATAATATAATACTATTTTATTGTATTTCAATATCGACGCTGATAAGGGCTATTCGCTGCCGAATACGAAATAAATCATGATAACTTCTCTTTTCAGAAACGTTAGAAGAAATTCTAGCCAACAAATCAAGTTGGAACCTCTTAGCGCACCCGACTTTCTTGTGGTTGCTGTTGTTTTTCCATTTTCTGTGCATCCCTTGCTTAGGGAAACATTACCTGCAATTATAATTCATTCGTAAGAAAAGATCCACCAGAACAAAATTGCTCGTAGCGTTTACCTCGATTTCCTGTTCGCTTTGGCAATGGAACTAATGTGCCATGTGTATGCGAGTTTTTCGTCTTCGTATGAATTCGGCAAAAACGAGTAATCGACCATAAAATGATAGGAAAATTACAGGAACGAAAGCCCTCAAGTTCTTGTAAAATAATAGGTATGAGCTGTAGTCGAATAAATTGAGTAATTACAGCCGCAATTACTTTCCATGCACGCTCGTGAAACTTGTTAAGTTGATTATGATTCTTTCTTGTAAATAAAAACGGAGTGCGATACCCGATAAAAAGCGGGGTTTAAATTTCTCACGAGAAACACTTCAAAAGAACAGTAGGTACACAGGAAACAAGGCTTACGACGTTCTGCGAGGAAAATTAGGATTTAACGACGTTTCAAGTTTTACTATTCTACTTCAATTTCTCATCAGCGTCTCGGAGTAAGAAATATCCTTCAAGCGTGCCAAGGAGTCGGGGATATCTCTTTTTTAGGAATGATCTAAACAAAGCATTCGAGATTGAAGGCGGAGAGGGGGAAAGGGGGCTGGGCCTTTACCTGAAAAGACAAGTTCTCAGGAAACGCTTCTTTAGCTATTAATCCTGTAATATGTCTTTCCACCGGCTTTATAGCCGGTCCCCCCCCCTGAACTTCCCAACTCGCATAAAATCTTTCGCTTTTCAACTTTTACTGCTTGATTTCATCTCTGGACAAGAGAGAAAGAAAACTTCGCCCGGATAGGAGCTGAGGGAGGGGAAATGTAGGCAATAAACTCCTAGCTCAAACAAACAAGGTTGTCGGAACGGGTAATAATTTTCGAATTCAGCGGAACTAAATTTTGAAACGAATTAGGCCTCGTGAGTTATAAAGCACTAAGTACTTCGGTCAACTCCGCTTTTCAGAGGTTTTTCCTCCTTACAAAATATCTGGCTTCCAATCCCAGTAAAGCCTTCTTTCATCAAAAACTTCCCTGGGAAGAGATAAATCTATCCGTGCAACTATTCTTTTCGGAATATTGCTGCACTTATTCGGGAGGAAGATCGCCATCTTCTTCTTTATTAATTTTGAAATATTACTTAAGAGATTTCTTAACTTATTACTTGGTATTTTCAATATCAGGAAATCCCTTACCTAGAATGAAAAATTTTATGATAACCGTGATCAGAAGGGAATACACAATACCTATCTTATTTTGTATTGGGGATGGATGATTGATCCGTGAATGATTATGGTGGCCAGCAGATCAAGGGTGGGGTCAAACATAAAAAAGCTTGCTTTTATAGGCCCAGATATGATACTATTAGGTATGTATCGAAAGGCTTTCGACGATAGCTATGTGAAGGTGACAATTTTCTTACGTTTGACCCTAGCCCTGATCTCCCGAAAACCTTATCATATTTTGGTTTGTAAATAAATTACAAATAATTATTATTGAAGTTCGTTTTCGTAGTGTCAAGTAAGCTCGTTTCAAATTGACGTCTACTTTCCAGGAAGGAGGAGAAGTAGATGGGGGAGCGGGAGGAGTAGGAGAATAAAGAGGAGGGGAGGGGAAGAGGTGTTGCTGGAGGGAGGGGGTGGTGTGACGGAGGAGGGGTGGAGTAGGAGAAGCAAGAGGTGGTGAGGTGGGGGGCTAAGGATAGGAGGAGGTGAAGGAAGGGGAGAAGAAGAATAATGAATTATTTTCCACAATTGTGTATAAGGCTTATACCATAAGCAATGGTCATATGAATTAGGTATTAGGTATTAATTATGTACAAATGACTTTATGAATTCTTCATCATACCTATGAATCAAAATTTTAATTTAAATGTACCTAGTGCTTTTTGATTCTTTATAGCTCTAATTCACATTAAATTCAAAAGAAATTGAGTTGAAAAAAAATCTGAAGAACAAACCTTCACGATTTTAACAACCCGTACACCAGCCGTCGTCGAAGTTAGACAAAACTTCAATTTGTCAAAATCGCAACTCTCGATTGAAACAATGGACCCATTCGAAAACGTTCGAGTCGGTTCTTCAATATTTCATCTGAGCACCGAATCTCTCGCGCCTTCGTTGCAAACGAGAAAACCGAGATTTGAATTTGTTGCCTTGGCCCGAGTGATGAATTGATACATTTCACTGCTAAAATAGATGGGCCATCGTCGAGTCGACCTGAAGGTAATAGATATACACTTCGAGGCGAGATAGGGTAGCCTTAACAACGGCCGTATAAATAAGGAAGACGAACTGATGGAAGGAGAGGCTACATCTGAGATGCCGTGAATAAATTAGGCCTCAACGTTCATTGGTAAAAGGCAAACGCATCAGTTTGGAAGATGAACTTTCTCAAAGTAGGGCAGAAGGGATTGTTGATTGATCAGGTAGATTTTTCATCAGCTTTCACCGATTTCTTCCAGTTCTACTATCGCCAAAAAGATGCTATTGCTTATGGATGAATAAGTGTTATATATTATCAAGGTGAAAACTACTTAATAGTTTCATAGACATTTTGCTTTCCAGAAGGTAATTAGGTATAAAATGAAAGGAAACAGGGTATCTTGTCAAAAATTAGGTTTTTCTCATACACAAAATTGAAAGTTCATGGCGATTTGAATGTTGCCCGCCTATCACAAAATCCATATCAGTCAATAGTCGGAAATAGACTCGTTAACTTTCGGCCGATTCCTTCTCCGTCATTTCCCATTCCCGAAGTTGGATCCGCCCAATTTTTTCACAAAGGCAAAATCGATGGGAAATTGGGGTTTGAAGGTTCACTAAAAACAGGAAATATTCCGGCCGGATGAGAGGTACCTAATCAAAAGTAAGTACGAATACAAAACCTGGAAAGCTCCTAATGAAAAAGTTGCCACGACAGCGGGTTTTCAATTTTTCCCTCGCCGGGCATTCATCGCTATCATTTGTCCAGCGAATCCTTCCGCCATGATGGAGTTTTGAAACCTTTAGATGAGGTTTCCCCTTTTTTCACGTTCGAAGTTTGATTGAAATCATCCTTTATGCGGATAGTTATCGAATTTTTGCGTATAGCCAAAGGACGAGATATTGGCTACTCGTTCGATGCGAATTCATTTGAACGCGAACTCAAAAATTGAGCTTTTTCAATTCAGTATTGAAACTGCTCTCAATCCGTTGGAGCGAATGCATCGGCAGTTATGCACCGATCAATGAAAAATTACACGGTGGTCAAAGGATTCCGGAAAACTTCAATCATTTTGAGTTCTGCAAGGTGAAACGGAGATTTTGAGACAAAAAAACGCTCGAATCGGTTCGTTGACGGAAAAAATAAAATAGAAAACACTAAAAGTGCTAATATATCGGAACCCCACCATTACCACCCCACCACCACCACCACCACCACCACCACCACCACCATCACCACCACTCCCACCACCACCACCACCACCACCACCACCACCAACCCCCACCACCATCACCACCATCACAACCACTCCCATCACCAACCCCACCACTCCCATCACCAACCCCACCACCACCATCACCACCCCACCCCCACCACCAGCATTACAAATTTCTCATCTTGGCTCGTGGTCTGTAGAGCTACAAAACAAACAGTATTTCTGGACGGAATTTTGCTGGTATTGACACGTAGGCACTCTCACACCGATGGCCTAAAACATATTATTCTGACTTCGGGGTTGCCTAAAAGACATGAAAATGTCAACAACTCAAATCCGAATATTTGTCACTATCGCCTTCTATTGCTCTTGCTCTCTCTTCCTTTTTTTAAAGTTTTCAAATTGTATACCTAGTTCAACGGCAGTTATGTCGTCGTACCATGGTCTAAGGACGGCGAATAAGCGGCGAAACAGAATTGAGGAATTCCACTCTCGCCCACCGGCATTCCTCCGCCACAATTCCACGCGGGCCGCCTCCGCTCCGACTTTTCTGGAACGCTTTGAAGTTGGAAAGCGTTTAAATTACTTTTTTCTGCTGCCACTTCTGCGTTGGCGCAGGTAATTCAAAATAGGCAACTTCTCTTCTCCGGTTTCGCGGTGGCAGTTGGGAAAACCCAGCGTGACACACATGGCTCACGGAGTGAAAAAGCGTATTTTTTCGCCGCTTTGGACAACATATTGTTAATTACGGTTTCCATTTTAAATCCAATTAAATACTCTCGGTTCACTGGGCGGCTAAGCTCTTTTATCCAAGTAAGCCAAGTATGAAATTGCAGTTCGCCCGCTGCTCACCCTTCAGCAGTTCAGCCCGCGAGCGGCTTTTTATCCCATCCCTTCGGTTTTGCGGAAATGTGGGCCCTGTCTTTTTCGCCCTTCAGCTGAGCGCGAGTTGGTACCGATTCGGGTAAAAGGTTCCTCCTATCGTAGGAAAGGGATGTCGAAGGCAATTATGAAGATGAAAGATAATGGGATAGGGAGACCTCGGCCAGATTGATTGAGTTACGGGGGTCGCTGATGTGTAGATGGACGGGGCTGCAATCCAATCGACCGTGGATTGAAGATGAGCCCTTTGTCATGCCGTTGATTCTGCTCCATTTTCCATAGATGCATTAACGGGGAGCATCGCTAAAAACATGAGTTCAGCCGATGCTGGCTTTTGTGCCGCTCTGCATCGCCCCAGCGAGCAAGGGAGACGAGCAACTCGCACGGCAATAAAACTCAAAAATTCAGAATTAAAAAAACCTCGAATTCTTTACTACTTCATGAGAGAGAAAATTGCGATTATATTGGTGGAGGCGGGCTTGAGATCAAAGTCAACTTTGAGATCAAAATCAACTTCAAATTCAAACTCAACTTCGAGATCATAGTCATTTTCGAGTTCAAACACAACCTCGAGATCAAATTCAACTTCGAGATCAACGTCAACTTTGAGATCAAAGTCAACATTAAGATCAAAATCAAGTTCGAGATCGAAGTCAACTTCGAGATCAAAGTCAACTTCGAGATCAACGTCAACTTTGAGATCAAAGTCAACTTCGAGATCAAAGTCAACATTAAGATCAAAGTCAACATTAAGATCAAAATCAAGTTCGAGATCGAAGTCAACTTCGAGATCAAAGACAACTTCGAGATCAAAGTCATTTTCGAGTTCAAACACAACTTCGAGTTCAAAGTCAACTTCGAGTTCAAACTCAACTTCGAGATCAAAGTCATTTTCGAGTTCAAACACAACTTCGAGATCAAACTCAACTTCGAGATCAAAGTCAACTTCGAGTTCAAAGTCAACTTCGAGATCAACGTCAACTTCGAGTTCAAACTCAACTTCGAGATCAAAGTCATTTTCGAGTTCAAACACAACTTCGAGATCAATGTCAACTTCGAGATCAACGTCAACTTCGAGTTCAAAGTCAACTTCGAGATCAACGTCAACTTTGAGATCAAAGTCAACTTTGAGATCAAAATCAACTTCGAGTTCAAACTCAACTTCGAGTTCAAACTCAACTTTGAGTTCAAACTCAACTTCGAGATCAAACTCAACTTCGAGTTCAAATTCAACTTCGAGATCAACGTCAACTTTGAGATCAAAGTCAACTTCGAGTTCAAACACGACTTCGAGATCGAATTAAGGTCAAATTATGGAAATATTATGTGCTATCTACCTAAGGGATCGTATGATCATAATTTTTTACCCATTATACACAGAGAATGTTAAGATAACCCACATTCCCCAGCTGGACGGAGCTTGTTAGAGTGGCTATCAAACGACTAGGTGAGATAGATTATCCACAGCCGGCTCAGCATGAATCTGCAATTTTTCAAGCTCAGAACAGCATACTTTGCAGGCCGTTATTACGAATTCGAGGTCGCTCACTTTTCTATAAACATGCCAAGAAATAGGAGTAGGGGTTGTAAGACGGGAAATTATGGCTCGAAAGGAGAAGGCTTTCCGAGGCGAATAGATTCCGACTTTAGAGCCCTCCTATAACAATATTCTCCGCAGCCGTAAACTTTGATCACTTCGTCTCAAAAGAGAACGAATGGGAGGAAAACCATTATCCAATAAAAATAAAAGCGCTGCCCCCTTTTGATGCCTCAAGGTAAATCACTTGAGCGTTATGAGGCCTGAAGGTAAAAAGTAGCACCTATCTCCCCCCGTAAGATACTCACTGTTGACAATAAATTCTCATTGGTCGCACCGGCTCCACCCCTGTTATAGTTGTAGTGAAAAGGCTTGGGAAAAGTTGAAAGAGGCCCTAAAAAAGCACCAAAACGATGCCCAGGCCTTCAGGTAGCTGGAGATTTCACTTAGTTCTTCCGGTTTATCTCGGGTCATTAACAAAAAACGAAGGTCGCTAAGTTGGGTATTTATTACGTCGGACGGAAGCCGAAGGTGTTTCTTTTTATCGGCGATCACGACATTTCTTCGCTTTTTTGCCCAGTTGGTTTTTGTGGATCAAAACGCCCCCACCGCTCAAAGGTCTATGTTCAAGATAACATCGGAGCTACCTGCTAAAATATTGAAGATGGAAATGCCGGCCCACAAGTTGATATTGTCAGCTGATCGGGGTAAGGGTCAACCAGGAACCGACGCCTCTTTTGCCAGGCAAGAGATGCGTCTGCATTTTGTTAACCCTTACCCCGATCAACTCACTGCTATACTTACTATTGGATATTTCGATATACTGGCCACCCATTCTACCGAAGAGATTGCACAGATAGCCCAAGACTTAAACAGTACCCCAGAAAACCACCATGTGCATCAGAATGTAGGCTACAACTCAAAACTCGACATTTCGGACTTGTCACACCACTATTCTCAATGTGCGATGTATTGTGTGTTATCTAGGCAGCACTCCATTCCATATTGTCGAGTACTGAGTTCATCAACAAAGGTAAACAAACATCGCCCCCTGCCTATCACTACACAACACGCATGAACTCGGAGGAGGTTGCACTGGTGTTCACGAGAAGATGCGTAACCTTGCGGCTGGTCATTTCCCCGCTCGACTTCAAATCTGCAAATTTCACTGAGCCTCCCTCCTCTTTTGATTACCACTTTTCCGAACCGTCATCCACCATAACACCACTTTCGAAGCCTAAGAAGGAATATTATGGCGAAAAAACAGTTTATTTTTTTTCATGCATGTTCCTCATTGTCGATTTCGGCTGGCCTATTGTTCTATCGGACCTCCGCTTGCAGTGAACCTGAATTCAAACGACGCTTATCTATTCGCATCGGAGGAAAAACAATTATCACGGAAAACGTAGAAACTCTCGGTGGCGGTTTCATTTTAGTAAAAGCCCACTATTCGATTAGGCACGGACGGAGCTAAAAACTCGCGCCCTCCCCGCATTAAGGGATTTGCATACGAAACAAGGCGTTCGGAATTAATTGAATAAAAGAATATGATCCCCGGCGCGTCTTTTTATTGCGGCCGAAGCGAATTCAAATCTGCGATAAGATCTAGTAGTTTATTTATAAAAGAACGAATTATCCATAGGACAGGGGGAGTGCGAATGGAGCGGAAGAGAAAAATACTCTGCAGTGGAAAGGGATTAATGGGGGTGGGGGGGAGAGTGGAGGAGAATTTCAAAGTTGGAATAACAAAGCTTACTTGAGCGCTAAGAGGATTGGTGTACAAGTCTGCTGAGGGAAGTTACCCTCTTCATGTCCTTGTCCTCGAGCTAACTTTGCACGACCGCAATAAACCTTTTCCTGGCATTTTACATTTAGAGAAGGCGGCAAACCGACCACGTCACCGCTCAGATTTTCCAGGATTGAGGCGAACTGATGAAAGCATGAAGTTTCGGGTAACCTGGTATTGGTGTCTTTTTCAGAGAAACTTCAATTGAAATTTCAATTGTCGGGCGAAAATAAGGTCGTTAACAGTAAATGTAGTTAACACTTTTTTGTCAATCAAGAATATTCCAAAAGTTATTGCTCGGCCAACCGTCGGCTGTGACAGGAATACCGAGTCCTTTTGATGAAGTCCCCCAAAAGTCGTTCTGAAAATCCTCTAAAATCCCATGAGTGAAAAAATCATACCTAGCACACCCTGAATAATCCTGTCATAATTTATCCAAACCAAAGTGAGAAATTGCTGCTCCAAATTGAAGATTTTCAACACTGATTGAGAATTTTTCAGACTCGATTCATTCGACAACTCGGGTGTGTTGAGACTTGTGATTTTTCCCCTAAAAAAATAATGTTTTTCTGACAATTTCACAAAAAAAGGATGAAAAATTTCGACTTTTTAGTTTAGGTATGTCAAATTTTGTGGATTTATCTGAGGGGACAAGCCTAGATTGATTGAAATGCTGAACCGCTTTTAGGCTTGTTCCCTTCGCATTTACCCCCAAAATTTGGGTGTCCGAGTCATAAAAATGACGATTTTTCTGTAGAAATATTCCCCTCTAAAAAAATTCCCAGGGTAAAACTGAAATCTCAGTCTGGAATTTCGGACGTTTCCGCAAATTGGAGGGCATTTCGTTGAACCGATTTCGGCGTTTTTGAGCAACTTACATTCTTAGACGCTATTGCAAATCGTCGTTTAAGAACCATCATAGCACATCTAACATTTGACAACTTTTCAGAAAAAAGCAAATTCAATTTTTTCGAATGCATTAACATAGGTATTCAAGCGTACCTTTCTAAGGGATATTTCAGTGGGTTCCACGACGAGTTTAGCGAATCTGAAACTGAGTAGTGATGTGGCACAGAGAGTAAACATGATTTTCCGTTTTACCAAAATCTGCCAAATTGTTAGTTGTGCTATGATGGTTCTTAAACGACGATTTGCAATAGCGTCTAAGAATCTAAGTTGCTCAAAAACGCAGAAATCGGTTCAACGAAATGCCCTCCTATTTGCGGAAACGTCCGAAACTCCAGACTGAGATTTCAGTTTTACCCTGGCAATTTTTTTAGAGGGGAATATTTCACAGTAGAAATCGTCATTTTTATGACTCGGACACCCAAATTTTGGGGGTAAATGCGAAGGGAACAAGCCTAAAAGCGGTTCAGCATTTCAATCAATTGTTTTATTCCTTAATAGTCAAAATCGATCGAATTTTTCCTTTCAAAAACGCTTTTAATGATCAATAATTTATCTTTAAACGCGTTTTGAAAGGAAAAAGGAGGATTATTCTTAAAATTTTGAAGAACTTATTTTGAATTTAGTTATTTCTCTTTTCCCTTTAAATGCGATTGTCTATACTTTGACCCAAGTGCTAATGATGGGTTCTCGTACTAGTTTTCGAATGCCTCGCCTTATATACCATCCTATATAATGTATTCATGGTATTCAACGTGCCAATAAAAGTCCGTCCAGCGCATATTCAACGTGCATTTTACCCGCTGCACACATAGTTACCTTATAGCTCGTCTCCGGCTGCTTTCACCGGCACTGAATGATGATGGCCTCAAGTCGTCAAAATTGTGATTCATCGTAGAAGTTCAAATCGTTTTCTAAGAGCTCGTCCGAGCCGGGGAAGAATCGTCTCCTGCCATTAAGAAGTGAACATGTCGGCAGTTCTTAGGTCCGTCCATGTATCATGGCTTCCATTCCTGGACACCTTTACGGTCCCACACCCAGTAATAAGACGGTGGCCATCCGAGCGTTTGAAAAGTCACAATTTGACCTCGGTACACTGGGCCTACCTGAAATGCGCCATTTATCAAACTTGTCTCATAATCTGTTTTTAATGACCTACCAAATGCGCTTCACCGAAAATACCGGTTTCCGGCCTTTTCATTGGACAATCTCCGCAGTGTGTGACCTTTTTATTTCCCATCTCGGACTGTCGGTGCTCGGGCGAGCATTAATCCTGTATTTTCGTTCGTAATGGTCCTGCATCTTTGCTCATCGAGATTTCCAGTTCCTGGAGAATTTCCCTTTGTACCTAAGAGGTTCCCTTTGTACGGAATTACTGCCTACGGCTTCATTTCGTAAGCCGACAAACGACGTCGACGATTGTGGTCACGATTTTCTGTATCTAATTGTATCCAACATTGTTCTTTGAGATTCTAGATAAAAATTTATTCACCCATGCAAAGTTTGAATTTTAAACTTTAAAATAGGTTTGTTCCCAGAAAAAATTTATTGAAACCGAAAATACCAAAAATAGCCTATGACGTTTGATAAACAACCAGTTGCATGAAAATTGTTGAGTAATTTCGCACCTGATTGACACCAGATGTGGGAGTATTCTAAAAAATTCAATTTATCCCATCCAAATCACAGTTTATCCGACTCCAAGGGTAGTTTGATGCTAAGACCCTTTGCCTAGGTTTTTGGGTTCAATAACTTTTTTCGCTGGGAACAAACCTTATGACTTTGTTGTATTAACAGATGACGCTTGATGAGGGCCACAAGGCCGAAAGTGCTCGATCAGAAATGGAAAATTTGGAGAGGAATTTTGCCTGAGCTCCCTCGCCCTCGAACCTTCCAAATAAAGTATGCTATAGGTATTTGATTTCTCAGTATGACAATCTAAACTGCAGTCTAGAAATGTCGATTTTAGCAGAAATTAAATCCACGTTTTTGGCCTTCAAACATGATTCCTCAATTTGGTGGGAAAAAATCATAGGTACCATCGTACCAATCATAGGTACTATTATTAAGAAGAGTTTTTTGATTTTTTCCTCCCGAACTGCCCAGATAACAAAGAAAATGAGCGAAAACCCCTAATTATTCATCGCAACACAAAATTTGTCAGAAAATGTCATCTAGGCTCTGAGTTTGTTGAAAAATCAACTCCCTAATCAAGCCTGAATTAGTTGCAGAATTATAGTTTGGTGGTCATCATAATATTACCTACTATTATTACCTACACTATACAATATTCAATGATAATTTTTATTGAAGACGTGAGTTGTCTAGGGGTGTATAAAAACGATAGCCCGCAGAGATCAGACTGTAATGAGATACTTAGTGACATTTATGTTAAAGAGCAAGATAGTATAATTTTTACTATCCAGGGCTCCATCATCATTCGCGTTTCACAAAATATCCTCCAGAGGTGAAATGAAATTCTCAGACGTTAGACGAGAGTTCGTCGTTCGCAACATTTTGGGCTCACGTGAGCCCTCGGGGCTTGAGGTGACTGTGTTTGTGATATCAGCCAAATTGGTCGTTGGTGCCTCGAGGCGAAGCGTCTGCGAGTGAAACGTACCAAGTCAAGAAACAACCCTTGTCAACCCCACCCCTTGCGGCATTAAACTCAATTCTATTCTCAGGGTATAAATCTTCATCTTCGAAGTATAAGCGAAGCTTTAAGAAGAAGAGCAAGGGAGGGCTGTTTCGTAATTAGAGATCGGCAGAATGAAGAGGTTATTTTAACAGGGTATAAGCATACACGTTCTGGCGAACTGGTGTACTCAGGTATCTGCTTTTATCGTAATTGTCAATAAACCGAAGGAGTGTGATTCTATCCACATGTTTGGTTCATGATGAATTCCAGAGCTGTTTGAATTTTTCTAGTGCTTTATGTTAAGCCCTTATCACACGACAGACCGACACGACGTACAGCCCAGCCACCAGACCGCAGACCCTATTCTCTGATTGGCTGATGCTATGGATAAGTTCGCTTTTGCGGAAATGCACCAATCTTCGTTATTATTCATCTATGGAACCTTATTTCTAAGAAAAAATTATCAATGAATCTGCATGTGAAAAATACCAAAGAATCGGTCCGTCCAGACGGTTTGTGGTCTGTACGTCGTGTCGGTCTGTCGTGCGATACGGGCTTTAGCGGACTTTCTCATCAAAGTCCACATCAAAGGATGTGTATAGCTACTGAGTAAAATTGTCTAAAAACTGCTCTCAAAATGTTTTAAATTTAAAACCATTTATGGTTATGCAGTAAATTCGTATTAGGCGTATTTCACGAATGCTTCGAATAATCCCGGATGAAGGTCTCATGTGCTCTTTGGGCGTAAGTAGCTCCATTGTTGGATAGGTAGGTACAAAATCCAGAATGCGATGATGAGGATGACTAGCGTTATTATGCAGGCGCTCACTACCCGTGGAATAGGTAGTGAAGTCTGTAGAGCTACCTAGGAGCTAATGGCGCTTCAAGTAGCCCCGGTCAAGTGGACTCCTCCTGTCCTTGGTCCTCTCGCCATATTGACATAAGGAAATGCCCTTCAGGTTCAGTATTACTCGCAGTCAGCGCACAGAGCCAGTCAACCCCTCATTACCAAGTCACAATTCTAATTATCCACATATTTGTTTAACCGCTTCAGCTAACTTCGTTCAAACAGAGGCAGCAGCGAAGGGGATCTCTTCACGGCCGATGCTTCTCGGTTTGATATTTCAGAAGCGGTGACTGCCGTTATACCGCCAGTCACTCGAGTTAGATTATTAACCTGCCCGAGAGCATCTAACTGTCGTACCGATTAAAATTATCGTCAAATAGAAGAACTGGACCGGATGATTCGAGGTGTATTGAAAAATTAAAAAAAGAGAAGCCGAATTAATGTACAAAGACCGAGCCGAAATCGGAATAACGTTGAATTAATCGTAAATTCAGTTTTTGTATGTTAGATAGATAGGGTCAGCTGAGGAGACCACTAGCCTATGAAGTATCTGAGACATGGTAGGTTTGGGCTCCCTCGAGCTTGAATTAGGTATATAATATATACCTATATATTATATTATACCTATACGTATTCAAAAATTCAACCTCGAGAGCGTCCAAATACCATAGGGCCCAGATACCCAATGGCTTAGGTGCCCCAACTGCCCCTTTTTGACTTTTGATGGATTGTATCGTACATGGAATAGGAACATGCATGAAAAACGAAATCCATTTTTTCCGCCAGAATGGTGCTCTTTAGGATGCGAAAATGATGTAGTGATGATCTTAAACGGAAATACGACATTTTTCCTGGTGAAAAACGCTAATGAAAAGTGCCCTTTTGAACGTGGCGGTAGCATTGTGACGTCACTGTGCGGGCGAGACTGCACGTAAAGTAACGGCAAAAGGCTAGTGATGCTGAGATCTTAAATGACTAAAGCATGTTTCAAGCAAATTTTTTATTCGTACGTTCACAGCATTCTGATTTATGGAGTGTTGGTTTGTAGCACCATGTACCTAGAATGTAACATGGAATGAGTTCGGTTTTTTAACTGCTGTGTACTAGTCTAGTTCGTAGGTGTTGAATAATGATACTCATGGAGGGTAAATTGTATGTGCTGATTTGCAGTTTGCCCAGCTAGGACAGGATTTGTAGACCTATAATAGGTCTACAAATCCTGTCCTAGCTGGGCAAACTGCAAATCAGCACATACAATTTACCCGCCAATTTACGCCAATAATTGGCGGGGCAACTCTTTTCGACTGAATGCTGCATGAATTGCATGAAATGAATACAAATTATGTGTGGAAATAAAATTTAATAAATAAATCATTTTCGACAGATGAAAAAGTTATACTTTGCCATAAATAAATTGGTTCATTAAAAAAAATTTCATTTCTCTCTTTTTTTGAGTTTTTATTCAAAATAGGATAATCTTCTGCCTAAAAGTAGAAAAAATTCTTGATGCATAGTCATAGCCTCGAGGAATCTGCTTCAGCCCTCTATTCTCCAACACACTGGTCGAATTCGGCTTTTGAACTGTGAGCGCAAAGGGTAACTTGATACTACCTCAAGAAAAGAGTCTACGCAGCAGTGAAAATCCGAAGAGCAAATAAACCTTAAATGTATAACCTCGGGACTAAAAAGGATTTACAATGGGGCGAGTCCGGGCCACGGGGAAAAAAGGCAGATGTTCGCTACAAATGTTTAAACAGGACGTCTTGGCGACGGTGAAGGTCTTGGCAGACGAATCGTGCGCATTACCATCCACCCTAGATCGACAATGCTAGACTTCGCTATGTACAGTAAGTATTTGTCTTGTTCAGAGCGGCTTTCCTGATACACCGGCGGTAGCGGCGTACCTGCGTCTCGACAGAAATCTTCCCTAGTTCGGTAGGTAGGTACACCAATGCTCCAGAATCTGAAGAAACATCTGATGTTTCTAAATGTTTGAAGTGCGAAGAAGATCGAGTTTCTAAAACGTCCTGGCCTACTGCCGCATTTTGGGCTTTCAGAACATAGTAGGCGTTTCGTCTTCGTAGATACTTGAGCATGGTATGGCTATCACAGTCAAAAATTCAGAAAAACATATCTACTCAGGGCATTTTAACCGGTATGAGTTGGGTTTAGCTGATCTAAACATTCCAGTATGAAGAGATCGAAAAAGATTGAAAGTTGAGGGATATATGGCAGTTTTTGAAAAAGTGGTCAGCTCGACATATCGATAGTATAAGTGTAAATCCTTGTAAGTCCAAATTCAGAAATTTGTCTGGGTACCACAATAACGTGCTAGTTTTTGCAACACCTCTGGAAGGTTTTGACTTACAGGTTATTGCACATGGCCACAGAGAAGAAATGAGACGAAAACGAAGGAATCCTGCTTCACTTGATGGATCTACGGCTCAAATACTACCCATAGAGCTCAAATCCTTATTTTATCGAAAATTGAGACTTATTTTTATGCTGCATGGACCAAAGATTTGGATTCTTCAGCCAACCAAACCCTCACAGACAAAATCTGGCCAAAAACGAACAATTTTCGATTTTTATTCAGCTAGATTTGGATTCTTGGTGTGTCGGTGCAGCAGAGCAACAAGCTTCCTTCATAGGCATATTGGTAACTGTAATAGGTAATTGCTGATTGACTATTCTGTCTAAAAGAGCACAAATGTTGGAATCCACAAAGCCAAATAATAATCTATTCTTATGTATAGGTAAGTCTCGAGATGAGCGCGCAGTTGGTTATTAAGGTATAATAACGAACGGAATGAAACTCTAAGTTGAATGAATCGCCAAATATGGACGAGGAAATGAAGAAACTTCGACGAGATTATCCGTCTGCCTGACGTATAAATGGGTACATACCTTCCTAATGAAAGAACCGAATGCTTTCTTCGGTAGGATGCATTCCGGATGGAATCAACTTCGTGAAATCTTCTTCGAAAAACAAACCCACCAAGTTTACAGCTTCATATCGAATGCAGAAGAAAAACTGATTAAGCCCATACAAGTTGGATATGTTAACTTTTTCGGTCGGGTCATGGCCGGGTCATGGAGAACGGCAATAGGAGCCGAAGTGTTGAACTCGCATTTGCGTGGTTAGGTGCAGTCACAATAAAACTACACGCGTGTACAAGTTGAATGGTCAAAACTTCCGCAACTCATTTCAAACTGTTCCTCCGCCCAGGAGTTTCTCAGCCGACGGCTATGCAGCAAGTTGGCTCTTAGGAGAAATCTCGGCGGGTTAAAGTTGGCGCAGGTCACTTTTCCACGAGGAAAACGGCGAACAACTTCACAACAAAGTACAAGTTCCACGCGAGGCAAGTCGAGCATAATATTACGCGTGTGCAGCCGAGGGCTTTGGACTAATTTTATGCCAAGTCGCAACTCTGGCGCGGATAACAACGGGACACTTTTGAAAACATGCTCGCCGGCTAACTCGCGAAAATAGAGTCGTTCATTAGCAAACATGTTATGTAGATGGCCCTGGATTCTGAGAAAAGTGCCAATAACTAGAAGGGATACCTATTGATATTGACCATAACCATTCGATATGGAATCCCAGCTACACTGCTGACTGAGATGATTTTGGTACATTATTTCCAGAAATAATGTACCTATCTATGTAATTGGTCTAGCAAAATTTCGTCCAGCCACTTCGTATTGAACCGCTGATCCGATTTTGACGGGACTAGTCTTGAAAGTTGTGGTTTGCTCCAACTTGATGCATATTGTCCGGGCAATCCGATCGGAAAAGGTGAAGGGGTCCAATTGGCATAAGTAGGGTATATTTTTGAAAAAACTCAATTTTGAAGGTGATGCCGTGGGTTTAGAAATTTTTGAGTATTTTTCTCGGGTTTCTCGCTTGATTTATCATAGGATAACAGGTTTTTTCTGAATTTTTTTGAAAATTTTGTTTTTAGGTCGGTCTGGCTGCGATTTCTCCTTTTTCACTTTTTTGCCAATTTCAGGGAGTCCTACTGAACCGATTTTGAATTTTTTGAGCTTGTTGGATTCCTTGTAGGTTTCTACGCCGTTTTCACTCCCTGTAAGGCAAAATTGGTTGGATTTTAGTGGTCGAAAACTGGATTGACGACTATTTTCAAGGCCTTCAAAATAGCCTTGCCACGCAGCGTGGGCGCACAGTTACAGAGGTGTATAGGTAAACATCAATGGATTATGAGTTCCCTGTTTGAGGTTCCTGGGTTTCCAAACTGTTCGAATACGATTTATCTTTTCCAAGAGAAAATTTTCAGTCGAAAATTGGGTTCCGAAGAAAAAAATCGATGGATTCTCACAGCACGCACTCCTGTTGTCGGAAATTCCGTTTTTTTTGCCCATAGTTCATCTCTCAAACTTGGATTTTGCCCTCGTGTTACTGATACAAAATTATAGTTGGTCAAAAATCAATAATTTTTTCGTAACCATGAAGTCAAAACTGATTCATTAGTAACTAACTGAACTGTTCAGAAAGTACAAAGCTTCTAGAATTCCACCGGATTGATCTCGCCTTGCAAACTACCATGGAGGGAAGGAAAGTTGTGATGCGTGCACACTTGGCATTTTTCCTCCCAATTAGGTTTTTATCGACGCATCCGAAAATCTGAGGTCGTTAAATCTGACCCGGCCGCGATAAATTGAGAAAAAAGAAATTTCTCATCCTCAGAATGAAATAAGCGGCTCTTACTCGTCATTTTGTCGTGAATGGCTATCAAACTGAAATATGACGGTGCCCTACTTACGGCTTATTACGTATGAATCAAAGACCCGAACCCGCATGGTCCGATATTACCCCCATGGAACCGTATCAGCGAATAATCGCGAGTTTTATTGACGGTTGATTTATTCAGCTTGATATTAAACGCCGACCTCCTATCCCCCATCTTATTTTTTGCCCGTTCTTTCGCCTGGATATTTTTCGCCTGTTTTTCCGCCGATTTTATTTCTCCCTAAGGTTTACCGTAGAAAATGTAGGAGGGTACCTACCAACGCGGTTTCGAGTTAGCAAGAGCTCTTCTTGCTCAGGTGAGCCGTTCTTTTTCCAATTTACCAACGTTTTTCTTCCATAAGCGGTGGAAAATTGTTATTGGTCCTGTTACGTAAAATGATGCTACGCAATTGAGCGTATCAAATGGCAGCAAGAGGGGGAAAGTGGTGGTGGAATTTCACTAACAATTTTTTCATTATACGAGCGCGGAGTTCAACTAGAATTCATGTAACTAATGAGTAGATGAGCCCGCATCAAAAGCGAACATCTTCATTGCACTTCATTTTAGCTTGAATGAACATTTTTGAGTCTGTTGGCAATGGGTTCTACTTCAGTTTATTACAATGGAAGAATAACACATTTTTTACGTTATCCAACCCAATTTTCTTTGTGTTGTTAATACGAAGGCCCAAGAAGCAAGAACATTCAATCGCTTGTCTGTCAAAAACTGTTGGTTTTTTGCCCTCAAATTGAGGAGCAGGGAAAATTTTATTGTTCATTTGATACGCAATCTATATTAGTACATTTTTCTTTGCAAAATGCTGCACTTATTGAAAAAACATAAATAGGTGTCTAAAATTAAAGGCTAAAGTGGCATGTACTGATATGAAATTTTGGAGAACCATGTACTATACCTACCCATAACGACTCCCGACTAAGAATTCTTTTCTTCTTTCTTAAGGACCTCTTTTCAGATATATTTTCAATCGTTGGCCATTCAAGGACATTCTGGTTCGAGGGCTTGGCAGTAATTACGAAAGCGTTTACCAGAATGCGTGAGCAAGTTTTTTATAAGAGCTCGACTTTAATGAAAATTACTTAATTTCAGGTTTGGGGAACAAATTTATTTTTTTCTAAAATCAAATTTCCGAAAATAATTAGCCGAAGAATAGTCCAGTTTTCCAGGTTGACAACTCTTCAGAAGCCCCGGGACCGAGATAAGGTGTTATTAGACGGGGGGTTCCAATAAAAAGGTACCGGTTCTTATGTGATAGCAGGGGACAAATTATAGAGGCCGGTTATTACGGTCGATCCGACAAGATACGGGTGGACGTGTAACCTAATATAATTATCAAATTTTATATCACATTTTGTTTAAAAATAAATAATCAGCCGTCAGCCAGACATGCAGGGTCGCCGAGTAACTGACGGCAGCCTTCAAGCAGATACCTCCCGAACTGATGTACCGATTTTGACGTTTTTGGTCTCTAATTGTAGGTTTTCAATGGTGACGTATGGTTTTTTCAAAAAGTTGAAGATGGAACAACCATTGCTCAAAAAAAAGTCGATTTTATTATCTATTATGAAAGGATTCACTTAGGTAATTTCCAACAAGTTTTGTTGCAAAAAAAAACCTGCTAAAAATCGTGGTTTGCAATCGCTTTAAAAGATGTTTGCTCACTTTAATAGGTACTTTGTTGGGCCGAGAAAATTTGGTACATTTCTACATAAAATCCGCACCTCAGTCAAATTAGCCAGCCACAGCCAAAATTTTATCCCGAATGGACAAAAAACACATAGGTAATAATTAGTTTTTTCATCAAAATCCGCTACTTTGACTGGGAATTTAATAAGCTTGTGCTTTGGCATGCTCGTGTTAGTTTAATCCACCATAAACCCAAAAAAAAATTGTCATACAAAATTTGGATATATTACCGAGTTGTACTATTTTATTGATAAAAACAAAAATATCTGGTCCACCATAATTAATGACTGGGTGTTCCTTCGGCTCTTAGTTCGGGAGTATCAGAACTCAGAATGAGAGAGCAACAAGATTATCTCCGGCGACTTTCAATAAATGGAAAAGGATAGCGTTATTTAGTAGGCAGTTCGTTCGGATTAAATCTGATAATGTCATGTTAACTATTTATTATATCCTAGAACTAAGGCTACCGACCAATTAAGCGGCGAATATCTTCACTAATTAATCACCAGGGCTTTCTTATTGTTATTTAATTACCTTTTGAATAAACCCGGACCTTGTCTGAGATAATCGGCCCGTCGGGAGAACATAAAAGTCGAACATTTGAAATTAAATCGTTTACAGTCCGGTGCTTTTCGTGAGAATTACTGGTAATGATTTTCGGATCTATTCTTATTCGAATTTATGAGTTCTGTTTAAGATAATCCACATTTCAATGGACGTCGAATTTTCCACGCAAAGCTCCGCCGCCAGTTTGGAAGATTCGTTTATGGCTCAGGTTCCAGCGTCGCCGCAATTGCGGCTCAGGTTGAGAGATGTATGGAATACGACCTACGAAGTACCCATGTGTGGTCTACCCATCTTCCGAAATACGAGTTGCCGGGGAACGTGTTGGTAATCACTATCGTCACAATGAAAATCAATCGTACTCCAATTCAAAAGTCAAAGGAAAAGTAAACTCAAACTGAAGCTAAAACCCAAAATGAAACTCAAATTAAAAACTCAAACTGAAACTCAACCTCAAACTAAATCTCAAACTCAGTTTGAAAATGGGTCCTGATGCTCAAAATGAAAATGAAACTCGAACTAAAAGTCAAACTAAAACTCGAACTGATACTGATACACGAACTGAAACTCAAACTTAAACTGAAATTAGTCCACTAACTGAAGCACAGTCTGATACTCAAACACAAACTCAAACTGAGACTCAAAGAGAAAATAAAACTGAAAATTAAAAAGGTAATCAAACTGAATGATCAAACTGATACTAATTTTCAAAATGAAACTCAAACTGAAACTAATTTTCAAAATGAAACTCAAACTCAAACTAATACTGATACTCAAACTAAAACTGAAAATAAAACTCAACGCAGACTCAAACTGAAATTTTACGCTGAAACGATAACCCAAACTCAAACAGATACTCAAAGTCACACTGAAAATGATCCTCAAACTCAAACTGAAATTTGAATTTCACTTTTAATTTGTTCTATTTTCAGTTCAAGTTTTAGTATCACCATCAGTTTCAGTGTGAGTGGGTATCAGTATCTGTTCGAGTTTGATTTCCACTTTAGGTACCTTTCTTCCGTCTTTTGAGTTTGAGTATCAGTTTCGGATTCATTTCGAGTACCAGTTTGAGTTTGAGCATCAGTTTGAATCTTCGTTGGGGTTTCAGTTTTAGCACCTTTATCAGTTTCAGTATGAGTTAACCTGTCTTTCTACCTTTATGTTTGAATTTGAGTATTTATTTGAGTTTCAGTTTTAGTCTCAGTCTGAGGTTCAGTATCAGTTTGAGTTCAAGTATCAGTTTCAGTTTGAGCTCGTGTATCAGTATAAGTATGAGTTTCCATTTGAGTTTCAGACTGAGTTTGAGTTTCAATATCAGTTTGAGTTTGGGTATCAGTATTCAAGTATGAGTTCAAATTTGATGATCATCGTGCTGTTTTCAGTAAACATGCCTTATAGGAAAGTATTTCAAAATGGAATACGGCATCGAGAACGAGAACTGAATTTGAAATTTGTTCGAAAAATATGTATTTCGATTGCCTCAAGACCGGTGGGCAACATTGGAAGGTCGGAACGGCCAAATAATTTATCCCCTCATTAACGTTGTTCGTATGCCGGTCAGCGAGGAAAACGCCGAACTGTAAAACTGTCCACAAAGGCTTGTAAGCACGAAAGAATGAGGGAAATCCCGTTTCGGAAATCCCATGATTTACACAGGTACATATACATACTTTACAAACTCATAACGAGAGGGGCAACTAAAAATGTAATTTACGAATCGCGCTGATTGCGGTGAAATTAATGCGAATCGTAAATAAGCCGAGTTGACGTATCTCACGGGTTTTACGACTGGGCGAAGAGGCGCTTTGTTTTAACGTCGCATCTTCAAAGGGTAGCGCCCTCATTAATGGAAAGGAAACTCATCTCTTCGCGTGTGTTATCGCTTTCGGATAGCGATGATGATGGCCGATTATACGAACATTAATGCTATTAATTAAACCCGAAACCGTGGAGGAATAATGTATTTTCGTGGGTCCGACCTTTTTTACCAATGAGCCCGCCGCGGGAGTTATAACCGGAAACGAAGAATATCAGTAACCTATCGGCTCGGAGGTTGGGTGAAAACGGTTCACCGATACACCCTCATGTTAATGGGGGTAATTAACCTTTTCATCCCTACCTTACTGAAATATCAATCTCTTTGGGGCATTATTTCCAAAAATAGGTAATGTTCCAAAGTCGGTACCTAATCAAAGTCGGGAATTTTTTTACAACAACCCCGACTCACCCCCGATTTTGACGAAACTAGTCTTAAAAGTATTGGTTTGCTACAACTTGAGGCACAATAATTTGCCCAAAAGTGCATAATATGCACAACGCACAATAATGCATAATGTGGACGATATTATTGCCCGGGGAATCTGATCGGAAAAGGTGATGGGGTGAAAATCGGCATTAGGATGGTCCATTTTTATAAAGACACAAAAAAAACTCGATTTTGTAAGTAATTAAAGAATTTAGAATTTTTCGAGTAGGTATTTTCGTTGGCTTCTGGCTTAATTTGCTAAAGAATTAGGTCATTTTTCCGGCAATTTTAGAAAAATATGTTTTTTGAGCTCGAATTTCGTTATTCCGATTTTTTCTTTTTTTCACGTTTTTGTCAATCTGAACGGATTTTTTGAGCACGTTGTATTCTTTTCAAATTACAAATTTCCCATGCGCACCAGGGAAATTTCAAGGCATTGAAAACCGTTTCTTAATCGATGATTTCACTTGACGAAGGAAAATGCCTCTTCCGAATTCGCCTTCCCTTTTAAACGGCTAATTTCGTGAATTCTCCCTTCCAGCGGAGTTCCAGCAGTTCTTTCCCTTACATAAATTGAGCGGCTCTCGATCCATTTGAGACTCAATTTAACCATCAGCCCCACCCATTTTTCACCCCTCGCGCATTCCTTTGCCCCGGCGAAATGACAAGCCCTTTTCATAGCGTATCACAAAAGGGTCGAGCCGGTTTGCTTTTGCGAAGAGACGCTTTCTAAATTCAAATTAGGCACTTCGGAAATAAGTTGCGCTGGAGGGCATCCCCCATCCCATCCACCCCCGCAGTTTATCCGTTTTAAGGGAATGTTCCGCATTTTACGAAACGCCGGCTCGAGACAACGGAAACGTTGTACTTACTTGGAGAAGGAAGCGAAAGGTTTTATCGTGAAATATAATATATTATGGTACATTTGATCCGAAGTAGGTACACTTTCTTAGCATACCTACATGGCCGAATGTTGAAGGCGCGGAACGTTAACAGTAAGTACGGTTGATTGTAATGATACGATTCTTAACTTGCTTAATACTTAGCGATACTTAACTTGTCATCCTTGAAGAAATCATTTTGCTCATATTAGCTACAATTTTTGTTATACGAAATTTTCTATGAGCCCAAGAAAAAATTCTCTTTTTTGAAGTCTTTCATGAAGAAATCTGTCCTTTTGCTCTTTTTTTACAATTTACGTTTCATAAAATGTTTCTGTGAACCACAGGGAAAGTGTTTTTTATTTGAAAATTTATTGTCGAACTGTTATAATAACTATCATAACTGTTTATTGTGCGGTACGCTTCATGGTGGGAAAGGAGCGGGTGGTTCATCAGAAATAATACCTGAAGATGGCGAATCGGAATTTATTCATGTGGTAGTGCAAAGACGTGAAATTTTCAAAAACGCAAGAGAGAGATACAACCTTTATTTTTTTTTCAGTAAATTACTGTATTAGTGTTTACCCAACATTAAATGTTGAAAATTTTTCAAGTAACGATTGCATTTCAATATGGAAGTAAGACAGGGTAAAACTGAGAATTTGACAATATTCCTCTTTTTCAACGATTGTGGGGAGAATTTTCAATTGATTTCAAAAAACGGAAAAGCGGCAGTTTCGGGTTCCATGACGTCGGCCAAATAGCACATTGTCCCGGCATATCCTTCGTAAAGGCTGTGCGGAGCGTCGGGGATGTTGGACTTTTTGAAATCGTCCGTGTACAAAAAATTGGCGAATTCGTTGGCCCTGTAATGGTACTTGGGATTTTTCGTCGTCTTGTACAAGTACAGGAACACGTAGCCGTTGCCTGCTACGCCGTGGCAGATCCCTAAAACAAAATTTAAAAAAACTCACTTAAAATTACTCAAAATTAGCCATCAACCAATGTAACACGATGATGGCATGTCTTCGAGTAATAACAAAAACCGGGTATTTATTTCAAAATTTTTCCATTGAAAAATGTTTGCCCAAGCAAAACTTATCACTTATTCAACCAAAATCTCTTTTCAATTTTTTTTAAATTAATTGACAACAAAAAAGACTATATCTAAATCTTTAAGTCTTCAACTAGTGATTTTGGCAAGCAGAATAAATTTAGGTATTTTATTCAACGCGATAACTGAACAAACTTTCATTTTAAACGAGCTTCAAAATTTGCTGAGCTTCTTTTTCTGAATTGCCGATTGTAGCAGCAAAATTAGTCCTAACTAATAATTGTATTTTGTCCAAAATTGAACGTATTTAAAAATGGAAGTACTGAGTGCTATCTTGGACCTCTATTTCAATTCGATATTTCACAGTACTTACCTGGTCCTTTTTTGAGGAGGCCCTTCTCCCATATTAGATTTGCCGCTTTTTCAGCAGCTTCGAGATACTTCGGTTCGTGCCATCGATAGAAGGCTTTAAGTAGAACGTAGAATACTCCTAAAACGTGAAAAAACGTGAGAATCGTATGCTGAACAGACACGCAATAACCAAATTTTAAAACCTATACAGAGGAATGTATGGTGAATTTTCCTAACCTGGAGCTCCGTGGCACCAATGCACCAAATCTTCACGCACGACACTAGCGCTGCTTCCGATTTCGGCAAAATCGCATGGGAAATTCCCTCCCGGCGTTTGGATGCTGACCAGAAAATCGACGGATTTCTTTATCAGTTTTTCGGCCTCTTTGTTCTTCTCGAGGTAAGACTCGCAGCAAAGAAGCATCTGAAGTATCGAGCAGAGTCCGTGGGCAGCACCTAAGGTTTTCCAAAGATAATGACCATTATCATCATAACTATTTTTTGATTTACCTCGCTTATTTGAGGTTAGGTTAGTAAAGAATCTAGTCCCAAACGCACGGTAATTTTCAAAAATCGAGCAACTTCCGATTTTAGCCCAAATTACAATCTGTAACTTGATGCTAGAGAGCTGTGAATATCATAGATTGATAGAAATTTTCACGCCCTATCCAACGGTATCCTCATTTCAAAGATTACTAATATATTCAAGGAATTAAGACCATCTAACTGAAAGAACGTCCAAATCACGGAAACGAACTTTGAAGAAAAAGAGCGTTTTATTGGGCTCCCAGAAAAATTCATCAGACAAAATTTGTAATAAATGAGCTCAAAAATCGTCCTCTTCAAGGAAGACAACCTCAAATGTGAACACCCTGTGTACGGGTATGACTATTTATGGAATGAGGTGGGTTTTTCCAAGAAAAAACCTTCCAGAAGTCGTATGCAGTTGGGGAATTTTGTGCCTTTTTAGATCTAGTTTCATCCAATTTTTTCCCACCGATTACACCAAAAACCACTCACCAATATATTCGGTTTTATAGTAAGAATAGACCAAAGAACAATAATAGGTTTTAGCCGTCGAATATTGGCGCCCAGAATCAACCATAGTTCTGCACATTGCGTTGATAATATCTTCGGGGATGACGTCCCTCTTGAACTCGCGGTTAAGCCAGAGGGCGCCACATACGTAGCCTGCGCGGCCTACGAAGAGTTCGTCGCCACCAAACCGAGCGTAAGCTGCGGAGGCGCAATGGGCTCCGGCTTGGATGTAATCTTGAATACAGTCCTCCGCTAGTTGGTCTTCTCCTACAACAAATCGATGATGTCAGCTTCCCCACCTCAGGCATGACTCGAACCTTAGGCATGCGGAAAATAGTTTTCTCCGGGAATACCTCGAGCGTGGAACACGGCAGCTCCGACAGCGTAGATTCCTGTTTTCCCAAGCAGGAAGGCGCATTCGTCCGAGGGGTCGCGGGATTTGGTGCGATGAGCAATATCGAGGCCAACTTTCAGCGTATCGGCTGCCACTCGCAAGAACTCGTCTCTCTCTTTGGCAAACCTGTGACAATTTACGGTATTCACTGATGGATCTGCGCGAATCGTGGGAAATGGAGTCTGAGCTTTTCCCGAACAAAAGTTTGTGAATGGATCCTCAACTTCCAATTTAAAGAATTGTTTTTATGCGTCTCCAGTTTTAGAAAATTATATATGCACCTATCTACGTTACGCTTAGTAAGAACTATTTTTCTTCAAAAAATTTGTCATTTTGTAGATTTGTTCGAAAAAATCGATTCAGCACAGCCAATTTCGATAGTAAATCGATTTTTATTTTTATTTGCTTTTCAAAATTGATGGGGGAAAATCGAATCGATCCGCAAAATCAATCCAACCAACCAACACCATCCAACAAAATCAATCCATGGGTGTTCGTGGCACTGAATCATGTCCTACCTTTGTTTCTTACTCAGGTGGTACAGAGTGTAAGCGTTGCCGCATGTGCCAACATAGAGGCCACCGTCGATGCCGCTGTGCGTGCATTTTTGCTTTTCGAGGGAATGGAACACGTTGTCTTTGATGTCTTTCGTCAGCTTTTTATAGTCGACAGAGAATGACGTGTCGGGAGTGTAATCGACGACTTTATTCAAGAAATAACGCATCTTTGTAGACATTTTTGCTTTTACGCTGGAACAGAAAACGTTCACCTGTTGAAATAAAGCATACGTCGAATTGGACTGGAATTTTTTTTAATTTTTTTCCCCTTTGGAGATGCGAGCGAAGCGACAGAGTGCTTGATCCGAGGCAGCATCGGGATTAGTACATGTTTCGATTAGGTATCTCGATAATCGAACCTTGTGGCGCTATTATGCCCTAAGATAATTTCTTCCTTTTTAAGTTCATGTTCAATTGACTGACTCAATAATGATAAAATACAAGTACTATCCTATGTAACATGATCATGAGGTTCGAAAGGTAGGTTAGTGAGTTTTGTGAAGCGTCGACGAGACTCACGGTGGGTGCGAGGATAAACGATTGTAAATCAGCATGCTCAAAACACGATTACGACCGATCGTTTTTAAAACAGACAGCATCCTGCAGATTACTAGCAAAATGAGATCGTCGTTTATTTCTAATGATAAATCTATTCTCGTTCTCGAATCATGAAAGTAGGTACTACTAACCTGTACTTTGTGGGAAAGAGACTCCTCCCTTGTCCAATTTTCAAAAATACAAATTTACTAAAAATAATTCCCAAGTTTTCGGAGCCAAAGCCTGATTTTTACTGATTCTTTTAAATCAACATTTTAGTTCATCTTCGCCGGATACGATAACATTATACAAAACAACAAACTTTTCTAAACATTACTATCATAAGGTTGTGTCAAGATAAGGTTATGTCATGATGATGTTGTTGTTGCATCTCCTTTAGCCTTGATGCCATAAATTTAATATTATCGAAGCCCGAACATGGAAGAACTCTTCTAGAAGAGAGAGAGAACTACTTATTTCTTCCATGGCGCAAAGCAATTTTGAATATTTAGCGTATGGTGCTATTTGGAGCAAGGTTTCGTCGCTCCGACAGCTGACATTGCGACTCCACTATGCTGACTTTGGACTTTGGAGCAGTGGTTGCCACGAACGGAGATGGCTGAGTTGTTGTCAGTTCATGGCGCGGTTACAACTAGAAATTTGCACTCTGCACTCTTCACCATGGAAGACGGGTACATCCCTAGATAGCACTTCACTTCGGGTTCGGATAATCGCTCTGTACGTTGCATCCGCTGTGCATTGCGTTCTACATTATTAGCTTATATAAAATTCGTGTTGAATCGTTAGTAAGTATGAGTGTACTTCTTTCTAGCGGCTGAGAAAAGGTAAGATGACTATTCCATTATTTTCACAGTTTTTTTGAAATAGACGCAACTGGCAATTTCTTATCACAGCCGATATTGAAAACGTAGGCATTAATTTCATGAACAACGACTTATTCTGCTGATGAGGTGAGCCGATTTTCGGACGAAATTAGCTATTGAATTGGACTAGTAACTGCGAAAAACCCTCGGGGAAAATGGAGGGTAGTTACCCTAAATCACGATTCCGGGGGACACGACGGTACAAAGAAATGTATTTTCCCCGGGAAAATTTCCTGATACCTCCTACTGTACATACGGTAGACATGCACTGCAGGGAGAGGGGCAAATAAGCTGCACGCAGATACGTTAAAATGAACTTTATTTTCAATCAGCTAACAACGAATAACTGCAGAAGTTGTGAGGTAAACGTAAATTAATATTATTTTTAATCTACAATGACACTACACCCCTTTCCTCATCTTCAAGTATACTATCCATATCGGCATCGAGGTGCTTCCTGTAATTATATTTGTTCAATATTGGAGTTTCATCAAGAATGCGTTGGTAAGCGAAGCATACGCGGCGAATTTCCGGCATAGTCAACTGGAACGATCTCATGTCGTAAGGAATTTCAGCATCTTCCAAAAGCCGACGAACGTATGAGTCCCGAGTCGCTTTGGGGAAAAGATTTCTGGAATAGAAAGAAAAAGGGTTCAAATCATCATTTTTCGTCTACCTTGATTTGTTTGAACTAAAGGTACTTTATTTATGAATGGAAAGCAGGCATATGGAGAAAATTGTATGTATACTCACGCAAAGCACTTGATGCAATGTTTCTGCCTGAAACTGAACATGCATCTTGCAACCTTTTCGACCAATTCGAAAGGCAGCTCAATGAGAGGTGTTACGAGGGGTACGAAATGAACGACCCCAACGTCGACGTCTGGCTTCGGCACGAAGGCTTTACCTGAAATTAAAACACGATATTTCCTGATTTCTGAAGTTGTGTCGCGCACCTCTAATTTGCTTGCCGAACACACCATAACTTTTTGGAGAGCCCACATCACGATCTACCTTGAAGCGATGAAACTCCACAGCCCATTGACATTGTGGTCTGGGGTACTCAAAAATATTTACCGGGGATGTTAAATCTGTGCTCGATGTGGCACCAATTTTGAGCCATAACACTCAACCGGCACCTTTCCTTGGTGAGTATGGGAGCCACCATTCTCTCGGCAACCTCCTTCTGAAACGTCAACGTCATACGAACTCTTCCCATCTTCCAGGCCGAAGATCTGGAGATTCAAGGAAAATTTCATTTTTGAAAACTGATTTTTTAGTTGGAGGAGGGCTGAGGGTGAGAGTTGAGACACGACGTACTCTCGAAATCGTCTCAACTTTGTCTCAACTCTCACCCTCAGCCCTCCTCCAACATACGGAAAGCGGCACAATCACCATGATTTTTTAGAACTGCTATGTTTGCATAACAGGAGAGGGTTAGATAGGGAGTGAAAGATGAAGTGAGGGATGCAGTGAGGGAAAGGGTTCGTGAGGGAGGGATTGAGAAAGGGATGGATGGCGAGAGGTATGATGTGCGGGAGGTATGATGTGCAAGAGGGATGGAATAGGACAAGTGACAGTAAAATCCAAGCGAGGGACTCCACATACTCGCCAAACTTACTTTTCGGAAATGCATCTCAGCCATCGAATTATAAGCGGCGTGGCCACATTGAACGGCAAATTCCCAATCAGGTGAATATTGGGCGGCGAGTCAGTCCAAACTTTGGCCTCTTCTTGCGGAAAAAGCGACTCCATATTCACGGTCAAAATGTCGCCAACGACGATTTTCACTGGACATGGAGCTGCTTCAGCCAACATCTGGGCAAGAATATAAGAATGTAAAAAACGACCAAATGCCATATTTATGAAGCAGGTGGGTTGTCATATCAACGAGAACTGACTTCCAATGGAGGAAGAAACCTCCTGTCCTTTTCAACTAGTAAAATGGACTTTGGATTTCGATTGATAATGGATCTTGTTATGTTACCAGGGCCAGGACCCACCTGAAACATTTGAAAATAAATTAAATGCAACCTAGACATGGGCTGATAACTGCTGATGCGGATGGCTGATTACATACCTCACAAACGTGGCCTCCGCTGATGTCTCCGGCCACCTTGGCAATCTTATCGGTGATTCGCGATTCCATGATGAAATTTTGCGATAGCTGCTTCATCGCTCTTAAATTGTAAAGCCTGAAGGAAAGAATGCATATCAGCTAACGTTATGAATGTATTGCATGGAGCATAATTTTGGTTACTACAGTACAGAGCAAGGCTTGCCACTTCAAGCAGACAAATGCTTGTCCCATGTATTATTTGGGGTTTTTTAGATGCTACGTCCCTAGCAAATTCCAGATTGAAATTGTAGATCTCCTGAAAAGGACCTTACTGTTCAAAGCGCTCGGGCTTCAATAAATGACGCTATAGTCGTCACAGCTCTCTTGGCTAAACATTTTTTGGCAATCTTCACTCTGGAATTCTGGAAAAACTAGGACTTACCGTAGGATATCCTTGATGGTGGGGAGAGGGGGCAACCGCTGAACCATTTTGTGCCCGCTCATTGCACGTCTTTGATTTTCGGCTCGTCAAAATCGTCAAGGAACGACTCCTGTTTGACGGCGTAGAACGAGTAGCCGTAAATGGCAAGTACTGTTCCTCCCAAAGCAAAAGCAGTGACGAGATTGTTGCGACGTATCCTCTGCAGCTTCTGCACTCTTCTCAGGTTGTCTTGCTCCGCGAGTTTGATGAAGTCGAGGATGTTTTTGTTCAGAGACGCTTCTTTCGAAAAGTCAACTTTGGGCATGCGCTCATCTGCCATTGCACTGCAGGAATGAAAGTGATTCAACAGATTCGGGAATGCTGGGAATCAATGGTAGCTACATATCTACTGAAGATTGTAATTAGAAGTGGATGAGAAAGCTAAGGATTCTCTCTATCACAGCTGGTAGATTGGGTGCTGTGGGATTGGAGCATTAATGCCCTGACTAATTGCGGCCCTCTCCTTGAGGGCGGCAGGGTACGCCTGCGGCAACTTCGGTTTCCAGGCGAAAACCCGGTTTCCTGGGTTCCTGTTTCACTTTACATTCACAGACATGCGCGCTGACAAGCCGGTGGGGTTAACGCTCACTGATAATATCTCGCAACCTATTTTTACGTCGTCGGTATCACCAACTATTGATGATGACATTCCCTTTTTTTACAAGATCAACGACAGGTTATTCGTCTACCTACCTATATCAACAATAAGTATCAACGACTACCAAAGTATCCCTTTCTCTGGGAGCTTGCAACTCTCCACTTACCAAAAATCACCTTTCCGATTTAGGGGATCCTCTGGTCAAACGACAACTCGCCAACGCCAACCGTTTACCGGAGTATCCTTATCCTTAGCTGCAAAAATTGATGGTGGGGACGTTCTTTAGGAAGAACTGTAATTCACCAAGATGTAAATCTTTCTGGAGCATGAAATATTACAGATTGTTGCAACTTGAACTTGAAACGAGAAGTGAGAGAAAACTGATAAAAACTTGAGTCTGCTCTGATAAGAACTGATTGTTGTTGCTTGAAGAAATAAGTCGTCTTGACAACGGTAGACAACAAAGACTAGCTAATGATGGGTCAACAGCAGCAAAATGCTTGATTGATTTGACTTTCGATGATTCATCATTTCTTTTTATTGACACCTTAAAACGATTAAAATACACTTAACTGCAGAAACTCTAATGAACAATCCAAGCATGTTTTCGCTCAAATTCCTACTTACCTATTTTTTCCTTATCAAAACATTGATAAAAAATGGCTGATAAAGGAAGTTGATAAAAAATCTGTGACGCTTTGGTGATGAATGCTGTGCTGACTCTTGCTGAGCTTTGGGCTTGACACATTTTTTATTTTTTTGCTAGCCCAGCTCTATTTCGGTTATTGAGTTCCCCATTCAAAGCCCGGGGACATAATTGGCTAGATATTATATCGGACAAAGCAATCAAGATGAATTATCCACCAAACCCTAACCAACAGCAGCGTCCTGCATATGGGGTACGGAATCCTCAGGATCCGATCATGATGACACCTCAGGATGACCAAGATCAAAGGTATCGACAAACGCCTACTCTTCAGCAGTATCCAGGATATCAGGACTATCCTGGGATGGACCCTGCCATGCAGTACGGTGGACCCCAATACCCTAGGTATACTAACATTAAATGTTAGAAATTTTCTAACATGAATTTCGTTTTGTTGCAAATTAAACTTTGGACTGAATTTTAACCCGTGGCGACAAACCTCGGAATTTCCGCCTGTATCGCACCGTGAGTTCAATCCTACTATTCTTATTAAGCTCATGTTTGATCATTGGGTGGCTAGACGCTAGACACGAAGTTCTGGACAAGAATTCTTGATAAGATTTGTGAAGATGCGAGGAACGAATCTCCCTCGAAATCACGCCACGAGTCTCAGACTAGCTTGGTTTTATTCAAAGGCCTCTCAATTCCTGGGAAACGCAAGAACCTTAGTCTGTCCATTCTTATCGGGCTTGGGTGGCAGTTATCCTGCGGGTCAAGCCCAGGACGAACATGGGATGGAGCATAGAGGCTGTTAACTTCTTATAGAAATATTCACCTAATTATTCGATATTTTGCTGGATCTGGCAGGTATGGCTACCCAGGACCGTCTCCGGGTCAAATACCGATGAACCAATTCCCCTATATGCCCAACCCGGAGCAGCTCTTCAACAATCCGATGGTGGCCGACGTCGCCATGCACTACGGCAACAAACTCATGGACACTGGCAAAGAGATGGTCGACAAAGAACTCAACAAATACGTATCCGTTTCCCGCCTGAAGCATTACTTTGCCGTAGACACTGGCTACGTCGTCAAGAAACTTAAACTGGTGGTGTTCCCATTCACGCACGGCGATTGGGCGAGGAAATTCGACAGCGGAGGGCCTGCACAACCTCGAGATGACGTCAACAGTCCGGACCTGTACATCCCATTGATGGCCTACGTCACCTATCTGTTGGTAGCTGGGCTCGCACTCGGCACACAAGATAGGTTAGTACGGAATCTTTGTTGGATCATTTCCAGGTACATTGGATCCTAAAATTGTCCAAGAGGTAGAAAGAAGTTTTCGGAGCAGTATAATCCAGTCAAATCGCCTGGTATTACCTCAAAATGCTTCTAAAGAGGTACTCAAAATCTGGTGTTTTAAGGCCTATCATTGGTAAGCCTAACGATTCCATTCTCTCAAAAACTATGGGGTCAAAAAGTATTGTCAAAGTTGTAGTTTGTTTTGAATCTATATATCGGGACCAAAATCGTCAAAGTTGGTCCATAAAGTCTGGAAGATAGCAGCTCGAAGGCTGCAGGCCACAAAGCCATTTTAGCCTGAAACGGCGGTTTACGTTAATTTATCAACCTCATAATGACTCTGTTCCCAAGTTTCTCCCAAAAATGCCTTCTTACAGCTTCAGTTATCGGGTGAGAGACCAGCTCCTGGGACGGCAGTTACATTTCTCACCAACTTCCTCTCCGTCGATCTTGTTCCCAATTTCCTCCCCTTAATCATCAAAGGGCTCACACTACTTCACCTATTTTGGCGTTTCTAGGTTCAAACCGGACATCCTCGCTATCTGTGCGACGCAGGCTCTCGCTTGGATCATCATCGAGATCGGCCTGCAACTCGCGTCGATCTACATTTTCAACGTCCAAACCAATCTGAACTCATTTGAATTGCTCTCATTCGCCGGCTACAAATTCGTCGGGATCATATCCTGCATTTTGCTGAGCATAGTGTTCCAGCGCAAGGGCTACTACGCCTGTTTACTGTATTTCAGCATCGCCATTGTATTTTTCTTGATCAGAGCCCTGAAATATCAAGTAATGTGCACGTACGAACCGAACTCGGGCTACTCGGCTGGAGCTTCCTCTATTACATCGAGCAAAAGGAAAATGTACATATTGCTTTCGATCGCTATAACTCAGCCGTTTTTCATATGGTGGCTTTCTTACGATTTCAACAGCCCCCTCTCCAATTGATTGATGAGATGATGAGATGATATCACTCTGCAATAAACTCTGGATACGAAGTCGTCTCGAAAACACTTTTTTACTTATCACAATCGCCCAATAATCGATTAACTGATTTGAAATTAGTTACAATAAAATCGTCGATGTTTTCTTTTTCTATAATTTCTACAACAGATTTGAACATCAGAGAGCTTTTTGCACTTTGGTCTTTGGTGATTGGGCTGTTTGTAGACGGGCAGATGGCGCATTTGCCACGGTGAGCAGAATCGTAGGCCTGCAGTTGAATTTTTCTCGTACTCAATTCTGTGTCGGCCCTGGGAAAAAATCAGTCAACGATATTGATGAAATGATATGAATGAGAGACGACTTAATACGGAGACTAGCGAAGTCTTGAAAGCCATCGAATTGTACAGATCATCATTTTCATGTAGTTATTAACCTGAGGGCCCCATTAACGAATCCTAACCCGAAGCCTCGGCTAAATCCTCGAGCGAATCCTTCGTCGAACCCAGCCTGAAATGAACCTTGTCGCCCCTCTTCAAATCCTTCTCTGAATGCGTCCTGAAAAATATTACGGAAAATTTACGTGAACACAATTTTAACAAAGTGTATTTTTCAATACACAGTTCAAAGTGCTTGACTAGGTAGGTGCCTACTGCCAAACATTGTGAGGTAACCAGAACTTTGTAGTAGGTACCATTGGAGCATTCAATCGAGACGCTATTATATTTCGATTTTTTCTTTGAGCATTAAAAACACATTCGTGGAAATTGCCTGGGAGTCTACTCAGTCAAAAGCCTTTTTATATTGGGATTTCTTCAGCTTAAAATAAAGGGTAATGATCAAAATGACGACCTTATCTCTCTGGACCCCTGCGGCACGCTAAACCATCGGAAGGTTGAGGGCCGTTGACCTCAAGAGCCATCGCCTCAAAAATAGCTCCTGAAAAGGGCCGTAAGGCTCTCTTGCCTTCAAAACATTCAAAAACTCACAATTGAAAAATTGAAACTCAAGCGACAGGCATAGGCGAGTAAAACTCATTAACAGACGAACTGAAACACTCAATCAAACTATACTAATAACAACACTCGAAATCCTAATCAAACCCAAAGGCGAACTGATACTCATAATCAAACTTTTACCCAAACTGAAACTCATACCCACAATAATTAATGTCAAGCTCAAACTCATACTCATAATCGAACTCGAAGTCCAACTCGAAATGAAACAAAACGCCGGACTGAAACTCATAATCAAACTAAAACTGAAAGTCAAACTCATAATCAAACAGAAACTTAAACTGAAAGTCAAACTCAAACTGAAACTCATACTCAAATCCGAACAGAAACTCATAATCGAACTCTAACTCGACACGAAGCTCCAATCATAATCAAACAGAAATTCAAAGTTGAACTGAAAGTCAAACCCAAACTCATAATCCAACTGAAATTCATACTCATAATTGAACTCAAAGTCAAACTCGAAATGAAACTGAAACTAAAACTCAAACTCATAATCGAGGTGAAAGTCACAATCAAACTTAAACTGAAAGTCAACCCGAACTCGTTGTCAACCTCAAACTACAACTCATACTCAAACTCATAGTCATAATTGAAGTTAATCAAACTCGAAATGAAACTGAAACTCACAATCAAACTTGAACTGAAAGTCAAACCCAAACTCATAATCAACCACAAACTTAGAATCAACTACTGATCAATTTCAGTTAGAGTTTGAGTTTTAGTGTGATCATGAGTTTTAGTTCCAGTTTGAGATTTAGTTTGATTATGAGTTTGAGTTTCAGTTTGACAATAAATTTGAGTTTCAGTTTTAATACGATTTTGACTTGGAGTTCAATTATGAGTTTGATTTTCGATTTGAGTCTGAACGTGAGTTTCAGTTTGATTTGACTTTCAGTTCAAGTTCGATTATGAGTTTGGCTTTCAATTCAAGTTGGATTATGAGTTTGACTTTAAGTTCGATTATGAGTTTGTGTTTGATCATGAGTTTCAATTTGGGTTTGTGTTTTAACTTGAAGTTGAAATAAGATTTGACATTCAGTGATTAGGAGTATGAGTTTCACTCTGAGTTTGATCATGAATTTGGGGTTTGACTTTTAATTCAAGTTTGAGTTTCGGTTTGATTATGAGCTTGAGTGTCAGTTTGATTTCGAGATCAACTTTGAGTTTGATCATGGGTGTGAGTATGAGCTTCAATTCGAGTTTGACTTGGAGTTTAATTATGAGTAAGAGTTTGATTTTCAGTTTGAGTTTGAGCATGAGATTCAGTTTAAGTTTTATTGTAAGTTTAAGTTTCACCTCGAGTTTCAGTCTCATTTCGAGTTCCAGTTTTACTTTGAGGTTGATTATGAGTTTGACTTTGGCTTTCAATTCAAGTTCGATAATGAGTTTGACTATGACTTTGAGTTTCATTTCGAGTTTGACTTTGAGTTCGATAATGAGTTTGTGTTTGATTATGAGTTTCAATTTGGGTTTGAGTTTTAGCTTGAAGTTGACTTGATTTGACTTTCAGTTATAGTTTGATTATGAGTAGGTATGAGTTTCACTTCGAGTTTGATTAAAAATCTGGGTTTGACTTTTACTTAATTCAAGTTTGAGTTCCGGTTTGAGTGTCTGTTTCATTTCGAGATTACCTTTGAGTTTGATCATGGGTATGAGTATGAGTTTCATTTCTAGTTTGACTTCTAAGTTCGATTATGAGTTTGAGTTTCAGTTTGAGTTAGGGTATGAGTTCAGTTTGGGTTTGTATATGAGTAGGTAGGTACATATGAGTTTGATTATGAATAGGTATGACTTTGGGTTCGATTATGAGTTTTAGTTTCGGTTTGAGTTTGAGTATGATTTTGTGTGTGAGTATGAGTTTGTATAATAGGTATACATTATAAACTTATATTATGAGTTTTAGTAGGAGTCTATAAGTTTCAGCTTTAACGTTGTGACGGCAATTTTTTTCTTCGCTCGGAAATTAAAGTTCTCATCTGTCAGCCTTTTACAGGAACGTAAAATTCGACTTCGTCCACGGCCTACCGGGCAAATGCCCGCCGGTTGTACGAATGCCCAATGTAAAATCGCAATTAAAAATTTGGAATGTGCTGTCATCAGTCATACAACACCTGTTGAATAGGTTGAGCCGCTCTTCTCCAAGTTCTCCCTCCAACGTCGATATCTTCGTCTTCCTCCATTCGCTAAATTATAGTCCCTCAAAAATAATAAATTCCTAGTTATAAATAATGACGTTAGTGAATCAATTGACCGATTAATCGAATTTCCCTTTTTTTCGTTCGGTCTTTTTTAAAAACCCGGAATTCAGGCAAGGCAGGCAGTTAGGCATTTCGTGTGGTCTTGTCCACAGGTCTCATGACTTATCACGAAATTCTTGTTTTCGGCCCCTGTCCTGATACTTGTCTTCGAAGACACAGTCGTTGTGATAGGTCCATCGTTTCGATGACATTTCGACGGTCCATCGTTACATATAGGAAGACAGTTGATCGATTTTTCACGTACCTGCTAACTGCACACATCACCGTCCCTATTTGAATTGAGAGAAAATATCATTTTCTCACCGTATTCGATCCTAACCTATTTGATCCTTACCTTATCTTTCATTCAGCGGTTGGTACCTACTGTAAAATTCCATCGATAGTTCGAGTCCAGGCCACTAGGTTGTGCTGATTTTGCTCGACGTCAGAATGGCGTCCATCTGTGTTTACTCGCCAACTGTGGGCTTGTGGTAGGGGAGAGGAACGGCTCAGTGTTCTATGTGTCTGCCTGTCGTATTTCTGCGTGTTTCTCTCGGCTTCGGTGTGAATAATTCGGGTTTTTAGTGAATTCACGTGATTGTGGATATCGCGATTGATTGTGTGCCATTCCTACGGGATATCATCATCTTTGACCGACTGTTAACACATTTGTAAAGTGAGTACGCTCTAAAATTACAGTTGGATTGCCATTGTAAGGTTCCGCTAAGGTGAATCACCTTGGCCACTGGCACACACCTCGCCTTCCTTGGCAGCTTGGCACTTATCTAACTTTCTATGGGAGCTTTGCAACACACCTTAGCCCACAGTTGTCGAACAGTCGTACTAACCCAGTTATTAGATTCATGCCAGATGTTGGTCCTGAACTTGAACCGTTGACCAGATTGAGATCAATTCAATAAACTGCAGGATCACTAGGAAAGTGCGACTACCTTAGTTGGTAGACCAGGTACCCCAAAGATCAATTTCAAGCCACGACAGCTAATGAATTTAGTTTTCAATGCCATCTATAATTGATCGGCGGTGAATTCAATCCGAGCCCATGCCAATGAATATTCTGGCTATTACCTACGTCCAAACTCAAGAACTTCCCATACCTACATTCTTTTGGATCCAAGTCTGGCATTCAAATTTTAATGCTATGGATCTGCCAATCGCTGGCCACTCACATTAAGACCCTCTCATTCGGAAAAATATTGTTGGAAAAGGAATGGACTGTGCGACTGCGGCCAAATTTCCAAAATGATCATTGGCCGTGTTTCTCACATCAGTAGGCCAGTAGACAGTACCTAACACGAAACGAAATCTCAACCGATTTTGTGCTGCGACACACAATAAGCTCTTCCATACAAAGAATTCGTAATTACTTGAAAATATTACGATTGATAAGTGAGCCACTGAACTCAAAAATTCCTAAGAACTCGCCAATCTCTGCCCACTCACCAGCTATATTTGATAAAAAGGATCATCGATCGTGTTTCTGACATTATTACGCCAAATAGACAGTAACACAAAAACGAAATCACAACCGGCGTTGTGCTAAAGCTCAACGAAATCTCAACCGGTGCAGTAGGTTAAAAGTATTGGTCAGTACTTATAATTTACGAGCCGTTGATCTTTTGAAGGTGACGTTGACCTACGATCATCTGAAGATGGCCACGCTGGCGAAAGCGCTTCGATTAAGAAAATCTTTGAATGAACGTGAACCCTGGTGTGTCCCTTCATCCTTTGCCCTCAACCGTCCCAAATAATAAATTTACGATGAGTAAACTTCGCCCCGTACGTTCCAGTCACATGAGCTTTGCGGCTTGAACCTTGAAGCACTTGGCAGGCTGCCCTTGTGTCTGTCTTGTCTATGGAAGGTGATCGATGGTTGGCATCGGCACCCAAAACGTCATGTGGGTAATGGATCTACCGTAACTATAGTTAGTCATGTGCACGTGACGTCCTGGATGGACTGGGAAGCTCACCGGTTGGGCTGGCATGTGAGAATAATCAAGTAAATCTGCCGCCATTATTGAATGTCACAACGCCCTTCGGCGATCATCAATTATCTTTTCAGTTGGGTATTCAGGTTTAGTTTCATTTTTTTATTAAAGGTTTTTAATTTATTGTCTGATTCGTGCTGAGTTCAGCTTTTTCAACTTTCGGCTTCGAACCAAAGCTCTGATTCTGTACATACCAGCTGCCTTGCCATGTCGGTCTTACTTGAGATAAGCAAAGTTGTGATGTCTACACACCTCCTAATCAGCTTTTCACAACTGGAAATGTATTATTATCAGATCGTAGCAATCTGTAACTCAAACTCAAGAAAGAAGAGGTATGGAATTATAACTTCTGAAAATTATCGTCTTACATTCACCGGCTTGCCATTCACGATAGACGTGCTTCTGAAGAAATATTGAGCGAAGTAAAAGCTTTTCACCGTCAGGATTGTCGATTGTTTATGGCAGAGCGCATACTCAACGTGTGCTACTTTCTTCCCGAGACATCTTAAGTGCTGTGAAGCTAGGGTGCTCTGTTCGACAGCTACTTCTGATTTTGTATTCGCTACGTGTGAAGTTGTTATTGATGTGCTTAAACGCAGAGGATGGTAAATTTTACAACCTAACCCAATGGAACGAGAATGACGACGCCTCGTTACGACCTTACGACTGGTGTGCGCAGGACTGATGGAGCGAAACTGATATTAACGCCTCCCTAGATTTGATTTTATCAATTTATTGAATCTCTCTCGGCGTCTATCCTACGGAGGCGAAATGTCTCACACTATTGAGGAGCGAGGACGACCTTACCACACAGTTGGGATTGGGGTGTAGGAAATTTCTCAAGCTAGCTCCAGAGCTATGAGTGATCATGGTTAAGCTCTCCCCTTGATGTAACAAGACAAAATGTCCATAAGCACCTTCCAGGCTTTCCGTGGCCGAAGGGTTTAAGGCGTCTGCCTAGAAAGCAGGAGGTGCAGCTTCGAATCCTGCAGGCTTGGAATTTTTGCAGTTTCCCCACTAGATCTCATTCATGCTCAACAGCATTAGGAGGCTAATACCCGATCAAAGGGAGGAGTTTGCAAAATCCTTAAGGTGGTAACCCAAGGAACCACTCAAAGTTCTGATGAGCAGTCTGAGAAAGCTTTAGCTTTGCATGTTTGCATGTAGGCATGACATAGGGCTGGACTACTATTCATATCCATCCACGATTATATTATTCATTCAGGTTACGAAGCGTAGCAGTTCTTATGACTTGGGACTTTGCTGACTTTTGGGACCCGTTTCGGACGCGTTCGGGACTCGGTTCTTGAGTTAGAGATTTTACAACCCAAGGAACCGGTAGAAAATCCGGACGAGCGGAATTTGGAGGCTCCTGGTTCCTGATCCCACCTTAAATATAGGAGGCGTACGACTTCTATCCTCCGAATTAGGAAAAGATTCCGCTCCGAGGAGTGGTGGTCGAAATCCAAGAATTTCGTTCTGTGCAGTTACCGTATAGACATTAATACCTCGTTCCTGGGTGTTCGGGAACCTCTTGGCGACCGGTTCAAATCGTTCGGAATGTAAATCCACCCTTCGAGGATATTATTTGCTCGTGATATTGTAAGGAACCTTCCATCTTCATTTGTTCTGTTTCGTTGAACGTGAAATTTCTCGCGTCAACGATTTCTGCACTCCCTTTTCCCTCGATTCACGTGCTCCATATTGACTTCCTTACACATGAATTCCCTGCGCACATGACGTCATCCGAAACTTACACCGCACGTGTTACTGATGAAGGACGTGCCCGTTGAACCGTCTGGAAATGGGGGAGTCTTGGACTGGAGGCCTGAGCCACCAAGAACCTCAATCTGAGTTAACGTTTCCCAGTGTATTTAAAGGAGGGCAATTTATGTATATTTTTACCTATTTTTTTTTCGATTTTCCCAAGTGTTGGTTAGGGAATCTTGACAGCTAAGCAACTGTGAGTCCGAGATATTCGATTTTTTTTAAATTTCCAAATTCTTCCGGTTCATTTTTATTTTTGTTCAGCTTCTAGGTACCTATGTGCTACCGAAATTTCGCCAAAATGGTAAAAATAACTCTTTGAATAATGCTTTAGGTATCACTCGAAAACTGTTCATCAAAATTCTTCGATTTTTCATTGTGAAAAACATTTGCCATCATCTTGTCGAAAAATTGTCGAATATTTATCGAGTATTTATCTGAACTGCAAATAAATTCAGCTCTTTCAGATCAAGATACTGTTATGTTATAGTTTCGATAGTTCGTGTTACTATGGCTCCTAGCCTGAGGGTGCATTGTTTTCTGTCCCCTCGACTTGGACTCATTCGGTCGGACCCTTTTTTGTCGCTTTTTGCTCTCAGAATTATTGTGACGTGAGGGACTTTTATTCCTGCTGTTGCCTAAACCAATTCAAACCAGAGCACGGACTAACTCGCTGGCGAATCCGAGTGGAATTATAGAAAGAACAGGCACGAGAGACCCCTCAATCAGTCGCTCCAGCAACCACTCACGTTCCTGTTACATGAAAATTGTCCGTCCAATGTGACACACGATGTGACGTGAAACGAGACGCCAACTATGTCATGACCCCCAATTTGTCTCCTAGTCAAATCTCGCTAAATATGTCGCGTAAACACGTGCATGGAGTTAAATAATTTTGAAAAAGTTCCTTGGGTTATCTATCTTTCTCGAAGATCGTATCCGAGCCAAAATCTAACATGTCTAATGAATTGAAAAAATGTTTATCTTGATAAACTGAACAACATCCATATAAAAACAGCGCTGCTATTGAAGTGTGACCTAATTTTAGTACAGCCTTTAGAAAAATATAGATCTAGAGGAATCAAGTTATTATCAATTCAAGTGCCCTTTTAATTCTGGTTTCCTCATCTGCCTGTTTGTTTTGGGCTTAACTCAGCTCAATTTCCTCTCTAGAATCAGGTTGATCTCTTCACGTCTCGACTTAGATTGGTGAATTACTACTCCTTAATACCTTCACCGTCTGTTCTCCAAATTGCTCTAGCCGTAGATGATTTTAAGATTGTGAACCGAGGCTGGGCCACGTTTTCGGCCAATCTGTAGTCGACCATCTGCAAGACGATAATGGGGACATGCGAAAACCAGGCCATGGAGAGCATCGTTTTGCTTGTGGTTTGATACAATAACGTGTATTGCACCGACCTTCACTCCCGCTTTCCAACTAAGCGATAAAAACTGATAATTCTCTTGATGGATCATTACAATTCCGTTTCATCTCCTTATTCGAAGAAAAAATGGAAGTATTACTTAGCCAGTGGTGCTTAAATAATTCACAATACATGTACAATATATTTTGTCCCCCAATTTCGTTATACTTCGACTACTTTGGAGGCTGTTTGTTCAAAAATGTCAAGAAACCCTCTATGCAACTTTGAAAACTTCCCTTAAATCAAAATACGTCATGTTATCGGAGTTTAAAACGTATCCCCATTCTGCAAGGTAAAACAAAGATTTTAAGACCAAGATCGCTCGTATCGGTTCATTTTTGGGGGCCAGGAAAACGTAATATAGAAAACACTAAAAATTCTCATATATCGGGAGTACTGTGAGTTCGGCACTGGCGCTACATATTGCCGAAATCAGTTTCTTATAGCTTTGCAATAAAAGCAAGTAAAAAGGTAAGCACTGGACCTATCCATGTCATCAAATTTGCCAACTCGACTCGCTTTTGAGAATCTAGGTTTACTCAGGCGAGGTCTATATGGAGAACTGCTTCACAGGCCCCTTTCTTCCCCTGAGGCTTCCAGTTCCGTTTATTCGATCTCAAGCCTTTCTGCTGACCTAAGCCGAGCCAATCTGACTGCATAACCTCAAATCCAGATCGTTTCTTCAGTCGAGTCCTGAAGCCTCGTGAGGCCGTTTCGTTTCCTTCTTCCTGAGTGATTGGTGAATCCTGTCAATTTAATTTTCGATCATCAGTGCCTAGGGATGCGAAAAATCAACAAATGATACATACATCATCCGTTAAGGCATGTATATTTTAATGAAATCGGGTACACTTCTGCTACTATAAAGACGAGTTCGCCCCCCTCCTATTTTCATAATTTCACCATCATGCCGCAGTTCAACGCTCTGTACCATTCGATCAGCCAATATCTACTCTCCAGCTTCATGTTTTTATTGATTATTGAATGTAGCATGGTGGATTTTCAAAATTGAATACCGATTTTCAGGAGTCGGAGCTGTGGGGCTGCTAGCCCCCATAAAGGAGGCCCTTTTTCGTTAAGGTAAGCTGAACTCGCATCTCTGATTGCCCTCGTTTGTAACTTGAAAAAAAATTAATTTAAGTATGCTCATTTTTCGTTTCAAATAAGCCAATTCAATAGTGTAATGTATCCTACGTTGATGGATTTCTGTCATCGTGCATTACGTTAATACGTTATTACGTTAATAATTCATTTTGACAAGCGGCCATTCAAGGACGATTCTTCTATCCTGTTTTTGGTGAAATCAAGGACGATTGCATTAACCAGTGCTTAACCATGGGTTTATAAATGCACTCTCCGTTGTTCTTCAATTTTTTGAAATAAAATTTTTTTTTTGGGAGTTTTTAAAATAAAATTTATTTAACATTTAATGTTACCTGCTCTTCCAAGTATTACGAAAGCCTGGTGTGCATTTAATCAGGGTTCCGTGTAGACAGGACCTTTGTCCCAATAGATCTAACTGTGGTGAAGATGTTAGCCGGTCGACAAGAAGGAAATGAATCCTGACTTGTTTCGTCGCTGGATAAGGATACATTCTGATAAGAACTTTGCATGTTGGGTTGTTTCGGGTGATCGTTCTTTTCGGAGTTTCGTGTCTAGGAACGCGACGTGTTGACTAGTGTCCTCATGTGATGTGTCTTCTTTATTACGATAGTTTGTCATTCGTGAGAGCTTTTTCCACACGGAATCAGCTTTCTGCCTTAATGCTTAGTTTGCCTGCAATATTTACAAGATATGTTCGATCAGGCAGTCCTGGACAGTTCCGGACTAACGACGCCAGGCAACTTCACCCAATCAAATATGGCTTGAATTTTTTTGACGCGAATTATTCGTCTGTGCGCCTTTGCAAAAATATCCGTGTCTCCCTCAAATTTCGATCTTATTTCGTATTTATTTTGTCTGAAATATTCGTCTAGGAAGACCTAATAATCTAGTTTAACCGGAATTTTTGTTATTCTTAGCGCTCCAAGTTATGGGTAGGTATTTTTAGCATTTTCTATTTAATTTTTTGCTGGCCTCGAAATTAAAGCAATTCGACCCTTTGGTCCTAAAATGCTGGCCTTGGCTTGCGGAATATGTACCTTAGAAGAATTGAAGATTTGGGTAGTTTATTTTTCAAAATTTTCGATCTTAGTAGCTTCATTGATAAATTTGGTCCGGAAGTTCACGTAACAAAATCTGGAAGTATAATGAGTCATCTACGCACCGCATATCGTCAAATGATTTCTTTGGATTCGGTCTGTGTTCAAAACTCCCCCCCAAAGTCCGCATTCCTATAGTCCAAATGAAGTCCTTTCATGCTTCGAGCTTACTGCTTGTGCGCAGTGCGCCCCCTCGCCTATCCTCCTAGTCGCTGACTCTTCCTGTCAGCCCCGGCCGCCGCCTCTTCCTTCTCCTTCCCGGCCGAACTCTTCAGTCTTTCGCTAACTGTCCCCCGCGCCGGTTAGCTACGCTGCTGCTGCAATAGAGCATACAATCAAACAAAACACGACTCCGAACATCGATCGAACGAAAACAACGACAATTGTTTACCTTGTGCCAAATCTTCCTTAGTTTTAGGTATCTTTCGCGTATCGTTTCGTTTATTTATTTCCGCCAAATTTTCCCTTCGCTCTGCCGGTTTTTCGTTTGTATCGTCGTCGACTGTGTATTTGTGTTGTTCTGTGCCATCGAACAATGTGCCATAAGGATTACTACATTTTCGACGATGTGTGTCGTTACGCCTGATAAAATGGTAGGCTTCTTGATTTTATTATACTATAGATTATAACTCGTAAATTCAAATTGCGTCTCTATCAAAGGCACTCATCTTCGTAAGATTTCTAATAAGTAATTTTCATTTGTAATCCGAAGTTTACAAATGCGCGGGCATCTTTGGGCATTTCTCCAGAATTCATCAAGAGGTCTTCTGCACCCTGACGGTTGGATAGCGTTTTCGAATAGGGGAAGTCCAGGCAAATTTTTTCTAAACGTCCGAATGCAACATTTCAAAAACTTGAATTTTTCAATATTTGTTGGTAACCTAAAATTGATTTTCACTTCCATATTTACAGAGTAAATGAATGTGTTGCAATCGTAGGCACATTTTTACGTAGAAAGTTTTGCTCAAAATCGCTTTTTACCATCCGCCCGTTTGACATGCACCTCTTCGATCGACAAAATCGGAGGAAATGTTCTACAAGTTATTTCCGACGAATCTTCCTCTCAGACATTTTTTCTTAGCCCGCCAAAACCCCTGTTTTTGGCATGTTTTTGTTGACAACGTTAACTCGCTAAGATGGCTAAAATGCCTTGAAGTTTAGAGTAAAGTCAAATTGAGGGAAGCTTGTAAATTTTACTATAAATAAGAAAAATGTTGCTGTATGTTAGAAAATATTTTACTAAACATTTTGCTATGTATAAGAAATTATCAGCCATTTCTCTTCAGAGCAATTTGGAAAAATTATGTTACCGAGAAAACAGGTAAAACTTCACATTTTTCAATCGTACCAAAATGTTTTGTACTTAATTGATCAGAACTCCAAAATCTTCGGAACAAAACTTGACCAAAAACTCCGCTTTATAGCGATGTAGCCATTTTCTTGTTTACTCCACTCCTTGGTTAAGAAAAACACGTTTCAATGCCGAAAAACGTGTTTTTTTTGTCTCTTTAAAAATTTACTTTTTCTGTACGACCTGTATACGCCATATATCTGTGGTACTGTGGCTGCTATGTGGTATCTGCGGACCTCTGGTTTAAATTTGACCCAGGATAAAATGAATTCTCTAAATTTTCGTTAAGGCTTTACTCTACTCAATCATCTGAGTCTGACGACTTGGCCTGGGATCTTTTCACTATCACATTTTTATAATTAATGTGTGCCGGAGATTGCGATTTTTCTCCGGCAAATGTCTAATTGGGTGAATCGTTTCGTCCATTTGCAACAGAAAGGAAGTCCATCTGCCTTGTAATTATCGTGTCAAACAGCGAGAAAACCTGAGATGCGAATGTGAATATTAAAAAGTGCGTCGAGAAAAATGCCAGAAAGAAGAAAGCCGTGATGCTTCACTTGAGTGATTATGTGGCCCTAATGTTCAATGATCAATCACGCAGTGTAGAAAGTCAACAGTGTCGATTCTTGAATTCTGCCCTTCTTGAGTCGGCATTGGTCTTCACAGATTCAGGAGGATAGTATCCTCAAATCCGTGCTTTGATTTGTTGGACCATTTAGGTCCAGTTATGCCCCTTGTTCTGATGATGGTAGATATTTTTTGATGGAGATTTTCTAAAATTGGTGTTTGTGCTTTACGTAGTATAAGTTGAGGGGTGAAGTAATACAGTAAACCGCCGTTCCATGCGTTGGCTTTTCGCCCTATAACCGAAGTTGTCCCGGGAATGCCCTGCCGCCCTCAAAAAGAGGGTCGGAAGTATTCAGGACATGTCGCTCTTGTCTCTGACTCTGGGGAGCTCCGATACGCGCAAGTGTCTCGTTCGTCATCACTAGGGATCGGATTTTTATGTATTTAAAATTGCCAAATATGTAACATATATATGTATTCATTTTCGTGAAATATGTAAAAAATATGTAAAAAGGTCAAAATATTTTCAAAAAAATGTTTCAACGCAAAATGAACATTAAATCAAGACTTTGGTGCATTGTTTCCAAAAATAATGTAAGATTTGAAATTAAAAAAATAAAATTTAGCACAAATTTATTCTAGTTGTGCGTCTAGGGTGAGAGAATCACGTTAAAGTACTCAAAAACGTTCGAATGACAAAACGTCATAATTTCAAAAACAGTTTTTTTTTGTTTTCTACCCCTTACAAATTTTTGACCGGATTCCCAGACAATTGGATCAAGTTGGAGCAAACCACAACTTTTAGGACCAACCGCTGATCCGATTTTGATGAAACTATAAATGTGACCTGGAATTTGTGGTTTGCTCCAACTTGATGCATATTGTCCGGCGAATCCGATTGGAAAAGGTTAAGGGTCCATATTTGAAAAACCACAAAAAATCAATTTTGAAGGTGATGTCGTGAGTTTAGAATTTTTTGGGTACTTTCCCCGGGTTTCTCGCTTGATTTACCATAGGATAGGGGTTTTTGGAAGAGGCATGATTTCCTCAAAATTGTGAAAAACTACCAAAAATTTAAAAATATGCGTTTTATTGGATGAAATATTTGTAAAATATGGATTTATAGTAGAATATGTCAAAATATGTGAAATAAAAGTGGGCTTAAACAGCTCAGAAAATGCCAATATGGACACATCTACTTGAAAAACATCGGTACAGTGTCTAGAAAAAATATGTAAAAAAATACGGATCCGATCCCTAGTCATCACTGACAACTTCATGAACTCGACTTCAATTTTTTCCTAACAAAGTTTCAACCCTTTTGGGAAATGGTTCCTCCGACAGTCGAAAAATGGTTTCTTCCATTGAATTTCGGTAATTCCTTGCTAAAAAATTAGCGGTTCATCACCAATACATTTTACTGCTGATTGGCTGCCTTCCTTTGATGAGATAATGATTTTTTGAAACATCCTTGATAATTCGCTCATGCAGAGGTGCTGCCTGACTGACTCTGTTCTTCCTTTGTTTGAATGTTCGATGAGGGTGAAGTAGCTAAATACGAACCTCCAGGGAGGAAGGCACTTATTAGGTGCCCAATTATTATCGAAGGTGTGTCATTCTACGATTGTTACTCCCCCTTGAAACAATATAAAAACACGCACGGCCCACAGTGCAGATATCCTCATCCATTGGCGTGACATGATATGACATGGATTCAACCGACTGGAAAAAGTGTCGGCTTGTGTCATATGACATAGCCAAGGTTGGATTACAAGAAGCTACGTTTTGTGCCAATCTCCTCAACTATAGTGTTGAGGTGATCGTTAAAACGAATGAGTGTTGACCCAGATATTTCATCCCTTCCTAAAAAGGCAACAATCCTTTACATCCGTTCTTAATTTTTGGAATCGATTATCTGGTGGTGTCAAGAAAATTGGAAGATTTGCTTGGGAAAATCTCGAGTTGTGAGATGTTTTGGTAAAAAAATTGTTTGTCTGAATTATTGAAATTCAATTACTGAAACCTAATGAAATTTTTATGCGGTTTACACCTGCCTATTTATTTTTATTTATTCATTTTTTTATTTTTTGAAATCTCGTTGATATTTCTGTTGTTTATTTCGACTCGCAGTGATTCTGGGATGACTGTGAAAAATAAAAAATGCCTCCGGTCTTATCACTTAAAACTTGTTACGCTATCGTCAGTTTAAATTCCCCTGCCAAAAATCGTGTTCAAATTTATGCAGCCGAGCAGCTGTTTCGCCTTAAAATAATTTTCCTTGAATTTTCATGCGGTATATTATGTGTCCTATTATTCGTCTGTCGTTGTTTATATAATTACGCGCCTTCTTGAACGCTTCTGCAGTGCTGAAAAATTATCATTTTTCGACGATTCTTTTCTTCACCGCATTTCCTGCATTATTCAACAGGCCGACTGTTTCAAGCCGTGATCTGTAATGGTATTTGTACTTGTCCGTATTGAAATGCTAGACTGGTTTGCAGTGTGCTCAATGGGCAGCGTTCAAATTATTGTGCTTCTTTTTGGGCTTTGGAATATTTGAATATTTTTGTAAGAGCGAAACAATCTTGGCCGATTGTGAAGATGTTGAGTAGAGGTGTTACACCTGCTCATGGAATTATCCAAATCGTAAATGCTCGATGATATTACGGGTTGACGACAGTGATTTGTATTTTGGCAAAATTGGGTGAGTTTGTCAGCCTAGAACTCTATTATCGATTCTGAATCAATTTATCCTCGCCGTCTATGTACGCTTTGTGAAATTGAATGTTGACTAATAACTACTATTCGGGCGAACAAAGAAAATACACGTGACGTGCGTTCCATGCCCTCATCACAAAAACACAGACAGTGAAACGATTGTTAGTCTCAATATGTCATCTTGATTGGGTAAGGTGGAGTAGCCCGGCCGTGCATTCCGTGTTCTCGTTATTTTTCTGTCCGACATTGCATCATAAATCCTATGGGCCAATATTCAAAACGGAAAACGAGAATAGTGAACCTCATTATCACATACCTGGCCTGTCGTAACCTTGGGATATCCGTCTTCGTTGTGATTGAAATTAATGAAAGTTTCTTTGTGTTGTATTCGCTATTGGAAAAAATCAGTGGGGCAACAACTTGACGTTTCGTCCATATTACTGACTTGAGGATTCAGGACCCATTAGTCTCAAAATTAATTTTTCGAATAGCAACACGGTTATTGTAGTTCGGAGTCGTAGTGGCTAAGGCGTGTGACTTCGTGTTGTGTTTGGCTAAGCCCGACGGGCTTGTCCATTGAGCTCTGAACCTATCTTAACCAAATAGGTTCAACGCGTGGGATCCTGTCCCTCCCCACTCATGTCAGACGAGGGCGACATGTCCTGACAAGTTCCGACCCTCTCCTTGAGGGCGGCAGGGCACGTCCGGGACAACTTAGGTTATCGTGCGATAAGGAAACGCCTGGAACGGCGATTTACTTCCTCAACTTTTACTTCAAACTCTTTCAACTTAACTCTATAGTTTTGGATTTACCGAGCCCGAAGTTACTGTTCAAATATCGATCTTAATACTAGGTATTTTGCAAGGTCATTGTTAGCGCTCGCTTTATCTGATAGCGGTTCCAGCTGATGCCTATACTCATGGGTAACGTTTCAGAGGTCACCACCTCATCCTACACCTCGGATAGTTCCATATCATGGCTCCTAAATTGAATTTGCGGTCGAAAATCGAGCTAAGTGTTAGTCGGTATACTATTCGTATACGATGCCGTCAGCGAAGTACCGTTCAACTTCGACTTTTCAAGAACTTGCTCATGTTTGTTGAATGAAGATCATTGTCGTTTTTAGACGCATCGGACCGAATTTTCCAATTCAGCGCCAATCCTCTGCCTCTAGTTCGATTGTAGCAATAACACGAATCCAAGAACTGCTAATGCATTCGAAGCATCAGAAAAGTTAATTTCCTGAGAATACCTGTGCATTAGTTGCGTTTTCAAAAATTGTTCTGAAAGCTGTCAAATATCGTCAAAACTTCTAAATTGATTTAGCAATGTATGGCGATTTTTGCGATTTTCAATTCGATGAAGATTAATAATAGTCGAGTAAAAAGCGTGCTCAAAAGGGGTGATTTGGAGAAAAAAACTTAAATATGTTCCTCAACGGTTTTACATGTTTTTTGGGGTGCTGAATTCGAATCTTTGGTTTGCCACCTCAAAATCGCGCGGCGTCACAGCAAAAATCGCAGAAATTAAGAGGACTCCTTGTTTTGAGCAGACGAAATCAATAGTCGGCAGAATCAGTGAAAGCTAGATAACGGGAAAACTGGGATTTATCCCAAGCCGGAAATGCACGAGTTCCATCGACATAAATGACCTTTTCAGCTGATACTTCGTCACTGTTACTTTACTTATCGCTAGTTATCACGATTCGGGGCATATGGCACCCCTAGACTGTGGCCTCTTGTTTTCATGACCTGTTACGTTAATATGTCAACTACAAATTTCTAAATCGTGAGCTGGAATCACGATTGATGAATCACTCCTCGCCTCCGAACTTCCGATGGTTGGTGTTGGTACCTAATTTAACATCGCTGTACTCCTGAAAATGTTCTTTGTCATCGATGACTTGCACATGGGAGAAAGGCTCGGGATATAATTTTTTTGGTTTTTATGGTATGCTATGTAGGTTGTAGGATGCATTCTAATTAACTCGAACAGACTATTTCTTATATCTGGGGCTCTGGAATCAGCTCTTGAAGCCACGATCATGCAAAAAGCTGATGGTAAAAATTCAGTTTTTTAAAATAAATAAATAAAATCAATAATAAATAAATGTAAATGTGCTTCAATATTCGCCAATTCGTTCCTGTTGTTGTAAAGTCAACTTACCTCAGAGAATAACGCAAATATCCTCGGGGGTTTTTTCAACTCAACTATTTGGCGTTTCTGCCATGCTTATCTGGTGTTTCTTTTGGTGTAAGGACTCTGTGTTCGGGAGGGGATTTGCTTTTCGCTTTTACCCTTAGGCTTTCTTCATGTTTGAACCTTGAAATCCTCAGTATCATGACGAGGTCAATATACCTAAATCCTGGATATAATGACATTTTCTTTTATTCTGCTTTCAGGTGAGCTCCTAGCTGATTATGCGTGTCTAAATATACTGAAACGCCGCAAGTGAGTGCCTTATGGTTTTTCTCACTTTCCTTCCCCCGAATACCCATGATTCCCACCTCTGCCTCTCTATTTCTAATTTGCCTCAGAAATCATTGATTTTTTTACTCTTCAAATTTTACAAACGTCTTCCTTTAATCAGGTAATAGGCATGCTGTTTAGCATAAATGAGGTCAAGTGGGAAATGGCAAAAATGTCCTTTCCGGCAGGATTCGAACCTGCTCTCTAGGCAGACTTCTCCGTGGCACATGGGTTGAAGGTGTCTACATGTAGGGGATGAGGTGCAGGTTCGAACTCTGCCGGAGAGGCAATTTCTGCCATTTTCCAATCGATCTCATTCATATTCAACGTCTACCTGCTCCTCTTAGCTTATTAGGCCAAATATACTCATGCTCTCCCATCCTCTACATATTTTCCTCATCCTCGTCAAATATTTAGTCCTACCTTTGAGCAAATGGCTGGAAATATTTGCCAGGAGGCTGTACCAGTTGTTATGAATAAGAAACGTCTTTCGGGCGGCACGTACGGACTGGATGGCGGCTCTCAAGAGATGGCCGACCCAGACCACAAATCTTGCGAAACACTTGGGTACCTCCATAACACCGAAACTCCCTCGAGTTCCACCTCGGTCGTCAATGATGCATAGAATGTGACCATCGCGCATTTGCGGCTTCCTTGCCTCGAATTCTGTGCCGGGGTCTTTCCTCGCGGCTTAGGTGGCTTTTTCGCTTGCAGTCGCGAAATCTCCGGAGGTTCTCTCGTTAAGTTGGTTTTTATTCTTCTCCGATTGCATTTCCTGCATTTCATAGTTTTCAAGCTGCAGTGGGTGCACTTGAAGAAGCAATCATCAAAGCCTCAGGGAAATGAAAAAATTAAATTTTTCGAATTTTGCTTTACGTCAAGATTTATGACCTCAACCGGGCCTGACATTAGGAAGGCGCTTTTCTGGGAAGATTCATGTGCCTGCATGGGTCACAAATATTCCAGGGCTGGAATCGTCCAGCCCTGTGCTGAGGACCGATAACGGATAGCCCCTTAAGGCCGTATCACACGTCAGACTGTTCCCCTCCCCATCCCACGGACAGGCGCACAGACCCTATTCCCTGATTGGCTGATCCTATGAATACGTTCACCTTTGCGCTCCTGCATCAATGTTAAAATTTAATGTTAAGATCTCCGAAGAATCGGTCTGTACGATCTACGTATTCTGCAATTTGATATCTACGTATTTCTGAATTTCTTTGTGTCCTGAAAAAAATAAATCGAAAAACTGAAAGCGCTAATATATCAAAAGTACTGTGAGTTATACGAATTCCGGTTAAACAGGTCTTGCCGAGACAAACATCCCAGTTCAAGAAATTCGAAAAAAGGTTAAGAATTGAGGGAGCTATGGCCACATATGGACAGACAGATACACAGACACTTTTTGGAAGTGATTAAAAGTGTATAGGTGACATTTTTTTCTGAAGCTCCGATTTGATCTTCAATTTTAGGACGATTACAATAGGGACTTTCATTTACTTCGTAACTACGGAAGTAAAAATCGTTCCTGTACCCACCAGGATACTTTACTTGATACTGGCTCTGAAATGGCCCATACCTCCTATTCTTCAATCAACTACGCATTACCGGTATGCCCCATTTTCGGCTCAAGTGAAAACTTCCGGTCAAGGTTGACAGGGGAACAAGGATATTTTTGTTGTCTTGAAAAAAGCCCCCTGGGCGCTTCTTCGTGCGTTGAGACGATGTCGTGCTGCCAAGGGTATTACAGAGGTTGTTGTATCCTTCCTATGTATGTGGGGTACTCAGGTTTAGACTAGCCAACCTATAACAACCAATCCGACTCCTGTTATTATAACTTTCGTAATTACACTCCACCTTTGAAGCATCCGCTTTCACGTAGAACGATGACCAAGGAAAACATCACGAATGTTTTGGTTCGACGAATGACTAGATGCACTTTCTGCAAGGTTCGCCTTTGCAGGAAAATCGCCAGGAAAAATCCAAGCCATCCTTTTCTAAGCTCGAAAATTATTTTGATTGGGTAGGTATACCCAAGTAGTTTACATGTTATATGGGGAAGGAAAGGTCCTAACATTTTTTTTAATTGATAGATTCGAAAAATCAACGTTGACTTTTATTGTTCATTCATTAGCATCAAATGGGCGCATAATAAGCAATTGTCTAAAAAAGCGTCATCAAAGGGCGTAAGGATTTTTATTTATTACACCTAACCGTTAAGAAAGTATAAGTTAAAGTTCAGTCACGTACTGTCGAGGAAAATGCGCTTTCTCACCTTCTCTGCCATTTGATTTAATAATTGACTTCAAAGAGAAAATATGGGACGCGAAGTTGGTTTATAGTGTATGGTTATAGTATATGTGAGCGGTGATTCTGCCATAACGAAAATCGCATTCATATTCCGCTCCAATGGCCCAGAACGATTCGCAAGTAATTTTGCGCTTCCGCACGTAGTGGTGGTTGCGATCTTCGCACTACATCACCCTACGAACACACTCACCGAATACTGTGAACAGGGAAGAGAATCGCGGTGTGATAATTATTGTTGAAAGTCAAAATCACCACTGACAGGCTACAAGAGAAAGTAATTTTAATTTACTTTGAATGGAAAACATTACACGCCCCCAGCATGTGTGGTTTACGGCTCATATCTCAAAAGATTTATGTGCAAAGAACTCAACCTGTGTTCCCTGTGGGCGCCTATTTTCAATATTTTCATCCTGGAAATCGGAATAAAAAAATTAAAAGAACATTAGTAATTTGTATTGAACTGTTTTATTTTCCTTTACGCTATACCTAATTGCTTCATTTTATCGAAGGTTTTGGGTAGGTACATGACACAAAAATTTGCAATTTTCTACGACTTTCCCGGACTGAGGAAAACGCAAAAAACCGATTTCTCATGGAAAATCCAAGGAATTTTGGGCCGGAACGGCGGCTCCGAATTCCTGGAAACTGCGATTCGATTCTTAGAAAGAGAACGTTTCGTCTAGCCGCCAACTTAATCGCGTAGACAGAAATTAAGAAGGGGGGCGTACGATAGGTGAGGTGCAGGGGGGTCCTGGGCGGGAAACGGGAGGGGCGGATGTTGTAGGGGGTGTTTGGGAATGGTAAGAGTGCCGTGCGCAGGTGAGGGTTGAATCCCAAGAGGGGTTGGGGCACGCGTATTTTCTTTTTGTACCTATTTATTCATAATTGTGAAAACGTACCATTTAAGCACTATTGAGCTCACCATGGACCATTACTCCACAAATGATATGATGATAAACCGACCTACTCCAACTATTTGAACTTTATTTTCTGAGATTTTCGTTGTACGAATGAAACCAGCTCCAAATGCGAAGAGATAGAACACTCATTATTGGAGGATAGTCTGAAATGATGACGGTTTTCTTAGCCCATTTTAACATGGATAAAAATGATATGTAAATGGTGGATTGAATATGAGTCTTCATTCACATTCATGGGCAAAGTATAGTGCCGTTCCAGGCGTTGGTTTCTCGCCCGATAACCGAAGTTGTCCCGGGCGCGCCCTGCCGCCCTCAAGAAGAGGGTCGAAACTAGTCAGGACATGTCGCCCTAGTCTCACAGCTCTTGTGTACTGTGATACACGGCTGCTATTTGTTTGAAATTTGGTTCAGAGTTCTAGGGCTAAGCCTGGGTTTGTCAGATGAGGATTTTTTTGCTACGACTGTAGAGCTGGGCAGTGAAAATTGAACGGAAGACTTTGCCCTCGCAAACACAGGAAGTCACCTCGGCCACCCCGACTCCTCATTTATGGGTACACTTACCTTCTTAGCTCTTCTCCCGTCCAAGGGCACCTGAAATTGAAAAGACTGGATTTTCGACGTTAATCATCGGGAGAGAGTGACCTCTCTCGGCCTTGGCCCTTGGACTTCTAGTTACAATCAACTACTACATGTCTACCTTCATCCTGTCTCATCTTATGATTAACATGACTCAACCTTCTGATACCAACTAGTGAAAAATCCTTTTATTGGAACGACTCGAACGTCTAGCTATAATTCGTTTTTTCTTTGTTGTAACAGTCCTCGTCCCACTTAGCGTGTATAAACTTTTCCCACAGACAGACACTATTCTGGAGTTATTCCATTGATTTATAGTCCCGGCTTTTACTTATTCCTTAAGGGTGTAGGCCACTCACGGATCACAATCATCCGATTTCTCTCGTTTACCTGATGTTATACTGGGATTTATTATTGGTACCCTTCACAAAATTGGCAAACCATACTGTCGTGTTGTGGAATTGTCGAGGTAGAATCGGTGAATTGAGTGAAGAATTTGAATTGAGAGTTGAATTGAAAAATGATTTTACTTCCACTTTCTTAGATCGACATACGTTAGATAACGATAACCTCTATCGTTGTCAATACAGTGTTGACTCATACGATAGATGAAGTGATAAATGAGTGAATACGATACATACGATACGATACATACGTTTTGCAAACCAAAAATGTTTTCTCTCTTCGAAGTTGGATCACTCTCAGTACTTTTGATATATTTGCATCGCTTCCATATTTACAGAGTAAATTGAAGTATTGTAATCGTGCGAAAATCGTCAATCGAAACGGAGTTTCAGGAAACACTTTTACACTCTTTTCCTCAGAATCATTTCCTCAACAAGTGTCTGTGTGTTCGTCCGTGTTCATTTACAAAAATGGCCATAGCTCCCTCAATTCTTGACCTTTTTTCAAATTTCTTGAACTTGGATGTTTGTCTCAGTAAGACCTATCACCCTGGTTAACCGGAATTCGGATTACTCACAGTACTTCCGATCTATTAGCACTTTTAGAGTTTTCTATTTTTTTCTGGCCACAAAAATGAACCTATTTGAGTGTTCTAGGTCTTAAAATCTTCGTTTTACCTTCCAGAATACGTGGATGTTTTTCATATTCCAATAACTTGACGTATTTTGATGTCAGGCGAGTTTTAAAACTTGGATAGTGAGTTTTTTACATTTTTGATCCAAACAGCCTCAAAAGTAGTCAAAATATAATCAAAATTCATCAAAAATTTGGTATCATATTATGGAAATATTGTGTGATATCTACGCACTACTATTTTCTTTTATCTGAACATCACCCCTGGGGTGTGCTTGAGAAAAATATTGGTTTCCTGATGGTCCTTTAGAAAAATAATGCCTTTCAAACTTCGCAGCGGGGTCAAAGTATGGGAAAGAGTAAAAATTCCGGCTTTTCGCAGGCCTATTCAAGTATGCTTAAGACTTGCATTTATTTCGGCTCGATTACTTCCCACACTTGCCGGTTAGGGGATACCGCTACATTTACGAGGCAGCATTTTCTAAGTGCTTTTGTTGAGGCAGCGTCCAACATTTAAAAAGTGTACTTTAGCCCGTCGCTGTTGCACTAAGAGGTGTATTAAGCGGCGTTATTTATGGCGTAGTTATACGAAAATGAGGTTCATACCTGAAGAGCTTGTTGCTAAGTTTTCCGAATGAAATCCCATAACTTGAGAAAAGTTTGCCCTCGTGGTTCGTTCCCTCGTTCCCACGGGCTCTTCCTATAAATTAACCTGCAGAATTGAAGGAAGAGGTGTTTTGCTTCTGATTACGTTTACGTGTTGTTTTCATCTGCTTTACCTACCTACCACTTTTACGCCATTATTCATCAGTTATAGGTATCTGTTTTTATCGGCACAGTAAAAAATTCTTGACAATGATATAAAAATCACAGTTAGGTACTTCCAAATGAATTGTCATGTAACAGCATTCCAAGTATTAAGATTTTGAATGTATGTACTGTTTGTTATCTTGGAATTACTGGTTTTTGAAGACATTCGTCTTGTATATTAAAATTTATGATGCTTGCTTAAAATAATTGATGGATCCAAAATATTTTCTAACCCCGCTCAGCTTGCATTTATAAAATCTTCAAAATGAACTTTACAAAGAAAGTCTCGCTGCTCAAACGGATATTTTCCGCATAAAGTAGCACAAAGAAATTATCATCGATCCGAATAATAGTCATCGGCTGTCACATTTGTGGTTAGCTGAGACTTGAAGGAAATCATGCGGAGAAGCCAATCCTACAGTCAACGACCGTAGATTTTGAGCAGGTGCGGTTCTTTTTGTGTACGAAATGTATAATAACTGCCAGAGTTGATTATTATAATACTTTTTCGACAAAGATAACTTAATGACGGTCCCTAATAACAGACAAATCACCGACGAAGGAATAATTTGAGTGCGTGGCTCGAGAACCCGGTATGAGAATACTCGAATTATTATATTATTTCAACACTACTCGGCCGTGACGAAAGGAAACTCACGATTTTCCAAAAAATGAAAATACTTGCCTCGAGATCGGTGATGAGAGAAGATGGGAATGAACAACTCAAATTCGAATTACCTGAACTACGATTGGTTTTTACGTTAATTTACTGTCCCGTATTTGCACATAGTAATTTTCGAATAAAAATCAACTTTCGTTTTTATTGCTTCTAATTATTGATAATTATTGAGTCGTTTTTATTGCTCCTAATTATTGGGCATGGCATAGAGCAACGTTTATGTGGAAAAACCATGTCTCATCGACAATCTGGGTAACTGAGGAGCTGAGACCAGAAAACCTGCAGGAAATGGTTGAAGTGTTATTCCCAAATTTTAAGAAATCCAATACCTGGGTTGGGACAGAGGCCTGAGGTACTCAACGACGTACTTTTGACAGTTTTTAACTGGCATAAAAAACCCACTCGTGTTAAAATAACACACAATACTCCCATACTTTTATACGTAAATTGTTGACACAATTTGTATGTACCTATTCGTATCATTTTTAATTCGTAATTCTGTCAATTCTTCGTGCCATTTTGGAATTAGTCGTGCCAATTTGAATCGTTATGAATAGGATAGCGGATCTATTGGTATCTTAGTTTTTATTGACAATTTCAGTTGACGTTTTTTTTTTTCGTAAAGGTACACAGGTGAAAAAACAAGGGTAATCGCAACGTTGTCAGGAACTGAGGAGGAAAATCTAGAGGGTATCATCTGGGTCCCTTCCGAAGTCGAACTTGTAGCACCATGTGGCATGTGCTTCGGTAATCCCGAGGATATTGTCTTCTTTCTATCTCTGGAGGCTAGACGGAATCCTTTCGGAGAAAAGTCTTGCCTCGCAACAACAAAATGTAATCAGGAAAAGTTTTTCGGAAGACTCCTCAGGAGATTGAATGACAAGGTGCAGGTCGATTTTTAAATTCGGAATTTTCTCAGACCTGTAGGTACCTTCCTCGATATGAATTGACTGCGTTTGGATTTTTCTTTTCAATCCATGCTCTTCGATTGAATTTTGTTCCATGCTTCCGGTTAATTTTCTACTCTAAAAAACTTTCACTTCTGTATAGAAAATGTTCCTTCCTAAGGAGAGAAGTACCTTCTTACAGCAATCTGGCCAGAATTTTAAATTTGCTAATTTTTTACGATAAGCTGGCAATTGGCTTATCAAATTTAAATGCAAGTGGGAGTTTTTCGTACGATTCCTATGGTCCTCTGTCCTTTTAGTTGTCAGCTAATCGGGATAAGGGTCATCAAGAAACAGACCCTTATTCCGATCAGCTGACTACTAAATCAACTAGTGGGTCGATTTTTCAATCTTCGGTTCAGGCGTTTTTTTTTCGGTGAAAAATGAGCATCCCTTCTTCTTTTTCTCCTTCTTCTTTCTTTGCCACGCCAGGCACTGTGATGAGCATCGCGAATAACGTCTGGGAATCAGATCAGCGGGTTCCTCCCTATCATCACGTACATTTTTCCTCGTGGTATCTGGTGAACGTATCAGGCGCACACGACGAAACAGGCGATAGGTTTTTCCTCGAGCGAATAGGCTCTTTATTATATCTACTGCATGCTTCAGGAATCATTGCCGGCGTCTGCCGACAGGAAATTAAATGGTTCCATCCTGTGTATTTCGCATGCTTTTGCACACTTGCGATACCTCATCCGAATGGGATGTTGTGTATTCATACGATCATTTCCTCCCTTCACGTTTCTGTCAGCTTTGTTCGTTTCCTTCGAAGTTCTGGCTGAGGGTAAAAATTTTCGTTTTTTGTTGCATTCTATTGTGGAGATCCCTCGTGACTGCGAATGGGCTGCTTTACAGAAATTTTTTCCGGTATTCCAAGGTCAGTAGCCTGCGATTGCCAGGTTGGACCATAAAGGAAAGCTGCATCTTTGCGCATTGCATTCAGTGCACCCGTTCCCTTTCAATTAGCATCGTCTTCGACGATCCGAGGGAAAGTTAGGCCAAACACGCTAAGCGCATGCGCAGCTTGGACACAGAAGATAAAGTTTGCGTGATCGAACAATGGAAGAGACTTTGGCCTAGACGGTGCTTGGTGTGGTCACAACAGCCGATATAGTTAACCGTGCCCATATCGGTTTTGCTGAAAGTGCCGATACTATCCATCATTGATACTATCGATCACCGATACTATCGATCGTCGTTACAATCGGCCATCGTCAAGAGAGAAAATCGATCTTACGCATGCATTTTTTAAGATCCGAAAATACTCCAAAATTGTGCAATATCAAAATGCATCTTCTTGCACCAACTGGTACAGTCTCAAGTTGGTTGTGGCCGGCCGGGACAATTGACGAAGGAACGTTTCCCTTATACAGGGGGGTCCCTTTCGAAATGCCCGACACTTGAGTGATGGCGGTTTCAGAAACGGAGAGTGCGACTATCGTATCGGACATTGGATCAGGAATCGACTTGAGAGAACAGGATCTTGTTGAAACCAACTTGGCCGTTCGGGTATAAAAGGAATGGCCCAACGGTAATGCCACCTTTTTGAGCCTTGCTGATTTGAATTTTCCTTCGAAAAGTACCCGCTTCAAGTTGTCGGATTGTTTCCTGCTAAATTTACATTTCAGGCTACGCACTTTTTGTGCTGCTATGAACTTTCCTAATTTAACCCTACTTGGTTGACATGAGTAGTTATGCTTTGGCATGTGAAGATGCCCTAGTCCATTAACAATCGCATTGGAGTTCAATGCCGAAAATGCCTCGGAAAATGGTGGAATAGGGTAACTCTTCCAGTCTCAAGACGGTCTCAAGCCCTTTATCCTCGAGAAGACACTGTGTTAGGGCTGGTCTCCTGAGGAGGGCCGTGCCGGCGAAAGCGCTTTCGCCACTAGTTAGGGCTAATAATTTCAACATGGACGGTACCATACGACCTATGACTACTCTTACTAGAGAAATCACGAAAACCCGAGTGTTCTAGACATTTTGTGTCCTGTAGGTGTTTTTCCTCATTCAAACACGAATTTATCCATGAAATCGGTAGATAATCGCAAAGCCGACGTATCATCAGAAAGCTGATTTAATGGCCAAGTTTGCCTGAAATTTGACAGCTTCTAGCTCCTTTTCTCAAAATGCAGGTAGCGTTTAAGTACCTATTGTCAGAAAGTAAGATTTTTTTATTTTTGACGTTTGACCCGCAATTTCGGTGCATAGGAGTTAGTTTATGATTACGGCTGTTCACCAGACGTATAGGAAATTTAACGCTGAATCTAAAAATGTCCTCAAAAGTTGGGAAAAACTGTTTTGAACCGGAGAAATGTGGGATTTTGTTATGCAAAGCGTGGTTTTTTGATAAAAACTGCGGTTGGCGGCGTTTTATTCCTTATTTAGCCTAGTTTCACCCAATTTTTCACACCGAATTCGTGGCACCCTGTATATTAGCAATTTTTAACGTCAATCATGCATTTGTTGGGCTTATGAAGATATTCTATACGACCTGTCCAGTGACCGCAACCTTGAAAGGTTTGGCTTGCGTAAATACAGACTTGTGCGCGTGTGGTGCACAGTTACCGATCCCTAACTTTAGTTCGACATTTTCAAGCGCCTGTGTTAGTGGTTACGAATTCCTTCACCTAACACATGGTGTAATGTGATCTTGGTTTTACGCGAGAGCTTGCACCGTTGTGGGAATATCGTTAAAATGATAAGTTGGTATTATGAGCACCTCGGTTTCCAACAATCAGCGCAAAACATGTCTATTATCTCCCTCCCACGTATCACTCATAATATGAGTGATATTATGCCGTATGGGAAGACTAAACGTATAGGATGTCACTAAAAATAAATAACACTTACTCGGGTGGTTTTGTATGATGAACTCTTGTGTTAACTTCTATGGTTGTTGCAGGTGGAATTCCAATAAATAACAGGTGAGCTTTCAACTTCGTGGTTTCTTATTTGGTGTCCAAACTTAGTAATTCCGGCGGCTCCTCCGGCCTCCTGAATGAACCTTTTATCCCAGGAATAGAATCTGTCTGCGCGTGGCTTTCCTCTGCTGGTTCTCTGTTAGGTCTTTTGTATCTTATGTGTGCGCTGCTTTTTAAATAAACATACTTCATTTTCTGATTCAGGTGTAAAAACTGTAGTCGGTACCGAGGCTCTAATTTACGATTTCCAGACATCTTCAAATTCTCGGAGCTATTGTCAGGGTGAACTCCTTGAAAAGTGGAATAGCACCTTAGCTCGCAATGTTGCATACATAATCCATGGCCCTCGTGGGCGGCAACAATCGCCCTTTCTTGTTTTCCGTCCAGTTTCTCCAGCTTGACCAACTGACTGCCGATTCTCCTGCTGAACTTTCTACGTTTCGACGGCTCCTGCCCTTTGTTTAGCCCCCTACGATTTAACGTATTTTTTCATTTCGGCACGGGTGTTGGAGATAAAAGGAAATCTATATGTTTTACGATAAGGAAGGGCATGTTCCTCGCACATATACGGACTAGTGGCACGCTACTCGATTTCACCGGCAAAACCCTCGGACTCCTACACAGAGAATAGTTTTCTCCAATTAGGGCCTCTGAAGACTGCCTATTTCTCTTTCGTTACGACCTTTTATCTACGATTATCGTTTCAGCAGGGCTCGAAGAGGTTTTAATAACTTTCTCAGCAGCGAATAGTGTTGTTCTTGAGTATCGATAATGTTTCTCTGTTGTATTATTTTCTGGGGGCTATCTTCTAATAAACTGTACAGTACCTAATATTGCTTTTGTCGAGTATGAGCTTCCTTCCGTGATTTCCAACCAGTGTCGTGAACTTGGGTTCAAAGTTTCTCCTATCCGCTTCGGGAAACACTAATGAACACGCTCTTGACGTGGTGATCGATTTTATTGCTCCGCTAATGATGAAATCATTATAGCTTCCCCGGATCTTTACTTCAAGCAGGCCCGTACCCAGGATTTTAATTTGAGGAAGGGGGGGACGCCCGAAAATTGGATTACCTATAACAAACTCACTATGAAACAGAAACTCAAACTCATAATCGAAATCGAAGTCAAACTCACAATAAACCAGAAACTTAATCTCATAATCGAAATCGAAGTCAAACTCACAATGAAACTGAAACACAAACTAATAATCGAAATCGAAGTCAAACTCACAATGAAACAGAAGCTCAAACTCATAATCGAAATCGAAGTCAAACTCACAATGAAACAGAAACGTAAACTCATAATCGAAATCGAAGTCAAACTCATATTCGAAATCGAAGTCAAACTCACAATGAAACAGAAACGTAAACTCATAATCGAAATCGAAGTCAAACTCATAATCGAAATCGAAGTCAAACTCACAATGAAACAGAAACTTACACTCATAATCGAAATCGAAGTCAAACTCACAATGAAACAGAAACTCAAACTCACAATCGAAATCAAAGTCAAACGCACAATGAAACAGAAACTTAAACTCATAATCGAAATCGAAGTCAAACTCACAATGAAACAGAAACGTAAACTCATAATCGAAATCGAAGTCAAACTCATAATCGAAATCGAAGTCAAACTCACAATGAAACAGAAACATGAACTCATAATCGAAATCGAAGTCAAACTCACAATGAAACAGAAACTTAAACTCATAATCGGAATCGAAGTCAAACTCACAATGAAACAGAAACTCAAACTCATAATCGAAATCGAAGTCAAACTCACAATGAAACCGAAACTCAAACTCACAATCGAAATCGAAGTCAAACTTATAATCGAAATCGAAGTCAAACTCACAATGAAACAGAAGCTCACACTCATAATCGAAGTCGAAGTCAAACTCACAATAAAGCAGAAACTCAAACTCATAATCGAAATCGAAGTCAAACTCACAATGAAACAGAAACTTAAACCCATAATCGAAATCGAAGTCAAACTCACAATGAAACAGAAACTTAAACCCATAATCGAAATCGAAGTCAAACTCACAATGAAACAGAAGCTCAAACTCATAATCGAAATCGAAGTCAAACTCACAATGAAACAGAAACGTAAACTCATAATCGAAATCGAAGTCAAACTCATATTCGAAATCGAAGTCAAACTCACAATGAAACAGAAACTTAAACCCATAATCGAAATCGAAGTCAAACTCACAATGAAACAGAAGCTCAAACTCATAATCGAAATCGAAGTCAAACTCACAATGAAACAGAAACGTAAACTCATAATCGAAATCGAAGTCAAACTCATATTCGAAATCGAAGTCAAACTCACAATGAAACAGAAACTTACACTCATAATCGAAATCGAAGTCAAACTCACAATTGACTTCGATTTCGATTGTGAGTTTGAGCTTCTGTTTCATTGTGAGTTTGACTTCGATTTCGATTATGAGTTCATGTTTCTGTTTCATTGTGAGTTTGACTTCGATTTCGATTATGAGTTCATGTTTCTGTTTCATTGTGAGTTTGACTTCGATTTCGATTATGAGTTCAAGTTTCTGTTTCATTGTGAGTTTGACTTCGATTTCGATTTTGAGTTTGATATTGTCATGACAGACAGTTTGATAATAGTTTATGTGAAGTGAAGGTTTGAAAGTTTGGGTTAGGGTCTCTAGGTATGGCCTGACTCGAAGTTTGGTAATGTGGAATCTTCTCTGAAGCATTGATATTAGTGAAGAAAACAGGAAGACGATTTTCTAAGTCAAAAATCTTCAAATCGGATTGGAGTTAGCTATGTGTTGTGATGATGGATAGCTCGTTATTTAGTGGTTTGGGTAGGTAATTATTTTTAATATATTTTATATTTTGTATAGTGGGCACTTGTTCATTTCTAATTTTGTATTTATTGTTTTTCTTAGTTACCTATTTCAATTTTAGGGGATGTTATGTGACGTGTTATTAGAAAAATGGCAATCCCTTGAGTTCTTCTTGAAAGTACTGGACCCAAAGTCAGTCCACAACCATTTAATTGTTTACGTATTGATAATTTCTGGCCATTGAGGATTCTTCTTGAGTATAGTTACTGAAGAATGCATCGCAATAATGCGCGGTGTATGCATGAAACCAACCTTGGCCTGCTGCAAATGATGCAATTCCAACAAACGAAACCGCCTCTTCATGCGGATAATCAGTAATCACATTGAAAGAAACCTCGCAAATCACTGGGCTCATTCATCGGATTTGTAATGGAAGCTTAATCGGATACCTGAGATGCAGACCTTATAGTAGTGTATTCTAGTTGTTAGTTTAGTCATCCATTCATGTGTTCGATTGTATGTAGGTATTCGATTGTTTCGAAATTCGTTGTTATTATTGTAAACTACTCAGTTACATTGTAGTTTTCCTTTGTATGCTAAGTCGCATTCTGATCAACTCTGACCGCATAATGTGGTGGGGATTGGTTTGTGGTCCAAACCAATGCTTCGAGGATGAGAAACCACCGCCTCGTACATTTTTTCTAAGGTTCAAATTTTTTTAGTGAGGGCTTTCGTTGGAACTGCTTTAATTTTGAATATAAAATTATGGTTGGTTTAGCCGAGCAATTCAAGACGATAATGGTTGGAGGTTCATTGCAGATTCCAGTTTGATGCTAATCAACGCCCCGAGCTGCAATGTTGAGCAGCAAAGCAAGTTTTTGAATATCTTCCTCATTTTAGCGGATTCTTTAGACTTGAACCTTTTGGAACCGGTTTGACGGACTGAGCAGCCTCAGTATTATACTACTGTATTACTACTCAGTAATACTACTAATACTACTCAGTATTATACACCTATAATAGGTGAAGCATAATTTGAAAAAATAATCCTATTTCAGTTTTCTCCAGGTTCCAAATAATTTTACATGCCCGTGAAATTTCGGAACAAATTTATATTTGGACCGGTTCGATAAAAAATTCGGAAAAACAAGCTGCATATCTTGGAATTGAACGCTCTCTCAATTCTTAACCTTTTTCTTAAATTTCTTGAGCTGAGATGTTTCATGTTTTTAATTTTTTCTTATATTGGTTTCTATTTCATTTTTCCTGGCCACAAAAATGAACCGATTTGAGCGTTCTTGGTCTTAAAATCTTTGTTTTACCTTGAAGAATACGTCGATATTGTTTATATTTCGGGTAACTGGGCGTATTTTAATTTTAGAGGGGATTTCAATTTGACATGTTTGATCATTTTAGCCAGTCAAATCGCTTCGGTTCAAAAATGAGCGTGTCAAACATTTGGAAGTATTGTGTGTTATCTGCGGACCGCTGGTTTGACTTGATCGTGTAATCTACTAACTGTCCGCCTTGTGGTGACCCCTGAACGTCAAACCGTTGCAATCCACCGGTACCCTGACGCCCTAGACGTTGGACCTATGGTTGGTACAAGTCAGCAGACCAGTCCCAGTAGTTCTAGACCTAGACACGCTTCTTAGTCCCATCCTAGCAATAAACAGAGGCGCAACGACCGTGGAAACTATAGTCAGGCAGGTCAGTTCCCCGGGAAGTAAAACGGGCGAGGGAACGAGAGGGCGAGAGATGGGGAATTACGAGCATTGCCTTAAGTCGCCTTGGCTGCCGTAGTAAAAGTGGCCTGACATTCGATTTCGAAAGATGAAAGTGCACACCGCTAGAAGACTATAGTTGATTGTGTGTGCGCTACTGGTAAATGGTACGCTTGAGTGCCCAAACGCCTGAGTGCATAGGGTTATTGCACCAGGTACTTAATTAAGATGGTCGATCTTCCATTTATGTTAGCGTTCTTCGTCAAATAACAGGCGTTCTGTGCGTTTCTCTGCATGGAGGCAATAATTGAGGTTCATTAGGTACCCAGGAAAGAAATTTTCCTATGAGCTGTATACTATTTTCAGCGCTGTTTGAGGGCATCCTAGCTATCGACGATTCCAGAAATCAATAATTATTCTGCCGTTAATGTTTAATGCTTCCTACCCCTAGCATTAGGTTCATAGGTTCTTCCAGTGCAAAAATATTTCAGCGACCGTTGTGGCTGATTCTGTGTGGGAGAAAAGGATGAAGAAACTGCTTTGTGTGGTCAGAATTCAAAAGGATTTACAAATCTGTTAGGCAGACTCTTCGGTCTTCAACTCCCACTTTTGAAAGCCTATCTTGGAAAGGATTCAATCTGAAAATTCGACATCTTGAGATTTCTTGGGTGTACTGATCCAGATCTGCCTTGGAAGGTAGGCGTAGGCTCAAAACGTGCGGCATTCATGTCACCCTTGTTGCGAACTGAACTGTTGCGAATTTGCGGGTCATCGGTTGGAAGATCGTGAGAGCATCCAGGAATACGCACGTTGCTTTGGTTGATTTGGTGTTGAAACAGCTCGTTATTGAGCGCTAAACGATCGCAATCTGTTCAACGTTTTTCGAACCCATTGTTCTCATTGACCCTAGACCTATTGCGTTTAGCTTCCTTGGTTCCACTCCTGCGATTCAAAGTCGTGAACCGACGGAGCATAAGGATGAAGGATACAGCGCAATTCTTACTTTTGACAAAATAAACATTTTTTGGGTTCAAGGTTCATGTTTTTGTGCTCTCAATTTGAAAGGCATTGAATGTCTTCGTATGTCCACACGTATTCGACTGAAATCGGGGTTTTTTATCCTTATATTAAAGTTTCCTCGTCCAATTTGCCTGGTAGGTAGCGTGGCTGAGAGCCACCTATGCTCACCCTTGCAACGGCGAAGACAAACTTCGACAACAACTTTCTATGTGCTGTTTTTGTCTAGAACATTCTAGTTTCTGTTTTCTGCTTGTACGCGAGTACTTACATAAATAAATCAGTTTTTGTCTACCTTCTGTGCAGCTTTACTTACAGCTAAAGTAGTTATGTTCATTGAGGGAAAAAATATTAATAAGGAGATTGTTTCTCTGTGGTTTTGCCGTTACAATTTCCTATTTTACGGGATTAGCTGATGTGAATAAAACGTCATCACCGCGATAAACCTTCATCTTTTCCATTCTTTGTCCTGAAATTGTTTGGCCTTCAAGCCGTTATCTGACATTTCGAAACCCGCTTCGGATGATATAATTTTATATCAGACCCAAATGTTTGTAATATCCTATTTATATTCGTATTACATGTTCCAATCCATCCTTTTGGATCTGGAATGAGTAGCAGCGCCCACCTAGCCCGCCCCGGGGTCTATAATTTCTCGAGTTCTACCTTATCCCAATGCCAGCGTGGGCAACTCGGGCCAATTTATCACGACCGTTTTCATTGCTCGTTGTTCCGGATAAGGAGTCCACTTTGGAGATTTTGCAAGACCTTGTCATCGACCTTTAGAGACATTCACCGACTCTCAGACACAATAAACAGCGTGGGAACGGGAAATCTCGCTGCAATTTCACCGGCAATCCTTTCAGCGGAGTTTGGCCTGGCCCAGGACCATGGACTCTCCGGGTGGTCCCTCATCCTGATCTTCTTCGTGCTTTCTGTTGATGGGACTGAAAATTGGTCCCTTCTTCCGAACGCTTGGCCTCGTGACTGACTGACCGGCTGTCGTTTGGTTGATGACAGGTGGCCCTGAGTTGAGCCGGGTTCATTTGGTAATTTCAGGATGGAATCAAGACGGACAAGTGCACTAAACCAGTTAGCAGTTCAGCACCATTGGCTGCAGTAGAGAGTTCGCTGGCGATCTTGAAAGTTCCCTGCAAATGACTTCATTCATTGAAAAAACGCTGCAAATTCTTACACAGGAGTTTATAATTCAGGTGGCTTTCTTCCCTTATTCGATGCATACAGGTCCCTAACGTCAAAGGTCCAAAATGTTTAGTCGCTACTCCATGACCTTTAAATAGTACCTTTCTTAACCTACTTATTTATTGCAGTTTCGGATTCTACACCCTTTGAAACGTAAATCATGAAAATTTCAGGGTAGTTTAGAAAAGAATTTTCTCGTGCGACTACAATGGTTTGTTATTGGATAATGAACCAAAAAATCATGCGAGTTGGTCTTTGGTTGTTTAGTTGGAGTCAAAGATAAACTTTTCATCGTATGCTTCTTCCCTTTCCCTTACGATGCAGGCTTACCCATTTTTCTCCTACAAAAACGAACTGTCCTCGCTAGTAACCGGATCTGCCAACAACCTGCCATGGGAAGATGAGTCGTAGACTCGGAAGCCGTAGATATCTTACTACCGTCGGATACTACCTTTGAACTTCCACGTGACTCCAACTTTGCATAGTCTGTTTCTATTATGTCTTCAAGTCGGAGTCTCCCGCCACAACAAAAGCTCCTCGGGCCGAAGTATCACGTGACTCATCGCGCCTGCTGGTCTTCCTGGCCAGTTGTATACGCGCATTTTTCTGTTTCGTGCTTTGTATCATTTTCTGGGTACGTCCTAAGCCTACACGAGAGGCATAGGAATCTGTATCTACTGCATATACAGGGTGTTCACAAGTAAAATTGTCTTCTTTGAAAGCGTCGATTCTTCCGCTCACTGTTTTTTCGTGTTTTTGATTTACTCAGAATCATTTCTTGAATAAGTGTCTGTGTGTCCGTGTGTTCTCGTCTGTATTCTTCTACAAAAATGTTCATAGCTCCCTCAATTCTCAACCTTTTTTCAAATTTCTGGGATGTTTGTCCCACAGAGACCCGATAATCGGAATACCTTACAGTTTTTCCAAGATATTTGAACTTTCCGTGTTTTCTATTTTATTTTTCCTGGCCGCAAAATTGAACCGATTTCGGCGTTCTTGGTCTTAAAATCTTTGTCTTACCTTGCAGAATACGTGGATATTTTTTATGTTCCGGTAACAGTTCGTATTTCGATTTTAGGCGGGTTTTAAAATTTGCATAGTGGTTTTTTTGACATTTTCGATCCATATAGTCCCCAAAGGAGTCAAAATAACGTACCTTTTAAAATATGGAAGTATTTTGTGTTATCTACGCTCTGCTGGTTATCTATCGAATTTCAATAATGATTGGGTTTTGGTTCGTACACGTTTTGGTTCGTACACGTTTTGGTTCGTTCCTCATAGTTATAATTATTTTATTCGTACTTTGACATTATCTCCTTCAGAGATAAAGACTCTCCCAAAAAACACGTACGACATGTGGTATAGGTTACGTTGAACATTGTTTCCCGTTTAGGTAAGACTGTTCAAATAATCGACCTTTGGTGACTTACCAATAAACAATTTTTATACCTCTTGTCTACATGACTCGCCCAAAGGTTTCACATGCGAGTTCATTTCCCGGTGATCGATCATAGTTATCAATTTCGTCTTCGGATACATAATCCGTTTTGGTACATCGATTTTCGCATACGGTGAATTCACGTTTACGTAACGTAATCGTCGGTCGGTCACGGTTGCCCTCCAATGAAGCGCTGGCCATTTTAATCTCTCGTTCTCTCGTTACTCGTTAGTGTATTCATCGTTAGGTATTGGCTGGATTGGGATATTCATGGAGATCAAGTCTCGAGATTGTTCGCTTCGCCACTTCCTCCTTTCTCGACTACCCAGTTCTTTTCTTGCGACTTTATCAGTTTTTTGAAGTGTAGGTATCTCAGAAGGTGATTATCACCGGAATCATCACCTGTATACAGCCCTTCTCTTTTTCTCGTTTCAAAAATTATCATTTCAAATGTTCATTTTTGTATCATTTCAAAAATGGCTGTCAAAACCTTTTTTTCATTTGAATTTTTATTTTTACTTTTTCAAGCTTCTTTTTTCATTCTTCCGATGAATTCTCGCATGAAATATCTTTTCCGTAAACCTATTTGTTTTTTCGAATCACTAGACCGACGGCCGTTCTCGGTTGTTGTTGTTATGTTGATATCTTTTAGCAACGGTCAGTTCAGACTTCTGTCCGCCTACTTGTGTGTGGGCTTGTCATGGGTCCGTCAACCGTGACCGCGAAGACATTTCCAGCCAGAACCGCAGAGCTGGGGGAGGTGGCCAATATCGCAAAAGGATATTGCCAAAGATCTACCCATACCCAAGTCATACTTCCAATTTAATAGAGCGTGATCCGTGCAACTGGCTCCGAAAAGCTGATCTAGTTACCATTGCTAAATAGGTACATAATACACACATTGACTACCTGCGTCCTTGAGCATGGCTCACATGAGTAACTGCCTAGTTCTATTGCGTACGCTCGTATTTATATACAGTTTTATCTCGCTGACGAACGCAATTACATAGGCCGGTTGCTATCGTTCGAATGGCTTCGAAATTACTTTTTAAAATTCAATTTTTCCGCACTGTAAGTCTCTTTGGACGGGAAACGATGTTATGTACGATAACTCGAATATATTTACAACTACCTACCTTGTACCTTGTTCGTTACAAACTTTTTTTCTTATGCATTTTCTGAAACCCCGCTCCTGTGTCTTCAGATTTTGATTTTTACGAAAAAACTTCATACCTACGATGAATGTTTATGAATGGGAATTGTCCGTTTTTCCCAAGTATATCTGTCCCTTTCATGAAAGTTGAACTATGAAAATTAAATATTTTTTCGACAATTTAATAGGTTCGCTATGAAACGTTCGCTTTGATCCAACTCCTCTGCAGGATACCTTGTCAGCACTGAGGTTAGTTGAAGCCGAAAGGAAAAATCGATGAGTCTAGCGGAGGGTGCAAGCCTCGCGTGCAACCTTGGTCCTTTTTATTATCGATCAGTTCACCTGACTGTTTACCCTTGACCAGAGTAGTGCCTTGATGGTAATCCATTGCAAAACATTTAGATAAAAGTCCTTTGCAATCAATTTTTGTGCTGGTTGGCTCCCCAAAGGACAAAAAAAAATTATTATTTTAGTGATTTACCTCTAAGTATTTTTTTGTTTTTCCGATTTTGATAGGTACCTTCTTATGCTAAAGTCCTGGTCATTTATTTCTAACTTGGTTTCTTATTATTTAATATCAGGGCTACTTATAACCATTTTATCTCCACTGACCTGGGTTTAATCCTTTGAAGATAGTACCTATTTTGTAATAACAATTCGAGGTTCTTATTTTATTTCATTTTTTTTTTGTTGCTGCTATTGCTGCTATTTAGCATGTTTCATGTGCACAAATGCCTCCATTGCTCTATTGTCAGTCAATTTTTGAGGTAAGATTTGTATTGGAAAAATTTCGTGATTTGCTGTCAGCCATCTTATCCCCAAATGTATGGACAGCTCGTTAGCTTTTTTATGGAAGGCGTGGCTTTTAATAAATGCTGAATTTCAAATGAGTGCTAAATTTGCTGTATCGGTCTTGAACAGTAGTTAACTACTAATAATTATATCTCAGTTTTTCCCTACGAAATACTGAAATCCTCACAGCGGGTTCCGAATGACTCATTGGCCAATCGCCCTCCTTTTTCGAATCTGTTAGACAAAACACAGACAGACAGACACGTGATATCGCATGTCCCGAAGTCCTGCATTAATAAACCAGAAAACGAGACTTGCGTCGGAAGTGGTGGGCTGAGTTGATTGCTAAGATAGTCTCCCCATATTTTATTACCGTACCGCCCTGTGGTTTTGTCTTTTGTTTTAATTAAAAACCCCTTTAATTCGATTCCTAGTTGACAGCTCAATGAGGCTATCAACATTTCAGTTAGCTATGCGGCTACGTTTCCATTTCCAGGGAGTTTTAGAAATGTCTCATTTGCCTTTGGACATAGTTTGTGAATCTATGTTGTTGGTAAAATTGGCCATACCCACTTTGAAAATTATTTTTAGTGATCGCTGTAGCTATTAACGTGTTTTCCCTCTTGAAGTGCGAACTCCTGATTCTTTTGTAATTACCAATAAATTGAAATCACAATAAAACGATGTTGGTATAGGACGTCTCACATTTTTCAAAAATCGGCTTCCTTGATCAACGACATCCAGAATTTAACATTAATATAAAACCCCACCGATAGTGAGAGTATTGGTATGCTTCGTGAATCGTGGGCATGGCCTCATTATTGGGGAAATGCCGCAGAACGAAAATGAAAGTCTGAGAGGCAGTGACGCTGTCGCGTGATCCGTTAGCTTTACTTTGCCGTGCGGATTCGCTCATCAAGGTCAACTGTTGAATAAAACGTTTTTACACTGCGCCAATGAGGAACATGCATGAAAAAAAATAAACTGTTTTTTCGCCATAATATTCCTTGTTAGGCTTCGAAAATGGTGTTATGGTGGATGAAGGTTCGGAAAAGTGGTAATTAGAAGAGGATAGTGAAAATCTTAAGTGAAAATCGCAGATTTGAAGTCGAGCGGGAAAATGGCCAGCCGCAAGGTTACACATCTTCACGTGAACACCAGTGCAACCTCATCCGAGTTCATGTGTGTTGTGATAGTGATAGGACGGCGATAACGGATTTTTTGCCGTGTCGTATTGTGTAGTACTACACATTTACTTAAATCATTGTCGTTTATTCCTTGCATCAATTCGAAAACATTCCTGCGAGCCGAGTGACATTGTAAATTCAGATTAACCGCCAGCTTGACAATGAGCGGCCAAATTACCAGATGATTTCATCGAATCATCTCGGCAATTAGGAGTCATTTCTGAAAAGAGGGTAATTAGAGACCGAGGCGTCGAGATGGAAAAATGACCACCTCCAAAGCTTTGACGGAATGGAGTGTAGCGATTATGGCAATGAGATGATAAACAGTCCATTGTTCATTTCTTCTATTTTGTGATTTAAACGTCGCGCGGTATTTTTGGATGGATTCTTCGGGTTCAAAGTCGTTCAGCCGCTCGATTTTGTGATTGAAGCCGAATTCGAAGGATGCCCTTGCAATATGCTGAATCTAACAGATGTGCATGATGATTATATTTATTTTCTGCTCTTGATTGTAGAGCATTATTTTCTAGATGATTAATCTGTTTGAGAGAAAATGTCTTCAAGGTTTTTTGGCATATTTTTTTTTTAGGTAAGTTGTGGTTTAGTCCCACACTCAACTATGGGCGTTGATCCCATCCGTATTCATGAATAGGAGGAAGTGATGTAAAAATTCAGACCACCTTTCACAGCCTGAGAGTAGCACGATTTCGAGTGCAACACGTTTCTTTCGATAGCCCAACACTATCTGAATTTTGAATCTGTAAAACGGACGGAACGGTATTAAAAATTCAATAGCAAAACTTCTTTATGATCGCCCTTTCATAATCCTCAGCGGCTGAGAGCAGGTGAAATTCACCTTCTATCTTGCGTCAGGAATCTGGCCTACGGATTTCGTCACGAATCGTTAGATTTGATACCTCGATTACGACGAGGCGGTCCAAACGACGGGACAAATTGTTCCGGTGTGGTTATTTTGGACTGGGGAATTACTTCTGAGAATAATGAATATAATAATGAGGAGAACTACTTTGCTATTCATCATTTCGTAAATGTAGCTCGTCGGACAGAGTGGCCTTGTGGAAGACTAGGTTCGCTGAAGCTTTTCCTGTGGCCCGGCCTTTCCTAAAGCGTTGTGCATGATTCAACCATTATCATTCAACCTTTATCCTGAAAATGTTCTCGGGGCTTATGTGTAAGAAGACACTTTTGGTTACCCTTTACTTTCAAGTGTGAATTCTGTTGGGCAAAGTCCCACATTTTTCTTAAAAGTTTCTTAAAAACTGGACCTAACTATGTATCGGTATAGGTGATAGATCTATCAATCGGTAAATTTTTTCATTACCTTCTGAAAATTTGTTGGTCCACGTTTCCAATTGTTGCGAATTAGTAATACAGGTAGAACAAAGTGCCTCCTTAACAACAAAATGAATGATAAAATGTCGGTCAAAGTATTGGATTTATCAGCATTCTGATATGGGTAGGTCAGAAATGTGTATTGGGTTGATATGCCCTTCGAGTAGGGAAATTACATGAGGGACTTTCCCGCTCACACCTGTCATCTTGTTGCACAACAGCAACAACAACACTCCTCAGGTCTCTTGTCTTGTTCCCTAATGGCTACTATGTGAATCTGTTCCTTTCAAAAATTATTAAATCCTCTTTCACATCTATTCCTGCAACGTTTTATTTCTATTTGCCACCATATCCTACATATTGTCCGCTTGCAAACCTTTACAACGACTAAATCAAAATTCAAGAAACCTATTAGAAGGTACGTGGGTGTTGGAAAGATTATGCGTGGAAATTTTTGAAAGCTCGAGACTCTCGGACAATGTTCAAAAACCAAGATTTCAGAGAAAACCCGCGTTTTACCCCATCAAAACTTCGATTTCTCCTCTATCGAGCAAGATAAATCCAAAAATGGCTATACAGTTGAAAAGCTGTTACTCTGGGCCAGTATTTCCCGAATCGTGCGCTGGATTTTTCTAATTTTTTCTAGTCTTACGCAAGTTGAAAAACGCGATTTTTGAAACAAGAGCGATTTTCGACTTTGGCCTGATTTTTCGCTATAATAACTTAATTTTAAAAAACTGTAAATGGGGGGGGGGGGGGTGTATAGGAAATTTAACGGGCTTTCCAACGGTATCCTCATTTTTGCGATTACTTCAATATTTAAGCGACTTATGGCCATCTTACTGAGATAAAACGAAAAAATCTTCGTGACGAAAAAAGTGTTCTTTTCCCTGGGCTCGCAAAAAATTTTATAGAACAAAAACTGTAGCAAATGAGCTAGAGGTGAGCTAAAGCCTTCGAAGGAAGTCAATTGTTACAATTGTAACAACTAACAGTAAGTGTGAACGCCCTGTATAGCCCCAATAAGTTATCCTTCGCTCTCCGCGGCAGAAGACGATATTCCGATCGCCTGATCTCTCCCATGAGCTGCACGAATTCGGAGGAGATCCACACCCACCTTCGTTGCATCACATGGAAATTATACAATGGAAAACAGTCCCGATCTGGCGTATCAAAAGTGAATTAATTTATTCGGTCCATGATCAAACTATATCCGAGCCTTCTTCCCGTTCAGGCTTAAACGCCCACTCACGCTGGATGAAAGTGAATCTTGCAGGTGCCAGAAAATTCATTTTTCTGACACGTTCGGCGAGGAAAAAATGCGTTGGACTTCTAATATGACCAATTAATGACTGTTTTAACCATCATACATTTGGTTGAATTTGAGTTGACGTATGTGCCGTATCTACAAAAAATTGAATGTTTTCTCTTTTGGGAAGTTTATGATTTCTTCGTTGAAAATGCAGAATTTAATGGTCGAAGAGTTATTCTGCTGTTTCTGGTTTAGAAAATGTTTTCGAAGTTACCCAATTTTTACTTACTAGCCAGTTTGTGATTGATTTCCGGGCAATTCGGGAGCAGGTAAAATACAAACACGACTTCCATAGGACCAAAAGTTTTGCTGATAAATTAGGAAAAGAAAGAAACAAATTTGTGTTGTCTAAAGCTACGACATGCAGCTTTTTGGCTTCCTAGACATTGCAGAAAATCATTTTTACAAACAATTTCCATTTTTCAAACTTCATGTGCTCTTTGTTGATTCAACCAAATCATCCTATGATTCTTCAGAACTCCTCTGCTTCTATAATTCAGAACTTCAGAAGCATATTCATATTATGAACATCAATTTGTTCTACTTCCCTAGCCTAATCGTCTCCTCTATAGGCGAATGTTGTTGATAGCTGCAAATATGTATCGCATGATACTCCCTCATTCAGCAGATTAAAAAAATTACAATCCGATGTCATCTCGTCTTTCCTGTTTAGCATCATCTTGTCTCGAGCCATGAAAGTTGTAACGAATGCCTTGACACAGTTGCCCTTCTACGGTCGTGTCGGTCCGGTTTTCTTCCTTGTATAGGTGAACATGAAGCATACTCCTGATCTTGGCCCCGGGGGTTATTATCGCTCCATATGAGACCCGATGAGCTTCAGACCAGGTTCCCTTTGATCGCGGCCTCGTACTCTGCCTGGGAATTGTGTTAAACCGAGATTTATAGTCGTGTTACCGCCACTATATGAATGGGATGCATCAAAGAGCCCTGGCTAACCTCTTTTCAAGATTTCAAGAAAAGCCCGATGAGTCATGTGATTTGAAATCGTGCATCGATTTGAATGTCGATGTATATGGATCGATTGAAGTTTTGGGGGTGTGCGTATATCTCTTGTGTTTATCACCTGGGAGCAATTCTGTAAACTCATAGCGATAAGCCTTTACAAACCAATATCGAATTTGCAATGCTAAATCCAATGACAATTTGAGTAGGTAATGAGTCGATATAGACTACCAAATTCACAGAACAGCCGACTGGGCTTTTCATACTCAGTTATACGCATAATATGCATATTGCTGGATACACGTCCAACAGCTCTATCGCGATTTTGGAAAAATTCATGTAACTTGGAGTATCTGAAGCCCCGGTGGCCTTTTCAAAAGACTTTCAAAATCAGGCGTTTTCTTAATTTGCCTGGAAGTTGGTGTTGATTGAAAACTGATACCAATTTAACCGATTTGATGGTTTTATTGTGACTTATTTTTAATTTTTTTCTGGCACTAATGGTTGATTTTTCTCTAAACCCTATCAAAACCGTACATCAAACTAAAAATCGACGATTGTCGCTCATTCCCAACTTGATGATTGAGCACTTCCCGAGGTAAATTCGTGTTACTTATCTACGACAAGATAACGTATTACACTGTTGTCGTCACAATTCCGCTGTCGACTTTATCATACCGCGGTTGGAAGTCGATTTTTTACTGCATATCGTTTCACAGCCTTCGGCTCAGATTTCACCATTGTCTTGTTATGTATCATAATCGGGTCGTGTCTTTTGCAAGAGTTATTGATGATTTTATGACTTTCAGTGCCAGTGCGTTCACTGCGATGGCTAAAAACATGTTCAGCTTTCTATTCGCTATTAAAATTCGCCATTATACAACCGAACGTCCAATCGATTCCGTTCTTTTCGCATGTTATCACCATGCGATCTCCTGTGAGTTGTAGCATTCGAAAAAGTACAACTCTACCAGTTACTTCACGGTGTGCGGGTGAAAGGTTGTCTGTCCCAAGGTATGAACATTCTGGTACGTTATGGAGATCGTCGTGATGGGCAAACCGAGACTATAGTCGACTTATAAAAGACTATATAATAGGCCGGATAGCCAAACAATCGCGAGGGGTCCCATCGCTTTCAATCACCCACACGAGCCGAAAATTCGATAGCAATCTCAACATACGGGTTATGCAACTCAAAACGTTAACGGTCCTTCAAGCTCGCCAACGTCTTCCTTCCTCCCACTTGTTATATCCGATAATATCAAGATAGAGCGGAATAGTTCGACTTGCTCTATTCCTGTTTTTGGCTCTTAGAACTACGCGAACGTCCTCATTTATTTTTTATGGATCGACGAGGAGTTTCAGTATATGTGGGAGATTCACTTATGTATGTGTGGCAACACTGGTCAAAAAGGTAACCTTCTCTTCTGTTACCAGAAATATATAATTTCTATTCTACCGGCAACCGCAGAACTGCGTTTATTCTTATCCAGTACTTCTTCTTATCCTTATATTATTTTCAATTCCTTCGGGATCCTACGGCGGGATCTCAACAGTTTATTTGGTCAAGGATTAAGGAACTATTGTGAATGGATGATCGACCCGTGAAAGATTGTTGTTGTCAGCAGATCAGGGGTAGGGTCGAACGTCTCCTTCGCCTAGCTTTCGATTTATTATTCAATATTTATTTTATTTATTATTATCTTTATTAATTATATCTTCATCAGGGCATAGAGACGGTATTTACGTAGTCATGGCTTGTAAGATTTATCTGCGAACATAGGTACCTATTTATAATTTTACTGTATTTAGGGGAAACTTTATTTTCAAGCAAAGAAAATTTCTTTAATGTTGCTCGAATTACTAGTTTTAGATTCAGATTGAATTTTTCGATGATTGCAGAGCAGTAGTCGAACATCATTAAATGATGTACAAATGATAAGTACAAATTTTGTACTTATACGACGTACAAAACGTCCTTTGTTTCGAAAACACGTCCTTTTATTGTTAGGTGCATGCAGCCCTATGCATATTTTAGGGACCAGTTTACAACGAGAACTTTCTTTCACTTTATTTACAATCAGGAAATTTTTGATTTTTCAGAATTTTTATGACGAGTCGGCCAGAGCGGCTCTTCCTCTGTGTCTTCAGTTGTCTGCTACGATGTTCAGAATTTCTTACTGACTAATGGGCCGTCAAGTTATGCTTTCTAACTCCTATACTTCAGTCTCCAAGATTGATACTTTAACCTTTGATTTGCATGGGGAGGATCGTGGCTTTCATAATCGTAGGCGGGCGATTCAAGTTCGCTTTATTCGGTTTGCAGAACATCTTACGTTCTTTCCTTCGGCTGTACATCAATATCAATGTTGTAGGTTCGAGGGCTGAACGAGGTACCGCTTAGAAAGTGAATGCGACTTTCGTACCATAACAAATGGGCCATGATGTCTTGGAAAGCAGCTTTATTTCTCCACTCATTTCACCTATGTTTCCAACGTTTTAAGCTCTTGAGGGGTGGCCAATTTTTCCCCCAATCTTATGTTGTTTTTGAGTTTGAGATAAATCGTCATTTGTGTCTTATTTCACTGCCGTTTTTTTCGTTTCTTAAATAATTCCGACATTGTCGTACGGCTCGAATTCCAGGGTTTATGACTTCATAACTAACCGCTAACCCTATCTACCCGAGCCTTGACTACATGAAGTCCTATGGAAAACACCTGTTTGACGATTGTTTGATGGGGACTTCCTCGGTTTGTTCACTTTATTGTCAAACGAATAGGTGATTCCATTGCCTGAAGAACGCGGTTATATCACGATATCCGAACTGGTCAACAGCGGTTTTCTCATTCGGATTCCAACCTTACAGTCTGACAGACAACGGGTCTGCGTCTGGCACCATCTGAGGCCATTCCTCCTCCTCTTCAGACACGTAACTCGGTCATTTAGGCAGCCGTTGCACTGACAACGACAGCCATTACATTGAACCGCAAAGCATTCCAAGTACAAATCTGTACATAATACTGTAGCAGGAGGGTGAGCAGCAATACATCGTCAGTTATACCATGACTGTAGTAATATATGTTTTATCGAGATTGTTTCATGTAAATTTAATTTTTAGTTCCATATTTACAGATTAAATGGATGTATTTTAATCGTCCTAAAATCGACAATCGGAACGGAGCATTAAAAATAACGTTTACTTATACACTTTTCCTCAGAATCACAGTTTTCCTGAACAAGTGATTTTTGAGTGAGCGGGATTTTTGATTTATCGTTTTTTCTGATTGATTAGAAAACTACCATATTCAGCTTTCTGTTTTGTTGTCACATGAGCTTATATTGTAATCAGTTCCGTAACGGGATCCTCTATAAAACGGTATCTTTAGTCCATAAAAGGTTGACGATCATATTACAGAAAATTGATCGAATAAATATCTGGGTCAATCGATTATGCATATTTTAACTTCTTGTTTCCTCCTCGCCTATTTAACCAAAAATATGCGTTCGTCATTCAGGCGTAGGGGTTGGGCTTCTAATGTGGTATGGTTGAACAGAGTTTTGCCTTTTTTTCAAAACGCAACTATTTGTGTTTGGTGTATGGAGGGTGTGTTCAGGTGGGAATGTGCTCACTCTTTTTACTTCCATATTTACAGAGTAAATGGAAGTATTGTGATCGTCCTAAAATCGAGAATCGGAACGGAGCTTCAGAAAAAACTTTTTCTTATACACATTTACTCAGAATCACTTCCCGAACAAGTGTCTGTGTGTCCGTGTGTCCGTTAGTCCGTTAGTCCGTTAGTCCGTTAGTCTGTTAGTCCGTTAGTCCGTTAGTCCGTCTGTGGTCATTTACAAAAATGACCATAACTCCCTCAATTCTCAACCTTTTTTCAATTTTCTTGAACTGAAATGTGCGTCTCGGTAAGACCTAGCACCTTGTTTAATCGGAATTCGGATAACGCTCAGTACTTCCGGTATATTTGCATTTTTAGTGTTTTTTATTTTATTTTTTTCCGGCCGCAAAAATGAACCGATTTGAGCGTTCTTGGTCTCAAAATCTTCGTTTTACCTTGCAGAATATGTGGATATTTTTTACATTCCGAAAATGTGGCGTTTTTTCATTTTGGGCGAATTTTAAAATTTTAATACTGAATTTTTTGATATTTTTGACCTAAACACTTTCAAAAGCAGTCAAAATATGATCAAATTGTGTCTTAATTTTACGTTTCGAAATATGGAAGTATTGTGTGTTATCTACGCACCACTGGTTTTGTTTTGTATGAGTTGATCAAATTCAGAATCATTATCGCTTCTCTGTCGCAGTACAAGTAGTGAAACCATTGTTTTATCGCTGCATCTATATCGTTTAGTGAAAGGGATTACTCAACGTACATTACGTCTATTAGCTTGATAGAGACTGGCAGAGAATAGCTTGCATAAACCCGGTGCAGCCGAATGTTTTCAAAACTGTTTCTGGAAACTCTTTGCGAAGACACTCCCTCATAGATAAGGAATTTTGACCTGAACGTTATTGTTACGCTCTTCCTTTCCTGCTCCGGAAACGTTAATAGAGGCTTATCTTTAGTGTCTGTGGTACCTCTCAATTATATTTTCTTCTCGTCTCGAAGATTTCTTATTTTTCTAGCTCGAGGGAAGGAATACTTTATTTTTGAGTAAAATTTTGTATTTGCCTGAAGAATCTTGAAGAAAACTACGTTCGGAATTCGGCTGGACAGTTACTGGTATGGTCCAGCTCCTAGTGGACACAATTTCACTGACTTTCACATGCCCCACAAAATCTATATTTTTTATGGATATCGCTATGTCTTCATGGAGTTGTCGTCCGCGTTCGCATGACTATCATGTTTCACTCTGACAGAATTTCTGGTCAATGGGTTGTATCTTATTCCCACGTATTTTGAATAACCGTTCATGGTGTCCCGTTGGTCTTCTATGGGATATTTGTGTCACCCGCTCCCGGAACGACAAATTAATATAGGTAACAATGAGCGTGAAATTTGTTGGAGGAGTAAGGTACATCTTATTATGAGGTCAATACCTAATCAGTTATAAATTGGTATATGGGTAGGATCAACAATAATTTTATTTTTTTACTTTATTTATTTCGATATACAATTTGAATTCATTCCATACAATTCTTGCGGAATTCAGCTGCAGGAAAAGAGCTGCCCAATAAACTCGAAATCCCTCGTCAAAAATTATTCGCTAGTTACCAGGAAAATCGGCATTAACCGTTCTCCCAACTGAAGGCGAACAGAATACCTAGGCCTGAATGGGAAAGGATCCAGAATATTATCGCGCTGTATTACACTATATTCGATAACATAATGTGTAATATTACATTATGTAATGTAACATAATATATTATATTTATTAAACTCGTCCCGTATGCATTTCACCTACCACTTTTGTGATATTCACTCATCGATGCACACCAGTGTGAGAACTTCCATATGCGTGTGAATCTAGCGGTTAACTCCTAGGTTTTTATGTCGACTGAACGGTTCTGGGGCAAACTAGCGTCTTCTCTGAGAACTTCTGAGCGTTAACCGTCGAATTAACTGGAATCGAGCGTCATCAAACGATTAACATTCCTAGAACATGCTCAACACTCGGCCCTCCACCTGATGGTACCTACGACTGGTGTTAAACGCACCGTGACCGTGACACAAGAAGCGGTCCACTTGGCAGTATTCATTTTTGCTACCGGTTCTTTCTTCTCTATTATTCATCCTTAGTCCGCCGTTAATTATCCTTATTAAGTTATTATCTCAGCACTGCCGTTTTCCTGATAGCTACGCATCTGATTCATTCACCTGCGGTATTTCCAGTTTCCTCGAGTGTTCACGTTTTATAGGTACTTATTAGTTTAATTCACTTGTTTTATGAAGAGGCAAGCAGGTACTAGGTATGTATCTGCTCTTAAACAAAGTCATATTATGCTTGTTCCAGCAGCTTGAGCGTAAGCATTTCTAAGTGCCTAACGCATGCGCAGTGCGAGGTTTGGCAGGCCCCTGCAGGCGCCTTGAACATGCGCGGTGTTTTTGTAATGTTTGTAAGTGTTGTTGCTAGGGCATGGGGAAAAAATTCCTTCGCTCACGCTCCAGGAACAAACCCTTAAAGGGGATGTTCAATACCTCTGGAATCTTGTCGGGTTTAAGGAAATATTTCAACTGACATAACGTATGAAAAGGTAATTTTAGGATTAAATAATCTCACAGTTCCTAGAGACACTTTCTATCAATCAAAGTTTTATAATCAGTCAACGTTTGAGTCAAACATGGATTGATGCTCCTACACAAAAATGGGCTTTTTATTGCTTTGAAGCCAAGATTTTAAGTCATCGGTGAAACTACAATGACCGTAAAATTTCCAATCAAGATAATCCTGGGACAGGTTTTAGTGACGTAAGATTTACCTTCTGATCACGAGTTCACAGGTGTTTCTGCAGATTCATGCACTCACCTGAAACAAAATGAACGATTCTCATTTTATCCTCATGATTGGTTCGCATAGCAGAGTAAATATCTAAATAAACTTAATGTTAGGTGGCCAGCTAAACCAGTGGTGCTTAGATAACACACAACACTTCCGTGTTCGGATATGTAAATTTTGTAATCATTGCAATTTGATTTTGACTAATTTGGTGGCTACAATAATCAAAAATGTCAATAAACGCTATGAGAATTTTAAAACGCACATGTTGTGTGTGCCTACTTATTCAATTGATACATAGGCGAGCGATTTAGAACATGAAATGAAATAATATTTCATTCAATAATATATTATATTAACGAATCATGATCGACATCTCATACAAACGACCCATGCGCCTAACTATAGTCAAGTAAATCGTGAGAAGTTTAATGCTTCGCTCGCTTTCACAATAGTTCAAAACCATTCCGAAAAGCGTTCTGTCCAATAACAATCGATTAGTGGCTGGGCCATTACAGGCAACTATGTCCAGCTTCCAAGGTATTGGATCACGCTACGTAACTACTGACGTGATATAGAAAATGAGCAGGAACGACCTTTGCTCCTTTCGTTTTCTGAATCTAAAACAGGACCGGACCATTTCAGACCGGGTTCAGATAATGGGGACCCAAACTTGGAACTCACGGTTTCTCTACCGATCGAATGAATTATGTAGTTCATAGGGTGAAAGGGTTCAAAAGGGGAAATTGTCCAACTAACTATAGCAGATGGAGGACCAATTAGGCTTGGTGAAACGCAAAATCAGAAACGAAATGGAAACAGGAGTCGGAATAGAAATAGGAAGCTCGTTTAGGTAAACATCCAGCCGTGTGTAGACACTTTCACATTTCCGAGATGTATTATCATTTTTGAAACGACTCAAAAACGAGTTCGAACTGCATTTGACTACTTTGCGGATTTAAATGCTGGCGACTCAGATACGGCTGTTTAGATTCACTGCTGAGAATAGGTAATATTGGAAAGTCGTTCTGTCCTCGAGCCACTTACAGACGTGCACGAACCTCATCAAGATGTCATCTAGTTTCTGGACTTTGACTAGTCTCCTGATTCATAAAACTGGCCAAAATCATTTTCCCACCATCATTTTCATTACCAATATTTAGGTATTTTATTTCACAGCGCTATACGGTTCTTACGGCACAACCGTCAGTTTTTGTATTTTGTAACGACGATTAAAGTCCAGATGAGTTGTTTCATCATTCGTTATGAATCATTAAAAATTTAGAAAGGAACGAGCCTCAATTTATTGATAGAACTATTTATTAATTTCATCGATGGCAGAACAACTCAAAGATACATTTAAAATGTTACATGAACATTCGGGCCGTATTCGGATCTTCGTCGTTACAAAACACAAACACTGGAGATAATTTCAAGAGAATATAGAAATGTGAATGCGAAACAGCCATAAATTCAAAAAACTGCATCGTAATTTTTTTGGCGTACAAATCCACTTTTTGCAACTAGAATAGAATAATCGACTGTTAATGGAGGAACAATAGGTACCTAATCGAAGGTTGGAGCTAACGAGGTGATAACTCTCATCGTTTGCAGAATTGCTGCAGAATCGCGAATGGTTTGAATTGTTTTCCTTTGAGAACAGTAAGGTACCTGATTCGAATACATTGCCCAAGTTCCCATACTCTTTCACCTCAACAATTCGCTTTTACTTTCTTCCTAACGCGTTTCTCACATCTATAACCACAACGTGAAACTTTTCATTTTTCTCCTGATAGCTTAGAAATTAGGTCAAGAGCGTCGATCTACTTGCACACTGATTGACGACCTATGACCAACCGATGAGAATTTTCTAATCAGCTGGTTCCGAACCGATAGGAGCGAAAATCAATGATATTGATTACCCTTTTGGCTTATTATTCGACATGAAACCTTTGAAAATTTGATGGTTAATAATCAAAGGACATAGAATCCGAAAATCTTATTAAAAAGTTCTCTTGCAGTTATTCCTGGATCAAAAAATTTGAAATTTGTAGGGCATAATTTGTTTGAATAGATTTAGTTATGTTGATTCGGGTGAGACTAATCCTAAGTTGCTAAGGGTTTACGCAGATTTTAGGAAGCCAATTTTGACTTTTCAGAAATGTTTACAATCTCGGATAGGCCGAGAACTTATAAAGCCTCAAAATTCGTTCTACACTTGTTAAAACCCTTCCTTGGAGGCTGCCTTTTTGATGAACTATTTCTTCCAAAAATCGCCAGACATTTTCAATTTGAAAGCTCAATTCGTAGGACCTGTAGGAAGTCTCATGAGATTCGCAGTCATAATTCGCAGGGAAACCCGGGAAACTTATTTCGATCCCCCTCCCTTGATTTACCTCCGAAAAATGGCCTTCGCCTTGGCTTTCTGTTGTATGTGAGATGCTCAGGATTTTCAAAACTTCGACTATATGTCTCGCACCTGAGGGTGTCACATTATAGGGGAGTAACTACGGACAGGTTCCGTAAAATACTGCCTCCCTTGGCGTTGTATGTTCAGGCTACGGGTAATTTACTCGTATTGTATCTTCGTCGGTTCACCCTAGACCTGATCCGCTCCCCTTTTGGTTTTCCCTCGCTCTTACGCTTCCTCATCTCGATATTGAAGGGCACCCCTTTACTACTTTCGGATATCTTCTTACACACCCTCGTGTTAGGAAGCCAATTTGTGGTCACCTGCACCTGCTGGACCCTTTTGCAATCCATTAATGGATTGCTTCTGGGAGTTGTGTTTCTTCATCAATTCGTATTGTGATCCTCTCAGGTATTGGATTCTCAGGTTTTGTTGATTAAATGGTATTGATGGTTTGAAAGTCATGAATTATCTACTTAATAATAAGACATTTATGAAATATGAGGCTGAAGGCCAATTTACTTCCGAAATTTCGATGTTTTATTATCCATATATCATTCGGCTTTTTTGCCTCCCGAAACCTCACACTTCAGCTCGATTCGCTTAGTTATTTTGTAGAAAAGACTTGGCCAACCGAACGGTCACAGGTGGTTGCAGATGCAAACGAATATTAAAAATCTTTTGTCTGCCGTTTTGGCTTGAAATCCGATCCCTTTTCTAAGTCATGACCGTGCCAATGGTTTTCAACTTAGCAGTAGAATGATACCTCGGGTTATAATACATGATTATGCGTAGTAGCTTCTTTGAGTATGGAGTAGCAGAGGCCTGCAGGGACCAAAAATTCATAATAAATACCTGTTATCTGCATGTCGAAAAAAATGTATGTTTTGAAGACTATCCAACTGTAGATTTGAATGGAGGATCGATCTGAAATACTTCTTGTTCAACTTGATCGGAATGAGGGTCTTACAGTTACAATTTTCGAGTGACATTTTTCCCGGACCTCCTCGCTTTTTCGGTTATTGCGATCCAGCGCCTCAAGTACACAGAAGATGTTTTGCGTGCTATGTAAGTGTCGTATGCTCTACACGACTTTTCAAGTTTCTGCTTGACTATCGTAGCGAATTGCTGTCAAGACCTTGTAAAGACAGGCCAGTCATCGCCTAGTACAATGAGAATCTTCTTGTTTTAGAACGTTGATCGAGAAGACAGAAAAGACCAACCTTGGGATCGGAGTCACTTGAATCGGATATAGCCATAAGAAGTCAATCCACTCGCTAGAAAGGCGATAAGTTCCAAGGCTCCGTTACGTGATTCGTAATTAGTCTCTCAAAAGAAGATGAGCTCCCGTACGACACGCATGGAGGATTGAAATTAGTTCTTCTGGATCGTCTTGAGGCTGAATCCTGGAACAGCTCGGACTGTATGGTGAACCCTGGACGAACTGTTTGAGTTTGTAGGGATAGATTGAAATCTTTTGTGTATCCCTCCGATGGCCGGGGGCGTTTCGGTTTGGCCATTCTCGTCTCAGAATCCTTTCATGTTGCTCCGCTGAATATCAAGCGCCGCTGGCCATTAAGGCCGGATCTGACGTCTTGCATAACTTTTCTTCGTTGGTGGTTGAAGTGTGATATTTTTCAATTCAATGTGTGGCTGTCGATGTATTTTTTTCACCCTGGAGTGGTTTACTCTTGGTCTGGTGTGGCACATGAAGTAGATTTCTACTGTAGGAGGGTTTACGTGTATTTCTCAATGGGATCAGCATCCAGGTGTTGAATGAATGACGATTATTTGGATGATAGAGAGTTTTGGGACACTTCTTATGTACTTCTTGTCAGTTCTTGGCACGAAGTTAACAGTTTACGCTACCCTGCAAATCCTGAGAACGCTTGGAAAAGTTCAGACACGCATGCAACAAAAATGCATTTTTCCCTATCATTTCTTGATTTTCCAAGTGACTACCTTGTTTATACTAACTTCATACTACGAACAGGCAACAATTACGAAGTTTCTATGAACTTCGTAACCCAATTGAATGAAAACCAAAGGACCCCTATGTTTGGCCCGTTTTCGAGGCCACTGGTCTCAAAATGCTTTTCGAAAGGACAAAGTCCGAATTACAAGGGTGTCGTCTGAAAACGTAGGTACGTGTTCTCACTAAAAATAGCCCCTTTTTTACATTCTTCCGATAATTCCTAGGAAGTTCAGTATCTTGGAAGCGTCCCTGCCGGCGAATATAGATAAGGCAGCAATACGTGACTCCCTGGCCGGTGCGCCGTGTTGGCATGCGTGGACATATTCGTCATGGGTATCCGTCTGGTCGGCTCTGGATACGTATGCTCGATGTGTACCCATTGTTACTCACAGTCCAGCACGAACCTTCAGTTGATCACCTCGAAACGGAAAATTTCAAAAGATATATTTCTGACCTATTTCTCATGTATAGGTGCTCTTTTTCCTCAAAATGTTCATTTGTCCAGGCTCGTTTCAAATTCACAATGCGTGGTTGTGGAACTCGTTCGGAGATAACTGTATCGCTGTAGCTGTACTTTCTCGACATTCTTTGAACCATAATTCGCACTGAACAAATCATCGTCCAGATTTTAACTTGGGTTAAAAGAATTGTAATTTTATTTTGGTGGTATTGTCAAATTTATAGTCTGTTTCTCCAAAATAGATATGAAGTAAGAACCCTCGCCTTCAAAACCCGTTAATTTCTGTACACACCCACCGCCTGCATGACTTTTCGAATGAAATTGGTTAAAAGTTTTCGTTCTTCGGGGTGAGGTTCTCAGCATAATTACAATTCAGGTCAACTACTCAATAATATGTTGATCATGCAAATTCTCTCACGATTATGTGAAAGTTTAGAGAAACAAGCGAACAATAATTGTAGTATATAGAAACTTTCGACTAGAAAATGCTGTCTCAACATCCCAACGTCTCTATACGCCTATGGAATATTAGTTAGTTCATAATGATAGCTATTCGTGGTGCTTGATCACTGGCTGCTTTAGGTTCAAACATTTCGCTTCGTCTACGTCATTGTAACTTTCACGCACAATTACAATACTAATGTCAAATGAAGTTTCTACATTGTGACTGCGAATTTAATTTCTTCGGGTTTTTGTTGTTCACGATTCAAATTTGTTTTCTTTCTTTTCCCGGAAAATATTTGTGTCGGACGAATTCCCATTTGTTACGAACCTCTGGGCCATAAACATCTTTTATGTTATTTGGCCGTTGGATTGGGGTGTTCGGTCCTTAACCAGGGGAGCAAAAATTGTCAATTATCATAACTCATGGGATTTCCGTCTTCTTTCAACGTAACTAATTCAACGTAATTATTGTTGGGGCTCAACTCTTTAATCCGGTAAACGAATGCAAAATTCAATAGGTACTGGAAACTATCCTATCACTTATCGGACTCCACCCTTCCCAGCAGGGACTACCTCCACCCTTCCAACCCTTCATCTCACCCTCAAGACCCTCGTCAAGGTGTTGAAGGTCTGGAGGAAATATCTAATGTGATACACTTTCAACGCTTACATCGTGTCGTTCAGACGTTTGTTAGTTGGATAATAAAATTAGACCATAATCCCCTAACGTCGAATGAACCGGATGCGCCCTAGGACAAAGTTGGATTCAAATCAAAAGTTGTTGTCATACTAAGAATAGGTCGTGCCGCCTTCCATCTCTGGAGAACCTCAATAGTTCAGTCTGATCTGATGAGGCCTGGTGTTCTTTAAGTCTAGACAACTTACCAAGGTATTACTGCTTTCGAATTATTTTCGATGCCTCAGGATATGCATTCAGGTATTTACGCATTTTTTATAGCTAACACCGCTTTTTTACTCGATTATTTGGTATCTCGGCTACTGCATCCTTCTTCAGTATCCAGCTAAGCCTGTAACTGAGTTCTTTCTGCGCAGTAAAGATTCAATTATTCCTGCAGTTCCCGTTTCCTATTATTGTCGGAGCCCTGACCAGAGTACTTTTCGAACGTTTAGTTGCCGATTTGTTGTGTTTATGAGTTCCATTGACCGGCACGAACATTTTAGCTAAAGAAAACTGACGGAAGACGAACTGAGTGAAAAATTGAAATTACACTGCACGATATCTGTCGAGCTCGATCCGAAAAATCCCGAAAACTAGAAATGAAAATGAAGTACCTTCTTCCGACTTATTTCTTTCTAGGGACTGTATCAACTCCCGTCTATAAACCAAGTACCGTTTCCTTCAGTGCAAGACGTTAACGGCCCGCATAAACTTTACCGCAGCGTCTCGAGTAATAAATTCTTTTTTCAGCTTTACTGCCACGAAATAACCGCAACTTCTTCGTCGGAGGTGGAATCCCTTCAAATTCTTGTTTAATATCTAATTCTAGTAATGGAAGGTCAGGTGGGAGTTACCGATGGAGGGTCTTTTCGTTCAGGGAGCCCTCGGAGGGGTAGGCCAGGGTCTAGGGACGTATGCGGCAACCGTAAAGTAGAAATAATAAAACCCAAAGGAGCTGCTCCTGGCAACCTTACTCGTTTTACCGGCACCTTGCCAAATAAATTTTTTACTGATCCTCCTCCGTCACGTATTGCTGGTTTCTGATCCGACATTGGAAATGAAGATATCGATTCTGGCCTTAGGACTAGACTTCGAGTCTTACCAGGCTTTCAGAAATTACTCTGGAGGTGAATATGAAGTTAGTGGCAAGTGGTCGGAACAAAAATGTTTTTCCAAAATTTTGCGCAAAAAATTAGGCATGTAAAACGGCGTTGCTCCCGCATTTTATGTAGCCGAATAAGGTAATGCCTTATTTTTGGGAACCCACTGGCCATTTTTGACCACCCGGTCAACCACAGGCAGCACCCTGTGTTCTCTTGCCGATTCACTTTTGTTCGGACTTGGTGGACTTGGTTTGATCAAACACATGTACCTCAAGAGATTGTGAAACTTTGTCGGTGTATGCTTGCACAGCATTAACCGACGCCCACTCTTCGCTTTGTTGGTTCAAATCGTTTTTCTGATGGCGCCCCCATGTACCCCGAAAAAGGGAACTGTGTAATAATACAAATAGACGACCAGTGGGCAAATGCGCGTATGTTGAGGCCGGATTACGTCGAGGGCGTTGCTTCATTTCTGACAATCATTGTGCCGTACGGCTGTCGAAGCGACTCAACCTGTGGGATGATTCAGCTTGCCGACCAGAACAGACCCGTGAAGCTACGAACCAGACGTCGGGCTCGGTTCACACGGACGATGTGGTATACGTCTTATGAGACATGCGCATTCTACCGGTTGGTGCCAGTATCGCCTGCCTCTATCCGAAACCTAAACTAGAACTAAAAGTGAAACTGAAACCGAAACTCGAAATTTAAAGTCAAATTAATACTAAAAATGGAACTGAAATGCCAACTCAAACTGAAGATGGAACGGACATTAAACTAAAACAGAAACTCAAGCTAACAGTAGAACTGGAAACGCAAACTTATACTCAAGCTCGAACGAAAAACTCAAACTAGAACCAAAAGTAGAACTGAAACGCAAACTCAAGCTGAAACCAAAATTGAAACTAAAACTCAAACTCAAGCTCGAACGAAAATTTGAAACTCAAACTCAACTGAAACTAAAACGCGAACTGAAACTGAAACTACAGCTCAACTAAAGCTGAAACGAAAAATTAAAACTACAACTCAACTAAAGTTCGAACAAAAAATTGAAAATCAAACTCAACTGGTACTGAAACTTGAACTAAAAGTGGAACTGAAATGCAAACTCAAACTGAAACTTTACTACTATATTAGAAACTCAAATTGAGGGAATGGAAGTTGTCTGTTCCACGAAAGTTTACAAGTTTGTTGTTACCAACTTGACAACAGACCACTTCCATTCCCTCAATTTGAGTTTCTAATTCGAATTCCACAACTTCTTCCCAAATGATTTGATTCTGAAACTGTAATTAAAACTAAAACTCAAACTCAAGCTCGAAAGAAACGTTGAAACTCAACTTCAACTGAAACTAGAACTAAAAGTGGATCTGAAACGCAAACTTGAAATGAAACTAAAACTCAAGCATGAACGAAAAATTGAAATTCAACTGAAACTGAAACGCTAACTCTAACTTTAATTTCTGTTTCACAGCTTCAGTTTAGGTAAGTTTTCTTCAAGTAGTTTTAGTTTCAGTTTTGGTTTTAGTTCTAGCTTGAGTTTAAGTTTAAAATTAAGTTTGAGATTGAGTTTGAGTATAAAATTGAATTGGAGTTAGAGCCTTACCTAGTTTCATTGAGAGTTGTAGCTCCGCTTTTAGTTTCAGTTTTAGTTCGAGCTTAAGTTTGAGGTAAAATTAAGTTTGAGTTTTAATTTCAGTTTCAAGTTGTGCACAAAGCAAAAATTCGAGATTCCCAAGAGGTTTTTGATACATGTTAATTTTGATTGAGACCTGTGAGACAAACATCTTCGGTTTTTCGGTCTTGTGAACTCACCATCCCGGCGAGTCCTGCGAAGGACCGCACATAATCTTGTGTTACACGCCGGGGCACCCTGACCTTAACAATGGACTGTTCTAATGTCCCATTTTCTTGGGAACGAAATCTCGAAACGTTTCGTGTTACTCTTGCATCAAATAGTAGTTCCATGTCTAAATTCCAATTACAAAATGAGCTCTAGGTGGATATTGTAGAACCAATATACCTACCAAACTTTCGGATAACCTAAAATAGGGCTACATTTTTCCATCCAGGTCCATTTTCAATCCATTGACCTCGTAGACGTCTTTATTATCGTGAAAGTGGACGCGAGATCAAATTAAAAATTGAATTGGTATTATACTCATTTGTGAAAACTTGAAAATGCCCAAGTTCATCTTCGTATTAGCTGCGTACTCAATCGTAGATAGGTAAGTACGTAAATTACTCTCTGTGTCAATACTCCTATTCTGTAATTAAAAACTGAGGTGGAGATAACAATATACCTTTACCATTTTATGCCCTTCATGTCAGTTCCCCCTGTTCGAAATTGGAAAGTGCTTTACAGAATCGTTTTTCCCAAGGACCGACCCTCGTTTCTGTTTTCATTCCCAAAATGGAAGGAAGTCGTATATTTTCAGGGGGTGCGTTATTTTTGAAATATAGACTTCCACCTGTGCTCCCTTCATGGCTTGGCTTTTAATCATAAAATGGAACTTAACCTTCATTTTCAAAGACCTGCACATTGGCTCCTTAGTATTAATTTGCCGTGGTCGTAAACTCTCTACTTTCTAATTAGAGTCTTAATTTAATAGGTATGAGTTTGGAAGTTTATTATGGCCGTTGGCTTTCATATTAATGGTCTGCATCATATCTCACTCTCCAGTTCTGCCGGCAACGTATCTTCGAAAGAAATGCATTCCTCAGAGAAGATTGGTTTGACAGCATTAAAATTTTATTCTCTCTGCGTGTGGTTCGTTTTGCAACTGTAAATTTATTAGGTACGTACCCATATTTTCCACACGAAGGTACCTAATTGCCTGATGTTCGCGTATACCAAGTAAAATAAGTACCTAACGATCCAATACTGGTAAAATTACTCGAACTACCCTACAAAAATTGTGGAGGTCCTAGATTTTGGATGTTTGGGTCAATTAAAGGTAAACAATCCCAATTTTCGTGTTTCGGCCTCCGCTATCATAGAAAAACCACGCCATTTTACACTTTCTTTGGGTTTTCACCTGTAGCTTCTTCCCGTTTTGTTTTTTGGCTTCTAGGACTTCATGAAAACTTGTAGAACGGAAACTTTCCAACAGCATTGATTCCAAGATTTTTGTTTGTTGGCGCAATCGTTTCGAAGCTCCAGACCGGCACAAAAAGGCAAACATTTCCACAATTATGAAATTTGGTTTACTTCTCATTGCGATAACTATGGGAAAACGTCGTCTCAGCTAGAAGTGTTGAGGAAAGAAGTTGCAGAGAATTTAATCAGCTTTCATGCTGTTTTATTTTTATTTTGGTTGGACCAACCAGTGAGAGTGGGGGCAAAGTTTGAAGATAAAAAGAAACACGGCCGTTCGTAGCCCTTCGTCTTAGGATCGAGGGGTTGTTACGACAAAGATCGTTATTGATGTATTATGATACCCTCCTGCAAACCTTCCGTAAACAAAATCTTACATTACTCCAACCACTTGTTGTAAATGAATATAGCCTTTGAAACCGGTCGTTTGGAAGCTGGAAGCATCGGTTTTTCCTCAACCCCATCTTTTATCGGTAGTTTATGGCAATTGTACTTTTATACCTTTTAGCCCAATCGTTCCGAATGTTGATGATCGCAACCTTTTTCGTCGGATCTTTGTAAACGTGGAAGCAGGAGCATTTTTATTGGGGTTGATTCCATTTGCCCTGCAGCGTCTTGAGCGAATTGCCTTGAAGTTGTTAGGACTGAGTGTTTTCGGTGTTAACAGGGTTAAAGGATGCTCCAGACGGCTATTCCAATTCTAGCCATTCCAGCTATAGATAGTTCCGGTATCCAGTGGCTCTGAGTAGCTTTCGGAGGGTAAATTCCTTTTCCTCACTCGCCCCCTCGTTACAACGTGAACCTTCCATCTAATTTGGGCTAATTAAAATTAATTGATGCCCAAGCAATGTTTGTCATTTTCATTATTTAGTATATTTTTTCAATACAAATATTCCTACTTTTCTCAATTTTTTTTAACTCGTTCATTAATTTTGTTTCAGGGTCTGTTTGGAGTATGGCCGAAGACTGCATCATCATATAACTGTCAGCAGTGAGTAGTCCCTTATTCTCTTACGTATTCTCTTTGGTGTAAGTTGGAGCGATGGTTGTACCATTTTCTCATTTCCTAGAGAAGGAGGCCAGTCATGATTTTCATCCCCTTCTCACTTCGTTTTTGATAGCCTTTGTAGCTACTCTTTTAGATGGATAGCACGAGATTTGATCCTAGAAAATTGAACTTGATGATTATTTTTGCGGTAGGTATCTGTCGCTCAAAGATTATACAGGGTGTTAACCTGAGACCTTGACTAGTGGTAATCAAACCCTTGAAGCTCCTTTACATGAACTTGACGTGCCTAGTATGCCTGCTATATAATAAATGAATACCTAATATTTCATTATTGCTGCTGCGAAAATTCATGCCTACCTATCTCAATCTCAGGTGTACCTTTCGTGACAAAATCTACATATTTATTGAATAATTCATAAGAAACTAGAATGTTCTGGTTACCAGGCCTTCGTTACCTTAAATTTGCTCGTTACTGGGAGACGATATCAGAGAAAATTATCGCCTCCCTTTCCGGTTCGAAAGGAGACCGTTATCGCGTTTATGGTTATTGGTTCCTCTGGGTAAACGTAATAAAAGTGGCAGTACATGCAGGTTGGCTGAAATGTGGCAATGAGCCGCAGTCTCCGATGAAATGGTGGGAGGGGCTGTTAGCTGTATCGAGTTCGATTATCGATGTTTATGCAGCAATGTTACTTCATGATCGTAAATAGGGGTGTAAGAATGTAAAGTACGCCTTGGAATAAGACTGCACACGTTCTGCATGGAGTTTCATCTAATTTGATTTCTGATTAAAATCGTTAAAGTTTGAGCAAGAATGGTACCTACAGGTAAACTACCAGGTTCAGAATGGTACCTACATGTTCATTCTGTGACCTTTGGGTTTTCTGTCCTCCTTTAGCCCATACGCATTGTAGAAGTTTACCTTGGACGATGCCTATGGGAGAGAATATTCCTTTCGGTTGGCTATGATCGTTGCTGTTATTCTATTTCATTCAGCTCGATTATATTATGTCTAAATCAATCTATCGAGTTGCTCAATCGATGCCTCAAGATTCTGCCTCCAAGCAGGTTTTCGAATCGTCTATCCTACCTGGAGGTGCGTCATGTGGTTCGTTAGGCTGAGCCAAGCCCATCTCTTAGGTATCTTAGTTCACAGCTAGTATACCAGCTAACCTGTATCGGAAATTTCGTAATCTCTTGTTCGTTCAACCCTATGTTGTTAGATGCCGTGGCTGCCTCCGACACGCCTAGTTTTATGTTCTGCCTTTAATAATGTACACGGTGCAATGTTTGCACTGCGACGCCTGTTTGCATACTTGGGCTCGAGATTCCAGAGCCGGGTACACGCTTGCATAATTTCTCCATTGTTTCTACCCTGGCGTATTGATTTTTCCTTCGTTAAGATATCTTCACTGATGAAAATTTGATACGTGGCATTCAGAAGCGAATTTTATGATGAATGTGTGCACTCATCAAGCCACGACTCAAGATAATTTACAATCGATGTTTAAAAATGCAAAAATTTATCATCCTCGGTAACAGGCTGGAAAATTGGAAACCATGCCGGAAAATTATTTTCCTCTGAGCACTCATTGTATTATTGTGACGTGTTGGTAATTTCATGAGAATCCGTTGTCTCCCGACTTTCGATCATCAACCGTACTCAAGTCAAAATTGTAAGAAAATTGCGTCAAAAATTTACCAATCAAAAGTGTTGTGTGTTATCTGCACAACGCTGGCTTTGAAAGTTTTTTCCGTGAGTAGACTCCGTCAGCACGGCTACACCCCTCTACAGTGAACTCTAGTGGCTGCCCAGCGATACTTGTTTCCGATCGTTGTTTCCTAACGTACCGCTAGTAACGCCACTGCGCACACGCTGCGGTCCTGGTTAAAATTCTGCTGTCCACAAAAGAATAGGCATTCCATGCAATTTTTCATTGCTTCTGAATTCGACAAGTAAAATGGTCCAATGTCGTACAATCAATGATTCATTTCACTCAGTACCCAGGACGAAAAGAACCTAATTGAGGAACCGCAGGATGACTGACTCATCCTCACCTTCTCGGTATCTTCTGTTGCTGTTACTGGGGATGGACCCTCTGTATGTAACTTCATAAGTTATCGCTTCTCGGCCTTTTGGCTAAGATCAAAGTGTAGTATCTGTTCTTATCAGCTTAATCTCTGGTACGGCTCCCATTTAGTGATGGCAACACTTATAGAAAAATCGATCTTTCAAAAAATCGATGTATCGAAAGATTAAAATCGATTTCAACTAAAAATCGAGACCAAAAAAACGATTTTTAAAGAAAATCGATTTTTTTTAATCTATGAGATATACCAGTAAAATATGGTGTAAAACAATATATGGGGCCTGTAACATAAAAGTACAAGTTTACAAATGACACTTCCACTTCACTGTCTCTCTCTTTTCGATTCTCTGAAGACGGGGAAGGGAAGGAGGGAGAGAGTGGGGAGACCTCAACGACAACGATTCGATTCGAACGAGATCGAGTTATGTTGTGAAGGTAGTGCCGTCTATTTCGATCTGTGGTAAAATGGTGACTGTAGAAACAGTAGAACTCACATCGTTACTGAATACTGAACGCTGGAGTAAATATGGATCGTTATATTAGATTCTCTACACGGGATAATATTTTAATGTATTATTTTTATTGTAATATAACAAAAACGCATTTTAAACAGGTAAAAATCGATTTTTTTGGTAAAAAATCGATTTTAAATAAAAATCGCCTTCAATAAATCGATTTTTAAAAATCGATTATTTAAACCGTAAAAATCGATTTTTCAAAAAAATCGATTTTTTGTTGCCATCACTACTCCCATTGGGGGCCCCTGAAGATTAAACTGATTTTTGGAAATAGACGGAGTGCTCGGAGCTTGCTCCACCTCTGTCGCGGGTTGACCTGGCATTGCAGTACCGCCAGGACCGGCCCAAATAATGAACATGAAAATAATGTATTTATACATAATATAACTAGATTGATGATATAACTAGATTGTTATAACTAGATTGATGCACTACTTGATTAGTAGTAGGGATGGGTATCGTTGACAATATATCGATATTTTGTATCGGTACTGTATCGAACGGCTGGTATCGATACTTCAAATATCGGCCAAGCGCAGTATCGATATTTATTAATATCGAGTATCGATACTTATACCTATGTATATAGGTTTAATATACACATTGTTGCTCTGAATCTGTTTTTCTGACATTCTCAACATCAATTTTTCTCTACATTTATGTGTATATTTTTTCTTTAAATTTTATTATATAAGTATATTATGCAAATATTATAATATCTACTCTCCAGCTATTGTGATTGTACGCTGGTTTCACCCTCCCCATCACTGATCAATGTAGCAACCACAAAACACAAAATAGTTACTTAAAAAGCATTACTCAGATCTGAATTAATAAAAATTGAACAGCATCAAACTTGATCGTACTGAAATAGAACAAAAGATCGTCTTTGTTTACATTATTTTCTGCAGGTCCTGTGTGGTGTAAGGTAACAGGCCACAATATAACCTCCTCACCTGTCTCCTTCTTTTCCTACTTTCAATCTACATAGTATCATAGCCAGTACCTATTTTTTGACATTCCAGATTCCATAAGTAGTCAAAGATCGGTTGATGGGTGTTTCGCAAAAAAAAAAACCGAAGAAAAATATTAAAACCAAGTTTTTTTAGGCTATTATAGTATGAATAATGTGCCGATATTTCCAAATATCGGAATTGAAGTATCGATACTCGATATTATCTAGAGGCACAGTATCGATACAAAAATATCGATGCTTGATGGTAAAATATCGATGTTTTCAAATATCGGGTATCGATACCCATCCCTAGTCGGCAGTTGCAATTTCTACTAAGAAGGGAAGAAGAAATCAAGACGAGGGCCGAAATAAAGGCTTGAAAATTAGTGAAATAGCGAAAAGTAAAAGTAAACCAGTGGTGCGTAGATAACACACGATACTTCCATATTTTGGAACGTAAAATTGTGACACAATTTGATCATATTTTGACTGCTTTTAAGGGTTTTTAGGTCAAAAAATTCACGCAACAAATTTCAAAATTCGCCCAAAATAAAAAAACGCCAGTTTTTTGGTACATAAAAAATATCCACATATTCTGCAACGCAAAAGAAAGATTTTAAGACCAAGAACGCTCAAATCGGTGCATTTTTGTGGCCGGAAAAAAATAAAATAGAAAACACTAAAAATGCAAATATATCGGAAGTACTGTGCGTTATCCGAATTCCGATTAAACAGGGTGTTAGGTCTTGCCGAGACAAACATTTCAGTTCAAGAAATTTGAAAAAAGGTTAAGAAATGAGGGAGTTATGGCCATTTTTGTAAATGACCACAGACGGACTAACGGACACACAGACACTTGTTCAGGAAGTGATTCTGAGTAAATGTGTATAAGAAAAAGTTTTTTCTGAAGCTCCGTTCCGATTCTCGATTTCAGGACGATCACAATACTTCCATTTACTCTGTAAATATGGAAGTAAAAAGCGAAAATTGAATCATTAGTTGATACTTCTAAAATGTGGAAATACTGTGGGTTATCTCAAGTTGATTAGGGGCCGTATTCACACTTCGTAGTAGGGATGTCAATATCGGCAGTTCTATATATCGATATATTTAAAAAGTATCGTTTTAGTGATTCGATATATTGAAGGTAAATATCGATTTATCGGCCATCGATATTTTTTCCCTCCTTTAACCGAATTACCTGCTATTTCAGTTATAATAAAATATTCATTGAATTTCATTAGCTACAACAGGTCCTACATAGGAATTAGACCACTCAAAAATTCAATAAAACTTTTATCAAGATGAGTGAAGGATCCAGTAGGGAAGTAAATTAGAACCCTCTACTGGGTCCCCTACCTTTACATCCTACGATTTCTCCACCCCAACTTATTCCCCTATTCTTCAATGGAAATAATAATTACAGATAAACGAGTTATGATTGATATGAATCTCATACAATATCAATTATGATTAACGGCTGAAAAATATCCGATGCGATAGTGTAAATTTTATGCCGATATATCGGAATAAAAAACATCGCTCGATAATATCGATATTTTCTTGACATCCCTACTGACTGGCGTTGGCGGCAGAGTAGGGTTCCGCGGCCGCGACGGATTCTGCTGCGGACCAGGGCTTGGGTGCGGACCGGGGCGTGGTTGCGGAGCCGGGCTTGGCTGCTCAGCTGAGTTGTGCGGGATTGACTGGTTTGCCGCGTCGATCTAAAACGTCCAAATTAGAGAACATGTTAGTATCTTCAACAATGTGATAATCGTCAGCAACTAGATCCGGAGTATTCTGGTTCACCGAAGACCCAAGAAGAACATTTGATGACAGGTAGCTAGTGAGAGAGAGAGGAAAGAGATTTATTTAAAACAAAATATACATTTCTACAAACAAGACACAATATAGAATAGGTAATAAAGCTCGTCAAAGGCATAGCCTGTGCCGACGAGCTTGAGTTGTGACTTGACTACCTGGTTAAATTAAGAAAGAAAAAGTAATTATAATAAAGAATAAAATAAATGAATACATAAATAAATAAGGAATAATTTTTACCCTACAAGCTTTACGCTTTGTACATACTGCTCAGGATCTTTTCGGCCTCTTCAGGGCCGAGATTAATGAGCCAAGTATAAATGCATTTCTTGTACTTCGAGCGGGGGAAATTATTTGAGGGGATTTGGGAGGGAATTATAAATTAAATAAATAAAGTATTGTGGGCTTCTGGAAATCAGTCAAATTTAATTTTGGGACGACGACGTTCTGCAGGATCTGGAATCGAGTGGGGTGGAGATGAGTGTAGGGCCTCGTCACGATTGTCAGGCGCTTATGAAAAAACAAAGCGACTTCCTTTACAAAAAGCTGCCTGATCGTAAAAGCTTTGGCTTCGTTGTACAGGAGCTTACTAGGGTATCGTCTCGGTTTGGACAGCATGACCTTCTAAATTGCTTTTTGTAGGAGCACTATGTGGTTGAAGTGGGTAGGGTATGCACCAACCCACACCCCAACACCATATTGGAAAACCGACTGCACCAATGAAACATAATATGTATATGTCGGGGCAAGAGATGTTTCACTTACTTACGAAATTATTGATATTTTTCTGCATAAGGGAAAAGCACCAATAGCGGACATGACAACAGTAGTGGACACTTGGGTTAAAAATCGATAAAATAAGGGTTTGAGACAACTTGGGGGGTTCTTCTTTGTTGTGCCTAATCTTGAATAGTTGTGGCACAAAAAAAAGAACCCCCCAAGTTGTCTCAAACCCTTATTTTATCGATTTTTAACCCAAGTGTCCACTACTGTTGTCATGTCCGCTATTGGTGCTTTTCCCTTAATGGTCTTACTTAAGGACAACTTACTTCTTTCGTGAAATAGCTTGAATCCATTTCTCCTTTAACTCTTTTTCTCACGGTTTATTAGGAAATTTGTAGAATCGGACGCCGGGCTCTTATTACTTCCATATTAACTGAGTAAATGGAAGTATTGGAATTTGGATAACGCACAGTGCTTCCGATATATTTGCATTTTCAGTGTTTTCTATTTTATTTTTTTCCGGCCACAAAAATGAACCGATTTGAGCGTTCATGGTCTTAAAATCTTTGTTTTGCCTTGCAGAATTTGTGGATATTTTTATATTCCAATAATGTATTGTATTTTTATTTTGGGGGAATTTTAAAATTTTAATAGTGAATTTTTTGATATTTTTGGCCTTAACACCCTTAAAATCAGTCAAAATATGATCAAATTGTGTCACAATTTTACGTTTCAAAATATGGAAGTATTTTGTGTTATCTACGCGCCACTGGTTTGAAATTAGCGGAGGACGACGCAGCAGTGCGAACTCATTCTTGAATGTTGAGCACAAATTTCGAGCAAGTACTTGATCTAATTTCGATTAAAAAACAGAAACCACACAGCTCGGCACGCACACACAGTTTGTTTGGACACGATCCAATCGATGCCGAGTCCAACCGAGAAAAATCAAAAGCACTACCGTTTCAATCCACCATAACTTTTGAACGGATCAACCGATAATTTTCTGGCAGCCACCAATCGGTACAAAATTTAATCGAGAATAAATAAGATTATTTATGAAAATGTACGAAAATGCCGATAACCCAGCAGTTTTCGAGCCAAAAATAGTTATTGTTTTACAAGCCAGGGGCCCCCCATAAGGAACACAGGAGACAACAAGATCTATAGGACGATTATGCGCCATCGGCCGCTAGGCGAGCCACCGTCGAGAATTACCATCTTCTAGATTTTACCATCCATTTGATTCAGCATAGAACAAATTTAATATAGAATAAAATCACCAAGAAAGGTTTTCGACGTTGCGATTGACAGTACCTAAGTTGCTGTGATCGTCTCCATACCATGCGAGTTTTATGGAAACGGAGTGCTTTTTTTTTTAAATGAGGAACATGCATGAAAAACGAAATCCATTTTTTCCGCCAGAATGGTGCTGTTTAGGATGCGAAAATGATGTAGTGATGATCTTAAACGGAAAAACGACATTTTTCCTGGTGAAAAACGCTAATGAAAAGTGCCCTTTTGAACGTGGCGGGTAGCATTGTGACGTCACTGTGCGGGCGAGACTGCACGTAAAGTAACGACAAAAGGCGAATGGCGCAGTGGCATCATATCAAGAAAAAGAAGAAGACGTCATACGGTCTTGTTTGTTTTGATTAGGTATTAGGATTTTTCGTGATTTCGTCGTTTCATCGGAAGAAAGTCGTGACGAGTGCTCATAAAAGAAGGATCAATGTGTTGTTGGACGGTTTCCAAAAAGCCACGGCTGAGAACATTCCATTCGTCGATTTTGAAGCCCTACAAGAGTTTTATGAAAAGCACCCAGACGCCTCGCACTCGTATATTGTTGCCGCGCGACGTTAAACCAAAGTTTCCTCGTGCTTTCGGGCTTTGACGGCACGATCACCATTTTCTCCGGGTCTTTATTTCTGCACCCCCGCATGAAGCAATAATTGCTTAAATTATTTCTCCATTCCATATTGTCGAGTACTGAGTTCATCAACAAAGGTAAACAAACATCGCCCCGTCCTATCGCTACACAACACGCATGAACTCGGAGGAGGTTGCACTGGTGTTCACGAGAAGATGCGTAACCTTGCGGCTGGTCATTTCCCCGCTCGACTTCAAATCTGCAAATTTCACTGAGCCTCGCTCCTCTTTTAATTACCACTTCTCCGAACCGTCATCCACCATAACACCACTTTCGAAGCCTAAGAAGGAATATTATGGCGAAAAAACAGTTTATTTTTTTTCATGCATGTTCCTCATTGACCAATAAAATCTGAAAAGGGAGTGCTGGCGCATCGAGCGGCTCCTATGCCTTGGAAGTGTTGGGAATACGGCCCTTGATCGCGTTAAAAATTGGAACGCCAAGGTTTTCTGTTAGTAGAGTCGTGGGAGAGTTGGTGAATCATGGAAGATCCAAGCTGCTCCGTTACCCCCAATTTTACGTCGCCGTCATTTTTCCTTGATCGCACGATCTGTGAATGGAATTTTTGCAACACCTTCGGATCTGATTCCTTTTCCCAGGCGCAAAATGCAGAGTTGACATGCAGCTCACGGTGGTAATTTTCCTATACAGAACATGGACATGCATACATTCTATACTCGTGAGACCGACCCGGTGGGTCGTGACCTGGACCTCACTGGTCCAGTGTGAGAAAAGGTTAAATGCTTCTCGTCCGTTATGTACCCATTTTAGCTGTATAGTACAGATTTATTTATTTCCAGTTCCTACATAATATGTAGGATATTATCCTTGCATGCATAAGAGAAAATTAAGTTAGAAAAACTATCATTAAAATTCGTCCAAGACCAGGAATCGAACCTTGTGGAAACTGATGTCTCCAGATTTCTAGTTTTACGCTAATTCTGGGAAAATTGCACAATTTTGGTAGCGCGAATAAACTATTAAGTTGGAACCCCCGCCAAACTTGGGCTACAAAAAAATCCCTACGACAGATCAACTCGAGTAGCCCCGTTTTTTTCAAGTAGGTACTTTCTGCCACTCAGATAGCCCCGTTTTTTTCAAGTAGGTACTTTCTGCCACTCAGACTTTCTTCAAAAACGTTCAAGTTGATTTTGTTCCTAGAATTCGGGGTAGGAAAACTTGAAATTGGATTTGACCATGGCCAAAGCTTTGACTTGGACAAAGCTCAACGAAGGTCTCTTCGTCTTGATCTTGTAATTTAGAGATAGGATAGGTAAATCTTTTTCAAACAATATTCAAATATCAAGGTTTAATTTTTTTTAATTTAATGTTTTTCCTGCGAGTTGGAAACGTTTTTCAATGCTCACGTTATGGACATTTTTCATTTTTGCTCCATTGACTTCCTCTCAGTTCCGAGTTCCATTTCCATCTGTAGGTATTCCGGGATTCGCTCTCTGTCTTCAGGCAGTTTTAATCCATCTCGACTACGGCCTCCATTGTTCTCCATCTTACATTTCGGCTTGCAGGGTGGATTAGCGACGTTTACATTCGGTTCCACCCCTTCATCGAAGAAAGTGAAGCAGAATGAATATTGAGCTTTCCGGTTTGAGACAAGTACCTAATACGAAAGACCAAGTATCATCTTCCAAAGGTTTGTTCAGTCACGAATCCGCGATTATTTCTGTTCCCGTGGGTTACTTAGCTGCGTTTCCCACTCATACCAGTATACTATCCTGAGGAAGACTTAAGAAATGATTAGGTATTACAAACCTTTTCCCTGCTGACTTCGCCTCGAGTAGAACGTCTTATTCACAGTTGAAGACGCTTCGCTTAATCTTCCATTAAACGCGTTTCATTCCGTGCTCTTATTTTGTATGTTTCGTGTTCCCTCTATCTATCAAACGTTTGAAAATCGCCTGACCTATTAATTTACTGAGTAAATGTAAGATTTACTAATAATGGAAGAAGTACTTATAAATTTTCCAATATTTGAAAATCGGGTTTAAAAAAATTGTCGTTTTACTCCACCACTTTCTGAACGTGTCCTGTGAGCATTTAAAAAAATCGGTCGTACCTCCCACAACTTTCATCCTTATCTCAAATTTCTTGAACTGAGGGGCTATTCTGTAAACTCAAAGCGATGTGCCTTCAGAAATCGATATCGAATTGCCATGCCAAATCCAAAGACAACTTTTGACAATTTGTGTAATGAGTCGATAGTCGACTACCAAGACATTTCAAATTTATAGAATCGGCCTCCTGGATTGTTCGTTTACGCCAGACAGTATTTATCTGGGATTCGGGTTACATGCACTTCCGATGTATTAGCATCTTGTTATCTTTTCAATTCCTCTTTTTTGCCACAAAAACGTTGTTTTATCTACGTACCACTGGTTCATGAATGTGTTGCACTTTTCTATTTTCCTTCGTATTCCTTTCACCGACTGCAAGAATGTGGAGCCAATTCTGTTCCGTCATTGATTACCTCAGTTTCACGCTTTGCTGACGTTTATCGTCCCAAGTGCTAGAGCTAGCATGTTAGCAAACTCTTAATTACTGATGTTATCTGCTGCCGACTTGATATGGATGACGGGCATGCGGCCTTCAATCTGGGGATGTTGCTATCAGGAAATTGCTTCGAAAAGAGTAATAATTATTAGCGTTGGTAAACCGGAAATGCTGCGAGAGAAGTTCACTTTCGAGACAGCCTAAGTTTCAATCAATATCAACAGTTTTGGAATTTGATTTGATATTGTTGGGTTTGGCTTGCAGCATTCGGAGATATTTACATTTGAAAAAAGGTTAAGAATTGAGGAAGATATGGCCTTTTTTGTTAAGCCCGTATCACACGACGTACAGACCACAGACCCTGAATGGCTGATGCAATGGATACGTTCACTTTTGCGCGCCTGCATCAATGTTTGTTATTTATCTACGGAATCCTATTTCCAAGAAAAATTATCGATGAATTTCCGTGTTAAAATTACCAAAGAATCGGTCTGTCCAGACGGTCTGGTGTCTGTACCTACCTACGTCTCATCGGTCTGTCGTGTGATAGGTACTGGCTGTGTGTGGCCACTAACGGACAGACACTTGTTCAGGAAGAGGTCCTGGCTAAAATTGTGTAAAAGTCAACGTTTTGGTACAATACCTCCATTTACCTCGTAAGTATAAACGACTATGGCTTGGTGACAGCCGAGTGAAATCTGCCTTAATTGCGTTTCCTGTCGTCTTTAATTAGCGCTAATTAATTCACCACCTTATTTGCATGTTTATTTAGTTGACCCGGCCCCCTATTTGCCTTTCTAGCCGGGCTCGTTCCGCAACGTTTTTATTCCCACCGAAGAAGTGGGCACTTCAGGCTTCAAGAATGATATTTTAATGAAGATTTGTCATAAATTATTAATAGTCTTCTTCATTTTTTTATTATAGCAATTATGAGCCGCTTATGCTCATGTCAACGTACTCGAGTTTCTCTCTAAAAAAAAGCGTTGAATTTTAACTTTCTGTTGGCCTTGGATTCTAATTCAGAATTATTCTGAATTATTCAGGAAAATTAGAACTTTTCCGACACCATACGCCAAGCCGTAGTACATAGTTAGGGATAAATCTACATCGATAAATCTAGGGATAAATCGGTGGGAATAAATTAGTCGGAAATCTCTGGTCCAAGATAGAGTTGGTGTGCGTAGACTGTAAATAGTGCCACAGAACAACTCAAAGAAATCAGAAACTCAGTTGTAACGCAGGAAGACAAGTGAATGCATTTGTTGGCAATTTGTGGTCCTGGTGAATCACCTGTGGAAATAAAGTCGGAAAGGAACCTAGGCATTTTGGAAATTTTATGAAACTGTCGAAGTCAAAATCGGAAGATTACAACCTAGCATCTCATTTCCAAGTCTCTTCATTCACTACCGTCAACTGACTCATCGAGGTCTCGTCAGCGATTTTATCGATAAACGTTGAGCCGAAATGCGGAGGTGAATCGTGGAGGACGAATTTCTGGCGCGGAGTGGGAGATCAACTGTCGCCCATTCTCGCGCCAAACCCGTCAGTCATCCGCAGTTGGCGGTTCGCGCGCCGGTTAAATCATCTTCATTCCCCGGCTAAATACTTCTTGATTGGTGAGCCTGCTCGAATTTTTGCGTCATTTTGAAAAACTCATCTGGGTTTTTTGAAGAAATGGAATTGCCGGAGGAGGAACACCCGTTCATCTTTTTTAAAACTCGTGCCCCCTCACCGTCCTTTAGAAATGTGACCGGTATTCTGGGTTGATGGAGTCTAAATTTGACACGGTTGAGGGGTATTGATAATTCTAAGGAGTCAAATGACGTGGAACCCAAATGCAAAAAGCGTATTTTGGAAGCGTTCGTACATCACAACTTTCCTCCGTTTTTAGGGATTTTTCAAAGTGGGATTAAAAATTAAAATTAAAAATGCGCAAAGCAACGCTTAAACCCAAACTGCAAATGAAACTCTAAATCAATCTTAAACTCACAATCAGAGTCAGAAAAAACTCAAAATTGAATGTAAACTCAAACCTTTACGAGAGCTCTTACTCAAACTTGAAAATTAACTGAAACTCACGCTCGAAATCAAACAATTTGAACTAAAACTCATACTCAAACTTCAACTCCCACTAAAACTCAAACTTAAACCCAAACTTGGAATTAAACTGAAACTCAAACGTATGCTGAAACCTAAACTTGAACTCACACTGTAAATCAAACGCAAACTCAAACTTGAACGGAAACTTAACATAAAACTCGAACTGGATCTGAAACTCAAATTCATACTTAGACCCAAACTGATACTAATACACAAACTAAAACTCATCCTGATAGTCAAACTTAAAATTTTGCTCAAACTGAAACTAGAACACTAAACTATAGAAACTAAACTTTAACTCAAACTCTAACTGGAACTCAAACTTGAAATCAAACTGAAACTCAAATTTAACCCGAACTTAAACGGAAACTTGAACTACCACTGAAATTGGAACTGGAACTCAGAATTGAACTCAAACTGAAACTCAAATTTAAACCCAAACTCGAACTTGAAATCAAGCTGAAACTCGAACTGAAACTCAAACTTGAACTTGGATTCCAACTGAAACTCAAACTTTAACTGAGATTCAAACTTAAATTCAAACCAACTGAACAGTTTGAGTTTGTGATCCTTAAGTTGAGTCATAGTTCGGTTACGATTTTCAGTTCAGTTTGAGTTACAGTTTGGTTTTGAGTTTGAGTTTCAGAGCTAGTATGAGTTTGACCTTTCGTTAGTTCGAATTCATGATTGAAACATGCATTATTCATTTTTGAATCACAGTATCATTTTGAGATTCAGTTTGAGTTCAAGTTCGAGTTTGACTTTACGTGTGAGTTCCAGTTTGAGTTTACGTTTGAAGTTGAGTTGCCGTTTATAGAAAATGAAAATTGGCTCGAATCGGTTTTTCTAAAATCGGCTACTTGCTTCTAGGAGATAGAATCTTTTTCAAAATCGAAAATCGGTCCATTGGTTCCCTCTCACTCGCACGCTTGTCCGGATTGCCCTTAAGAGCCGTTGGCGGACACTAATAAACAGGCAGAAATTAGGTCGACGTTTGTTCGAGCATTTATGTTACATTTTCACTTCGCGCTCGGGCTGTTGGCCGCATACGAATTAGAGACAAGTCTCGTTCTAACAATTTCGTAAGGGACGCGTTCGCGGTGTACCTAACGCTCAAATATTTAAACAACCTAAAAACTGAGCGTACATCGTCTTGAAATCTTGATCTTGCTTGGTATTCGGTGTTTTTTTTTAATGATATGATACCTTTATATGATAGGTAGTACCTACTTCTTCACATTTCTCTGCAATATGAAATTGAGATTTTCAGATTTTGTTTTGAAAAATGTATTAATCGATAAAAGTGGTCCATCTTTGGTCCATTGCTGTAAACTGCGCGTTGATCTAAAAGGGACTATGAAAAATATTCTGGAATTTAATATGCCTAGTTTTAACTTTTGAGGGCGTATCTTCGGATTCTCCAATTATGCAGGTAGTTTATCTCGCCTGAGGATTTAATCCTAAATTCTGTTGATTTTGTTCCGCTCAATAAATTCGTTGTTTTGCAGGGACTCGAAACGGAGGAGGAAAAGGCATCACTGTCCATCATCGGGAGGCAAGAGGAGGCTCTGCTATCGTTGGATATGTTCATCTGCTGACTTCAGCACTGGCCTCTCCAGACATCTCAGGCATCTCTCCATCATCCACCACGGCCGAGAAACGAACAACAACACGATGCCGGGTGGTACGTGTTTTATTTGAATATCAACATACTGAGGTGTTAATTTCCATGTTTTGAGGTTGGACGGTATCGTCAGGCTACAAAATATTGTTATTTAATTACAAGGGTAACCCATTGGATATTTTTGAGTTCATGGTGAAAATCATGGCGTTTAAAAACCGGGTGGAAGTTAGCAGTTTTTCTTCCTCAAACGATCCGTCATACACGAGGAACTATATTCATCATTTTGACCTTTTTGTCGCAACTACGTCAATCTTCTATCGTTGTTTTCAAACAGCGAACCCGTGGTCCTCAAATCTACGATGAAGTTGGAATTTTTCGAAAATTATGATAGCACCGCGATAGTGACGATTCTATTTTTTTTCGACAACGCAGGAAACAACCGAATCTTCTTGTTAAGAAGTTTCTCTTGCGAAAAACTATCTGCCATTGGTATGCGTAGCAGCATTATGCCATCTAATAATCCTAAATTTGATCGAAGAATTCATTTTATTGTGTGCCGGCTGACATTAATTTATATTGCTGCGCTTTCCACACTAATTTTAACATTTTCTAACCCTTTTACTGTGTTGAAGTAATCCTGCTGACCCATATCTGAACGTTTGGTTTTCAGTTAGTAACTTTCCATAAGATTACATTGAACTAATGTACCAAAATAACTTGCTCTGATACTATCGATGCTCATGATGTAGTAATATTTTATTTTTACTCCCTTACTAATTTTTAACGATTCCCTGCAGAAATTCTATCGATTTTCTGACAGTGTATCCAAATTTATTGATTATCTCAAGGGGTTCCTCAAGGGCATCAGTTTCAGAACATCCAGAGATCAAATACCTATTGCAATGAAATCTATATTTTGTTTGTCCTTTAACACCTATTTTGGAAAATGTATAAGATAGTGTGAGGCCGACTTTAGGAGCAATACACATAAAACAGCGAACCAATGCAGGAAACTCCAATACCTTATCCGAAAAAGACACGATCTCAAAAACCGTGCTTTTGAAAGCTCCTTTTAAACGATTTCGTCATTTGATAAGTATCGTTGGATTTCTCGAATCACTTTTTTTGAAAGAAGATTTCGCACTTTTTTTGTTCCCCTGACGTCAAAATTAAGTTTTAACGGCAAAAGCGCCTTTGGAAATCAGTTTATCATAATTCCGTTTTTATAACCCTTGAATTGCGATTTTTTAATTTTGACGAATTCGAATTTCCAGGCTTTGAGAACTCGTCAATGAAAACGAGTTTTTCTCTGTCGTCGCTGCAGCCCTCTAGCGTCAGTCTAGAGAGTCCTGGTCAAGCGACGCTCAAAGACCGCCCATATTCCAGTCTTCGAAAGAAACCCAGGTTTGCTGCAAACATGGTTTACTCCCATTTTCAATTTTGCCTATTTCTTATTTAATCATTTCTTTCATGCCAGTTCAAAAGTAATTTTTTCGTAGGCATAGGTTTCTTATTATTCAAGTTTTTGGCGGATATTACCAAGATTTTTAATTACGACCATTTTTCTTTTCTGTTTCAATATGTTTCTCTTTTTGTCTGGCTGTTTGATCTTTTTTCCAAAATTTGAACTGCTCTCCATCTCGGATGAAACGCCTTGAAATTTTCGTTGATCAGGACACCAAACGTTTCAGCATTTAGTTGATATTAACATCTTCATTTTTCAGACGGGATCCGGAATTGGATTCATGGCGACGATCCTGGGGTTCGAGGGAAGAAAATAAAGACGATGCATGGAACGTCCTCAAACAAGTCAACTATCAATCGCTCATTTCCGACAATAACCTCATCGACAGTTGTCAGGTTAGTTTCGTGATGAAGTTTTCCCTTTCAATTTTGAAAATGCAAATGTTTTCTGCCGTGTTTGCCTTTTCAATGAGTAAGTTTACGGTAACAAGTTGGACCTTCTCACTTTCTAGGCTGTTGACAGAGTGAGAAAACAACCTGCAACGTAAATATTAGCACATTTTCATGTATGAAGTTGGCGATATTTTTCGGTACTCGGACTTTTGAGTTGGATGTTTTCTCAGCGTTGAAAAATTCAATCTTTCGCAACTATAGGTGTTGGTTTACTTTCAATAGATCTTCATTATCGCTCAAGAAAAAAAAAAAATTCGCCGCTGAAAATTCGATGTTCTACGTTTCAAAGGGCGTGAAATCCGAATCTGCCATAAAGTCATGATCATTTCTTCAAAGCGTAATTCTTTCTAATAGCGGATAAATATGGCAACTGCGACATTGCAGCATGAGTATAATGTTTCATGATCTTCACTCAGACTTTCAGCCTGTGAGATAAGCCGCCTATCTCGTTTTATTGCCTTGTGAACTGATGAGGTCCCATAAACTGTGTTGCAATGCTTGATGACAACAGTATTACAGAGGCTTCCATTAAATCGTGAAATTGATGTTGGTAGGTAAAATAAAATAAAAATGATATAGTGCCACCGATTGTTGATTTGTTGCTAAATGGGTCTAAACATGATTAATTTGAAGGCCGGGAATGGAAGTTGGGTGATGCTCATCTGAATACCATTGGTACGCAGGTATCAATGACTGCCAGCCATTAAACCAATGAATAATAATTAATTCGATCCTAAGATCTATCCTTCAGAATATGGAAGTACTGTATGTTATCTATGACCCACTGTGAAGCAGGGGGGAACTTGCCAGTCACATAATGCGCCGTTCTCGAAAGAGAGGCTACATCCATTGTCTTCAGCCGTCAATATAACCGATTAGCGATGATTAGCTGTTTTACAATCTTCGTATAATTTGCACCATAAGCTGACGAAGGCAAAATATAAATCGTTGATTGGAAAGCCGATAAGTTCCTGATGAGGAGACATTTTCATAAAGACAGCATGATTCTCAGCTATGCTTGTTAATCCGAACGTTGACTTCCTCTTCCCAAAAAGTAGTTTACCCAACAGTTTCCTCGCTCAAAATAATTTTCTGAAACCCTTCTGTCTGTCTACCCATGCGCCCTTTACCGCTGAAAATAATGCAGTCGATTTTTCAAAAACAATATTCAACATTTTTACAAAGTTGACGCTCAAAAATACGTTCTCTGGTGAAGGCCAAACAGACGAAAGCGTGTGAAAGGGAACCCCTCTAATGAGAGCGCTCTATTTCCGCATATAATATTAACAAAGTAATTATTTTTGTTTGCAGGAAGCGAGCAAAGACTTGCTCGACGGAAGCGTGCAGGCCCACGAATGGAATTTGGCAGACTTCACGGACAATTTTTTAAAATTGAACGAATGGCTAGATCGGATACAAGAGTCTGTCTACTCCAAGGCAGCGGATTCCGTCATGGACAAAAAATTAAGACTGGTACGGTACCAAAATGTCGAATTTGTGACTAGTTTTAGCAGTTTCCCATAAAAACAGCGTCATTTGTCGAAATGAGTTTAAATTTAGGCGAATGGGATTCCGTGGTTTTTGCAAATCGCTACCAGAGTGCACCAAACGCAAGAAAGAGTCGGTATCATAGATATGTGTAATGATTTTAATGTTCTTGGTTCTCGGAAGTTCACTTTGACAGTAAATATACCGAGACATGACTATTATTTGTGTTAACTATGATAAGCAGCTGAAATGGAGAGAAGTTCCTGATCGACTTAGCCTCTTCCATGCACCGAAGGTTTATGTTTACCATCCGCATTTATAATCATGAAATATAGTGGAAAATCATAGTTTTCTGTGTCTTATTTCTTCTTGTCATAGTTCTAGTGTCTATGTGGGCGTATTTTCGTTGAAACAAAAATTTGGACTAAGTTCGTCCCTTCAATGACTTAATTTTAGCCTGGTAAAAAATAAATCAAGAACCTGCTTTTGGTAAAAGGACCAATCATCTGCCTTATCGGCCCAGTCAAATTTGGGTGACCATGGCTACAACTATTCTCTGCAGTCTGCAACTACTGTGAGTCCGGTGCGACTAGTGTTAGTGATGGGCGATACCACAAAATATTCGATACCAGTACTCGATACTAGTATCGAAACAAATATTCGATACTTCTCAGATATCGAAAGAAAATATTCGATACTGAAGAGTATCGAATCATATGAGTACTTTTTCATTTCACACACCGAATATAATGTTAATAAAATAAAAATGACAGATTAAATAACACTATTAAGCCCAGACGTTATTTATTTTACGTTATATTACTTTTCAACAAGGTTAACAGGTCATTTCTATGTGTAAAAGTTATTTACCTATAAGATCAAACGAATGTCGAAGAAGTAGTGATGGAGATGGGGAGGAAAACAACATCAACGGTGTCATTCACTGTCAAGTCCCAGAACTGCTTCCCTACTTCACGCAGGAATGTCAATTTGTCAACCATCTCTGGCGAAAGTCGGTCCCTTTTTTAAATTTTATTAGTAAGTATAAATAAAGTAGGCATGTAATTTTGAGACTATCCATTTGAGTATTTTTTCTGAAGTCGGGAAAAATACTCGATACCTACACTAGTATCGAAGCAAAATATTCGATACCAAATGTACTTGGTATCGAAAGAAGATATTCGATACCATACTCATATCGATAAGTATCGCCCATCACTAACTAGTGTGGCGCTTTGGATTGCGACGGTGCAATTTCAACACAAACTTCCATTGCCAAATCCAAACTCGAATAGACTTCGGTTTCTCTCGTCTTATTTTTTATTTCTTATGAACGTGGCTCTGATTTTTCTACCCGCTGTAGCCATCTCTTCTCGTACATTGGGTGAGCGTATTCGGCTACAGCTGTAAGTCCGCCCATTTGAGTTGAAAAATTCTGTAGAACGGGTTTCCACGTTCACCAGATGGCTGTGAACCTGGATGCTTTTCCCATAGTCATTCCCCCGTGATTGGAGTTAGCGTTTTAATAAAACAGCATAGGCATGAATTCCAGAAAATGTTATTTCTCCTTGCAATATGTCGGGTAGCTGTGCAACAGGCTCTGAGCAAATGAGATACTCCTCTATGTAGAGAAAATACTGAAACACTGGCTGGATTCCCCTTCTGATCTAGTTTAGCCATAATTTCTGCTGGACCGATGTCATGTGGGTTTGTTGATTTAGTTCGCACTAAGAGTGGGAAGAGCATGAGCCCCCCCCAGGGCCGGCCGGGCGCTACCCCGGCCAGCCCTCGCTATAATGGTGACGTGTGACCACACTGTATTCGTTGTTCCAGTAATAAAGTGCACACCTGGGTCATCTGGTTGCCCGTAAATTCTTAGCCACTGGCCTCAAGAACCGTCTTTTTACTTCAAATTGACCGAAAGCTTTTACAAAATTTGACCCGTTATCGGTCATATCTGCCAAAATTTTCTTTAAATTTAGCCAAGATTCAGAAGGTCTGCCACCGCGTGTATTTGGTTTTGGTCATGTAGGTTTGTTGTTGATTTAGTTCGTACTAAGAGTGGGGGGGAGCATGAGCCCCCCTGGCCAGCCCTCGCTATAATGGAGACGTGTAACCACACTGTATTCGTTGTTCCAGTGATAAAGTGCTCGCTGGGTCGTCTGGTAGCCGCCGGAGTACGAGTACTTTTACAGTCAAAGTGAACTTCCGAGAACCAACTAATCTATGATAATGAAATACAATATCGTCGGCGACATCCCCATTGTCATTTTGGCTACTTTTCAGGAGAGCCCAAAACCCCGTTTTAGATCATTTTTCGATTTTTTGTTCTCCCATAGCATGTAAACCATATTTTATGAATTAATTATGCTCCTCACATTCTCGAGTATCATGCTGAATGTATTTTCTCCTCAAAAATGAATTAGCCTAAAAATTGGTGACGGTGTAGTGTATAACATGGTGGTATAAATCATCTTATGGTGATAACATAACCTGAAATACCTAGCTGGATCGATCCGGCATGAGTGCGCGCTTCTGATGGTGTATGAGACTCATTTTTGCCAAAAATGACGGTGTGTGTCGGTGTCGACGACAATATTGTGGTCACTCGTTTCGATTAGTTGTGGCGTACTTTGGGATATATGACGAAGATAACTGCAGGTAAATTGTGTCGTTGGGGTTATTCTTTTCTTCTGACAAGTCGATGCATTTTTCAGAGCCATATGGAGGATATGAAGCGAATGGATTATCGGAGGAAACTATTCAACAACCAGGGCGGACGACTGGTTGCCAGGGAGCCGAATCAGAAAGAAGAGGTTGCCTGGCGGATGGTCTACCTGAACAGTCGATGGGAGCGTCTCGAGGCGGCCGTCTCACTCCGCAAGAGAACGTCCGCCGATTCCGATATCTGCCCCGGTAAGTCGCATTTATGGATATTTGCTGGCAGGGATGGTAAACATTTGCCCAATGGAGAGGTCTATGTTTAAATACATTTCAAACCTTTTTCAGAATATTAAATATTCCGAACGCCAAATTTTGGCTTATATACAACACTAGTGACATCTGCCGTATGTCTTGAGTTGGCTCTTTTTGCATACCGCTTGAGAAAGCCATATCGTCATTCGGCATGCAACAGTGATTAACTTGATTTTGAGCAAAAACAAGTTATTGCAATCGCTGGATTGGTTTTTCTGAGTTTGTCTGCGCAAATTTGGGAGAAAATGCTGTCGGAAACCGCTTTGAGCAACACCACTTCACTTTTTTTAGGCCCAACGCTCCGAGGGTTGAATTGTGTGCTGAGCTCCGGCTAGACGTTCGTGTCTATACCTTCTCATTTCCTGTTTCCAGATGTTGACCAAGAACTTCGGGGCTTGCGCAAATGGATTAAGGAGACTGAAAAAAGACTGAATGTTCTCAAGATTCGCCATAACGAGGAGATCAGCGCTCGAGAGCTGGAAGAGAGATCACGAGAAGAAGAGGTAAGTCAACATTTTCTAGACTTATGATTCAGTCCGGTGTATTCGTATTTTTGACTTCATTCACGTTCAGAATTCAGCAATACCCCAAAAACTCTCTGCACAAAATGAGGTTTAGTTGAGCCATGAATGACCATCGAAAATTTTGGATGGCTGATAGTTTCGAGCAGTCCTTTCACATTTTGACGACTGAGGTTTTGGACCACAATCATAATATTTGATCTTGAAAAATACCTCGTTGCTTTCACTGCCCCTGACGCTGGCAATCTGCAGTTACCCCACTCTGGCAAGCTGTGCGGGTTGCCGTCGTCAGTGCAGTAGGCGCTTCTTAGTAAAACCGCATCGGTCGCCCTCTGAACTATAAATAATCGACCTTAAACCCAAGTAATCTTCAGTCGATTTCCTGTAAAACCTAAAATTAGATGACGGGTGTTAGGGTAAAATTTACCACTTCACATTCAGGCAGAACCATTTTCTGCATTTGTGAGATTGGTTGGATGGGTTTATTTTAACAATCTCAACGATTTTAAACCACATTATTCAAACAACCAATATTTTATGCACAACGCTACTCATCGTGGACCTCATCGTTTTCGTGCAGTACTGCATACAGGAAGAATAATTTTAAATAAAAATGAGTAAAATCGATTTAAGTTTATCAATGGTAGTTGGGGGTTCATACAACCGATTGCCCACACATCCAAAAAAACTCCTAGTAAATCCGATAATTGGTGCTCTAACCTGACTTGGTGTTTCCTATATTGAGACCATCTCTTTCGCTCTTTTGAACGGTCGTGCGATTTTCCATAACCCAAATTTTTCAGTTTTTACCGCTTCTCGTATATGAGCTAACTCTCGTATACAAGCTATACATAGCTGGTCTTTGTGGCTTGGCACAAAATGTATTCAAATTTGGGTGTCTTCCTGTTTCCCAAATTTGTTTCAATGTGAAAATAAACATTTGGTTGGTTCTGCTTTGAGAGATAAGCTGATCTTCAAAGATTGAACACCATTATTAGTTGATGGACTTGTGATTCAAATAAAAACAGCCGTACATAATATGTATGTATTATTATGCTGTACATAATATGTACATAATATGTACATAATATTATTATGTTGACATAGTGATGCTCAACACACCAATTCAGGAGCCTGTATCATCGTAAGACTGAACACAGCGACTGCAATTATTTAGGCTTGTTCAGAAAAAGCTCAACGCTAATGAATATTTTGATCACCTGGTTTTCATAATCAATTCGCCTGAATAGGTAAAAATCGATCTTTGGAGCCCACAGCTGAAGAACAAAAAGGAACTTTCTTATTATTACACTTAATCAATAAGGATTGAAGCTGCAAAGATGACGTTTTGAAGTTTTTAATGGTGCTGGATAGGATAGTTTGAGTCTCCAGCGTAGATATTGTGGAGGAGTCAAATTTGGACGATTTCGATTATAGTAGATTCAAATGTGCTTTAGCTGAACCGGTTGACTCGCTTTTTTCATGAGTCAGGGTATTTGAATTTTTTACGTCAATTTTTCCGTTTTTTGAAAAAATCGCCCGGTGAGTTGAGATTGTGGTTGCACTGGCCACTTTCTCCCTCGAGTGGTCATTACTATGGCCATTGAATGTTAAGAATTAGATCAGTTGAGTTATTTTCAAATTAAAACAGTTCAACTGATTCGCTTGCTCGCAAAGATTGCGTTTTAACCTTTTTTCAAATTTCCTGAACTGGTATGTGTTTCTTGGCAAGACCGATGTTAATTGTTTGACCGGGATCCGAAGTACTCGCATTATTTCCAGTGTATTTGCACTTTTTGTGTTTTCTATTTTATTTTTCTCGGCTCCGAAAATGGACCGATTTGAGCGTTCTCATTCTTCAATATACCTCGCAGGATACGAGGTCAAAAATATCCACTAAGGAGATTTAAGGCGGATTGTAAAATTTCCATAGTGAGTTTTTTTGTTATTTTTGATCCAGACAGCCTCCAAAGCATTCAAAATAGAGTCAAATTGCCCAAAATTTACGCATTGAAATATGGAGTATTGTTACCTAGATTTGGATTTTAACGCTCGCTGGTATATGTCTTTCTGGTTTTATCGGCCGGAATGCCTGCAAAGAATAACGGTGACACATCGTCAGCCATCTTTTTTTGTCAAACGACTGACTGTAAAACCTGAGGATGGCCCTGGTTCCTCGAATGATCGCAATTCGAAGCTTGTGGTCTCGATTTCAGTCCCGGCCTCATTAGACAAGACCGAAAAACGTCTTACAAAATGTTCTTCAGCCCCGCGGTTTCGTTCGTTTGACTTGGAGAAAAAATCGGCCCGATGTTCCGAGACTTTTGCGGTTGTTGCGACGACCCGTTGTTTCTGACGACAAGCGACGCGTCACGATTTGACAGAACTCTGATTGCTATGACTTTACTCGGCGATTGTATCCTTACATAAAGCCCTCTCAAGTGCCTGAAATCATAGTCATTCCTTTCTTTTGCCTGTTCTTATGAGTCGAGTAATTTTTTCGACTATAGATCCCAGTCCTTCCAACAACTTTCAAAGAGAGTCCTGTCGAATCCCAATTTGAAAATTTTTCCAGACTAATTACATGGTAATCATTTATTTATCTACTTTTTCTAACAATCTTCCAGAAAGTCGGTTATTTTGAGACTATTTTATTAAAAGCCATAAAAATGTCGATATTGGTGAAAAATTTAATAATTTTTCACTATCCAAACCAAGGCTGACCATCATGGGAAATTTCGATATTAAATTGCCAGTATCTCAGAAGTACTGTGAGTAAGTCAAATGTTGGCGAAAAAGATACATGGGGGTCGCTTGGGCAAACATTCCAGAGAAAGGGATTTGGAGAATCTAAGGATCGAAGGGCTTTTTGTAAATTCGCACAGACGCGCAAACCGTTGTTCAGAAAGTGATTCAGCTTGAAAGCGATTTTTTTAACCTTCGAACTGAGAATATGGAAAAAATTACCGTACCAATATCCCAGTAACCTGTCAGTCTTCAGGGAAAAGTCAGTCGGTCTGTAATGCTTCCGCTAAGACTCGTTCTACTTGGCTGGTGCGAAATGGCGTGTCCAATTTTGGCGTTTCCCTGTGTCATACCTGCCGAAAAGTGGGGAGGGATTACCTGCTGGCCGATTTCTCTTTTGTCACTTTCCGTCGAACGATTTTCTAGGATGAGTCTCGAAAACCGTCTAGAATAGTCTGTAGTGTTTCCCTTCTTGAATAGAACTGATCAAAGTGATCGTATTTTTCTGCTGGCTTTTTTTTAGAATGGACGTTTGCCTTTTTGCCTAGTTCCAAAATACAACCTATCAAAAATTGTTGGTCGCATTTTTCACGAACAACCCCATAAAGTTGAAACTATGTCTATGCCGTTCTCTATGCTATTGGGCTAATTTTGTAAAAATCCTTTTTCCATTTTTTTGCTCTGCATTCAACAACGTCATCATCATCATAACGATGGAAAGGCTCCACTTGAGGCCCGACAAAGCCCATCACCCTTATCAGGACCGGGTCATTAGTCATTATTCGAAAATCCCGAGAGTTCAAAAGTCATTGATGTGTCATAAATTGATGTGATTTGAAATAATAATAAGTTGTAAGGCACTGGTGTCTTAACATAATTTTTTTATTCCTTTTACATTTCAATTTTTATTCCATAGCGATGCCATCAAATCTTCGATTTTAGACCAATTCCAACCGTAATAGATCCTACTGGGCCACTCACTCTAGTTAATTTCACATATTACTTACAGAGATACAACTTGTCTTTTGTTAATGGTTCATTATGCTGTCCATTGCGTCTATTCAAGAGGTATCTCATCTCATTCAGGTGGAAATCTTCTTCTCAGCGTCTGGGTATTTTTCCCTCATTTTCACAGTCGGTTGCCCAGTCACGAGTCTTGACTTGTAAGTGCAGGAAACGGAAGAATCCTCGATTCGAGTCCACGGACACCGATTTCGGTTAGGAAATGAGGTCGTTGCGAGTCTTGTTCACCGATTTGGTCCCATCCGAAACTTTTTGGAGCATAAGAATCTTGAATCACTGATTTCAGACGCACCTAATGTTCGTTAGGGTTCGACCTACTTCGTAATCGTGTTATCAGCATTGAAAACACGTTTATTGTCAAGGGATTACTTCATTTTTGTCATTGCGCTCAGGCAGACGTACCAACGACTGTTTGAATAGTTTTGCGGGCAAAATGTTCCTAAACTGCGATCCAATTTTCATTTTGCCGGCGATTACCACTCTTCCGATTACTATGGGCGTAATAAGCTGGCATCCTTAAAGATATCCTTGGCTCAAGAAGTTCTTTCGGACCAATCGAGGCATTGGGTCATCAAACTACAACAAGAGAAGGGTAAACGACCGGAGTACAAGAGAGGAGCAGCCCTGGCATTGGCTGATTGAGAAACGTGACTGGAAATCCGCGTATAGTGACATTGGTAGGCGATCTAATCAGGAAGTCTTTCTGCCTGAGCTCAAGAGAACAGGACACCGTCACTAATCAGGACCCCTTCAATAGATCCTATTGTGACGAGGTTGTAATTGAAAAAACAAAAATAATAATCTCTGCTGGGGGCTAGGGCTTCTTAGAGTAGAATTACTATCTCCGGAGATTCTTCCGAGTCTTCCATCGTCTATAACTCACAAAAGACGGCAGCCGGCGGCACGTCATCGGCAGGAACAAGAGTCCGACGATTGATTGGCTTTGACGATGAATTCTGAAGAAGCCGATGAAGAACTAGGAAGGAAATTGGCTTAGAAGAAAGCCACGTGATAGATAGCTCTTCCTTCTGTCGGCTGGTGTAATGACTATAATCAGTAATTGATTTGATCCCTGAAGCGGTTCATTGCACAAACAAGGGCCTGGACGTCATCGATTTGCCAACGAGGCTCGAATCAAATTACAGGAATAGTGTGAATGAAACGAATCGAACAAGACGTTGCAGATTGTTTCGGACGTACCTATCCATCTGCAGTCCCTGGATTGAGGCCCCATTCCATATCACTGGATGTTGCTGATCCAATATCAATGTTTTGTGGATTATTTCGGCTCTGATCTCATTTTTTTCAAATTCTAATTCTATTCCTTAGCATTATACATAGCTGACTGATCTGCGGGCCCAAAGCATTCTGTAGACCACCCAATCAGCTTCAAACAAATTTCATTTTCATCAATTTATGCTTCAAAAATTTCGATCCAAATTTTCATCAGTTTCTTTCCTAAAACTCATTCTTTAATCCAATTTTTGGAGTTTATAACCTTTTGAATTGGGGAGGGTTTGTTGGTTATGGATTTGTTCATGGAAATACCAACTGCCGTTGGGTCCGAAAAAACCTGAAAAACCTTGGCTCCACCCGGGAGTCTGTCTTAATGGCGACTGATCAAAGACTAGGCAGATTAAAGACATGCACTGTACGAGATTCCTTCCATCATCACAGTCGCTATCGACGTAAGCTGTTCTTATTTCTGTTCATGTAATTGCAATCGTTGCGGTCGTAAGTAGCAATTCTCACTTGGGATTAAATCGTGAATTTCCAGTTGAGGGGTGGGCAAAAAGTGAGACGGATCCGGTCCAGGGCGGCTATTCTGTAACTTCCACAGCGAAAACGATATGTCCCAGGACACAGTGTCTTCGTCCGCGAAATCGATAGCGACCGTGAAACGATGGCGATTTTGCAGAATAGCCCTAGGAGGTTACTGTGTCTTGCGGTGGTTACCCTTCTCACTTTTTTCTTGACGTGGCCCAAGGCACACGACAAGCAAAAAGAACAACAACAACAACAACATACCCTTCTCAAACTGGCTCGTCGATTGTTTTGAATTGGAATTAGCCGACTTTTTGTTGATAATGCTTAATTTATCGTGTGTTTTGAGCAAAAAACATATTAGTATCCATAATAATCGACGATAAAGTTTATCGTGAGTAGATTTAATGTGAGTTGGTCCTTCAAGTATGCCGATGTTTCGCCTATGTTGCAATCGTCGAGCTGTGAGATAGACGACTGCGGGTTTGTTCGCCGCGAAAAGTGTATTTAGATTTGGTAAGTGCACAATTTGAATATCACCTAAAGGTATTTTATAAAGATAAGCGCACACTACAGGCGGGGTGCATCGCATCGGAATCTGCATCAATGGTTCAGTTGAGTGGCATTTTGAATGCAGCCGCGCAGTCCACAGAAGGGCCGGACTGCATCGAAACATTGCTTTCGAGGATTTCAATTTATCAGTGCGTGCTTCGCTCCGACTATTGTACGCCTCAGCATGAGCAAATATCATTCGGAATGAGCACACGGTTGACACGCACGGATTAGCATAAGACGAAGAAGGATTGGCACTTTTGCACTCGGATGAGCCCCGTCTGTATTGTGCGCTTACCCCGTCTTTGAAGAATTAGTTAAGCCCGTATCACACGTCAGACCGTTCTCCTCCCCATCCCACGGACAGACACACAGACCAAATTATCCGATTGGCTGGTCCTATGGATATGTTCACTTTTGCGCACCTGCATCAATGTTTGTTATTATTCATCTAAGGAACCTTATTTCTAGGAAAAATTTTCAATGAATTTGCATTTGAAAATTACCAAAGAATCGGTCTGTCCAGACGGTCTGTGGGATGGGGAGGAGATCGGTCTGACGTGTGATACGGGCTTTAGCATGCAAGAAGGTGCTCTAAATACGTCAAAGGTATGGCTGATGCCTACATCTAACTTGAAACGTAGGATTGGAGGGGTAGGAAAAATATTGTTCTTGAGCAATATTGTAAATCAATGATAAAATATTGTTTTTGTTTGGATGATAAAATATTATACTTTTCCTAAAATTTCAACTTGATTTTCAGAAGAAAAGAAGCGATACCCCGATGTCTCAAAATGAGGAGGCGTACCTACCGAACTTCAATTTGAATAGGATTGAAGCCACTAGCCACTCTCGATGGAAAAGCCAATTGTGAAGTGCCTAACAGAAGCCGATTGACTGAGTATTTTTTCGCCCAAGTGTTAGCTCAATCCTCATAAGCAGTCTTCAATAATCGACCTCTCCGGAAACAGCTCGGCGTTGGACTTTGTGCATTTTGAGCATCAGAAAGCAAAAGAAAGTAGAAATGTGTAAAAGTATCATTTTTCTGTGAAACTGTTGATTCAACTTGTGATATGGGGTTATTGAATTACAATAAATTTGCTTCAGTTGAACAATTTTTATTCTTTCGTTTACTCTAAATTACAGAATCAAGTTAGGCCATTTTCAGGCAAGCTCTTAATTAAATTAATTAATTCTTAATTTAATCAGGTACTACAGTACGTTCGCACATCAACATAAACAATCAACAAAAAAACTAGATCACAGAATGATGTAAAATTTGAAAAAATGATTTGGGAAGCCGAAAATTTGACAAGTTCCTTTGTTAGTGTTGGAAAAACATACATTTCATGAAGTTTTTAAGGAGTAATTTCCAAAATCTTTATGCAATCGACTAACATCGTGATTCCAATGGAATGATCACTGTTTTCAATCTATTCTTATTATTTTCAAAAGAAATTTAAAAGATCATTATGATTCACTATTGTGATTGAAGAGAGTTCCTATTTTAATTTATTTTGCTTTGATTATTTAAAAAGTTTATGACAGAAGTGTATGTGTTTAATTTTTAGTGTAGATATAAAATGTAAGGAATTGTGAACAACGGAGAAATGGACATTATTTTATTATCGTATGTAGACGCCGGTTCCTAGCACGAGCATTGCTCATAAGGAACCGTCGCATTAATTTATGGATGTATTGAAAATTTTATAAAATAAACAACTGGAAAATGCAAAAAAAAAAAAAAAATCTTCAATGTTAGCTACGATTTTTGCCTATGACAAAATTCTCGAAATATGGACAAAGAAACTTGGAACAATAGATGCAGGAAAACTGGATAATAAACCCGGTTCGCTCACTGATAAGTACATCAAGGCCGATTTTACCAACAATAAATTAAAACCTAGTTTTTCCTCGATCTTGATGGTAATGTCTAGGGATACTATTTTGTATGTATTTATATATTAGTAATATACGATATTCTTTTAAAACTAGATTTATCCAAGGACGCTTACACTACATTTCACCTGGGACATACTTTCACCGACCGTCGTACTGAAAACTTCTAGGAAATTAGTTAATGCAAGCGTCCTTAGATAAATCTAGCTTTGAAAAATGAATAAATACATACCTATTTTGCAAAATAAAATCAGAAAACTTTGAAAAACTTAGAACTTTGAAAAACTAAGAACAATTTTGAAAAAATAACTACGTATTTTAAAAAATTACCACATATTTTGAAAAATTACCACATATTTTGAAAAAATTACCACATATTCTGAAAGAATAGAGACATAATTTGAAGTTACTATCAAGATCAATGAAAAACTATCATATTCGTCATGCCGTATCTTCACATGAACCAAACCAACGAGATATGACATGCAAATGTGTCAGCAAAATGGTTATTTTCCATCGATTCCGCCGGTTTATCAATCCATTCAAAACTAGAATTATCTAAGGACGTTAGTACTAAATAACAACTTATCAATCAATTTTCTGTAAGTCGGTCAATGAACAAAGGTCGTAGGTGAAATTTAATGCTAGCGTCCTTGGTGAATGAATAAATGAATTGATAAACTGGCCCTTAACGTAGGTTTTCATTGATGGTGAATTGCTCCTTCATAAAACATTCCCGACGGTGCTGGCGATTATTTGGAAAAGTCGAACTCGGGGCCACACCGGGGATTGCTTGGCTGAACGTACGAGTATGAGTCCCGATTGCAGCCACTTCCATTCCAAGAAGACATCCTCTGATGCTATCCCGAAGGGGGTGAGACAAGACGATTGGTGGATGAGGCACCCAGCGAAAAAATCGGCTGAACTACCTGCAAATCAGATGAAAACATCATTTTTGTGAAGCAAAAGCTTTTCAGCCGAGCATAGTGGTACTTCAATATCAGTGGGGCTGCTGTAGTAATTAAGTAATTTTTCCTTTCAAGTACCTGAGCAAAAGTTGTTTTTTTTTTTCCGCCGGTTCGATTGCAGGGGATAGTCCATTTTTGTGATGTTACTAACTGCCAGAGGAATCGCATCATGATTCGAGACAGATGGGCGCACTTCAAGCGTTGTTTGAAGTGACCCGACCATGGGTGATCGGAAACTGCACAAGCAAACATGAAAAACCAATAAATTACAATAAGATCAAGGCTTGATAAGGTAGGTCAGCCGGGGGTTCAAAAGTTCAATAGAAACCAATGACTAAATTAGAAGTATTTTAAATGAACCCAGAGGACGTTCATACCATACCAGTGACAAGCTAAACTTTAACAAAACGGTATTTTCGTAATCAAGCTAGATGCAAACTAACACATAAAAATAATTGATCGAGTATTACATGACTCGACAGGGTACTCGGATGAACCACCTACTAGGTACTTATTTACAAACCCAAAAATGTCAACACTTTTACTAAGAAACACTTACTTAATTCAAGCGAATCACACAAAAACATAACTTATTTACTTACCTCCATTTCGTAGTATCTTTTAGTCTTGATCGTCGATTTAGTGAATTCAGACTTTTCCGAGTTTTCTCATCATGAAGAATCTTCTGCATGACGGAAAAAATTGTCGCTGAATCCATCGATGACGAAGAAAATGCGATAAACTTGCATAATTGCACAATAAAATAATGAAAAACTCTCAGGAAATGTGCGGAAAAATCTCGGAAATGAGCTAGGCGGTTTGTTGTTGTTCCGAGTTGCAAAAACTTCGCATCACGACTCGAGTAACCTGACGAAGACATATTGCCCAGGGGAGAAGACACAGCTCGGGAGCTGTGTTTTGGAAAACGGCAAGATGGCGGACCTCAGTCGACACTGGTGGTTACAGAATAGGTCCAATCGCTATTGCCTAGGGCCCGGATTCGCTATCGCCCACCGAAGACATATCGCTTTCGAGTTACAGAATAGCCCCCCAGGTCGTGACTGCGGTTACGTTGGTCCTGAGGAATCCAAGCTCACAGGTTAGAGGTCTTTGGGTCCTTAGTTGAAACAGCTTCTGCGCAAGTCCGTGAGCTCGAGTCAAATGCGCGCCGCTTCTATATCTATTTCCTCTAGCTCTAGGTTCAACTCGACTGCAATTATTTCCCAACCCCGAGGCGCTTCTCTACAGTGAAAGTGCGAAACTTGGTAGTTAACAGTGCCGGTAGTCACTAGCGCTGTGGCCACTTGATATAGGTAGGTACCGTTTGGGAGTTACGGGCTGATATAGTGTACAGGATGCCAGGCAGGTTTATACAGGAGTGAGATGTTAGTCCCGTGGGAATGTTGACAATCAACTCACGTTTACGGCTGAATTTACGCATCTATTGTCAGTTCAAATCTAGGACCCTATTTTATCGTGAAAATCGCGAATAGAAACTCAAATTGAGGGATTGGAAGTGGTCTGTTCCACGAAGGTTCGTCAAATTATGGGGTATTATTTGCAACAAAAAAAATCGTAATAATTACGAAAACTTAGGAAGTATATCATTCCTCAACGGTAACGACCACCTGATGATGAATTTCAAGTCTTGAAATTCAAGCAGGCATTAAAATACTTAAGCCTCACGGACTACCAACAAAAACTGATGCTGACACCGAAACTCAAAATGATACTGATACACAAACTCAAGCTGAAACTCGAACTGATACTGATACAAAAACTCAATCTGAAACCCTAACTCAAACTCTGACCCTAACTCAAACTGATATTGATGCTTCAACTGAAACTGACAATCAACTCATACTGAAGCTCAAACAGAAACTCAAAATTGAGACTGCTACTCGGCTCAAACTCAACGGTCGAAAGAAGGGAAAACTTAAACTCATACTCAAACTGATGCTGATACTCGAACTAAAACTCAATAGTTACTCAAACTAAAACCGATACTGATAGGTACTCGAATTCGAACTCAAACTGATACTCAAACTCAACGGTCGAAAGAAATGTAAACTCAAACAGAGAACGATTCGCAAACTCAAGCTCAAACTTATGCTCAAACTTTGAGTTTCAGTTTGAGTTTCGGTCTGAGGTTGGGTTTGGGTATCAGTGTTAGTTTGAGTTTGTGTTATATTTTGATCCACCGTTCAGTTTGAGTATCAGTTGGAGTTTGAGATCGAGTATCAGTATCAGTTAGAGTTTTAGTTTCAGTTTAAGGTTCAATCTCAGTTTGAGTTTTTGTTTTAGCTTTCGTTTCAGTTCGAGTTTCAGTTTGAGTATGAGTATCAGGATCAGGTTTAGTTTGTGTATCAGTTTGACTTTTAGATTCAGCTTGGGGTTCAATTTCAGTTTGAGTTTCAGTATGAGGTACAGTTGAGTTTGAGTGTCAGTATCAGTTCGAGTTTGTGTATCAGCATGTTGAGGTTTTTAGTTTTAGTTTCATTTTCAGTTTGAGTATGAGTTTATTTTTAAGTTTGACTTTCAGGATCAATTTTAGTTAGTGTATATCCGTTTCAGTTGAGTTTTAGCTGATGTTTGAATTTGAGTTTGAGTATCAGTTTGCATGTCAGTAAGTTTTTGTTTGAGTTTCAGTATCCGTTCAAATATCATTATCCGTTAGAGTTTACCTTCCCTTCAACCTTTGAGTTGGTTATGTTAACAAAATTTAAATCCCCAGGTATTATTATCTTCGGATAATTTTGATGTAGATATATCAAACTGAGTCCGAGGTCTCTTTTTGTTCTGTGGTTACATTCGCCGTAAAAAAATGAAACTTTTCTGTATGTTACTCCGCCTTTTTCTTTGATTTCCTCTCGTCCTAGGCTTAGCCGTCGTAGTTCCTAGTCTCATAGGCCTATCCGTCTGTTGTTTTCAGATTGGCCTTTCTTCCGTTTCCATCATCTGCGGTCTCATTGCTCGATGGGTCGTGGGTAATTCTATCGCAGGACTAGCGGTTTTTACCATCCTATCCCTTTCCCTTCGAAAACTGTTACCCATTCTGTTCCTTCGCGGAGCTCTGACCTTTTTCAGATTGCACGCACGTCTCAATCCCTTGAGGCGGATCTTTGAGATTTCCGTCTTTTTATTTTTTAGTTGTAACCAACCTTCACGAACTTTCTTCGGTTGGCAGTTTCGGGCCAAACAGGAAAACAATTTGAATTTCTGCCAACGTTCCGATCCCGTTCTGAATCGCTCTCCTAATCCATTATTAGTGCTCTCATTTTGTTTCGGTGTCTCAGCTCCGTAATGTGTTTTCTCTTCTGATTTCTCGTAACTGCGATCTGCGTTTGAACTAAGATAGGTGAAACTTCGCATTAGTATTCCTGTCACACGTTTCAAAATCTTGTAGCGAGAACGGCTCAAGAAGTTGTGAGGTAGTTTTTAGAATATAAAATTCAATTTTGATTTACTTGCTCTACCGGGTACCCTAAACGTTTCAATCCTACAAAAAAATCGTTGTTGCATACTGGTAGTTCTTGCCTTCCCTCAGTTTTCAGTTACTTTCAAGGTAAATTTAATCGTTTTTCAAAGCGAACTAATTTTTGCATTGACGGCACGCTTCCCAATCAGCCATAGACTATCTCATCATAGAATATCTCATAGACTAGTGAACCGATTATGGCTTTAGTGGCTTGAAAATATGTGTTTTTTGCAGACTGTAATTTGGCTTCAATGTATGGTAAAACAATGTTCGTGTTCATGGTCAGCCATCGGATTTAAGGATTCTCGTAGACCTGGCTGAAAAAGTTTTGCCTGAAGAATGCGAAAACCTTTCCTTCGTGAAGTTTCTGCGTAAATTAACACTTGAAAGTGTTAGGTACCAATTCATGGAACGTTCTTCCTTCCTACTGCGCCGTACCTATTTCCGTTGACTAACAAGTTTGTAATAATCGGACAAAAATTATTTTTTATGGCTCACTTGTCACTTCCCACTCTTGTCCTTGTGGGTTTCCAATGAAGGTCCATGCCAGTCGACACTCATTTTGTAGCTAAATTTGAATACCTACTACTTGTATGTTTTGACTAAGCCCTGCCTCTTCCTCGACTAGCTGGTTGAAATTTACGATTTAGGCCCTTTCTCCATCCGTATAAATAGGCTTTACTCCTCATGGAGAAGAGAAGAAATCTCAAATGTCCATGGGTCAGTGTTTTAAAACTTGTCAGGTTGTAATAATTTCAACACGTTAATCCGCAGCTCACGGTGTCGGCTATGCTATTTCCAAGCCATTGTCAAGTCCCTCATCCGCCGTGAGTGTTGAAGTTTTGGCTCAGAGCCAAATCGGCCCGTCGCTGCTATAGGTCAACGCCCAATTAGTCGCAGCTGAGTTGTGAGCACGTAACAGCCAAGACTCAAGACTCAATGAGTCTGCTCAAGAAGAAAAAGCCAAAATGAAAAAAACAACCTCAGCTTTCCCGAGTTACGATAGAAAATCCGCTGTTGACGCCGTTTTACACAAGAGAGCGTTGTGAATGCTGGAGGTTGAAGGATTGGCAAAGGTTCGGCAGGACATGGCAAATTAGCCAGGCCGCAAGCAACAGAGCCATGAAACACTGAGAAACCTCAAGTCAAGTCGACTGTTGGGCATTGTCATGGTTCGACTTGGGTGACGTTAGGAAACAATCGTTTTAACAAGCGTAACGCCTTTTTCTTGCTCTTGCTGCGACTCGCCCCTGCGACACTCGCCGCTGATTTGTTTCGATACTTTTCACCCCTTGTCGATTTCACCTCGGCAACTTTCGCTTCACAACTCATTTGCAGCTCGGTTTATGCTTCGATTAAAACTAGTTTGAAGTTTCGTTTTTGTATGAGGGAGTCACTTTTTCTGTTCTGGCGAATTTTTGATACCTACCTGATTAGTACTGGGCCTGTTGGAGAGGCGTGAGTGCAGGCATGTGCAGGTGCCTGCGGATGCGCAAGTTTTGCAGTGTTTGCGTGTTGTTGCTGGGGTGTTGCCTACCAAACCTTTCATCGCGCATGCACCTACAGAGGACCCACAAAAATGCTTTCACTTACTTTCCTAGGGCAAACCCATTGATATATTTGAAATATCTTGAACTCCTAATATCCTAGGTACCATCCATACACTATCCGATTGCTGGTGGAGGGGGTGAGAAAATGCATTGCTGTGATTGGTCAAGGTGGCGTCGGCACTGAGCCCAACAACTGTGATTGGAGTTTCCAACCCACATTCTAAATGATCGTATTCTTGCATATTCCCTCTGAAATAAATAGATCCGGTTAATCTTGCATCTTGAAAACTCCCTCCGGAATCACCGTCCAGAAATTTCCTTTTCATACGTGCGGAAATCGTTCAGTTCCACCGTAACCCTTTTTTAGAAAGCCTGTCCTCCCAAAGATGAACAGTGCAGTGGAGAAAACTGCGTTTTGGAGAGATCGATTCCCTGACAAACGACTTGACTAGCGTTCCAGTTTTATGGTCCAAGCTCTGCCCAGCTGAGCCTTTTTATGCTTAGCCATTCCACCGATTATTCTATTGTTGGTTTTCCATTTTGCAAGTGAAATGCCGTCGAAAGCTTCGGTGATCGACTTGAACAAATGACCCAACTCGCCCATTCACACATTCTTTAGAGCAATTTTGGTTTATTATTCAACAATAAACCATTGTAATCGCCCTAGAAAAAAATTTTCTAACCTATCCTGAAAATTTCATGGTTTACTTTTCGACGGGTGTAGAACCCGAATCTGCAATAAAAATATCCGGCCGTCCGCCTTGAAAACTTTTTCACTCACCGACCGAATGATTGATGTTGGCCTGGAACAGTACTCACCTGAAACAAAAGCATACGATCAGTTTCTTGATTGAGATAATGGTGACAAATAAAACCATTTCAACTTAGAACAATCTTAGGTGTTGTTAGTTCAAAATTTGGTCAATCGTCCAAATATCAGGACAACGAATCAGCTCATTTGACCTTGAAGATTTAAATTGTTCACAATGACTGTTTGTGGGGAAGGTACCTATGTTTGTGTGTGTGTGGGGGTATGATGATAATAATATTATGGTGTTCTAAGTCCAAAAATCGTTTAAAAGATTTATTACTAAGGAACCCTACTACGCACTTCATCTGGCCGACGTTGCCTGATTATTATCATTCCGAAAATTGCCTGAAAAATTAGTGTATGCAGCGAATACAACTGAATATTGAATAAAGAGAATATTGAATAAGAGAGGATATCCTTCTAGCTTCTACTGCCTCTCATTCACCATGGTTCCAGTCTGACAGCAGCACCCAAATTTTCGATCATCTTTGGCTGGTATAAAACATGTTCTGCTGAAAATCTGGGCTATGAAGAATCAAATTTTAAAGTTATCTCTATTGAAAACCCATTTATCAAGCTTCCCTCCATGCAGAGATTGGTTTATCTTAGATTATCTCGAGTTGAAATCCTTTTATTTTTCACCATTCTATCAATCAAGATACTGATCGAATGCTTCTCTTCTTTCAGGTGAGTACTCTTTCAGGTCAACACCAACTCATTCGGTTGGTGAGTGGAAGCAATTTTATGATTGATTTTACTTTTCAATAAAGTTGTGGAATAGGTACGACTTTATGAGTTTTTGATTTCTCTGTATTGGTGATGGTGATTTCTTCAGAGGATTTTTCACTTTCAAAATTAGTCAACAAATTTTTCGCCAGGTCTGCACAAAATTTCTCTCCGTTTTTGACTTTCGCCCTAAAACTGAAAATCAGTTTTGGATTTTCGTACGGATGATTTCCAAGAATAATTAATTCTGACAGTGTGAGCGTCTGGTTGTTGATTCGTTGTCAGGTGGAGTGCCTTAGCACTCTGTGAGCTGTCAGTCACCATCTGTGGCGAATGAAACCTCCTAATTGGTGCTGACTTTTTTCCGATTGGCCGGCATTTCTTCCAGCCATCAGTCAGTCAACTAACCTGCCAGTTAGCAGACACGAACTAGGAAAGCCTGCCGAACAGACCCCCGTCTGTTTTACTTCCGATAATAAATTGTGAAATTGAAACTAATCGCATATTACGTTTTCCTGCTGATACTTGTCTCCATTCGAGGACCTAGCAGTCACAGCTGTCTCAACTCAGCTCTGGAGAATAGTTGTGTTTAGGGCTGTGCGTGCTTGAGGAGTTTAGTTCGCACTCGGACGCTAGGGCTAGTTAGTACATAAGGCCGCCGTCAGAATTCTCTGCTCATGGCGAGCTGGCGTCATTGAATGAACGTTCTCAGACGGTACGACTGGCAGAAGTAGAGCCGTCCCTTACCTTTAATTTAATTCCGTCAACTCTGGCCTCTCTTCAGTACGAATAAATCTTTCGCCTTTTACTAAAGATTTCCGTGGAGAGGGGCCTCTAATGAGTCTCTGAACAATTTCTTGACAGAGCCCGATCGCAAGATTGGGCCACTTATCTCATCATAGAACTAGGAAAAACGGTGATTTCCCAATCACCTGTTACCAAGTGCCTGTTACTCACCAGTAACAGGGTGAAATCACCGGTGACAATAATCACTGTCAGGGCGGCTCAACGATTTTTAACGAACTTTGGACCTACCTTGTTCTTTCGTTAGTTTCACGGGGGTAAATTCATAAAAATTGACTTTATCTAGTTATAAATTAGTTTAATCTGTCCAAGAGTTCTACATATAGGTAACCATGATTGAATACCAAAAATAATAATTGAAAATGGTCATTTTCAAAAAAATATTTTATTGCGAGATGCGTTTTTGTGACAAGATAGGCAGACGTTAGAAGACCAAGCACTGGAACAAACAACAAAGCGTTTGTGAAAAAGAATGCATTCATTCCTTAAGAAGGTATACCTAATAGCTGAAAAAAATGAGGGATGCTCAGAAAAAATCATAAAACAGTATAAATAAATGGGGTCAGTTTTTTTTTTTTACAAAAGTAGCCATAGCTCCCCTAATCTTAACCTTTTTTTCAAAATCTTGGACTAGCATGTTTGTCTCAGTAAGACTTATCACCCTGTTAAACCGAAATTTGAATTACTCTCAGTACTTCCGATACATTAGCACTTTTAGTGATTTCTATTTTTTTCCTGGCCACAGAAATGAACCGATTTGTGCGTTTTTAGTCTTAAAATCTTTGTGTATTAGTGTGTTACAGTATGCGTTGATATATTTTTTTATTCCGATAACTTGACGTATTTTAATTGTAGGCGAGTTTTAAAATTTGATATTGAAATTGAAAATATTTGCTGGCGGAGGAATTCGGAGGTGATTCTTTTTCGACGGTGGAGTTAAGTTGACTGTGTTGTCATGTCCGCGGTACTGATTCACTGACCATAATCTTTTGTTTACTATCTGTTACAATCTTATCACGGAAGTGGACAAGTCCTGTGTACTAAATTTGAGAGTAGAGATTCAAGATTAGGGGGTTTCAGAAAACAATTTTACCGCTCTTCTTACACGTCAAGCACTCAACTTGAGTATTATTTTCGATCTTTCGAAAGCATGCAAAATTTGCATAGTTCTTCGGATAACCGAAAACAAATGTGCACATGCCACTGATCTACTTAGCAGCGTTTTTTGGTTCATTTTTCTATAGAAATGAACCTTTGTAATCGGTCAGGAAAAAAAAATTTTTAACACCCCCTGAAAATTTGTTGGTTTACGTTTCATGGGGTGTAGAATCCGAATCTGCAATAAAAATTTTTTGTCCGTCCGCCGTCCGCCGTCCACCGTCCGCCGTCCACCGTCCGCCGTCCACCGTCCGCCGTCCGCCGTCCGGGGTTTTTCAGGGGGAAGGAGTTATCGAAAAATTTTGAAATTTTTACCAAAAATCAAGTTCCGTATCTAGTTGGTCCTAACATCTCGACAGAACCCTACCTTAATTTTAAGGCCAGTAAAACAGCTGTTGAAGTGGGAAAAAAATCGTGTTTTTCTGGAAATTTGAAACATAGGCATGTGACGCATCATTTTCTATAGATTTTTCTATGCTGAATCGAATGAGACCATCGCCACGCCGGTAGCTCCAACCGTTCAGGATTTATTGCAGTTTTAGTGAGACATTTTTGAGTTTTTCAAAATTTCTACAATTCTTAATAACTCTAAAACTACTCGAGCCACAAAATTCGTTTTCCACTCGTTGGAATCCCCACAAAAACTTCTGTCCTCCCAATATCTTCAATTTAAAGAATTTGGTCGAATTACACAAATCAGCAAAACAAAAATTGGAAAAAGTTGGGAACTCGGCATCGGTTCTTAGATACAGTTGATTGATCTACTTACGACCACTAGCCTATGACACCAACAAAGTGACGCACTCACACTAGGCCAGTTGCGCTTGGCAACGTGAGAGCGAGTCAAGCTTCAACAATGGTTCTGAGGCATTCTTGACGCATTTTTAAGTTAATTATTATGAATTTTATTTAATTATAAAATAATATAATAAATAAATATATTATAAATTATTTTATTATTATAAATAATAATAATAAATAAATTTATTTAATTATTCAGATAATTTAATAATTATTATTATTCTGTTAGTTATGTAGGTAAATAAGAATAGATTAAATGATGATTTCAACAAAAATTAACGACGCGCTGCGTTGAAAAGATAGATAGGTAGGTCAAGCAAGGAGGACCAAGCAAAGAGGATGATTATTTTTTGCCGGGTTGAAAAAACGTTTTTTCAAATCCCCATCTAGAACACCAATTTATACTGAAATTCTAGAATAATAACAACTAAATTCCGTGTTTGAGGAGAACCTATATATCGTAAGATTTGTCTTTGCAATCGAAAAATGAACCCCTGTGCAAAATTTGCAGAGTTCTTCGGCTACACCAAAAACTGATGTGCACATGCCACTGATCTACTTAGCAGCGTTTTTTAGCTTTGAATCGTCATCGGCTCTCGGCTTTGAAGCGACAACAATATGAATGATATACAGGCCACGTGGCTGGGGTTGGGGCCAGTCAAGTCCGGGGTCGAGTGTCGATGATGATGGGCCCTTCAAGGGAGGTCTATCACGTTTTGAATAATAAAGGACGTATCACGAAACGGCCGAGCCACGAAGCCCTAGGAGGACCACGTGCACTCGAAGCTCTGGATGGTGGTGAGTATTGTTGTGGCTGTTTTGCCGTTTGACTCGTTAATAGGACTTGTCCGTATTCGAGTCACATGAAAACCTGTCTCAGCAGAACAATACCACCATCTCTCTGGATGATCATTAATCATACTTCCTGATCGAAAGAATCGTTCATCTGACAAGCATTGGGAAGTTATAAGGTGTAATTCTAAGGAATATTATCTTTGAGTTTTGATCTGATAGCGTCCAAAAGGAGGGCCATGTCCAGCAATTTTTCTCCTAAGTTAGGAGTCCTAACCGAATTAAATTTTTGTACATTTTATTGGTCAATTTCAAAAAAACTAACATACCGTTCCATGAAAACCGCATGGTATGGAGACGATCACAGCAACTGTAGTACTGTCAATCGCTCCCACATTTTCAAGGTCCCAAAGTTGGCGAGGAACCTGCATGCACTATTTTTAGTTCATACTAGGCAAACCTGATATTCTGCCTTTACGTGAAACTGCCATGACTTGACTGGAAGATCCACTCGGACATGAAGCACCTGTCTACCACGTGGGCGCAGCCGGTTGCCCACCTGGCGATAACTTCGCCACCTTTCTTATCCGAGCTCACGCACCAAGAGATCAGGGTCGTCAGGGAACTACTTTACCCTTTTATACGGTTTTGCCGCTGTGTTTTCATTTGGACAATTTCGGGGGTGAGAGAACGTCGGACTATCACCTTCAAAATAGTGAACAAACCTCTACCTTTTCCGTCATGATTGAGCAGGTATTGGGAACAGTAATATGGTGGATTTCACCATCTTGGCTGCTTTTGATTAGGCTATATAGCTAAAGTCGAGATAATAAAAGAAGTAATCTTCTTTGACCCGAGATGGTGAAATGTACCATGTTGCAACCTCAAGGGCCGCTTTATCAATTCACCTAATCAACCGAATGACGCACTGACGAACTAATTTTGTGGAAACAAAACATGGTTTTTGAGCATGATGTCGCCAGAGAATTAGTCAAGGCACCCTTGGATAATCAGAAAGCCAGCCTAACACTGCTGAATTTGATAAAGCCGTTTGACGAGATGGCACAATTTCCCCATTAGGTCTATGTCGATTGGGCGCTGGAGCGGTGAAGAACTAACCAATGAAGATGAATGGATGCGCTGTTTTCGAAGATTGAGGAGCATTGCTCGCTTAAGCTCAATTCTTCTGCCCGAGCTTCCAGGTTTGAAGACTCGCACCGTGCTGCCTGTGAGCTGCCTTTAGTATCTCCCTCTCCAACGTGGAGTCGTGTGGATCTGGTTGCTCGTTGTCCTCAAATATTTACTTTGGTTGGCGGTGGATGGCTTTGTTCTATGTTATAACCCTCTGGGCCCCTTTACCAATTCATCTTATCTACCGAATGTCCAATGACGCACTGACGAACTAATTTTGTGGAAACAAAACATGATTTTTGAGCATGATGTCAATCAAAAACCATTTCTTCTTCTTTCTTGGTCAATTTATGTCACGTTTACGTCTCTTACGACATCCCCGATTTAATTCACCCACAGTACGCTCCATTACGCAGAAAAACACACACGAATGAGCACAAAACGTAACCAGTGGTGCGTAGATAACACACAATACTTCCATATTTTGAAACGTAAAATTGTGACACAATTTGATCATATTTTGACTGCTTTTGAAAGTGTTTAGGTCAAAAATATCAAAAAATTCAGTATTAAAATTTTAAAATTCGCCCAAAATGAAAAAACGTCACATTTTCGGAATGTAAAAAATATCCACATATTCTGCAAGGTAAAACGAAGATTTTGAGACCAAGAACGCTCAAATCGGTTCATTTTTGCGGCCGGAAAAAAATGAAATAGAAAACACTGAAAATGCAAATATCTCGGAAGTACTGTGCGTTATCCAAATTCCGATTAAACAGGGTGTTAGGTCTTACCGAGACAAACATTTCAGTTCAAGAAATTTGAAAAAAGGTTGAGAAATGAGGGAGTTATGGCCATTTTTGTAAATGACCACAGACGGACTAACGGACACACAGACACTTGTTCAGGAAGTGATTCTGAGTAAATGTGTATAAGAAAAAGTTTTTTCTGAAGCTCCGTTCCGATTCTCGATTTTAGGACGATCACAATACTTCCATTTACTCTGTAAATATGGAAGTAAAAACAACGAACTCCTGTGAAACATGGGACGCACGAACTCAAGCTTATCTGATAACGCCTTTGCCGAAGAAGGCGGCGAATGTAGGGAAGTGGGGGCGAAATCTGTCTTCTCCTTGAAACGTTTGCGACATTATTGGATCTGTTCGGAAGTTTTTCAAAAGGTTGCAAAAGATGCTCTACACATTAAATGTTGGAGAGGGAGGCAGCTCACAGGCACTACGGGGCGAGTCTTCAAACCTGGAAGCTGAGAACCTGGGAGCTTTTATTATCTCGGCTAAGCAGGAATTTATTGCTGCATAGTCAAAAGGTATCACCGGTAAGCGTGACATACTACCTACATTGTACTTATTTAAAATCTGTGCTTACTTGGCGGTCTTTGGCTCGTTAAACCTACTCTTTCCACAAAAATAATGAGTTCCATCCCCGCGCAAGAAACGCACGTCTGCAGGCAATGAACCGAATTGAAATATAATTTATCTTTTCCAAATTCATGCGGCTGTTATTCGGGCAATTTTGAGCTTAATGAGCATTTATTTTCGCAACCGAGCTGCCGGCTGAAACCTTTCAAAAGTAGTTAGGTGAGGACGGCTAACCCAAGTTAATCAAGAAAATCTGCCGTACCTATGACGAATGACATAGTAATGATTTACTCACCAACTAATGAGCCTGTGTTCAAGTTCAAGAAGGAATATTCAACTCAAGAAATACAAGGTATGCAAATTGCATGAAGCACAACGCAAGAATGAATTTATTTCCAGAATTCATTACAAGGCAACAAACACACACAGACACACACTGAAGTCATCCAAGGAAGCACAGGTGATAGTTATTAAAAATAATAATTATCGAAATCTTAATCGTCTTGAAGTTACCTGTTCCCGCAAATCGTCCGTTCGAATCCCTGGCTTCCCCTCTCGTACAGGGCTCGGTTCAGACCGATCCGGATCGCAGACCTAGCCGACACCTCCTGGCCGGCCGAGCCCCTTCCACAGACCAGGCAATCCTTCCATCTAGCGGCGCCTGCCGACAGCCAGTCGTGTGCTCATCCGTTCGGAGTGAACATCTGCGTGCGCGATACTCGATTCCCCATCAGTTCGTCGCTTGTTTTTGTTGTTCGAGTTTCAGTGCCTTCCGTCAGTGCCTTCTTTTTTTATCGAATTTCGACAAAGACTGTGCTCCGGACCAATTTTCTAAAAATTTGTGCTCAACTATTTTGCCCTACTACTGAAAGAAAAACGGTTCACTCGTGTCGGATTGAGCAACTTCTCAGGTAAACATTTATGCGATTTCTGTGACTTACGTTTACTTGTTGCGTTTATTGTAGTTTACCTACCCCACATTTTTTCCGTTAATATTTACATGCAAAAATGTAAAATCCGATCTCTGTTTCAGAAAAAATTAAAATTGGGTATGTAATTGTGCTTAAATGCGTGCCCGATTGTTGTGAGCATTCGCAAAAATGGCCATTCAATACCTAACTCAACAAACGTCTTCTTTTGGCAAGTTTTAAATTATGGCAAGCCTTAAAATTAGTCTGACCGATTTGGTCCAAAAGGGAAAAGCGCATACTAGCTTCATCGATGACGATACCGTCGAGTGATGCCATTATGGGATTATTAGGTCACAAAATCAATCATTTGAATTAAATCATTATTTGAGTTCATAATCTTATAATTCCTACACACAAAAGGGAAACCTTTTTTTCTTTAAAATAATTTTTTTTCTCGTGCTCCATAATGGACCATTATTAATGGTCAACCATAATTACGTTTTCCAAAGTTCTTAGTTGAATTACTTTTTCTACTCCGGATGTCTGGCAAAGCGAGGGTTCGGATTCCTTGTTGATGCACGAGATTTGTGGTCTGGTAAACGGGACCACACACGCAGCTGCGGTGGCCGTAGCCAAAAAGATCTTCCCCGCACCAGATTTTGAGAGAAGTGCATTAATTTTACCAGCAGAACATTTTTACTTCCATATTTTTTCCAGTTGAAGATTAACCATAGTATAGTAACTATCCAACTGTTGTTCCCAGAATGTTGGTCCATAATACATCAACATATTATGTTGCTTGCCATGGACATATGGCAATATGTTGCCATAAACCGAGCCGAAAGAATTTTTCATTTTTCTTTTCAATTTTTCCTCGTGAATTGCGATAAATCTTGACTCGATAAAGTCGTGCGACTGGAGGTTCGTCTCTTCTGACATCTGAAGATAAACAATGACGGAAGGTGCGAGATGGTTAGATGGGTAAAGAAAAGTACTGTTCGTGTATTCCGTACGTACCCGGTCACGTATCGACACTGTGATGGTCTCGGTTTGAATGGATAATGAGCTGCGACACCTCGGGTCCCTGTAGAGTACCTATCCTAATCTTCCAAGGTGCCGACTCCTATGTCGGTATCACCTTTCGCTCTTCGTACGTTTTTATCCAGCTAAATGTACCCCCAAGGCCCAAAAAACTGTTCTTGTATCGGATCAATGTATGGAAAAATGTCAGCCGATGAGAAAAATTAAAATTGAAATAGACATAAAAACTCGTGAAATTCAGTGAGGGGTTTAAAGTTTAATCCTTTGCCAACTTATAGGTTATAAACGTCCCCTCAGCGTACAAATACGCGAGTAATTTTCGTACCGAGAACCCGTAGCACGGTATAGATAAGACATACTTGGTACCTTGCTATCTGCTGCTTTCGTTCTTGTAAATTAGCTTAGCTACGATTTGCTTCGCATCGCCTCCAAGGTCTATGCTCTCATAGTCGTGCTTCATGTCTGCCATTGTAACTGCCTGCCTCCGCAACTGATGATTTTTTCCCGGCTTCGAACGTTCCAATACTTGAGTCATGGCTAAAGTTTGAAAGGCTTCGAGGAATATTTTAAGCTATTGACGGTTCTGATCTCATCGTTTCCAAAGGTGTCCGACGTTGAGGAGCTTCAGACTTGAGATCACGGAGTGTACGTTTACCTGCTGGACCCAACTGACTATTTTCGTTTTTGGTCCGAATGTACCCGGGCTGTGATGTTTGTACCTGCAGCCGGCACGAGGGTGTTTTTTCCTCCCATTTATAAAGGCCCGTGTCTGAAGTGCTCATTTCATCAAATAAAAGGCTGTTTAGAAGAAACAACGTACCCAGAACCTCAAGCTACGGGGAACATGAAAGCGTCAATGCAAAAGGTGGTATCTCGTATTAAATTCAATTTTTGGATCTTATTTTTCCAAACTTGATTGAGATTCGGGATGTGTAGTGTACTTTCGTAAAGTGCGCCGCTGAAGCTTAGACAATTTTGAGCGGGTGTTTGAATGGCTTTGAGTTTTCTAGCGTCTCCATTTTCCAAGGCACCACAAAATAATTTTGAAAAAAGGTAGGAAATTGATGATGATTACCACAATTTTTGCGGCCGTTTTTCTAGCGCAGTGTGAACGGTGCTGTGTTGGAAGGCACACGGAAAATATTCCAGTTGCCCATTTGCGCCATTTATAATCCCACTGGTAATGACTGCTTCTAACGCTTGTAGTTTCAGCCGAATTAAAATTTCCGATTCATTTTCAAAAGGGTTGCAGGAAATAACAGTAGCGGGATAGATAGTCAGGCGCAAGGGATCATTGTCCGCTGACGATTTGGTTCTGATGACCATTGGTCATGAAACAAGGCAATCGCGAGTCGATATGGAAATCATCGCAGTTCCATTAAAAGTCCTCATCGACGGTCGTAGTTTCGAAAATTGGACGATAATTACAAAATGGCCGACTCTAACCGTGCGTACGGGTAAAATGGATTATTTGCGTGGCTACCGCGGTGACGCATGCGCAGAAGTTATGCCCTCAATTACTGAAGTAATTGCAAACGTTAGAGCCTTCTAGGTTTGCCATTCGAACATGACGACTGTTAGAATTCAAGGAAGCAAACTATTACCATTGATGGAAATGGAGTGAGCGAGTGATACCGATCAGTGAACGAATGATGGCCGACCACGCAAAGGTTGCAAACAAAATTACTACAAAATTTGTAGTATCACCTACAGTACATTTACTGTAGGTGCTCTGAGATGTGAGGAGCTATATTGACCATTGTATTTTGCATTCCGTTGTTTATTTTTTTTCAATTTTTTCGGTGTCTGAAGAAGTAAAAGCAGAAGGATTGGCAAAATTTGCCAATTACATTTAATGTAATTCTATATTTTTTTTACTAAAATAGAAATAATATTTAGAGAATTTGATCAAAGTAGAGAAATGCAAGGAAAATATGCGAAAATAACCATTTTTAGTGGAAATAAAAGAGTCTGCGTATGAAAGTTTTTTAACATTTAATCGCTAAAGATATACCTACCTAATTCGAACGACTTTAGCACCTTGAAGGATTTCTAACCATTATAATCATCTCTATGGTCGTCAATAATGGTGACTTGCTGTAATGAAAAGGCCTATTGAAAAAACTTATTGATGTTACTTGGAGGTTCGAGGAGAGAAAAACATCGACAAAAATACGAAACTGTGAAAACCATAATTACAAAAGAAAGGAAGTGCTCGGCTATAAAACTCTCGAACGACAGTAGGTTTCTCTTCGTAGGGCACCCGAACATTGAGAATGGAATTTAAGACTACCTCACCCATGTCACTGTGAAGAACTTTTTTCCAATCGCGGGTTATCTAAGCTTGAAGAAATTGAATAACCTTTTGTATTTGGATAGATGACTTGCCCATGGGCCAGGTCGCTAATAGAAAGAAGCCAAACCTTCTTATGCTCCTCTACCTATTCTTGTCTCTCCATGGGGTATGCCTAGGTTTGGGCTCTTTCTCCTCTTCTACATTATTCTTTATTAAAACGGTAATCTTGGGCGCGGCGCCCGAAGTCACGTTCTTGATGTTTTTTCAGCCCCGGGGCACAAATCCGTTGATCAGGCTTTACATAAATATGTCTCCTCACTATCATTCTGTTAAGCGGTCCAGCCGAACGCAGCTGGTGATGACAAACATGATTTTTGTTCAACATTCGACTGAAATCTATTTCTCCGAGATTGCAAGGGATTTTGGTCATGAATGATCTCCCGCCTCGCATTTAATTAGTCACGCCCTCTCTCGTATGACAATTTTATTTAACTAGCATAAAAATTTCCAACCGCACGAATAGAAATGCTGTAAGTACCTGCAGGCTCATTAACCCGAGATGGTGAAATGCACCGTTGGTTTACCTTTTTTCCTAACTACCTACATCGATTTAACAGCCACAAAAGAATTATTGTCTAAATTGGCATCGTTGCTTCAGTCTAGTCGCAAGAAGTGGACAATTACATATTCCTTCCGCATCGTTATAAAGGCCATAATAAATTCAACACGTGAAAGTCAGTTAAGATGACTCGCTTCAGATTAGGCCGAGTTGCCATCTGAAAACCGGTACTCGGCGAGTCGGAGATGACATGGAGCTCATAATGTAGTAACATTGCCACATATGAACAGAAAACCATGCCAAATTGTACTTCCTGATCGTAACGTGATATGCAAAAACGGGATTATGATCTCAAGAAACATATTCTTTAACAGCATCTACAGAATTCAAATCCGTAAAACCAAAAAAGATTTTGATCCCTGAGAAGGGCCTTGATTTTCACGTCGAAGTAAATCCGGTATCTTGTGATGGCAAATATGATATATTTGGACTAAAAAATTTTACTTCCTGAACTGAAGGTCCACTGGTTTCCCTTAGGTCGAGTGCTAAAATCAACTAACACTGGACTATTCGAAAGTGCCCAACATTTCTTCTACTTGGGAGGTGTCAAGTGCGTGACCATTAGCTCTTGGTCGAGACCCGTTTGGAAAAGATATTATCGTTCGAATTGTCCAGTTAGAGAGTTCAAGTTCTGCTGTGTTTGACCATTTAAGGCAACGACTTAGCGTAAGTTCTTGTGTTGAAATGTACTGCCAAGCCTCAATGTCTTATGCCAAGTTCGATTTTCGAACCATCTGCTTGATACATTGGCCAATTTGTATTGATGAAATATTTCCATTCGATGGGCGATCATAGAATAATATGGGGGAAATTCAAGTTTTTAGTTTTTAGCGTGTTTTTTAGGGAATTTAAGCCTCCAAAAATACTGTTGTTGTCAGTGCCAAATCCTAGAAGGCCCGGTTTATTGACGAAATTTATCAATCCGATATCCAAGGATGCTTCAGATAAAATTCACCACGGTGGTATTTATGTCGAATTTGAATGTAAAAATTTTGTCAAATCCAAGTCTAGAAAAGTAACGGGCGCTGTTGTTCGTACCGGTTAATTCAGAACTACTCATTTGGTATTGATCCTCAATTTCAAAAATTCAGCCTTTCTCTCCCTTGATTATTGGAACGGCTTTGGAGAACAAAGGGGATCCGACTGGGTATTGAAGCTTTATTGCATGGAATCCAAGTGATAGCTACCTATGCTAATTCGAGGCTTCTTAGAATTCCCGCGTCGGTCTTCTATACTATACCAGCATCGAACGGCGATAATGAGTTGATGATCATTAGGTGCAATAAGAAATCTTCTTTGATATGCCGAAACTTGAAATGCATGCGATCTTGAATACCTCGTTTCTGCTGATCATTTCAGAAAATATGAGCAGGATTTTTCTTGTGGCGACATGTCCTGGCAAGTTCCGATGCTCGTCTTCAGGGCGGCGTGGCATACCCGGGACAACTTCGGTTACCGGGTGAAAAGCAAAGCCCGGAATGGCAGTTTCTGTTTTTTTCTTTACAACATATATCTATGCTCATTAGGGAGATGCTCATATTTCGGAAGGACTGTGAATACCATGTCAAAAATCCGAAAATATGTTTTTGGCAATCGCTTATCTACCTACTAATTTCTCCTACTGCCTCTGACGAAAAATTCCCATTTTGCCTCTTTGCTTGATATTCAATGTATCGATCCTTTGACTGTCTTCAAGTTTTTTAACCCGGCTGTGGTCGATTTATAGACGCGTGTTTTCAATTTCAAAAGTCGTTTTCTGCTCGTAAAAGCTGAGCAGCCGCAGTGTTCCCGATCCTTTAGATCTGTTTCTTCGCAATGGCGATCAGTCACGCAAAAGCCGGCAGGGGCTTAGAAAATGTTCTTTGCTGTTCTCTCCGACTCTCAGGCTGATTCTCTTGGCCTAATCCACTTTAGGATTTGCTTCGGTGATCGATTTCTGAACGAAACTTACATTGCCTGTTCTTCAACGTGTATGGTGTCTTGTTTCATTGTTAGTATCTTAGGTCACCGAACTGACACCCAGCCAGGTGATAGCTGTCCTCCGCGGTGCCAACTGCCTCCTGTCGAAGCCTGTTTGTTGCATAGGTTGATTCCCCGTTCAATTCAACGTTAAATGCGATACCCCTAGTGGGGTGGACCTTGTCATCAGGCTGGTTCGGGTTCGGGTGGCAGTTGCCAACGGCACTGCCCCAGGTGGCAGTTGGGAACAAGCTGGTACGGGTTCGGGTGGCAGTCGGGTGGAAAAATGGGAATGGGGGCAGTTGGGAACCGCCCTTTTACGTGTACTAGGGTTAATTTTGGTTTTGCAATCTTCTGCTCATGAGTTAGCTTAGCAAAATTGGTAGATAAAATTGAGTACCTAGGTGTGTGCTGGCTCTCTATCATTAACTTCAGGGTGGCTTCTTTATGGTATTTGGCCTATTTAGGTTGTCGAGGGCGGTCATCGATGCGCCCCAGGCCTACCTACCAAGTGAGAGTGGAATTGTAGATAGCTAACTATTCTATTCTAACTGGTAGGAGCAGTGGCAAAAGTACGAGAATGAAGATTTCTCTTCCGCTGCCTGTAGGCGTATACGATTTGAGCTGGAAATATACTCAGAATGTATCTGTATCTTGTATCTGGATGAATTGTAAGAGCCGGATGCGCGACTGTTCAACTGTGCGAATCGTTAGCGTAATTGGTCCGCTTGAACACGCCATTTTCTCTGCCGTTCGCGGTGGCAGGAATTTCTTTCGGGATGAGAAGGTAGTCAGGTCAACCATGTTTTATGGCGGCAGAGGATCATATCTCCAAGTTTAAGGTATATGTGTGCAATAAATATCTCGCGAAGGATATATTATACAGCTGCCTATGTAGAATGAGTACGTCATGGCTGGAAGCGAGGCTGGTTTGTTAGCATTCGTCAGAGGTTCACCTCAGCTCAAAAAAAGCCCATCCCGAGTGGGTGTTTTATGTTTCTCCAACTGTAAACTCGGTTTACAATGTCCTGTTTTGTTCGTGAAAGTCCCACAACTCCCACACGTGCTTAATGTATTGCCTAAGTACTTATTCAGTTTCGTTTCATTGTTCGGCTTTTAGTGGCTATTCTGTCTCGTTATGATTAAATGAAGAACATGTCCTGAAAATGTGTTTTGGTTTTTATGGTTTTCTGGCGTTGAGTGTTTGTGATGATGCCGCTTTTGAATATTTTTGATTTTGAAAGGTCGGTTAACATTCTTGAAATACTTCACTTGATATTCATCAGACATCTCAAGGAAAATCGATCGATGTTCAGGATTCGGATTTCCGAAAATACTGTTTCCCGCAAATTAATGGTGTTCGATCCCCCTTTACTTATATTCAGGATTAATCCATTTTTATCTCAGCGATTGTCTCTGTATGGTGGAACCAACATTGTTTTCAACAAACTCATCCAATTATATGGCTTGAATTTGCTCGTAGTCTTAAGCACTAGTCCTGGAGCAGAGTTGTTAAGTAATCATTGCTATGAGTAATGATTACTAATCGAATTACAATCTCGCTATGAGAAAATGTAATGACCATTACCCATTACAATTTCTCAAAAGTAATGGTAATGGCCATTACTTTTCCGATTACACGTAATGAGTAATCGAACCTGGCCATTACCCATTACAAATGATTGAAAAATGTAATGACCAAATTTCGATTACCGATTACAAAAAGTAATGGAGTAATTGTAATCGGATTACTTCGATTACTTGAAAGTAATTGGAGTAATCCGATTACTCAAAATTAATCAGATTACTCAAAATTAATCAAATTACTCGAAATTAATCAGATTACAGAAAAGAAATTGGAGTAATCAGATTACGTGAAATTAATCGAATTATAGAAAAGAAATTGATTTCAGAAACTGATGAATTACCTCGTTCAGCTATTCTAGGAAACTTCTGGCAGCAGTGGGGAAGTGGGAACCCTCACAAATCAGCAGCGGGGCCCACTTCGCCACAACCCATACAGTCGGACCGACTGAGTCGGTCCTATAGGACTCCAATACAGCTAGAATTCTGTATGAACCCGTTGAGGGCCTCATAAGCAAGATCGACGACGTTCCCCGACTATCTGATCAGCTGAGGAGCCCATGGGGGTAATTTCAATACCGTTGGTCGTGCGATGCTGAAATTTGGTATGCTGCCTCAGAGGAGCCTCTCAGCATGGCTGGCGAGACCAAAATACCTTCTGATCAGCTGAGGAGCCCATGGGGGTAATTTCAAAACTGTTGGTCGTATAACGCTGATATTTGGTACGCAGCCTCAGAGGAGTCCCTCAGCAAGATTGGCAGGGCCAAAATACTTTCTAATCAGCTGAGGAGCCCATGGGGGTAATTTCAATACCGTTGGTCGTACGATGCTGAAATTTGGTATGCTGCCTCAGAGGAGTCCTTCAGCAAGATTGGCTGGGCCAAAATACTTTCTGATCAGCTGAGGAGCCCATGGGGGTAATTTCAATACCGTTGGTCGTACGATGCTGAAATTTGGTACACAGCCTCAGAGGAGTCCCTCAGCAAGATTGGCTGGGCCAAAATACTTTCTGATCAGCTGAGGAGCCCATGGGGGTAATTTCAAAACTGTTGGTCGTATAACGCTGATATTTGGTACGCAGCCTCAGAGGAGTCCCTCAGCATGATTGGCAGGGCCAAAATACTTTCTAATCAGCTGAGGAGCCCATGGGGGTAATTTCAATACCGTTGGTCGTACGATGCTGAAATTTGGTATGCTGCCTCAGAGGAGTCCCTCAGCAAGATTGGCAGGGCCAAAATACTTTCTGATCAGCTGAGGAGCCCATGGGGGTAATTTCAATACCGTTGGTCGTACGATGCTGAAATTTGGTATGCTGCCTCAGAGGAGTCCTTCAGCAAGATTGGCTGGGCCAAAATACTTTCTGATCAGCTGAGGAGCCCATGGGGGTAATTTCAAAACTGTTGGTCGTATAACGCTGAAATTTGGTACGCAGCCTCGGAGGAGTCCCTGACCAAGATTGGGTGGGCCAAAATAAGTTCTGATCAGCTGAGGAGCCCATGGCGGTGAATCCAATACCGTTTGTCGTACGATGCTGAAATTTGGTATGCAGCCTCAAAGATGATTAGCAAGTCCAAAACTTTTCCTGATCAGCTGAGGATTCTGACCCTAACAATCTTGCTGAGGAGCTATTCCGAGGCTCCATATCAAATTTCAGCATCATACGACCAACGGTGTTGAAATTACCTGCATGGACTCCTCAGCTGATTAGGAAGAATTTTTTCCCTGCCAATCTTGCTGAGGGGCTCCTGTGATGTTGTGTACCAAATTTCAGCATCATGTGACCAGCGGTAAGGAAATTAGCGCCATGGGCTCCTCAGCTGATCAGGAGGAATTTTGGTCTTGCCAGTCAGGCTGAGGGGCTCGTCTGAGGTTGTGTACCAAATTTCAGCATCATGCGACCAACGGTATTGGATTTAGCGCCATGGGCTCCTCAGCTGATCAGAAAGTATTTTGGCCCAGCCAATCTTGCTGAGGGACTCCTCTGAGGCAGCATACCAAATTTCAGCATCGTACGACCAACGGTATTGAAATTAGCGCAATGGGCTCCTCAGCTGATCAGGAAGAATTTTGGCCCTGCCAAACATGCTGAGGGGCTCGTCTGAGGTTGTGTACCAAATTTCAGCATCATACGACCAACGGTATTGGATTTAGCGCCATGGGCTCCTCAGCTGATCAGGAGGAACTTTGTTCTTGCCAATCATGCTGAGGGCCTCCTCTGAGGCGGTGTACCAAGTTTCAGCATCATACGACCAACGGTATTGGAGTTAGCGCCTTGGCTCCTCAGCTGATCAGAAAGTATTTTGGCGCTGCCAATCTTGCTGAGGGGCTCGTCTGAGGCCGTGTACCAAATTTCAGCTTCGTAGGACCAGCGGTATGGGAAATGGCGAAATGGGCCCCTCTGCTGATCTCCTTGAGTCAATTTCTTTCCTATTTTTCCGATTAATTTGAAGTAATCTGATTACTCCAATTTCTTTTAAGTAATCGAAGTAATCCGATTACAATTACTCCATTACTTTTTGTAATTGGTAATCGAAATTTGGTCATTACATTTTCAATCACTTGTAATGGGTAATGGCCAGGTTCGATTACTCATTACATGTAATCGGAAAAGTAATGGCCATTACCATTACATTGGAGAATTGTAATGGGTAATGGTCATTACATTTCTCCAAAGTAATGTGTAATTTGTAATGGGTAATGAGATTACTTTTTTCGCAACTCTGTCCTGGAGTAGTCTGAGATACTATTATAACAGTTACTAAATTTCCTTTTTCCTGTCGGGGATGGAGTTCGATAACTGTGGAAGATGGCTATGCTTTCGTAAATCTTACGCAATATTTTGACGGAATCCGAACAGCTGGAGTCCGTTCTCTTTAACTGCTTAGTAGGTTTTGAACCAACCGCTGAACGGGGTCGTGGGGTTGCGAGGAGTCAAGAACGCTGATTATTACCTTTCGAACGATCCTCTAGTCAGACGAGTTGATTTTGGTGCCTATTGATGTACAAAATAAGTTGCCTAGCCCCTGTGCGGTGGGGTGGTAGTCGGAAAATGAAGCTAAGTTCACATGGAGGTCGTCTAGTAAATCGAAGGCCTTCATTTGGGATCGTGAACCAGTTTGATTCGAATTTGACGACCCCAAAAACGAAAAAAAGATGAATAGCATCTAGATTAAACAAATTTTTTTGGCGTTTTCAAGGGTGTGTACACTAGGGTGTCCCTTATTTTTCAACTTCAATATTTTTGGACGCATACCCTCTCATTTTTTTCTCTTAGGTCTAAAACTATCGTATGTGAAATAGTTTCCCCCTAGGATGACGTTAACCCGTGCCGAATCGTCGCCAAAGTTGGAATATACGAATTTGGGCTTTTTCGCTAAAATCGCCCCTTTCTTGAGACGCTCTGAAATTTCTTCTGGCAGTCGCGGTTGTTTGATTGACGTGAAATTTATACCATATATTTGAGTAATATTAACGAAGATCTGGTAAAAATTTGAAGAGGATTGGATGGAAATTGCGGGCTACAGAAATCTTGTAAGTCTATTGTTGGTGCCCGTTTTATCGGAAACTTGCATTCAGACGGTTTTACTGACTCTTAAGATAATATCTCTGACGAATCGACTTTAAATGTTCACCCCGTCTTCAGAGAGGCTTTCAAAGAACTGCTGGGAGTAGAAGAAGAAGAAGAAAAATAAGAGTTTATTTGTATAAAGCCAATAAGGCCATTACAAAAGTTGGCAAGATTTCATTAGGCACAAAAGTGAAGATAAAATAAATATTTTCCTTTTGGAGAAAAGATTAGCTCCTACTTGAGCGATAAATATTATGCATCGGAGTTTTTTTTTAATTTCTTAAGTAAGCATCTACCAAAAATATCTATTGGCCAAAAGCGGAAAGTACGTAATACATTTTTTCCTCAGAAAACAGTTCCCTCTGAAACCTTGAAGGCCCTGAGCCTAAGGACCGTCTGCAGGAAACCAATAAAACTTGCAGGGTTCTTGATAGTCATGACTAGCAGCAATTCGCCCTTGGAGAGCGTGCAACCACCCAAAAATTTGAGCCCCTCGGCTCGAAACACTGCGGATTCTGCGATTAGGTGTTCTAAGGTGTCTGGCTTTGTCAGATCACAAACTTGGCAGTTCCGATCTGCTGAGAATTTTATACAGAGCCTGTTCAAGTATACCCGACAGAAGGGGAGACCTGCTAGTCTTGTCTAAGCTAGGAGTCGCTTAGCGCACAGTGGCAGGGCAGCCTCCAAGTACGGAAGGCCCCCCAGACATCCTACGTTTCTTGGGACTCGGTTGAAAGAAGATTGACTCGCGCCCTCAACGTCCTCCAGGCGGAGCGGAGCGTCCTCCAAAGAGTTCTCGCTGTTGTTTCAGTCGGGCATAATCCTGCGGTTCCAGGAGTCCCTCGCAATCCGCCTGAGCGAGCAGCTGCCTGAACTGCAGGGGTCAGCGAGCTTCCAAGCTCTAGAAGCCTGTAAAAGCCAGTCCTAGGAAGCCGCTCTTTACCCATACTTTGGAGTTTCAGAAACCAGCTAAACATTCCCTTCCCAATATGCAGTTTGAGGTGGGTTCTAGTTGAAGCCCTGACGAGGTAATACGGCGTGCTCCATCCCAAGCCAAGCAGGGCCGCTGTAACTTGAACTCTTTCGAGCAGCTCACAGTGGTAAAAACTCCATGCTTCTGCAGCGTAAAGGGCTGTACTTGCTATCACTGCCGAAAAAAGTGTCTTCCACGAAGAGGGCGTATTGGCTTGAGACCTGAATACGATCGGCCAGACACTTTTATAATCCGCAATCTCCTTCTCAACTGCCAATTTGGTATGCCATGTGAACAAGCCTGAAGAGGAGACCTCTATTCCTAGGAAGGCAACAGACTTTTGGACAATGACAAAGGGTTACTGAGGAGAATATGAAACATTGGCAGAGCGCGAATCCAGAATCGACATGTTGCTGCACGTTTATGCGCGGTTGCGATGATCCCGGATTTGAGATAATATAATACGAATTCACCCCACATTTTTGAATGTTAGTTCAAGAACCTTATCTAATGCCTATGAAGATGCATGAACTGACAGGTTCATGTAAACATCTTACGGGGTGAGTGCAAGAGCTAAATTATTTTCGGAAAAACGAGACAACATCTGAATACTCAACCCTTTCTACCAATCGTATTTTTCGATCAATCCTCTTCAAATTTTTACCAGATCTTCGTTAATATTACTCAAATATATGGTATAAATTTCACGTCAATCAAACAACCGCGACTGCCAGAAGAAATTTCAGAGCGTCTCAAGAAAGGGGCGATTTTAGCGAAAAAGCCCAAATTCGTACATTCCAACTTTGGCGACGATTCGGCACGGGTTAACATCATCCTAGGGGGAAACTATTTCACATACGATAGTTTTAGACCTAAGAGAAAAAAATGAAAGGGTATGCGTATCAAATTTCCCCAAAAAAATTTTTTCTCCGATATAAGGGACACCCTAGTGTACACTAATCCCGTTTAACCGGAATCACAATACTTCCGATATATTAGCACTTTAATTGTTTTCTATTTTATATTTTCCTGTCCAAATTTGCGTATCAAAATATGGATGTATTGTGTGTTATCTCATGTTATGTTGAATTGTACCTTAGTTGCTCTTGAAATCTTGGTCTTCTTCATTTTGTCATAGTTGTAAACTATTGATTTCCTTCTTCGGTTTTATGTCCTTTTTCTCTGCCCATGGATCGGCCCCTGAATCAGTATCTCTTACGTAGATTGTGGTCAAGCAGTCATTCTCGTTAGTTCCATTGTTACTGCTTTCCGGGAATCATTATTGGTGGCATTCGCACTTTTCGGCCGGCTGGTTCACTTCATTACCTCCCTGTCGAGGCGTTCTACTCCAAAATTACTGAACCTCCAAACACGAGTTTCTTCCATTGCTCGGAATGCGCGGCACCCGCGCAGCGAACAATCACCTTCGTGCAATCAGCAACGTACACCGTAGAATTACCTGGGCCATAGTATGGTAACCAGTCTGTGGAAACCGTCTTTGCATACAATCCGCTCGTATGATGATTCGGGCGCTGTGTGCTCCACGTCGTACCTTACGGTTTGTACCCTTCACTTCTCGTGTTCCTTGTTCTAATGACTGGACCCGCAACTTCGCGCTCAGGACTCCGGTAATGTCCCTTCGCATTAGGCTTGAATCACTTGTACGCACATTTCTTGGACTGTTGAGCATTTTCCGTGGCCTCGGACTCAAATGAGGGTTCTTACTGAGGCCGTGAGGAATACAGTTTTGCCATGCTTGAACGTACCGAAAGTTCGACATATTTTTGTGACACTAGTCATGCTGAAAGTGTCCCAATTTTCATCACCATGCTGTTCTTGTAGAAGCCATGGTACAGTCCGATGCTCTCCCAGCAGATGCAGTAGATTATTGACTATCGACCCGCTGGTCATGTTGCGTTTTTGCAATTCCCTCTGTTTTTATATGTTTTCCGACGATTATAGTACTTTCATTACCTTGTTACATACGCGAGCAAAACTATTTCATAGTCTACGTCGTTCTCCGGTAAAATATGACTCCTTCTTTTACTGCACTTTTAACATTTTTACTTGGGTGTCCCCTAAATTACTGAAAGTTGCGTGCTTCTGGAACGCCCCTCGTAAGAATTTCCCGTCTAGCCGCGGTTTTAAAAATAATGAAGTCCGGTTGATTGCGATTCGGCTTCATATTTTGCTTAGCAATTTCTCGCTTCGCTTTTCAGCCCAGTTTTTTGTATATCCTGCAGGACTAAAGGCATCATGCTTCTTTTGTGTAGGTTTGGCTGTCGAGCAGCTCTAATAGCAGGCCATCATGTAGCCTAAGCAGGGCCGAGTTATTAGCATTGGCACCACAAACCGTGCTCCGACACCCTCGGAATACCGTTTGAATTATGTTCCGCTTGACATATAACGTTGGTTGCCCTTTCCTCATTCAACGTAAGAAGCGTACTGTCTGAAAAAGGTCGATTCGAGTGCTCCTTACCTCCAGAGCGCTCAAGGCTTGCATACATTGTATGAAGGATCATCTTCCCGAGCATAATGTTCACATGAAACCCGGTGGTTTGCAGGTGAACAGTGACATAGCATAGAAGGTAGATTTATGAAAAACAGGTACGCTCTTACCCCAACCCACGTATTTCAGCGAATTCATATTTCCTTTGTTGCAATTGACATACTCAATTCATATTTTTATCACAATCCTTTCGACTTTTGGTACGCGGATGTGTGAATTCCTAATTTTCCTACGATGTACCCACGTACTGAGGTTCGGCAATGATTGCCCAATTTCGCCAGTACAAGTGAATGTTGCGGGTACTACGTACGTGATGGCTGAATACGTTTCCTACATTCCCACCTAAGCTGAGAGAATACTTCATTTCCAGTTCCCAGGGGATCGGAAACAGTCCGATTTTATTAACGCCATTTAAAGCACTTTCTTTTTTGAGCCTGAGAGAAATTGAGCGGTTTCCAAAGTCCAGAGTGTACAGCCTTCGGAAAATCGTAAAACTTTCGTCCGCAGGTAATAAAACTGTTTCTGAAGAAGTGCAGCTTGTCCTCAAACCCTAATGTTCCGAGCGCTCGAACTAATGAGGATGCCAATGTTACGGTTGACCCAATTTTTTTCGACGGAGGGCACCAGATGCGTTTCGAGGAATGCTCGATAAAAATGCGCTCGTACCTAGCGAAATCGCCGAGCTCATTATTTCGCCAAATCTTAATTGCATCACTTGAAAAGAAAAATAGGTCAAAAATTGAGGGGCCTCGGTCATTTTTTAGGGGGTGCCTCAACCTACCCGCTATTAACCTTGAAGAAAATAATGTGCTTGTAATTTAAAGCGGAATACGACTTTGACTTGAAGATGAAGTGGAGTTACAAGGAATTAAATTCGCAAAAGGTTGGTATGTCTGTTAATGCGATGCCTACTAAAATTTTGGGAGGAAATTTCAATGACCATTTGGTCCAGTTAATAGGTGGATTAGTCATTAAAAAGTTCTATTCTAGGTCTCAATGGTTTCATATGTTTTTTGGAGTGCTGAACCCGAATTTAGTTTGCCACCTCAAAGTCTCTCAAGACCCTACCCCTGATATCTGACTATAAATTCTCTGATTTATCATTATCACGATTCGTGTCTCACAACACTCTTGTGCCTGCAGACTGGTTGACTGTTGTTTGGTTGCCGGTTGACATACTCGTCAATACTGTCCTTCCTCTCAGCAATGAACCCATGTTCTGGTTCACGAGGGACTCGACCACTCGACGGTTCGACGCCCTTCTCGAGTTCCTTCCCGCCCGGGACTGAGATTCTTCAGGTGAAGTAGTCGAGTTCAGTCAGCAGTCGAGCCGTGGAAGTGGACGATGATGATTCGACATAATTCCTCCGTCCTTGGGAACACGTTGCCATTACCCGGTTGTTCTTCCCAAGGCCCCGCGTTCTCATCGGGAACGATTTCTCGACTTCCAGGCACGACATCGTTTTTCCTTCCCCTCCGATCAGGAGCGAAACCGAATTGGCTTGTGCTTTACCATTTTAACCGGAGGCACTAACCCAAGTTCTAACTCTGAGATTTGTTCGAAACTCGAGGGCCCTGTCACAATTTTGAACGAAGAAACCTGTTATTTTCGCCGTTGTCGTGCCAGATATAAATGCCGCGATTGTTTCGATTTCAGTCGAAAGAAATTTTTAAGAAATATACCACGATGCCACGATCTTGAGATTTGCAACATAACCCGCGCTATCATTAGTTGAAATAATGATCACTAGTTGTACTATTGTACTTCCCTAATCGTCCAGAACATGCCGACCTAGCGAAGGTTTTGTCAGAATTGCCTCACCTACTTCACGTTCTGAACAAGTGTCCCACTTTTCCAAATTTCAGCTGTAAATACTTGCCTTGCCAAACCTGTCAACTAATCAAACCTTGTCAAACCTTACATCGGACTCCGATTAAAACGCAGTTCTTTCAAGATATCATCACCCAAGAAGCAAATCACATTCGAAAATTTGGCAACTCTTCAGTAGCACAGAAAACATAATTTGTATGATTGTTTCAACTTGGTTGCTTGTCATCAAGGGTGAGCTAAACCAACAATTTTCCCAAGCTTTTTTCTACATTCTGCCGGCGCGAAATGATTTTTTAATTTTTGAAATGTCAAATTGAGTGTCTGACCTACAAATCTGCCAGATGTCGATTTGTTCTAGTTAAAGCGCAATACGTCATTTCGTCAGTGAAAGTTATCGCTCCGGTTTGAGCTCAAACCAAAAGTGGCGCTTACTTTTCAAAACGGAATGAGAAAATGAAATCAGTATGTGTGCAATTAGTCCAAAGACCGCAAACGGCCCACCTTTTTCCCGACGCTCTCTTGCAAAATCAATCAGAAAAATCAATTCCCTTTCATTCGTTTAACTGGTCGGAGTGACGCAAAAGAATAATAGCATGTTATATAGCGCTCTCACGAGGTCAGATCTCATTTCAATCTAGTGAAATCGCAGCTTCAATATCTATGGGAAACTTTTTCTCTCCGTGAATTGCGAAATGTGTGCGCTACCGTCGAATCGAAAACTCATCCAACCTATGTACCATCTAGGTGTCTGATTTTGCTGTTGCATAATTCACCGCTACGTGTTTTTGAGTTGCGAAGTATCCAATAGTTTTACCTGCGTTGCGGCTGTCGATTCCGATCTATTTTGAGGTGATTGAGGGTGAGAGAGACCTTGGACAAACGCGTCTAGTGCCAGACTATTTCAAAAAATGTTAAATCGGTTATTCACTAAGGTGTATTCTGTCGGCACTCATTCCCAGCGGCTGCCTACTTTTTTGATTGCCATAGCATAAAAAAAATCTGTTCGTATCCTAAAAAATAAAAATAGAAAAAACTTATTTTTCTCTAGACTGAAAACATCGAACATATTTTACTAACAGATGTTTTAATTTTGTTTCAGGTGAGTAACGTCTCAGTTTGTGGTTACTTATGTGATAACACGACGTTCGGTAAGCGCTTTAACATATTACAACATGATAGCGATGCCTATCGCATGTCAAAGAGCCTTTCGTGTTATGCATGTACATCCGTGTATACCTCAAGGCCTAGGCACCAGAATCATTGGATCTTCCCTACAGTCACCTATTCCTGATGTTAATCTATCCTATTGCCCCAACATATATTAAAGGTTGACTCTAACTTTGGTCTTGTCGGCATGCCTTGTTGAGAAACTACCGCACCGTACTGGCCGCAGTGGGGGAACAGTTTTGTGCAAGGGATATGTTAGTTTATGGCAGGACTAACATTGAACACCAATCTTCAACACACGGTTCAATATTTTGTGTATTTTGACTAATTCTGAGGCTACTAGGAACAATAATTCCATAAAATACTCGCCCTATTTCAAAATTTCGAACTCACCCTCATAGAAATGAGCTTTGTTATCGGACTCTACTTTCTTCTTCTTCTCTTTCTTCTTTTGTTGCCCTGGCACTTTAGCCACGTCGGGCACTGTGGTTCTCCGACTCTCTGTGGTGGTCTCTCTCTGGGCACTGTGGTCGGAATCTACGTGTTCTACTGCATAAAACCCGCATTCTACCACCTAAACGCTCAAATCTGTTGGAATTCTATCGATTAAAATGTGCTCCATGAAAGTTTGACATGAAAATTGATTTTCGGCAAAAAACTCGAAGACAAAAAACCGGAGATAACCTACGATCAATTATATCTGGTTCATAATTTTTGTTGGGGTGAAAGCATTTCACCCAGTATTCCAACGTTCTCGATCGAATTTCGATTGAATAACCAGCAGTTAAAAATTCGAAAATCGCCAGTTTTACTCGAGGGTTTGATTGCCCCAAGGTCCGTCAGTCATGACAAGCATACGAAAGCTAAGTTCGCCGTCGTTATCCAAGATTGCGAACGTAGGTAAGATGGTTTCCCGAGATGTACCGCTATTCGGTGAGTGACTGCTGGTACTGACCGCTGGCTCCGACTTGGCTGACTGGTCATGTCTGTCCGTCTTCAGGGTTCATTTCGTACCTGACTGGCGCATTCCCTTCGCTTCAGTCTGGACGCGAGTTTATCCGAGTGAAGCACTTTTCTATTGCGAGCTGGGCGGATCGACTAGCAGATGTGAATTGAGCATTTTCCAGCACGTTCCTGGTTCAAATTATGGTATCCCGGCAGAAATCACCGGGAATCCTTGAGTTTCGAATGGCTCGGGTCGTCATTTCAGTCATGGCCGTCTATTATCTCTCCGAAATGTTTACGCCAACGAGAGAAACCGATTTTCAGCTGTTGTAGCGAGTCTTTGTGATTGTCGTTGAAGTATTGAATCTGTGTCAAGTTCATGGAGCTCCCCGAGTCCGAGCTGATACTCAATAGTTCCATATTTTACGAAATAATTGTTTCCTGGTCCATTATTCTCAATAAAAATTGTTTGTTTTGTTAAAAACTGAAACAAAAATTGAAGTGCCTGTCGAAGAAACGAAAATAGGGTCAGATGTTCAGGTAGATGTTTCAGTTGTCGTCTTACAATCACTTTTTGTACGATCAGATGGATTTACTCTCTGTATATGAGTGTTTACAAAAATGGCCATTATCCATTCAACTCTCAACCTTTTTTCGAATTTCTCCCGCTTGGATGTTAGTTTTGGAAGCCTCCCCAAATAAAATACTCCAAATAAAGGACCCCATTTACCAAAAAGTTGTGATAACTCTCGAATTTTGAAATGCCGTGGTCAAAAATTTGCTCCAACTCCTGAGTATCGAAATAGAGAAGTATTTTGTGTAACCTTCGCACTGTTTCCCTAGTACCTGAAATGTGGCATGTGCATATTTTTTGAAAACGAAGAATTCTCAATTTCGAAAGACCAGCACTTATTTCCATGCCCTGTTTTTCCCTTATTCTCCCCTTTACTATGACGTCATCCTCAATTTCACCACGAAGAAGCGACTTGTGCGAATTATCTTCGAACAATTTCGAATTTTTCCGCTCAGACGAACAATCGCGTGTTCGACGAGGGTGATCCGTTGCGAATGGGGACAACTGGGCCGAACATATGCCCCCGTGTCGAGGACAGTAAGACAGCAGCTGTATACCTCAGTTTCCAACTACTTTCCAGTTCACATACCAACAGCGGCTATTATTGATCAAACCGTAACCTTCGGGGGATGATATCCTGCAACTTGGGACCTCCAGCCGGCGATAAACGGAACTTTCATCGCGATATGTTAGCATCGGTACCTCCTCTTTCTGTACACATGAATATGTCACGGTCGTTACGAAGGGTTAGGAGGAGAATTGTTATCACATGCCTCAGGATCTCAAGTGCTATTCTAACGCTCTTCTTCGTCACTCTATGAGATTATTTAGTTACGCCAATCGGTTGACCTTTCACCCGGGGACATACTGTGGTACCTATAACACCTCTTTAAATAAACCGTTTTTATCACAAAAATAATAAGAAAACCTAACTTAGCTTAATCGAATGCTTCCTCATTTCAGTTATGAATTTTTCAACACATAAATCCAACTTCAGGTGGGTATACCGATGGCTTTTTGCTGAAAAAATCCCTTGAACCTTTTTGTTCTGGAGGTACGGTACCTAGGTACCTGATTCCAAAGAACGTTGAAGCTGGTTGGATTCAATGCTCGTGAGAATCACAGAGCTCGAAGATCACAAGATTCTCTGGATCTAAAAAGAACCCCATGTCTAACATGTGAGGCAAAAAGCGAATCTGTTGACATGTCAGTTGCCTCAGCAGACGGAGCTGAAAAAGTCCGTGAGGATGAGAACGTCGTATTTTTTTAGTGCGCTCGCATCTGTACACGCCTCGTTACCGTATTACTGAAATGACCGGGCAATTTTAACCTGCAACAGAAAAATGCTTTTTGAAGATACGCGCCGCGACAGACACGTTGCTTCAGATTTGACATTTTGCCTTTCACATTCTATATCCTATCTGTATCCAAGCTGTGGAAACTGTAATTTCACGCACCTATTCTCCTCCTTGAAAAGTTGGCCAAATCTTGAAAAAAATCTTCGACTTTAGTCAACTTGAGTCGACTTGAGCAACCTCCTCCTTTTTGAAGTGGGTTAACAAGTAGAATTTGGTCGTTCCCTAGGGAAGCATTCATTACAGCAACCTTCTATCAGTAGGTGAATTCAATCTCTCAAGAAGCCTTCTAGAAATGCTATCCTCAGGTGTGTACCTACTTGAAATGATATCCTGTTAGCTCATTTGAGTTTCGTATGCTTTGACGCTCTTTTATACACTGAGTACCCTTTCACGCAAGCCTGGTATCACGATTATTCTTCTCTTCGAGACCCGTTTTGTGTATGCAGAACATACTCAGCTGATGAAATGAGCACGACCTGTCTTCCAGATTTATTTTTACACACGTACATTGTTGGCACTTGAAGGAAACGTGCTTATCGGCCCTTGGGCCTAGCTGACGGGCTTATCATGCTGTTCTGTGTGGAATGAAGAAAGTTACTATGCTCATATATGCACTGTGTGTGAATACCTGAAAGTCTTGAGGACATATTTGGACCAGCGGTTGTTTGGACTTGGTTTTGTTAAGTAAAACTCAATATTGAAGGACTTTTGGCCGATCAGTTAGCATCTCAAAAAATATTGAATGATATATGAAATGACCAATGGCCCACTTCCGGAAAGCCAAAGGTCTGTCGAGACCTTGAGCTGATAATTGTATCTGAAACGGCCATCGGATTTGTCAAAAAGTCAACGTCACGTGACGACAGTCCAAACGTGACCCATTCCGGTTGCTCTTGGTTCTTCTTCGCGATAGTAATTAAATAGGTTGGCTAACCTGTTTTGGTTGAGGTCCTCTATCGGAAGGTAGATTTTACGCCAATTATCTCCCATTGAATTCTGAACTGAGGCCTATAATTGGACTCGTAACCATCGACGTTCGCTGCTGTATATAGCGATAGAAATCTAGTGACCGTCAACGATCTACTTGAATCGTTGATAAACGAACTGCGAGTGTCTACTTCAATTACTCGGGTTTAAACCAAATTTTTGAAGTTGCAAGACCTCCGATCTTAGTTTTTCTGTTACTCAGGGTAGGCAATAGAAAGGTTTTCAAATCATCATCCATACTTTCAATTTCGGCTTCTATTTTAATCAGTTGTGCGTAGATAGTACGAAATACTTTCATTTTTCGGATTGAATGAGGGAACGAAAAATTTCAATCGCTATTGACTAAGAAACTTTGGGGGTTTCTGTATTTATTTAGCGAAATCATTCAGCATTTTCGGAGGTGGAGGAGAGAGGCCGACGTGGCCAATGAGTTGTGGTGGGACCAGGAAGCTTGAGTTCCTCAGCTCAACTGGAATGAGGACCGTCTCCTTAGGATGCAATCTCTTAAAGAGCAAAATGTCAAAAAAATGGATTTTGAGACCGGTAAATATCAAAATTGATTCAGTATAGTTCAGGAGGCATAGCTACTTGAACACTGTTCGTTTTTGCCTTGCCAAATCCAATGATAACCTGATGAAAAGTTGAGATACTAGTTCCGTTGACGTTAGTCTGATCCTGGCTTCAGGTATAGTTAGTAACACTATTAGCGATCGCAGTATGTCAAGGAGGCCGACCGACAGCGATCAGCGGCAATCTAAGTTTCCTGGCAACTCGTATCCTGTGTTAAAGGAACGGGTCTGAAATTTACATATTCGCGTGTCAACGGACTGTATGTCGGAATTCATTATCTCCTTTAGTCATCCGAGACGTGTCTCTCCATCGGATAAACGAGATATTCTCGTCTCACTACATCGCGCTTAATGAACGAGGTTTCTCGAACATTTTTATTAATAAATCGATCGTCTCGCAGGTCAATGGCCGCTATTTATATTTATGTTAGTGAGACCAATCGACTAGAAACTATTCCCTCTATTACCGACTGTAATTATTATTTCTTAAGCTATTAATTTCTTTCTTCAATTAGACTTCTTCATTTGTTGTAAGCTAAAGGTGAGGTGGGTCGGGGATGCAGTGCCTGGTTGATTTGTAGCTGTGTTATGATTAGGTATAACCGGATATAGGAATTTGATACCTAATAAGGCATTTTTTGCATTTTTTTGCGGTCTTTTATCGGCCATGCCTGTATTTCTAATCATTTTAATCACCCTAATCGAAAGCCTCTTTCCTTTACAAACATAAAAAGGTACTCGATTATGAGTTGTGTTTACTTCCTGCTCCTCTACATCTACTTCCTCGGCAAAGTTGACTTTCATATTTTTACAGATGGAATATATAGATAATATTTTTCGTTTCTTTGATTAAAAATAAGCAATTACAGCTTTCTATCGGTCAGCGAAGTAAATTATGGACATTGTTATTTGAAACTGGAGCATCGTGGCCAACATTTGAGTCGTGGGGACCCGAAGTTCGTGCGTGCGTGCAGTCGAATTGAAAGCGTGGGAAGGAGGAGGAAAGTATTAGATAAGTGGACTCTTAATCACAAATTATTGCTGACAATAAATCTTGAGTTCGGATGAAACCAGTCGAGGCCTCCGTCCTGTATCAAGCGGGGAAGAAATGGCCGACCATCCCCAACCTTCATTATTCCCATTGTATTATTGTCCCTATTCAATTGGTTCAGGATATTGCTTTGAATGAAACGTATAGGGTTAAAGAACTCCCCGAAGAGTTATAACAACAAAGGGTGTACCACTTGCTGGAAACCCTCGGAATGGAAATAAAAACATTGCATAAAACCGCACAATAGGTACGTGTTACATTTGACAGGCTTCACAACCCCTCGAGGAAACTCCGTCCCTTTAAACTTGCAGGTTCTGATTCATGCAGATAGCGTTCGTGATTTCTTGCATGATAGAGGTAATGAAGGCCACTCCTGAAATTGTGTATCTTTCATGCATATAATTAATTTTTGGTACGATCCCATTATTCAGTAAATGGCAAAATCGAATTTTTGACTGGGAGAGAAGTCTGAAGTGCCCAAATTCATTTCTGTTCCATGCCTGCTTCTTGTTTGCAGTGATGGATGCTTAAATATGATTTAGTGTGGGAGCTTTGCAGCTGCTTTTTGTGCTGTGATATATAACCTACCGAAGCCATAAAATTCAATAAGAAATCCTTGGTCGATTGAGTGAATTTCAGAAGGCTCAATCACTGAGCGTACTCATCGGTTTGGGCTGCAGCCACAACCAGGGGGCTGATGGTGGCGTGATGTTCATCCATTAAGGCCACAAGACCGTGTGGTCGTAAAAACGAAAAGAACACATAAACGGTTTAACACAACTAAGATGGGGAACCCCTACAACCCTTTGTACAAATATTTGCCGTCAGTTTCCCTCCGTCCTTGGGGATACCCTGATCGACCGGATACACGTAACACTTTTTATACAGTGAATCGGGGTGGGCGCGTTCCACCACTTCCCCTACCAGACGAGTGTCTGGATCTACATTGGCTTGGCAATTGTTGTTGAACGCGTAAGATCAGTGGCCAGCCTTCCATGGCTTCCCTTTACCACAGCCCCATCCTCGTCATCGGATAACCTTCGCGAGGATAACCTCACTGCGAGGTTCGAGCACGCAAGACAGACCCCTTACCGACATAGTCGGTATCCCCTCGCTCGCCACGTACAGAGCATTGATTTTCATTACTCAGTGTAAATAACTTTCATCCTATTTCACCCCTTTGCCTTCTCGCACACCTGCCTCTGTAATTGACAGTTTGCGAGATTGCCACTTTCAATCATCGGTAATCGTTCGCGCCAGCGGGAAAATCGTTTTTTTCACTTATGAAATTACGTACTGAGTTCTCTGAACCTTATCATTGGACATTATGAAAGTGACGTCATTCCCATGCTCATCAAACTGACATACGCATCGGGCCAAGCATAAGGTCCAGTGTTGCCAACTCGTCGCCTTGATTTCCCTCTGTCGAACACCGAAAAAACCTCTGAATTCGACTAAAAACCTCTGACTTTCAAAAAGTTGTGTTCTTAACTTCAACATTAAAAAATACGAATATAAAATGATCAAAGTCAACTTCGAGATCGAAGTCAACTTCGAGTTCAAACTCAACTTCGAGATCAAAGTCAACTTCGAGATCAAAGTCAACTTTGAGATCAAACTCAACTTCGAGTTCAAACTCAACTTCGAGATCAAACTCAACTTCGAGTTCAAATTCAACTTCGAGTTCAAAGTCAACTTCGAGATCAAAGTCAACTTCGAGATTAAAGTCAACTCCGAGATCAAAGTCAACTTCGAGATTAAAGTCAACTTCGAGATCAAAGTCAACTTAGAGATCAAACTCAACTTCGAGTTCAAATTCAACTTCGAGTTCAAATTCAACTTCGAGTTCAAAGTCAACTTCGAGATCAAAGTCAACTTCGAGTTCAAACTCAACTTCGAGTTCAAACTCAACTTCGAGTTCAAAGTCGACTTCGAGTTCAAAGTCGACTTCGAGTTCAAAGTCAACTTCGAGTTCAAAGTCAACTTCGAGTTCAAACTCAACTTCGAGATCAAAGTCAACTTCGAGATCAAAGTCAACTTCGAGTTCAAAGTCAACTTCGACATCAAACTCAACTTCGAGTTCAAAGTCAACTTCGAGTTCAAACTCAACTTCGAGATCAAAGTCAACGTCGAAATCAAAGTCAACTTCGAGTTCAAACTCAACTTCGAGATCAAACTCAACTTCGAGTTCAAATTCAACTTCGAGTTCAAAGTCAACTTCGAAATCAAAGTTAACTTCGAGTTCAAACTCAACTTCGAGATCAAAGTCAACTTCGAGTTCAAAGTCAACTTCGAGTTCAAAGTCAACTTCGAGATCAAACTCAACTTCGAGTTCAAATTCAACTTCGAGTTCAAAGTCAACTTCGAGACCAAAGTCAACTTCGAGGTCAAAGTCAACTTCGAGGTCAAAGTCAACTTCGAGATCAAAGTCAACTTCGAGTTCAAATTCAACTTGCCGAGACAGCGCTAGAATAAATTCGCTCATTTTTAGACAATGTGTGGTAGCTGCTTTTTTTACTAATCGAACGACATCCAGCCTCGGCTGATTTAGTAAAAAAGGTCAATTCAAGCCCACTTATCTGCTCCTACTTATTGTGAGTTTATGATTTAACCTCGTTGGGACTTTGGCAAAGGGTTAGTTGATACTTCGGGCTGCGCAAGTGAAAAATATTGTAAAATCTGAGCGACGATTTCGCCAACAGATGTCTGTGCAAGGCTAGCGCTTGACTGTTGCCAGTCAGTCACCGGCCTTGACCGTCTGGGACCCTGCCTGCTTCACCTTCGAGTTGCTGACTCCTAACAAGACTGGCTCCTGAAATATTGTCTACCCTATTACCGACCCTCGGTGTTCTGCCGGCTTTAAAAATACGACTTGAATAGGGTAACAAGGCAAATAAGAATTTTAAACGATCTTGTTGTCTTCGCTCTTCAGGAGCTGTCGAAGCAGTTTCTCTGCCTACTGGAAATCTCATTGAATTTATGAACACCCGTACGTTAATATTCATTAGTGGCAGCGGACGGAGTCATTTTTCTATATTTGAACGGTGGGACAGTGCGGAACTGTCTGCCGGTTTAATAGTGGTCAACTCTCTATCTCTCGAGTCCTAATGGCTGAACTTTGTTCTTTAAACATACAGACACTCCTATGATGATGAAATTTGCTCCAAAACCAATATTCACTCTTCGAGAGTGCCCTAATGGGCCAGAAACTGAAAATCAGCCCAACCTCGTTCGGGGGAAATGCCCTCGGAAGAGGTGATGTTGAAAGAAGTTGCCCGAAACTATTTCATCTATTTTCAACTTGCTGCTTTTTGCTATCAGTAGTAACGGCAAAAGGAATAAACTTCCAGTATTGAGCCACAAAGCACAAAATAAGTCGAAATATAAACGATTCTCCCAAAAATGTTACGCCAAAGTCTGGATTGGTGTGGTGGAGAATTGTGTATTATCTACGTTCCACTGGTGCACAGACGCTCCAGTATTCTATGGATAGATTTTTCAACATTCCATCAATATAATAATTCAATAATCTTCTATGATGTTTCAATCAATCATTCATGGGATGTTTCAATAACCCTCAATTACCAAGCTACTAAGCACAAAATCAGTCAAAGTATAATGCAAAACCCTGAAAGTGCTAATATATATCAAGTACTGTGAGTAATTCGAATTTCGGTTAAACAGGATGATATGTTCTACTGAAACAAACATCCCAGTTCAAGAAATTTGAAAAAATTTGAGGGAGAAAAGAATTGAGGGAGCTATGGCCATGGCACTTGTTTAGAAAGGGATTCCGACTACAAGAAACGTTTTTTCCGAAGCTCAGTTCCGATTTTCGATTTTAGGGCGATTACAATGCAAATGCAAAAATGGAGGATCCTTGTGAAAATGCAAGGTTAAAATTAGCTGCATTTTCGCGGAAATTTGGCAACTCACCCTCAGTAATTACTGGCAGTGAGGTGGATAATTATAATTGGAAACGATGGAAAGCCCTTATTTTCAAAAGTCATCGCGTATTTCACCTCAAGTTTCGGTAGGTACCTTCCGATCATCAATCACGATATTACGATGCCTGGTTCTATTAAAGGAAAGTGACAGCCAATCGTGTTACTATACAAATCCGATGAATAATGACATCTCGCTTTCGGCCGGCCGACCTTCTTGTAAAAAACCTAAACGCATTTCACCTTGAAGGATAAAAAATCGTATGACACAAAGCCGCAGGAAGAAAGTGAAAGTGGCATTGGATGCCGACGCGTAGTGAGTCAACCGCAGAAGTGATACGAGTCCAAGGTTCTAAAAACGCCATTAGAAGAGCATGATCAACCTGATGATTCTGGTACTAGTATAGTGAAGGCGGTTGTTGCTCTGTGTCTCAGTGGAACCACAAGTCGTCTGCTGCCGCTTTCTAAGCTGCAGCAACTCAGTTTAAGTTACCGCAGACTTGTTGAATCCTCGCTTGACAGTCCCTGAAGATAATGCTGCTTCTTAAGAATATTTCTTCGTTATGTCACCGCTGTTGGATCAGGAGTGTTGAAAGGTTGGAATCGTATTTTTCATCAAACCAACGTTTATTTCATCTCAAGTATCGGCGCCTTGCCGTACGTACACGTTTTGCAGGAAGGATATCCCCTCATTAGCCAAAGACTGTGATGTTCTCAACGGAATTGTAGCCCTTCGCCACTGCTCATTACCAGGGGCCTTTACTACCAGTACACAATTCAGTATACTACCGCCACTCAACTTGGCTATTACCCAGACCGTTGAATTAGTCTCGTAATCACGACTTTTTCCTATAAATGGCGTAATAAACTATGAAAAAAGTATGGGGAAATTTGCAATTTCTCAGGAAGAGCGGAAATCGCAATTGCGTTTTTATTTGAATGTTAATTAACCATCGAAACTAAACTTCCGAACTCTACGCACATACTGAACGTACAAACACAACTCTCAAACTCAACGTAAAAACTCAAATCTCAGACTCATCTCAGCAACTCAACTATAAATTTCAACACTCAAACTAAACAAAGAAACTCGAATCACAAGCTTACAAACTCTACACAAAATCTCAATTTACAAACTCGACTTCAAAACTCGAATCACAAACTCATCTGACAAACTCAACTTACAAACTCAACTTACAAACTCAAATCATAAGAACATGCAACTTCAAACTCAACTTGTAAACTCGAATCACAAACCCGAGTTACAAACTCAATTCTCAAACTCAACCCGCAAACTTCGCATAGTAACTCGAATCACTCTCAAGTAGTTACAAACAAAGCGAACTTACGAGTTTAGTTCGTCGGTTGAGTTTGTGGGTTGAGCATGTATGTTGAGTTTGTGATCTGAGTTTGTAAGATGAGTTTTTTTGCTCGGTATCTAGGAACGCTGAGCTTCTTGTGGGTTTAGTTTTTAGTTGAGTTGGTCAATTGAATTTTCACGTTGAGTTTTTGGGTTGAGTTTGTAAGTTGAGTATGAGAGTTAATGTTGAGATTTGAGTTTGATTCAAGTTTAAGTTGGTTTTCGACAGTGACGTCATCACTTTGGCGGTCTATAGAGGAATTTTTGCAGAAAGGGTTGTTGTTGGTTGAGGTTTGTTGTGAAACAACCCTTCAACTTACCATCAATCTCTTTGGTACTCGAGATGAATTCATAGCGTACTCGTACGCGTGTTGTATTGTGTTGGCATATCGGATCCTTTGTGCTGGTATGCCTTGCCACGTGTGTGGTCTTTTCACTGGTTTTTATATGCGTTCAAGCCCATAAAAGCGGACCCGAGGGATTTTATCCATGTGGCGTCACAAGCGTGAAAAATTCATAAAAAAACGCTGAACATTTTTGTGGGCATTCGGTGTTGTGCACCCTAATCCCTTAAATATGTAGGCGGTATTATGTACTTACTAATTATACGAGCTTCCTCAGAGTTTATCTTGGCTCTTCGTGTGGTTATTATTGGCTCTTCGTTGGCAAAAAAGCAATTCTCAACGAAACAGTAATGAAACAGTTATCATTTGTCTTTAGAACTGAGATGTATGTTTTTGTTACTGCATGTAGCTTGCAGTCGAGAGTGGAGGAAATGATTATTTAAACTATCAAGGTTCGTTTCCTGTTAGACTCTAAACAAGGGCTCCAGAGAAGAGAGTGGACCGTTTCCTGAACGCGTGTCCTGCGTCGGAGTGCGCAGCTCCATTAAAAAAAATTTTTATACAACATTGTCGCGATGGGAGCTTTCCCAAATTTTTCTGGTCCTCTAAAGGTGAAGAAAAAATAAAATGAACTTGGAATTTTTCTTCTTGGACTATTAGGTACAAAGGTTTACTATTATCTAATAATAAACCAAAAATTTCAGCATTATTTTACAAAGGTATTCCTCATAAGTTGAGTATAAAACGCATAGATTCCAAGCTGTCAATGATTGACGGTTTTCACTCTCCCATAAAGTCGTCTAGAACGTATGGCATTAAATCAAGCCCAATTTTTTTACTGCACTCTAGGGAAACAGAAATGCATACTTGGATTTTTCGAAGTGTTTTCGAGTCAGCATCTGTTAAAACTGTGTCGTTGAATTTGGGCTTGACTTTTATGCTCCCTCTTCAGACACCCGTCTCCTTTTGCTCGTCTTTTTCCGTTTCTGCCCTTACAATTCTACCCTTTTCTCTCCGAATCACCAACGGTGCGTGAAAGTGAGATCACTCCGAACAAAAACGATGCCTTGTTCTGTCAGCGCTGAAATACCAATGTTTCTCATTCTTTCCTTTTGACTGTCCATTTTACGAGTCCTGGGCATTTTCGGACTTTACGAGGCCAGCACTCTCAGCTTTCACGCCAGGAAAGCCTTGCAGTTAAAATCCACTCAAACTAAAATTGTGGCTTAGCTGGAATTTCCTGAGTTTTTTCTCCTTTTGTCCCGTTTTTGAGGCACCGTGTGTGGGTGTTGTAAGTATGTACCCATTCTGAAATTTCCCTAGTGTTGAGTGCGCACCTTTGATATCCTCCTTGATTTTGTATTAATATGTTTCTCCAACGTCTTCACTTGATACCTTTCTAAAGTCTGCGGTGTGGTGCCTACTTAGTTTGATTAGATGAACGTGATCTCGTTGACTGAGGTTTAGCTCTGAGTTAATCGGTACGTCGTGAATTCCTCTTTGCAATCTAACGGTCCTGCTAAACGGAGGCTCTTTCACTCTGACATGGGTTACCCTAAGCTGGACTGCCCTCTAGTTTTCATAGCCTCGAATACTTCAGTTCCTGCATCCAGAGCAATTCAGGAATCTTGAATTTACCTATTGCTCGAATTTTACGTTATATAGGCAAAGGTTTATTTGCTTATTTTTATTTTTTAAATGTCTTAGTTTTATGGCATTTTGAGCCAGTATTTCGAATAGCATCGCTATCTCGTCTTCATTATAGCACCTAAGGTATTGATGGCAGAAGTTCAGTTGTTGGTAGAGGTCACGGACCGTTTCTCTAACGAATGTATTTAGCTCGTGATCCGACCTTCCCACTGGTGAACTGAGAAGCGAGGGGGATCTCTGAAGGTCAGCTATAGCTGAAACGTTCGTTTCTAATCTATCCCTCACAATCCTCATCTAGTTTTTAGATCTTAGAAAGCAACCATATTCGTCAATATGAGTCGTATCGTTTCTAACTGCATGTTACCACTTATACTGAGTTTTCACACAGTGTATTTCAATAATTGATTATTATACTGCCTTACATAAGCCATCATCTAAAAACATTAGGCTCTTTGAAAAACCTATTACAACTCCGTAACAATTCTAGCTTCAATGAAGCTCGTTGAATGTGCAACTCTCAGAAGGTCCGAACTCCACATTTCAAAATGGTAATAAAAACCATACCGTCACGAATTCAATAGCCTCAATAAACCAAGGAGTATTGGAAATCTTTATAGCCCGAAAATGGGACTAGTGATAAAAAGTTTGAGACGATGGAATGATGTGAGGACAAAGGCAGAATGGACGATGAAAAGTGAATAGGTTTAATAGCTAACCCATTCACTCAATTCTTCAGACAACTCGTTTCTTCAGACAACTTAATATCTATAAGGAGGTATTATTTTAAAGATTTTCCTACTTATTTGGAATTCATCATTACTATCCATTTGAGCAAGAGATCCAAATTGCCTTAAATTACGTCACTAGTTCTCTCCTTGACTGTCAACCCAACACCTATCCGGCCTTACATAATTAGGTAGCTATACGTATTCCACCTTCGTGAAAGGCTCTTGATCTGATCAACTGATTATCGAAATCCGAATAATTTCAGACAAAATGAAGGTTTCTATTTTTATTTAGTTATCTGTCAAGTAAAATTAGAAGAAATTCAAAGTTGACGTCTGTTTCAAATTCTACATCAATAGAAACCAAAATTCGGACATAGCTTAAGCTACATGAATATTGGATTCAACCTTTTAGCGTGAAGGAAAGTTGAGGGCATTCGTTCGAACATTCACTGCCATACAAATGTAATCGAGCCATGCAACCCGGCAATAATCCGAAAATCGCTGGATGACGAGCCGCCGCTGCAATCATCACCAAAAATCATCACACGAGGCCCAGAAAACTATCGTTACAACCAACACAAGGACAACTACCACTTCCAATTCAGATCACCAAGGCCGATAAGCCTCAGTCCTGGCGACACCCGTCACGGAACCCCGATCATTGTAACCGTAAGTTTGAAAGGGGAGAAGCATTAAAACTAGTCATGGAAAATGATCGAATTGGCCTCAAAGGCCTACACATAAAGTTGATGAAGCATTTTCCATTCCACGTGGGGTATCCACTGTAATTCGGATCACTACTTTCACTTCTGTCGTAAACAAGAAAATTTCTGTCGAATTTTGTACAGATTTAGATAGATCCGGAAACTGTCGAGTTAGGGACAATCCGTGAAAGGACAACTATTAAAATCACAACTACCAAAATTGCGGTAAAAAACATTGGCACAAGGAGCAGAATTCACTATTTAACAACTCAAATATAGGCGCACAGAATCGAGGAACCTACTTAAAATCGTTATATAATGGCGAAAAGGTACTATCTATACCTAATGAAGAAAATAAGGATCCGACCAAAGTAGCAATAATATTACTATAAAAGGCTTTGACACACCCAGTGGTCACGAGTCCGGCTTTCACAATTATTGCAACTCAAACTCGCGTAGTCCTAGGCACATGAGTAATTACATGATTCATAAACAGTTTCTCCTTTCTCGCCCAGCAGAGCACAAACTTGCCTATTGTGAGATTATGCGAACTCGAATTACACGCACATTCATGCAACGGCTAGACATGCAACGCCGGGAAAACATTGGCGACAAGAGCATCAACGTCTCGCAACTCGTACAACTTCGACAATTTATGCCGTGATGCAACGTTTCTAATTACTTACGGACCAAGACAGACACGCAGAAACTGGGGACTCACCTGGAAAAATCGTAAACGTTATTAGTTCGTCACATATTACGCTGACGTAAAAGTACGGAATGTTCTTACAAAAACTGATATTTTCGGGAATTAAAAAATACCTAATAAGCCCTTGCTATAGATCTACCAACCATTGCAACCCGCCATAAACCAAAATTTGAAGGCCCGGAGCGTGGATGATGAATTCAACGTGAATTTTTTCAAAAACCACGTTCTTCTGCATTCAAACGTCGATTTCACCTCTAATAAGTGAGGTAAATCCAAAAAAGGCTATACCGTTGTAAAGCTGGCATTCTAGGCCATTTTTCCCGGAACGTGCGCGGAGTTTTGCTATCTTTTTCTAACTCTAAATGCGCGTTGAAACAAAGGTAAATGTTAAAAATTGAGCACGTTTCAACTATGGCCTAAACTTTTGCTGTCTAAATTTTACGTTAAAAAGCTGAGAAAACTCTTAGATTATAGGAAATTTAACGGCCTTTCCAACGGTATCCTCATTTTTGGAATTGCTTCAAAATTTAAGGGACTTACGGCCATTTTACTGTGACAAGTTCAAAAACCAGAAAAATCTGGAAGCGAACAAAGCGAATTCACTTTCCCTTGGGCTCTCGAAAAATGTTATGAAACAAAAATTGTAGCAAATGAGCTGAAGAATCGACCTTTTCAAGAAAAACAATCTTGACACAGTATAATTGAGGCGTTGATAGCCAGAGTGGACCATTCCACAAACTGGCCGAAAATGAGTTATACAGTGCAATGGGTCTGTGGTTGCTCTAACTATCGAATTATTATTAAAATTTGCCATTTTTAGTCTAGTTTCACCAATTTGTTTTTACACCAAGTTAGGGACACCCTTTTTGTATCCAAAAACCCAGTGGTCGAATGAGAGTTGAACAATGCATGCTGACGATTCCTAGTATTATTTCTGAAAATTTCAGAAACAGCTCTGTATTTAATACAGAGCTGTTGTATGGCTGAATACATTTTCTGCTGTGCACGAGCTCGATATAGCGCCCAGGGGGGTGTGTCAATTATTGTTGACTGATGACTCGGCTCGATTGAGATTAGACCTAACCCTCCCTTGCCTGGTTATCATAACAAAGATGTTGAACCGTAGTTGGAACCCTTTTAAGGGAGTCGTTTTCCTTTTACCACAGTCATTTTGAAAACATCATTCCATTAGTCCACTATGATTGATTTGATGTGGAAAAAATACATCGTATCACCTTTCAACGTAAATCGATTTCAGGCTCTGTTTTCTGTAGATATTCATCATGCTCGAATGCAGTTTCATATTTTTAGGATTGGGACTATTTTTTCGTATCCTTCGATTCGGTTGGATATAGCAAATAAATGGACCCGAGGGTCTGATGGCTCAGTTTTTGCCTGGGTAGTCAATATCTAAGCAATCAGATTGGATTTACGACGATCAGATTGGATTTATGACGTTCTTCGTTTTTCTGACAACAAACCATTGTATAATGCATCGGCAGTTCGGGCATTAGATAATTTTCCTAAGCAGCTGAATTATCGCACAAATAGGTCATGTTCCACTTGAGAGCGTAAATGTTGGCGGCACTGCCTTTTGTTCGACTCGCTTTCTTATTCATCTACGATTGTGTGTTACGGGTTCATGTTTCCGACGTAATATTTTCAACTCCTCCATAAATGTCCTGCGACCCAAAGGCTTTCTGTGCCGGGTTTGGTCGGTTCTGCATGATTTACCACGATCCTTCCTATTTGTTCTTTATAGGCATCCAGTGACGCCACCAAAGGGAGTGAATAGGAAGTGTTCATTCGAAAAGTGAACGCCCTCGATTCGAGTTCTGTTTCGCGTTTTCCCACGACTACCTCAACTGAATAATATACAACATATATTATATACATATATATGACAGTATGTGTCAACTCTCAGTAGGAATCTAGCTGTGGAAAAGATGACTATAGGTCGTTGGCTGTCATCATGTTGAATAGTCATCTACCTAGACTGTTATAGTTCGCTGTGGAAGTCTATCATGTAGTTTTCCACAAATTCCTGCTGACAATTTTCGGTGTCTTGTGTGTCTCCAGCCCCCTAGACCGACCAATCATGTGTCAATCTCAGGTAGGAACCTGGAAAGAAAAACTAATTATAATGATCGGCGGTCCACTACCTTTTCGGCTCTTGTAAGTCAAAGTTTCTAAACGTGAGGTCACCTTATCTTCGATTTTATATCCTCTAGTTATGTCAGAGCGAAAAAATTTACGATTTTTACGCATGAGCGCTAACGTTTTAAAACATTCGTGCGCCCGTAATAGCGAATTATCTTCGGTTTTCGTCTTCGTTACGGTGGACTGCCTCGAATAAGTTTCCCGGGGAACCGTAAAAAGTACGTGAGCCTTATCATCTTTCCGAAGCCAATCAACGCAAAATGGGAAACAATTTCCGCCTCCATCGTCGAACGCATGTAATCGTTCCAATTCACACGTATTCAAAATTCCAATCAATTTCAACAGCGTTTTAAAAGATTTCGTTCTCCCTTATTAGAACAACCAAAAAGTTCATGTCACCAATAACTCCCAAAAACTCCGAAAAATGTTGTTTTTTTACCGTCTTTTTAATTGAAAAACAGTTTGATAGAGAATCTGGGTGGTGAAAAATCAAAATTGTTGCCCGTTGGCCAATATTCATAGTACCTATTGTTAGTTTATTAACGAACTTTTAAAAATTCCATTCAAAACAGGACAGTCCAAACTACCGAGGTCTTCTTTCACTTTACATTTTGGTCCATGGGCCTGGATCAAATGCACTTCATTACTTTTTTGAAGAACCGTAAAAATCCTTTACCTAGTTTTTTCAGGTTTTTGTTCAACAGCAATTAACGCCTTGCGGGAAACGAATACCGATCATATTGAACGATGTTTTCCATAATGGAGAAAGGCTCCAAACCGCTAGGTTCACATGGTTTATTCGATCTGACTGAATAATCTAAGATAATATCCGTGAAATAAATCACACGCGTATTAGTATTCGTTCACATCATCAATACCTGATATTTATTTCAGTGATTTACTGCATGAATTATAGTTGATCCAGTATAGTTTTTTGCTGCTATGGGGAAAGCTCCATTACAATTGTCCTCATTTTCTTTTGAAAAAAATTCGAAAAAATTCTCAACTTCAGCTCATCTTTTTGTTTATGGAAATTGATGTTAGAAAGCTGCAAATTTGGTACGATTACAGGAAATTTAAGTGGCTTTCCAGCGGTGTACTCATTTTTGTAATTACTCCATTGTTTGAAGGACTTATGGCCATTTGACCAGAACTAAGTCGATAGCAAGAAAAAATCCTAAGAGCGGAAAACTTCTACTTTTCCTTAAGCTCATATGAAAATGTTAAGAACAAAACTTTTATCAAATGAGTTAAAGAATCGATCCCTTCAAGGAAGACAGTCTTAAGTGTGAACACCCTGTATATTTCTATTATATCTCATCCAAGGGGTTCTTGTGCATTAAACTCCTTGTTTGGTGTTGTTTTTTTGACCGTCCCAGCCTCAGACAGGCCCCACCCAAAAAGCAGTTGGAGACTTTTCCCCGTTTCCAAACAGTCGCAATCCGTCAACCTAAATATCGATCTAACGTCTCCAATTTATACTTCGCCGTATTCTTTCTGTATATGAAGAGCATCTATATATACCCACGTCAGATGAACGACCTTCTATTTGTCCCTCTCGAGTAACCCAATAAGGAGCACTCAGGCTAACGAGTTATCAAAAATACACGAGCCTCTGGGGTGAGGGAGGTTTTTCTTCTAACAAGGAAACGAAGACGTAGACATATCGACAGTATACCTGCAAAACCTCGTAAGTCCGATTTTTTCCCAAAATGAGGTTTTGACCTCTGTGGACGTAGGAGAAGGATACCGATCGTCTGTAAAAGTTTGACATTGATCTGATAAAAAATGTCTTATCTGTGTTCGTTTTTTAAAACTTGTAAGTCCAGAGCCTTCCAGGAGGGTGGTAAAACCTCGTAAGTCCCAGCATTTGGCTCGTCCCGGCCGATTTTTCAATTTTCCGGTAATTTCTTTAACGTTGCTCTCGATCTTTACGGCTAAATGGATTCATTAGATGATACTCGAAATCGTGAAGAAGAACAACCAGGCTCTAAATTCGGTTTGAATCCATCGTCGGAAATAAAATTCGGCTCGTATTCTGGGTTCCGATATGGGTAATATTTTTGCAGAGTCGATTCTCAACTGTTCTGAAGAACACTAATAATAAGAGAACAACTACGAGGAATAACAACAATGTGTTTATCCATCTAGAACAAAACAATGGTTCCAAAAGTAACAATAAAAGCCTGCGATCATTTCTGCTATTTTCAATAATTCAGACGTTTTTTGATAAAAATTCCAAAATCTCAGTTTTTTCCTATTTCAAGTTTTATAAAAAAAGTTTTTTAAATATTTTTTTATTAAGGTATTATTAAATTAAATTTATAAATACGCTGAGAATCGTAATAACCTATTTGAAAGTGGTAAGTTGTAAAACTGAGAGTTGAAACACGAACTGAAACTCAAACAATCTATAAACAATCCCGTACGATAAAACGGTTGTGATTCTTCGAGTTGAGATTGTAAATTTCAAGAGAACTAAGTCAATACCCTCCCAAGATGACAATACTTTAAATTTTGAAGAGAACAATGTCGGTACCTTCCTAAGATGTGATTTTTTGGTTTTCTTTCCATAGTAGGTATTTAAAATAAGGTTAACTGTTATTAGTTGGTATTCACATTCTCAAGCCATCGTTATCACGTTCAAGTCATGTACCTTTTTTTAAAACCCTTCTATGGAAAGAAAACTAAAACATCACGTCTTAGGACGGTACCGACATTGTACTCTTCAAAATTTAAAGTAATTAACATCTCGGGAGGGTATTGACTTAGTGCTCTTGAAATTTACAATCTCAACTCGAATCTCAGCCGTTTCAATAGTACCTAACGACCAATTATTGGTCATCACAGACCAATTATAGGTCAGCTTAGTGAAGTTAGCAACGATTTAGCAACGGTCAACTGCCTGTTACTTTTCTAACTAATTGGTCTCTAGGGACGTCTTGGAACACATTTATGGCTGTACATAAATTGTGCCGCCAGTCACATTGTACGCCTTAGGATTAAACACCTTGGTGTATCCAACACCTTCTCGGATAAGTAGGTAGGCTATAAAATATCTTGCTTGATTAGCGTTTGACTGATGAGTATGTCGAATTGGACTGATGGGGGATGTTTTTCTTTTTTGGAGATGCGACCAGTTCACCTGATCTGTATAAGGAATGTGTGAAGGAACAGTTAGCAACGAGCTGTACGGACTGTATGACTAGTGGCACAATTTTAAAATTGCCATAAATGTGTTCCTAGACGTCCCTGGAGTCCGAAAATTTAGAAAAGAAACACACAGTTTACCGTTGCTGAACTGTTGCTAACTTCACTCTGGTAATCGGCCAATCTTAGAAACAAAATCAGGTAAATACCAACAAAAAAGTTGGTTGAATATTTTGGCATAAAGAAACTTGTTTATTTACCAAACAATGATGAGAAAGAGCACATGTTGTGATCTCAAGTGAAATTATTCTAGTATTTGAAATAAAGACAACGTTATTGGAAGTTCGATTGAACTGTGTAAAACCTTGTAAGTCCGAGTAAGGTCTTGAATAAATCCTCGTAAGTCCGAATATTGCTTCAAAACGTTCATTTCTTTTAATTTTTGTTCAATCTTATTATTATGTCGTGTGTACATGTGGTAAAAATGCAACGGATGTGGTTTTTTTAAACGGATGATGCCTCAAGTCGTTTTGGACAGTTTTTTGTGCCTCCTGTAAAATTCTCGAATCGGAACATACGAGGTTTTGCAGGTATACTGTCGATATGACCCTCCCGAAAAGAAGATTCCTCAGAAAATCTCACTTTCTACAGACAGGCACGTTGCGGTCGTCAAATGTAGCAAAAATATCTCATCCCAGCCCAGAGTGAAAGGTTGAAATTCGTGAAGTACGTGAGTACTGTGAGATTTATCACCTAACTATACCTAATCATCAGCTATAAAGTCCTTAACTTATCTGCCGGTATATCTGTCTGTAACTTATCTGTCTGCAAAGTGATTATAAAAAGAACATTTTGTTGAGCTAATGGCCGCTTTCACCGATATTAATTGACGTTAGGTAGGTATTGTAAACTGGCGAGGATCTTAGACAAACCACCCTAACGTATTTTACCGCATCTCATTTGAGCCTCCTCTGATGAGAGAGCCTTGGTTTAACTGCCCGAGTTGGCTTTTTACGTGCTGTGCAGTTGACTAATTATTCTTTTCGACTCCAGTTTATTGTTGCTGATAGAAGGGCGATTCTTTTATTTCTCAATATCCCATTGAGTAATGGTGATGGTTATTTTCGTTGCATTATTCCAAGGCGTACTCAACAGAAAATATCAAGCTTGAACGCTTCCCTTCCTTCATTCAGAGTGAGATCTGGACGAGCAGCTATCTTCTTAACTAATAAACCAATTTTGACATTTTTAGCCTCAAAATGTGGATTTTCTATTCAACTCATTTTTGTAGCGTCATGGTATCGTTGGTTATTTTTGGGTCTACCAACAGGGTGCTCTCACTTAAGATCTTCTTCCTTGAAGTGGTCGATTCTTAGCTTATTTGCTACAATTTTCTTCCTATAAAATTTGCTTTGGGCCCAAAGAAAATAATTTTTTTTTGCTTTGAAGATTTTTTTCGTATTTTTCGACATTAGTTTCAATAAAATTGCCTCTGGTCCCTCAACTTTTGGAGTAATTACAAAATGAGGATACGTCGTTGAATTTCTCACGGTACTTGCAATTTTTTGATAACTTTACCCCCTTTTTCCGCTTTTCTGCTTTTGACACTCATGACTGCTTTGTTGCGTCAATCAACATTCTGCCTCAAAGCTGCATAATGCTTTTCTTGATCGTGAGACTATTGGTGCATCGACCTTTTCCAAAAGAACTTATAACAAGCTCATCGTCTCTTCGCCGGTATATTTTTTTTCTCTTCCCCATCTATTGTTCTGGGGCTTGCCGTGTGAACGTTGTAGCAACAATGAAACGTCGGAACTTGAGTCTCGGTTTATTAAGTTATTCAGTTTTATCAAGATATCGTGTGAAGATGAACGCTTCAGCCCCTTGCAGCTTTGGTACTATACGGGTATCTACCCATTTTTCCGAAGTCCAACTCTTCTCGGGCTTTGTAGGTATGTGAATTTTCGCAGGTGACCAAATTTCATTAAAGAAGATTTTTGCGTCCGGATTTTTTCATACACATAGAGCAGGCAGCTGGGTTTCTTCTGGAGGTATTAAGCTTTATGACGGCTTCATAACGCTTGCGGAAGTTTAAAGTTGGAAAAAATAGACGACTTTGCCGCGTCCGTGTATCCAGCGATAAAACTGCAAATCGTCGAATTACCCTAGAGAAGAGAGAGGTTAATATGCTTTTGATGACGTGTGAAGCCCAGCGTGAACATGGCCATTAGCTTGGCACTGAATACAACCGGAACATTCAACGGTGGAGGTGAGAGGTAGCCGTAACCGTTGGCCTGGATCTGCTATCCTGAGCAGACAACAGCAGTTGTTCTCTTTGACATTTTCAAATCTGAAAAAATGTCCAAGTACCTAACGGTCCTGCTGTAGTGAGTTTCTGTCGAGAAACGTTAAACGCAATAATGTAAAACCATAATAAGCAACTATTTATTCAGTTTGGAAATTTCAATCTGTCGTAACTTATTCCATTTATCTTTATTAGTTTGCTACCCTAATTTGACCCCACTGCGATAAAATCAAAGGGATCGTTCGTGTGTCCCGTAAAACATTTATCGATTCGGTGGTCTGATGAAATGATTATTCGTCTTATCTACCATTAACACCTCACAGATTCAAAAAATGGTCCGCGCTCCAATGAAAAAGGGGACCGCTAGAGTAATGACAGGTCTCAGAGTTGCCCGAGGTGCGTGACCGGACGATCAACTAACATGAAGCCAGGATCGTCTAAACTCTGCCCCTTTAATCGTGGCGCGTGTTTTTTTCATTTCAATTGATGTAGGTGATGAAAAATTCAGATGGCAGATTGGGTTTGTTCCAGGAGTGTAGCCATGCGGATGCATAGGTAGTTGCCAAAAAGAATCTCCTGTATAATGACTTCTGTAATCTCCTGAAGAGGGCCGTTCGGCCGAAAGCGCTCGAGTTTTTCAATAAGTTTTGTCAGGAGAAAGTCGTCGAAGAATTCCGGCAAAAAATCGTTAGTCCGACTAGGTACCACCATTGCTAACTGCAGTACTATTTTACTAGTTTCTACATAGCTTATAATGTAATCTAGCACTATTATAGCACATATTATAACACATGTAATAGCACATATTATGTTTTACTAGTGCTAGACCTTGTTTCGGCCAGAAGTACACATTTGCCCATTGGATAAACTTCGTCCTCTATACCTACAGTCAACTATATAACATCAGGTGATCCGCGGTCCAAGTAGAAGAAGGGAAAGTGTCATTAGGCGATTTCCTCGAACAATAAATCGCTCCTGTTCTTATTTTAGTTCTCGAGATAGTACCTAAGCCGAACACTTTCAATTCGAACGGGTCCTTATGACATAAGGACATACACATTGTGTATTTCGAGAGGTTTAGGGAATGAATGAATCAAAGTTTGATGCCACTAGCTAATATTCCGATTATTCCCTAAAGATGTCGGTGTTTGCGAAAACGCTAGTGATACTCATGCGCTAGGCATTTGATATTCCACCCTCATCCAAACACGCCTGATGATAATTGTAACGCAAGGTAGTAAATTGGCCTTTTTCAAGCCGGTATTAGGTATTCGTGATTTTCCGCCGAATCCTCATTTTTAGGTACCTAAAGTATGAGAAGTATGACTATTAGTATAATCAGCGCTGATAATGTTTTCTGATATTCTCCTTTCCAACTTGGAGTATTATACACTTTTTAAGATTCACAAAACCTTTCAAACGCGACCCGATTTAAGCCGCATTCGTGATGACGATGTCTATTATACAGTGAGGCGGATGGAATCACATTGAATGGCCATTGTTTCTATCTGCAGGTGTAACTAATTTCATCCGCAGGACCAGCTGTAGGAGGGGAAGGGAGGTATGAAACAAATTCTTTCTTCCTCTTACCCTTGACGATGGTTTAACCTGGCCAGAATGTATAATGCATTTTGATGAGAGGGTGATAAGGCGGCTTTTCAACTATTAATCATAGTACGGAACAAAACTTGGATCCGACCGATTCATTTCATGGGACGATCGATGGCGCCCACGCCACGTGGTCTGGTAAACTTGCGCATCCTTCCATCTCTGAATGAGCGTGACACATTGTACTGCGTCCTGCAGGATGGAAATTACCTGCCATTCCTGAATCAGCTGCTGTATTTTCAGCCAAAAAAAAACCAACTACTACGCTTTGACCAAAAATTTTAAAAATTCCGTTATTGCAAACAGAAATTATTTGAGGTGTTGTGCGCATCAACATTTTTCGTTCCCTAATTTCTTTGGGACATGTCCACGTTAATCCCTTGTATCAGCTGTACTCACGTTACAAATTATCAATGCCATCGACTCTGCATCCAAGCCCAAACATTTCTGTTGCACTGACTGTCGTTAGGTACCTATGGGTGCATGTCAAAACAAAAACCATAAAATCGTCCAAAACACGTCTAAACTACGTTCAAAATATGTCAAAACACGTCTCAAAATGCCTGAAACGCTTCTAAAAAATGTCTAAATCACGCCTAAAGCATCAGCTCTAGGTAATCCTGCCAGACAGATGATGGAAGTTTCGTAAGTGTAGTTAGTCTTCCCAGCAGCACCCTAATGGATTCTCATAGATATTGGTGAGATATCCCTATTTAGGCCCTCAAGGTAGTCCGGTTCTGAGGGTCTGATGGTTTCGGGCTCACCCTTATCGACTGACACTTCTGCTTTGTCATTCAGCTGTTCGAAATTTTCTCTTCTCGGCTTTGTTTCGAACTAGTGTCGGTTGCAGTTATGAAACCATTCCAAAACCCGTGCATAGGCCGTAAACCTCGGTGCCATAAAATGCGAGAGTTAATCATAGCCAGAAATTGCAGCAAAATATTTCTAATAGGTAGTATAGTTGACGCTTTCCTCGAAAACGCTCAGATCGTTGTAAATCTAAAGTGAAGGAGAAATTTATCGGTCGGAATTTATGATCTTTCTCTCTACTGATGTGACTTCAGAATTTACGGGATAACCTCACCTCAACGTCGTACCTCACTAATTATCGGAATCTCCCCTGAAGTTGTAGGACCCAAACTTGGCGCAGTGGTTTGCCTATGAAGAATACACGATGGGATTGATTCAGATTTATAAATTCATGCATCGATTTTGAGCCGTCAAGTTTCTAGAAGGAGAAAGTGGAATCTGAAAAATCGGCTTGTAATAAACCTGGCACAGTAACCGGATCGGTGTTATCGTTATTCGAGATCTGACTCGAATTTCGCATGATACGAAGACGGTTTCTTATATTTGCGAATCCCCGCATAATGACGAACACCCCCGGAGGTGGAGAAAGTGATTTGCCGTGTTAGCATAATCGATGCAACTATGTAAATCTTCAGCTGCAGGTCAAGGCAGCGTGGAGAGGCCTTGCTCGAGATACTGTTCCAAGATTGTATTGTATAGAAACAATACTTGACTATATGGCACGATATGTTCTTTCCTATATACAACCAAGATAACAGCTGTGATATCGTGTTGCTCGCTTCCTCCAGGGGTCTTCAAATGTTTCCAGGTCGCTCGACGAACGATCTAGATCTCTGAGAAATGTGAAATTTTGTTTATGCGAAGGAAAGGCTTGAAAAATTCTTCACGTCCAACACATGATTGGCACTTCATGCATGCACTAACCAATAATCTATTTGTTCCTACGTTGACCTGTTCAATTCGAATTCAACGGAGGGACAGATCTCCCGTTTCAAATATCTGGGCCGTCGTGATTATTGGTTTTGTGGTCGGCAATCTTCTGATAATCAAAGCCTTTCGATGTACTGAGAAATTCGATGGTTGAGGGTCAGTTTTGGAGGAACGTCTGGAGCTGTCCTAGATAGAAGATTGTAGTGTTTTGATTCGTGAACGACTGTACCACTTCAATAAGAATGAAATTTCTCGAGATCTCATCTCCGAAATGAAGAAATCGTGCTGTCCACCTATTGGCGCTCTTCCTCACGTTACAAGAGGCTTGTATACCAAATATTTTGTCATATTAGCGCTAAATCCAACCCCCCAGTTCTATCGATTGTTTTTATTTATCGCGGTCAGTGCTCGAAATGGGGATATCTCATTTCCAATTCGTTCGGGTCGCACGGAAATAGCTCAGTCGGCAGTAGCCGGTTACGTATTTATGAGCTCTTATTGAAGTAGACGTGGACGCGGTTGAGCTGTCCGTCATCTAGCTAATGGTAGCTTATGTATTGAACATGAACTCGGGGCATTGAACTTTCGAAAATATCGGCCTCCCGGTTAGTTTCGCGTTTTGCTCCGTCGTATTACCACTAACCGTAGAAAAGCTATTGGTAATACCTTGAAAGAGACCATTTTTATAGCTTGGTGTGTGAGGAGAATCTCCACATCTGCCATATCTGATATGGCATGCTGGGTTGACTGTGTGTAGTTACGTTTCGAAAAGCAAAACGATCCTCATTGTCTTCAACTACCCTCTAGGAAAATATGGACTATTCTTTGGAAAGCTACCAACTCATCGGTGGAAACAATTGTGAAATGTTTGATCCACATCATTCATTTCCACAATTGGTCTTCATCAATACCTATAGTTCATTGGTCAGCATCGGTTTATTGTGCCCTAGAGGGGCTTAGTAGCAAAAGCTGCGTACATCTGCCCCTTTCCTAGAAACAAAGAATCAATAACTCCTCTCAGCATGAAGTGTATAAACCCACGATATTGCACCTGGCAACTCCCTTATTCCATCGCATTCTACAAATCTGGATGGTGTGCCTGAACCGCATTGGAGTTCAACGCATAGAACTCTCTCATGTTTTGGTCTTTCTCTGTATCAAAATAAAGCTGTTTGCCTGATCAACATCTGCTGCCGTTTGTTGAGTCTAAAGGGTCTTTTTGAATGAAAAAAAAAAAAAGAATTAATTCAGCAACTCATACTAGTCCAACTCCTCTTCTGCCTGTGTCCTTTGTTGATGATTCATGCAACAGTTCTTCAACGGAATGTTATATGAGACAATGTCTTTCTCTCCTCAGTGAAAAGATTTTACTTGAGTCTCGAGTTTCATAACACGAGAAGACAAAAACGACCACATCTTCAAAGATATTACCCGAGGTTATGCTAACTTTGTCATTAGGTTGTTGTTTTGTTGCACTCTAAAATAACTCCCAATAGTCCGATTTAGTGTCTAATATACCGCAGAGGGGTAGGTCTTTAAAGGTTCCTGAAAAATAACCCACTCCATTTTGCATGCAATCGGACTGGCCTTACTCCTCTTAAAATAAATGAATTCATTCATTCGTGAAATTTTCGTTTTCTTAGAAAACGAAACTAGCTATCCAAAATCCAATCAAGTGTCGTATTCGTTAGTCGGAACGACCAAGATGCGTTTAATCATGCTTATCGATCCGTTCGACTATGAAAGAATGCTTTTCATGCTCCGAGAAAATCAATCGGGTGAAAAGAAGTGCATCCTGTTACCGAAGGGAATCAAGTGCCTGAAGTTAACGATTGAGAATATGAAAGCAGTTTGAAGCTAGGTTTAACGATTTGGAAAGTTATTATTGTTAAAAAGGGTATCAGACTTCGGTATCAAAATGTTTTCTGGAGGGACACCGCTGTGATATTGAGGTCATTGCAAAGGTTGAGCTTGATGATCGTTTTCAAAAGCCATAAACAGTACCTCAAGGACAGAAAGGCTCAAGAAGGAAGTTCAGGGTCTCCGTTTACGATAAGTCGAGCCAATTGAAGCGGCAGTTCTTGATATAAACTCCAAAGAAGGAACTGATTGTCACCATTCCAAGGTACACTGTCAATTTGGTAGTTTGGGAGTTAGTCTCCTACCCTGGTACGTCTCGGGAAAAACAATAAGTTTAGCGACCGGTCAAAAATTCGAAGCTCCTCATAATTTGTCATCAATCAGATTTTACTATTCCAAGAGCGAAAGTACCTATTAGTCCAACCAGTGATTGCCCGTTTTTCAGTTTTTCGTCCATAAATCAAAAATGAGAGGTCGGACCGAAAAAATGAAAAGGATCAAAATAAAAGAAGGATACATTTCCTACAACTTTCCTTCCATGATTTTCTCTCCTTACTCCAATCGTTTCAGTGATATAAGCTGTCAAAAGTGAATGTTGTCGAAAAACGTTCAACCCCACGTTTTGGGTGCAGAGTTCTCTGAACTATAATTTTAACCCAAAAGTCGTAGCAGAAAAATTTGTAGAGAATTCAATTTCCTTCGATCACATCCTCACTTTTCTTCATGCGGTTGCCAGTTGCAAGAATGTAAAGATTCCCGTGAAAAATGATTCATTTTTACTGGCAACCGCCACCATATTTTCAGCTTGTCTTTACACCTGGAATTTTTCTGGCTTTGATGTTACGCGAATACAGTAATTTACCTCTTGGGGCGGTCATCAATTAGATTTCCGTTGATTTGAAACGTACGTGGTCGAAGAGGGTTCCAAGTACTCTTCTGGACTTAGCTATATAACCCTAATCGAAATGTAATGACGTCCAGTTGGAAAATACAAGTTTCCGTGTCAAGGTCGGTCTTTTGTGTGAAATGAAAGTCCATCCGGAGAACTTTTGTTGGGTGCAGCTAATGGACTGCATGTGAAGCAGTGCGATTAGGCCGTTTCATTACTGTAGCACCAAATGGCCGTTCAGCTGGTATTCAGGAAAGTTGGATGTCCACAGTGGTGAGATCGTGTTGCGTAACTTTGGAATAAAAGGTCACTCCCATTGACAAATATTTAGTTTTTTTTTTGTCTCAAATTACAACTACACGCTGGTGTACGCCTAAACCCCGCCGTCATCACGGCCGAGCACTCGCATCAGTTTGTTGCCGGTATTTCTGCCTAAATGTTTGAAATACATAACAATTCACGTATCTTTAGCCCATATGTAGGACTACATAGAACAACATATTATGTAGTCCTCAAACTGACGGTACCTTCAAGGAGCGGTCCTGATTCTGGGTATGTTCTGTGGAACACATGAATTTCTAATCGTCGTGTTGCTAAACTCACGAATTTCTGTTTGATCGCTGTCCTTTCTAAGATTGTCGAAACTAACATTGGTCGTGAATTTCCTCGCTGCAGCAGACTCGTTGGTATTACATCAACTTTGTTATTATTCTTGAAACGGTTGAGTTGCTCACTGAACACGCTAATTATCTCCGATGAGTGAGCCGTTAGGCAGTTCTAATTGAATCCCCCTCGTCCATTATTCATCTCATTCATTGAGTCTCGCCTTTCTCGGTCTAGGTCTAGTTTATTGTCTATTATTTAGTCTTGGCTAGATCCGAAGATAGGTAGTTGGATAGATCCGAAGGTTACGAGTAAAAGTTCTGCCTCAGGATTTGTATCGTAGATGCTTGAGCGCATTTTTGTATAATACTGTTTGCGCAAGTTTAAAATATTTTTATAAAATCACCGATTCAAATTATTAGTGGTCTGTCTGTTTAAATTCGATTTGTCAGACAAGTCTGAGTTGGTCCCTCTTGTTGAAAAATAAGTTTATTTTTTCTCGACTCAGAATTAATTACCGCATCTTCTTGAATAAAAATTCTATTTGAAAAATTCGCTAATTAAAGATTTTGTACAAATTCCAATTATTGACACCCTGTCAATAATTGGAAAAACCCTATTTTTTCGAACCCCAATTATTCACACCCTCAAAATGCTATTTTAACCACAAAATGAGCGGTTCAAACAGCTACGTAGCAGGTAAGACTTCCTATCAACCTATTAGAACAATCAGAATCAAAAAAACATCAAATTAAAATGTCTAAATGTGAAAAATTTAGGCTCACCTCCTTAGCCGAATCGTTAACAAAACCAGCTGAACCGCGACTGCCGAAAAAAACTTTTATTTCAAGCTTTTATCCAATCAAAGAATGACATGATCTTGGCGGGAAACGGTAGCAGGTTAGATGCTTTCTTAGTTAACATAGAGTTATAATTACTAGGAGGTGCCAAACGCTTATTTTTTGTAATGAAAGTGGAACTGTCAATAATAGGAGACCTGTCGATAATAGGTGCCTTTACCCTACCTCCTGAATCGTATATAGGTACCTTTAAAATGTTCACCCTATCAGGCGTTCAGCTCATAGTAAAAGGATTCAGTAATGTGAATATCGAGCTCTCATTGATACTTTTTTCTAACCCCTCCCAATATTCATGAAAGCCTCATGTTTGCTGGTTATGGTCGTGGGACTACTATATCTTGATCCTCCCTCTTTCGGCATACTTTTAATCTTCAACTACGTGTGGAAACCTTATGTAATATACGTAATGAATATATTTTCTATCGATACAGATCAGGAAAGCCTACTATTCCTCAGCTATTCTGGGAATGAGTTACGCCGAGTAGTTTCATCTTTATTATATTACGTCTGTCCTACGTCCTGTTTGCGAGCCTCAGGGCATAATATTTTATTCCGTTTCTAACGCTCTGCTAATTTCTCTTCTCTTCAGATAATTGTGAATCTTCTGCATTCTGCAAATCCTTCCCCGTAACGACTGCAGGTTGAATATGCCGAGAAAGCGTTTTCGGCTCGTAGTTCGTCGTAATATTTTATATTCGCAATTTCTCATAGGCGGCTTGAAAGTTCGCCAACCCACACTCCCATATTTCTATTCAGAGTCAGATTCACTGACAAGGCTCGAGGAATTAGTCACGGAACCTGAGATGAAAAGATGTTGCGTCATGTGCGAGGACGCAATTGTCGCCTTACAACGCATGGCTAGGTCTGGAGACCCACCAATGACAATCCTTTCCTCACAGACCGTATTATGCCTTTGGATTTCGCTCATTTGTCAAAAAGAACCATGAAAGGGAAGTCGATTCACATTCAGGTTCTGTGTGGACCTGTCGTGTTGTTTTGTCGTGCCTTGTCCGAGAAACATTTTGTTATTCTTTGTTGGGGAGCTGCACTTTCTTACCATCGGTCTCCCGCCTAGGCTCAACGATTATCAAGGCATTTTATCGTGATGCATAAAAATGATCTTGTGTTTTATTGCCGACCATATAATAGGATTTAATTGTAAAGTTAACAACGAATCTCAGCAAGAGAGTCAAATCGTTATCGTAACTTCGCTAAATTCCAGAGCAAATCTCCTGGATTGCTCTCGAAGCCCAATGCTGCACTTACTGGAAGCTGTTTCAGTACATCCCCTCGATCATAGTTTTTCATAGATACGAGCTCACTTGTGAATTCTAAAAGGGGGAACTTGTGGAATCGCCGCTCTCACATGACCGCATTGTCATGGTGCTCTCTTGTCCGAAACAATTTCGTTGTTGGTCGACCACTTTTCAACATCCGCAAAAGAAACTTTTTTCCGCTTCCTACCCTGTGGTCGGTTGGAAGAAAACCCTTTGAAAACGTATCGGTAGAAAAAAATCTGTGACCGAACAAAGATCTTCTACTTTTGAATCACGTACTGCCACCGCCGCGTCGCCAATACCGCAAGAATTCATTTTTTTCATGAACACTGAGGCTTTTCCAAGTCTTTTTTCTTGCCATATTACTGCAAGTTGATTGTTGGGCTACCGTAGGCACTGTTGGAGCGTTTCAGAGCGTCATCAATTTCAGCTATTCTTGTGATTTGTCGAATGCAAAAAATAGAATAGATGATAGAAATAGATCGCAAATTATAAGTTATTTGATTGCTCCTAGACATTTCCTAAATAATTGTTCAGTCTTCAGTAGTGTGAGTGGTTTTTTCTTTAACCTCCGATCCGTTGTCTAATTTTTGGGCGATTACAATATTTCCATAATAGGTATGCATATTATGCACCTTGCAAAAAGAGAAGTTATCTATCATGTCAATTGGTTTAGCATTTCCCCGTTGAACTCGTTTATTGAAAATGTAACTTCCAACTTACACGTCTGACGGACCGTTTATCCTGTTGCAGATTGTTCGACGTGAGGTGTGGTCGCACGGGAAGATCGTCCGCTCGTTGCTGCGACTTTGCGAGCGTTTAAGCAACGCAGCTGAAGAGGAAGAAGCGGAAGAAAGCGTCACTTCGTCTTCGAGTTCTTCCACGTCGTCGACGTTCCTGGTCACTTGTCGGGGACGTCGTCTCGACCGCGAAGAAATCGCCAGGTCAGCGCAAGGGCTTGAGAAACGTTGGCAGCTTCTCTACCTCGACTGTCTCGAACTCGAGTGTGCCATCCAGCATCGAGCGACCACCCTCAAACAGGTATGTTCCGTTTTCAAATATTTTCGCCGCGTTTTCACAACATATTATCCAGGGAGTTTTTTTCTGCACTCCTTCAAAATATCCTCGAGTTAAACCAAAATCTGTCTCCAAAATAGGGCTCTATACTGCGAAAATAGAGAATTAAGCTTGAATAACGCTTCTTCTGGCATTTGGAGTGTTTAGGCCAGTATAGGAGAGAAACTTGATAAATCAGAAACGTTGGCTATTTAGCCATTCAAGTATCGAGGCAGATTAATGCTTCGTTAAAGAAATCCATGTCGTCAAAAAATCCACTTCCACCAAAAATGGCCAAATCAGTCTTATAGGTCAGGAGCAGTGTCGAGGTCTCATATGGCAACCACCTTGACAATCGTAACTCAAGAACTCTCATACCATAACTCATGTCTATGGTTCTCAAGTTACGAATTTTCTTCGCCGCTGGTCAGGAGGTGTCGTTGCAAGAAGACTGCCGTTATTGTGAGGCTGACACTTCGAATGAGGAAAACTAAAGTTTTGATGAGTGCACACCTAATACACTCTCATCGCCATATGCCCGTGAATTCAGACAACAAAGGCAAAAACCTGAGTAAATTTCATTCAAAAACAATTCTCGAATTAATGAAATTTACTATTCAGAACCTGGTGGTCGTTACCGAAAGTGCGCTTCGTGACAAAAATAGCGCGAAATAGAGCCGCTGTCAAATGTGACACTTCTTGCGACTAGCGCTAGTCGGACAGGTTTACCTCGCAACCTAATTGTTGTTGTGCTGGCAACCTCTTGACAGGATCTTCCTGTTCCTGGAGGCAGACGCCGTGCTGGCTCTTGATTTCGCCGCTAATGGAGCTCCGGTCCTCCCGAAACCGGGCTACGGTTACGGGCGACCTGGAAAGTGTTCCGATTCCCTTCACACACGCGTCACCCTCGTAAATAGACTCGTAGAATCATGCGTAGGAAATAGGCCTCAAAAAAAAGGATCAGCCGCCAGTTTCAGGTGCATTCTACATGTATCAAGAGCAGATGTAAACTGTGGCGTTTTCAGTCGAGATGATTGCTAGTTTCTGTCTAGCGCTTCTGAGTTTGAGATTAAGCTGTGAAATTGGATCTTGAGCTGAGGGAGTATGAAGCTAATGAAGTAGTCAAGATCCTCACTGAGAGGTTTTGCTTGCGCCTGCTAATGCAGCTGTATTATCAGTGTAACGATACACAACATGAAATTGATTCGTTTTAATCCTGGAGTAGGAATGATTAATTCACGCTGTGGTATCTGAGAAATTGACCATACGCCAATATCTGGGTTGAAGAATCGTGATTTATTCCGATTTTAAATCATTAGTTCAACAAATACAGTTTTCAGAAACTGCTTCACCAAATTGCTTCCAAGTATAACCGATCGGTGAAGATCCTTCGAAATTCGTCCCAAATGTTACTAAATGCATTCGATAGTCGAGGCTATTTGGGATTCTGTCCTCACCCTATGTCGAGCCAGTCTAAATCGTCCCACATACCTTGGAGACATGTTCATTTGCTTTTAGGGAAATAGGTTTGATAGAAATGTTAGAAACATGCGCTATCTCACCATCCTGAAGAGCCTATCTTTCAACTCCTAATTAAAGAAGACGAATGAGAACCGTTTCAAAAACGAATTACGTCCAGTAGGCGTCTCAGTTAGAGAACGTGCAATAAACCAAGTAGAGATACATTGAACAGCTTTTCAAAATATTTTTGCTTCAATCGAGGCACCGCCGTTCAAAAGTAGTGTTCAATAGGATGATGCCTGAAGCCCTTATTTAAAAATTCTTAGGCGGAAATTGAAGTTTTTCGAAAAGTATGCGAAAAATGCCGAAGTAAAGTCGACACTTTTACGGTACTGAAACGCAAGTACCGTAAGCTTGAAACTTTCAAAATGATCTTGGACGTTCTTCAGCCACTGCAGTCTGACAAGGATGATTCATTATAGTTTGCCTGTGCTTTCCTTATGAGAAGCTGAAATACCAACGCATCTTGTTCAAGGCTGAAGGGGCTATTATTTTTTTGCAAGCTCTTCTTTGAAACTTAAAGCACAATGAGGTGAGCCCAGTCTGGCTACTGTCTCGTGCTGGTGCATTATACACATTATCCGTCTTGGGCTTCCTCGTTTTTTCTTCGAGCTGTTTATTTTTTGCCTAAAGGTCTTTCACGTCTTCCTGGTGTTGACGACCTTATATCCCGCGTATAGAAATTATTTAAAATTTCTACTTCCAGAACTTACGAGCGAAAGATAATTTGAGTTACATAATTTCATTGGGAGGCGTTTCGATATCGAGTCGTTCAAACGCTGGTTCTACATAACGGTAAAACACGCGATCACATTTGCAGATACAACTTTTTTTTTTAAATGAAGCTATTAATATTCGGTGTCAGGTGAGATGAGGTGATGATATCATTGCGGGGAAGGGTCACGTGAAATTTGAAATCGTGAACTTGCTGATAGAGCTGGCATTCCTTCGGACAATATATATGGTAATTTCAAAAGGCCCCGGGGGTGAAAAAAGCGCAAAAAGTACGAAGAGGGTCATTCGGCTCATGCGCAGAGCTCGTAGATCTTTTATAGATCTGATGACGACTATGACTTGCCCTTTAGTCGAGTGTCTAGTCCTGGAGGAGCTCACTTGACATTTCAACGGTTAATTAACGAATGGACGCCTCCGAGTACTGAATCCCATTGGAAAGTTGTTAGGGTCCCTGGGACTTTGTGTGTTGAAAGGAATCTAAACACACCCGCATCACGTCCAGAGTCTAAAGATCCAACAAAGAAACCTTTATTCGTTCCATAATGAACCTTTCTTTTTTCGAAATATTCATCCGCTGCGCACTTTCGAAGGGCATACTTTCACTACAGCATGATGTCATTTTTGGATCGGTATCACAGAATCCCAAAAAAGCTGTTTATAGCGGATCTCGGTTCCCAAAAAGGCTATAGATGATAGTACTGGACTTAGTAGCAACTGGGTAGGTAGGCGCTATGATTGCCTGAAAATATTATTTTATTATTCCTTTTCAACAATTTTTTTCATAAGCTGTGTACACTTTTACCGCTTTATCTCATCGATTTTTTCAATTCTGTGTGTACCTACCTACTTATTGCTGCATCCAGCATGATGTGCCTTTCCTCTGGGTTTCAACTGGGTTATACTTTAAACTGGTAGTTCGTCCTTGTGCTGCTGTAAGAAGTCTTCATTACAGGGGGCCATAAATCTTGAACCTCTTCGACGTTAGAATAGCCTCTCAATTGGTTGTGAAAACATCTCCATTGTCAGCGCTGACTTAGTTGCAAGTAATCCAATATTGCTCTTGATTCACGAACGACTTGAAAGCTAAGGGTAGGAAGTTCTATTCTTTAGATTTGGCACACACCCTATTCTTTATTGTACTGCCCTATCCATCAGTTGTTCATTAGATTTGTCAAGGAGGGGGCCAAGTTGTATTAATCACTAAAAAGTGCCGCCATGCGGGCCTTTTTGATTGAAGTAACGATCTAACGCAGCTAAACCACACGGTAAAAGCCCATCTTCAACGCTACTCGACAACACATTTTCAAAAATTCTCGGTCCGTTCCCACACCTCCGCACGTTTTCGATTCGACTTTCTCATCCGATGATTGACCGACCATCGAGGATTTATTTTGTTTTCTTCGTTGCCACATCTGCTTGAGTTGGGGCTGTGAAATGGAAATACCTGTTAGAACCTCGTATCTGACGTTCTCAAACCCCCAAAATTGAATGCCTCAAGGGTGTAGGATAGACTTTTTTCTTCCCTGTACGATACCAATATGTTGGTGAACACAGTTTTACGGAAAAATGCTCAAGTCATTAAAAAACATTATCTTCCAGCTTGAAAATGAAGCCAATTAAAAATCCTTCTGCGAGTTTACATCGTCATCATTAATCTGACCTTGTGATTCCACGAATCTGCATTTTTCAACCATTCTGTGCCTCCTCTAATTATTGTCTTGCCCCTGAGCTGTTCACACCTTATATGACTAGTCGATTCTACTGGTCCCATACGCTCTGAGACCGGAAGGGCAAGTCGTTCTAGTTAGGTCAAAGCGAACGCGATCACCTGTCCCAGTTGTAATAGTAGACCCGGTTGTTATACTATTCCGAGTTGTAATACTTCTTAATGCAATGGAACTAGGAGCATGGCGATGCGGATGCTCTCTCAATCGAACGGGAACGAGAATGCGAGGCTGGAAGATTTCAGATTGATGGCCTGACAGTGAGGATTGCAGCACTGAATGGAGGGAGTCGATCTTGAGCTCAGCGAGTGGATCAACTTGATTCCCTTACCTTACATGCGCATCGAGACTCGTTGGTTGAAGAATGCAGTCCAGGAATCAGTCAGTCAGGGCAGACAGCGAGGCATTCAGTCGAGAGAGTCACAATCAGCAGTCATTTTTAGTTGGCCATGCTTGGCAGCATCTCGTCCGTAAGATTTAGTCCGTCATCTAACGACCGTGGGTGGTGCGCTGATAAGATCGATTCAGCCGAGCTGTATGCAAATGAAAATCTCGTCAAAAGATCTGCTCGTCGGGAACATCTCTGGGTGGAGGTATCGATTGGCTGTAGAGCCTTCAGTTTTTCTCCATTTGAAAAAAGTCATATTTTTTGTGGTACATCGATCAGGTTCATAAGCCAAACGCTTATGATCAAAAACCTAAATATCGAGAATTTTAGTTTGAAAAAAATTTCGGATTAATCCCAGAAAAATGGGCAATTTCTAGCATTACTGAATGGGAATTATTATACAGAAAATGAGTCACAACTTCTATCACAGTCCAGTAACCTTGTCGTCAGAAGGGGGGGGGGGTGGTAGGGAACCTTGCGTCAAATTCGGTTGTGAACTCAAACTGAAAGTGCCATAGAAGAAGTCTTGTCGTCTGAAGTGTGATAAACTCAAACTCAAACAAAAGCATGGACTGTAGTTTAAAGTGAAACTAAAAGTGGACCTCAAACTCAACGTGAAAGTAAAACTGAGAACAAACCTAAAACTGAAACTCAAATTCAAACTGAAACTGTGAAAATCGAACAGGATGTGATACTAGAACTAGGGAATACTGAAATTTTCATCTGAAACTCAAAGTGGAAGTATAACAGAAACTGAAATTCAAAATGAAACTAATAATGGAATCGATGCTAAAAGTATAACTCATGTTGAATCGAAACTAAATCTAAAACTGTAAGTTTAATATTATTGGAAGTGGAAGCGAAACTGACGATAAAACTCGGACTGAAACTCAAAAGGAAGTAGAACTCAAACTTAAATTCAAACAAAAACAGAAACTCAAAGTCAGTTTCACTCTATGTTCAAGTTTGAGCTCAAGTTTGAGTTTCAGTATCAGTCTGAGTTTGAACTGAAACTCAAACTCGAACTTTAACCTTAACTGGAACTCAAACTCGAACTGAAGCTCAAACTTAAAATCGAACTCAAACTGAAATTCAAAGTCAGTTTCAGTTTCACTTTGTGTTCAAGTTTGAGTTCGAGTTTTCAGTATCAGTTTGAGTTTGAACTGAAACTTAAACTCGAACCTAAGCCTTAACCGAAACTCAAACTCGAACTTAAACACAAAGTGAAACCAAAACTCAAACTTAAATTTGAACAAAAACTGAAACTCAGCCTCAAACTGAAACTCAAAGTTAGTTTCAGTTTCACTTTCTGTTGCAGTTTGAGTTTGATTTTCAGTATCAGTATAATTACCTATCAGTTCAAGTTTCAAATTGAGGTTGAGTTTGATTGTCAATATCAGTCTGAGTTCGAGTTTCAGTTCGAGTTCGAATACCTAGTTCTTTCAACTTGAGTTTCATTTTCAGTTTTACTTTCACTTTGAGATCCAGTTCGAGTTTTAATCCCGTTTTCAGTTTAAGTTTGACTCAATTTTTGTATTTCAGTTTGATTTTGATTTTCAGTATCAGTTTGAGTTGGAGTTCAATTTTCAGTTCAAGTTAGATCTTCGGTTCAAATTTTCGTTTCGCTTCCTGTTTTACTTCCAATCTGAATTTCATTTTTAGTTTCAGTTGGTACTTTTATTTTCAAATTAAATTCTAGTTTGAGTTTCACTTTGAGCTGTTCTACCTGCTACCACTTTTACTTTCAGATTTGAATTCCGATCAGTTCCTTCACTTCCAGTTAGAGTTTGAATTTTAGTTTCAATTTTGCTTTCATTTCAGTTTGAGATTGACTTTTAGTTTGAGGAGTTCCAGTTTGATTTACTTGCTTTACTTTTCACTAGCATTTACTTCCTCGGGTGTTAGTTTCAATTTTAGTTTTACTTTCAGTTTCAGGGTTAAATTCCAGTTTTATCCAGTTAGAATCCGTTTTCAAGTAGACCGAATCGGAACTACCGGATTTGACGATCTGATGTATAAGGTTACTGGACTTTCAGCAATATGAACGAATTTTTCTCTACTATAGCCAATCAAACGGGCAGCTCAGTGTGTGGTTTTTGCGTCTACAGTTCTCCCTCCGCGTTGTGTTCTAAATTTAGATGGCCCTGTGAACTCGGAAGGGTCTTAACCGGTCCCTCCGTGACATGTTCTTTCTCATAATTCTCTCCGTACTTCTGTTCTCATACCTGAGTTTCGGTCTTGAAGTTGTTATGAAATTATTTAGATATTGTAGGTTCTATGCACAATTTCTAAAAGACACAGAAGCTCAGACTCACGACAGTTAAGTGCTAAATTTGTTCATTAATTTTATTTTATTGTTCCAATAAAATTTTAACGCAAAATAATGGTTTATTAGGTGTCGAAAAAACCACCTATTTAAGATTTTGCCAGGTTTACCATATTATTTTGAGCTTTAACGGGTCTTTCTGGAAATTTTCTTCAGTAAGCTTCTCTGATGCAAAAGTAGTGCTTATACTGATGAGACCTGTTTGATGAGCTACTCGTAAAGCGGTCATTGATCCCAGCACCACTCGGACTCAACCCAGTACATCAATTTCATTGTATCTGATTGAGCTGCGTACATACCCATATGATACACGATGGTATTACCCCATGTTCGATGGTAATCGAGAGTGATTCCCTATATCGGCAGCTAGTATGATTTCATTCCAGGTTATGCGAGACTCGGCAATTGTTCGGCCTTTTCGTGATATGCGTACTTCATTCGAGAAATGTATATCGTGTATGACCGTTCGAGATCGTGACTATTGCGCATGCGCTGAGCTGACCAACCTTCTAATGTCAAGGATGCTGTTACGATGAAGGAGCCGCGCAATGTCCATGAAATGTCAGCTTCGTTTCTAAACCTCAGCCCGCTGTCTTCGATGCATCACTCGATGTCTCTGATTTATTGTCTACCGTTGCCTAATTTTGGCTACCGGATAAAAAGTTCATCTCGGTAACTCATGCGAGCTCTGACAACATTATGTCCTAGTGGGTTCTCCTTTGAGTTCTTTCTGCCCTGATTCAGTGTCCTATTATTCGTATAACTTCCACGTCGTTGAGGTTATATTTTTCACATCTGAAAAACCGAAGGTTGAGCGAAAGGATAGAAATTGGAACCATATTCATTCCCCTGAAAGTCTCCGAAAAGTTTTCATTATCGCCCTCGCTCCCAACCAGCCTCAATGGGACTTGTATTGAGGGATTTCAAGGATGAACGAATTATTCGATGACTTGTCCACCAAGACTGAAAGCTGAGACGAATTCACTGATCAGTCCGCTGCCCTTGTTCGAATTTCTTTCTCTCGGTCACAAAAGGTTATGAGGCCTTCGACTTACCGGGCCAAGAATGCCTTCCATTGCTCCACAACCCACACATTAGGCCCACAATGCTAATATCGTCGGCCGTATTATTATTCCCACGTTTGTTCTTCTTTCGTTGAGTCACAATTTTCGTTCCCGCTAGATGGCCCTGTGGGTTCCGGACTGTATTATCCGTGTCGTAAGATACTGACGAGTCCTTTGATCCTTCTCGATCCTTGGTGCAGACTGGCGTCTGAATCGGCCACGGTTTCTTCGTCTTTTGTGCGTAAATAAGAGGGGAATACATTCTTCGTCCTTTTTCCGTCCATTGTTACGATCCGGCCGGTGCAGAGATGCAGCTCGACCTCTTTCGGGATGCACAAAGGCCCAAGAAAGTAGTGCAGATTCAGCCGTTATTTGCATCGGTAATGAGGTTTATTCCTTTGAGATTGGAGTCCACGGTGACAACCTGTGATATGAAGCACTTCAGGCCACTTTCACTCAACTTTTAACGTTTTGTTAATTGTGGGTACCTGCAGAGAAATAATTTAAACGACTTTATACCTAAATGGTGTTTTTTATGATTACGTGACCATCAGAAAGGCATTCTAAGGTACCTCCAGTTTCATCTAACATTCTGTGACTTCCTCATGTATTTCGGGTGCCCCAAATCTGGTGTAAAAATATGTGGGTGAAACGAGACCAATAATACCCGCATTTTCTATTTCAACCCGTTTTCAAGATTTCTTTTTAAGAAAACCACATTTTGCTTGAAATAATCGACATTTCTCTGCTACAAATCATCATTTTTCAACTTTGATGACATTTTCGGATTAAGCGTTAAATTTACTCTAAGCCTTGGTACATTCATGGTCAAAAATGTAGTCAAAGGTCGTGTGACATTGTCCATGTTGACATAATAGGCCCTTACCAGTGGTTCGAGCACTTTCACCCGCACGGCCTTCCTCACGAGCTTTCCCTACACTGCAGTGTACACATGTGTAATTAGAGGATTTTAGAGGCTATTTTACCGTATATGGGGTAGAGGGGGTGGATTGCAATATTCTAATTTATTATGATTTCTCTAAAGATACCAACTATGAAAGTTATATTTTATGTTCCATTCGCGCAGATCGCACTTTTTGATATAAATACATGATCGTACGAACGATTTCCACGCTCGGTGAACCGAAATTGGCGTCGTTATGTTGGAAGATAGTCCCAAGCTTACGTCATCTAGAGCCCTAGTCATGTAGGCAGGTGTTAACAAAAATCGTTCCAAAACCGTTCTCGCGAAAAAGAAAATTACCTACCGCACGATATTATGGTATTGTATTTCCAACGGTCGAGTTCCGTGTTAGGCGGTCGTGATGCCAAAATATCGTTATTGTGCGCCAAAGACCGTTAGATAAATAGGTTGCGGCTTGCGTAGGCTAGGCACGTTTTGATATTGCGTTCAGTATCAGCTGAACTCGATCTTTTGGCAGGAGATGTGCGATCCGCTGGTAATAACTGTAATTCTGCGACTTTTACGCCTGGTGCGCGTTGGTAGGTAACTACCACCCTAATCATTAACCTTTCCCGCTACGAATTAAATAATTGATCAGGTGGCGATAGAATGTGTCATGCCTGCGCACAACGGTCACAGTTGGGTCAGGTCACGTCTAATTATTACATTAATCGAATCGGCATCCGACAATCTACAAATAATGATACCTCACACACCACCAAATTTGTCTGCATTAATAGATAAGTATTTTCCAAATTCAGGTGGCTTTTAGAGCTGAGGTTGTGACTTAACCAAAAAATTTGGTCTGCCCGAGGCCAAGATTGATTTTGATTGATTTTTGGCAAGATTTTTTCGCATGGTCATTTTTGTTAATGCGCTTCGACGGGCACTCGTACGGTATACATTCTGAGTCGAAGTGCTAGAGCAAAATTTTCCTCTGATTCGCCGATTATCTTTTTTTGCCAATTACTTGAAGTTCATCTACTGCGTAAGCATGGAAGCAAAAATCTATTTCTTCACCTGAAGTTTCCGAACTAACTGGGTGTCTGATGGAGTGTGAGCAACTAATGGGTCGAGCGTGCACTAAAGCAATCAACTGCAGGGCCAACCCGACGCCTTTTCACCGATACTGCCTCGCGACCAATTCTTTCGACCTTTTTAATTTCGTTCGAATTGTTTTTCATTTCCTGGATTGTGCCCCGACTCACCTGAGCGAAACTGGGCTCCGATCGTTTCGTGCTAGTAATTTAGAGCCTTTCAATTTTTCCGCCCAGCTGTTATGCTCACTTTTTATTTGAACAGTTGTTTTATAATTATGCTCTGATTCCACGTTGGATGTGTTCGGAATCGGTGGCATGTGAATGCCTAATGCTGAATAATTCCTTCCTAAATCAATTATTGATTAGTAGAAGCTATAAAAAATCATCGTTTGATGTGCCGTCCTTTTTGAGATCTCCTCGCGATCAATTTTCCCTTTATTATGTATTAGAATCAGATAAGGAATAAGCAGAGAGAAAGCCCAAGCTTCATGTGCTTGAGAATTGTGCCTTAGGATATCTGCACTAACAAGCGCGGATTCACTTATGAACAACCTGACGACAAGGTTATGCTCGTGTGTTGAGATCATCCCGTATCATGTCCCAAGACGGTTTCGTAGAAAGTGAATTTGCTGGTAATAAGTAGTTTTTTGTGTACGGGTTTGAAGTGAAATCTACTGATTACCGTGTGGGTGGGCGTCATTTGTGCATGAAGTGGATCAAGATCAACGTGATCCTTTGATCCTATCGATGGGTTTTTGGCCCAATCTGGGAAATATGTTAACTTTTCTTGCCTAATGCGTTCATCCGTCGAAAAAAAAAATTTCAATTGCTTTTGTAAAGCCAAAAATGTGGAAGTTTTGAATCATTTTTGAAGCTCGAAATTCATATGATAAGACAAAAAACATGCTGTGATTTTTCTTTTGAGGTACGAGGTCGAAGTTGCTCCTGAATTGTGGCGGCACCAGGAAGCAGGGGCCCTCCTATATTGACTGCTGCTAATTTTATATTCTAGTTTATCGCCTCTAACCATTATCAATGAATTAATTTATTATTAATACTTTGTCTCAGGCTTTTTTTTTATCAGGCAGTTAAACAACCCTTTGGCTCAGGGATGTATTTTTATCAGGCAGTTGAACAACACCTTTAGAGCTTTGAGAATGATCTCGAATAGATCAAAAGCTGGGCAAAAGGGGATGTTTGGACTTTATTGGACCTTATTCCCAATCAAAGGACGAACTAGGAACCTATCACACATCCTTAGTAGCAACGAACCCGATTTTTATCTCCCAGGAAGCAAAGCGAATCTTTGAAACATCGAGGGTGAAACGGCAATAGTGCCCAATTCAATTTCGTCCACTTTTCAGGAGAGCCATAAAACTGATTCCTAGCGTTTAAATGCAACTTATCCTCAACTTTTTTCCTCCATAGGGGTTCTATGCTGGTTTGAAATGAAAATTTGATGTTTTTTTATGCTGGATCACTTCGGATCATAAAATTCATCGATTTGGGCAGTGTTGATGCAGTGTTTATGCAACATTCACCAATTTGGGCACTGTTGATCGAGTGTTGTTGTAGACTATTGGTCATGAATAATCCTCGTTAAAATAGAAATTGAGCTAGAATTAGCAACATACATAGGTTTTTCAAGCCGAATTGAGGATTTTCCATGTCAAATTAGAAATTTCCCAAACCAAATTGAGAAATTTCTATAGCAATTCGATAGGAAAATTTCCTATCTGGATGCATGTCAAATTGAGAGTATTCCTTGCAAAATGAGAACTTTCTTAACTTTCCTAGAGGCCGTTCGATGCGCCAGAATAAATTTTGTACATTATATTGGTCAATTTCAAAAGGTAGGTAGCAAGAAATCTTGAAATTGGGACGGCAAAAATATGGTTGCGATTGTCTCTGCCTCGGTTGCTGTGATCGTCTCCATACCATGTGAGTTGCATGAGAACGGTAAGCATGTTGGTTTTTTGAAATTGACCAATAAATCGCGCTAAATTTATTTTGGTGCATCGAACGGCTCCTATGCAAAGGAACTGCTAAGAACATAGCCCTTGATTTTTTACTTTCTGAAGGTGCCCACTCACTATCTGACTGCGGATGCTGTGTTGAGGATGACCATGGGAACGTGGTTTTGTACCCCAATGAAATTTAGTTGAGTTGTTTATTGATTCATATTGAACAATTAAAACAATGAATTGTCTTGGCCCCACGACCTGCAATCGGATAGTGCATGGCCGACTTTAGGTACATACCTAGGTAGGTACGTCTAAATTTTGTAGGTGTGTTGAAACCCAAATTAATTTATTTATGGAGGAAATTAGTTTTTCCCGATGTGGAGTTATGTACCCTACCAAGTTTTGAGTTTGGTACTTGGCCAAGACTTCGAATAAAACTGATTCACGCATACTGTGAATCATACTTGTCTGGCGAGTCCTGAACTGATGATGGGGGAGAGCGTCTCCTCTTCCCAAGCCAAAAGCATAGGATTGGGCACTGTTGATTGCACTTTGGAATTGGGCAGTGTTGCTTAAAGCGATTTTTCTCGTATTTGCACCGTCCAAATTTAAATTCTGACCCCACCGTTGGATCGAGCGCGAAATTTCCCATAAGATGACGTTCTTAACTCAAAACCGCCAAAAATTGAATTGGGCAGTGTTGATCCTGCACCCTCGACATGTTAATTCAGTCTCAACAATGATAAATTTTAATTAGTTCCTTAAAAGACAGGATGTGGGAAGGACCCTTCGTCATGACGGATGTGTTTGTGCCTTGAGGGATTACTGTTGTGAAAGGTTCGACGTGAAATAATATATGTAGCGACTAAGACGTCATTTTCTCCGTAAATTGTTTAGCCGAAGTGAATGTCTGACCCAGAAAACGCCAGAGCCGATTTTTCGATTAGCCCGTTCTATGACTTTTTAAGAAGCCGTTCCACATATGGGAATTCGAACGGATTGGCAATAAATCGTGGCTATTACTTTCGAGAAACGAACGTGTTTACAACCACGCCTTCACCCTTTGACTGGTTCTGAACCGAGTTAACTAGGTATATCTGCAGCATGCAGCCAAAATCGCTGCAGTCAGAATCGACTTAACCTACTGTAAGAAAATTTCAAACTGCTGAAACTAATGCAAAAACATTTTAAAAAATCTTTGGAGCAAAAAAATTGTGTTTTTTCTCGGGCTCAGATTATGCAGCCAAAATCGTAGCAAATGATCTGAAGAATCGACCTTCAAGGAAGGCAATCTCAAGTGGGAAGCGCCCTGTTGGTAAACGTCTTTCAAAATTTAAGCAAAATTTCACTTAAATCCCAAAACCAAGGCCTGATCGCAATTTTGCGGATCAGCTAGCTGTCAACGTCGAAGCATTCTGACGTTATTCACCTCGTTATTCATTATTTTCCAGTACTCCTGCGAACTTGAAATCGTTATGCCTTTGATTCAAATATCCGAACGCATCCTCCAACAAAGCAATCATTAGACTCGATCTGGGCATTGTTTCCTTTAATGTAGAAGACCGCCAGTCGGTCCTACCAATTTTAAATGGCAGCTCGTGACGACGAGTGACGCTAATGGACTGTTGACTTCTTTGGCTTTCCACCTCGGTTCATGGAGGAGGCCAGTTTTGGAGCGATCAATTACCCTCGTTATACGTTATTAATATCTGTCAGCTACACCTCGGTATTTTTGTCTGTCCGAAAAGTTGGCAGCTGATCACGTGAGATAACCTCGGACATTAATAGGGCCTATAATCATCACGTATCTACATTCGCAGAATCTCCTCGACGATCCCTCTGATAATATTCTGACCATGAACATAAGAGTATCATGGGAACTAGATTATCATAAAATGCGCCCTCCCCCACCTGGAGAACTGGAGTGAGTGCATTTTCAGTGAAACAGTTTAATTAACTATCCATCAAAAAGGAGCCCTATACCTGTTTTTGAAAGGGCTGGAGGCACTTTTTTGTATCTTGACCGAGCGCACCTCTTTGGCAGTTTCTGGATTACTTGTGCCAATCTTCCCCCAGCAATAGTTTTTTTGAGCTGCATTACATTTTTTTACTTCTAAAATTTGTTCCTACACGTCAACTGAGCTGTTCCGAAGTTAGTCAATACACTTAAGTGTTCTTGACTTCTTCAATTTCAGTACACACCAAGGCATGCTGATGAAAATGTAGGCATCTGTTACCTCCCATGAGGATGTGCACGAAGTAAAGATCAATTCAACGTTGTTGAATTAGTTAGCTGATCGTTTGTGCAGCTGGTTTTAGAGCAAATAAAACTGATACCACACAATAAGAGCTCGCCTACCCAGTCATCTATGCGATTTCTATGATCGCATATGTCCATAGGAAGTCATCAACCAAAAAAATGCAAAATAAGTTTCCGATCAATTTACAAAATTTGAAATTTCTCCCATAATTTTCAATTTTATAAGAAAATTCTCTGAGTAAAAAATGTTCGCCTAGTTGAGATTTTTTATAGTTTTTTGTTTTTCACCCTCAAAAATGAATAAAGGGATCATGATTCTTGGTGCCATCGGTAGGTCCTGATCAGTGGATTCCTTCGATACCGAAATCCGGAAAAGTGAAGTAGGAGCATCAGAAAGCATAAAAACTGGGTACTTACAGAGAGAGCAGTCAACTCATTAATATGATTCATCTTCGGGCACATACCTGCAACAAAATAATATTGTACGTCAAACATGGAAAGAGGCAATTTGAGTACAGATAAAAATGTTCTCACAATCATCTTGTTGGGCCAAAAATTAGGTCATGTTTTCTTCTGCAGTTGAACAAAACTGTCATCGTTCAATTAGACGGGATCAAGAGAACGGGGCGGCTCGTTTTGTTAGCTAGGGTATTAATATGTAAAAGACGATGGATAATATCAGTTATTACGAAGCAGTGCCCAGTAATTCGGGTAAAAATTACCAAAACGACTAATCGGGCGACTTGAGCATCGAAGATTGACCCACATTTTCCGACAAGGTCTTGGAAATATTGAGATTTTATAAAACAGGAGTGCGGCAATTGACTCAAATTAATTTCAGGTATTTTCAGCCAGTCCTATCATCGGACCGTAGAATTTTCAAACATTCAAGACCAAGGCCTCACCAAGGGATGGTCGCATTTTTCCTTAGGCACAATGTTTTTCTATTTCTAAACTTTTCAAGCCATTTACACATTGGACTTTAATATCTATTTCTATCTCTTTATTATCTAATTATCTAAAAACAGCGGAGACAATGAAGATCCCTCCTCAGGGTGAATTTGAAGATAAGAAGAAACAAGAAATTTATAAAAATTGAAAATTCAAAGATTAAATGCTGCCATTCCTTGAAGAGGCCGAGCGTGGCAGAAGTACTCGGGAAATTAACTTTGAAAGAGCAAAATGCGGGATTATTTCGAATCACACGGTTCGCATGGTAGAAACCGGCTACGAATACCAAAATACTGAAAATAATACCAGCCCAAAACTGTCTTTTCAGCATCAACGAAATCTATGCACAGTGCGAAATGTATCCTTTGGGATGGACGGGTGTCAGCTGAGCCAAGGTACCGCCTGATGATCGAGGTGGCCGTGGAAAATGTTTAATGGCAGGGTCGAATCCTGATTTTTGATGGCTCGGCGCGCGCTGTGCCTGTGATACGCTCTCACCTCGAATTACAGACCCCATCGACACTCCATGTCCTATATTAGACACAAGTGTGCACTCCGACGCTTTTGTCAAGAGGCGGGTTGGACATTTTTTCGGTGCCCATTATCAAAAGAGTTCCAACTTGTGGGACCGGAGGAGGCGCGCGTCTTTCAAGGCTCTGCGGCCGTTCTGAAGACATTTTATGGGCTGGACACGTTTTTGTCATCACGTCGTTTGTTGTATCTAATCTTTTATTTTCCACCAGAGGAATAAGATTGAATCTGACGGAGTGAAGAGTAGTGAGAGTATCTAAAGCCGCAGATTTAAAGAAGTTTTTCGGTAAAATGCGTGAAGAACGAAGATAGACTGTAACAATATAATAGTCAAGGGCTCCACTATATTGGATACTATTATAAAACAGACGGGGAAAACAATGTAATTTATATACATTTTCTAATTTTTCATTTTTTCCGATTTTATTTCTCTCAATTTTTCAAGATTAAGTTTATCATTTATTATTTGTGTATTCTTTTATATTCTGCTCTTTTTCTGCTACATAATTTTCATCTTTCATGTGGCCAATCTTCGTTCTCACACAATATCTTCTCGAGTTTGGAAATAAGCGATGCCTTGCTGAACGAACTGGCTGAAAACAATTTTTCGTGTCTGAAGCAGGGGCTGATTTATGGAAACATCATAATCAATCTAATCTGCATTCTAATGGCGGGACTATATTTGGGGGTCCGATAAATCAATCACTCGACCAGGGTCCTGGAAGCAGACGGAGGGTCAGACTTGACGCATGAACGACCATGCGGGTCAATAAGAAACTAATTCTTCGAGCCGTTAGACGAGGAGGATTTCGTGCCAGATCAACTGCCGACACTTTCAAATATTGATCTGATACTCCCACGAAGAATGCCAAGACTTTGACAGGGCATGGTTAGGCAAAACTTTCTATATTATACTTATATTTGGAAAAAAATCCTAGACCCCGTTCATCTCATGAACACAGATCATCAACTGCTCGTTCAGATAGGTGAATAGTTTTGGTCATTCGATTTCGTGATCAGAAGTAATACAGGAAAAATCTAATCAACTTATTCAATAGGCAATAATATACGAAAGGTATATAACCAAATTACGTAAGTATAGTCTTTATGTGTCATTATAACGGCCCACTAGCTTTCTGCCTCGCTTTTATTTCTGTTAGATAATTTGATTTCAGAGCGAGATGTCGATTCAGTTTCGCAGTATCCTGCGATTATCCATTATGAATGGGTCACAATCGAGATCGGCACTGGCGTTCCGTGGATGATCACGATTAACATAATTGCCGCATCGGATTGCATCTTAGTGGGACATTATTACGTAAAAATCGCCGTTTTCTAGGACAGATTTATTACTAAAGTCGTGAAAAGTTCTAAAACGGACAGAGTTGAAATCGTGGCGCGGTCGCTCTGGGCCACTGACCCTGATAAACAATTTGGGAAGCGGCCAGAAATGCTGATAAGATAGTTATCAGTCGGCATGTGCCTCGATTTGGGTCCTGCTTACATCCGAATGCCACAGTTGGCTTGGATTTAGTCTATACGCCAGCCAAAATACGAATGAAGATCTAAAATCCACAATTTTATGAAATTAGCCAGTAGATATTGGAATTTACGGGGAAGGGGGCCTGCATCTAGTTTCAGTTGGACACATAAAAAACGGGAGCAACGCCATTGTGCATAAATCAGAAAAAGGTTTACTTATACACTTATACTCATGATTTAAGAGGCATTTTTTGTTAACTCGCCTTTTTCTGGGTGGATCTCTTCATGCACCGCCTCAAACCTGAAATCTACTTCAATTATTCCAAATCGGATTTCACAATGGAATGACTCATAAAAATCATTCCCACGTGGGTATGACTTCGTTCGAGTTGCGCGTAGGAGCTTCAAATATATCATTCATGATAATGTCATTACGTTGATTTTGATAGTGAGCAAAAGTGAAAGTCGATTCCGCCCACATCCTTAACTAATCTTATGTTCATGTTCTCTTCCGTTGCCCTAACGAGCGCACTCTTCTTTTTCCTGTCACACGCAGGCTCAGAACTTGATGAGAGATTTGTTGCACAACAGGCGAGATAAGTACGCAAGTCTGGATATGAATATAAAGCGAAAACTTGTCACTCAAACTTTATACGATTAGAGTGAGTACATAACCCATTGATGAGAGACCTTTCACGCAAATGTGAGGTTACAGAACGTAGAGCGAGGACATTGATTGAATCATTATTCAGAGCAGCTATCAGGACAGGTTTCGACAGCATCAGCAGGTAATAAGAAATCGAGAGTAAAAAGCATTTTCAAGTTGAAAACATGACACGTGGCATCGAGCAGCTGAAAACAAAGAAAGAAACAAGATACTTAGTGTCACCCCTATCCTTCAAACCAGAGCGATAATAATTCTGCCTTTACTTGAGAGAAAATCCTATAAGCCCAACTTTGAGGAGCTTCCATCTCACAAATCTTTGTCCAGTCGATGGCAAGCATTACTCTACATGATGGCTTTATAGGTAGGTACAAGACCTTCCAATGAAAAAAATCTCGAGTGCGAAAATTTTGTATATTGTATAATTGAGGCGTTTTGGGTACAGTGCCGAAAATAGAAAAATGCGTTTTATCAAGTTTTTGGGCGTAAGTGCCGTCCGCCAACATTTAAAAATGAGCGGGACGGGGAAATTTTATCAGAAGTTTCAAAAATCGTCGCTAGATGGCAGTGGTTCTGACCTGGTTCTGAACGGAATGGAGATTTAAATTGTTGATAACTTTTATTTAAATTTTTGGCACTTAGGCCCTTTGTACCCAAAACGCCTCAATTAATAATAAAGTTTGATGTTTTCCAATTGTTGCTCTCTTTTCGTTTTGATATTTAGGTCATGGTATAGGTAACGAGGGCCCTTTACTTTAGGCCTAGGCTTCCTGTTTACATCACAGCGATGCTGTATCGTGACGTTACAAATCCTTCCCCTTTCCAGACTTCATCAATCAAGCCTTTGTCGTGCTTACGTTTCCAACGAGCAATACCCAACTTCTGCTAACTGATTCGGTTGCGTTGTTCTTGTTATGCAATCGTTTCGTTTTTCCTAAATCGTGGAAACTCCTTTTGAAATATCCCTTTCTCCTCGCAACGCTTCTTTTGCCTTTTCTCACTCCGTCGAACCTCCGAGAGTCGTGATTCGCGAAATTCGTTTTGCTTTCGAGTTGTTTGTACCGATCGCTTATCGGTCTTGTGGAACGACTGACTTCTGTGGATATCCGAACGCCGCATTCGCTACCCGAGCTTCCTTGTGGATTTTTTGTCCAGCTTTCCGGTTTTAAGGTAACGTTCAATCTTGTTAAAATCGCACATCCTAACTCGCAATTTTTTCGAGGCGGCGGGGGTATTTACCTAAATTAGGCGAATTCGGCCGACTAAGCTTTTTGCATAATTTTCTCGTAGAATCTCCGTGGGAAATCCCATCCATTGTAGTGGTTCCATCAGATTTCCGTGTCCTGGGACCATCAGCGCAGATCTGCTGATGACTACGCAGCGTTGGGATCGACTAACGACTGGAAAGTCACCGTGTAGCAGAACCGAGTCATATCTCTCTGTTTCTGTGTAATCATTACGCACAGTTGTACCTTGTACTGCCTTTGTTTCCTAGTGGCTTTGCGGTTCGTCGCCTAGGAAACGAATGCTCGACTCATTTTTCGTGGGAAATGGCGCGGATCTCTTTCCTAACAAATCTCCGGTCGGAATCTGTGTGACCTCAATCGTTTTTTCATGTTTCCTCTCGAAAGTTCTGTTTGTCATAATAATTTCCAAAAATTTTTTTCGTCTTTATTCGAATTACAAGTTTTTGACCTGGAGCTTCAAATGCAGGAGGTTGAACCGGGGTCTGTAGAAGGCGTGATCGAAAAATCTGTTTAAAACTATCCGCGGTTCCTTGTTATTTTTGCTGTTTTGCTTACTTCGCTCGGCTGAATGTTAGTAAACACGATCGCGGAAATAGCAATAACGTCGAGTCCTTACTTTTCCGCCTGGTGTCTTGTTTGCTTTCCAGATTATAGTGCCTCTTTCCTTCCTTGAGTCATAAATTTATTTTTAGTTTTTTCTCAATGCATCCGGACTGTTGTAAAAATCTGTACCTACACGGGGTGCTCCGAACTTGGTGTAAAAACAAATGGGCGAAACTAGACTGAAAATCATCACTTTCCTATCTCAACGAGTTTAAAGATGAAATTTTTTCAAGTTTTTTTTTCCAGAAAAACCTCACTTAGCATAATGAAAACCCATATTTTTCCTACTGTAAACAACTTTTCCTAACTTTCAAGAACATTTATGGATTCATCGTTTACGAACCAGGTATTCAATCGTAATAAAAACCCAACTCCTATGTACCGCAATTGCAGTTTAAGTGTCCAAAATCGCAACTAAAAAATCTGAAAAATTTATACGCTACCTGGTGAATAGGAGTTGGATTTCGATCACGATTGAACACTTAGGGCACACAAAATTTAACGCTACATCCAAATATGTTTCTCAGAAGTTAGCAAATATTATTTTGAGCCGAAGAAATGTGGTTAAAAAAAATCGTATCTTGGAAACTGGTACTTCGAAACTTTTTTCTACTACCAGTTCGGGACACCTTGTACCTTTTGTGCTTGTCGAATCTTGTTCGTGTTTCTGTCATAGCTCACAAAATAGAAACCACAACATGGACTGTAAATCGTGCAGTTTTTCCCCAGTACTATGATAGGCGGTAGAGTTAAATTTTTGTAATCCGGGAAAATATTGTATCCATGGTGATTGTGCACTCCCTGGAACTTTGTAGGACTATGAGCGCAATTCATGTTTTACCAAATTTTGGCCCTTTGTAGGGTGAATAGTTTATGAATAGTATTAATAGTTGATGAATTGCATTAATGTCTTCTACTCCTTATGTTAATCCTGCCGCAAACGTTTGAAATGTTCAAAACATGCGAGCGTTCGTCTTATTCAGTGTCAGTTGCTTATCAAATAACTCAAAGTTAGAAAACAAACCTCGCTCAAGTAACTTCTAAAGACTATTGAAGTCGAAGTAATCGAGATGCCATCAGCCACCTGCAGTAATGCGTTGCGTGACGGACAGCGTTTCGAAAGCCGACTCACAGATTCAAGGGGAGATATCCTCTGTTTGGTAAACAAATTACCGCTACGGGTAAAACATCCCGCGAACAAAGGCCGAGAGAACAAAACGTTACAGAGATAGCATTGGATGAGATGAGTATCCGTTGGGATAGCAGTACTGCAGAGGTAACTGTCTGAATGCGAAAACCGTTTCGAATAGGTTCAGCAAAAAATGTATTTTTATACATGAGTTTTTGTTAAATATTCACGAGAGAACAACAGATAGGCGCACTAATATTTGAAAAACCTGAAAAAATTGAAATATATTAAATGCTAGAACGCTGAAAAAATCACTTTTTGCTATCGTCAACTGGGAATTAGCTGCAAAGACACAAATGCTTGACTCAGTATTGACCGTACAGGCGATCTACCGGCTTAATCGAGGACAGGATACGCGCTCTGTTTTGCCAATGCTCGATCTATGGAAATGTAGTTTTTGTCGGAGAAAAACATCGAACCGGTAGTTAAACTAGCATTTCGAGCTCGGTTCCGGCGAAAGAGGAAGAGAGGTAGTCATTTCCGGACAAACGAAATGAGAGACGGTTACGGTAATTAGGGGCAGCGACAATGGCACTTTCAACAATGCCTGGATCGACAGACGCAGTCATCGAAGCTGATAAGCGATCCGGTGATAGGGGTTTCGTTAGAACTTGATGATGGTTATGTTACGCGTTTTTCAAGTCGAAGAAAGAACAATACCTGCAACGAAATTACTCGCTCTCTGAGGCATGAAATGGGGAAAACCAAAAAGTTTCCATCTTTGGTGCTCAATTCAAGACCGATTTCAAAACGTACCGATAACTTATGGGATCCTGCGGGTGTAGAATGTTTAGTGAATCATTCTTGGACACGAATAGATTCATACCCTAGATATTGTCTTTCCCTTACAGTTTCTGCTTCAGTCTCACATGATTATCCAAATGCCACTCTGAAATGTTAAGTTTTTTCATGAAGAAAATTCGGTTTTTTAATCTAAACATTTAATTTGGTTTTCACGCCTCAAGAGGTATTTCGATAGTAAAAGTGTAAAACCTCGTAAGTCTCGGATCCCACTGTTCTGAAGGTCGAAGTTGACTTTGAACTCGAAGTTGAGATTGATCTCGAAGTTGACTTTGATCTCGAAGCTGACTTTGACCTCGAAGTTGTCTTTGATTTCGAAGTTGAGTTTGATCTCAAAGTTGACTTTGATCTCGAAGTTGACATTGATTTGATCTCGAAGTTGAGTTAGATCTCGGAGTCGACTTTGAGCTCGAAGTTGAGTTTGAACTCGAAGTTGACTTTGATCTCGAAGTTGACTTTGATCTCGAAGTTGACTTTGATTTCGAAGTTGAGTTTGATCTCAAAGTTGACTTTGATTTCGAAGTTGAGTTTGATCTCAAAGTTGACTTTGATCTTGAAGTTGACTTTGATCTCGAAGTTGAGTTTGATCTCGAAGTCGACTTTGAACTCGAAGTTGAGCTTGATCTCGAAGTTGACTTTGAACACGAAGTTGAGTTTGATCTCGAAGTTGACTTTGATCTTGAAGTTGACTTTGAACTCGAAGTTGACTTTGATCTTGAAGTTGACTTTGATCTCGAAGTTGAGTTGAACTCGAAGTTGACTTTGATCTCGAAGTTGACTTTGATCATTTTATACTCGTATTTTTTTAAAGTTGGAGTTGAGAAAACAACTTTTTGGAGGAGGACTGAGGGTGAGAGTACCAACATGTGAGTGGTGAGAGTTCCAACATACGGAAAACGACACAATCACCAAACGTTTTGGATGTCAGAGGTTTCTAGTCGAATTCAGAGGTTTTTTCGGTGCTCGACAGAAGGAAAGCAAGGCGACGAGTTGGCAACACTGACCCTGACAAATTTCTGAATTTGGACTTACAAGGATTTACACTTTTTACTATCGATTTGTTAAATGATGGCAGAGATTTTGTCAGTTATCTGCATAAGAGAGAAAAAAATTCACATCCCGCGAAACTCAATAATTTTTGAGTACCTACTTGGGCACTATAATAACTTCCACGGCAACTTGAATTTAACTTTAATATGTTGTATCACGGGTTGATTTACTTCATAACTCAGTATTCATATGCTCAGTAATTCCATTGCCGAGTCGCAGCCCCAACGACTAGTCCCATCTCGAAGGCAATGGCCTGGGCGACCAGATGGCTTCTCAAAGAGCATGTGTTGCGTCGTGTTGTTGTAATGCCCTCTGTTAGCCGGTTGGCAAGTGAGCGTGTTGATAGCGTCTGTGTCAGGCGAGACGCGTGGGCGTTTGGCCGGATTGAAACGACCGTCTAGGTCAGGCGCCCAAACAGACCTCCAGGCAGAGATGAGACATTATCTCACAATACAGCCTGTGAGGCATTGCAATTTTTCAGTGTCAGGTGTCTTCCTCGATTTTTATTGGTTTTTACTCTGGGGCCACATTGAAAAAAATATGGATTCAAAATTTCTCTATAAAATATTTGGATAAGTACTGAAAATGTTCAAAAAAGGTCTCAGCAATATTTTAGAAAATGATTCAGTTGAATAATTGTTTATTGCAATTCTCCAATGTCAGGCGGCTTCTCAATTTTTATAAAGAATTATATGAGGTCGCTTCAATTTTTCTAAAATTACAAAATGGTATGATATGCTATGAAATTTATTTCAAAAATTCAAATCGTTTTGTTCGGGGATGAAATTCTAAATTTTTCTCCAAAACATCAACGGTCGAATAATTGTAATTTAATACTCTTCCATATTCGTTCTAAGCCCCGTGCTGTCCTTTTCCGCTGTCTCCTTGGCATCCCTTCCGTCCAATTCGCTAATGTTGTCCCCCATCCCCGTTGAGCTTAGGTACCTAACGCAGTTATAGCTACTACGTGATCGCCGACACGTAACTTATTGTATAACTGGGTTTGTTGAACGACGTCGTTTCGCAGTTTTCCTCGAACCGGCAGTTGATTCGGATGCACTTCCGTCCGTATTGTGCTTATTGATGACTAATTCCAAGAAATTGAAATTTTTTTCCATTTTAGCGATAATTTTATTTGCTGGTGAACAAATTTAGCGTCAATATGATCACGGAACCGTCAGATTTTTCACCTATCCCTTTGACGGTCTATATGATCTTCAGAGCTTTGTCAATGCTGCAGGTGGGTCCCTTATATTCTCATCCCAACAGCCTTGTCGCTCTTTTTACTTGTTAGTTAAGCAGGTCCGTAATATTTTGCCTAATATTGAGCCTAATATTTTGACAGTTGTCTACGAATTTCCAACATTTGGTTAGTCTTCAGGGGGGTATAGGTAATGCACCATTTATCCGTAATGTATTTTTAGAGAATTTCGAATCGGAGTAGTGTCGCATACGTCAATGCATCGTATCAATTACTATCAGAATCGACACTATCCGAGTGTAGGAATGCATTTTTCTGAAAATGTCCTGCCCCTGTAAACTTATTTTATTTTGTGAAATCGCTTACATGGTTAAGTGAAATTTCAAGAACGAAAGCAATTAGAAATTCACTGCAATCGCACCCGACTAATCCATAGTCATAAGATTACGCATGCGTATGTAAAGCTACATCGTACAGCATTGTTGCTATGCTAGATGCATAGTAATTCACCAAGATCCGGTTCAGGTTCAGTGTTCAGCCAGCAGACCGAGCACTTTCCCGTGCGTTATTGTGCGCTGGTCCTGCGTGCATGTTATCCCTCCACTCGCGTCTCTTTTATCAACCCGGTGAATCTTTTTCCTGGTTGAGCGAAACTTTGGAAATTGCTTCTCGGCTCGTGATTGCATAATGGTCCGCTTGCATTTTCAGATGCATGTAAGCTCCTCTTTCTCCTAATAGTTCACATGCATGACGCAAAATGGCAGCATCTATTCCTTTTCAGGCTGGCCTTTATGCTTCTTGTGCGGTTTTTCTTGTCCACATACCCAATAGTCAGAGAGCCAGCGGAACCGACATTGTATAAATCATTATCTAGTACTTGCACTGCTGAATTAAAAACTCAAATTGAGGGAATGGAAGTTGTCAGTTCCACGAAAGTTTACGAGTTTGTAAACCGGTTTCGGCGGTCAAGCCATCGTCAGTACAAAACCAACAGAGTGTTTAAACTCGTAAACTTTCGTGGAACTGACAACTTCCATTCCCTCAATTTGAGTTTTTAATTCGAATTATGGGGTTCCACAACTTCTTCCCAAATGATTTGATTCTTGCACTGCTGAATTTGTAAGTTGTAGGTATCTCTTTAAAATCTCAATATTTTCATGTTCTGCCCTTTTGGGGGTGAGGGGGGGCGAGAAATAATGTTTCAACATGATTTACCTTACCTTTCTATCCAATCCGTCCCTGAGATAAGTTCTTTCGAAAATTATTTGCTGAAGCATTTTCAAATTTCAGAAAGAAGTAGGTCGTATGTCACTGTTGCTCTAGAACATAGTGCTTTTCCATAGTTTTCAGGTTCTGCCTTGCGAGGTCGTTCTATCGTTTTTCGCCGATCTTTTTCGCTGTTAGTCTCTGTCTCGTTTGCGCGATTCGATTCGGATTCGGTTTTCCGTCTGGCTTTCGTCCTTGTTCCCGTTTACCGTCGCTAATAGTAGTCCTTGCTCAGATTCGATGTGGCTGTTTCCGATGAAATTGCTTACCACCTTAACCTGTCTGTGAATTCACGATTATCCATTTTTGGACCATTTTATGATTGAACATGTAATACTCGACGTAATTGGGTTAACCTGAAAAGGGAGTTGAAACTGAGTCTTAGGTCAGTAAAATAATTGATTTAGGTACCTATTGATGATTTCACGCATAGTTATATCTAGGAATGTGTTCAAATTATCTCCATGCCATTACTCAAGTCGGTAGTTTGATGATCTCGTGTGTCGTTATTTCCCAAGCCATTAACAAAGGTCAACCTCGATAATAGTAGGTATACCTGTATTTACCTGCCAGTGATTTTCTTTTCGCTGCTTTCCTTGCCATAAAACACGTCGTTTGTGGTTATGTGGCTGAATTATTAGCTTTTCGTAAAAGGTTGCTGGAGAAAGTGACTATATAAAAGCAATACAGACTAGGTATTGTACGAAACAAGTTTGATTTTCGTGGTTTTTTACCCAATTCGAAAATTCGGAAATGAGAAACTCATGAGAAGTAAATTTGATTTTTGAAAACAACTTAAAAGTTGGTAGGTGAGAGTAGGAATACGAATGCATGAGTATCGTACATACCCTTTAATGATTGTGTTATATTCTCTTACTATTGTGGATAGCTAATTATTTACAAGCAATTTTTAGGAGCCTTTGTACCATTCGCTATTGGAAAGTCTTATTGCTCGAGGTTTAATTGCATATTACGCACCTGTTGAACAAATTCATAGTCTTTCACGGTTCATTTGATCAGCTATTGAGTCCTAATGGAGTTCGTGTGTGGTTTGACTTTCTCCAAATTTTTCACCGCCCACTGAAAAGCGAATGCGTGTCAACATACTGGTAGATAAAGTTTGGAAGTCCATAAATTAAGCCCATCTTCTTAATGAGAAGAACCTGCGTGCTCCAAGATCAGTAGTCAGCGTTTCGTTCTAGTTCCTAATGAATAACTAGAAATAGGTTATGAGCTATTGTGTGGGCAGGTGGTCTTGTCTTATCAATTATAACCAGACGGCTGGAATTATGCTTCAAATGATTGATCGCTATCCTGATCGAGATCAACGTTATCTAAGTTCACCTATCTGTGAGAGGTGTTCGTCTCAAATAATGCCTACACATTTGGCAGGTATCTTATCTGAAGGGCCAAGGGCGCTCAGCTAGCCTAAAGCACAATTCGACGACCATATGGCCAGACTTGTGTCAGGATCCTGCGTTATCCTTCATACCGCCCTGCCCACATCTTCCAGTCCTTCTCAATCTTGTTCCCCAGCTCCAGGAGCTGAGTTGAAAAGTTTTTTCAGAATGGTTTTGTTGTTTCTCCGTATTCGAACATCTCCTCCATCCGGTGCCAGTCGGTGCACATATGGCCGACCGCCGACTTCGATTTAACTTAACGGAAAACAATCTGCCTTTTTAAAATCCCGTCTTTTGACGGCTTTGTTTTGACGAGTCTGAGATTTCCTCCTTCAAAGGGCTTTTACGATTAGTATACAACCGATTTTATCTGCACCCGATTTTTGGTGCATAAAATCCGTGAGTAGATATTTTTTCTGAATGCAGGGTTTACTCATTTTCGGTACCTTGAGGCCGCAAATTTCAAGCCCTGAAATGATGACGCCTTAAATGATTTCACTTTACGCTATTGTTCGGTTTCTATTTTTGAGAAGAATAGTAACCTCTCAAGGTCTTTTCGAATTCGCAGCCCTGAAGGGAAATCGAAGGATGTTACGGTCATGATCAGATTACTGCGAATCGGTTGTACCGAGGACGAGCGTTCGTCTTTTAGTGGTTAGTCGGCAGTTATCCCTCACAGTTAGTGCAGAGACATTCGAGTGATAACAATCCACTTGGAATTACACGAAATTGTGACTCATGGAGCTGAAATGTACCTAGCAGCTAACGGTTTTGGCGTATCAGACTTGCGATTGGTCAATCGGACTTTCTTTCACTGGATCCGAGCATCGAGTTTCACTTATTGGCTCCGGTGGCAAGTATTTCATGTCTTCAATATGCTATTCGATATTTCATCGTCCGCGGATAGCCCTCTGCTGCCCGTGTATCACTAGCAAAAAAAAAAGACTAGAGGCGTATGAAATAATGAAGAACTATTACTACTCCAAATTAAATTATTGATCTCGTAATTCTAGGACAGTCTATGAGGGGCGGGGCAGATTTGGTGCTTGGATCCTGGAGACTCATAGAATGTGAGTCTAGGCAAGTGGGACATTTCATCGGCCCATATCTCTTAGCATCAGTAAAATTCAATAAAAATTGTTTAGAATTGATGATTTTTGGTCGAATCGAGGTTTCCGATATTAGGTCCTCGAATCCTATTTTCCACAAGTGTCACCCCATCTTCCCTGCATTTGACACACTTGTAGCATTGTTTGATTCGAGTGCAATAAATCATGTAATCGATGCCTAGCCATTTCATTATTAAAATGCCATCTTCGTCGCTCGATAAAGCCGTTATCAGCCATTCCCATTGCTTACCATTTTCCCGAGTGGTTTCCCCTTCATTTTGACAAGATTGATGTTTCTGTACAGTATGCTATATCACGTACCCATGTAACCATAGATTACAGTAACGTCTGACCGCTGCCGTATATTCATTTATAAAGAAATGGAAAGTTCGTACTGCCACCTTGAGGAGGTCGTGCGAACATGTCCCTACAGTTTCTCGCTCTCAGGGGCCTCGTGTAACGTAACTTTTCCCATCTTTCACGACTACTTTGTGATGCCTTACCTTGCGATTCCTTGAGCTGCGATGTCTCACCTTCCGTTGCCCTTGCCTTATACGTTCTGTCTCTTGTTCCCAGGGCTCCCCTCTGTCTGCGAACCCTGTTGACAGTGATGAGGAACCGGTAAAGAAACACAGGCGGCTTGCGGACATTCCACCGGCGTCTCAGGACGGCAGCAACCAGGTACGGTACTTCGGGGCTTCGTATCTCACCATCATAATTTTTGTAGAAAACCTTAAGAAACTTGGATAGGTATGGAGTTTTATCTCGGAAGCCTGGACGCAAGTCTGGGTTTGATACGGAATTTCTTTAGCATTTTTTAGGAGAAAGGCCGGTGTGGCCCCAGAGTTGAGGTGGAACCCGGAAACTGGAGCTACCCCGTAGCGCTAATTCGAAATTTGGACAGGTTGCTCAGCTGCAAGCATAATATGCTCGAGAAAGTTCCTACTTCCTAGTACCTCATCCGGCAGGCATCTGCCTCGTCCTTGCCGTCCCTTGCAGAACTGAAAAGTATAATATACTTTTACGAGGCAGATGCCTGCCGGATGAGGTACTAGGAAATAGGAACTTTCTCGAGCTAGCTCTAGAGGCATGGTTGATCATGCCTCTCCTTGCGGTAGAGGCACTATAGTTGCAACCCAAAGAACCGGTTCAAATTCCGGATGAGCAGTATGTGGAAGCTCCGGTTTCCTGGTTCCACCACGACTCTCGGGCCACTTTGGCCTAGCTCCTCCAAAATCCTAAAACCCAGTGTTCGTTCAATTCTTAGTTGAAGCATATGGGCGAATCTTCGTTGCAGGATGAAGTCGATTGTTTGATGGATGCCGATGAAGAGTACGGACGGCCGCTAGCTGACGACGACGAGGTCATGGAAATCGAAGTAAACTCTATCCAGCAGGAGCTAGATCTGGCGAATGAGTCGATGGTAACGTCAACGATATCAACGGAGGACCAGCCATCTGTCGTGTTGCAAGATGCTGACGTCGACGAGGAAACGCTAACGCCGACGGTTCAGTTGAGAATCGCTGACGTCACTATTGTCGCCGATGAGAATCTGTCACCCCGACCTGACGTCCCTGTTGCACTTGACGACCGGAAGCTGTTCATCGATGAAATCGCCAAATACACAAGGTCAGTTTAGGTACACAAGAACTTTGTTTTTGCAGGTATGATAGGACGCTGTTACCAAGTCTGGACAGGTTAATATTCCATAGTTTATCTGGACTTTTTCCTGTTTAGTAGAATTAGACTACATCAAGCCGTCATCTCTGGCGTCGCTTTTCGCCCAAAAACTGAAGTTGTCCCAGGCGTGCCCTGCCGCCCTCAAAGGAAGGACGGAACTAATCAGGGAATGTGGCTCCTGTCTTATAGCGCTTCATGTACTTCCATTAAGGCTACTCTTTGCCTTACCGCCTTGAATTGGAGATGGACAGGATCCAACGCGTTGAACCTATGGTTCATTGGTTAAGAGTTCCTTCGGCCCTCAATTCCAGAGGTTATGGACTTAGACCGCCGTGGAATTTTTTTGGTTGCTTCAACGCTACGTACTCAACCTAGATTCACTCATCGCTTTGGGGTTTTAAAATAAATTTTCAAACATATTTTGCATTCAAATTAAGATCACGATTTAATGAATGGCCCTTTGTTTTCTGACGCTGGCGCTCCCTATCGCCAGTCGAAAACACTGTCATAGGCCTGACGTCTGGGCTGAAGATCGGCCTATTTTTATTACGGACGGTCTATTTTCTACTGGCGAGGAATCCTCGTACCCCTACCCTAAACAGTTCGTCCTCGTGTGGATGTGGAGGCAAACTGAGGCTGAATGCTCTTTCACGCCCAATGGTTTGCCTTTAATCTCTTTTAGTCTCCATTCTCGTCCGCTTCCGTTCGTTTTCCAAGTGAGTGGTGACCAGTTTTTTCTCTCGGTTTATCCCACGGGTTTTCAAAAAGAGTGGTTCTTTTCTGCCGTGTGATTCATTTGGTTTGTGCGAGTGAACGCTTTTTTATTCGACGAAACGCTAACAGAGCTTACGTCTCAAGCTGGTTTTGATTGAGCTGCTACTCGCATTGATTTGCGGCCAGTTTTCGGTTTATTGGGTCTGAGATATCCTGTTTTTGATTATCTTAGTTTTCATTTGATAGAATACCAGTTCCATGCATAATCTTCAATATTTTTGGTATTTTGGAGTTTCTGGGATTTTTCAGTTTTTTTAATGTCAGGATGTACTACGGAAGGGAAATTGTAGCACTGTAACATACGGTAGGTACCTATATTTATGCGGTTTCCACGTGGTGCGACCTACTGTCGATATTAGTCATTTCGCCTTGTACATCTGGCCACATGTTGACGCAGCGGGTGGCAGTGTGGCTACGTGTTAGTGCGATAGTTCGTCAAATCAACATTGTATCCGTGCGATAGTGTGGCAGTGTTTGGTGACATCCTCCATGTGAGCGTGCTGCTTATCTGAATAACTAGGAAGCCTCCCACTCCACATCATCCGATTCCTCGTGGCTTATCTGACAGAGCCGCATCCTCTTGCTTGGGTCGTATTACCCCGTTTTGCTGTTGAGATACAACTACTCCTAGCTTTCAGTTCATCATTGGATTAAAAACATCAATATTTTCCCCTGATCCACTAATGGTCAATTTTACCAAAATGACAACGTCTCGTTGAATGAACGCGGTAATTAATCATGGTAATTTTTCTGAAGGTAGGGCCAACAGAGACGTTAAATTTAACAAGCCTTTATTAATCTTGTGGGAGTCGTCTAAATGGGCTCATAATCGGCGTTTCAATCGATTAAAGCCTTAAAGCTTGATGGGAACTCCCAAAAACTGCATTTCAAGAAAACTTTAATAGCAGTTTTTTATCAATTTACGGAAATTCCCTGTCTCTCATAATTTTCAACGTTATAAAAGTATTTTTTCATTTGGAATTTTTGCTCATCCAGTAGCTACAACCTTCACCGAAACCTCGATAGCTATCGTATTGTAAAACCGCTGTTCGCGTGGGCGCATGCTCGGGTTCAAATCGTAGGTTGCCTTCGATTTTGGGAAATTCCTCTCGCTAAAATCTAGCTTTGGTGAAAGTTTAGTTGGTGTGGAATCGTCGTACAGCTCGTTTCCTTGATGCCGGTGCAATATCGTTCTGTTTTCCTCCCTAGGCGGGCAATATGTCCTCGTCTCCTATCCAACTGGACTCGTCCTCGAGCTCCTGTTAGGAAAGTTTATTTTCCCTTATCGCCTTTTCAAGTTGCGTTCAGCCTCAAATCGCCATATTTCACTGCTCGTTGTGCTTCACCTGCACCCAGCTCATTGCCGATACCTGAAAACATTGCCTCTGTCTCAGCACTGCATTGCCATAAATAGACATCGTGTCCACAACGTAGCGACATTTGCAGTGGATGTTTCTATCAACCGTACGAGTTCATTTAACCGTTTTGGCCGTACATCTCGACTTTCTTCAAGTGCAATACAAGTCATACGAGTCCCACTGATCTCGGTAAAGTTTCCACCTGTTCAAGTCGGCCGTGACACATAAAACGACTGCTGACTGTTTCCTGGCCGGTGACCAGCAACTGATACGCCCTAATCACCTCCAGCCAGTCCATCTTCGTCTTCGAGTGTCGTAAAGCTGCGAAACTTTTTTTTAAAACGGCTCCCCACCGAATTCCTTCGTTAAATAACGACTCCTAGCAGAATTCTGTGTTCATTGCTAAAATTGTAAATCATCCGCTGAACCTGTTCTTTTCTTCTGGCCTAACGCCTAGAGAACCCATTACTTGTCAAGGGGGACTGTTGAGAAGATATTTTGAGCGAATAATTTGAGTTCCTGTTCCTTGTACTCGTTTCTGCTTTTGATTAATTTATATGATGCGGGAACAAAATTGTGCGTCTGTATGCATAATATTCAATTAACTATGGTTATTGGTACATTATTTCCAGAAGTGATGTATGCACCTATGTAATCGGCCAGAAAAAGTCTCTTTACAACACTTCCTCAAACTTTTTATGTCACGTTTCAGAGGGCCTAGAACAAAAATCTGCAATTTAAAAAAATGTCTGGCAGCCGTACATCATTCAATTTTTTTCCAATATTCAGAGTGTACCGCTGCGGTTGCTGCTATCTCAATAACAAGTACCACTTTCTCATAACAGTACCTAATGATGCGTCTTGTCAAAATTTTTTTATCACAACTGTCAATGTTGGCTTCTGGCTTATCTTATCGAAATTCAAAACCGACGGGCAGCTCTATTTATGTCTCAGGTGACTGCTCATACAGTTTCAAAAATTGAGTTCAGTTTGATCGCATACGTAACTAATTAAACACGTTGAGATATTTCGCTTGGCTGTGTTATTTTCCAGAAAAATATCCTGAATTCGTCATTTCTTTGAATCATTGAGGTATTGCAAAAGGAAAATATTTCATTATTGATGCTCCAGAAACTTACGTAAATGTTTCTTCTTCATCATGTTTTCTCCGGAAGTAAATCATAAAAAATTGTTACATTTTATATTATGATTTGTGCAGGTCTGATTGCAACGGTCGAGTCGGCACATTCTACTTCATGCATAAGGATACGGATACAGAGGACGGCGGGCGGGGTGAGAGGGGCGCAGTCACTTCTCCCGATGCCGCCAAAACTGAAGAGAGCTCCGAAGAAGAATGGACCTATACAGCACAGGTACATTTTTTCATCTGATTGGCTACTTGTGTGGGGGACGTTGAGATACAGCTTTAAAAAATTCAATTTTTCAATCAATGACATCAAAACCATTCAAAATGTTGTTTGTTGGTCTATGGGGCTGATTATGTTGCTGGTTTTGTGACTGGTTTCTGTGATCGAACTTCTTGGAAAGGGCATGATTTCTTCAAAAATTGATCATCATGGAACTTTAGTGGTATGTCTTAAAAAAAATAGCGAACTAGCGTTTGATCAACTGTTCTTAGTAACCAAACACTTTTAACTGGCTTTTCTTGATGGCTACAGCGGAAATCGCTTATTCTCTCAACTAAAGGTAAAATGAGACTGCTGTTGTGTTAGCCAATACAGATAATAAACAGGTGACTCATTCGCTCACCTCGTTTGGAGCTGTTTGCACATCGCTACCTAATCTGCAATAGAGGGGCAATTCGCTGATAATTCCTGCGTTATCCGGTGTTGAAATGTTTAAACCTTGGAAAATTAATACCTGGCCTTATCCCACGCAAGTTGGCGTTAGGATTAATGCAATTGGTCATCTTACTTGTGTAAATTTGTTCTTAATGCTGATCAAACATTTCCCAAATGGAAGTACACTGTGTTTTAACAATACATGCCGATTTGAAAAACTCGCTCAATAGCCATTTTTTCTTCCAATAGACGGAATCGAATAACAACGAAAAATCGACAATCGACCACCAACCTGAAATTGCGAGACCTCCGAAAGAAATCATAAAGCAGCTCGTCAAAAAAGCGGAAAAATTGGTTCTACATTCGCCGCAAAGGGCTCACAACAAATCGTTTGTTGAAGAATGGCTACTACAATACCCTGATGGAAAGGTCAGCTATAGCCACATCTGACATGCTGAGTTATAGCTGGCACATTTGCCAGCTATAACTTGAAATCAATGAGTTTGTTCTGAATTGTGACTTGAAATTATGATTGGATGCCGAGAAATGAGTATTTCTAGGTAGAAAAGGGAGATGCGCATGTGCAGGGTTGGGAGGTCGCAGAAGGAAAGGTTAAGGGATCGGATACCTTGGTGGCTTGTTTACCTACACAGGGTTATTGATCAATCATCGAACCTTTCATTATAATACAATATTAACTTGGCCCCACGACCCGTGTAACCTGGGCATTGTAACCTCCCTCAGATGGCAGTGCACATGCGTGGAATTCCTCGATTCACCCAGCAAAGAAGCCTTTGAAATTTGTATCAGTCAAATTGGCATTCACAGATTTTGATGGAGCCCAAAGTCTAGGTGAATTAACCCTGCTAATTTTCACTTTCGATTTGTAGACGGTTGGTGACAGTTGCGACGCAAGCGGGGAATATACGACGGAAGACGACGAACTCGAATCGAGAGGCTGCGATGGGCTGAATTCGTCCAATCAGGATCTGGACGCCACTTTGGTTCATCAGGCTTCTTTCGAATCCGTAGGACCTGCAAACGACTTGCCGACAAAGGTAACGAACTAGGCATCGTTCAATCAGATCGTTAGATTAAAGCGAACATGGTTCGATCGGAGGATTCATTTTTTCTATTCATGCCTCAAGTCCTTGCTTTGTGTCCTGTAGAAGGGATGGATGTTTCCCCGACTAGTCCGTTCCAAGCGAGTTTGGATGAGTTAGAATAATTACTCATAACGTTTTTCTTTCTGCAACGCACAGAAAACCTGAATAATAGAGGAAAAATTAGCTATATTTGTATAAAAAAAAGTTCGTTTTGGTTCATTCGGCCTCCGAATTGTTTTCCTTTTACAGTAAAAAAAGAAAGTACATTGTTAGATAGCTGAGTTTTTGTAAAAACATTTTTCCAAAAAACGACCAGTAAGTTTCAAGAAGATTTGAGCCCAAAAAAAAAAATTGAAAAAAGAGACTTTAAAAATTATGACAAGGAAGAAATTCCTGGCTCAGTTTTCAATCTCAGTTCAAACCCATCTCGAACTAACTTATACTCAACTCAAAAACTCAAACTCAGACCTTACCTACAAACCCAACCCATAAAACTCAACTCACACTCGGATTCAACTCAACTCACAAAATCCTGTCACCAACCCGGCCTACAAACCCAACACACAAACTAAACTCGCAGAATCCACTCACTAACTCAGCTAACAAGCTCAGCATACAAACTCATCCCTCACAGTTAACTCTCAAATTCATAACTTGAACTCGACCAACAAACTCAACTCACAAAATCAACCCTCAAACCCAGCTTACATACTTAACTCTCAAGCCCAACCCTCAAACTCAACTTATACACTCAAATCACAAACTAACCCCAAAAAACTCAACTAACGAACTCAAGTCAACCCACAAACTCAACTATCACACAACTTGAAAACTCAACCCTCGAACTGAACTTTCAAACTAAACTTGAATATCACACTCTACTCTCAAACTCAACTCACTAACTCAACCCACAACGTCAACTTACAAACTGAACTTTCAAACTGAACTCTCAACTCACCCAACCAAGCTCAACTCACATTCCCAACTTACCAATTCAACTCTCAATCTCAAATGAGCAACTCAACCCACAGACTCAACTAACAAATTCAACTTACAAACTCAACTCACAACCTCAAACCTCAAACTCAACTTCTAAGCTCAACAGAGTTGAAAGCTGGGTTCAAGTTGATTTTGTGAGATGAGTTTGTAGGCTGGGTTCATGGGACGAGTTTGTGAGTTGATTTCTTGGGTTGAGCTTGTGAGTTGAGTTTTTCGGTAGAATTTGTGGGTTCAGTTTGAGAGCTGAGTTTAAGAGTAATGTTCGTAAGTAAAGAGTGAGAGTTGAAATTGTGACTTGAGTGTTTCAAAGTAGAGTTTGTGAGTTTGGTCAGTAGGATGGGTTTGTAAGTTGAGTCTAAGAGTTAAGTTTGAGATGAGTTAAACTTGAGTTCGAAAGTTGAGTTTGTAAGTTAAGCCTGTGGGTTGATTTTGAGAGCTGAGTTTAAGAGTTAAGATGAGAGTTGAGTTTGTAAGTAGAATTTTTAAGTTGGGTTTGTTAGTTGAGTTAGTGAGTTTAGTTGAGTTGAAGAGTTAAGTTAACGGGTTGAGTTTGTGAGTTGACATTGTGGGTTGGGCTTCAGAGTTGAGTTTGAGTAGAGCTTGTGGGTTGAGTTTTTAAGTTGGGTTATTGGGTTGAGTTAGTGAGTTTAGTTTGTAAGATGAGTTTGGAAGTTGAGTTTGTGAGTTAAGTTTGTAGGTTGAATTGGTAAGTTGAGTCTGCGTGTTGAGTTTGTGAGTTGAGCTTGTTGGTCAAGTTTTTATGTTGAGTTTCATGATGAGTTTGTGAGTTTGGTTCGTTAGTTGAGTTTATGTTGATTTTGAGAGTTGAGTTTGTGGGTTGTGTTTGAGTTGAGTTGGTAAGCTGAATTTGTGAGTGGATTCTTTGAGTTGAGTTTGTGTGGTGGGTTTGTGGGTTGAGTTTTGAAGTTAAAATTTGAGATTCAAGTTTGTTGTTTGGGTTTGAGAGTTGAGTCTGTTTGTTGATCTTGTCTGTTGACCTTGTTGGTTGAGGTAAGTTGAGTTTTTAAGCTGGGTTAGTGGGTTGAGTTTGTAAGTTATGTTAGTGAGCTGAGTTTGTAAGTTGAGCTTGTGGGTTGAGCTTGTGAGTTGAGTTGGTAGGTAAGCTGATTTCGTTAGTTTTGTTTTTAGGTTCTGTGTGTAATTTGATTTGTGGGTTGAATTCGTGAGATGATTATGGAGGTTTAGTTGGTTTTTTGAGCCTATTAGTTGAGTTTGAATCTATTGTAAAAGTTTCATAATTAGTAAGTTTTTCATCAAAAGCTTTTCTAGGTAATGTTTCACCAACCTTTATGGCCATACCTTCATTTTCCAACTTCTGGATAGTCATGTGTGTTTTTCCAATTCGGTGCTCTCATGCTTTGCACCCTTAGCTTTGGCACCTTCAACTACAACATCGTGGTTATGTTCTCTTTATCAGGTGATTTTACGAGCAAAGAAAAGAGAAGGAGTGGGTCAGCAGCGACCGTGGAGCGTCTCAGGTGCGAGCGACGCTGCTTTCGAGCAGATGAAATTACCACATTCGATCTCAGAGTCAGCAATACATGAAATGTTCGCCACAGCTACGTGGTAAGTCGTTTCTAATACGTGTAACCTGTGAATTGGTTTTGGTTTGGGAGAATTCTAACTCTGCCGGTACATAATTTTTTCAACCGAATTTTGGGGTTTTCAGCGTCAAAATGGATTCTTCTATGCACACAACGAGCACATTGTCATCTTCAACGGTGGAGGACACGGCTCAAACACAGGAAGGCAGCGGGGGTGGCTACAGTTCGAATTCTTTACGCCGGCGAAAGATCAAACTGCGGAAGAGAACTGCTGTAAGTTAGAAATTGCTTCCTTACACGTCTTAAAATGAGCAGCTAATTAGGCGTAAGATTTTTAGAAGTACTGTGTGTTATCACAAGCTTGGAATACATTAGTATCACTCCATTGTTACACACAAAATCTGATTACAGGTACGCAAGAGTGAATCGGGTTCAGAAGGTCTGCTGGTACAATCGGACAGCAGCCATCCGACGACAATCGGATCGTCCCCTGTCAAAGTACCGTTCCTCAAATCGTCGGCAAGGCGACTGAGCGGCGACAAAGTGGCTGACTCCCCACACAGGAGATACGTTCCACCTGTGAGTATGGCCTTCAACATTCTATGAAAATACGCCAAAATTCCTGAAACGTACAAATCTTGTTGGCACCTTAACGACCCTTGGACTACAATGTCATAAGAAATCTACTCTGGTTATTGGTACTGAAAAACCTCATGAATTTTTCTGCAGGTGGAGAGCCCGTCAAGTTCCGGCTCCACTTCTTCCGATGCAGAGAGCGATGTGAGCGTCAAGATGCGGCGAAAGATCTGCGCGATGCCATCGTTCAGGATCGGACCCGCTCACACGCTCTCGTCCTACGCTATGGACCGTAAACCTGTCCCTCCCGTGTCAAACGACAGCTCCTATTCGGAACAGGCGTGGGACAATTATCAGGTTGGTACAGGCCAGAGATGGCCAAAACGCAATTCTGATAATACAATTACAGCTAGGTAACTGGCAATGGCTTGTAATTTGCTATCAGCCCAAAATTATATTGAAGATCAATGGTTCATGATTGATAAGTAATCTTGGCCCAGTTTTCCATTTGTAACTCCATTTGTAAATCATGATTTCAGGAGAAGTACATGTCGGAGCCGTATAGCGAAGAACCTCCAGATTCCGAAGCCGCTCGTCGGCTTCTTGAATTTGGGGATGACTATCGTAACTTTTTGGACAGCCAGTCCGATTGCGCGTCCTCCAGCCTTGGACGTAACACATTCCACCGACGCCCGCGTAAAATGCAACATGTGAGTAATTTTTTCGTACTGTCTTATTTCATAATAACCCATTGTTAACGAGCCCGAAACAGAAATTTTCAAGCATTAAGGTTGCAAACATGGTTGCCTTGTGGATCTGAAAATGCTATGAAGCCCTAGACTTTTTAATGATTTTTGGCGGTCGCCCAGAAAACACCAGTTATAAATATCACGTTTTCCCATCTTATTATCAGTTCTTGGTTGTATAATTTGTACCGTGGTTTCCAAGAAAGCAATTTGCAATTAATAAATGGTGAATGGTCCTAATTTCCAGGTGGGAGAAACAGATAGCGATCTCGACGACGTGTGGAACCTCATCAACACATCAAAAGATCGACTGCACTTCTCCGAGCAAGTCTTCAAGAATCAGTTATCCAGAGCGTCGCCCCACCTAGTTTTAGCATCCGATTTCGTAAGTTGTCTATTCATTTCCCTGCAGAAAATATTTTCCAAAACATGAAAATGTCTACTTTTTCAATGCTCAGGAGAGTTCAAAGTTTACAAAATTCTGTTTCAGGCTGAACTTGTCAGCACGTGCAAGGACAACGTCAAAGTATTGAAAGTTGTGCTGGAGAATCTTGAAGACGTAACATCGCTCATGTCGGAGCAGGAGTGCAAAGAAATTCGAGGTAGGCCAAGCATGCTACTTCTTTTACTATTCTACAAAATACCATCTGTTGAATTTTAATACTGGAAAACTGTATGAAAAACCTTTTTTCCCTTGCAACCACCTCGTTCCGCAAACCTTGTTCGTTTGGCGTAAACGTCATTTTGGAGAGTGTGTCAGGGAAAGACGTCGTTACTTTTTTTGACGAGTACCTTTCCCTTGAGCCTGGAATGATATTTAGGTATTCAAAGTTCAACTGTTTACTATAAAAAAGAAGGAAAAAAATGTATACGTATTCTACAGAATGGACCTCTGCCTATACAACTTAACGCTTGCGTTAGTGTTGACTTCGTTAGTAGGTAGGTATGTTATTTATTAGTTTTCAGACTGCCTGCATGTAGCTGTCTACTTATTACTTATGGTAGGCGCCGTTCGCGTAGCAATGTATAACGTCAAACACGATAATTTTAACTGGAGCAGTAGCATACACGTTGTACCATCAGCCAGGAAGTCACAACCTGATTGTTGCACTTTTGTTGAGTCGAGTCGACGTCGTCTGGTGCCATGGATCGTTATCCGACTTAATTGTGTGTGGAGGGGAAAGTGTCCAATTATAGTTTACTGTCGTAACTTCGGCTTGAAGGCTAGCTATCATAAAAGTAGTAAATTGGTAGTGTTGACGTGGTATTTATGCGAGTTTCCTCACGCTCGCGTGCCAAACATAAACACAGAAAGTCTGACTGATAGTATAATCCTCTTCAAAACAGTGGTGCGCATATAACATTAACTATTGGGATCAAATTCATACTTTTGAACCTTAAACGTTCACATCAGTTAATTTGTATTCAAAGTTCCGGTTAAAAAGCATTGTGGGCCGACAAACAATTGTAAGATTTGAAAAAAGGTTTAGAAATGCGAAAGATATGGCTGGTTTTGTAAATATGGACAGACGGGCCCCTCAGTCACTCATTCAGGAAGTAATCAATTATAAGTGACGTGAAAAATGCCAGTTGGGTCATGACAAACTAAGAAAAAAATTAATTAAACAATAAAATAGAATAAACGGAAACAGTGAGAGCTAGCGAATATTCAATGGACCCATTTGATTGAGCATTTTTGGTTCCTCTTTTACAAAATGACGCACCTACGTAATCGGCCAGTAGGTTAAAAATCTAACCCTTTTTCAAACTTCCACACGTTTGAGCGTGTGGAATGCAAATCTGTAATTTAAAGAAAATTCATCCCCCCTACTCTGTCTCAAGCAAAGCGCGTACAATTCACGGCCTCAAAAGATGCATGATGTCAAAAACAGTTTTACGTTATTTCAGACCCTTGATACGTTTGATACATCGTTTTGCCGTTAAAACTATTATGAATTTCTCCTCTGGTTATAAATAATTTTGCCTCCTTAAATATCGTAAATCTTTGAAATCTCCGTCGCTCTAGAATGCACTTTAATTTCACTTCAACTTTCACTTCATTGCGTAATTGATTCAATTAATCACCATTTTCCCTTTGAGTCAGAATCATTTAGGCCATGTTGCGGATCGGTAGCTGATCTCTAGTTGCTGGCAAGCTGTCAGCCAATCAGTCAGCTTATCGGGCTCAGCAGCGTAGGCGGCTCCCCGCCCGCTCCGTAGGCCCTCCCCTTCTTCTACCTGTGATGTCAATCGTCCTTGTGCACAGTTCTACCTCTTCTCCCTCCTTTGACGACCAAGTTTGCACCTTAAGCCCAGTTCACACTGAACAGAACTTGCAAATTTATTTAGTTCCAAGGTCTCCCAGAAACGTAATAATAACAAAATACCGGCATTAAAGCTCAAAATTGCAAAGGTGCCAAAAATGGAAAAAAAATTGCAAACTTGCGCACTTTGATACTGAATTATTAATCTCTGCGACAAGCAACCTGAGTAACCTCCTTTCCAAATTCGGTCGATAACCTCTTTTCAAGTCGGTTGAAAATGTCCGGTTTTTGTCAGATAAACGACAGTCCAAGATTATTACAGTTTTTCAAGGAAAACTGCTCGTTTTTGGTATTCCTCCAAGGTTTTTTGAATTGCTGATGTATCTCATTCTGGTTTAGTCTCTTCCAATCTACATTGTCCCTCTTCCCAAAAACATAGTATACCTAGAAATCGAACGTTTCAAATGAGGTATTTTTTGCAACTTTCAAAAACACAGCTTTTCAAAAATTGAATCTCAACGTCAATTCTGTACCGCCCGATCGATGCTCACAAAAGAAGTTTGAGAGAAATGGTAAACTCCAAAATTGGTCTCACCTGTTGAAGTGTCCGCTCCATGTGAAAGGCCGTCGGTTCCGTTGGCCCCCAGCGCCTCGCGGCTATCGCTGTCTATGCCAAGGACTGTCAGTCGCGCGTGTTGATCGCTCGCAGGCTCATCAACGTTTTAAACTCAATTATTCCAACGATATCGGATCGGTAGTTTAGACAAAGAACGTGATTTACTGTGCTGTGATTATGGGACAACGACCCAGACAGGATGTCGGTGTTCAGACTGATGTTGTCGCATGCTCTGGTAAAATTCTATTTTATTGCGGTTTTAAATGTCGAGTCAATTTTTCCATACCTTGGCACAACTTTTTCGCGAAATTTTCACATTCAGTAGTTTAATGGGCCGGAGTATGTCGGAAAAAACGTCAACCCGCTTGTACCTAATAACCATGGAGACGGATACACAAATGAGCACCCAAAATTTATTTTTGAAATATTTTTAACTGAAACATCGAAAGAAAAATAGGTATTAAATTTGTCAGCAAGTATCATGTAAACAGGGATTCGTAAATCGATATTTTTATTTTTTTGATAAATTCCCTAATTAAAGATTATTGTTTTTATATTTGAACGGTGTATTTGGCCTCAAGTTTATCTGTTTGTGAAAATCCTTCACTATCTTTTGATCACCCGGATTATAGGAGTATCAGTTTGATGGTGTCAGTTGACTATTTATATTTGCGTTGTGTCACGCAACTTGTGTTCGTTGTTTCACCGAATCCGACAATTTCACGGTCCATAAACATTGAATGGCTGTTGTTCTCGTTCGGTCGAACTGGAGTTCGAGTAACAGAGAGTTCGAATAGTTTGACGGCTTTTCAAGGAATAGAGAAGTTTGGATGTTCGAAGAATTGTATTTTATGTTTGAAAAGCTAAATTTCAATTGAACAGCAACGTGTTTTACAAGATTTTCCAAACTCAATATTCGCTGGACAACTAGAATTTGCGTTGGCAATTATTCACAGCGCAATGTCCTGTGTAAGCCACCCAGGACTTACCAACGGACGTGAAAAAAATGAGGCAAACTTTCATCACCTCACCGTTAAGCGCTGGTCTGGTGCGCAAGCCCCGCACCAATTAAAATTGCCATAATTCGTTCTAGGAAGGCTATAAAGAGCAACGCAGGCGGCGCTACTAGGAAATTTGCTCGTTGTTTCTTCCATTTTTCCTGAAGATGTTGAAGACTTGAGCAAAATGTGGGGAATTTCAAATTTAAGGTTCTAACACTTAAGTGTTCTTCTTGAAGGTAAGGTCCGACCTACCGAATAATAATTCGACGCTCATCTCGTGTTCAGTAATGCAACAAAAAAACACCAATTCATTCGTCACTTTTTCGAGGTATGAAACTCAAAAAAACGAATCATTCCATCTTACGCCCGGTCGAAGTTCCAATTTTGTCAGCATTCTCTGCGGCCGAGAACTTCACTCCAGTGGAGAAGATGAGGGCCAATTTGCTGAACTACAAACTGGTCTAACTATGATACAAATTGGTCGATTTGGCCTGCGACCAGTCGAGAAGTTCCCGTTTCCCTTGCTGGCGCCGGGCGGCCGTTGCACCGCAACATTGGACAACACCGAACTGGTTTCGAACATGATTTTTATGCTAAGCAGTTTCCGCCGACCCAGTGTTTTAGTTAGGCTGAGTCATTATAACAGTTCGCGTCATTAGAGAGATCTACCTATCCTGAGATCTATTTCTCCCGGAGTTTACGCCTTTTTATCGCCGCGTTGTTGAGAATCTTCCAGGATTAGCGGGCGAAAATTGATAATTATATTTAGTTAGCGATACATTCTGCCGTCATTTACTTATAAATTTTCTCTTCTTCTGTGCCAGTATCGTATCGAAGATTTGAGGCTGAGATCAGCTTTTCCATGTTTTTCCATGCTCTTCTCTTTTTTATGCTCTTCTCTTTTCTATGCTATTAGTTCTATGCTCGCTGGATCAGACTCGTCGTCGCGAAGCCTCATGTTGCGCTTTCGCCGATATCTGCCTCTTCTGGTAGAAATGAAACATTGGGTTGGAAATTAACAATTCATGAATATGAACGCAATAGATGCAAATTGCACTCTTACTGATGAACAATTTGAAACAGCCGGGAAAATCCGTCAAAAACCATATTGAAGCGAATAAAATTTGCCGCTAACAGGTGCATAATTAATTTTTAATGTTTTTCCTGGCATAGGTACCTATTTAAAGTATTGAGCCCACATTATTATCGATTCACTGATCCACTGGCCATTTGGTACCTACCTCGTATTACGTAATCGTGTTTAATTGAAGTTTGGTGAAATCAGCTGATTCGGTATTTTCGCTCATTTAAATACGCTGAGTTCGGCAGGTCGAATGGCAAAGGTTAGCTTTAACCGTTAGATAATATCACCGTTTCGCAATAGCTATCAGCAAATTACAGAGATGTTTTGAACATCTCTTGTTTGACATTCAGTGTTTTTGCGATCGAGTCAACCTGAGATTTTCGGTAGGTACCCAGTATTCTTTTCCCACTGTAAAAAGTGGTGAAACCTGTTTTTAGGAGGACACTATTTGCTGGAGCCATTTCCGAACAGGAAAATTCCCTAGTAGTGCACGGTGTTAGCTATCGACATAGATCTGGGGGCCTATTCTGTAAAATTGAAGCAATATGTCTTGACAGTCGCTATCGATTCATTACACAAATTGTCATACGTTGTCATTAGCTTTGCCATGGCAAATCAATATTGATTCCCAAAGACATATTGCTTTCAGGTTACACAAAAGGCCCCCTGCATATAACTTTGGAGGCTGTGAGAATAATTAAGTACGCTACGTGGATTGAGAATGCATTCATTATTAGTAGCCTCATTGCTCAGTCGATACAACCTAGTTGGAAGCTTGTGTGGTTAATGATGCCAAAAACTGTTCTAGACTGTTGTTATTTATGTCGGCATTCCACTTGGCTGGGAAGCGAATGTTCCAAACCTTCATGCTCACTTTACTACAAATAGTTTCATGAATGAAGCGTATGAATATGACTTACAAAGTTTATTTTTACGTCGTCGGACAATGCCAAATGCCCTGGCACATCTCCGTAGATTTCTCTTGGCTTTATAATTATTGCCCATTCATAAGTCGCATGATTCATGACAGTCCTAATAAATTCCTAATACGGAACCTTCGGTTTTTATGATATTCCGTCCTCTGGCTTTGGATTTTCACTCGCGCATCGCCGTGATGTGGTCGATAAAAATTGCAATCGCCTTTGAGCCGTAAAATTGGAATGCCTTGAAGGTTTACGACTTGCATATGTAGCTAATAACGGGTTCCATCCAGAAAAACAGGGACAGTCCCATTCCCAACTAAAATATCGACTGCGTTCCCGGAGATTTCTCATGCGATTTTACGGTACTTCCTCAAATGCCGTTGGCTGCTACTCGCCTGATGCTTACATAAGAACGTTGATGTTCTGCTCGAGCTTGAGAAGCATTACTGTCTGGCCAAATTACGATTTCCTCGATCTACTATGAAAGAATTTTACCCGTTAAAATTTTTTATTATGATGATTTTATGTCGTTTGATCTGATCAACAAAAATATTATGTACAGCAGTAAAAAAAATTACGTTCCTGCCTTCAAACCTCATCCTGGAGTAGGGTATTTTTCATTTACCTTCCCGCTATCGTCAAATCGGAATCCTTCTTCAGATTAGGTAAAAATTTCGGTAAAATACCCACAATTCGAGTCCGCCCTTTCGTTTGCCAGATGGCCTAATTTCCAGCAAGGTTAGAGCTTAAAGTTGGTAGACTTATAAGGAATCATGATTCAAGGTCGAACTCGGTGTTATTCTCGTTCTCGGGATCTGCCTTTCTCGAATACGACCTTGGTACGATGACCCAACGATGAAATGAGGATATCGTCATCGTTAATCGCGGAGCAGCTAACAATTATAGTCGCAAAACTATCGAACAATTTTTTTAAATTTTGAAAAATTTTCTAACTTCATCTTTGAGTAGAAAAGCCATTAGATACGTCGCATTTAACGTATTTTGGACTTTGTAAAAAATAGAAAATCAATTGTCATGCTATGTAAAACTCAATTTTTATATGCCCCCTTGATATACGCTCATCTCAAAATTATAGCTGTCGTCAAAGATTAGTGTTCCTTGATTGTCTCGGACATGCCCACATCATTCGGTTTAATGATGATCACCATCGCTCCCGCCCATTAGCCAGAACTACCTTTCCAGCAATTTCGCTTCAAACGTCGATTAAGCCTCGAAAATGCCAGTTTGCTGATTCACTCTGAATGCACTAAGTATCGGAGTATGGAATGTCGGTACGACTTGCATTTTATCCTTTCCTTCGCTATTCAGCCCATCGAACTATTGTTTTTTCTAGAATTTTCCTTACAAATCGCCCTAACTCTCAACGTTTTTTCGAATTTTTTCCTCTGAAATTTAGCAAGACTTCCAAAAGTTGGACTTAATAATTAATAATCTAACTAATCATCCAATTATTTGATATTTTTGTCATTGCGGTAAGTAACTTCGTGTGTCTACTTCTTCATGGGGGGTTTTAACCTTTTGCATTTCCGTTCTCTTTAGCATTCAAATTGACCGAATGGTTATCGATTGAGCTCAAAATTTTACGTACAAAAATATGAAAGCATTTTCTGTTATATCTTTTGTTCGCCATTGGTTTCACCTGTCTTTCGTCTTGAGGTGGTGTGGAGAAGATATAGCTAACATTGAGTGTTGAGCCTAACATTAACTAATCGCTATGCTATCCCAGTTAAAGCGTCACAATCCTGGATTTCTAATCGACCTCGTTCACTTTACCATATCGGCTTCTGCTCATATACTTGTAGTCACGCTCTGATAAGACCCTTGCTCAATTACCAACTGTCGCTTTCCCACCTTCTGAAAAGTTTCCATTTTACGTTATGTAGCTGTGTAAACTTTTATTTTGCTTTTGGCCAAGGTACTACGAACCCTAGGTGCAGAATTTACGTATTAAAATATGGAAGTATTGTGTGTTTTCTCCGCACCACTGGTAGACATTGACCGATAGGACCTCCTTTTATGACCGATAACCGAATGAATTCAAGGCTTTGGTGATAAAGGTTCGATTCCCACCAAGTATTGGTACGAAGTCTTCAATCCTGCTTATCACTTTAACGTGTCAATAAAAAATGGAGGTTTCTATAAACCTATAATCTATATTTGACCTTGTGACACCCCATGGGTCAACACAAATTCATTCTTTAACAGCCTTACAATACAAATTAAGGCGATGGCAGTGCTTATTTGTTACTTTCAATAAGCTCGACGTGAAGTTGAAAAATTGTCATTGTCGATACGCTTTGAGAGTATCCGGTCTCTCACAAATTGAGCCCGACTAAACAGAGGAAGGAGGAGCGGCAGCCGATCTCCCACTCACTCACGCCCACTGAGTCCCACCTAATTTTTTTGTTCGGTTTTTTGGTGAACATTAATACATATTGGGGTACGTATATGGTTTGCACTCGGTTCGGCGTGGGAGAGAAAATCGCCCTTACATGAATTGAGGCGTTGATAGCCAGAGTGGACCATTCCACACAGGTGTTGAACTGAGAAAATCGCATTTGAAAATTTCGACTAATTTCTTGTGATTGATTAAGGGCCTTTTTATGGTGTTTTGAAGAAAAAAATACAAGCATTCTTGGGTGAACAGATGACTCATGAACCATAGGGACTTTTCTACAAGCCACAAGGTCCACTCTGGCCATCAAAATCGGCGGCCAATTTGCAGACGGACCATTTCAAAAGTTGCGCTCTCTCTTAGCACATTCGAGAACGAGTCAAATTTTAATAATAATTCGATAGATAGAGCAACCACAGACCCATTGCACTGTATAACTCATTTTCGGACAGTTTGTGGAATGGTCCACTCTGGCTATCAACGCCTCAATTGCGAGGCGCCTTCAATGCTGATAATCGTGCTCGTGAATAATTCAATTTCCGATCAACATGAGTCAACTCGGTAAAATTGATGAATTATGTCGTAGCAATGGGTTCGTGGGGACGTTTTTGGAGGTTAGCCTATTATAGGTAAAATTGTAATAGCGTGAAGTTGAATAAAAACCAAAGAAATCTCTTTTATCATGCATGTAAGCTTTTCCTTGGCAGTTAAAAATCGTGTTGTTACCTACCTTTTTTCACTACCATACTTACGATGCAAATGGAAGTATTGCGCTCGTCCTAAAATCGAAAATCGTCAACTTACACAATTTTACTCAGAATCACTTCCTGAACAAGTATCCGTCTGTGGTCATTTACAAAATCATTTTATCCACCAAATTAGTCAAAATCAAATTCCTTTGGTTGAAAAATTTACGTATCAAAATATGGACGCATTGTGTGTTATCTGCGCACCCCTAGTTTCAACATGAAAACGTTGTTTTTTTTTTTATTCCTTGGTTTTCAATCATATCTTTTTTGCGAGTAGGCTTCAATGCAAGAAAGGCTGGATGGTAGTATAGTAGTAGTAGGTACGTGTAAAATTACAGTAGTTGGACTGCCTTACCGCAGATTGACTCGTTCGTAACTCGAGAGAGTTGTGTTGCATTTCGTCACGATTCTCACCGCTATTGAATGAAGCAATAGAATCCATTGGTAGACCCTCGGCCCCCCTTTCACTCCTGAGTGAGGGGTAGGTCTGAATAGAAAAAATGATACTTCCAAAAAAATTAATAGTCAGCCGAGCACAAAACACCCCATTAATTCATGCGAGAAAGTGAAGTCAATCGATGTGTTTGATCAATTTTCGAATTCCAGAGGAGTTTTACAAACTAACTAACAATGTACCTAACTAACTGGAGTAACTGTACAATGAGACCTTCCCGATGTGTTTGTCGACAAAAATAGATTCTTTGTTTTGCAACCCATTGTTGATCAATCATCGCGGTGTTTGGTGTCCTTGATCTCTTTTGCTGCTAGCTGCATTCCTATCCTCAATAATTGAACTGCTGAAATCAGAAATTTGGAAAATCTAACTTTTAAATGATTTCTTAATTTCTAAGTTCTAAACCCCCCAAAAAAGGAGTATGTTTCCCAAATCCTCGATTTAAGGCCTTAACCTCTCAAACTGGTTTATTTTCGAGGCCAGTAAAAAATGAAACGGGGAACCCTAAAATTATTCCTTCCTTTTGATTGGGTATTGTATTAGCTTCTTGTACCAGGCATTTAATGCTGTTCATCATAGATGAGATCGATTGGGTAATGGCGAAAATTCCACTCTCCAGCAGGACTCGAACCTCGCGCCTCCTGCTCCTATTTATAAAATATTGCCTGTAAGTGCCTACTCTTCTTACTTTTTTCCAACTGGCCAAGCGTTAGAATATAAAAACAACACAAAAAGACGTTTCGAAGTACAAATAAAACTACTGCGTATCCGTATTATCTAATACCGTTTCGCTTGGTTTAGCGTTAGTCACTCATTACCACAGTCTTTCCTTCTCCACGACCAGTCGTATCAGTTTACGATAAAGATTATCATATCGTTTCTGAAGGGAACACATTTCAGTGGGAGTGAGATTAGCTCAATGTTTACACTTGTCAATTCAGCCAGCTGCTTTCTCTACCGCTTTCGTTTTTATCAAACTCGCAAGCCCGAGCGACTTGGGAAAAATCGACTTAACTCGCCGTTTTTATATAAATGTTAATGCGGCTGTGAGAGAAAGTGACTCCGTGGAGTCTTTTTACCAGTTGGTAGTCAGTTGACAGCTGATAGAGTACAAATTTATGTCCGCCCAAGGCAGAACAGGATCAGATGGATCAATATATCTATACCAATGCCTTTTGAAGCAATAATAATATTCTTCGTGTGGAGTTCAACTTTCTTCGAACCTAAGAGAAAATATATAAAGCATCAATTTTGCTGCTCTTGTTATATGATCATGCCATCATTTATTCAACTACGGATGTACCAAAGGTGGCTTTTTCTGACAACTGAATAAATTCAGTCAAATTTCCGTTTCTCACCCTTGCTCACAGTTACGAATGGCTCGTACTCTTCTATTTTAGGAAAGTTCCCAATATAGCGTTCAACTTCAGTTTCAATTTCTGTTGTGGGGTGTCAAGAGTAAAGGAAGCCGTCTTATTGCGTCAGTCGGCCTCGTTGATCTTGACATGAAGATCTTTTGGCAAACTGAGCTGCCATCTGGTTAGTCTATTCTCCGAAGAATGCTTCTCTCTAGTTTTAGAATACCAAGTAAGGTCAATTTTTACTTCCATATTTACGGAGTAAATGGAAGTATTGTGATCGTCCTAAAATCGAGAATCGGAACGGAGCTTCAGAAAAAACTTTTTCTTATACACATTTACTCAGAATCACTTCCCGAACAAGTGTCTGTGTGTCCGTGTGTCCGTCTGTCCGTGTGTCCGTCTGTCCGTCTGTGGTCATTTACAAAAATGGCCATAACTCCCTCATTTCTCAACCTTTTTTCAAATTTCTTGAACTGAAATGTTTGTCTCGGCAAGACCTAACACCCTGTTTAATCGGAATTTGGATAACGCACAGTACTTCCGATATATTTGCATTTTTAGTGTTTTCTATTTTATTTTTTTCCGGCCACAAAAATGAACCGATTTGAGCGTTCTTGGTCTCAAAATCTTCGTTTTACCTTGCAGAATATGTGGATATTTTTTACATTCCGAAAATGTAGCGTTTTTCCATTTTGGGCGAATTTTAAAATTTTAATAGTGAATTCTTCGATATTTTTGGCCTAAACACCCTTAAAAGCAGTCAAAATATGATCAAATTGTGTCACAATTTTACGTTTCAAAATATGGAAGTATTGTGTGTTATCTACGCACCACTGGTTTATGTTTGCTTGTGCAGACTTATGACTGAGGATTCTGCTTTTGGAAATGCATCCCCTACTTATTAGTACAGCGTTCGTTAAGCTGTGTTGTGAATTGTGAAGGCCAGTTGGAAGATCTACGTGGGAACAAAGAATTTTGGTGAAGTGACATGAAGGATCGAAGAAATCGTGGCGAGTTAAGCAAAGGTGTGCAGTGTTTTGGGAAAGTGTCCAGGGGAAGAACACCTATCCTGTCTTCTAGCGTAATTATTGTACTCAAAAGTTCTCACTTGCAACCCCATAAGCCGGCCAAATGTGGTATTAGACCCTAAAAATGGTCAAATGTGGTATTTTTCCTGAAATTGGGCCTGGGCCAAGGTTGTATTTTCCCAACGATTGGCCGAATGCTGCATTTCATTGAAAGATCGGTCAAATGTGACAATTTACCCTACAATCATTAACTTAATGAATATAATTTGACCATCCTCTTCACATTTTCGTTCAAATCTCAAGCCAAAACGTTTGAAAGTTTCTTACAGCCTGGTTAACCGACTTCATTTTTCCATTGTTGCAGGTCTGATCGAACGGTGGGAAGGTCTGGAGAAGAAGTCTGAAGATCTTCAAAAAGTGCGATTCTTCGCTCGCGAGATTTCCGCTCTGAAAGAGCAACTGCTCGAAATCGGCGACCGCGTGGCCCGGCTGGACGTCAAAGTCGAGGATCGAGACCAACTAGAGCTCAGGATTGAAGATGTTCAAGTAAGCGAATGTCAAATGCTCAAAAGCTCATTTTCATGAGGTTATGGATCAAGGCGGAAATTATCAAGGGCTGTGATCGTAATTGACATTTCATAATTTTTGTGCTCGGCAATCCGATCATTGAGCTAGGAATGAAGAAAGTGAAATTTGCGCTACTCGAGTGTACGGGGAAGACGCCTCTCGCTCATTTCCTTGACGCATAGGAGCGTAGATTCTTCGATAGACACCATTAGACGTTCTTCCTCATCCTTGACTGGCATACGATTTCTGATTTCATATAACACTCACACTACATCTTCGCGAAGCTCTCGACCTTTTCTAGGTGATAAAACAGGCGATGACAAATTGGCGCTCGTTCATCTTTTATCATTCATCTTTTCACGCGTTGGGCTTTCCTCGCGTGAAGCAATTTTATGCTCATGAGCGTCAATCTTGATCAGGATTTCGTAGCTCGAATTGCACCTCCTGTCAATCATATTGAGATAGCTGGTGTTTGCGCATAATGACGATTTGCAGCTTGAATCGTCTTCTTAAGTGAAAGCGAGTATTCGTTGGCTTCTTCGGGCGCAATCAGTCGATTCGTCGCTACGGGCGCGCCCCGTTCCTCCACCATTGCAGTTCTCCCTCACTGTTTCTGTTCCTGTTCCCGCCGCTGATCTGCTTTCTGTTGGATGTTCGCCGCCAGTCGCCCCTCGGCAGTCGCTTGTCAGTCGCACATCGGCCCCGTTTCGCTCCATTTCCTGACGTCGGTCGGTTTTCCGTTCCGATTTCCCCATCCGCTGTGAAGTCTGGCGGAAAATGTGAAAAGCCCCTTTTTCTCGCGGGAATGCCGTTGCTATCTCTGGAGTAAATCAAGTTGCCCTTTTCGGCAAAAACGTGACCTGTTAAGTATTTTTCTAAATCGCCAAATTTTTGAGCACTTCTATTACTTCGGAAAATGAAATTCCCGAATTCAACGTCACTTGATTAGCTTGATTATTCGTGTGTTCGTGGGTCGTTCGTGTCAGTGTTGCCGGTCATTGCTCCGCGCTCAGCTGACTGTTCTGCCCTGCTTTTACGATCTTCACTCCCTTGTCATTCCCTTGTCATTCGAATCAGTACGACAACCTTTCACTCCATCATTTTATGCTTCAAATTTTCTTCCAGCCTTTTGCTACAGCTGTTTTTAGAGCTAACGCATTTTGGACATCTCATTCAATATTTGGTGAAAACATTCATACTGTTATCATTTTCAACGATTTTCTCCTCAATTAATTAGGTATGCGTTGTGGATTATTATACCCAAATTACCGTCAGCATAATAACTCACTAATTCTAGTTCTCATCAATCTCACTAATTCTAGTTTATTATTCAGCCATTAGTAAGAAATCAATTTTAAAGTTTGAGAATAATTGTTATCGGTCGGCACCGTATTCGTTTTTTTTCTGAACGGGCTAAACAAGTAGAAAACCTTTTGCTCAGAATCAATCGCAATTGTTTTAAAACAAGTGCCTACAGTAATAAAATTCAACATGTGACATCTCACACCCACCCCATGTTTCTCAATTTTTGGTCAACACGTCCCACGAATTCACATTTGTTTTTCAATTTTAACGAATTTTGACGAATCCCTCTGGCTAGGTTGATGGGCGGCGGCCGCTTTCGCCTATCTTTTCCTCTTATTGTGACCCTGAGTGTCTATGGTTGCTGCAGAATCAGATTCGTGGCATTTATTTAACCCTCCTTGGCTATTTGTTGTTCGTTTGGTATCTTCGTGTTTATTTTTCTTTTCAGCGTCTTCTTCATCTTGAATTCTATTAACTTGTTGTATCCATACTTCGACATGCCAAGGCGGTTCCTGTTTCCAATCTCGGCCGTCGGATCGTCTTATATAGAAACCGGATCGAAGGAGGATATGGCCACTCTCGTCTGGCCAGAAAAAAGGCAGAGGTGTCTTTTTGTCCCTGTCCTGCTATGCCACTTGTCCTCTCTGTTCTATACATTGACTCCGTTCCTTTTCTCGTTTTTAGCTTCCTGGTCCGAAAAGGAGCGCGTTCTGACCTGCCTGGACCTTTCAGTTTCAGCGTTCTTATAGATTGAGCCTTTAGTGGATTTTTAACGACCTAACTGCCCTCTTCTGATTGGTTTCTGTCCTGTTTTGGGCCTGAAGTTTTGGAGTTTTCGGTGAGGATGATTCGTGGTGCGAAAACGGAATGGATTTTGCCGCTAGACCTGTGTACTGAACGATTACATTTTTCTGGTTTGTTCGGTTGCAGTAATTGCACAATCGTTACCAAACTAAACCCTCTTGCCGCTGATTGAGAGAAAGTTCGCAAGATTTTCTCGATTCTTTCCTCGGCCTTTATTTTCGACGGTTTCAACTCATCTTTGCCGATATACCGCCTTCTCCTCTGAGTTACGCGATGATCCATGCAGACCGATTGCTAGTGATTATGCAGCCGGTCAAGCGTACCTAGCCAATTTTTAAAATTACTGTTCACCAGCCCGGAACATTTTACGACTGGCGTAACTACTATGATTGTTTGAGAGTCAGTTGTGCGCAGATTACGCTCAATACTTCCATAATTCATCTTGTTCTGATTTACAACGGCTGAACCTATTTTGGTCTAGCATAGCTTATCATTATTTATCATTTTGGCGTAGGACTGATAAGAACTAAAATTATAGGAAGCAATAGTAAAAAATAATTTTTTAAAAATTGCTTTAAATTGAAAATTGACTGGCATTGAAGATATAAGGGATTGGCGAAATCAGGTATGGCGCTTCCATTTTCATTGTGAATATTTTGAGAGCAATAAAAAATGTATTGTCGTTTCATATCCTTGACTGGACGAAACGTATTACCTTTTCAACTTTATCCTCAACTTTAGCCCACTAAATTCGAATTATGTAAACCTCGTTTTTATCTCAGCTTCTACTTTATTGCCCACTCTCCCGGGCATTTCGAAAGGAAATGACCCGCTCAAGATTGAAAGATCCCCTTAGCGGATTAACCTGACAAATCCTGAAAAAATGTTTTCTGCGCCGGGACGCAAAGCTTTTTCCTTTCTGTTGCATTCGGACCTGGGGTGTCTTATGCACTGCCCCTATTTCCTCTTTGCAGTCCATTTCCGCCTAGTGTTAGCCGCTACCCTTGGCCACCCTACTTTGTCTACCTCTGCCCCGAGGGTGGATAAAGGACATTTCTCCATTACTCGGATTCGGAAGGACACTTCCTCTCTCCCTCGTCAGGCGATTCTTCTACTCAGGCCACTTTCTGTCCGCTGACAGTCTTCTTTTACATAGGGCAATAAATTCAATCGACTCCACTCCCTTGACAGGTCCGCACATTCGATTCAGTTGACCAAAGAAATCGCCTCGTATTCCATTAAATGCAACTTTGTCAATTTGCTTTTAAATATTTGAGTATTCTCGCTTTCTGCCTATTGTAGCGATGTTATAATATACCTCAATCTTTTCCTTCCTACAGTATGGTACATTGTCTAACGTGATTTCTTTGACTGCTAATCTAATTATTTGTTTTTCATTTTTAACAGAGAGAAGTCGGCAGGCTGAAATCGTTGAAACCTTCCCTTCTCCAAGTGAATGTTGCGGTACATCGGTTTTTGACCGAAACGGGTAACGCGGAAGCTCCCAATACCCTCAAAGACGAAGTTGCAGACCTTTATTCGACGTTCGACGAAACCTGCTCAAAGTGAGTCTCTAATTATATTCTCCATAGTGGCCAAACTAGAATTCTATCTTTGAAAATTAGATCAAAAATCAAGTTCACTTTTACAGTCTTCCAATTTTTGGTGACAAAATCAATGCTGACAAAAAGTCGTATTTTGCACAAAAAAAAAAAAAAAAATGTTGATAATTTGAAAATTACCTAGATTATTATGCTTTCAAAAATTGAATTTTTGACAGTTAAACCTTTTTCAAAAAATATGACCAAAGATGTCAAATTTTTTAGAACATTTTAATTTTTTAAAAATGTTAGTTTTTGAAAAATTTTAATTTTTTAGAATTGAGCCAAACGTTTGGTAGAAAATTGTAAACATTTCTTCATTTTTCTGTCCATTCCATGAACTTTAGATTATGTTTTGTTTTCAATGTCCAAATGAGCCAAGTTAGGATTTCCATAGCGTATCTTGAAGGAATGCTCTGGCCAGTTGGGACGTCAAATTTGTAACTGGCCTCCCCAACTTTCTTTGGCCTTCCCAAGTTAAAACAAGATGTCATCATCTCATCTCGAAGTAATTTATTGTGTTTCGCCTCAACTCCTGCGAAACTCGAGGGACGAACAGGAGGGGGGAGGGGGTTATCATGTGTTGCACGTACTCGCCCCTCTACCCATCGGATATTGTCTGGATAGCGACCATTACTCAACGAGCTTCCAGTTCCAGTCAAAAGGAGATAAAAAATAGGAAAATAATGATTTCATCTTTTTCGACCTCCCAGAGCTGCTGAAGTCAGTCACGCCTCTTCAGTCCCTCCCCACTTCTGCCCGAAGGGTGGACCACGTCATTTCTGCGAGTCGATTTATTATCCCAAATCTTCCTTCGTTTTTTGCGCGCTGCTTTTTCTCTCAAAATGCAATGCATTAGTAAAGTGCACCGGAGCTTCACGAGCGAGGGGAATGATATATTATTCGATCGGACCGCAATAACTTTCATATTGCTCTGTTTCGCCTGCTTTCCTTGGTCATGTAGAAAATATTCGATGACAATCGTATCTGAGTAGAAAAGAGTGCCAGGGTCTGGGGCTAAGTGAACTGTCAAAGTTGATATTGATAAGTAGCCCAGTGCTTTTCCAAAGTGGATATCTGAAGACCTTGATTTCTGATTTTGTTTAGGATACCTTTAGAAAGTCCGTTCAATTTCTCATAACCTTTAGTAATTTGCCGCTTTCTAGCATCTTGTAAAGGAAGCGAAATATTGGGCTAAAGGCTAGAACTGCTAAATTTTTGCAAATTACTGTTCTTTCAACGTGCGTTTAGGACCAGAAATGAATTATGAAATTCCACGCACGTTCCGGGAAAAATTGGCCCAGATTGTCAGCTTTCCAACAGTATAATTCATTTTTGGATTTACCTCGGTTATTAGAAAAGAAGTAGCCGTTTTTATGTAGAAAAGCTTGGTTTTTGAAATATTGCTTTGTGGGCTCTGTCAGAAATTGGAAACATTCCACGCCGAATCCAAAGGTTTGGACTTTGATTTGGCATAATAATTATGTTAATATTATTTATTAAAATTATTCTAATATTATACATTTGTTGTACAAAAAAATTACTTTGATATAGTAGGCAAATTGAATTTTATGCTATTCCATTTAAATTGTGAATATTTTGGGTTTTATAGGTAGTTCAATGATCTTGAGAGAGTCGATTTGTGAGGAAATTATGACTAGAATTATGATAATCGTTCCAGTGTTTCCAAAGTTGTTTAAATCAAACCATCCGTTTTTCATATTTCTTGGAGAACTTTTGATGTGCCTACAAAATCAATTTTGATAACCCGCTGCTCACCAATTCCCTTATTCTCTTCAAAATCAACCCCATCTAGAGATTTACACGAATTTCTCAAATCCCATCGTTACCTACTTCCGCATAGAATAACGAAATCACTCTCCATATTTCAGGGTATTCTCGGTGGAAGAGAATCTGAAGGATGTGACGAAGGCGTGGCAACAGTTTGAATCCTACCTGGCCACACTTCAAATCGCGTTGCGAAGCGATTCAGAAAACCTTCGCAAATTGGACGAAGCTCTGTCGAGAGAAGAAGGTACCGGCAACGGATGCAAAGTCTCGACGCACATCGCTACCTCGGTCAAAGATTTGGCCATTTTGCTGTCCGAGAAGGAGCAGGCCAACAAGCTCAACGATTCTCAGGTGAATTACGTTTAATCGACGTACCGTTGCATTATGCACGTCAGTGGTGCGCAAATAATACACAATATCCCACATTTTGGTAAGTGAAATTTTGGACCGTACTGATAATGTACAAAATAAATAGGAACAAGTCAAGTTGCCAATCCTTGAAAAGGATTCGAAAAAACGGTTGAAAACCGAGGGTGGTTCGGCCATTTTTGCAAATGACCAGTCCATGAATACCTACTGGCTTGGAAAGTAATTCTAAGTGAGGGTAGGTACATGAATAATTTTTTCCTGAACCTCCGACCGATTTTCAAATTTTCGACGATTTCAATGCTCCTAACGTTTTTGTAAATTCTGTAAATCAAGTATTGAAGAAGAAGTTAATAAACGATCACGAAACATCATAGCTCTGAAAGAGGGTTGGTACTCCGGAGGTCAATGTTTAATAAATGCGAAAAAGAAGGCAGTCGAAAGACAGCATTGCGGTTCCCTCCTCTAATGATATTGAGGACACCGAGGGTCACCACATGTCCACAGAATCTGGGATATTTGGCCCATCGTATGAGGGTCTCGGGCGTTTTTTCTCTCTTTCCACCCCTCGCATGATTTCGCCCTTAGAATGAAACTTCTGGGCAAGATAATTCTGACACAGTGGACAAGGGGCCATAGGGACCAAGATTAGGGAAACGAGAGAGAAGAAGGGGTTGTTGAAATTTTCATCATTCTCACAAATCCGTCTCCAGATGCAGTTGATGGGTTGAGCCTCCCTAAAGGGGGAACTGATATGATGCAAAAATGCATTTAGTTAAAAAAAAACGAAAATTTAATATAGAACCGGACCATACATTACTCACGATCCTTTCAATAATGAAATGTTCATGGTTTCTATCTGATTTTTACAAATTACAAAAATGGCCTGATCAGATAATTTAATGTTTAAAAAATTTTTAGAATTTTTTTAAATTTAATTCTGAAAAATAAATTTTCTACGCCAAGTTAAGAAAGTACCTATGAGTAATCTGCTCACCAAGAGCATAATAATATTTTCTCTGTCCATCAGTGTTGACTATACGGTCTTCTCACATCTTCTGTCCAGCTGGACGTCTACCTCTAAAATTTTGGCCCTGTTCCAGCTCCTTAAGGTTGCTGAGGTTGTTAGCAGTAGAAAGATGGACGTGTATTTGTGTCCAGATCACTCAGCGCCTGTCGCCTTGTAGTCGTTTTGAATTAGAACTGACCGTACAACAGTTATCACTGTCTTTTCATTCCTAACATTTCACAATAGGTTAACTACATTATACAGCTCGGGTAACAAAGAATTCATTTTGAAGTAGCTTGATTTCATAGTTTTTATGGAATTTCTTCTCCAAACCCAATTTTTTCAAGGTTATATCTAAATTTTATTCCCGCCTTAGAGAGAAAAAAATGCCACATCACCCGCCTAACTATCGGCCATCAACCGACTCTAGAACCCCGGTTTTCATCTCAAACCCCTTCTAATCTCGACCAATTTTCTTGTTTTCAGTCAATATATGAAATGATGACTGGAGGTGGCAACTACTCGGACTCTGGCATCTCCGACTCCGGGTCGGAAGTCGACCTGAGCGAACGCGAGAAGCGATTGGCAGCCCTGAGACGTTTGGTCCGCCATCTTGAAGCAGTCCTTGCTCCTGGATCTGCCGCTATTGTCAATATGTCCAAGGTGCGTTAACAGCGAGTGATTTACCTGTTCTTTTTCCTTCAATAAGTGTAATCTTCTCCTCGAAATTTTTGCAACATTTTCTGTTCATTCCTTCATTTCCTTCATTTTCTGTTCATTCTGATTATTCTCAATAGCAATGCCGAGAATGCATTGTCTAACATTTTTAATAATTAGATATCTGGTAATCAGGCTTATCGTGAGAAGGCTCTCGAACATCGTTATCTGCCCTCATAAGTGCTCACTTTTTGATAAATGTGCAATCTGGAACACTCGTTTGTGTACAACTTTAGAAGGCATTCCCAATTTTTATACTCTTTGTTGTCGGCGCCAGTTCTAGGCTGGTTAAATACTAATTTTATTGTGTTCAATAATCCACCGACGGATATGGTGAGCCAGAAAATACTACGCAGGTTATGGAAGGTTAGTAAGCTCACTTGCCGTTTACTGACAAGGAAAAAACTGTATGAAGCCTAAGAGGTTTATCCAGAAAGTTAGATCCTAGTAGTGCAGGTCTTACCATATTTCAGAATGAGTTGCATGAATAATACATTTCTGAAAATAGGAAATAAAATTGCATGAAACGTGGACATCCGTGTGTATAGTGCATAAAAAATTTTCCCCTGAAAAAATTGGACTATTCCTAAACGCCATCGATTCACTTTGCTATTCAAACTTTCCAAGATATTTTTCTTCCTTTTTCCCTTTCTATTTTCTAAAATGTTGAACAAAAATGAGGGATGATAAAATTCTGTTTTTGTTACTTGTTCACTTCTTTCAGTCCCCCGTTAAACGTCAATGATAATTTTGAAAAATCACTCGATGCGTTTTTCCTAGGGTCAGAGCGATTAGTGGAGAAAAAGAAAATAGGTTTAGTAGGTAGTTCCTGAAGGTGCCCACTTACTATCCAATTTATAGCTATTAGAGTGGAAATGGAATTGCGACAGCCGGTTGGAAACGTCTTTCAAATGTATCAGATTCAACGCCGACGCCACCTTGACCAATCACAGCGATGGATTCTTAGCCCTTCCACCAGCAATAGGATCGTGTATGTTTTATCAGCTTTTCTTCGTTGACTTTAGATTCTTTACTCCATTAGGTAGGTGGAAGTTGTTAGGTGTCTGGATTAGCGTATTGAGTTTATTTTAGTTCGGTAGTTGACCTCTGGGGAAGGTCTCACTCGCCTATCCCTACCAATTCTGGGGGCCCTTTGGACAGGAATAGTTCACCAAACCTCTGCCGGCTCCAGACAAGTAACACAAACTCGCCGTTGACACGTGTATCCGATCGTGTATTTACATGATAACGTTCACACACGCATGTTGAACACACGCGCATTTATAAAACCGGTCCATCGCGTTTTGTGGTCAATCGGGAGTCAAAATTCGATCGGGTTTCTTCGATATGCTGCCTCCCTACTTGGAACATCTATTTAAGGTCCCTGGTCTTGAGCATGTAAGATCCTCATGTGCCCTGTCTACCTTTTCTCATGTATTACCATTTTCAAGTTTCATAGACTCCTGAGTTTACGTAAAAAATGTCAGCCATTCCTTCCTGCGGGGGTGTGTTTGTGTGTCTGTCTGTTCTCTGAATTCCGGTCAAACGGCTAGTCCATTCTTTTTTAGCCTGTCGTCAGATTAATCTAATTTTGAAAACTTCTAGGCTAAAAATTGAGGGAAGGAATGTTATGATGTATGCATAACTATTTCCACTTTGGTCACTGTGCGTGCTAATCTAATTTTCATGTGCGGGTTGTAATATTTTCTAATCATGGTTCTCATGTTTCTCTGGATTCTGGAGATGAGAAAAATTATCCGAATTTCAAAGTTTTCATCCTTAATCTTTTGTCGCACCTCCTCTGATTACAGTAGAAAATATGTGCCATTAAACATGACGGGGTCTTTCACAAAACATTAATGCATTGTCTGCCTGTTTACTCAATTTTTGTTTTTTGTATAATTAACCTCACTTGACTTTGCCGCCATCAAATGCTCATCAACCTTTACCAATAATGCTACGTCACTCTGTTTCGATTCAACAATTTGTTTCTTTGTTACAGAGGATAGAACAGACGGAAAAAGAACTGAAAGGACTTCAAGTGACATGCAGAGAACTTATCGACCGGACGAACGTTTTCGTAGAAAGCAAAGCCCCTCTCCTCGCCTCAAATGGCTTCACCAATACTAACGCTCTCAGGTACGTGTCAAATTTTTTTACTATTGTTTCTCCTTTTTACTCGAGAGGCGAATATCGGGGGAAGCGTTCGGGATGTCAATAAAAATGATGATCGAATCTTCTTCGTTTTTGGCATGAATGAAAATGATGACCGAATCTTCATCGTTTTTGGGGTGAATGAAATTTCTGCAGTCGTCAATAAAGTTGGGTCTTAGGTTCCATGTATTTTTGTTTTTGTGCGCCCAAACGAGAAAATATGGCGGATGCCTCATTCAAATTGTCCACTGATGATCGATAAAGTTACTCTAGACATTGTCAACTTGGAGAACTACTCTGGTCTCCAGACTGTGAACATTTCCTAAGCCGAGCACTTCAACTCCACTCCACCGCTCCATGTAACTCACCCCCTTCGTAACAACCCTTTGAAAAGTTTGCGCAGCACTAAACTTCCCCCTAGTGGTAAAGTGTCTTAATCAAATCCGGATAATTGCGCAGCCACAAACCGAGAAAATCCGACTATTCGTATGCCAGACGGTGGAGGTTAGAAAATGAGGGGTTGCCAAGTGAGGCCGGTTCCGAGCAATTAGTCAACCGTTTGTGAAAGAGAACAACAAGTACATACGTTAAGGTTTCTTTTGTTTTTGGAAATTTAAAGAATCAAAGGAATATCTTTTTAAGAAAGTTTTTTTCTAAAACCAAATCTATGGGTCTTTGTGGCTCCTACAACCCACACTCTGCTCTCAAAACCTACCTGAAATGGAAGTGAGTTACGCGAAATTCAAAAAATATTGCATTATTCTTAAAACTATACTGCGTGTTTGCAAACATGCTGATGCTCCTTTTACGCAGTCGGAGTTATGCTGGGGTTGGAATAAATAAAAAGATGGAAGATTTGTCTGCAATGCGTTTTCAAAGAGCATATTCGTTTCGAACGAAGCAATATAAACTTCGGGCAGTAAAACACAGCCGAATGTGTTGAATAAGTTTTGTGGAAATGCGTTTTTCCCTTCATTGCCGACCGAACTCGACAACCATATCGCGCCTTTTCTTTCAAATATTTAGAAACCCCATTCCAAGCTGATTATTGCTGTTGAAAAATGCAATAAACTCGCCTTTAGGCGTCGACCCATAAATCACCGATCCTCCCCCCTTCTGCTGTTACTACTACTGGAACGACTGCCGCTATTAACACGACTACTACGCCCGCTACCCTTGTGAGGTTGGTACCTCCTCTAAACATCTGCTACCCACTGTGATCTATGGCCCTCCTCCTTCTATTTCTTCGACATATTGCTACAAGCAGAGACAACCCCGTACAACATATTTCACTCACCTAGCTCAGTAACCAATCTTCCGAATGCTACTTTCCTTCTTGACAAATCTTTAGCACTTTTCTGCTCAACGTCCACTAGCCTTGGGTAGGGGTAAGGGTTTTAATTTTAGAATCTCCAGCATTTTGAAGATTCTAGTCGCCGATTTCACCGACATTGTATTACAGTTAATCTTGACGTGGTTTCTTGTGTATAAAAAAAGTTATCAACTGCAACCATTTCCATTGAGTCTATTGTGAGCAGGTCGCAAATTTCGCATTTGTACATTTTTTCTTATCCCACCCCAGAAAAAAAGTTGACCCGTGACTGAGAATTCAGCCCCATTAGGGGCGTATACATGGATTATGCCGGCTTTGGCAACATGGCTAAAAGCGGCCCAATCGAGTTTTCAGATATCGCAAACGCTACTAATATACTAGTAAAATACCCTTTCTTATCCATTAATTTTTTGCCAAAAATCTTATATTTGAAAAACCGCAAAAGTGATTCAAACAAAAACTGAAATACAAACTCATAATCGGACTGAAACTCAAACTAAAACTCATAATCAAACTCGAACTAATTTCATACTCATAATCAAATCCAAACTCAACGTCAAAGTGAAACTCATACTCAAACTCAAAGTCAAACTATAACTGAAATTGAAACTCATACTCGTAATTATTTCACACTCATAATCAAACTCAAATTTATACAAAAACTCATAATCAAATTCAAAGTTAAATTTATACTGGAACAGAAACTCTTACTCATAATCAAACTCGAAGTCAAACTCATAATCAATCTCGAAGTCAAACTCACATTGAAACCGAAACTCGGAATGGCAATCAAACTCGAAGTCAAACTCACAATGAAACAGAAACTCACACTCATAATTAAATTCAAAGTCAAACTCACAACGAAACAGAACCTCAAACTCATAGTCATACTCAAAGTCAAACTCACAATAAAACAGAAACTCACGCTCTAGTCATACTCAAAGTCAAACTCACAATAAAACATAAACTCAACCTCGTAGTTGAACTCGCAGTCAAACTCACAATCAAACAGAAACTCAAACCCATAATCGAAATCGAAATCGAACTCACAATGAAACAGAAACTCGAACTCATAATCAATCTCGAAGTCAAACTCATAATCATATACAAACTCATGGTCAAACTCAGACTGAAACAGAAACTCATAATCATAATCAAGCTCAAAGTCAAACTGAAACTGAAGCAGAATCTCATGCTCATTATCAAATTCAAACTGGAGAAGAAACTCAAGTTCAACCTCAAACTCAAAGTCCAACTCAAAATGAAACTGAAACTCAAACTTATAATCAAGCTCAAACTTAAACTCAAACTCATGCTCATAAATCGAGCTCAAAGTCACACTCAAAATGAAACGGAAACTCGAAGTTATAATCAAACTTTGAACTCAAACTTATAATCAGACTCAAACTGAGACTGATCTTTAACTGAAACTGATCATCAGTTTGATTATGAGACCGAGACTCAGCCTCATAATCAAACTGATGATCAGTTTCAGTTAAAGATTGATTATGAGTTTTAGTCTGAGTTTCAGTTTGAGTTTGAGTTCGATTTATGAGCACGATTGTGAGTTTGATTCTCAGGTTCGGTTTAGTTTGATTTGATTATAATCATATAATTACCTATGAGTTTTAGTTGGAGTTCGATTATCATTTTGCGTTTGAGTTTGAGTTAAATTTTGAGTTTGAGTTTGATCTCGATTTATGAGCATGAGTATCAGGTTCGGTTTCAGTTTAAGTTTGGCTTTGAGTTGAGTTTCAGTTTCAGTTTGATTATGAGTTTGAGTTTCCGTTTGAGTTTGGTTATGAGTATCAGTTTAACACTCAGGTTCGGTTTCAGTTTGAGCTTGACTTTAAGTATAATTTGGGTTTCTGTATTAGTATGTGCTTGACTATGAGTTTGAATTTCAGTGGGAATATGAGTACGAGTTCGAGTTTAGGTTCAGTTCGATTACGAATTCCAGTCTCACTCTTACTATTACTGAATTTTAACATCGAATCGTGATTCTACTAAACTTTGATTTCATCGATTGCCCATACTGTTGAATGATTCTTTTCACTCTCACACGATCGCATTATCCTCGCCAGTATACACATTAGGATTGGAATTGATCTGGAAACGAATGAAGCGGCACGTTCAGACATAGTACGGCAAGTCGAAGCGCGAACCGGCTCATATGTCAGCTGCCAGGTGGCTTATTGCCTGTTTTGCATATCGCCGTCCCCGATCCCGAGGGAGAGCCAATGGAAAGGCAATTGATCTGACAATGTCACCTAACTTGCCTCTGTTACCTTCTCTTCGGAGTCGAAATTCAATAGGATCGAATTGATCGATTTCGCAGTTTTCAGTAAATTCCTTGGACTCTGGAATCTGAAAACACTGTTTGATCTCACGTTTTTTCGAGGGCACATCAGTCTCAATTTTTGAAAACGGTTAGATCCCACTGTAGGTCCTTAGTCGTAGGGAAGACGGTTGGGCCATAAGACCAGAATCACCCTTCAGCTGGTACCTTCTAAGATCTCGCAAAAATGATCTTAAAAATCAATTTTAGGCGACATTTAACCGGAGTTTTCAAACTTTTCGTTTAAATTGGAAAATGAAATAATTTTTTTCAAACTGAATTATTTGAAATGTTTCAACTTTTCAATCTCTTGTAAACTCCATTACCTCCTATTAGAGCCTCATTTCATCTCACGTTCGTTTCGTAAATAATAGCTCTGCGGATAATTTAAATCCTCTCCGGCTTGAAAAGACACCCAAGAACTTCGGCTCGTAAACATATCAGGCCGCTAAACGTTTTCTGAGAAACTCGCGATTATTATTCAAATTCTCAAGTGCCTCGTAATCGCCCCTCAGGTCCCTCCCGAGTACTGACTTCGAATCCTTCGAGTCTTGTAATGTGGGGACCATTAATGCTAAGTTTTTATGGTTAAACGGAAAGACACTGTTTCTCCCATGAACTCGGCTCTCGCTCGTTATTGTTGAGCTTCTCCCTTTTAATTGGATTATCAAATGCCTTGTTAAACGCACCATAAACTCGCCTTGCTTTTGATTGCACCCTCGAATCCTCAATTTGAGGCATTTCTACTTGATATTTCTGCTCGAAAGGGTCGTTCCATGACGTATATCATACTACCATGTTCGTATTCCCCGCCATTCAGTCGATTGGCGACGTAAAAAAGGAAAAAATTCTCTTCGTACCGTTGGTAGGTATATTTTTAGGTGTACTTGATCAGCAGGTGACTTCGATCTGTTATCGAGAGATGTTGAGACAGAAATAGCTCCTGACGAGGGCACAGATTCCGAAAGCGCTCGATCTGGAGATGGACAATGTCAAAAGAAACTCGCAAATAACCTCTTGCCCTAGCATAAAAAATGGACCTGTTAATGACTTTTGCGAAAAATACCACGTTTTGTTGTTGAGAATCAACATTATCCCCGAGTCCCATTGAACAGCTCGTAGGAAGCATCGAAGGAAGAACAATCTTAGTATTTTTTTCCAACGGGTAAAAAAGAGGAAGGAACAGGCGTATACAGATTGTCAATTGCTGTATAACAGGAAACTTAATCGGCCCCATGAGTGCGAATTCAAAAACGCCAGAACGATTGTAGGTATAACAGAAGGGAGGCCTGAGAATCAGGAGAAAAGATTGGCACCATTTAACAACACGATTCGAGAAATAGGAGCCGAGGGAGGGTTCGGCTACGGGGTGACTATAATTCGAATCGTCGGAACTAGGGGATGATCGTGAATGCTGGTGACTCCTGAGATGCTCGGGGAGTATGCAAATAGAACGAAATCATCTGGTCCGAAAAGATCAGCGGGGGCTGCAGAAAGACATACGGCGGCTGTACGGAAACGGCAGGAAGAAATGGAGGGAGCTTCGAGTTCTCGAATGATGGCCATTAGAGGGAGCCATTTCAAGCGAAAAGCAGTCAGAGAAAGACAAGTTCCTACAAGAATGCGCACCAGAAGTTCGAGTTTTCATTTCAGGAGGGATGAGGTATTAAAGGCGAACGGATCAAGTTTTGATGAAGGGTTATTATTATCGCGGCTTATCTTTATTATGAATGGAATTGGGCGGATTTTCGAATTAACTTGCTATCCTGCCTAATGGCTAATGCTGTTGCTCCATCACATTGAACGCGAAGGCCTCGTCCTCTTCTGTACCTATACCTATCCACCAAAAAATATTATTTTCGAAATTTTAGGATTTTTTTATAGGGATCAATATTTTTTTGAAATGTGAAAATACCTAGGCCCCCAAACCAGATTTTAGCAGCGGAAATTCTGTTGAGATGCACTTTAGGTATTTACTCACGGCATTACCGCCAAAATTGATTTTTTTCTGTTTAGAAGGCAGGTCCATAACTACCTACAAGAATTCCAGCGTCCTCTCCCTCCTCCCCCTTACCCCTCATTCAATTCATTATACAGCTGGCCAATGTGATCATTAGACTCCTTGCCCCGCCACCGCCGATTGGCAGATTCTTAGGCCCTGGAGGCATTTGTCACCGTCTCATGAGGCACGGATTCAATTGTCTTTCCTTTCCGTTCGAGAATCATCGCGAAACCTTGATACTTCTACTCGCACGTCTCCGGCGTAATGCTCCACTTGGGATTTGAGATCGATATTTTATTCTCGAAGAATCAGGCTCGAAGGATTCAGAGAATCGCGTAGGTTGAATGGCTCGGATTGGAATGAAGTCCCTGTAGCCGCATCGTATTCATATGCAAAACGAGTAGCAGTTGTCCCGTAGGAAACTACCCCCTTCTTCACCACCCCTATTATACTTCCCGGCTGATTTCCTCTATAAAGTGGTTTTTTCCTGGTCGGGAAATTCCGTAAAACCGAGAGATTTATTGGATGCGCCAGTTAATTTTGGTTTTTTTTTTACCTCAACTGATTCAGTGTGCGCCATTCCCATATGGCTCTATTTTCCCCTCGTTTGCTCGCATGGAGTTGGGATATGAAAGTGTAGATAGGGAAGAATTTCATGTTCGTGGGTTCAGTTTGTGAGTTGAGTTTGTGGGACGAGTACGCTTCCTTCGATTGATTCTAGAGATCTTTTCATCACTATAATTTCTCGCTTTTTCTGTTGCAGAGGGGACAAAACCACCGACGACGATTGCAGTAGCCGTGGTCCTGGCAGCAAAATAAAAGCCTGGCTGTGGCGAGCTGTCCGTGCTGGCCTGCCGTTCCAGCTTGCCGTCATAGCAATCCTCTGCATAGCCTGTCTCCTAGAGCCCCAGTGCTGCGACACCATGAACAATTTCGCCTACGCGGCGCCCCAGCTGCGATACGTGAAGGGACCACCCCCCGTCTAAGGGTGACCAACCCTTAAGCCAAATTATGGAGTCGGTCATCTAACAGGCTTGTGGAGGATTACTTACGTTGTAGATACGTTGTGCTTGCTTACGTGTTAGGTGGACAGTTGACTTGGGTTGACTGTTGGTCGATAGAAGATACCTAGGTCGTTGGGAGGCTCATGGAGCTTTGTTCACTGCGTTTTTTTTTACTTTTACTTTTTCAAATGGAATTTTCCTCTTATCTGGTGCTAACCTGACGACTTTTACTTAACGTCCTCCTTTTCAAATTTATTTTTATGACTTCCACCGAGTAGAGAACTGTTCATTTTCAGATATGCTCCTTCTGCAATATCTTCTTAGATAAATTTTCTTGAACTTCCGTTTTTAGAATGACCGAAGTCAGTTCATCGAGCGTAAGATTAGAATACCTTTAATCGAATCACTCAACCGTCAACATCTGCTATCTTAGTGTGTCAATGGAGATAGCTCGTATTGCCTCTGGAGCGAGGAAATTTTGCTTCAATCGCACCCAAAATTTTATTTTTCGGTTTCCCAAAATTCTGTCAGGTACTGTTACTTTATATCTATCATGGAATGGGGCAGTTTTCGGGACTTAATTCTGTACCAGTGAACAGAGTTCCTTTCCTCGAGATGTGTTAAATCTAAGAATAATCCTATTCTTACTTTTCTTTTCGTAATGTAACGTTTTTGGTGTTTTTGTCCTCTTAACTCGTAGATATCGAGAAGGCCTAAAACTGGAGTAGGACCCCGACTTAATTTTTCGACCAATTTAAAGTACCTGTGAATCGATTCTAATCCGGTTGAGGAGAAGCTTTCAAATTACGTCATTAACTTTTCCCTCAAGATAATAAGCCGGGAAAGAAATTCAAATGTGATAGGCGTTTTTTCGTTGGCGCACAATTTCTAGAAATTTTTCGTTTTTTGTTACCATGAATTTTGATTTCTTGATTTCCCCGGGATCCAAGATTTTTTTCTGATTATTAGAGTTTTATAGTCATTTTATTATTGTTATTTATTGAAGAAGAGTCGCAATATTATTTTTTCTCGATTTATTGCCTCCAATTTTTTTTAATAATGTGCGTCGATGAGGTTCCGAGTTGTTCGGTTGTGATTTTCAATTCGGAACTCTATCAAAGACTAAATTTTGTACGATGAAGACATTTTGATGTTTTGCATGTATACCTCAGACGGTAACTTGAGACGATCATGGGATGAAATAATCAATCGTTTAAGTGACCCTTTCCCTTTTCACTTCAATGAGAAATAATTACGTTTAATGTGATTAATAATATTTTGAGTGTTTTTACTCAATATTGAGTTTCGTTTATAAAGCGATAAAAAAATAATAATAAATAAATTGTATATATATGCCTTTTTACTCTTCCTCGATGCCCAAGTGATAGAAAATTCCAATTAAATCTGTGAGTTACCTATGTTCCGTGGTTGAGCTGATTTCAGAGTTGGAACAATTAGGGTCCGAATATCAGGTGTGTCCACTTCTAAATTTTTTTCTTCTTGGGATTGAGGTAGTACTCAAATTAAGTTTAACAAGAATGTGTGCGGAGGACTGTAACATCTTTTGAACTAGCTTAGCATTCCGCCTCCGTATTGTAGACGGTTGTGTTGTACCTGACACCAGAATAACCCTGCAACCTGCATTAGCAAAAACAAATTTGGACTCACCCATGCAAACGCATTGCAAGAATGTTTGTAGAGTGTCCAAAATCATTGGAGGTACCTTTGGTTAGAAAAATCATATTGGTAATTACGAGCCATCGTACACGCGTCATGACCTCCCGTACGACCTCCTTCACCCCTTAAGAAAAAATTATGCTTAAGATCCCTCATTAGAACTCGGGCTTGTGAGGTCAGCAGGTGATTATCAGCTCGTAATAGAAAGTAGGTACCTCCATTCTACACATCGGGCTCAAAACTAGACATATCAAGACCTAGAGACCTGGGGGGGAAGGGAGAGGCCATCCCATCGATCACGGAGGCGCTCGAGAATCACAAGATCGTCTTCGGATAAAGGATTTTTCCAACATCTTCCGCTGCTGTGAGACCCGAGAGGTCTTCTCGTAAGTACGAAACAAGATATCCCCCAAACCTGACACTCTATCAACCGCATCATTTACCCGGCCTACGGTGGAGAATACGGAGCCATGCTGTCTGGCCGTGTCGCTTCCTGCTCTCCCACGGTATAATAATCTACGCCCCAGACTGCACGTTTTTCCTCGTTCTCGTTATTATTCTTTTACACCGTTATAACTTCCAATTTTTTCATCTCTTTCTTTCCCCTTCTTTCCCCCGTCTTCTTTCCTCTTTACAGTTTTCCTCACGTCTCAAATCCACGTCCTCTTGAGCATTGGCGGGTAAGTATCTGTACCTGACTGCCTTCGGGTGCTAAGTGTATGTGTACTATGTACTCTCACCTGCCTAGCTGCCTCATCACAACGGAACTGCACGTACGAGGGAGAACGTAGGCCCCTGTCAATCTTCAAAGTTTTCCCGACAAGTTATTCCTAGTTTCCCTTTTCGTGCTCGAAGCGCCGACAGCCGCGCAATTTCGCAACAGCGGATCTCCATCGCTGGAGAGAAATTTTTCCAAAATAACATTAGATTTATTCTGCAATCTGGGAAATCTGGGGACTCAAATAATAAAAATTTCAGTCCGTAATATATTTTTAGTCCTTCCTTGGCCTTTTTAATTCTTCCATACACTATCCGATTGCTGGTGAAGTCAGTAAGAAAAGGCAATGATTGGTCGAGGTGGCGTTGGCGTTGAACCCAATAAATTTGATTGGGGTTTCCAAGCCAAGTTCCTATGTTCATCCCCCCTCCGACATCAAAACGTTGAGGTTACTCTAGCTGACTTGTAACTATTTGTCGCCTTTTTCGGTAGTCTGTTCCGTTCTCACACAGACAAAATTTTGATCCAGTTTGAAAAAATCATTCCCTGAAAGGTTGAGGAAGTCTGGTATTTGGTACCACTGTTTTCCCAGTTTTTTTTTTTTTTTTGATGAATACTGGTGGCGCTACAGCCAAAAATGTAGGTAGTAAAAATGTCAAAAAATGAATTGTTTTTCAAAAATGTCTCATTGTAAAGCTGATGACGAGGAGTCAGGATTTTTTAAATTGTTTTCCCGGATTTCTCAATTGATTTAATCATAGGATAAGCGACTTTTTCAAAATTTTCAAAAACATCATTTTTTCCAGATTTTTTGATTGCGGTTTCCCAATTTTTCGAGAGGTTTCGATTGAACCGATTTTAACTTCCTTGGGCTCATTGGATTCCTTGAATGTTTTTGCTCATTTAATTGATACCTATTCAAAAAATCCTTAGTTTTAAAGAATTTTTCCGATAGGTACGTGAACTTTAGTCAATAAAATTGCAAAGCAAATGGCCAAAAGACAGTCATTTTTTTTTTTTTTTTTTTTTGGGAAAGGTGCCAAAAATTTTCATTTGCAACTAGAGACACATCATCCGAGGTCAATTGTAATTGGAGCTTGGGACCTGTGATTCAGAGAAAAAACGTATAAATGGTTTTTTGCAGAACCTAGGACATTACAGTACATTCACATATTATGTAAGTACCTACAAGTAAAAATTATTTTTGGGCGTTTCCAATTTTTTTGTATTAGCGATTAAAATAGGGGGTTCTATACCTAACTGAAGGGACAGATCCCCAAAGTTTTCCAGCCCTGTTACGTTAAGCGTGAGAAAAGTTGAAGATCAGAAATTTCTGGGAGATCATAAGAGCATTCTACGTAAGCCGAGCACGATTTGCTTCCGAGGCTTCCAACTTCTTGAAATTTCTACGGCAAGGTGTCTAATGAGGTGAGAACTTCTGGTCTCTAGAGAAACTTAATTTTTTATCGCCTCTCGTGTAGAAAAATTCAGTGCCTATTTAGTGGGAGCCGAGACAAAGGTGAAATTAGGACGGGCGTATTTTCGAGTGACAAGATCGTAAGGGGCATAAAAATATAACGAATGTGGCAAGGCCTCTTGGGGAATCTTCTTTCCCAGGATTTGAGGCAGTTGTAAATAACTTCAGTATCATCACAATCTCTTCTGGGAGATCTGGCTGTCGTAAGGAAGTGCTAGCATATCTGGTAGCCCTCATCTGCTCTCATCCCAGATATATCACTTTCCGGTAGGCACTATAGTTCTAGGTTTGTACTATATAGTAATTCCACACTACTTGGCAGACTTCCATTCCTATTCTACCCTTCTCCTCTTGAGTCATTTGAATGGATCAACATGCATGAGTATTAGATCATCCTTCTTTTCAGTATATCATGCCTTCATAGCAGGTAAAATTGTGTATGCAGGCCATTCCTTTTTCCATGAATGGGTTTCCTGGAGTACGATGAATCGTCACCATTGTTCATTCGTAAAGTATTTACTGCACAACTTCTTCCTCTTCTAACTTTTAGTTTTTAGACCTTTTTGATCCACACAGCCTCCAAAGTAGTCAGAATCTAATCAGATTGTGTCAAAAATTTACGTATCAAAATATGAAAGCACAGATGTTGACGTTTCGGTCTTGAAAAGATAGTTTTTATGCACTATAATTTTTGGTCTCCTTAAGTTAAGAAAGTGAAACCGTTTTGTCTGAGATTCCAGATATTGAACGTTTTTGCTCCCCCACGGATCATTTCGCATTTACATTTCTTTGATAAGGTTGAATCACGGAAAACTTGATATTATTGCCTAAGGATGCTCATTGAGGGAGAATCTATTGAAGAAACCGGAAAAAATTTTCATAACAGATTTGGAAGGAACAGTGGAATAAGTTGGGGCTGTAAGAAATATTCAAGGCTTGTTTTGCATCGGCCAATTTGGATTAGGGCTGATTTGAAAGTTTTTTTGGTATTCCCTGGATTCACTATTGTGACGAGACCAAAACGATTTCAAAAACCTGAAAAACCAAAATCACTCGCATCATGGGCTGGGGCCATTGGTAGTTTGAATGATTCAGCAGACTATAAAGGTTCCGCCATTTTGCCTCCTCGATGTGGAGGGAGGTACCGCTTCGAAGAGAGATTTTCCAAGAGGACAGGAGAAACAATTCCAAAATGATTGCTCACAACGCCAAGAGAAGGGATCGGGAATTGTTGAGGCGGAGATCACGATTTTGGACTGCCTTTGAAAAGCCGAGACTATCTTGGGGCCGAGGGATTGTGCCGGATGGTACGGGCTTGAGTCGGCTTGGAAGCGCTGGAGGAGCACTCTATTACCCGGTCTATTACACGAATAGAGGTGATAGAGAAGCAATTTCGAATGAAATTAGTGGAAGGCTAACTTGGAAACGGAGAAGTGAGCGGCACTGGCCGGGACCAAAGGCCAGCCAGGCCACTGAATATTAGGGAAGATGGAAGCAACAACTCGAGCCTCAGCCAAGCAAGGCAAAAGAGCGTTACAGAATCACATAACGCGATCGAGGAAGGGGCACCTCGCACAAAAATACGAGCGGGTATACCGTCACCTTGCAATTTTGGAAAATCCATGCCTCTCAAGTCTCAAAATTGACTTGATAAAAATTCGTATTGCCCGAGAAAGGGTTTTGGTCCGGCTCCTCGAGACTGAAATGTAATCAAGGAAGTCAGGGACTGAAGGAATTCAATTGAAGAATTTAGCTTCGGGTACAGATTCTACGCTGAAAATACCAACTGGTGAGTATCGAATGGCACGCCAAAAAGTGCAACTCGAAGGCTTTTTTTGAACTTCTTTTGGTTTTTCGAGCCCTAAAGTAGAAAACACGTCTATCGAAGCTCTTATAGCAGTCTGGTGCTAAGTCGGAGGAGAAAGCTTCATGCGCTCTTTTTCAGAGAGCGTACAATTTTCTATGCTCAGATTGCTGCTATTGAAGATAATGTACTCGTACTTACAGGCTACTATATCCCGGTACTGTTCGTAATCCCAGAAACGGCACAGTAAAACAGAATAGTAGACCTCGACAAAACACTGCCATATACCTACCTACCTAAAGAAAAAGACAAAAAATAGACAGGTACCATATGAGTCGTATGATACAATGTACGACCACTTCAGGCCATCGGCACCAATGAGGACAGGCCTCACTCTGCCATACGAGAACTTTCTAGTTCCTATTTTTGCGTTAGATTATACTCAAATGCTGAGTTTTCCTTTCGACCTTAAGCATACTCGTACAACACGATCTTTTGCGGCTCCTATCTCACGTACGTACCGAAAATCCATAAAAACCCGCTGCATGTTCCGAGTCAAATTTTCGTTACTTCACTAGGCAATGGTTCACGCGGAGAAGTCATCTTCTCGTATCGGATTTTCTGTCTTATTCGAGTAGGCACGTTATCCTTCGAGGGAAATAACACAGCGAGAAAAAAAAATCACTGATACCTTCTCGCAGGGTGGAAAAAGGTTCGGTTTGTTCGAGACAGCGTGTCTCCAGTCTCTAGTGTACTCTATGCTCCGAGCCGGCGGATGGTCATTACGTTTTGATTAGGCCGAGGTGGCGAAGGCACGTACTGGCTAACCATAGATTGTAGTCAGTGTAGAAGGTATCGGGTACCTACACCATACCTATCCAGGTACTCTTTGAGAGTACTCCACAACAGGTGAAGGGTATACCAGCCGACTGGGATTCTGCTTAGGATGACGGTTTAGTGCGCAACCGTCTTTCTGAAAATCGTGGCCTAAACAACGTTTTGCTCGCGAGCAGAAAGGGGCCGCTATTCAAATTTATGGTTTTTTTCAAAATACCAGTTTTTCAATCAATGCAATTTCAACCATCAGAAGTGACCATGCACACTCTAATGGTCAAATGCCGAGATTTTAGCAAAAACCCACGATTTTCCCCATTTAAACGCCGATTTCTCCTCTAATAAGCAAGGTAGATAAAAAAAAGATTAACACGTTGGCAAGCTGACATTCTGGGCCGGGTTTTCCCGGAACGTGTGCGGAATTTGTTCAGTTTTTCTAGTCGCAAATGCCATTGGAAAAATGGTAATTTTTAAAAATTGAGCAATGCTGGGCTTTGACCTTTTTTCTGCTTATTCAACCTATTGTTCGAAAGCTACAAATATCATAAGATTATTGGAAATTGGGCTTTCAGAAATTTATTGGGCTTTCTAACGCTATCCTAATTTTTGTCATTATTTTAAATTTCAAGGGACTTATTGCCATCTTATTGAGAAAATGTCGAATGAGCTATGAGCTAAACTCGACCCTTTCAAGGAAGACATCTTAAGTGTGAACACCGCGTATAAATTCAAACAGCATTCGAATTTTAACCTCACTAAATGGAAATTATCAATGTCTTCGTAGGTTTTACCTAGAAATTTTCGGTACCTCAAAAACAATGCCTCAGGATTACGATTGAGGGGAGTCCGTACGTATGATTGAGAATTGGAAATCATAAACAAAGACCTATTTTTTCAACGGTATAACAGGTTTTTTTTTTAACTCTACGGTTTCTTACAAGCTGCCGAAAACTATCCTCACGTAGGCTGTACCAAGCGGTGTACGAATTTTTCGAAAGGAGTGGCCAGCATTCCTCGGCACAATGGTAGCACATAAAAGATGATAGCGGAAAAAATGGAGGAGAAGCAACAAAAAAATAACATTGAAGATAATGCTTTGACAAGAAAAATACGGGGAAATCACCCAGTTAGTTGGCGATGAGCTGCTGTTGGCCGTCCTGTGTGCGCACGGAGGTGCTTTTTGCCAGCCAACAGCCGAAAGCCGCCAGAGAAGAACAGAATCTTGTCGGGGTTGAAAGTGTGACTAAATATGAAATCCCTAGAGGCCCTGGGATGACTACGATGAAAGAACAGGAGATTTTACGTGACCAGATCTCAGTTTGGAGGGCCATAGATGAAAAAGGTACATGGGGAGCGAGCAGATAGGTATAGTTATACCAAGGTTCCTATAGTTGGCAGAGAAGAAAACTCGAGGAAAACTTGTCTAACGGCCGAGCTGACGGGCCTTACGATTGAACCTAGTGAAGCGAAAGGTTTTTCTCCTTTATCGATCAACTACCTTGTACATAGTGGAACATTTGGTTGAAGTGGCATGAAAATATTGTTTGACGTGTGAAGAGTTGAGTAGCCTATTCGTTGTTGAGGCCTTTTCTACATGCAGGCTGAACAAAACGAAAAACATGTTTTCGGATTTGAGTTATTATTTTTTATGTATGGTTGTGTCAGTCAATATACAGGGTGATCACAAGGTGCTCTTCGATTCTTCATCTCATTCGGTAAAATTTTTGTTACATTTTTTGTACGTCCAAGGGAAAATAAACTTTTGCATAGGATATATCATATAAATAGGATACATCATATAAATTTCTCTTAAACATTCTCACGCTGAATCCAAGCCTGTCCATTTTCCATCGCCCAAGGACCTTCTATGATGAAGGGTTTCAGAAGGATCAAAACTAGAATCCAAAAATGATCATAACTTTGGGAAGGTGACATTCTGAGCCATTGATTTTCCTATTTCTTTCCAGCCCCAAACGTACGTTGGAAAAACGGTAAATTTGAAGAAATTAGGAATACTCGACTTCAACTCAATTTTTACTTTATTAACCTAATGTTAGAGAGCTGCCAGCACTGGGTGTTGACTGAAAATTTAACGGGCTTTCCGAGGGTATCCTCGTTTTTGTGATTACTCCAAAACTTGAAGGCGTTATGGCCATTTTACTGAGACAATGTTGAAAACACGTAAAAAACTCGAAACGAAAAAAATCTATTTATCTCAAAAAAACAAACAAAAATTGTGGAGAATGAGCTGAAAAATCGACAGGTCTAAGGAAGACAATCTCAAGACCGTGTGAATACTCTGCATCACCCAAAAATCCATTCTTCTAGTCTAAAAATTTAGATTAACTTATGTGCTTTTTGCTGTACCTATGTTCATTATAATGTATGTTCATAATAATCACCAGGAACAAAACGAATGGAACAAAGTACAGTACGTCTACATGAACACGCACACCATATCCTACGATGGAGGGAGTGGAGGTGGTGTAGTGGTGGAGTGGAGGTGGTGGATTCGGGGCCTTTCGTAGCCGAATGAAAATTCCCCATCTTCCAATCTTCTCGCAATATGGCTCTGGCCTCTCCACGAGGTGTTATACCTCTAGGTGTTATAAAGGAAAGTCGTGATATTCGGGTGCCTGAGATTACCCGGACAAAGCCTGTCATCATCAGCGATGCCGCTCTCAATTAGACCGATGGAAGGTACAGCAGAGCGACTTAGACACGGCAAGGCTCAAGGCAAGGCATCTGGCTGAAGTCACTGGCCATTCTATTGCAGAGCCGTTTGCCATATCTGGGGTAAAATTCATTTTTCTAGAGGAAAATGTAGAAAGAAAATTCGGAAAATTTGAGGTGAAAACCCCTAGATTTTTTTTTATAAAGCGGAAAATCGTCTATCTACATTTGACCATGCGGTTGATCAAATCAACATTTTCCAATAAATAGGCAAAATACCATCATTTGCTACTTTTTACCTACTTCTACCTACTTTTTACTTCCATATTTACAGAGTAAAAAACGCTGCTAAGTAGATCAGTGGCTTGTGCAGATTAGTTTTCGGTATGTCCGAAGAATTCTGCAAATTTTGCACAGGGGTTCATTTTTCGATTGCAAAGACAAACCTCACGATATATCGGTACTCCTTAAACTCAGAATTTAGTTGTTATTATTCTATAATTTCAGTAGGTACCTATAAATTTGTATTTTAGAGGGGGATTCAGAAAAACGTTTTTTCAACCCGGCAAAAAATGATCATCCTCTTCGCTTGATAAATACTTACCTATCTATCTTTTCAGATCGTTTAATTCCGTTAAATTAACCATTTAATCAATTCTTAATCACCTTCATTATTAACTGAATAATAATAACTATTAAATTCTCTGAATAATGAAATTAAAAATGCCTAAAGAATGCCTCAGAACCATTGTTAAAGCCTGACTCGCTTTCATGTTGCCAAGCGCAACTGGTCGTAGTGTGTGTGTTACCTCGTTGGTGTAATAGGCTAGTGGTCGTAAGTAGATCAATCAACCGTATCTAAGAGCCGAGGCAAAATTCTCAAATTTTTCGAATTTTTGTTTTGCTGATTTGTGTAATGCGACCAAATTCTTTAAATTGAAGATATCGGGAGGACAGAAGTTTTTGTGGGGATTCCAACGAGTGGAAAACGATTTTTGTGGCTCTAGTCGTTTTCGAGTTATTCAGAATTGGAGAAATTTTAAAAAACTCAAAAATGCTTCACTAAAACTGCAATAACTCCTAAACGGTTGAAGCTACCGGCGTGGCGATGGTCTCATTCGATTCAGCATAGAAAAATCTATAGAAAATGATACCTCACATGCCTATGTTGCAAATTTCCTTAAAACGGCGAATTTTTTACCACTTCAACAGCTGTTTTACTGTCCTTAAAATTAAGGTAGGGTTCTGCCGAGACGTTAGGACCAACTAGATACGGAACTTGATTTTTGGTAAAAATTTCAAAATTTTTCGATAACTCCTTCCCCCTGAAAAACCCCGGACGGCGGACGGCGTACGGCGTACGGCGTACGGCGTACGGCGGACGGACAAAAAATTTTTATTGCAGATTCGGATTCTACACCCCTTGAAACGTAAACCAACAAATTTTCAGGGGGTGTTAAAAAAAATTTTTTCCCGACCGATTACAAAGGTTCATTTCTTAAGAAAAATGAACCAAAATGCCATATAATGGAAGTGTTGAAATCGTCCTAAAATCGACAATCGGAACGGAGCTTCAGTAAAAACTCCTACTTACACACTTTTGCTCAGAATCCTTCCTGGACTTGTCCGTGTGTCCGTCTGTGGACATTTACAATACATTTCTAAACCTTTTTTCAAATTTCTTGAACTGGTATGTTTTTCTCAAAAAGACCCATCACCCCGTTTAACCGGAATTCGAATTACAGTACTTTCGATATATTAGCACTTTTAATGTTTTCTATTTTGGTTCATTTTTCTAAAGAAATGAACCTTTGTAATCGGTCAGGAAAAAAAAATTTTTAACACCCCCTGAAAATTTGTTGGTTTACGTTTCAAGGGGTGTAGAATCCGAATCTGCAATAAAAATTTTTTGTCCGTCCGCCGTACGCCGTACGCCGTACGCCGTACGCCGTACGCCGTACGCCGTCCGCCGTCCGGGGTTTTTAAGGGGGAAGGAGTTATCGAAAAATTTTGAAATTTTTACCAAAAATCAAGTTCCGTATCTAGTTGGTCCTAACGTCTCGGCAGAACCCTACCTTAATTTTAAGGCCAGTAAAACAGCTGTTGAAGTGAGAAAAAATTCGTGCTTTTCAGGAAAAAAGCAACATAGGCATGTGAGGCATCATTTTCTATAGATTTTTCTATGCTGAATCGAATGAGACCATCGCCACGCCGGTAGCTTCAACCGTTTAGGAGTTATTGCAGTTTTAGTGAAGCAGTTTTGAGTTTTTTAAAATTTCCCCAATTCTTAATAACTCGAAAACTACTCGAGCCACAAAATTCGTTTTCCACTCGTTGGAATCCCCACAAAAACTTCTGTCCTCCCGATATCTTCAATTTAAAGAATTTGGTCGCATTACACAAATCAGCAAAACAAAAATTGGAAAAACTTGAGAATTTGGCCTCGGCTCTTAGATACGGTTGATTGATCTACTTACGACTACTAGCCTATTACACCAACAAGGTGACGCACTCACACTACGACCAGTTGCGCTTGGCAACATGAGAGCGAGTCAGGCTTTAACAACGGTTCTGAGGCATGAGGCATTTTTAATTTCATTATTCAGAGAATTTAATAATTATTATTATTCAGTTAATTATGAAGGTGATTAAGAATAGATTAAATGGTAAATTTAACGGAATTGAACGATCAGCTGCGTTGAAAAAATGGATAGGTAAGTAAGTATTTATCAAGCGAAGAGGATGATTATTTTTTGCCTGGTTGAAAAAACGTTTTTCTAAATAACCCATCTAAAATACAAATTGATACTGAAATTATAGAATAATAACAGCTAAATTCTGTGTTTAAGGAGTACCGATATATCGTAAGGTTTGTCTTTGCAATCGAAAAATGAACCCCTGTGCAAAATTTGCAGAGTTCTTCGGACATAGCAAAAACTAATCTGCACATGCCACTGATCTACTTAGCAGCGTTTTTTTCCTGACCATAAATATCAACCTTACTTTCGAAGTATTAGCACTTTTATTGTTTTCTATTTTATTTTTTCCTGGCCACAAATATCTACCGATTTTAGCGTTCTTGGCCTTAAAATCGTTGTCCTACCTTGAAAAATACGTGGATATTGTTTATTTTCTGATAAATTGACGTGAAAATTGCTATGGAAGTATCGTGTGCTATCAAAGCACCACTAGCTCATTTTGTCTAAATTTTTAACTGACCCCGATATTTTACTTATCACATGAACCAACATCACAATGGTACCTGGTGGTGCGCCAAATTTCCGATTCCGATGGCGACGTGGCCCAAGAGCAGCAAGTACCTGCAGTAAAATTATGAGTTCGCCGACTACACTATCTCTTCATACCACCTTACTCGCATAAATCGTAGAATAACAGAAACGTTGATTTATTACAAAGTCGTGCAGTACACGTTCCCGCATGACTGCCTTGCAAATCAGCTGCAGAAAGAAGAGACCTTTAAAAGATAGTAGGTACTGTCGGATTTTAGATCCTCAGTGATAAAACGAAGGCAATATGCGTACTTTTGCCGCAAAGCAAGGTTAACGAACTAGGTACCTTATCTAGTACGTAGTGGAAGTATGTACGTGGTCAAGGTACGTTCCTTCTCATGAACGCCGTCATCTCAAGTGTCCAACTTAAACAGTCACGTAGCTACCAATTACTTGTTAGATAAAACAGCCCAAGCAACGGGTGATTCGAGCCTTCCCTTCGTACAATAAAGCGTATATTAATGTTGGTATTCTTGTTTTGTTTATTTAGCAAGAAGACAAAAATCATTTTTTGGTTTGCTGTATTTCATTTTTACTTCCATAGTAACAATCTAAATGGAAGTATTGTAATCGTCCTAATATCGAAAATCGGATCGAGCTTCCGAAAATTTATCTTACTCACTTTTACGCAGAATCACTTCCTGAACAAGTGCCTGTGTGCCCGTCTGTCTGTGTGTGGTTGATTATCCATGTGGATTGCTTCCTCATTTTTTTCGTATTTTTACATGGCAAATTGATAATAAGGCGAGATATCATAAGATAATAAGGATATGATATCCTAACATATTAATATCATAATATATATTAACATAATATGTTAATGTTATTATAAATTTTATAATAACGGAAAAATGTAAATTTATGAAGTACGTGAGTGTTTGATCGAGTTACAGCCTAATTTTGGATTGATGACCATAACACAATTACAAACAGTGCACATGACGCATTCAGAGCACATAAAATTATGTGATGTAAGTAACTAATACTTTGCACTTTATCAAAATTAGTCTTGCTTACCTGTTAACACGTCGAAATTGAACGCTCGTACATCAGCAGAATAATCAATCACAATAACTCGCGAGACTTATTCGAAAAATACGTTGCACAAACCGATCAAAATGGCAGAGCATCAGGAAAAACTTGTCACGACCCGGAATAATACGTTTTTGGACGTTTATGGGAATGTAACGGGACGATTAAGCGCTAAAATATGGAGGACCTTTTGCTAGAATTTCAACCTATTTTCGTTCATAAATACCATGCACCCCATTCCAGAACTCAACGATTATAAATGAAAAAGTTCTTACCTTGGACCAAACGCAGACAAGTTCGGACGTACCTGTAACATAAAGAGAAAAAAAGGTGGAAATAGTGCTAGTCAAATGACTGTCAGATGCAAAATTTTGAATTTACTAAAAAAAAGTATGTTTTTGAGACGGCACATTTTTGGCAGTAAGTATAACATGCATACCAAGAAAAAGCAACAAAAAAAGATTACATAGGTACATCTTTTCTGGAAATAATCTTCCAAAATCCCTACGACAAGTCAACTTGAGTAACCGGTTTTTTGGCGTCGGTTAAAAATCGGTTGGAGCTTCGTTTGTTTCAGAGAAGTAAATAATAGAAGTAGTGAGAACATCTACGTATACAGATAAATACATAGAAACTTACGTTCAGCCGCGTCGCTCCTCGTTGGACGATGTCCTCCGGCTGCATACAGTAGGTACCACATGTTGCTGCACTTCTCGAAGCACTGTTTCCACAACTTAACGACAATTTTCTTACTTTTTGCTCAAAATCTAATCTGAATTTTGAATTTGTTAAAAAATTTCATTATAACAGATCAATTTAAACGATTTTTGAGGATTTTTGAATTTTTTATACAACTCGGTTTTACTCAAAGCTATTGAAGGGGATTTTTAAAAAATATTTTTAGCAAAGAATCACTCAATTTTTAAAATTAGGTAAATAACTGGTATTGAAACTTTAGGCTGTTTGATGAGAAGAACCCCGTAGCTTGAAATTTTTACACCTATTGTACGGACTCATCCTAATATTGGTCAAATTTTCGGAAATGCACCCCCTTGAGAATAACTACGCGGCACTTGATCACACCTGCAACATACGAGAAGAACCATTGTTGTATGACGTCAATGTTGAGTAGAGTAGGTCGGGATCAGCTTCCAAAAAGGATTTCATAAGAATGTATTATTTAATTTACTCGATTCATTTAATTCATTTAATTTATTTAAATCATTTAATTTATTTGATTTATTCGATTTATTTAATTCATTTGATTTATTTCATTTATTCGATTATTTAATTTATTTAATTTATTTAATTTATTTAATTTATTTAATTTATTTAATTTATTTAATTTATTTAATTTATTTAATTTATTTAATTTATTTAATTTATTTAATTTATTTAATTTATTTAATTTATTCGATTTATTCGATTTATTCGATTTATTCGGTTTATTCGATTTATTCGATTTATTCGATTTATTCGATTTATTCGATTTATTCGATTTATTCGATTTATTCGATTTATTCGATTTATTCGATTTATTCGATTTATTCGATTTATTCGATTTATTCGATTTATTCGATTTATTCGATTTATTCGATTTATTCGATTTATTCGATTTATTCGATTTATTCGATTTATTCGATTTATTCGATTTATTCGATTTATTCGATTTATTCGATTTATTCGATTTATTCGATTTATTCGATTTATTCGATTTATTCGATTTATTCGATTTATTCGATTTATTCGATTTATTTAATTTATTCAATTTATTTCATTTATTTCATTTATTTCATTTATTTCATTTATTTCATTTATTTCATTTATTTCATTTATTTCATTTATTTCATTTATTTCATTTATTTCATTTATTTCATTTATTTCATTTATTTCATTTATTTCATTTATTCAATTTATTCAATTTATTTAATTTATTTGATTTATATGATTTATTTGATTTATTTAATTCATTTGATTTATTTCATTTATTCGATTTATTTAATTTATTTAATTTATTCGATTTATTTAATTAATTTAATGTATTTAATTTTTTTAATTTATTTAATTCATTCGATTTATTTCATTTATTCGACTTATTTAATTAAATTAATTTATTTGATTTATTTAATTTTTTTTATTTATTCGATTTATTTCATTTATTCGATTTATTTCATTTATTCGATTTATTTCATTTATTCGATGTATTTCATTTTTTTGATTTCTTTTATATTATTTCTGAAGCTTTGATCCAATTTTTGATTTAGGACGATTACAATATTTCTATTCTATACATATTTCTATACAATATTCTATTCTAATGATTGATATTCTATTGATTGATCGAAAAATGCGTTGAAATGTTGCTGAAATGCGACTTAAACGAGCCATGAGTAACCGGAGGTCTCAGCTGGCCCAACGAAACTCGGCCTCGAGAGTGGGCGGGCAAACCTCGGCCTCGAGATTGGGCGGGCAAGACTCGGCCGACGAGACTCAGCGGGCAAGACTCGGCCGGCAACGCTCGGCCAACTCGGCGGGCAGGACTCGGAACGAGACTGGGCCGATGAGTCTCGCCCATGAAACTGGGCCGAGTTTTTCCGGTACTAAGTGGGGATCAACAATTCGCCAATCGAAACCTGATGGTGAAACTGAATCTCTCAAAAAATTAGATTAGTGAAATTGGCCATAACTTACTTTAGTCGAACCGATGGAATGTTGAGTTTCGACCTTCGTCCATCCCGACGAGCAGGGCAGCAAACATTGAGGCGAATCCACCAAAACGACACAAGACACGAAACACTAGTTAAAAATGGTTCTTCCCTCAACCGGCACGACGGATCGGACGAACAGCGAACCAAAACGAGCGAAACGGACGGGAAGAAAACGAAATTTCGCCGACACTTTTCGTCAGCCACTTCACCGATTTCGTATCACACCTAGCCAATCAACCGGGCGAAATTATCACGAACCTTCACTCAACAAACGATAACACAACGTTGGAAACAGAGTTTTTCGAAAGAAAATTTCATCCAAGCGGTTTTTTATCCTAAATTAGTCGGAAAAAACTTAGGTACGCGACGCGACACAACCGAACCGGAGGGAAGACAGCGCAAGACTGAGGCGGCGAACAGTGGACGAGCATTAGCAGAACAGAAAAGAATAGTCGAACATGAATTTGCATGAACGAACATACGAATCTTTGCCGAGGTGGCGCCTACCGGCTTTCCTGCCGCTGGGTATGCTTTGCCGCGCGGCTCAAGCCGACCGGCGGATGAGGATTGCCCATGACCGGCGGACGGCTTACGGCGGACGGGCGGCAGTTTTAACCGACGTATTTGAGGTTACTCAAATTGACTGGGGATTTTTCGTAGCTGTTTTTTGGATGTTCCGCTCTCACGCAGCCAATTTTGATCCGATTTCCAAAATTCTTTCACTGGGATGTCGAGAAAGTCTGCCATTTGGTACCTCTATTTTTACCTTCAAGCTTCAAAAAAACTTTTTACACATACACTTTTATTCAGAATCGCTTTCTGAGTGTCCGTTCGTCCGTCCGTGGTCATTTACAAAAATGGACATAGCTCCCTCAAACCTTTTTTCGAATTTCCTTTACTGGGATTTTCGTCTCAGTGAGACATATCACCCTGGTACTGTATGTTTATCCAACTCACCACTTATTTTTTTTTTTTTTTTTTTTTGTAGCTGATTTGTCATTGATTTTAGAAGGCTTTCAAGATTAGACAGTTCTCTTTGACACTACCACTACCTACTAGATTTGACACTATCATTTTTAGGGGGGCTAAATTTGTAAATTATTTGTGTTATTGTTGGCCCTACTGGGGAAACCAGGGGCGTTCAAATGAAGCTTTCGGTTGCTCCTTATTTATTTAGCACGTGGGACAACCTCCCACGCGGTTTTGAATAAAATAACCGCGTTTGACCGACGCCGATTTTGAGGGTTCAGGTGTGGGCTGACCCAAAAAATGATAGGCTCGTCCCACTCATGTGCTGACCGAAGGGCTATGCTTTGGAATTGCCTCATTCTTTCAACGGGCTTGAATTCGCTAGTACCTACTTTCCTTTCTGGAATTCCATAGGTCCCACGATGTTCAATATGCACGAAGGCTGAATTTCGGCAAATTTGAATCCGGGCTTGAGGAGAGGGCAAAAATGCGCGTATTTAAGGACCAATAGTTGTACGGTTCAGGCTGCGCCAAAATCGTCACAAATTTATTCTTTAATCGTACTATTTTGCGACTTTATTTGTCAGGAAGATATCGAGGAAGATATTATTATAGATAATATATTAAAATTCCGATAATGTGGCGTATTTTTATTTTGGGTGATTACAATACTTCAATTTTCTTTGTAAATATGGAAATAAAAATTAATATTTCCGGGTAAATTCCGGAGGAAATTTGTCGAAAATGTTATCCACGGACAATTTTTGTCGCAAAACGAAGTTGTTCCATATCCATAGTTGGGATTACCGAGCATTGGGCCTAGCTCCGCGGTCGGTGTTGGCTTTGGGGCCGCCTGCGGTTAACTGCCGGTCCAGATGTGCCGAATGACCGCAATAGCTCAGCCGAATTGGACCCTAATTGTTGTGGATTGTGCGGAATCCTTCTCGTGTCCATCTCGGTTACTGCAGCAACATGCTGTTGTTGTATACTATGTCGGTTATGTACGTACAGGAACGGCCTGTGTAGTTGTACCTTAACCCGTTGATCCTCGCGCATCAGCACTGCCAATTATCTGCTCTGAACGATGCCCCTTTAATGGCTGGTCAATCTGTCGGTATGACAGCGATGCGCATGAATTTTGAAGATGGAATCCACGTGGCATTATTAACGCCAAAAAAAACCTGAAAATTCTTACACGGGGGTTTGCTATTTACATAGCTGGTTTAATTTTCACTCACGACCCAAGTACCTATGTTCAAAACTAGTCAAATTACTCGCAACAAATTTCAAACTCAGCAGAAGTTATCGACATTGGACAGCACTCCTATACTTATCCAAGTACACGGGTTACCGTGCATCCAAACATCAACCTCCGGAGGGCTTGAAACAGCGGACGGCGGACGTAAAGTTTTTTTTACTTCCATATTTACAGAGAAAATGGAAGTATTGTAATCTTCCTAAAATTTAAAATCGGAACGGAGCTTCAGAAAAAAAAACTCACTCATATTTACTCAGAATCACTTCCCGAACAAGTGTCCGTGTGCTCGACTGTGGTCATTTACAAAAAATGTTTTTTAGGGTGCTGAATCCGGATCTGACCGCTGGTTTTTAAATGACAATCAAATTTTCCCAGTGACCATTTTTCTGTATGCCTGTTTACCCCATTCGTTGAATAAGGACCACTTTTTCAATTCTCAAAATTTCGAACGTGACCTTACTTTTGTGTGAACAATGGAAACAATTTTTAAGGAGGTTACATTCTTCCCCTTTTCAAGCTCTGACTAGTACGGCGCAGCAATTTCATTTCAAGCATAAAGGGCGCAGCATTTTTTACCGCATCATATTATGACGTTTTTCGGGAGGAGCGGATCAAAAAAGCATCCCCACAGTTCCATTGTTCGAATCAGAAACATACTTTGTCACTAAACTAGAGCGTTCGCCTCCTTCGGTAAGGGTAGGAACATTGAGGGTAAGTGTGCCTAAGAAGGATCAGACCGCAAAAACTCCTATTGGGGATGAGGGGTGAGTATTTTTTATACCAGGCCGAATCACCCACACGACCTCCCCAAGGAGAGTAATCGTGCATCAGTATTATATTGTATTCGAGTATTGTTCGATGGATGTGTGAGTGAAATTCGGCGAAGCTTGACTTGCCTTCTGGGTTAGACACTGTTCTCATGTCTTAGACAGGCGTTTATTGTATCGTCTAAATGCCTCAGATCAGGCGCATTAAGTTATGGAAGTCGAGCGGCGATGCTTTGTGCGCTTGAAATCCCAAAAGGGTCGAACTTTGATGCAGCAGTGCCGAACGCGGATTTTTTATGCGTGCAATAGTCAAGTGTAGGCAGAGGAACTGAAATTGTTCGATGAACTACAATAACCGCTGATAACTTTTTTCGACCCATAATTTTTTATTTATCAGAATATGCCTAAATATTACAACAAAATTAAAACACTAGGAATAGGCGTCACACATCACCACTAAGTTTCGACCCTCAGTTTTAAGGCATTTTCGAATTTGAGTTTGTTTTTACAGAGTAAACTAAAGTATTGTATTCGTCCTAAAATCGAGAATCGGAACGGAGTAGGGATGAGCATCGATGGCCGATATTATCGAACTATCGATGTTTTGCATCCGATAGTTGATGTCTATCGATGGTTTAGAACTGATGTAAACTTTGATCTCGACGTTGAGTTTGATCTCGAAGTTGAATTTGAACTCGAAGTTGACGTTGATCTTGAAGTTGACTTTGAACTTAAAGTTGAGTTTGATCTCGAAGATGACTTTTATCTCGAAGTTGACTTCGAACTTGAAGTTGAGTTTGATCTCGAAGTTGACTTTGAACTTGAAGTTGACATTGATCTCGAAGTTGAGTTTGATCTTGAAGTTGACTTTTATCTCGAAGTTGAGTTTGATCTCGAAGTTGACTTTGATCTCGAAGATGATTTTGATCTTGAAGTTGAGTTTGATCTCGAAGTTGAGTTTTATCTCGAAGTTGAGTTTGATCTCGAAGTTGAGTTTGATCTCGAAGTTGACTTTGATCTCGAAGTTGAGTTTGATCTCGAAGTTGAGTTTGATCTCGAAGTTGAGTTTGATCTCGAAGTTGACTTTGATCTCGAAGATGATTTTGATCTTGAAGTTGACTTTGATCTCGAAGTTGAGTTTGATCTCGAAGTTGAGTTTGATCTCGAAGTTGACTTTGATCTCGAAGTTGAGTTTGATCTCGAAGTTGACTTTGATCTCGAAGTTGACTTTGAACTTGAAGTTGACTTTGATCTCGAAGATGACTTTTATCTCGAAGTTGACTTTGAACTTGAAGTTGAGTTTGATCTCGAAGTTGACTTTGAACTTGAAGTTGACTTTGAACTTGAAGTTGAGTTTGATCTCGAAGTTGAGTTTGATCTCGAAGTTGAGTTTGATCTCGAAGTTGAGTTTGATCTCGAAGTTGAGTTTGATCTCGAAGTTGACTTTGATCTCGAAGTTGACTTTGATCTCGAAGTTGAGTTTGATCTCGAAGTTGAGTTTGATCTCGAAGTTGAATTTGAACTCGAAGTTGACTTTGATCTTGAAGTTGACTTTTATCTCAAAGTTGAGTTTGATCTCGAAGTTGACTTTGAACTCGAAGTTGAGTTTGATCTCGAAGTTGACTTTGATCTCGAAGTTGAATTTGAACTCGAAGTTGACTTTGATCTCGAAGATGACTTTTATCTCAAAGTTGAGTTTGATCTCGAAGTTGACTTTGAACTCGAAGTTGAGTTTGATCTCGAAGTTGATTTCGATCTTGAAGTTGACTTTGATCTTGAAGTTGACTTTTATCTCAAAGTTGAGTTTGATCTCGAAGTTGACTTTGAACTCGAAGTTGAATTTGATCTCGAAGTTGATTTCGATCTTGAAGTTGACTTTGATCTTGAAGTTGACTTTTATCTCAAAGTTGAGTTTGATCTCGAAGTTGACTTTGAACTCGAAGTTGAATTTGATCTCGAAGTTGATTTCGATCTTGAAGTTGACTTTGATCTTGAAGTTGACTTTCATCTCAAAGTTGAGTTTGATCTCGAAGTTGACTTTGAACTCGAAGTTGAGTTTGATCTCGAAGTTGAATTTGAACTCGAAGTTGATTTTGATCTCGAAGTTGACGACAAAAGTATGGTATTTCGATATTGAGTTGAATCTGAATCCCACTTTTGAGCCTATTTTCAAATGGAAAATTCGTCATTGCATTTTTTGTTTATTTTTGGTTGATTTTGATTGACTAAACTGACCAGTGGTTTCACTGAAATTTGTATCATGCAAATTGCGAAGATAGATACTTGAATTATCCCAGGCATCTATTAAATTTTAAAACTTCTTCTCTTGAACAAAGTATCGTTACTTTCGAGTTTTGTACCAATAGTTTTTAACAATCTCTATCCACACCTTGAATATAGTATACCATCAGTTCTGGTTCCAATGCCTATCTATAACGTTTTTCCCAAAATCCGTCATAAGCCTAGGGGCATTTTTGGCTTCCCACGATTACCACAAGCCATGATAACCCACTATACTCAACTCACATAGGAAAGTATTTAGAGCAAATGCCTGAAGACTCGTTACTAATAGTCAACTGAACTTGAATGGACTCAGTTTTCGCTAGCTCGGCTAGACCGTCTTAAAGGGCAATCCCATTTTGGAAGAACCCCCGGAGCTAACCAGGTGAACTCACTGACGTTGTAAACTTGGGTTTTGGCCTAATCTTTAACGTTCTCCTGGATTTCATAGGAGAAACAAAAAGGGCCGTTCCTGCCTGAAGACATCTAACCACGGAAGAGGGAGTTAACGTATTTTCAAAATTGCAGAGCCCAAGGCCTCAAACTACGGTTTGTTGCCATTTTAACCGATTTGGATTTTTGAGAACTGAGGGAGCCCCGTTTAGTCACATCCTGTTTAATTGGAACTTGAATAACTTACAATACTTCCGATATGTTTGCACAATTGTATTAAGCACACGGAGTTAGAAAAAGCGCAGATTTTCGAGATTTGACCAAATTCACTTTTCCAGCCAATTTTTAACCAATTGAAACATCTCAAAAATTCTTTTTGTACAGTGAGGTGATTGAAAAAATATTGCTCTTTCCAACGGTATAGTCAAAATTGAATCTTCTTGATAAATTCAGGATGTTATGGCCGTTTTGGTGAATTAAGATCGATTTCACGGAAAAAATCTTAAAGCTCAAAAAAGTGACTTTACAAGCGAGTAACAAAAATGTTATGAGATGCTTTTTGTTAGAAATTAGTTGTATTCCATAATATCGATCCCTAGCCGGTGGCATATTCCTCAGGTGTTAACCCTGTAGGTAGAGTGAATTTTCCAAATATATAGCATTGCAGGCGAATTTTATCTCATTGAAGGAGCACGTGACCAATTCTCAAATTTGGGATTGCCTATGGGCCTGTACGATCAGGCTAGTCCGCTATAGTCCCGGGGTTGTAACTAACGACGCCAAACCAATAATTTGTTTGGCGAATTATTCCTCAGAAGAACCAAGAATTATTCTTCAGATTTATTTGCCTGAATTTGTTTGGCGTCAGTAGTTACTGGCGTGATCGAACAGCCTGCAACGCTAGCGTTCAATGTCCTACACTTTGATGACCCTGAATTTGGCCAAAAAGATGTTGATGGAGTGTGTCCCCCTCTCCATCAGGGTGTACAAGTATGATGTGTTATAGTAGTGTGTCGGATGTATCTGTGCCGCGAACGGCTGAGGACGTACGTGACTTGGATTGGTCGTAGGACGAGGGGGTGGGGGAGGGTCTGTCCCACCCCGCCCCCACTCCACGAACTCCACCTCCGCCCCCCACTTGTTCCACTTTGGCCACGCCCATTCGACCGCCAAACGCCCAAGCCGGAGTCGTCTCAGTCGCTGCCGCCGGGTGCCCGGGCAATGTGCTCTGAGTAACGTGACAAAAAAAATCCCATCACGTTAACCTACATTTAACCACAAAAATAAAAATGCATCAAAAACAGTGCTGATGAGTGGTTAATTTTCGCAGAGTGACTATCATTAGGGTTATCTTACCAGCTCGCAGTCTCTAATAAAATCGTAGGATCGCGGTGCGTTTTGGACTTTCGGGTAAACTAAATTGAAAATTTAATCGGTCGAAAGTTATCGGTTAAAATTGACAAGTTCGAACTGGATCCCGGAGGAGGTTTGGCGTCCCCGTGGGCGGCCACAGCGGCCGTCCTGGGGGCGGCGGGATTGTCACATCATCACCATCATCATCATCCCCATCATCCCGCAGCCGCCGCCCCCGACTATCACCATCATCATCACCCGCAGCCGCCCCCGGCACACAACCTGCCCATGGACCTGCACGTCCCTCAGCCCTTCCCGTATTACAGGTGGGTGTTGATTATCTCAGTGATTCCCACATAAACGTAACCATTATATTGCGCCATAAAACCGAAGTTATATTGCGAGAACTTTCTCGATCTATCTTTGCTTGCTGATTTATAGGTACGTTATGTGTTACAGGTATCATATTTTATTGATATTTTTCTACTGCTCGACTTGTAATAAGCAGCATTATTTCTTATGGATTTATGCAATGAGAAATCCAGATAAATTGAGAACAGCATAAAGCCCAAGCCCGCATCCTCATGCCAGAAAATTGAGGATACAATATTCTTGAGTTCTACACCCCAAGGCACAAAATTTGTACCATTAAATGGTTCAGAACGATGGTGTTATCGTTATTTGACGCAATGAGGGCCAAAATATTGACTCAGGGCACCATGGTATTATGTACCAGGACGTAATGGAGAGATACTCAATTTGTGATTGTTATCTCAAGGTCCTATAGCCATCACAAATTGAAGAAACGAAAAGAGGATATGTTTCATTTGGATGCTCGAGTTATCTATTCTTTTATGGGGTATTAGAAGAAATAATGATGATAATATCATGAAGAAATATGCAAGTCCGGCGTCAAGTCCTTCATGTTTAACCATTCAAGTAGTTACTCCAGGGTTATAAAACGAAAAAAATGCAAACCATATACCTCATCTATCTGCTGGCCGTAACCTGCCGATATCTCGAAACATTCCCCGTGTGTGTACCGAAAATTGGTCCTTGTGGGTCTTTTCGCACACTTTTGTAAAATGGCTTGATGGACGTACCATAAAATTTCGTTCATTAGTTAGCATCTCTGTTCTGGCCGATCGGGACTGGGTCTTGCTGTACCCATGGCCCAATCAGTATTGACGGTCTTAAAGGATTTAGGTTCCAATTAGCGAACCAATATTATCCAGATTAGCGGTTACATCATCCTGCACCAGGGAACATGAACCACCAACGCGTCTACGATATTCGCAGTGCCTCATAGTAGCACATTCAGTCAGTCCAGATGTCAATCGATGAAAGCAAGAAGATAACTCACAATCCTTCCATATTTTGACGCGTAATTTTTAAACGAGGGAATTTGATTTTTACCAACTTGTTGCCTCCAACGATAGGAAAATGCCAAAAAATACAATATGCAAATGTTAAAAATAGTCTGAAATCAAAATGAGTCGAGTTACAGGAACATAAAATCGTATTCTGCAACGTACCTAAAAGAAAGAATACCAAGGACATTCAAATCGGCTCATTTTTGTGTCCAGACAGAAATAAATGATGAATTGAAATAGCAAACACTAAAAATGCTAATTTTGCTGTTTTTGCTAAAAATGCTATTTTTGCGGCCAGACAACATTTAATGATGATTTGAAATACACTAAAAGTGCTAATATATCGGAAGTACTGTAACTAATTCGAATTTCGGTTGAACAGGGTGACAAGTCTTGGCGGGACAAACATTCTAGTTCAAGAAATTTGGAAAAAAGTTAAGAATTGAGGGAGCAATGGTCAGTTTTGTAAATGAACACCGACGGACACACCCACACAGGAAGTGATTGTGAGTAAAAGTGTATAAGTGAAAATTTAAGTAGTACCTACCTAATGCCGGCAATGATTTGAGGCGGGCACGAATTTGATTGAAAACAGTGAAAATCTTTCAATTGCAAATAATGCTTTTTCTCACCAATTTTTTTATCGTCCCGAGCACAAAATTGTTCAACACATGTGTATCCAAATCTGATCTTGTGTCTTGTATAGTATTTAAAAATATTTTTGGTACGTACATTAATTTTTTTCTTATCTTTTCTGCGCACCCTAGTGAGTATGGTGATCGTCTGTAACCTGAAAGTTGTAACGGAGATCGATAGTGAATTGTGATTTGTGAATCGCGTATTCTAGCCACAAAACTTGTTATTTCTCTAATTGTCTCCATTTTAAATTTTTTCTACACACCCTTGTGACCCTCTCCTAGACCTTTCTCGAAGGAAGGCGTTTATTGGTATTGTAGGATACCGTTGAAACGAGCAAAAACCATTAATATTTGAAAGAAAGTGAAAAATAGGCATCCGATTCAATAACGAGAAGTCCAATGTCAGCTAAAGTCACGATTGTTGATGAGATGTCAGTCTGTCTGACTGTCGGCGAGGGTCCGTCTTTGAACCATGTCAAAGACCGGTTCCAAGGAGGAGGTTTTTATGTATTTGCCTTTCGACGACGGCTCAAGTCTGCGAACACAAATAAACCAAGCAACTTCTCGAAGAAGGAGGAGCAATATAGAAACTTACAAAGTTTAGTTACACTGCAAGAAGTCGTTTATTGAAACGGGGTTTTTGGAGTTTAATCGCTATTACCAAAATTTGACGATTGGGGTAACATAACATTAGAACGATGATGGACTGGATTATTATGGGGTCATCAATCACAGCGCGATGATTCCTGATAATGAATACTAGATAGGTGCTTGAACGGATTTTCTGCCTAACCAGCAGTGCGTAGATATTCCATATCGAGAATTGGCACGGAGCTTCAGTAAAAACTTAATTACGGAAGCTTTTTTAAATACGCTTTTACTCCCATATTTACCGAGTAAATGAAAGCATAATACAATAATTGTAATCATCCTCAATTCTTACCCTTTTTTCAAATTTCTTGGACTGAAATGTTTGTCTCAGTAAGACCTACCAACCTGTTTAACCGGAATTCGAATAACTCACAGTACTTCCGATACAATTGCATTTTTAGTTTTTTCTATTTATGTTTTTCCGGCCACAAAAATGAACAGATTCTTGGTCTTAAAATCATTGTTTTACCAGAATCCATCATTTGTTTCGCAGAGTACTTGGATGTTTTTTTTCGATTCAGACAACTTGAGGTATTTTGATTTTAGGCAAATTTTGAAATTAGCAATGTTATTATTTCTACATCGAACCTGTAAAACCTCGAAGTTGCGTTTTTGAGAAAATGATGTTTTCAGTTCTACTGGTAAAACAACTCCTTGCGCATCTCCTCGAATCAAGAAAATGGACTCAAGCTGCTTTTATGGCGCTCTTTCACTATCCAAAACCTGGTCGTGGGGTCGGGACAATTCGTTAATTTAATTGGTCGAGGTTGAAATCATCAAATTTCATTACCATTTCTATGCCAAGTCCCCGTGGTCATCTGTAACGGATGCGGAAGCAAGTAAATGCGAAACTTCAACGGGAAAAACTATTAATATAATGGAATTCTCAATACAAAAACACAGAGAGCAAAATGCGCATTAAAAGCGACGGTTACAAAACAAAAGCGGGAACGGTTATCTCTCGATAAGCCAGGGAGGCCGCGAACGGTCCGAGCAAGGAGCCACTGTTAGCAATTTACAATTTTTGGCGATCTAAGGGGACAAACATTATCTCCATTTGCGCAGCAAGCAATGGGAAATTTTTTCGCCTTCTCTAAAAATTTGGATTTTGAACATGGGAGTTTTGCAGGTTTACTGTCGATTTGTCATATTGATCTAAACAAACTCAAAAGTACCAAGTTGAAAAATAGTCAAATTGTGTCAAAAATTTGCTCATCAAAATATGGAAGTACACCCCACTGGTTTATAGCCAACCAATAGTGTTAAATACTTGAACTAAGTACTATCGGTATCAAACCTACCTAAACTCTCAGATGCTCATCAAGATCGAGATCTCACCCCGCAAGAGCGACGAAGGGTGCGCTTGTTCTACACGATGTCGATCAATTTGAAGAACAATATTGTTTCAGTTAATCCCCAACGAGTTCAGAACACTGATCCTGTTGACGCTGATAATTAAGAAAAAAATCCACCCCTTCTCGACATTCTGAGTTCGACGGCGGCGGTGAAGTTAATTCCTTTTTATATGTAAATTTCGAAGTGCCCTCCCTGTCTTCGTCTTTCCGCCACTCGACTTCCATCTTCCTCTCTTGACTCCAAGCTCCAGGCCCTTCAAGTTGCACCCTGTTGAAAGAATTTAGCGACTTCCACCCTTCGCGAGTTTTTTCCTTTCCTTTTGTCACGGCCCTTATTCCGTCTTTGTTTTAGACGATTCTTCACTGCATTACTTTTTCCTTCTCTCTCGTGCCGCCCTGACTTTCAGCATTTTCCCTTCCTCCAGACTTAATAAAAGGGCGTCGGCAAAGACTGTTAACATCTGGTACGACAAATTCAAAAAGCTTCCCGCGCCTTTTTCTACTTTTTTTCTCCCTTTTGCCCACCTATTTCTGCGTCTTGCGCTCTCTTTTTAACACCGACAAATGACCCGAAGGCGAATATTTAATTAACTCGGGAATTCGGTAGGCTATTTTTCAAGCAGTTGGCATAAGGTGGCGTCGGAGATAAATAAAACCGGACTGCTCATTGTTTCGAACGTTTTTTTACCGAAGGTTTCCCCGTCTATTACCTCATTTAAGAGGTTCCTATTTTAGGGCTCATTAAACAGGAACAACGGGAAAACTAATTTAAAAAAGAGTTTTACTTTGTAGAGGAATGATTTTCGCTGAATGCATTTGACAATAATTTTGTGGAACTGCGTCTGACTTTATTTTTTTGACTTTATTTAAAATAATTTATTTTGAATTGATTGGTAATCTATAAAAGTCTAATTAATTCAAACTCGAACTGAAACTAAAAATCAAATTGAAACAGAAAATTCAAACGCAAATCCAAACTCAAACTGAAATTAATACGAAAACTCTAACTCAAACTGAAACTCAAACATGAACAGAATCAACTGGACTTCAGCTGCAATGAAAAAGTAAAATGTAATGACGTTTGGCAACGCATTAATTTCGGTCTGCAACCTGCAATTATTCGACATCAGATTATGAGCAGCATACCTACGTCTGCAAGGTTACCAGCCAACATGCGCAGCCTTTCATTGAACATTTTTTCATTGATGAACTCACTATGGATTGATGAAAATAAGAGATGATGTAAAGAGGTATAGGAAATCGTATGGTAAGACGTCTCCGTATCAGTATCAATCATAAAAGGCCTTTACAGATAATGGCGATCCCGCGGTTCGTCCACGCCCCCTTTCTGTATTTAAGTTATGGCTGCATTTAAAACAAACACCAACTCTATAATTACACCCTCGTAGCTTTGCGTGTGGCAATAGCGCAACGGTACTCCGCTATAGTTTCCTACCACCGATCGTTTTCTCCTCAAGGGGAACGCTAATTATTGTAGAGAGGGAATATATAATTAATTAGATACTCGTCGTGGTAGACCCATATGGAGGAATGGGCCTTTCCAAGATTTTAACCTTTACACGCGATAGAGCGAGAGGGACGGTCGGAACGAAATTATGAGGGAGGCCATAGCGCCATTATGTTCCCGAATACACTCCGTGAGAATATCAAATGATCATTAACCTACCCCAGGTTCCAATCTCGAGGAGATACACGACTTTCTCAGCTAAGCCCGTATTATAGAACAATGGATTGTTTAAGTTTCATAACTGCGATCGGGGATTTAAGGAACAGCGCGGGCATTTTATGGAGATTACTCGAGAAAGTCAAATTTATCGAAGGGGAAAGCTTCATAGTTTTGGACATTTTTTTATTTTTATAAAAATTAAGTCCCATCAGCAGAATAAAAACAATAGGTCCTATTCCTATAGGAACCTAATCGATTACCATGCGGCTGAATTTATGAGGCACCACTAGCAGTATAGTATAACAAATGAGAGCTCATATCCCCCCTTACCTTAAAGCACAAAGGGCATATGACCCAAAATATCGATTTTGAGATTTCGGTACCGAAAGAATCTACTCATCAGGACCTGGGTACGCCAAAGATCACGTTAAGCCGCCAAGATGGGAGTTCTTTTGAAGCACCTGGAAAGGTGTTATCAGATCCTAGCATTTTTTAATATAATCACTAGTGTTGCTAAGTCCTTGTAATTCTTCCAGAACCAATTCTCAATGCCAATCCCAGGGGTGCCGTAAAAATTAACAAACATAGCTGACGACATGTGGATGAGGCCTGGAAAACGAAATTAGTGCTCACGATATTTTGACGCACGAAGTTCACTGAAGCTTGTGTTCCTGACTTTTTCAAGTACATCATGTTAACCCCAATTTCGTTAAAGTCGTGATGGGCTAAAAGAAAAAAACTGGACCTCCTTGAAGTTTCTCCTTAAGAAATAAGATGGCAGGTGCAAAAGCGTGAAAACACGCATATCATCCGGCGATCTTTCATCGATGAAAACTAATTTATGAAGATACACAGATACGATCTCATTAGAGTTAGCTACGCATCAAAAGTACCACAAAGACGTTCTAACTGAACGATCCTGTTAGAACGCCGGTATCCGTCAATGCTCGTGTAATTTTGTTTGACGCCGACGTCCGCGCCGGTGTCATGCGTATTTCGGGCATCGAGGCGTTCCATGGATGACCTCATTACGCAGGACCACGCATCTCCTATCCCTCAAAAACAATACATCAACTGAAACCTCCAATAGAATTTTGAAACATTTAATTGCTCGCGAAAATGTATAGTTGAAAGAATAGAAGAGATAGAATGGCAGGGAGCACGGAAAAAACGTTGATATTAAATACTCAATCCGAGGCGAAAGTCGAAAAAACAACGCGTATGAAGTCACTTGCTGTGATTGACCGAGGTGGCGTCGGTGTTGAACCCAATGAATTTTATAGGCGATTCCTAACCACGTTCCCATGTTCATCCCCACTCCGACAGCCAGCAATCGGATAGCGAGTGGCTTCATGACCTCAAAAGTTGTTGTTGTTGTGTTAGTTGACTGTGTCGTATGCCCAGGGCCAAGATGACTAGAAACCTTCCTATCTAGGCATTTTGGCCCAGGGCCATGTATACGTTAGTGCCCATGGAAGAAGAACTTCTTCTGGTGCCTCAAAGGTTACCTCCGAGGTATCGTGGAAGATTTCTGAGTCCACTTATTCGCTTTGCTTTTTCGACTTTGTGCTTAAACGCCAAAATGGCCATACCTAACATCAGTACAATCGATTTCCGAGACTTGCTTTTTCAAAGTGTTGAAAACAGTGCTGTCTCGATCGTGTCGGGTCAAGCATTCTCCCAGGATGATATTTACTTATGCAAATGTCGAGCGGCTACAGGACGCGGTAGCAGGAGCCGATAGCGGAGTTCGAGACAGCCCGCACCTTTGGAGACTAATGACGGCTACGTGTTAATTGCGAAAATAACTTCGAAAAGACAAAGCCACGCGTCGGTATCGGGTATTGGTATTGAGGTAATGGAGAACAGAAGTCGACTCTGGAATATGTGACAAAGTGAGAGATTTATCTTAATTTAATACAACCGGCCAGTTGTAGAGCTCGGCTCGGTATCTTGCAAGATAAGACCGTCCCCGTCTGCTCCCCCGCTTAAGGATCAATAGGCTAATGAAATAAAAATAGGCAGGCTCACGAATAAAAAGCAGCAGTGTTCTTTGGAGAGGGATTCTGTAAGTTGAAGAGGCTTTCCACCTAGAAGCTGCCTACAATTCACGAGTCGGTTCACTTAAATGGTAGTTCTCACCCGATGTACAAGTTTAGCCTCTTATAGTCGAGATCGTGGTTTATAAATTTCAATCCGAAGTAGTTCCGAGTAGACTTTGCTATCTTAATCGCCGTCATGCTCAATCTAAATGGAAATTATTGTCATGGAAACCCAATGCGCGACAAACGTGCGATAAGTTGTAAGGTGCCAGGACACCAACCGAGATTCAAGAATGTTCTTGAACAACGCTCGTTTTGTGAACCGTCACCTTGGAACACTCGCGAACATTGTTCGTGAACAGCTCTCTCGAACAAGCACCGCACGAACCTCTCGTGGAAATTCTATCTTCACATTTTCCTTATATCTTCTTCTTCTGAAGTCGGCCTAGCTGAGCACCCACGTTCTTGGTACGACCGTCTGCTCTACTGAGACCTCGGCTTGGCTAGGGTATGGTTGGTATAAGCATTAATATTGGAAAGCCTCTTCGGTACAACTCTCCTTGTGCGTCTTCACTTTGAGTTACTGATAGTGAAAAGGTAAATCATCTGGGACCTTAGACGGTAGATGCAGTGTTCCAAAACTCAACTGCCCCAGCTGGAGCAGTCACCCAATATCCCTCAGACCGACACTCTACCTCACATTCGCTGGAAATCCAAACGCATGATGTGGTGACCCCGCCGCGTACTAGGCCGTCCTTCAAGGGTAATCAAGGGAATTCGCCAGCCAAGCCTATGCCTCAGTTCAACGGAAAGTCGGACTGAGAACGTGGGTGCCAGCTGAGCTGAGTTCAGGATTTTTTTTTGGGACGTAGGAGGGAGGGCACCGCTCCTAGTGGCCCCACCGACTGTGCCGCATAGAGAGACGACCTGGGGCTGTTGCGCACATTGCCTCGGGTCAACTCTCCAGAGCGGCTCTCTGCCATCAGCAGACCTCCTGGCCTGTCTCTTCGCTGAGTTCAGGATTGGATGAAGAATGTGAGACTAGGATTCCAACATAGCTCCCTCCAAGACTGAACTCAGTCTAGCTGGCACCCACGTTCTCAGTACGACTTCCGCTCAACTGGGGCATGAGCTGGGCTGGCGAAGCCCCTTGCTTACTCTTGATGAATGGTACCAACTCCATTTTCCAAATCATCCCTTAATTCCATTAATCGTTCTTTTGTTGAATATGCTAATATCGACCCACAAGTTGATATAGTTATCAGCTGATCTGGGTGAAGGTCAACTTTATCCATTGTTAGAGTTCATCCCTATGAGTTAATGAGAATCTGGGGACCACAGAATCAGAAAGAATGAGTATTAAATAGTTAATAGTTTTAGGTACTATTAAAAATTGTAGTTGTATAATATGGAGTTGGGTATGTTTCACGTGAAATACCTAGTATATTTTTATATCGTTCTGATCTTTTGGGTTTTTCGGTTTTTTTGTCACATTTGAGGGTTTTTTGACTAGTCCCAGAGGTTTTTGACGGCCGCACCTTGGCAACACTGAGCTGAGACGGTCTCTCGCGCATTACTAAGGATGTGAATATGATTAATTTACTTGGTAATTCTAGGAAACAAATGTCTTGGGTTCGTGATGATAGTCTGATTCCCCGAAGCATCAATCTGAGGAACTGTTGCTTCTGATAACACGAAGGGATTTTGACGCCTCAGGTGACATCATCTTTACTTAGCTCAATCCGTAGCCCATATCTGGCTGCTTATCCGAATCTGCTTTGAAAGAATGGGATCCCTTATGTTTTTATAATAAGCTGTCTGTCTCCGACCTTACGAAGAAAGGGGAGCGGTTTCCCAATTTCACCCAATGCCCCCTCCCTCCTTTTTACTTACCGCCCAACCGGCAAACAAATTTGCATGATAAGGAAAAGATGTCTCTTTCATTCGGGGCGTAATCCTTTGAAAAATGTAAAGAAGAGGGCTCTCGGTTATTTTGAACGCAAGTAAATGCAAAAGCCAGTGCCACCCTTCGTATGAAATTTTTACGATAATCCTCAAAGTCTATAATGCTTGATTTATTGGATAGCATTAGAATGTCTAGAAGGAAATGGGCTTCCTATAGGTCCTCTTTTCTTGCACTCGAGAACCTAAAAGTAGAACTAAACCAGTGGTGCGTAGATAACACACAATACTTCCATATTTTGAAACGTGAAATTGTGACACAATTTGATCATATTTTGACTGCTTTTGAAAGTGTTTAGGTCAAAAATATCAAAAAATTCAGTATTAAAATTTAAAAATTCGCCCAAAATGAAAAAACGCCACATTTTCGGAATTTAAAAAATATCCACATATTCTGCAAGGTAAAACGAAGATTTTGAGACCAAGAACGCTCAAATCGGTTCATTTTTGCGGCCGGAAAAAAATAAAATAGAAAAAACTAAAAATGCAAATATCTCGGAAGTACTGTGCGTTATCCAAATTCCGATTAAACAGGGTGTTAGGTCTTGCCGAGACAAACATTTCAGTTCAAGAAATTTGAAAAAAGGTTGAGAAATGAGGGAGATATGGCCATTTTTGTAAATGACCACAGACGGACACACGGACAGACGGACAGACGGACACACGGACTAACGGACACACGGACACACGGACACACGGACACACAGACACTTGTTCAGGAAGTGATTCTGAGTAAATGTGTATAAGAAAAAGTTTTTTCTGAGGCTCCGTTCCGATTCTCGATTTTAGGACGATCACAATACTTCCATTTACTCTGTAAATATGGAAGTAAAAAGCAATCAAATTTTCAGTACAAGGATTTCGGACCGAGCAACTTTTTTGAAATATGAAACTGACACGACGTTCATATTGATAATAATAAAATTTGACAATATTATATTTTTACCAGGCATAAACTTATGATATTATCATTATGCCTCTCATGCCCTGAGATTTTAATCCAACCATTAAAAATATTTCTTGAAAATTCGTGGAAATGGCTAAGGTAATAGACATACCTACTCGACAGTGATAATTCATGCCAATAATAATTTCCTCGTGATTCATCAACTTTAGTTTCGCACGGATGGCTTACAAGTAAGACTAGTAAGGATGGATATTGATCGATTTGTTGAGACGTGGGAACAGAGCTAAACCTACCAATCAATGCGGCCCAAAGGATGGGACCAAGGACATTCAAGGACCTCTTCGAATGATTTTTAGATTCGAGAGCCGCACGGTGACAAATGGACAAAGGGGAAAAAATTGAATCGAAAAAGCAGCAACGCCTTTGATTATACGTAACCACTGCCAGGCAAGAACGTCGGATGTAACGTCTGTCTCTTTCCGTCAGAGGAGGTTCACAGACCGCAACAGACGGGATAGTCGATCTCTTGGCACAAAAAAATAATGTTTTTACTTTCATAGGTAATTTATTTTAATTTTAATTTTTTTTTTTCATTTCAATGAGCAAAAAATAAGTCACTCGAAAAATGAAAATCAGAAAAATGAAAATCAGTTTGGATTTTCAGAGGAGATTTTGAAAACAAACAGTTTGTACTTACCTACTGGTGTGGGACACACTACTAGCATTATTATACTGTTTTCTAGGTAGGTATAATATTTTTTATTTGGCCTCACAAATGAATCATCGAGTTTAATGTATAAAAACTTCGATTTTGGTTTTTGGATTGCGTAAATATTTTTTCGTCGCTAATAATTTTGTTCAAACTGGGGTTTACAATTCGTGAATCGCGCGTTTTTCTGAATTTGCAATTGTGAAATCGAAAGTGTGGTGGATTTGGTCTAAATTCAAAGTTTCCAAGTACGGAGTTTCCGAGCACCGTGTGTTATCTCCGGTTTACTGGCCTTTATTTATTGATTTTTTCCCTCTTTAGAAATAAGTAACGAGCATGTAAACAATCGTCGAATTATTAGTACTTGACCCCGCCCGAGTTGTAAAAGTCGCTGACCGAGATGGCCTACGATAGGAGCTCCTTCTCTTCCGACTCCAACAACGAGTACGTCAGTCGGAGTGGAGGTCAAGATTCAGGTCACTTAATTCCCCTCATTGTCCACAATTGGAGGTCTTTAAGCCTGATTCACATTAATATTGCCGTTCGTCTGCGTGAGTGTGCGGAGCCTTAATTTCGAAAAGAGAATGAGCATTGCACAAAATATGCATGGCTATTGCAAAATACGTCGTCGAATTGGTAAAATAATAAATCGACAATCACTTCAGAAAACCAAGTCCGATTTTTTTCGAAAATAAGGTTTTGAACTCTGTAGGTAAATTAGGGTCGCTTGATTCATCAGCCGTGATCTCGTGTTATAGAATAGTTAGCCCTCTAGCGTCGAAAGAAATAACACTCGAATCTAAACTACCTATTCCATTTAACCCAGAAATACCCGTAACTCCTTATCGATCTTTGTGCATAGTAATGATAAGAATGACATCGGCTGTTGGATGCAGTTCGTGTATTAAAGCAATAAAAAATAGTTTCAAGGCATTTAACGATTTTAATAAAAATTAGTTTTTGCTGCCTCCTGTAAAATTTGCCCAAGAACACTTACCTACATGGTTTTTACTTCCATATTTACAGAGTAAATGGAAGTATTGTGATCGTCCTAAAATCGAGAATCGGAACGGAGCTTCAGAAAAAACTTTTTCTTATACACATTTACTCAGAATCACTTCCTGAACAAGTGTCTGTGTGTCCGTGTGTCCGTTAGTCCGTCCGTCCGTCTGTGGTCATTTACAAAAATGGCCATAACTCCCTCAATTCTCAACCTTTTTTCAAATTTCTTGAACTGATATGTTTCTCTCGGCAAGACCTAACACCCTGTTCAATCGGAATTCGGAAAACGCACAGTACTTCCGATATATTTGCATTTTTAGTGTTTTCTATTTTATTTTTTTCTGGCCACAAAAATGGACCGATTTGAGCGTTCTTGGTCTTAAAATCTTTGTTTTACCTTGCAGAATATTCGGATATTTTTTACATTCCAAAAATGTGGCGTTTTTTCATTTTGGGCGAATTTTAAAATTTTAATAGTGAATTTTTCGATATTTTGGCCTTAACACCCTTAAAAGCAGTCAAAATATGATCTAATAGTGTCACAATTTTACGTTTCAAAATATGGAAGTATTGTTTGTTATCTACGCACCACTGGTTTGAAGTTACTGTCGATATGCTATGTCAGCAGTAAAAAGGTTTATGCGTTTGTAAGAATGCGTCATTTCGTTTCGGTCCCAAAATATTGATTTTGAGATTTCTGTATCGGCAGAATCGACTCATTAGGGCCTATCCATTCGATTATTTATTTTAGGGGCCGAAAAACGATAAAATAGAAAAACTGTGAAATTTAAAGAGCTTTTATCTTGAATCAGCTGCTATCTAAGTTCAGGTTGAACGAGGTTGTAGATCCCGACTATACGAGTATTGTTTAATAATTAATAATAATAATTAATAATAATAATTAATAATTAATTAATAATTTAATAATTAATTTAATAATAATTTTATGAAAAACATTCTCCAATTATTGGAGAATGTTTTTCATAAAATTGGAAATTATGGGAGAAATTTTAATTTTTTTAAATCGACCAAAAACTTATTTTGCATATTTTAAGATACCACTTTTGGGGCACTTATTGCTTTATTTTGCAGTCAAAATCCTTTTTGAGTATTCAGCTTTATTCGTTTTCACCATACTTTCACCCCCCCCCCTCAGCGTTATTGAACTAATTTATTTTGATCAAAAAGCGAAGAGGCGAATCTGTCAAATGATGACGACTTCTAACGTAACCCAATTTTTTCCAAAGAAACCGGTCATTTTTCATTTCATTTTTTTATTTTAGAGTAAAATTAAGAACAGAAAAGCATTGAAAAAGATACTGCTATTATTTACGCTCATATTATTTCGAAGGGTGATTAGAAGCAATTGTGGCTGGCTGGGTGACCCTTTGGAATCGTGCAGGAGAGAATAGGTAACAGGGGAGGGGCCAGATCACTTCCGATGGATCGAACACATTTTTATCCCTCTGACCAAACACTGAAGTGAAAAAAACTCATGTAAAAAACTACCGGCACTTTTTTGTCGATCTATGAAGCATCTGAAGGTAAAGACGGATAAAATTGGTTACGGGGCGGTAGGTAATTGCGGTTCATATTGTCCTTTGGTTCATTACACTCTGAAAGGGGTTTTCGATCCAGACGGAGAGGACTGGGTTCGGGTCATCATTAGTTGAACTACTCTGGTAGAGGATTTGTACCTGTGACTATAGTTACTCCAGTCTAGGACTATCTTACTGGCTGTAGAATCATGCGGTGGTGTTGGCTCTATTTCGCCGCTTCCTCAGCTAATCACAGCCCTCATCGCCTATCGAAGTGCCGGGACAAAAATCGAGACAACAGACCCGATCCCGACCTAAACGTAGACGAAACAAAAACAAGATTTTTTATTCATTTTTTCAACTCCTTCCCAAAGTTCTTTTCAAAATTCAGTGTCGAAATATTTCCCTCCGCTTTGGCTGGAGCGACATTTCCTGACTAGTCCCGGCTCTCTCCTTTAAGGCGGCAGGGCACGCCCGGGGCAACTCCTGTTGTCCAACACGGCGGTTTACTTAATTTTATTTCCTCACATTTCTATTTCGATTATTGAAGATAAGCCAAGGTTTACAACTTCATTTTGAATTTCCCACCTTCATTATTATTATTACCAGCGATTACTCTTTATTTTTTAATTTCGGTCTCGGACTGTAATTTATGCTTGTGGGAGGAGTTCAAGGCGGTTCTATTAGGAGTTCAGTGGTGAGCCCAACCTGTGGAGATTTATATCAGCAGATCTTTCGATCCTCCCGACCAGAAGGTTCAATTTGATGCCATACAAACGACCTTATTGGATGTTTACAGCTGATGCGCAGCTGAACGTGGCTTGCATCATAGGTTATCTTCAATTCAAGCATTGTTGTATCCAAAAATGACTCTAGATGCCATCGTAGTACAATTTTCACTTTATAAAAAATGTATAACTGACCTGAGAGTTTGAATGATGAAGTATTTTGATTTTTTTGGTTTGCTCTTCCAAATTTCATCGTCTGCAGACGTCATGGCGAGCAGGGCAAATTTTGGTAATTTCAACTGTTTTGGTCGACACCTGTATATACTTTCTATCTCCGTTAGAACAACAAACTCAAGAACCTTCGAAGTCTCCCTACCTATTAACAATTCAGTCGGTGCTCCTGCTATTTTGAGATAGTGCCAAAAGAAAACGTCAAATAACGATCGTACGTCTGTTTTACGCACTTATCAACGTTTCTCTTTTTTTTATATCTTGGAAAAAAGCTTTTTCTTCTCATTCGCTTCGCTTTTCACCCTCGAGATTTTTTCTTTTACTCCGTTTTTGCCGCCCTTCCGCAAGAGGAGGTCTACGTGAGTCGAATCCGTTAACATCTTCTCCTTCTTCTTCCACATCGCACTCGGGTTGCTTTACTTTTCGTTTACTTGCATCAAAAGGCAGTGTTGCTGAGTAAAATAATGTCCGTGGTAAGTAAATTTTACTTAGGAAATTTCACTTATTGAACATTTCGATAGGTACCTTAAAGCACAAAGGGACATGTTATGTCCCAAGATATCAACTTTGAAGGTTTCGGTACCGAAAGAATCTACTCATCAGGACCTATCGATCGCTCCAAGAATCATGATCCTTTTGTCTATTTTTGGGGCCAAAAAACGATATAATAGAAAAACGACAAATATTTAAAGAGCGTTTATCTTGGAAGTGTTAAGTGCTATCAAAGTTCTGGTTAAACGAGGTTGTAGATCTTGGCAAGACAAAGATTTTTTATTTAGAGAATTTTTTTATGGAATTGAAAACTATGGGAGAAATCTTTATTTTTGTAAATTGATCAAAAACTTATTTTGCATTTTTCTCATTATGCCATTTTTGAACGCATGCCCTTTGTGCTTTAAGGTATCGATTTAATGTTTTCGAATTTTCAAAAAAATATAAATATATGAATTTATCAGTTTGTGCAGTAACCGTTGACTGACCAACGATTTGATTATATTACTTTACTTCCTCGGTGCGGAATGCACCTGAGGAAAGGAAAGCTTGGCGGTCGGGTATGTTATTCAAATTTGAGTTGTTGTGATAAAAGTACGACACCTTAAACCTGCGTTTTTGAGAAGCGAGGCAGACGCGGCCTCTGAGTTGCGGTGGAACCAGGCAACTGGAGCTTCCCCATTCTGCTCATCCGGAAATTCGACCGGGAAATTGGAACAATGGGCTTTGGGTTGCAAGCATTTTCACATGATACCATATCATAAAACGCCAGGATGCAAGTCGTAGGTACAGCCAGCAGTTAGAGAAATGATAGTTCTTGGAGACTAAAAACGAAGAGTTACTGAGGCATCCCCCCACAGCTCTCTAGATCCATGGTTTCTTTCATCGCACCACCAACGTCACCCAAACGTTAACCCTTGGTGCCCGAACGTTACCCAACGTTGATTCATACCAGTAATAATTGAGGGGTGAGCGTTTTTGAAAAACGTTGGTGGTACGATGGAATGAACCATGAATCTAGTGATCTGAGGGCACTGCCTCCGCAATTCTTTGGTTTTTAAGTCCCAGAACTGTCATTTTTTGTCTGTTGTTGTTTTTGTCATCCCCCCTCCTCCTCATCTTCATCCTCCTCCTCCCCCTCCTCTTCATCCTCCTCCTCCTCTTCATCATCCTCCTCCTCCTCCCGGCTTTCCTGTGTTACCTGCTTTTCAACGCTCCACTTCTTCGGCTTCTTTTCCGCCGTTTTAGCGATCCGCAACTTATCCATCTAGGCACTGTCCATTGTTAATTGGCCATTTGGAAAGAAAGGAAATTACTCTGTCCAGTCATTCGTCAGGGACCATTGTCCACCTCCGGATCCAAAGTCCGCACATGGTCATCTGGCAGGCATTAGGTTCGACGGTTTCCAGCGACTGCATGCCGGCGCTTCTAGACGTGATCAAAGAATCCCCATCAGGTCAAGATGAATGTACATTAGGAAAATTCCTCCGTGCACTAAATGGGCAAGTCAGCCCAGAGATTATTCTACCTGTGGCTAAGTAAGGCCGTTACGCCATGGAAACAAAGGACACACCCAATAAGTAGGTCATCGAGAGTCTTGACCGATAAAAGCCAACATGAGCGGCTATGCGAAATATAATCGATAGTAAAAGTGTAAATCCTTGTAAGTCCAAATTCAGAAATTTGTCATTGTACCAAAAAAACGTGGTAGTTTCGGCAACACCTCTGGAAGGTTTTGACTTACCGGTTATTATACATCGCCACAGAGAAGATATGAGACGAAAACGGAGGAATCCGGCTTAACTTGATGGATCTACGGCTCAAATACTACCCATAGAGCTCAAATCCTTATTTTATCAAAAATTGAGACTTACGAGGTTTTTCACTTTCACTATCGTAATGTTAGATTGTGAGATAAACTCAAGTAGGTCAGCCTAATTCGTTTAAAGGCCCAAAAATGCAAGAAACGCCGAGCCTGCCAAGTTTATTCATCTTTCTCTCGTTAAATTTACTTAAACACATTCTTTTACCTCCATCAGGTACAAAAGGATGAAAATATAATTGTATTTGGAATCAGCTGCTATCAAATTTGTCTCGTTCGTATCGCATTAATTCATTCCGCTAATCAACGTTGCTGGTGTCCTGTCGAAGGAGAAAAAACCGAGAATGAAAAGCAGATAAGGGGGTCCCGTGGTTCTGTGACGCCGTGCCGCCGGGTCTGTGAAAAAGTAAGTCAATGCGCGGCGACCATCAGACAGACAGATCTTCCCCTCCCTCGCAACTCTTCAGACAGACTCGACATTCCTCCATAGCGATGGCCCATTGTCAACTTAGTCAAGACCGTCTTCCAACTTGAGCTTCACGTGAACCTCAGCGGCCCGACTTGAGTCTATTAAGTCTCGAGTTCGCATTCGCATCCGACGATTTAATGCTTCGAAAACTGCGATTTATCCTTCTTAGGATAAATACTGAATACCAGTGGTGGGTAGATAACGCACAATACTTCCAATTTTTTATACGTAAATTTATGAGCCATAGCAATTTGATTTTGACTAATTGGGAGGCTAGAACTATCAAAAATTCAAAAAACTCGCTATGAAAATTTTAAAATCCGCCAGAAATCAGAATGAGGTTCAGATACCGGATTATAAAAAGTATCCACACATTCTGCAAGGTAAAACAAAGTTTTTAAGACCAAGAACACCCAAATCGCCCAAATCGGCTCATTTTAGAGGCCAGGAAAACATAAAATAGAGGACGCTAAAAGTGCAAATATATCGGAATTTCTGTGAGTAATTCAAATTCCGGTTCAACAGGGTGATTGGTCTGAGACAAACGTCCCAGTTCAAGAAATTTGAAAAAAGGTTAAGAATTGAGGTAGCTATAGCCATTTTACTTCCGTGTTTACAGAGATTTTCGATTTTAGGACGATTACAATACTTTTATTTACTCCGTAAAAATGGAAGTAAAAGGGACCAATCGATAGGTAAATAGGGACCATTTTTGCGATTGGGAAATTCTGCACATTGTATATGAAAAATCTATTAGCTTTATCATGCATGGTAAAATCATCATGATCAAAATACTTTTTAATTTGGACAATTTTGAGGGAGAAAGTGGTAGACCGTTTTCTCATGATCACGGTGGTCTCATGGACCATGAGAGAACGTCGGACAACCTATCATTGTCCAAAATTTGGATAACTCATTTAATGATAACAGAGCGACAAAGCCCAATACTTTTGAATTTACGAATTTTCAAAATAAAAAAAATTATAATTATACATCTGTGTGGAAATGCTTGAAATCGAATTGGACTCAATGTAATGTCGTGTCCAAATAATTTTCTCAAATATTCGGATATCTAATAATCATTATAATAACCATAACCAACTCAACAAACTCATCTATGAATTTCATCGTTTCCTCCGCCCCCGATTGTCGATTAACGTTTCAAGTCTTATTGACTCAATGAACGTTTTACAACTTGCGAAAATAGCTACCTATCCTCGATGTAGCCGGGGGGACAGATCAGCTGATTTGAGAAGGAGGAGGAGATGGCACGTCCTAATAGTATCCCCCTCCCGCTCCTTCACTCTTGGCGGATCGAGTACGTGCTGGAGCCGGAAGGCGGCGATTCAGCCAAGGGACGACCGACACGAGTGGAATCGTTGATCAGGCCGACGGAGACGTGACGCTCTCGAACGGAACACAATCAATACTCGATCCTGATCCCTGGAGAAGTCCTACCGTGTGCAAATATTGAGTCCCGAATCCCCCTATAGCATGGTGAATTTGTGCGATGTAAGCTGCGACATAAATATAGCGAATTGGCGAAATCGTCTCGAGCCAATAAAATTCGCTGATCAAAATTGAAGAGTTTATTACAAAAACAACCGACGTCAAAACAATCGAAAATTGAGAATTTGACATTGGGATCTCGAAGTTCACTTTGATCTCGAAGTTGAGTTTGATCTCGAAGTTGACTTTGATCTCGAAGTTGAGTTTGATCTCGAAGTTGACTTTGATCTCGAAGTTGAGTTTGATCTCGAAGTTGACTTTGATCTCGAAGTTGAGTTTGATCTTAAAGTTGACTTTGATCTTAAAGTTGATTTTGATCTCGAAGTTGACTTTGATCTCGAAGTTGAGTTTGATCTCGAAGTTGACTTTGATCTCGAAGTTGACTTTGATCTCGAAGTTGAGTTTGATCTCGAAGTTGACTTTGATCTCGAAGTTGAGTTTGATCTCGAAGTTGACTTTGAACTCGAAGATGACCATGATCTGGAAGTTGACTTTGATCTCGAAGTTGACTTTGATCTCGAAGTTGACTTTGATCTCGAAGTTGAGTTTGATCTCGAAGTTGACTTTGATCTCGAAGTTGAGTTTGATCTCGAAGTTGACTTTGATCTCGAAGTTGAGTTTGATCTCGAAGTTGACTTTGATCTCGAAGTTGACTTTGATCTCGAAGTTGACTTTGATCTCGAAGTTGACTTTGATCTCGAAGTTGAGTTTGATCTCGAAGTTGACTTTGATCTCGAAGTTGACTTTGATCTCGATGTTGAGTTTGAATTCAGAGGTTTTTTCGGTGTTCGACAGAGGGAAAGCAAGGCGACGAGTTGGCAACACTGATCCTGAGTAAATGTGTATAAGAAAAAGTTTTTTCTGAAGCTCCGTTCCGATTCTCGATTTTAGGACGTTTCCAATACTTCCATTCACTCTGTAACTATGGAAGTAAAAAACGGCAAAGGAGATTTCTTCCTGATAAAGGAGATTTTTTCGGGTGAGTCATTGACTTTTTTCGATACTGTTTCGATACCTTATAATATTTACTGATATTAGTACAATATCGATCCTACGGTATTCGATACGAATATCGGAAGTATCGAAAGCTAAGTATCGATATCAGTAAATATCGGAAGTATCGAAACGTCACTATCTCAGTATCGATCTGCCATTTATCGATCACGGGACCATTGCACATCAAAGGTCCCACAGTACTTCATCTGCTAGTGTGAAAAGATAATTTGAAAATTTCCCCGAGGGGTTACACGGTTAAAAAACTAACACCACCACCTTCGAATGCCTGAGGGCCCCAAGGAACAGCCAAGACAGGCAGTGGTTGTATACGGAGCGGGGCACGCGACTCCCTTTGGCCCCAGGCGAAATTCGTGATGGATTCCGTTGGGGTGCGCACAAGCATCACGTATTATACGTCTTATATCTCCTTCTGTAGCTCCTACTCAAGTAGGCACTTCTCTCTCCCCCGAGGCACTCAAGCCTCACCTTTGTACATACCTGAAAATAAACTGAATGGGCTCATATTATATGCGGTGGGTAATCTATAATTTCATCAAAAGGTAACCTAGCCTGTAAATCAGTGAGTGACCAATATGTTCTGGATATGTGATACTTCGATTGAGAGGCGTCAGTAGGTGAATCAGATTTTATCTATCTCTACTTTCCATCCAAAATACAAATTTTCAGAGAAATTCAAATTATTGAGCTCAGTCTCTTAAATGTTTGGGTCAAGCCAAAAACTGGTCCTTACAATTACCTACCGTCTTGCAATGTTTCTAGCAGAAACTTTCTACTAATAAAACATCATTCTTTATAAGAGTTCACGATGAGTAGGTATAGTCAAAACCTATAAATAAAGTCATATTTTTTTTAATTTAGCCGATTTTAATTTGATTCCAAAAATCAAAAATTCGTTCAGTGAAATGTTGGGAAAGTCTGCTATTTGGTATCAGGATTTTTAAATGCGCCTATGCCTAAATTATGGTTTGTTTTTGATCAATATACCTATTTTGTTTTTCTCGTTATGACATGAGTAATAATTATTATTAGTGCAATTATTAGCTAAGGTTATTTCTCCGAAGTTCTCCCATCACTATTTTGCATAAATGGCTTCCATTTCGCGAGTTAATAAACGAGGAACAGTCAGGCAGACACGCAGACAAGTTCAAGTTGCAGTAATAGCTCCTTTTGTCGGTCCACTTCTGAAGTTTGTTCCCCGTACGAATGCCTGGTGTTTATGTGCTTTGCCATGGCCACTTAGCTCTCATCTCTCGAGTTGGCCCTTTTACGTTCGAGTGTTGACATTCGGATCCTCTGTCGGTATTTTCAACCCTGTACGTCGCTTGTACTTTTTGTTCTCTCCCTCGAGCACCAATAATCCAAAAAGTTGTAGATGAAATTCCAATATTCGTAGGCTATTCAATTTACAAGCGAATGACATGAAATTGGTCCGAATCATGAAACGTAATTCGGTGTCTTCTGGTTATTGCTGAATATAAAGTCAGAATCATGGTATGTTGACTCATAAATCACTCCTCCTCATTTTCATAGAGGGAATAATGAATGTTTTTGCCATTTATTAAACGCCATACAATTGATCGAAATAAAAATTAGAAAATAAAATTGACAAAACTAAATCTATATTAAGTAGACTTTGAAAATTAAATTTTGAATCTATATTAGGTAGACTTTAAAAATTAAATTTTGATACATTTTGATAAATTTTGAAAAATTAAATTTTGATAAAAATAAATCAAAATCAAATTTCGGAAAAATATGTTTGTTTCCTATCCCCATTTATAAATGTTTGAATTGAATTCCCTTCTCAGGAGGCAGGTGGAGGATTTGAGTGGGAAGTTGAACTCCACGACACACACTGTCTTTTATGTGGAAACTTCGTTCAAAACTCGAAACATGTATGTTGGCAGTTTCGAAAATAGGGGAGCCCTCCAGGGAGCTGAGGGTGTGAGGTGTGGGGAATGTAAAGTTTCACGGGGTCGGAAGCGAGGAAAACAACACATGTAAACCAATAACGAGCACTTGTGCAGTCATCAGTTGCTCATTACCTCTGGCGAACATGATCTACATTCCTGCTTCAACTGCCGATCCGCAGGGGTGTAAGTATAGGTAATAAATGTCACCAGGCCCTACGATGACAGAGAGTCGCCAACCGACCTTGAATTCAAATATTAGTATGAAACGTTTCTTGTTCTTGTCGAGTGCGCCTGTGAATGCTCTGAGGGTGGAGGGTTGTGGTGGTGGAGTGATGTGGGTGGGGGGATGGGGGGGGGGGTTACTGCTTTTTCCACTCGAGCATATTACACTGAAGAAAGCTGGCGCATGAGAACGAGATGGGCCGACAAAGTGTTAGGGATCAAGGGGGCTTTATGGAACTTCGGCTCGTTTTGGAGTCGTAGGGCTCTCGGCGGCGGCCAAAAGACTCGAGGGAAATTCATATTGCAGTCCGTAATATTCTATGGCGGCTTTACATTTTCTTGGAAAATATTTCATATAGCGGATCTCAGGTTTTTGTTTGAGAGCTTGATTCCTGGATAAGCAAATGTGGACAATTTTTTATTGCATGTCTAATAACATACATAGAATTTTTTTAAATTCACTTTTTGATACAGGAAAATGGTGAAGATAATTGAGGCGTTGATAGCCAGAGTGGACCATTCCACAAACTGGCCGAAAATGAGTTATACAGTGCAATGGGTCTGTGGTTGCTCTATCTATCGAATTATTATTAAAATTTGACTCGTTCTCGAATGTGCCAAGAAAGAGCGCAACTTTTCAAATGGTCCGTCTGCAAATTGGCCGCCGATTTTGATGGCCAGAGTGGACCTTGTGGCTTGTAGAGAAGTCCCTATGGTTCATGAGTCATCTGTTCACCCAAGAATGCTTGTATTTTTTTCTTCAAAACACCATAACAAGGCCCTTAATCAATCACAAGAAATTAGTCGAAATTTTCAAATGCGATTTTCTCAGTTCGACACCTGAGTGGAATGGTCCACTCTGGCTATCAACTCCTCAATTCTAAGCATGGGATTTATCCTTATAAGGATCGTTACTCATAAACGAGGCTTTGAATCTGACCCGGTGAGAACAGAAAAACAAAAATAGAGGTTTTACGTACCTTACTTGAGGATAAAAACCCTAATTATTCGACTGCTACATTCTCAAAACTGACAATTCAGGAAGAACGTTCAACGGGAACTCCAATCCGATATTTCGTCATTCGACTTTTTCTCGTTCCCGTCGTCAAGATATAACCGTTTCTTCGGCATCGATTTTGACGAGAAGTCGAATTGTGAGTCGCTCGCGGCGGCATCGTCACCCTCAGAGCCCAGAGCTCACAGAAGTCACCGGTGGCGGCCTTCCTTTTAGGGACTCACTGTCCTTCTCCTTCTCTCGAATTCACTGTCCTGTGATATCCTTCTCTTCCACTGGCCGGCTGGACCGAATGAGACAGAGAGAGACGGGAGGGGGTCATCCCATGAATAATTCTCTCTCTTGTACGAGCGAAATGCCGACGCTTTGCAATCAAAACTAAGGGCCTAAGGGGGCACATGGCACAGGAGGAGGATTCTTGGGGCAACGGGCACAGAAGCTGTTGACTGACTTCCTGCGAACTTCTTCTCCCATCTTGAATGACGTATTCGTAAAACGGTAGATTTTCGAAGTTTTCTGCCTAATGTCATCTCTCAGTGGAGGCACCTCAACGCAATGAGCGCCTATTTGTGATTGTTTCAAAAATTATTACTATCCCTTCTCTTTTAAACTTCTAGACACTTCTAGGTCCTGGTCTAAATCAATATTGAAACAACATTGTTACGTGGAATCCGTGTTTCACTGAACATACACACTCTATGTAGCCAGACTTCATTAACCGAGCCCCTGGATCCCTGAATCAGCGCTAATCAGCTGTGCGTATAGACATAGCCCAGTGCCTTGTCCCACTAGTTCTTGTGTTTTCCTGAGCTGATCAGGGAGCGAGAAAGTCGTCGAATGAATGGAAAAACAGGCTTTACACCTGGAATTCTGTATTACGCGTCAAACCCCAAAAAATTGAGTGGGAGAAGTATCAATAGATTAATAATGCTGTGGATCGGTATTTGAAACTAGTATACTCCGTAGATAGCACCCAGTACTTCCATTTTTGGTACATAACGTTGGATAGTTTTATAATTGAGAATGATGGAGTAGGAGAAATTAAACATTTTTTGAAGAAGATATTTTTCGTTAAATTCTGAATGATAGATTTCATAATATTTGGAATTATTTGGTGACTGCAGGGCTCAATAATGCGTTAGTACCATCATTAAAAACACCATAAAATGGAAGTACCAACCAAAAGTTACCTAAACCTAGTGCATACCTACCACAACAAAAAAATCACTTTTTTGAAAATTTCAAGGCCTCCAACGGCTCCTAAATGGGGGGGGGGGTTAAGCATCAATTTTATGTACGTATGTTTTAGTGCTTCCCCTTTCAGAAAAAAATAGTTAACCGATATTAGGGCATTGCTCCTGAAGGGTCGGGTGCCTCCAAAAACCATTCAGAAAGATTTAGTTTTTCTCCGGATTTGACATGGGCGGGAGCTCAAAAGAACTGAGCCCCAGACCTTCGAGACAAAAGGTGAGTTGAGTGAAAAGAACTTTGCATATGAAGTGAAGAAGTAAAAGACGCGTACACGTGCGCTGGGGATAGTCGCACTGTGTCTGTCTACAATGCAGGTGCGAGTTGCTCGTGCCGTGCATACAATTTCGACCAGAGTGCCTATGTAAATTTCGAAAGTGGGCCATTCTTGAATTAGATGTTTTAAGCCTTAACTAGCTGAACTGAACCGGCAATCGTCAACTGAAAATGCAAGCAAAATTAGCAGCCTATCGTTCAAATATTATTGTAAAAACGAAAATTTGCGTAAAAAACGTTTCCGAACAACCTGAAAATCGTATAATGTTCAGAGGCGACGGAAAGTTGATTAAGTCTGAGAACGAGCCCTCAAATCGATTTCTTCGAGTCTGAAAAGTTCATGAACGTAGCTGTTCGTCGTTTAGTGCACTAATGTTTTGGACAATTTGAGGGCAAAAAACCTGTGACGACTTCAAATTGACGATATCAGCACCCTCAATCATCGGAAGGTTGAGTTCCGTTGGCATTCCTTCACATTTTTGTTAAAAAAGACATCGTGTCTGAAATAGCTGAAGAGGGTCGTACGGCGAAAGCGCTCGAGCTTCAATAAATACCGTGAGGAGGAAGACGTCACTGATCAATCATTCGAAACATTATAGGTGAAACGACGAACATACCAAAAAGTATTTTTTATCTATAGATTTTATTAAATTGATAGGAATGCGAATTTCCGGATACACGATCGACTCAACACTCGCATGGGGAAAACGAGGTCGAACAACTGCTTTCCGTTCACATTTTAATTGGAAAGGGACTTTAACACATGAGCTTGAGATATTCATAAGAATCGGCACGAAGGCTGAGAAACAGGCAAACAGCAGGTAACCAAACCGAGACCACATCTGTATCCGCAACTTGGACTTGGAACTTGATGTTGGAAATAATTGAGACGAAGGCATCCACACATACGGATACACATACAACCACAGGGGCTGAAACAAACACATACGAACAGGAACATTTACTCAGAGAAACAGCCAGAGACCTAATGGGCATCTTTCCCGCACGTTCGGTTCGTTAAGCCCGAAAAACATGGGCATTAATTGTGTTTGAAGGTTCGTAAGGAGAAGGCGCTTGAGCCCGATGCAGGCAAACAAGATGGCGACCAGAGATCTATTTGATTTGTACAATACCCCGTCAAAAGTTACAATTACTGCAGCATGAACTACCGACAAAGATTATTTGAAAATTGAGTTGAATGTGAGGGGGAGGAGCGAGCGTTTTTTTTTTCAGGATTAAATATGATAAACCTAAAACTGCACTTTTTCTGCCAATCACACGAAGATGCAGGAGTGAAGAAGGTGTCTTAAGAAAAATTTGAACAGAAAACTGGAAAAAATTGTGTCTGATTTTCAGGTGCTGTTTCTCCAAGAGTCATTGCACATGAGCGTTAAAAATTATTGTAGGCAAGTTCCAGAAAAGTAATGTTCGAGTTTCCAGAATACGGCCCTAAAATATGAATAAACGCCTATAAAGGACTTTTCTTCTCTTTCCGTCGCCCAATTCCCAACAATTCTTGGACAAAAATCGGAAAAAAATTGGAAAGTTGTCGCTCGCCTTTATAGCAATAGCTACTTACAACGAACTCGACGTATTTGTTAGAAAACGATTTGTCACGATGCGTTCTGTTGGACGTCAGTGTTTTGAAAAATGACTTCCCGTCCACAGCTAAGTTGAACCACTGGGTAGCATTAATGCTTAGTCCAGATCCCGCGAGTTGCCGTAGATGGAACCAACTTTTTCTCACCTATGAATAACCGACCAGTTTTCTCGTCCAGTATAGATGTATTGAATTGGGTATGAATATTTGTTACCATTTGTATGCTATGGCTAGAATGATAGGAAATTAATCGTGAGAATCCTCCACTTTGATTTGGAATTTTATGAAATTGTGATAATAATATTACGAGAATGCATTTTTCAAAGCTGCATTGCAAGAACTGACCGATTACATAGGTACATTATTTCTGAAAATAATGTAACAAAATTTACATCCTAATATTATCAGCTAATATCAAAACCTATTCTTCCTCTATTCTCCTACGCTACCTTCACTGCTCGTAGTGCTCAGGAGGATCCATAATAATACGGGAATTCTTCTTTTCAAAAATACCATGCCGCTGCAACGTTGGAGAAGATCTGGCAACGTCGCATAGGGACCTTGGCTCATGCCAGGCCTGTCGGCAAGGGTTGGCTACACTGATAGCCTTTTGGATGATCGGAGGGGGCGGGAGGGGGTATTTTGTTTTGCTAAATTACTTAGCACAATTTACCAATTTGGATCGGGCAACGGTATAGGTACGCTATTTTGAGGGCCAGAGGAGTACGCTATATCATAAAATTTTCAATTAGGGAAATTTGAAAAAATAGATTTCTTATTTCTGCTTCAAGTTTTCTATAACTTTGATTCTTATCAATCCTACGCCAAAGTGGGGAACTATAAGCTTCACAAGATCGGTTCAGCAGTTGCTGAGAAACCGCTTGAATAAAATTCGCTCATTTTGAGACACCGGGTTTGGAACTTAACTGTGGACATTGTTTATCAATTTATTTAAAGGTAGATTTACCGAAGGACGCTTGATTTCACTATTTCCAAGAAATGTTGAGTCAATGAAAATATTTCCTTGATGATATATTGTACAAGCGTTCTTGGATAAATCTAGCTTTAAACCAGTGGTGCGTAGATAACACACAATACTTCCATATTTTGAAACGTAAAATTGTGACACAATTTGATCGTATTTTGACTGCTTTTGAAAGTGTTTAGGTCAAAAATATCAAAAAATTCAGTATTAAAATTTTAAAATTCGCCCAAAATGAAAAAACGCCACGTTTTCGGAATGTAAAAAATATCCACATATTCTGCAAGGTAAAACGAAGATTTTGAGACCAAGAACGCTCAAATCGGTTCATTTTTGCGGCCGGAAAAAAATAAAATAGAAAACACTAAAAATGCAAATATCTCGGAAGTACTGTGCGTTATCCGAATTCCGATTAAACAGGGTGTTAGGTCTTGCCGAGACAAACATTTCAGTTCAAGAAATTTGAAAAAAGGTTGAGAAATGAGGGAGTTATGGCCATTTTTGTAAATGACCACAGACGGACAGACGGACACACGGACAGACGGACACACGGACAGACGGACACACGGACACACGGACACACGGACACACAGACACTTGTTCAGGAAGTGATTCTGAGTAAATGTGTATAAGAAAAAGTTTTTTCTGAAGCTCCGTTCCGATTCTCGATTTTAGGACGATCACAATACTTCCATTTACTCCGTAAATATGGAAGTAAAAATTGATAAACCGAGCCTCAGTGTGACGTGATAAAACATACTCGATGTTAGGTATAATATACCTAGTTTTTGACAGGTTCAATACCTAAATTAGGTCGTCAAGTAAATGATCGAATATACAAGTATATTCGGTAGGTAAGTTTACCTACCTTCTCAAAACTGTTCAACCCTTGAACTGTCTACTTGACGTTGCGGAGGGAATGTGAACATGTACCAGCAGAGATTATGGCGGTTTGACTGTGATTTATGTTCTTCAGAAACGGAAAAAAAGAAACGGGAGTGCCCTCGGCTGCACCTGAATGCTGCTGGAGAACGGGGAGGAGAACGTGTAATGAGCCTCAGCCTCCGTATAAGTAAATAAATGACAGTAAAAGATTTCATTCAGGATCTTGATGTCGCGCCTTCGGAATGTAGTACTGGCTACACGGTGGACATTGCGAACACTGCTATCAACCTCATTCTATTATCTTTTGCTTGCGACCTTCTTAAGATGCCATTACTTCTCGAGTACATGCGTAGATGAGGGTGGACCTCATTCTTTGATCCGAAAAAGGCTTCGGCACCAAACCCAAAAGAAAGATGTTCGACGTTTAGTCAAAGACTGATGAGCAGGGGGTTTGCTAGAAATCAATAAGGAGCATGGAACGCTGATAGAGGGTTGTTCAAAAATGGTACGCTTGATTAGGACAGTGTAGGATACATAGCTAGGGTACCCACTGTTCGCAATACCGGGAAAAAAGACAGCACTTCAAAAGCGACAACAATATCGCCCCCATCACTACCATTCAACAACATCTGGTTGCAAATCTTGAAAACATTTCAATAGGTACTGCAAGAGATATACCGATTTGTTCACGATTGCAACATGCGAATTTGAATCCTTACACAACCTTGCATTAGGTAGGTACATGATCAATGCCGAAGGCAATCAACATCAAGAATTAACAGCATACCTAGGTATAGGTATAGGCGATAGAAAATCCTTACTGAAGTTCAAAACTGAAGGAGGTACCTATCCATATCAAACCAGGAATGGAGAACAGCTCCACAAAGGATCTGAAGAGGTGCACAAACATTCCATTGGCCAGTTGGATTAATCTCCTCTTAACAGGTTATGGGGATAGATTATGGTCCCGTGACAGCATTTACGAGCATCAAAACAGGTGAAGTGCAGGAGATCGAAGATCGTCACAATTTTTCACCAAAGAAAATCCTTCTATAAAAGAAACATTTTTGACTGAGGAACTGTCGATTTGCTCATCACGAGCAACAGCGGCTCCAATAATGCACATCAAGCTTGCACATCTTTTGACCCTGGATTTCAAGATCGTGCCAAAATGTTACCATTATGCACGATAATCAGCACCAACGGATCGACTCCATTAAAATCGACACAATGGTCTCCTCCATGTCGCATTTTGGAACCCTCTTCGGAAAAATCGGACGTCGCTCCAGATTCAGTGACTTTTGATTTTGCATGGCCATCCCCGCGCATGTCTCCACGTACATGTCACACACGACTTTACTAATTCGTCGACGCTCTTTCTTTCATTGTGGACGTTTTTAGTGGTAGTGGTGCTTCTAGTAGCAATTGTGGAATTGTCCTCGTCATCCTCGTTCGCACTTCTTCCTTGACACTCCATGACGACAGTTCATACTCGCGAAAACCGTTGGCTCGGACTGATTAGGTTTTATTCTTCAAGCCTGGACCGCTACTTTGCCCCCATACAAGTAGAAAATATTCCTCGATTTTCGCCACAAAAATCTAATGTCCTCAACAAAGATAATATCTTATTCTTAGAATATTATTCTTGAAGACAAGTCGTAAAAATTAAATACGAAACTGTGAAGGATCATGATATTTTACGAACCGTTACCATGGAAGATATAAGCGATAATTAGGGACGAACTAAGAAATTGAAATTATTCCAGAACATTTCCATCTGAAATTCCTGAAGGTCATGCACGAATTTCCAATGTTTCATCTCGAGTCGCCTGACCGTTTGCGCCTGTAATTGGATCTGCGACACTTTTAAAGATGAGTTGACTCAGTTCGAACCAAGCACCTGGTTGGTGGTCTGAGAAGGATAGCAAGAGCAACATAGCTGGTCCCCGACATATTATCGCTGTCTGGGCATAATTCAGCGGCTAACAAGCGCTTCTGACAGGGGCCCCGAGGTGTGAGAAAGCCTAAAGACCAAAGGACGCACCTCCAGCCACCGGGGCAGCCGCGTCGTTTAGTCAGTTCACCCTTACTGAATCGGAAACGGTTCACACGGATACGTGATTCGGACATGGGATAGGATAACCATCCATAAATGCGTGATATATAAGGTCGGATTTATTCTGAGCTGATGTTATGACCAGCCGCATTACAACTCATTCTTGGAGTGGTGCCGGAACCAACACACGTAGGTAGATAATCTTGCAACGTTTGAGAATTCTCATTACCGCCTGCACTTCTCATCACCATCACCATATCAATTTTATAAATTCCAGTTTGAAGGCCTAAGATTGAAATTGAGTTGCGTCTTGAAATGAACTCTTTTTCATGATCCCACGAAGCATTGTGGAAACGTACCATTTAAGCATCATTGACCAATCATCCCCAAGTGATTTTGTATCGACAAATAAAAGCATGTATCTCTCTATCTATTGATCACAATGTCAAAATGTTTATCTCATAATCTGATGATTTTTTTGGACATTTTCCTTTTTTATACAAATAGAAAAATGTACAAAAAATTTTTCGAAAAATTTCAAAATTCTTCAGATATTAGGTACCTACCTACTCCAACTATTTGAGCTTTATTTTCTGTGATACCCAGACGAATAATGTACCAATGTCACTAATCTACTTAGCAGCGTTTTTTACCAATCTTTCTCGTCAAAATTAACCGGGCCTTTGTGAAACACGTCTGGCCTACCCCAGTTGCCACTGCGTCTTCGATACCTACCACCTTATAGAACAGTTCCATCCTTTACACGGGGCCCAGAACAAGGAACCGGGGCCACCAGGTTCGAATCCATGCTACACAATCACTTAATAAATAATATCAGCGGACGCTTCAGAAGATTTACAAGGGGCGAAATTTATATTTTGGCCCCTCTTACAAATGGGCCGTGTCCGCTCTTTCCCCATTTTCTCCCGAGCTGTTATTCTCTCTCAAATATCTTTGATCGCTACCACCTACTGTTTGATCTTGATTGAACACATCTGAATAACCTGACCTCGACTCTAATGTTTGATCTCAATCTGCAGCAGGTATAGATGGTGAATTTGTTTAGAATAAACTAATGATGTTTTCTACCCAAAAATGTTTGAAGCATTTTGAGAGCCTAACGGATTGAATGAATGGGTCGGTCAGTAAATACGAGTAATTTGACACCGCACAAAATATAGCAATTTTTGCATAGAGATTAATTTTGGAAGATTCATCAATAGTTCACTACCATTGCTTGCTAATCCAGCCGGAAGAATAGTCAATGGACAATGGCAAATATTTCATCTTCTTCTTCCTCTTTCTAGATTGCTGTTATAGGATACCATCTTGCCCGTTATTGTCATACTCAACTGCATTTATATGGACCTACGTTCTCAAGAGGACCATACGTTAAATCTTTGAACAGGTCGTAACCCATCATCGACTAATCACCCGAACTAATCACGGTATCACGGTATCACGGTATCACGGTATCACGGTATCACGGTATCACGGTATCACGGTATCACGGTATCACGGTATCACGGTATCACGGTATCACGGTATCACGGTATCACGGTATCACGGTATCACGGTATCACGGTATCACGGTATCACGGTATCACGGTATCACGCGTGTATCACGGTATCACGTGTATCACGGTATCACGATATCACGGTATCACGGTATCACGGTATCACGTGTATCTCGGTATCACGGTATCACGGTATCATCGGTATCACGGTATCACGGTATCACGGTATCACGGTATCACCGGTATCACGGTATCACGGTATCACGGTATCACGGTATCACGGTATCACGGTATCACGGTATCACGGTATCACGGTATCACGGTATCACGGTATCACGGTATCACGGTATCACGGTATCACGGTATCACGGTATCACGGTAACACGGTAACACGGTAACACGGTAACACGGTAACACGGTAACACGGTAACACGGTAACACGGTAACACGGTAACACGGTAACACGGTAACACGGTAACACGGTAACACGGTAACCCGGTAACACGGTAACACGGTAACACGGTAACACGGTAACACGGTAACACGGTAACACGGTAACACGGTAACACGGTAACACGGTACCACGGTTAGGGACGTTACGATACCACCAAAGTATCGATACTCGTTCCGATACGATATTTTTCGTAGAGTATCGATATCCGACATTATCGGCAAAAAAGTATCGATATTGCGGTAATATCGGATCAAAAATATCGATACTGCCGATATTATCGATACTTTTACACTTGGGGAAAAAATTCGTTAAAATGGTATTACAAGGGAAATGAAGTATTAACATATTATTACATTAATTAGATATTTATATCGTTTATAAACGATCTTTGGCGTTATTCTTGCGAAAAAACTTCCACACGCCGCTGGTCGGAGGAGACATTAGGACGCTGCGGAGTAAAACAGAACATTGATAGGGAATCAAATCAAGATATTTCAACACATGAAAAAAATCCTTAGGCACTCGTAACTCGATTACTTACGTCCTTTTGAAAATAGCTGAGCGCGGAACAAGCAGCTGAATAGAACGATCGAAATGATTTCGTAAAAGAAAGCATCGAGGCTCGGTGATCACTACTAAATATCAACACCAGCAGCCGCACCTGGGCTCAGTGCAGCCAGTACGTGGGGGAGTTTTCCTTTCACTCATGGGATTTTCCCCTCGAAATTCCGACTCCAACGTCTTCAGCTAAGGGCAATTAGAGCTCTGGCCGAACTTTCCGCTTCTTCTTATTATCTTCTTCTGCATCACCGTATGCCGCAAAACAGTCGGAACCAGCTGTTCTTATGGTGGATACAAAATTGTTAATTTTTGAATTTCGCAGAGAATATCGGTGGGATCGGTCACAAAAATATCGATACATTCCGATATTATCGTCGCAGAAAGTATCGATACCACGATAATATTGTATGTAAAATATCGATGCAAATATCGGTGGTATCGCAAGAAAAGTATCGACATACTCCGATTTTATCGGAAGTATCGTAACGTCCCTAATCATCGTACCACGTACCACGTGTACTCACGGTAAAAATACGGTATCACGCGTCATCCGCGATTGTCACGGTGTCACGGTATCACGGTATCACGGTTTCACGGTGTCACGGTGTCACGGTATCACGGTATCACGGTGTCACGGTATCACGGTGTCACGGTATCACGGTGTCACGGTATCACGGTGTCACGGTATCACGGTATCACGGTGTCACGGTATCACGGTGTCACCAGAGTGAAGTTAGCAACGGTTCAGCAACGGTCAACTGCGTGTTTCTTTCAAATCCTCGGACTCAGGGACGCCCAGGAACACACGGCGGTACCTTAAAATCAGCCACCAGTCATACAGTCCGTACAGCTCGTTGCTAATTGTTCCTTCACAATATTCCTTGTCCGCGGTTTCTACAGCCTTTCGCATCTCCAAGATAAAAACATCCCTCATCAGTCCAATTCGACATACTCATCAGTCAAACGCCAATCTAGCAAGACATTTTTATAGCCTACCTGCTTATCCGAGAAGGTGTTGGATACACCAAGGTGCTTAACTTAAGGCGTACAATGTGACTGGTGGCACAATTCTTTTACAGCCAGAAATGTGTTCCAAGACGTCCCTAGAGACCAATTAGGTAGAAAAGAAACACGCAGTTGACCGTTGCTAACTTCACTAAGCTCACGGTGTCACGGTGTCACGGTATCACGGTTTCGCCGTCGCTAATGTGTACATACTGCTGTATTCCATCTCATTTGATAGCACAAAAATTGGTATCTATTCCGAAAATCCTTTGGCTTCCGTTCCAAGAATTGGACAATTTTCTTTTTATGGAACTGGGTCGACGATGGCATTTAAGTTTAGTCAGGTGATGATATCTTGAAAAAATTCAGCGACCGCAGGTATTTCACCTTTTATCGAGCTCCTTTTTGATCCTTTACAAATACAACTCTCGACGCTATTTTTCCGACATTCACTGGTTTTATGGCCAACTTAATGGTACCGCTTCTGATGAGTCATCTGGTTCCTTTGATCCGCGGCTTCGAAATTTTATTAGGTCGAACTGGTTCAGGAGGAAATCAGAGGCGGCAATCCTCGTCTCAAGTTATCAAGATGTTGAAGCCCTCGAATTAACATCGAAATGTCGCTTTGTGGAGCATTTACATCGAAATATGTCGGGAAGAAATTCGAACTAATTTTGGCTCTAGTGGCGTTAAAAGTTCAATAGCATGATCTTTTACTTTTCAGTTTTTTGCCACTGCAGATACCTTTGACCGAAAAGTTAAAATCTGAAATAACCCATTATTTAACCTCATCCCTCTTTTTAAAAAACTGAATAAACGCAATTATTTTCGGAAAAAATAGTTTGATGTGCATACATTACCATCCATGCCTCAGTTTTTAAAAAGGGGCATACCTACAGGCAGTAATCTAAAAATAATTCATCTAGATGTACTTCTTGAACCAATAAACCAATGTTAACGTTTTTGGTCTCAAAATGCATGCTTTTTGACAGTCTATGACTCTACCTCGTTCAGTCATTTAAGGTAAACCAGTGGTGCGTAGATAACACACAATACTTCCATATTTTGAAACGTAAAAGTGCGACACAATTTGATCGTATTTTGACTGCTTTTAAGGGTGTTTGGGTCAAAAATATCAAAAAATTCAATTTTAAAATTTTAAAATTCGCCCAAAATGAAAAAACGCCACATTTTCGGAATGTAAAAAATATCCACATATTCTGCAAGGTAAAACAAAGATTTTAAGACCAAGAACGCTCAAATCGGTTCATTTTTGTGGCCGGAAAAAAATAAAATAGAAAACACTAAAAATGCAAATATATCGGAAGTACTGTGCGTTATCCAAATTCCGATTAAACAGGGTGTTAGGTCTTGCCGAGACAAACATTTCAGTTCAAGAAATTTGAAAAAAGGTTGAGAAATGAGGGAGTTATGGCCATTTTTGTAAATGACCACAGACGGACAGACGGACAGACGGACAGACGGACGTAACGGACGTAACGGACGTAACGGACACACAGACACTTGTTCAGGAAGTGATTCTGAGTAAATGTGTATAAGAAAAAGTTTATTCTGAAGCTCCGTTCCGATTCTCGATTTTAGGACGATCACAATACTTCCATTTACTCTGTAAATATGGAAGTAAAAACCAATAATTGCTGAGTTAAAAACGATTAAAAATTTTCCTTCCCGATTTCAGGCCTTAGCACCCCAATACAAAGCCAATTAAAAGAAAAATGTGACATTTTGGCTTGCAGTGACTGCTGATCGACTACAAGCCACATGAAAACCCCGAAAGTTTTTACCCTTTTTACCCGTCTCCCTTTATTTAGCCGTAAAGATTAATTTTGGAATCCCAGGTCTTATGAAAATCACATCATATTGACTAGAAACACATTTTTTGGACTCAGAGATGAAAAATGAAGATATGAAAATATTAAAACTCAAATTTTAGGGTGACCTACTTTTTTCCTCCTCTATACCCCAGTTTGACCGTCTATTATATGAACATAAGATGGGTGTACAACTGCTAGTGAAAATATCACATCGCGGAACCGGTGCGTGCGGGTGAAGGCCCAAGTTCTCCACGACCTCCCCCACCCCGCTCACCTCCCGCCAGAGAGCAGGGTTCGAGTAGCCATAAATCTTGACCGCTCATTACCCCCTCCTCGTATCAGTTTACCGCCTCATTGATAATATTCCTCTTAATTGAATACCCATGTAGCCAACACTGGATGATAACGCCTTTTTGTTACCTTTCATTCACACTCACGGACCTGGAGGTATGTACGACACGACTGTACGATATACACACTTGCGAGGGAGCCGACGTTGTCACGCAGGAGAACGATGCATAATTAAATACTGTTTCTTTTATTCGGTTCTTTTTGACCGCCGACACCTTTTTTGTTACTTGGAAATGTTCACCGTTTTAAAAACCATCTGATAATGCAGGATGTCTTTGTTAATAATTTTTATAATGAAAATTTTCCATCCAATGTTGGCGAACGAAATATGATTTACAATATTTATTTATAATAAAAATAAAGAGCAGATATGGCCTGGAATTTGTTAAACTCGAGTCTGTAAATACTGCGAAAACCAGTGGCCCCTAATCCATGTATTAAGAACAGAAAAATCATGAAATCGATATATTATTATTTAACCTTTTGGAGCTTTCATAGTGTACCTATATTATTGGAGATAAAATTATGATATTTTCACCTACTGATCCAGGCCAGTGGAACATTGCGCAGGCACAGTCTTAACCGTCTAAAAGGGGTATTTCATTGTCAATTGTTTGTAAACTCAACATGATTGGGAGGATGGCCACAAGTCGACAACTCTCATTTTTCTATCAACCTATTTTAACTCTGGAGTCTAGAGTCCTTCCTCTCCGCTGCATATTATCATCCCCCCATATTGCATTCTGTCTGGCTATTCCAGTTCATAACAACTGGGCAATTTTAAATCGCTCCTTCCTCAGTGATGGATGACGGCCTCCGAGCCATAAATCGTCACTATACTGAATGATTCGAGTGTAGAATTACCGTAAAAATCGACGAAATGATAGGATCAAAATATTAAACATTTTGGAAATATAAGAAAATTTTTAATATTTTATTTATTATTTAATATTATATTATAATGCTGAACTTAATTTTTGTCTATTGTCACATGAAGTTTTGACACTATATCGCAACTTATCTACTTCTGGGTCGATTAAAAATAAAATTGTACGTGGGCATGTGATTCTATAGCCTCATTTCCCTGCCTATAGAATTTTTAGTCAAATTCAGAATTTACTCAACTAAATTGTGAGTTTTGCAATTCAAACTGAAAATCCGGATTGGCTTGGAAAATTAATTCATTATTTGATTAGGGAATTATCATTTTGATGTGGAAAATTCTAAACTTCATTGGAAAAATTCTCAATTTGATTAGGAAAATTTTCTTGATTTGATTTGAAAAATCTAAATTTGATTTGAAAAGTTCTCAATTTAGTTTGAAAAATTCCCATTTTTCATTGGAAATTCTTAATTTGATTTTATGATTTTGAAGTCTCAATTTGGTTTGAAAAACTGCCAATTATGTTCGGAAAATTCTCAATTTAATTTGGAAATTTCTCAATCAGATATGGAAAATTCTGTATTTAATTTGGAAATGTCTCAATCAGATTTGGAAAATTTTTGAAAATTCGTATTATGACTTAGAATTGCTACATTTCGTTGTACTAGCATTAGGTGGCCTTCTGGGCTACGATGTTCCGTATGGGATTTCCAGATTTGGGATCCTCATGAGTCCATGGGCAAATGCATGCTTGAATGAGTATTGAAAACTTTAAACATCATAGCACAGCAGGCCACCAATGGAAAGCGAGCCCAAATTTTTTTTTAAAAAAACTCCAATAAAATAAAATTTCCAATAATTTTCTGTGTTACAGATATCGCGAAGATGCTCTCTGCTGGTCCGATCGGTGAGTAATTTGCTTCAGATGTATCAATTTCAAAATTACCATTAACCTCTGAAACCCAGTATTCAGCAAGGTACAAAAAACATTGAAAACAAACGACTATTCTTCAAAATCGTATCAAACTCCTGGAAGAACCAAGTAACTATACAGGAGCATCGATACTAAAATATTGTTCCGGAACAGAAGAGGCTGTAAACCGTTTGCTGTACAGAAAATGGAACCGAACTGTTTCTGGCGAGCCGAGCTGAATCGTTCTGAGCGTGACCGTGACAGCGGGCGCGTTGTTACATCGAGTCACATCAGCTGGAAACTGTGACTGAAGCGAAATGATGATGATGAGCACGAGTCCTTGCTTCCACTTACTTCCCTTGTACGCATTTTCAGATTTTCATGGCTACAATAAATAATAGAGGTCCTTAATTATCTCGATAGATGAGGTTAATGCCGAAAATTTGCATGGGAGGATGGAAAGTGTGCATAAACCACCAGGCTCGATATGAAAAGGTGAGGCTTCGGTTCTCAAAACATAGTTTTTAGTTTATGCGAATTTCCGTTTTTTTCAAATCCATTCGTGGGTTGAGGGCAAGAGCTCAATGACGACTTCCTCTTGATAATGTTCATATTTTTTGCTCTTGCGCCTTCGGCCAGGACGCCATCTTCAGGAGCAGTTTCTGAAGTTCCTTAAAGTAAGAAACTGCTCCTGAAGATGGCGAACTAGGTTAAAGCGCTCTAGCGAAAAATATACCTAAACAATATCAAGAGGAAATCGTAATTGAGCCCTTGCCCTCAGCCCTCGAATAATTTTTAATGGATTTGATGGTTTCAACTTTGAAGGTACCTCGACCAATTAAAGTACCTAATGGATTGTCTCGAACCCGCGACCAGCTTTTGGATAGTGAATGAGCATCTTATAAGCAGCTCGACTCCTTTTTCTTGACTCGAGGAGATGCACAAGTAGTTGGTTTACCAGAAGAGCTCAAAACATCATTTTTCCAAAAAACTCAAATTACGAGGTTTTGCAGATTCACTTTCGATATACCGAGCTAGTTTTCAAATTTTCATGAAAATAATTTTTCATCAAAATACCAAAAAATGCCATCGGCAGTTGAATGCCTGATGATCTCCAAGCGATGGGAGGAGTGGAAAACGATGGCAAGGCCGAGCAGACTCCCTTGAAGATGCACCGAAGACTCTCCTATGGGGAATCCTTCTGATTAGCCATGGACAACAACTTTCCAAGCCTATCCGTTTCTCCTTTGCTCCGTCTTTGATGCGAGCACGTCTTTTTAGTAGCGCGAGCGGCTTCTTAACAGCCGCCACCTACCGAAGAAGAAACTAGAGAGTAAGGGACGGAAAAATGAGTAAGAAATATGAACACGAGGATCAGGCGTATGGATAGACAAGTGTAGACAGAGACAGAGGTGTGAAAAAAGTAAAAAAAACGCGCTCTTCTCAAACAATGAACGAAGATTCCGAACGTAGGGGAGATGAGTTTGAAAAAGCCATCTTCTGTCCTTTGGAACGCCACCTGAGAGAAAAGTTTAGTGAACTTAGCCGGTGTTCGTTTCGAAAGACGATGGCCTCATCTTTGGCCGACCATTGTACTACCGACCGCTTGACGAATAGCCGGCTCACTTGGTGTATTCATAGCTCCGAGGGAAAAATATCACTTCGGTAGTATAATGAGAAAAAATTGAATGCCCCTCCAGAGCCAGAAACAGAAAGTTAACGGTAGCTAAAAGCTCGGAAGCTGTCGACGAGAGGATCGACGCGATCGACGAAACCCGGAAAAAAGTATAACAAATTTTTCACTGCAGCGATCCAAAATTCAATAGTTATTTTTTGTAGTTTAACAGCATTCGTATTTATGGTAAATAGATGTTCTTGCGTGGTACCTATTAATTTCAAAAGAAAGTTGCATTCTTCTACTGTAATTTGACGAATGGAAAATAGGTACAAACATGTTTGTAACTGCAGTTACAAGCACTTCTTAACTGGTCAGATACACATTCAAATTTGATTCATTCGAATCTATCCTCATCCTTACTCATAAAATCAAATCCGTTCTCATACATTCACCTCTATTCACATCTATTTGCAACCACACACATCCATTCGCATCCATTTTATAACTTCACATCCTGAACGGATGTGATATGGTTATCCTGAATTATATCCTGAACGGATATGAACTATCAATTCTCATTCATTAAAAATTCACATTCGGATTCATATTCGTCTATTTTCTATTGTGATTAGCTCGAATGATAAAATTTATCATTTTTATCATTTTTAATCTTTTTATCATTTTTATCATCATATTTTTGTATTTAACACAAACATTAAGGAACACTCCTTAACTGCTCAGAAATTCCAGAAAGCAGTAATATTTTAGTTATATGAAATTATTTTTACAGAGCCTTTTTCGAATAAAAATAAGAAAATAAAAAAGATATTGCACATGCCTAATAATAGATAAAAGTGGTAAAACAATTGCGAATGCCAATCACAGTTTAATTTTTACCTAAAGTAGACCAAAACCTGGAAAAAAGCACTAAGCCTACAAGTCAAGTGGGTATGGGACCCATACTATGGGTTCTGTTCACTGGTATAATATGCTGTATAATGTGGTATATTATACCTAACCATTTTGTCAATAACGTGTAACCGTCAGATGTACTCCAGGTTCACGTCCTCCTCACCTCATCGGCATCAGATAGCGCCCAGCTGATAACTGCGATTAACCGTTTTCGGGTCATTTAAAACAGTTTTGTTTGCTTTGCCCGCGATCATCAGATAAGATAAACACTCATTCACTCGCGTATTATGCGCCTTCTTCGTCTGCTTCTTTGCGCCTCGACGCCTGGCCTAATGTGATAGCCGGCAACTTCCCACACTTGAAAAACCCGTAGTTCCATTGTCCGCTCCTGGGCAGGAATCAGTTCAATGCCAACATTCCACTGAGGTGGGCTGAAAGGACGAAAGTTTCAAATTTGAAACTCGCCCGAATTCTCCCGCAAACGATTTCCAAAAATTGTTTGTCAAAAATCTTCAGGAAATGCAGGCCCGGCTAAAGAATAGAGGAACTGGAAATCGCCGTCCCAAGTTCCTTCAGAATCCGACGCTAACTGATTTTACTTGAGAATTGAGATAGCAGGGATTGCGTCCATAGAGAAACCAGTGGTGCCTAGATAATACACTGTACTCCCATATTTTGAGGCGTAAAAGTGTGACACAATTTGATCATAATATGATTATATTATTATTATTATAACCACCCACTCGAGAATTGAGATATCAGGGGTTGCGTCTATAGAAAAATAATATAGAATACTGGAGTAAATCGTCAGCGTTTTCGATCAATTGGTAAATCATTTGAATAAAAATTTATTTAAAAAGTGCAACCCAAGTACAGCCTTAACGTTTAACGTTCTTCAGACCATTCGAACGACTGGATCGACCGTACGTCATGGCAATGCCAATCTGCGTTTTTCATCCTATCGGGGGCTATTACACGCATCCATTGCGGACTTTTAATTGTTCCTGTCCAGTCTCTAGCGAAATGGTCAGTCGGAGGAAAAAAGCCAACTATGAGAATGTCACATCGCGTTGAGAAAGAAACTAAGAAACTGGTCGGGCCTTCGTAAGGTACAGTCGACAACAACTTCAGTGGGAACCTGTACGATAAGTTCTATCAACTATAAGATAGACCACATAGCAAAAAGCTAGACGAAAAAAAATCATTTTCTTAATCGTTTCAGCAATACTTTTTTTGTAATTGCCCGTATCAGTATGGTAGGGTTGTGTGAAGTTGTGCGTAAACTTCGGAAAACTGAAAATCTAAATCTGCGAGGAATTCACATTTAGAGGGATAGCTTTTTGCCAATGCAATCCCCCCCCCACCCAAATAAAATTGCTGATTGGGCCTCAAAACAGTCAATTCTCATTACCGCCTGCGCTTCTCATTACCACCACCGTATCAATTTCATAAATTCCAGTTTGAAGGCCTAAGATTGAAATTGAGTTGCGTCTTGAGTTGATAATTCTTTTTAATGATCACACGGAGCTCCGTGAATTTTTCGAAATTTTTTGGAGACGGTTCATTTTCTCAGAATTCAGGCCTTGGGAGTTGCGTTTTTTTTAGAACCGCCCATCACTCCAATATGAGGACCTTTCAAGGGAGCAAATGCGTGCATCGGTCCCGGATCTTCCAGAAATCTAGAGGACGGTGAAGAATTTATGGGAACATTCAAACGATCAAAATATCCCTAAAAATGATAGCGCCCTCGTATTCGGCTCAAGAGCTTCCGAGGCTAATAAGCGTAAATAATTGGGCCGACGAGTCCCAGAATGTGAGAAATATAGCGCCAACCTTGACGACCTGGAGATGTCCATTCCCGAAATGTTAACTTCTGTCCCGGGACATCCCCAAAAGTCATTCCGGAGATGGCGGTCGTTCGACTGTCTCACGGGCTGACACTAATACGGATAAGGACATTAATATTGACCGCCCGGCTAATGTGTCCTGCTACTACAGTCCTTCGGAAAGTCCTGCGGTTAAAAGGATCTCCGGCCTACACTTCCTAATGGCGATCGGAGGAACGTTGAAATTTCGGTAAAACGAATGCGACTTCCGAAATTTTGAGACTTGTCGTTTGACCGAAGTGTTCTTTCGGGTCTTTCGGAAAAATGTTCCCGGGGGCCGTTTAGCGTGAAATGCTTTTAGCCGACTGACGATGGCATATGAAATGTTTGTATAAATGCGACGAACAAGAGCATAAGGGAAATGGAGTCGATTCGGTTTGTATCTCGACTCATAAATTTCACGGAGGAGGAAATCGTCCAGATATCGCATATGAGCCATTCGTAGGCAACATTCGACATTTAACCGATTCCGCCTATTCATTATCAAGCAAAAGGACATCGACCTTTCGGGATGCTTCGAAAATAACTGAATATTTCTAATTTTCGATTTTATACAGCTGAAATCTGTCATTTAACCCAGCGAAATGGTGGGCAACATGTCCGAGCTAATTATTTAGGGTATAAGACTAAAAGAATGGAATATTTGAACAAATTGATTACGTTGTGACGAGTTAAAAGGCTACAAAGATCAAAATTGCAAGAAAAAAACGCTGCTAAGTAGATCAGTGGCATGTGCAGATTAGTTTTTGCTATGTCCGAAGAACTCTGCAAATTTTGCACAGGGGTTCATTTTTCGATTGCAAAGACAAACCTTACGATATATCGGTACTCCTTAAACACAGAATTTAGCTGTTATTATTCTATAATTTCAGTATCAATTTGTATTTTAGATGGGTTATTTAGAAAAACGTTTTTTCAACCAGGCAAAAAATAATCATCCTCTTCGCTTGATAAATACTTACTTACCTATCCATTTTTTCAACGCAGCTGATCGTTCAATTCCGTTAAATTTACCATTTAATCTATTCTTAATCACCTTCATAATTAACTGAATAATAATTTAACGACCAATCGAACTTACCTGAAGTTTGGTCGAAATTATGCGAATCGCGAGGTCCGAAATGTTACGCATATTGGTAGTAAATATTGGTAGTATTAAATTCTCTGAATAATGAAATTAAAAATGCCTCATGCCTCAGAACCGTTGTTAAAGCCTGACTCGCTCTCATGTTGCCAAGCGCAACTGGTCGAAGTGTGAGTGCGTCACCTTGTTGGTGTAATAGGCTAGTAGTCGTAAGTAGATCAATCAACCGTATCTAAGAGCCGAGGCCAAATTCTCAAGTTTTTCCAATTTTTGTTTTGCTGATTTGTGTAATGCGACCAAATTCTTTAAATTGAAGATATCGGGAGGACAGAAGTTTTTGTGGGGATTCCAACGAGTGGAAAACGAATTTTGTGGCTCGAGTAGTTTTCGAGTTATTAAGAATTGGGGAAATTTAAAAAAACTCAAAACTGCTTCACTAAAACTGCAATAACTCCTAAACGGTTGAAGCTACTGGCGTGGCGATGGTCTCATTCGATTCAGCATAGAAAAATCTATAGAAAATGATACCTCACATGCCTATGTTGCAAATTTCCTTAAAAAGACGAATTTTTTACCACTTCAACAGCTGTTTTACTGGCCTTAAAATTAAGGTAGGGTTCTGCCGAGACGTTAGGACCAACTAGATACGGAACTTGATTTTTGGTAAAAATTTCAAAATTTTTCGATAACTCCTTCCCCCTTAAAAACCCCGGACGGCGGACGGCGTACGGCGTACGGCGGACGGACAAAAATTTTTTATTGCAGATTCGGATTCTACACCCCTTGAAACGTAAACCAACAAATTTTCAGGGGGTGTTAAAAATTTTTTTTTCCTGACCGATTACAAAGGTTCATTTCTTTAGAAAAATGAACCAAAAAAGAAATAAAATCACTATGAAGAGTATACAACCAAAAGAGCTACATCAAGTTACCGGAAAAAACACTTGTTCTTCGAAGTAGAAAGATGTTTGAAGACCAAGTACTATCAAATCGGGTCATTTTTGTGGCCAAAAAAAAAAACACTATTGTATCAAAAGTATTGTGAGTTATTCAAATTCCGATTAAACAGGGTGTTAGGCCTTGCCGAGACAAACATTTCTGTTCAAGAAATTCTCAACATTTTTTCAAATTTCTTGAACTGAAATGTTCGAATGAATACCTACACTTTTACTTAGAATCACTTCCCGACCAAGTGTCCAAGTAACGTGTACCCGCCTGTGTCTTATCACTCTGCTCCCTCAATTCTTAACCTTTATTTTTTTAAATCCCTTGTGTGTTTTTCTTGCTATCACCCTTTTTAACCGGAATTCAAATTTCACACAGTACTCCCGATATATTAGCACTGTTTTCTATTTTATTTTTTCTGGACACAAAAATGAACCATTTTAAGCGTTCTTGGTCTGGAAATGTTCGATTTATCCTGCAGAGTACGCGAATATTTTTTGTGGTTCGGTAAATTAAGAAATTTTGATACTAGACGGGTTTTAAAAGTTGCCTAGTGAGTCTTTTGACATTTCTGATCAATGTAGCCACTAAAATAGTCAAAATATAATGAATGCGTGTCATAAATGAACTTATTTAATTATAAAAGTATTGTGTCTTATCTAGGTATCACTTGTCTTTTCATTTCTGTAAGATTAATATCGGTAGCGCTGCAGGAAACATTTCGACAAAATTTTCAACAGTTTTTTTCTTTTTGGAAATTTGTAGATTTTTTTTGGTTGAATCTCAACACTCGTAGTAATTCAACTTTTTCGTAGTACCACCTTACGGATGCTACCTATCCTGTAATACAGCTCCCGCTAAGGTAGTCTACGTTGTCTGTTGGTCTGTTACCTGAGCGAACACAACAGCCCACCTGATGACCTAACCTTCCAATTACGTTGGGGGTGGACCCGGTACAGTTTAATTATAGCGTACGAAATACTGTCTGAATAGGCTCATCTCGGTACTGAAAGATGTGTTAGTGGTACCGGCATTAGTGATACAGCTGAGCGAGTGCTGGTGGTCGTGTCGGAGCTCGTGATTTCAATGCTGGCGCGCCAGTGTTGGTCGGTTATCGTCGGCCAACAATCGGTAAATAACGCCCGTCCAGGCACCGGTTTCGAGTCGATTTTCAGATTAATTAATAATATAACCTTGAAGCGAAAAGCAGCTCGGCTGGTATGGATCAGAAATTAAACCTTATCTAATTTACATGCATCCCTAAAAAATCTAATAACAGAGTAAATTCTTCGTAATTATATTTTCTTCTTTAGCATCCCAAGAAGGCGGCTTCGAAATATAAATGGCAAAAAATCGACTTTTTTTACAGTTATTGATATTTGTGCACAAGGTACGATGATTATTTGGTGTTTTTTAAGCTGAATCAAGTGGTACAATCAAAGGATAAATCGGCAAACACTTTCTACTCGACCGATCACAAAGATTATTGAATAATAACCACTAACCAATAACCAATATTCAAAGTTTCGGCAGATGCATGCCGCAAAAAAGTAGGTTTTCATTTATATCACCACCTAGCCTTTTTACAGTATTTTAGCCTCCCCCTCCCCCATTCTGACGTCAGTCGGCAAGGTCTCGCAGCAAAAGCAAAACCTGAGCATTTTCTCCTTCTAGCCAAAGCGATGGCGCCCTATCACTCACTTCGTCTTAACTTCTTCCACTATTTATCGTCCTCAGCTTGGGCTAACAATGCGCGGTGCGAGTCCTTCAAAGGACACTTTCTTCGCCTCTATTTTTCAATCGAACCGCCGTATTGATCCGAATACACCTGCGAGGCTTCCACGACCTGACACACGAAAGTGAGGCAAAAGAATCATCCAAGGGTATGACATGACAATTTATATTTTCAATATATTTGTGTCGTGTAGTTTGAGGACATTTTTACTTCCATATTTACAGAGTAATTACTTCCATATTTACAGAGTAAATGGAAGTATTGTGATCGTCCTAAAATCGAGAATCGGAACGGAGCTTCAGAAAAAACTTTTTCTTATACACATTTACTCAGAATCACTTCCTGAACAAGTGTCTGTGTGTCCGTGTGTCCGTGTGTCCGTGTGTCCGTGTGTCCGTCAGTCCGTTAGTCCGTCTGTCCGTCTGTCCGTCTGTGGTCATTTACAAAAATGGCCATAACTCCCTCATTTCTTAACCTTTTTTCAAATTTCTTGAACTGAAATGTTTGTCTCGACAAGACCTAACACCCTGTTTAATCGAAATTTGGATAACGCACAGTACTTCCGATATATTTGCATTTTTAGTGTTTTCTATTTTATTTTTTTCCGGCCACAAAAATGAACCGATTTGAGCGTTCTTGGTCTCAAAATCTTTGTTTTACCTTGCAGAATATGTGGATATTTTTTATATTCCGAAAATGAGGCGTTTTTCCATTTTGGGCGAATTATAAAATTTGCATAGTGAGTTTTTTGATATTTTTGACCTAAACACCCTTAGAAGCAGTCAAAATATGATCAAATCGTGTCACACTTTTACGTTTCAAAATATGGAAGTATTGTGTGTTATCTAAGCACCACTGGTTTTATCTTCTTTTTCTTCGCAATATCGTCAAAGTGGACGATTCAAGTTTGCAAAATTGAAATTTTTCGCGCCTGTAATAAAAAAAGATTGTCGAGTTTATGCCATAAACTTGAAATTCGATGAGCTCTTAATTTGTTATACTGGATGGGTGCGGATGATGGAATTTACATGCCCACTATATTACCGGAACATGTTCCTAGTGCACTAGGTACCACAGAACAACCTCGGCCACCATAACTAGAAGACAGAAAGGGAGAGAGGATAATTTTTGTGTATGCGCGAGAGAACAGGACAGTCTCAATTGCTCATCCGAGTCACGTAGTTTTTATTAAATTAGGAGTTTAACAACGGAGCGAAAGTCCATCAGGGCCTAATCTGTAATGGGATCTAAATACAGGTTTTTTTACTCTACCGGGAAAAAAATTATCCGACTTGTCCCGAAGAGTATGAGGGTTAACTCGCAGGTTTACCAACTTGTGCACAAGTGGCTGACGAGTTTCATTGTCTCATACAAATTCGGTATACGATCCTATATTCATAATAGTTTTACATACCAGTAGTGCGTAGACGACAAAGACTACTTTCATAATATGGTAAATATTAATTCTAACCGATTTTGACTGAATTGTAGGCGTCAAGGATCAAAAATTTCGAAAAACATACTTAATCTAATTTTGAAACACGCCTAAAATCAAAATACCTGAAGATACCTGAATAATTAAAACATACCCATTCCGCAAATGGGTGCATAGCGCTGCGTCTACGCGGCCGTGCGTCATTTTCTTCGCCGCGCTTCTCATTTTCGACGCTTTGGCAGAAGAAATGCTTTCGACGCACTGCCGCGTAGACGCAGTGCCGCACTCCCATCCGGGGGGTGGGGGGAATTCCGGTTAGATACTGTCGGTCCGAATCCCGCGTCAGTGATACTGAAATTCAGACTCATACTCGAATCCAACATCGAAACTCAAAATCAAACTAAAACTAAAACGCAAACACAAAGATCAAAAGAACACAAACTGAAATTCAAACTTGAACTGATACACAAACTCAAATTCAAAATGATACGCAAACTCAAACTGATACTCGAAATGAAACTAAAACGCAAACGAAAAAAGTCAATAGAACCCAAAACTCAAAACTCGAACTGATACACAAACTCAAACTTAAATTGATCCGCAAACTCAAACTAATACTCGAACAGAAACTAAAACTCAAACTGAAACTAACAAGCAAACAAACTCAAAAGTCAAAAGAGTAAAAACTCAAACTCGAACTGATACGCAAAATCAAACTCAAACTAAAACGCAAACTCGAAGGTCAAAAGAAAGGAAAACTGACACTGAAACTCAAAGTTGATGTTAAACTCAAACTGAGAGTCAAAGTCAAGTTTGTTACTCGAACTCAAACTCAAAGTCAAAGTCAAACTTGAATTTGAGATCAAACATAAACACAAACTAAAACTCAAACTCGAAGTTGAAATCAAACTCAAACTGAAAGTAAAAGGCAAACTTGAGGTTAAACTCCACTGACAATCAAAGTCATACTCGAAGTTTAACTCGAACTCAAACTCAAAATGAAAGTCAAAGTGAACCTCATTGAGTTTCAGTTCGAGTTTCAGTCTGAGTTGACCTCAAGTTTGACTTTGACTTTCAGTTTGAGTTTAACTTCAACTTTGAGTTTCAGTGTCAGTTTTCCTTTCTTTTGACCTTTGAGTTTGTTTGATTGTTAGTTTCAGTTTGCCTTTCATTCGACATTTGAGTTTGCGTTTTAATTTGAGTTTGCGTGTGTTGCTATGTTTCCGAGAAACTCAGAAATTAGTCAATGATTTTCGGATAATCGACTTGGATTGATAGTATGAGTTCTAGTTTGAGTTTTAGCATCAGCATGCAACAGTACCTCCCAGTTTGAGTCTACGTTTGTGGTTCAGTTTTAGTTTGAGTTTTATTCAGCATGGATCTTTGAACATGCATAAGCCTGGCTCGCAAAAACGTTAGAATATCAAGGAATGAAAATACGATCCAAGTATAACAGTTGCAGTTCCTGTAATGTAGTTATACCTAAATAAATAAATAATTCGTTGATCGTTTACTTGCTTGGAGGGGGGTATTTCCATTTCAACGAAGCAATTTCCCTGTTGTTGGAATTTTAGTCATAGGTTCTAATCAGGTTTCTTTTTCCATAAATTTTGAAAATAGAAAAATTTGATTCGCATGAAAATGTTACGCAAAATCGAGCTTTTTCTATTTTTCGGTGTGAGTAACTTAACCAAAACACGCAACGGGCGCTTGAACTAAACTCTATTTTCTTTCTCATTTCCGCGATTATTGTTACCGGACTCCGGCAGAGCGTTCCAGTAACGCTAAAGAGGGACGCGTGCTCGGTAAAAGCGCGGCGCAGCATCCGCCCGGCCCCGGCGGCATCTCATCGCGTCATTACGGCGGAATGCCGGGGACAGGAATGGCTGAACCGCGAGCGCCTACGGTCCGTCGTCCCGCGTGTCCCATTGAGGGGAACCGGTGATGTGCCGGGCGGCTAAGCTGCGGGTAATGTCGAGCCCGTGCTCCGTGGATTATGGGCCGACTTGCGGCCATCAGGCGTTCCGCGCGGCGGGGGCGGCCCATCGCTCAAGACGTTTAGCGGCGGGTCATCAACTGCCGCTAATGCGCGTTTTCACCGCGCGCCTACAGAAAAGCCGCCCGTCATTTTTGAGAGACTGATTGCTGTTGTTCATCATACAAATCGTCTATACAGAATATGAGGGGTTCCAAACATGATTATACGTTTTTGTTTTCTTCCATATTTACAAAGCAAGCGAACTATTGTAATTTTCTCCGAAATTTTCCGAAGCTCAGATCCGATTAGGTATCGTTTTCAGGACGATTACGATACTTCCATTTAATATGGAAATAATAAGGTATTTGTCCCCGGAAAAATCTCAATAACGAGGAATTAATTCAACTCGCCGTTCGATTACAATCGTCCTTTTACTCCTTATTCGACGAAAGAATAAATTACAGACGAGATACTAACTACTCGGCGACCTCCGTGAACCTTCGCCAGGTTGGCCAACCACATTTGAAAACTGTACATAAATATAAGCCGCGAAGTAGTCGCCCAGAGTTCTGGATAGTCGTAAAGGCCGGCACAACGAGCCTTCGGTCTTCGCGGCCTTTGTGGTTGAGCCGCCCGCTCGGCCTATCAGTCTTCCTCATCTCTGGCCAACCGCGAGCTCGGGAACTTCGGAGAGGAGTAGGAGTTTTACATGTGTATGTTGTATGAGGGGCTTCGGCTACAGCGAGCCGACTTCGGACTCGGCCTTTTTATATCATGTACTTGTACGTCCCACGAACGCGGTAGTCTCTTGATTTGACTTGTTTACCGTTTTTCACTTCCATATTTACGAAGTAAATGGAAGGATTGTAATCCTCCAAAAATCGAAAAACGGAACGGAGCTTCAGGAAAAACTTTTGGTACGTTATTCCCAAAAATAACGTGGTACCTATGTAATCGGCCGAGCAAAATTTTTTTACAACACCCCCTGAAAATTTTTTCTTTCACGTTTCAGAGGTTCTAGAACACAAATCTGCAATAAAAATCTTTTGTCCGTCCGCCGTACGACGTACGCCGTCAGGCGCAAAACGCATAGAAGAAAACTTCTTCTTAGTGGTCCAATTTCAAAAAAAAAAAAACGAAAATTTAGCAAATTTATCCTTGATGTGCACCTCGGGTAAGAGAATCCGCTGAATTCACTTTAAAGTACTCAAAAACGTTCAAATGTCAAAAAAGTCATAATTTCAAAAACAGTTTTTTTTTATTTTTGACCCCTTATCATTTTTTGATCGGATTCCCCAGACGATATACGCCAAATTAGAGCAAACCACAACTTTTATGACCAACCGCGCCAAAATCGGACGCGCCACGACATCTTATTGAACCACTGGTCCGATTTTGATGAAACTAGTCATAAAAGTTGTGGTTTGCTCCAGCTTGGTGCATATTGTGACAATATTATATTGTCCGGGCAATCCGATCGGAAAAGGTTAAGGGGTCCTATTTGGCATAATTAGGGTATATTAAAAAAAAAACGCAAAAACTCAGTTTTGTAGGTGATGCCGCGGGTTTAGAATTTTTTGAGCATTTTTCCCGGGCTTCTCGCTTGATTTACCATAAGATAGGGGTTTTTCCCGGAAATTTTTGAATATTCTGTTTTTCAATCGGTATGGCTCGAAATTTCCCGACGCGATTTCTCCTTTTTCGCGTTTTCGCCGATTTGAGGGAGCATTAACAAAATCCAAAAACTAGTCGAATTCGTAAGTAAATACCCCCGGATTGCCCTACAACAAAAAACAGTGAGAGAAAATAGGATTATACTCACCAAAACCTGTTATGACTAAGGTGATGTTTGCAAATGGGTTTTGTAAGAGACAAGCTCATGATAATGCTGATGACTATTATAGTCACTCATGACTATTATAGTCACTCACGAATAATATAGTATATTATACTATATTAGCTTATCAAGCTCCTATAGGAGCTGTATACAGCTGTATAGGTGCTGTATACAGCACCTCTTGCACAGGTCAACCAATCGAAAGGTGTCCCAAAACCTTCAGAAGAATGTCGATTGCCAAGTGGCTCCAAACCAATACGAGAAAACGCATGTTGTAAATAGGTACATTTTGGTAATTTGTAACCATCCTGCTGTCCATAGCGCCCCAGCACGTAGGTGGAGGGGCGTTCGGAGCTACCGCTTCCATATAAGCGCTATGATTAACGACGGATCAAGAAAGAACGTGGACCTCATTACATCCAGGGCGGAATCCCTTCTGCAATCATGATCTATTTTTAGATTACCATCTCGCGTTCGCTATGGGAGTCCATGGTCAGCGGCAGCTGAAGCCAATTACGACGATCTTGGCGAAAAAAAGCGAAATAAAAAATCGAGCGAAGGAGGAAGATCGGTTTCGAAGTTGCCGCTGCAAGAATCGGTGCAATGGTGGTGCATTGGACTCCTATGTGAATGAAATTCCGGTTCGGGGAGTGGCTCCTGTTGGAAAAGACTCCGAGAGTCGACCACGTCAAAGATGAACAGGCATCTCACCTGCACACCCCCCTCCCCCCGCACCCCCTTCACCCCTCCCGCCCTCCTTGGTCCTTTGCAGTAGCAGAAACTCGCGCGATTAGAGGGAGCCTTTTCCAAGTATCAAAAGCAAAAAGCGATCCGAACGAAGTCCTCCGTCTCTTTACTCCAGTCCACATGCGACATCTTTGGTTTTTTTTCTTTGTTTCCACCACCGCACTCTCCACTTCCGTTGCATCGTTGGGTTTTTTTCAATCCTCCCCGAAGCTCTGAACCTCTAGTATCGTCCTGGTCTGTCTGCCTTTTGCCTTTTCCCTATTTGGCACTGTCCACCTTCTCCGCCGCATCTTCAGGCGACAGTCTCAGCTCTAGGCTTTGACATGGCAAACATTACCGTATTTTATTTCACGAACAACTCAGTTGATGGGATCGGGAGGCGAAGTCATGAGACGTTATGAGGACGGCCTTTCCCTCGGCTATTCTATAAGTGGCATTTTCTCATAGGAGTTCGATCGACGGGTCTAACGGATTTGAAGAAGAGATTATTTTGCGAGGAAAAACACTCTTATGAGCGAGGAAGAGCTGAATTAACCAGATAACATTAATCTATAATAGGTGATATAATAAGAGTTGAATCGAATAACCATCAAGTTTCAGAACCAGTGCCGAAAACGCTGAACCTATAAACTAAATGAAGGGCAAAAATGCCAATATACATTATTACTTTTACAAACGTTGACTAGACGTACCACTTTGAAAGGATATGTGCTACTATGGTGCTTAAAAACCGGAATTTAAGCAGAAAACCTTGTTTTTTTTTTGTATTCACGCTTATCAAGTAAGGTAAATCTGAAAACGACTATACTGTTGGAAAGCTGACATCTTGAGCCATTTTTTTCCGTAAAGTGCGCTGGATTTTTCCATTTTCTTCCAGTCCTAAACGCGTGTTAAGGAATGGTGATTTTCAAAAAAATGGCTGTTCTCGACTTCTGCGCCTTTTTTAACTCATTTGATCTGATTTTAGCATGCTGCAAATACCGCGAGTCTTTAGTAAATTTAACGGGCTTTCCAACGGTATCCTCATTTTTGCAATTACCCCCAAATTCAAGGGACTTATGGCCATTTTACTGAGACGATGTCGAAAACTTGGGAAAACTTCAAATCAAAAAAACTGTACTTTAACTTCGGCTCACAAAAAAATTTATGGAACAAAAATTGTAGCATATTGGCTAAGAAATTGATTCTTCCAAGAAAAGTAATCTCCTGTCATCATATCATAAACTTGCCGTGTTAATTCTCTCTGTAATAATGCATTATGCAGGCACCTCTTGCCTCCGATCGAAACCGCAGGTCTTTCTGTCCCTATTTTATATTTGAGCTTATCATATAAACATTTTTCTATTTCCAAAGAATATAAGCATAAAGGAGTTGTTGTGAATAAATATAGAGTTGGGAACTCGATGTTGGAAACCAGATGAAGTCGTAAGTCAAAAGAGATGGCGCGATATGGTTCTAGCTGGGCATAGTCGTGTCGCTGCAATAGGCCGTGGGAACCTCTTCAGCTTTCTGGACTCTAGTACTGTCGCACTGGCGTCGTCTTACAAAGTCGAAGTCATTTGCCTGCGTTGGATTCACAGGAAGTTTCAGCGAAGAGGAGAAAATTGAGAATTTCAAGTTGAAATGTTCTGATTTCAAGAATTTTGTGAATTTATTCATGTTGCATAATAAGATGAACACACAGGCACTATAGAAGGGTGTACCTATACAAGTTGATGCATTGGATTTGTGGAGTACCAGCCCATAAGGATGCCTTGATGTGACAGTTCTTATTCTATGAATCCTCGTGATGGATCCGACCCGATGATTTTATAATTCCCGTGTTTCGATGGTAAGAATTATTTATTGACAAACTCCTTATTATTTTTCCACCGCTAACTCAAGTGCTTTCAGAGCGTGAATCGTCCTTTCGACAATTTAGCTTGCCGCAGGTGGTCGGTTTTCACAAAGGGACCCTCGAGTAATACAACCAGTGGTGCGTCGGTAAAACACAATACTTCCATATTTTGAAACGTGAAAGTTTGGCATAATTTGACCATATTTTGACTGTTTTTAAGGGTTTTCAGGTCAAAAATATAACAAAACTCACTCTGCAAATTTTAAAACTCGCCCTAAATAAAAGTGCTCCAAATTATCGGAATATAAAAAATATCCACATATTTTGCAAGGTAAAACAAAGATTTTAAGACCAAGAACGCTCAAATAAGTTCATTTTTGTGGCCGAAAAAAAAATAAAATAGAAAACACTAAAAATGGAAATATATCGGAAGTACTGTGAGTTATTCAAATTCCGATTAAACAGAGTGTTAGGTCTAACCGGGACAAACATTTCGGTTCAAGAAATTTGAAAAAAGGTTGAGAATCGAAGGAGCTATGGCTATTTTTGTAAATGACTACAGAAGGAGAGACAGCTATTGAAGATTTCGGCTATTGAGCTCACCAAAGACCTATTCTTCAAAGTGGTTTAGCTCTAATTCCACCAAACTTTTCAAGGCTCGATTTGGCTAACATGAAAGAAGCTCATTCATTCATTTGATCATGGTAAGTTTATTGATATAGAAATCTTCATGAATGAGCTCCTGCACCAACTGCGTTAACCTCAAATGAGACGTTGAAACTTTGGTTAAACCATTAATTTTTTCTTACGATTGTACTGCGAACGATACGTGAACACCTAATTTGGCTTCGTCGATTTTGCGAATCTCGAGGAGACAATTGCATACCGGTAGAAAGAAGGCGACGAATTGACGGGCGAAAACAACGGTACGAGAACCTGGTTCCCATGGCCAGAATATCGAGATATCAAAAGGATCCATGGTACATCAGGATATACCTACTTCCCCATGCTTCAACTTCGACAAAAGATGTTAATTCCGTGTTAAAGAGTAATTTCTAATATGACTCGGACTCCCTGCCGAGTCGGCCGGCGGATTCAATCTAACTAGTGACTCCTGCTGAGGTTGTGAGGCACTACAGGTGATAGTCTGAAGGTCCGAGAGCCCCGACCAAACAAAAACAGACCCCCCCGCCCGTCTCTATTTTTCTACCATCGCCTAGTTATCCTATCCTTAAAACTAAAACTGAAAGTCTCATCTATGGATCAAGTCAGTCAGTTTCTAGACGCCTAATAATTTCGAGACCCGAAGTCAGTGGGATGTGGAATCTTCGCCGGAGAAGAAAAGCGTAGGTGATTGCCTGCGTGAACTTGTGACCTCTCGGCGCGTCATGCTGCATTTTGAAAGGTCAACTTGCAAGGTGACCAAATTAGCGATTCTCTCAGCTGCATTGAAGCTGCAGGTATGGGACTTAAGATCAGATGTTGGGGACTTGAGATCAGATGTTGATTTCTATAAAGGGAAGGAGTACCCGGAAACTATGATCTTCAAGCGTCAAATTTTCATGAATTAGGTACCTACCTATTCTTCTGTTCAAGATGCCATTCCGAAATGCCCGTTCCGCATAAATGCCTGAATGCCCGGAAACTTCTTTTTACATTTTTTGAAATTTCGTTGCAGCGATTCGATTGCTAATACACCCGATAACCAATCTAGTTTGATATTTCTGTACTATTGCCATACGCAGTTAACAATATTTCGATACCTTAAAGCACAAAGGATATATGAGGAGTTTTCACTTCCGGTTTTTTCCGGGAATTCAAGAAAAACTTCTCATGTTTGAACAATTATATTTTCACGCCTTAGGATTTGCTCAATTGTTTCTCATGGGATAGGTAACATATTCCTGAAATTTGAAAAAAATTAGTCGTAAGCGTAAGCAGGCGTTTTCAATTTGGATACAAGCCTTTTTGGGGGAAACTCCTCATACGTCCAAAAATGGCATAATGAGGAAAATGCAAAATGAGTTTTTGATCATTTTACAAAAATAAAGATTTCTCCCATAGTTTTCAATTCCATAAAAAAATTCGCTAAATAAAAAATCTTTGTCTTGCCAAGATCTACAACCTCGTTTAACCAGAACTTTGGTAGCACTTAACACTTCCAAGATAAACGCTCTTTAAATACTTGTCTTTTTCTATTTTATCGTTTTTTGGTCCCGAAAATAGATAAAAGGATCATGATTCTTGGAGCGATCGATAGTTCCTGATGAGTAGATTCTTTCGGTACCGAAATCTCAAAATCGATATTTTGGGACATATCCCCTTTGTGCTTTAAGGTATCGATTTGATCTTTTAGATGTCAAAAATTATCAACTCAAGTCGACAGTTTCGACAAGTCGACATTCACGAATTCAAGAAACTAGGAATACCTAAAGTCGGAATACTATCCGATTGCTGGCCGTTGGAGGTGGGATGAGCCTTGGAAACGCCAATAAAATTTATTCGGTTCTACACCGACGCCACCTCGACCAATCACAGCAATGCATTTGCTTACCCCCTCCACCAGCAATCGGGTATCCAAGGAAGCTTCAGATAAACTTCACCACGGTGGTATTTACATCAAATTTCAATGTAAAAATATCATTGGTATCGGGAGCTTCCTTTGATGTCAGATGGATAAATTTTGTCAATAAACCGGACCTTAAAATAGAAAGGGCGTCACTTGGAAAATAAGAATTGACACGACAAAATTTTTTCGCCTATCGCTCGAAATGTTCATGCGCATGATTTTCAAACTATCACAAGCCCTAATAACCGTCAAGTGACTGATTAAGGTCGGCAATAACGACCCGTTCAGACTCGGGACGAAAGCTATTGAGAACAGAGAAAAGCCGAAGAGTGGAGGAATGGACTGAAAAAGCGGGAATCCTTCCTTTTTTCAAATCAGTGTTGAACGCCAGCTATAAATTACAATTATAATTAATACTTCTATGCTTTCGACGTTAAGCCGTTCCAAAGCGGAGATGCGATGGATGTGGGAGCATTAGTCGTTTGCGCCTTGATGGAATCGTGAGCTAACAATTAGCTCATTCTATCCTCCACCTTCGAGCTCAGGTGTGCGCAGGTCCGGCGAGTTGAAAATATGCTGGCGAGATATGAGGGTCAACTTATCGAACTTCTATAACTCCAATAGGAACTGCACGTGTACACCCTACACACATCTACATGTCTGAAATATAAACCAGCGGTGCGCAGATAACACTCAATGCTTCCATATTTTGAAACGTTAAATTGTGACACAATTTTATCATATTTTGACTGATTTTAAGGGTGTTTGGGTAAAAAATATCAAACAATTCACCATTCAAATTTTAAAATTTGCCCTAAATAAAAGTACGCCCCCTTATCGGAATATAAAAAATATCCACACATTCTGCAAGGTTTTAAGATTTTAAGACCAAGAACGCTCAAATCGGTTCATTTTTGTGGCCGGAAAAAAATAAAATAGAAAACACTAAAAATCCAAATATATCGGAAGTACTGTGAGCTATTCAAATTCCGATTAAACAGGGTGTTAAGTCTTGCCGAGATCAACATTTCAGTTCAAGAAATTTGAAAAAAGGTTGAGAATTGAGGCGTTGATAGCCAGAGTGGACCATTCCACACAGGTGTTGAACTGAGAAAATCGCATTTGAAAATTTCGACTAATTTCTTGTAATTGATTAAGGGCCTTGTTATGGTGTTTTGAAGAAAAAAAATACAAGCATTCCTGGGTGAACAGATGACTCATGAACCATAGGGACATTTCTACAAGCCACAAAGTCCACTCTGGCCATCAAAATCGGCGGCCAATTTGCAGACGGACCATTTGAAAAGTTGCGCTCTCTCTTAGCACATTCGAGAACGAGTCAAATTTTAATAATAATTCGATAGATAGAGCAACCACAGACCCATTGCACTGTATAACTCATTTTCGGCCAGTTTGTGGAATGGTCCACTCTGGCTATCAACGCCTCAATTGAGGGAGCTATGGTCATTTTTATAAATGACCACAGACGGACAGACAGACAGAAGGACAGACAGTGAAAAAGTTCAGGAAGGGTGAAGTTGTTCAGGAAGTGAAAAAGTAAAATAAAAGTAAAGTAAACCGCCGTTCCAGGCGTTGGCTTTTCGCCAGATAACCGAAGTTTATCAATGTTCGCGGTGCCAAGTTTTCAATGTTAAATGCTCAAATTTTGAGTTTACGTGCTTCTGTGACGATTGTCCATAGAGTTTTGCAATAATCTTTTGTGATAACGTTTGAGTTCATGCGCTTTTGTAATGATTTTCGAGATTGCCTGCTTTTTTGAAGATATTTGAGTGCACTTCAGTATTGAGACAATTTTTAAGTTTAGGTGATTTTATGGTAAGTTTTGAGTTTTTGTGCTTCTGTGACGATTGTTTGTTGAGTTTACGACCTTTTGTGATAACGTTTGAGTTCACGTGTTTTTGCGCATTTTTTCCTAATTTTGTGGGAGTTTTTTGAAATTGCCAGTTTTTGTGACGATTTTTGAAGTTACTAATTTCGTTGCAATTCTTGAATTTACATAGGTACTTTTGTGACAATTATTGAGTTAATGTGTTACGATTGCTTGCCCAGTTTTCTTGCTTTTGCGAGAATTTTTAAGTTTACACACTATGGTGACAATTTTTGAGTTTAGGTACTTTCATGGCGAGTTGTGAGTTGTCGTGGTTCTGTGACGATTGTTTGTCGGGTTTCGTGCTGTTTTGATAATTTTTGAGTTCAGGCGCTTTTCTGTCGATTTTCTAGGTTAAATGGTTTTGTAAGGATTTTCGAGTTACCCACCTGCTTTGTGCAACAAAGTTTGCGGCGATCTTCAAGATTACCTAATGCACAAAAGCATTCTAGAGGGGATTTTGTGACAATTTTTGAATTTGTTTCTGTGACAATGGTTTGTTGAGTTTATGTGCTTTTGTGACAATTTTTGAGTGTGCTTCTGCGACGATTGTTTGATGAGTTTACGTGCTTTTGTGAGAATTTTTGAGACTTACACACTTAAGTGACAATTTTAGTGGTTACTCGCGATCTAGACAATGTTTGAGTTTCGATGCTTTAGTGACAATAGCTTGTTGAGTTTCGTGCTTTTGTGATAACTTTTGAGTTCAAGTGCATTTTGCGAATTTTTGACATCACAAACCAGCTTTTGTGACAATTTCCAAGATTCAAATGCGTTTGTGACATTTTCGAGCTTAGTCACGTGATTTTGTGACAATTTTCAGTAGGCCGTTAAGAATGTTTGAGTTAGCACAGTTTGAAACTTGACATAGGCTATTACGTCGAGGATTTGAATGCATTTGAAAGGCATGAAAATTTGATGACAGTAAAGGTACGCAGGTATACGTCACATGTAAGTATAGGTCACCATATAGGCACAGAAAGACGTTTTCTAAATAATCTTAGTTATCTTGTCTTAATTGTCTAGTGTCTAAGTTATGTTGTACAATCCGCATTCCGCTGATCGCAGCAAAACAATAAAATGAAAAAAAATTGCATACCTGCTAACCTAGTACAGCTGAGAACTGATCGTACAGTCTCCTGGACCCAAGTTCGCCAAGAATCGACGTTGGGCACCTACAATTTGAACTATGCGAGCATCGAGTCAACGGAAATAATGACCATTAGGAAGTTAAGTATTGAGTCGGTCTCGGCGAAGGTTTGCCAGTTACCAGTGTCCCCATTCCGATCTGACAATACTCAGTACACAGAAGGCCAACATCATACGTACCAATGGCTTTTATAAGCGCGACGGCCGAGAGGCAATTAAGTTTAAAGTCCGACAGCATTAGCACTTTATTGTTCTACCTGACCATTTCAGACGAGGATCTCTAGATCTAGGAAGGCTAGCTTGAGGGATGTGGATTTTTTCCTCCTCGACGGTTTATTTTTTCAAGTCCCGATGGAACTTGAGTGAAACTGCGCTTCGAAACTACCGGTTAATAGATATTATAGTTCTTATCGAGCCAGAACCAACGCAATTTCCTACAGATAAAGTTCATATTGATGGTGATTGCCGCCGTTTACGCACTTCGAAGAATTCGAACTTCACAGTTGACGGTTTAAATCGTTAAATTGCATTAACAAGAATACGAAAGTCCATAGAACAACTAGAATATTCTCAATCGGAAATAAAATTACCGCCCGTTTTAATATCGATACCTTAAAGCCCAAAGGGCATATGTCCAAAAATGGCATAATGAGAAAAATGCAAAATAAGTTTTTGATCAATTTACAAAAATAAAGATTTCTCCCATAGTTTTTAATGCCATTAAAAAATTCGCTAATTAAAAAATGTTTGTCTGGCCAAGATCTACAACCTTGTTTAACCAGAACTTCGGTAGCAGTTAACACTCCCAAGATAAGCGTTCTCTAAAATTGTTGTCGATTTTCTATTATATCGTTTTTGGCCCCAAAAATAGATAAAAGGATCACGATTCTTGGAACGATCGATAGGTCCTGATGAGGAGATTCTTTCGGTACCAAAATATCAAAATTGATATTTTGGGACATTTGTGCTTTAAGATATCAATACTACCCATTTTCCTCGATGAAGCGTAATGATAATCATGGTGTGCTAGATTGAACACGCCCAAATTTCAAAATTAAAGGTCTGTTGGTTCGGATTTGCAAATAGGACGAGGGGGAGAGACGAAAACACTTGTAATGCAGACACTTGTCCAGTCTCGACTGTTGGCACGAGATCTCGGATGTCGAATTAACATGTAAACGATCGCCTTCCTGGTTGCTCTTCTCTGCTCGTGACCAGTCATTTCAGGCAAGTGACAACAGTAATGAAGTATAGTTAGCCTCCATTAGTCTCGCGTGCTCTTTGGGCCGCAGGGCAAGCGAACGACTCGCGTCATAACGTGATCTATGATATTGAAATATTTTTCAAAATACCACCAATAATCTGTATGATGCATTTACCGTATTTTCTGTTATTCGTGAACTATCTTGATTTTTAACTTCATATTTACAGAGTAAATGGAAGTATAGTAATCGTCCTAAAATCGAAAATCGAAACGGAGCTTCAGAAAAAACATTTATCTGTACACATTTGCTCAGAATCACTTCCCGAACAAGTGTGTCCATCTGACGCCATTTACAAAAATGGCCATGTCTCCCTAAATTCTCAACCTTTTTTCAAATTTCTTGAACTAAAACTTTCTAAAAACTTGGTGCAACTTGGTCCGGGCAATCCGATCGGAAAAGGTTAAGGGGTCCAATTTGGCATAATTAGGGTATATTTTTGGAAAAACGCCAAACCTCGATTCTGAAGGTGATGCCGTGGGTTTGGAATTTTTCGAGTATTTTTCCCGGGTTTCTCGCTTAATTTACCATAAGATCGGGGTTTTTTTCCGAAAATTTTTGAAAATTGTGTTTTTTATCGGTTTGGCTCGAAATTTCTCGACGCGATTTCTCCTTTTTCGCGTTTTTGGCGATTTGAGGGAGTCCACTGAACCGATTTTTTTCTTTTTTCTGCTTGGACATGGAATTTCTGCATTGGTAAAAAACGACGGAACTCACTACCAGAGCGAGGCTTATCGACTCAACCTTCAGGTGCGCTAAAAGGTTCTCATTTCATCGCATCAGGGCCACTGAGGGCCTATCACTAAAGGAAGGGCTCACGGATCACTTGATTCCTCCCTTCAAGTCGCTCTGATGTGATTACCGGATTACGAGCAGAATGACAACAGTCAGCTGTTGCAAGAATCTTTTAGAGGAGGTAACTAGACCGATATTGTACTTTTGAATAAAAAACCGTTGCATGCCGCGCTGGTGTCAATCATTCGAATGAGAACATCAAGCCAACCGATTCTTAGCAGCCGGGTAAATGTCAGGAGATTTTTCGATCGGATCAGTCATAGATGAACTGCGTTGAGCAATAATGCAAAAACACATTAGTCCGCCTACACCAAACTAACGTCTTATAAGTTGCTGCATTGGTCAACATTGCCACTCTCAATTTTCTAAAACCCTTCAGTGCTCGATTACCGAAAAATGCTTCAACAATTAGACATTTCTTGCTTGAGTTGCAACACCAGCTATCTCAGCATGTAATCATAGGAGATAGCTGGTGTCTTAAGCAACGACTCGTGAATTCTACTATCAAAAGAGTTGAGGCGCACCAGTGATTCGTCGCTTAAGCGGCAACGTGGATTGGAAACGCCTATAAAATTTATTGGTTTCAACCCCGACGCCACCTCGACCTATCACTGCAATGCCAATTCCAACTCCCTTAACCCCATGTTTGTATTATTTGGGACAAAACTGGCCACAGCATTGTCGGCTTCTGTTTATTCGCAATTCAGACCACGGACATGGATCCACAGCATCGTTTTATCATATGAATAAGGTCAAACTCAATTTGGCCAAAAATTGAGTTAAAGCATGTTGCCGCTTAAGCGACGAATTGACATGAGTCAACCAGACTCATGGATATACAGCATTACTTATATATAAGCCTATAGGCCCAAAAAAAGGTCTTTGCCAGGAATTAGGTGTGGTATGGCGCTGATGGGGCATTCGCGCCATTTAACACGAAGTTCGGGCCAGCCCTGACCATGCCTTGCTGGAACACCTTGATAGACTCTATCAAACAATCAAGTAATCTAATAATGGTTCAGAGTCAATTACTCGTTCAGTGCACAATTATTGCTGGTTCCATGCCAACTATTGGTTAAATGAAAATTAATGGTTCTACTTCAATTACTCGTTCTATGCCAATTGATGGTGCTTTTGATTTAGGTTTCAAAATCCTGCACCCATCTTCCTATGGTTATACTTGTTTAGACCCTGACAAGCGACTGGATTGAGACATCTTTCACTGCCATTTCATATCAACACATCAAAACAGCGCTATAAAATCCGTCAATGTACATCATTCTGTTTTATTGCTTGTTTCTCAACTCCTAGAAATTTGATACCTGACGCCTTTATCAACAGGGCTCGAAGGGTAGTCCAATAATTCAGTTACCCAAAACATGCCTCAACGGTAGTTATGCGATCATGAGATCGATAGGAGGTGTCTGAGGGTTTTTGTCAAGAAAGGGGACGGGAGGATCACTAGAATGGCTATAATAGTGTGACAGGAGAGAAACTATGACAACAGGCGTACCACCCCTGCGCACCTACCCCAACATTTCCCCCCACGAAAACGCTGGCTTCATTTCGTTGACAGTTTTACGAGTTCTTGACAAATGGATTGGGAGTGAAAAATAAAAAATCAAGATGGTTCACCAATAACAGCCAGTGGCGCGTAGGTAACACACAATACTTCCAAATTTTGAAACGCAATTGTGTGACACAATTTGATCATATTTTGACTGCTTTTGAGGGTGTTTAGGTCAAAAAATCAAAAAACTCACTATGCCGATTGTGAAACTCGCCTAAAATAAAAATACGCCAAGTTGTCGGAATGTGAAAAATATCCACATATTCTGCAAGGCAAAACAAACGTTCTAATGCACTGGGGAATCCGATCAAAAAATGTTAAGGGGTCAAAAACCCAAAAAAACTGTTTTTGAAATTATGGCTTTTCTCATATTTGAACGTTATTGAGTACTTTAGAGTGAGTTTAGCGGATTCTCTTACCCGAGGTGCGCATCAAGGATAAATTCGCTAAACGCCCTTTTTTTTGAAATCGGAAGGAGAAAAAGATTTTATTGCATATTTGTGTTCTAGAACCTCTGAAACGAGAAAGAGAAAATTTTCAGGGGGTGCTGTAGAAAAATTTCGCTCGCCCGATTACATAGGTACATTATTTCTGGAAATAATGTACCAAAATGCTGCTATTCAGGCTCCTGAAGAGGACGTTTACGCCGAAAGCGCTCGAGCTTCTATGAAACTAACATCACGTCACCGAAAATCTGCCGCTCTTTGGTATCCCAAGAATTGGAGGGCGATGACCGGATGCTCGCCGAAAGTGACGAGCGACCTGTCAACTTATCGATTAATCGCTTTTTAATTCAATTGTACTCTCCTTCCGGAGCTATCAAAATCAAGTTCGTACAAAGATGCTCCAGACGTGACACAGCCGAGATCACGTGCTCGGTTGATTTGTCTATTCCTCTCTGAGGCCTCCGACCGGCCCAGACTCAACAGACGTGTTCGGAATCGACGAGCTTCCCTCCTTCTCGCTCCGGCAGTCCACGTTTTCGGGTCCATCTCATTCCCTCTTCGGTCACAACCGATGAATGCTTTTCTTTTTATTGTTCGAGCCAGCAAAACTTGGCTGGAGGTCGTTCGATGCTCCCCATTACTCTTATGACCTACTTTTCATCGGAACTGGGCCACATCTGGAAAACGAAATCCATGTTGACATTATTGTCGAGTGCTGAAGACATAAATTCCTTTAAACGGGAATGGCGAGTCTTCTGATCTAGAAACGGATGTAAGGCGAAAGAAGGTTCTCCATTAGGTATACATAAGTATGTAAACTTTACACAACAGTGTTTACGTTGCTCCGAATTGAAAGAGATCAATTTTTTCACAATGGGAAAGAGTAGGTAGGTAATATCATTTTTGAGGGAAATAAGGGGCTAAAGCTGGATTCACATGTGCGTGTCGACGATGTGTCGTCGAACTGCGTAAAAATTTAGTTGTGGTTCATGTTGTCAGTTCCGAGAGAATAGACAAGAATAGATAAGAATTGATAAGATAGAATAGACTTCATCTCTCTTGCCATGTTGAACGCCTTGTTGTCATTGAAGGAAGCCCTTGTTATTATTATGTTATGTTGTTATTATAATAATATGTTGTGACCTCACCCTTACCGGCATAACAGGTCTGCCTTTATTTTCGGATTTGTTCGTGGTCCATCATGGATTTATCCAGCACCTCGCTTAACAGCTCAATAGCAGCCTATTTCTGTTTTTCATTTTTGACACCTCGCCAGAGCAGTTATCGGTTCTCATCTCGTGAAAACGACAACGTTCCCTGCTGTGCGATGTGATGAGTGGCGAAAGGGGAGGTCCTGTCGACTGAAGTGGAGGGGAGATGGAGTGAGAGTCGACAACACCACAGAAGGAGTTAGTCGACATCCTAGAAGGTATACTCCAGGTATACCGAGAAGTGGTGTCTTTTTCGGTGGTCGAAGTCCGTGCGTCTTTGTCCAAAATTGACTTGATCGTGCCAATCGGACTCGCGTACTGCAAAATTGATGGCGACGCAGATCGCAAATTTCAACCACCTCCATCTGGCGAGTCATCAAGTTTACGATGATCGTAATTCCGGGTAAGCTACTTTTCCACCGGTCTAGGTTCCTTTTTAATGTTGGCTGAAAATTTTCCTAGTCAGCTAGAAAACCCTGTTTTTGGAATTTTTTCGATCTTCACTCACTGAACTAGGAGCTCCTCCTATTTTTGGGTAAACCCAGGTTTGAGGATCACGTTGGAAAGCTTTTAAATTTATCTGCAAGTGCCACACTAGACTTATTTTTGCGGTCCAAGAGAAAACTGGTAAAACGTCACCTTTTCCAAACAGATTCTTTCAAAAAATTTCCAGTTGGTCTCCAATTTTTAGAAAAAAAAACTTGCCCAAACATTTTTACCTACTGTTTACTCCAACTTCTGTTTACTTTTCTGTTTACTGTGATTTTTCTGTTTACTCCACTCCTTGAAAGATAAAATCACGTTTGAATGCCAAAAACCGTGGGTTTTCGCAAAAACCGACTTTTTAAGTTTTATGTTTTGCATACTTAAGGATGGGGTTTTTCATGGTTTATTTCAAAAATGATTCATTTATAATCATTGGCACTTTCTATCCTAGCTTTATGGAATTAGGCCCAGAATTAATTATTTAGGCCAATTTTGCCAGCAATGAAAACCCAAGTTTTTCTGCAATCTTAGGTAGATAGGTAATTTTGAATCTTGCCCAAAGTTTTCCCAAAACCAGATTTTGCTTTCTGGTGACAGTGGGCCCTCAATAAACCAGAAGTTTAATTTATTAAATAAATTTTATATCTAACAAATTTATTAAATAAATTTATTAGGTATACAAATTTTGTCTGTTTTGGGCCAAAAAACGCTACAAATATGTTTCCGTAAACGAGATAATTAATCAATTGAAAAGTGGCAGACGAGATTAACCAAAAAATGCCACAAATATATTTCCGTAAACGAGATAATTACTTAATTGAAAAGTGGTAGACGATATAACCGCTTTCTCGCGCTGTTCACTCGTGTCGGCTCAGTCAGACCCCTGGACCTTCCGTCCGCTATGAACTTCGAAAAATGTAGACTCATCTGAAGATGAACCACGATGAAACTGAAGAACATTCGTAGAAAAGAAGTCCTATGTCAATGACAATGAACCCGAATCTGAGCGGATTGTGATGGTTTGGCCACGGTCCGCCGCCCGTATTGTCCAACTGTGCATGCATGATGAGAAACCTTTTGGAAATTCTCCTCAGTGAACCTGTCTGAAACTAGGTACTTGAGACTGTCGATGTCTACCATATGTAGCTCATCAAGCTACTCATTCAACAGTCATAGTAACCTGTTGAAAAAGTGTTTTTGAACATTAAAACGTATTATGAGGAAAATTATACATACACACAGTCACTCTATAGGTAAAATTTACTTTCCATCTAATGGAAGTATTGCAATCGCAGGGAGAAAGAAAATCGGATCGGAGGTTCAGGAAAAAATGTAGGTACTTCAAAATGCCCATTTGCCACATCTCCCCACTTCTCCTGCTTTTCTAAAATTTCTAGAAATGTATCTTTCGGCAGGGCTCATTATCCTGAAGTACACAATACTTCCGAAGTATTGGCATTGCGCATTATTGGAAATAGCCTTACTCTAATTTGTACATCAAGGGCAATAAACCCAGCCGTTTTTTCATCATAAAGAAATAATAAAGTAATAATTAAGAAATAATGTATTATTTTCATGAAAACCACACCGGCATAATTGAGACACATGTTCCGCTTTATTAAGGGCCTGACCGCAGTAATAGTTTACAACTTTCCAATCAATCCTTATCTGTGTGATCCACCTACAATTTATACGACCACGAAAACTCGATCCGACGTTTGTCTAATTTACATGCTAATGAGCGTAGGCAGTTAATGGAGTATGCTGTGCCCTAATCGATTTGTTTCAATCAAAAACTCGATCCGATGGCGCCTTTCTATTAAATGATTAGGTTAATTTAAAAGTACATCATGAGTTCGTGAGGGTTCTACGGTTCATGCTCAATTGGTGAAATTAATATGTCATTAATGTTCAATGAATTCCTTGGGTCCTGAAATTCCATATTTTCGACTTGAACATATGAAGCACCTATATACGAAATATGGTAAATCGTGGAAGATCGAACCGATAGGTACCTACCTATTTATTTGTAGTCGAATATCTAGTAGGGTCTGCAGAAAAACGCTGTCTCCTTCGCCGAGGTTTCGAAAATTTACATTTTTATTTTATTGCGAGGGATGGAGAAAAGGGTGCATGACGTCACAGCTATATACATAATATATTATATTGAAGCCTTGGTTATCAAAATCTAATATTTAGGTATCGTTCTTGTTTCAGAAAACCGTCGATGGAAGAAACTGGTCATCCCACGTCTGTCAATGCACGGTAGGCTGCATGTATACAACTACAATTTTTTCCAGAAAAAAGTACCTATAGACTTTGCACGAATACATGCATTTTCATGAGGTTATTTTGGGTTATACCTAAATCACTCGCACAGGATGCGCCAAAATTTTGCAAATTATACTGGTCAATTTCCGAAAACAAACATTCCGTTCGGGTCCTTAAGAGCTTTCATGGATACGGGCCCATAACCTGATCTATCAACAACCTAGTGAAAATGGTATATTGAAATTCCGATCATGAAATTTCGAACCTGGCAATATTTCGTACTGATCATCCTGCACAGTTTTCCACCTGAATCTTGATAGATTTTCCCACCTAGCTAAGGATTCGCTCGCGATTGTTATCCTCCTTTGTCCGCGAGCGCTGACGCTATCGATAATCGATTGATACACATGCCAAAATGACTCCGCACGAACCATTACAAAACATTGGCCTAACTAGAAAGATTCGATCTGATCGCTTTTGAGTTTTTTCACTCCTCGGCTCTGCCCCTGTGAATCAATCTTCTTCACTGTGTCAACAACAACAGCTGGCCCTAACGTTGTCTCGACTTGTGAAGACGTTATCCGTTTGACAAAAGCGTTGAGAAAATTGTTTTGTCGCCTAATTTCACGTTCGATCGGAAGAAGGCGAGTTAATCGACGTGACATGATTTGGCACGCCCTCCACCGACCGAGAGCCGACGGTAAACCACATGTTTTCCCACGTCAATCTTCCGTCGTAAACTGTTCCACTCGTTTCGCAACAGCGTCGAATCCGCTGTTGACACGATTTCCAAAGTATAGCGAAGTATCGGATATGATACCCATCATCGATAACATAGCGATAGTATAAGTGTAAATCCTTCTAAGTCCAAATTCAGAAATTTGTCTGGGTAGGTACCAAAAAAAGGTGCTGGTTTTTGCAACACCTCTGGAAGGTTTGGACTTACAGGTTATTGCACATCGCCACAGAGAAGAAATGAGACGAAAACGGAGGAATCCGGCTTCATTTGATGGATGTACGGCTTAAATACTACCCGTAGAGCTCAAATCCTTATTTTATCAAAAATTGAGACTTACGAGGTGTTTCACTTTTACTATCGATAGGCTTGTTGACTTATCTTAATGTCACTAAATGCTGGAAGTTTTTTCATTCCAAGGCGGTGCAGGAGCGGTGTTGAGATACCTATTATTATAGGCTGTAGGTAGCTGAAAAAACGGAGTGGGCCATTTGCTTGTGCGAAATCGCTATTAAGACTCTTTTGCATTCCGAAGAAATCCGCCATAAATCTTTCCATCTTAAAATTTTCCATTTTGTGAAATTTTTAGAAAATTATTAATAATTTTCTTTACTGAATTTTCTTTTAAAGAAATTTCTTTACCGTTTCTGTAAATTTTTTCCAACTTCGTTTCTTATCGATCTTACGACGAAATGGGAAATAAAAAGCTTTACAAGACCAAAATCGGTACAGCCGTTGCAGATATACAGCCAAAATAAATTTCGCTTATTTTTCGACGCCCGTAGTGGCCGCTTTTGGAACTAAACTGGGGACATTTAGGTTTAGTTGGGCTATCCTCTGAAGGGGGTTTGGCCTTAAGTAGGTACTTATTGAAGCGCCTAAATGATCAAAATCTGTTTTTGCATTGGAGCCTCCCCAAACTACGTCGGCATTGACATAATATATTTGCAAAAATTGTTCAAAGATAAGCGAAACCTCCCGTATTCAGTTTTCCTTGATAAAATCTTGAAAAACTGAACCGATTTTGATGATTCAAGCCTTATTATGCCTCTTCAGATCAAGACCCTTCGGATAGTGTGCTCACTAAAACCGAAAGGGGCGTATTTTCAAATATTTTCATTTAATTTCTCAAAAACGCTCTGACGGCTATCGCTCACGTCGACAAAGATCCAGATATATACAGGCCCAATTCCATCGAAGCTGGGTCTCCATTAGCTTAAACTAAAGGCAGGTCATGGTTGTTGTATGAGGCCAGAAGTAACCAAGGACCATGTTTGGCGAAAACATAAGTTTTCTAATACTTTCTAAATTTTCTAAAAAAAAAAGAAAATTGAGATTCTTTTTATAACAAAACCTGTGGTGTAGCTCAGCTCTTACTCAGCTCCAGCGGATATTCTGCTTCATTGTTCACAATACCTCGTCCTGATTATCCCGTCTTCGGATAGCCTCGTCATTTCAAAATAAATCAGCCACCGTTCAGTGGTTGTTTTTCACACCGATCACTAGCCCCACACATCCCCAGCTATAATGGAAGTAAAACTTTTTACTAAAGGAGAACAACCTTGAGGTAATGACGTGGCATGCCCCGAAAGGCATCACCCTCATTGTGCCTTATATTTCAATTATAATAATCACTTGGACAAAATGCGGTGGTTTTATAATAGCGAAAGACGAACAAGGTAAGGGAAATAGCCCGAAAGAGAAGTCCGGGGTAACATGAGGTGGGGGGGGGGGTATCCTCCCGATATCCCCGCCTCTATTAAACTACAATCTCGGGTTAATGCTGCCTCAATCTAAATTGGTCCTGCCTCGAATGCGGTGGCTGGCACAGGGAGCGAAACAGATTTGAGCATCGGAAGATAATCGGCCGGTTGGTTAGGAAAAGGACAGCGCTATCGACATCTTCCCATCATCTCGCCGATCATCTCGGGTGGGAAACACTTTTTTCCTTTTGATATTGGTGCGATCAGGAAAAGACTCGGGACCGCAGACTTCCCTTTATAGGCGGGTACGTCGAATTCTACATCGTCTCAAATTAGGTGTACTTTGAAGCATTTATATCGGACCCGGTAGAAAGGATGTCTTCAGTAGATGTTAAACAATCAACTCTTCTTCATCTCAAGCATAAGTACATTGGAAGGAAAAAGTTGTAATAATAATAAATTTTCGTTTACTAGAAAGACGCGTTTTACTCCTATATTTTCACAGTAAAAAGCGGAAAAATCCTTACAAGTTATCTTTTTACTTCCATATGGAACGGGGCTTCAGAAAAAACTTTTTCTTGAACACATTTACTCAGAATCACATCCTGAACAAGTGTCTGTGTGTCCATGTGTCCGCGTGTTCGTCTGTCCGTCAGTGGTCATTTACAAAAATGACTCCCTCAATTCTCAACTTTTAAAAAAATTTCTTGAACTGAAATGTTTGTCTCAGCAAGACCTAACACCCTGTTTAATCGGAATTTGAATAACTCACAGTACTTCCGATATATTTGCATTTTTGTGTTTTCTATTTCATTTTTTCCGCCCACAAAAATGAAACGATTTGAGCGACCTTGGTCTGGAAATCTTTGTTTTACTCTGCAGAGTATGTGGATATCTTTTGTATTCCGATAAAGTGTCGTACTTTTGTTTTGGGCAAATTTTAACATTTGAATAGTGATTTTTTTGATATTTTTGGCCTAAACACCCTTAAAAGCAGTTAAAATATGATCAAATTGTGCTACACTTTTACGTTTCAAGATATGGAAGTATTGTGTCTACGCACCACTGGTTTAGGAAAACGAACCGATGTGCCTGCAAGATCACAAATATTCCAGGACTGGGCGGAGGATCGAACCCTCATGCACTCCTGTGGACCAGTATCGGAGAGCGCCTTAGACCGCTCGGGCACACCGGGCCCACAATCGGAAGGATAACGTTTCACGTAGGTGTGCACAATTCTTTGCCAAAACAAATTTCGACGAAAATTTCCTTCAAAATTCCGCATGAATGAAAATCATCAACGGTTCTTTTGAGATTCAATGAACTCCATACAGGTACCAAATTTACGGATTTTTCTTACGCCTACGTTATACTGGCAAACCCGTTCCAAGAAAAGTAAAGAGCGATCTCGAGCTTCCTCGAGTATTTCCCTTAAGCCAAGTTTTCCAATCCGGCGGCTCAAGTATACGACCTTGTTCAGGTGGGCGTCCCCAAATAAAGTGACAAGATTTATCGGTACAAAAACATGTCGGCGTAACTGAAATTATACGTTTCTATCCCGCGTGGGAACCAGCTATTAGGTCAAAACCAATTAACCCGCTATAAAATAGCTTAATACCTATCCTAATAGCCTTAAATCGCTCTATTCTCTAAACTAGTATCTAATAGTTTTAAGCATCGACTTCATAGTCAATTGAATATCAGATGAGTTATAAAGAGTTTACTGTCGATAAGTTAACACACAAGTTTAGAACACTAACTTCATTCTGCCATTATTGACGTGTGCAGTAAAATATTTTAGCTAGGTGGCTAACGACCTCTATTCTCCAAATCAGGATTTATTTGACGAGAAATTGAAAAAAAAAAATTAAATTTAAATGTTATAACATTTAAATTTATTTTTTTTTTCAATTTCTCGTCAAATTTTTTTAACCATTATAACATTTAAATTTATTTTTTTTTTCAATTTCTCGTCAAATTTTTTTAACCATTTGCAGAAAATTCTCAACCTTTCTTCATTTAATTGATTATGGTATGGGAGCACCACAGGAATAATACGGATAATTATTTTACTTCCGACCCGATCAGACTGGCCGGCCTGGAGAAATTCCAGGTACCTACATTGATTCTCCAACTATCCCCTACTCTCTTTCAGTCGACACGAGCTTGTCCATCAAATCATAACGGATGACCGGCAATTAGTTATTTTCGTGGCCCGACTCGCGAAGGTCGAAAGAAGTCGAAGAAGTTGAGAGGCTATTTACTTGTCTCATTATTCATCAATGTACTCACTCACAGAAGGGGATACTTCACGTTCGGGTTCACGTTTCCTAGCCGTGTCCAATTCCGATCCAACAAGTTTTAATAACTCAGCCCAGGATATGTTGGCCAGCCTGTTAGGATAGTATGGTGCTCGAAACAAGCGTGAGAAGCCTTCGAATTACGCTATATGGCCACTGTGAAATGTCAAATTACCGTTTAGCATTGGCTAGTTGAGCGTTTCGAATGAATCCATGCACGACCCCTGAAATTCGTAACGTCGACTTCTACGAAAGTTAATTTACGCTGCAGTCCGCAGCCGCTAATCGGATTGAGCTGCCATTTTTGATAGCTACGAAATATTTCAAGCCCATCTAGCCCTCAGCAACCATATCGACGGTGTTTTGAAAATCGTGGAATTATTCTATGGTTAAGAAATTATCCGTTACTTTCTTGCTTGGTTCCGAGGAATTTCTCCAAGAGCTTTTTTGGCTCCTTCGTTACCTCTTAGCTGAGAACATTTGGGTAAGTCTCATGGGGTTTACAGGGATGAAAAGACAGCATGAAACAAAGTAGGCTAAACACTTCAAAAACACAACCTTTCCTTGAAGCTGTTGAGATCACACGCCCCTACGTGACGGCATGAACCGATTTTGGGCATCGTTGGACGCCTCCTAAAATCTTTCTAATTTTAGTGATCAAAAATAAGTTTGATGCAAATTTTTTATATGCACGACAAATATTGTTTTACCTTTCAAACAAAATCATAACATTTAAGAATGCAGGTGGGTACCTATTCAGGTATGTGGGTACATATTCAGATGGCAAGGAGGATAGGGGTGCCAACATTACAGAAACAATTGTCGAAATGAAGGTGCCTACCACTCCTCAGGACGGAGAAGAATTCGGAAAACGGACAACCTATGAAAATCTAAGAACAAACTGGAAATAATGCACCAACAACAGTGGGGAAAACACAGGGGAAAATTTTGAAAATGGTTTGGACCTCATTTCAGTGTTTTGTTGGCATGACTCTTTATAGTATCGCCTCAAAATCACAAAACATACCTTTTTTGCTAACTTCGATCACCAGGGTCAATAGGCCATAATCAGGGTCAATAGGCCATCAACAGGGTAAAAATACCCGGCCACCGGTTATTGACTCTTGACAAGTCTTACCGACAGTCAAGGTTTCGGATGCCTTCTGATGATGAAAGTGGGAAACCGGGTGTTGGTCCCTCGGTTTTTTGAGGTAATTGAAAAAGAAAACAGAATGACTCTCTCTCGATAGAGGCGCTTCCAGGCAGCAGGGGGTACCTGTGGGAACTGTCACGATATGTGGACCGTCCTCGTCAAACAAAGCGGCACTAGGTGACAACCGAGGAAATGTTTTCGTTTTCCAATATCGTCCGTTTAGTTAAGTCGGCCTTCAGTCAGTTTTCCAGAAACTCGATCGAAATATCCGGTGGAGTTGGCTATCGTGATCATCAGCGAAGGTGATCATTAGATTTTGATTAATCTGATGTTAGAATTGAGCCTATACGTTGTGGCTTAGAATAAAAACTAAGCCAACTTTAGAAGCTAAAATTACTCTTTTTAAAAGAGAAAAACTGCTCACGCGGCTAGGATCAGTGTTTCCACACGACCGCAACCTATTTCCCTCAAGTTTGAGCAAAATTCCCTTTTTTTTCCCTCCAAACTTTTATCGTTTCCCACAACGATTTCCCTCGAGAAACGGATGTTTTCCAGCTCGTTCACTGAGTCAATTTTTAGCAATTTTTTCCAACGTTTTAGCGAATTTTCGAAGGAATTTGAGTCGTCACGAAATTCCGACGTGCGGCAAAATCGACCGGGAACCAACTCAAAATCCGTTTCATGCATCAAGGAATCTCAAAAAATTCGTCTAGCAAAATGCTTGGACAAGTTCGTTAACCAGCCCGATCCGACTGTTCCAAGTGTGCCAAAAATTGAACAGTAGTGTTCGAAATTTTTCAGAAAAACGTTATATTATTTAGTAATACGGACTTAGTGAACACATATGAGCGTATGGGGGGGGGGGGGTCATAATATTATATTATGTTTTTTGGGGTGCTGAATCGATTGGAATAAGTTTCAAGTCGATTTTCCACCCCCCGTGTCCCAAATTTCAATTTAAGTGTTCAAACTTTTTGAAAAAACGTTATATTTTCAGTGATGCGGACTAGTTGCGCAAAAATGGGCATGTGGGGGGTCGCATTTCTGTGGAAAAAAGCCATTTTCCCTCGTTTTTTCCCTCAAAATTATTTTCCCCTTTTTTCCCCTCAGAAAGGCTGTTTTCCCTCGAAAAGGGAAATTTCCCTCGATGTGGAAACGCTGGCTAGGATGCCACTTTTTAGTAATCACAGAAAAAGCACGAATGAAAATCAGGTTATAAAAAAGTTGTTGTTGTTGTCTTCAAGTTCGGGCCTACAACAGGTTTGGTCATTCGAATACTTTGATGGAATGACTCTAAGATTTTAAGACATGTCAAGACGTTCCCTCAAGTTTTCAGGTACATCCTGACTTTTTGGGCATTCGGTGGCGACAAATAAATTCAAAAATCATTTCGATATAGAACTAAGAAGTGAGAGAAGAGAAGTTATCTAATCCACTGCCCAAATAAAAGCCAAAATCCAACGATTAAAGCGCTGTAGTATTCCTTCCCCATGTATAAATACTCGACGATTTACAATAACCTCGGGAGTATCAGCACGCTTCCTCTGTCGTTCATCTCGTGTGAAAAAACCTTCGCCGTATCGTCTTCATTGCGAGATCCACGTACTTTCTGACACGTATTACGATTCGCCTTCCTCTTCCCACATCCACACGTCGGTCCTCCCACATCATTCCGATCCTCTCCCCTCCTGCTCCGCCATATTCCGACTCTGCATATCGTTCAACTTGGAAGATCAACCAACCAGACACTACTCAACTTGAAGCCTACACCTCCTCAGATCAGGATGCGTTCAGGACGAAAACCCCATTAAGTTTTACCGCTGACCACGGCTTCGTACTCCTCTATAATTATGATATCCCCTTTAACGCATCCTCCATTATATCATCCCATTCCCTCATTATACACATCTCGTATATGAGAATCCAGCTCGAGAGCGTTTTGTTCTTTTTCGTTTGATTTTTGTTTTTCATCCTGAGGTTTTTTCTTTTTATGGTTCTTTCTCATTTTATCGCTATCGCTTTTCGTTCATGAGTAAATCCGCACTTCTATTCCCATTCCAGACCGTGTCAATTCATTAACACTCCTAATTGGTGTTTGAGTAGCTCTTGATTATTGACCCACAGATCGCACCAATGATGCCAACTTTTGGGAATGGGGTCCACCGGATAAAAACCGCATCTTTGCCTAGCTTTCGGTTAGAACCTTCCTTAGGGTTATGATTATCAATACCTGGCATGAGCCATGCAACTGAGAATTTCGTTCCTTATGACTAGGGATCGGATCCGTATTTTTTTACATATTTTTTCTAGACAATGTACCGATGTTTTTCAAGTAGATGTGTCCATATTGGCATTTTCTGAGCTGTTTAAGCCCACTTTTATTTCACATATTTTGACATATTCTACTATAAACCCATACTTTACAAATATTTCATCCAATAAAACGCATATTTTTAAATTTTTGGTAGTTTTTCACAATTTTGAGGAAATCATGCCTCTTCCAAAAACCCCTATCCTATGGTAAATCAAGCGAGAAACCCGGGGAAAGTACCCAAAAAATTCTAAACTCACGACATCACCTTCAAAATTGATTTTTTGTGGTTTTTCAAATATGGACCCTTAACCTTTTCCAATCGGATTCCCCGGACAATATGCATCAAGTTGGAGCAAACCACAAATTCCAGGTCACATTTATAGTTTCATCAAAATCGGATCAGCGGTTGGTCCTAAAAGTTGTGGTTTGCTCCAACTTGATCCAATTGTCTGGGAATCCGGTCAAAAATTTGTAAGGGGTAGAAAACAAAAAAAAAACTGTTTTTGAAATTATGACGTTTTGTCATTCGAACGTTTTTGAGTACTTTAACGTGATTCTCTCACCCTAGACGCACAACTAGAATAAATTTGTGCTAAATTTTATTTTTTTAATTTCAAATCTTACATTATTTTTGGAAACAATGCACCAAAGTCTTGATTTAATGTTCATTTTGCGTTGAAACATTTTTTTGAAAATATTTCGACCTTTTTACATATTTTTTACATATTTCACGAAAATGAATACATATATATGTTACATATTTGGCAATTTTAAATACATAAAAATCCGATCCCTACTTATGACATAGTTATGATATTTTTGTTGACTGAAAAGTATCTAAATCGAACCTTCGGCACAATTGGAAACGGATTCGCCGAACATAATCACCTCATTGTCGGGGCTCTCAGTGCAGAAGTTGCCATTTACCGCGGATATGAGCCTTTAGGAGCTGACTTTCTTATCAGTACGGCATCACTAGCCTTCAAAGTGATAGCAGAGGGCGGGATAGCGAAGTAATCAAAACCTAATACGGTAAGGTAGAATGAAGCCGCATTTTTACTGAATGAACCCGCTCAAAAGATTTGATCCATGATAGAATTTGAACGTGCCACGTTTCCTCAATTCGGGGTTTGATTTTAAATAAAATCCGGCATTTCCTCCTCCTCGATTTCCAAGTTCATATGCAAATGGCCCATTCAGAAAAAAGGCAATAATCTGCGAATGTGCCGTACCTGGTGAATGAAATTGAAAAAAGGCGAAGAATGGCGTCAAACGAAAGAGAAGAGCCGAGGATTCGCTCCAATTCCTTTTGTCATCCGTCGCTCGGATAAGAAGTATTCGGGGAATGTCTTATTGGTGGCTATTGGCAAGAGAAAAAGAGATTCTTCAGCACATTGAGCTGGCTCAAGACTCTCCTGCCCTCTGTTATCACTTTAAAGGCTGACGATGCCGTACTGATAAGGAAGCCAGCTCCTAAAGGCTCATATCAGCGGTAAATGGCAAGCCCCACACTGAGGGCGTCAACAAAGCCATTGAGGTGATTATGTTCGTCGTATCCGTTTCCACTTGTGTCGATGGGTCGAGTGAGATGCTTATCAATACTCTGAAAGACCCTGTGAAATCATGCTTCGTTCAATCCGAGCTTAGCATTCTGTAGGGACGTAGTCTGCTCATGTGCAATTATTATCATCGTGTGCAGTTAGCTCAGCTACTTCCCCAGAACAGTTACTTTTAAATCCAGATTTTCCTCACGGAAGAGTACTTCGAGGAATTTGGAGTTTGAATGAGAACTTTTCTTCGGCAGACCCTAAAAGAGGCTTGAAAAAAGTTTGTTCCTAAAAGATACGAATAAAAAATAAATTCTAAAGAGAAAATAACCTTATTTTGGGCTAGTAAGTTGAAAATCAGTTACCTCGATATCCATACCTCAGTTGAAGGCTCCGGTTTTGTAGTCTACTGAGACCTTCATTGAGTTCATTTTCCATTCGTTTTACTCACTCCACAGGATTCATTCAATCTTGCATTATGAAAAAAATTCAGGGACGTCACGACGTCAATAAATTTTTCCCCATAAAGGTGAGGGAGGTTTTTACTTCTATATTTACGAAGAAAATGGGGGTATTGCAATCGTCCTTCAATCAAGATCGCATCGGAGCTTTGGAAACGGTTTTCTTTTATAAAAGAATGCTCTTTTACTCAGAATCAGACACGCAGACACTTATTCAAAAAGTGTTCTGAGCAAAAGTTTATAAATAAAAGTGTTTCTAATGCTTTGATCCGATTTTCAATTTTAGGTCGATTACAATACCTCTATCTACTTTGTAAACATGGAAGTAAAAAAAAAACACTTCCGTATTTAAACATCTCCAGGAGTTCCCTGCAAAGAATAGGCTTCGTCCTGGCCGATCCAGAGATTTGGTCAACATTCACGTGCCGCGTAATTGGATTCTTAGCCGTACGCTCGAAATATAATTCTCCGGCGTAATCTCTTGAGCCGGTCTCGTGGGACTGGTCAGCGCTCACATGGGAACGCTCTTTCAGATGGCGGCCGGGAAACGCCAAATTGAAATGTTTTCCACGAATTTGGTGCCGGTCCCTTGGAGCGATGGCTTTGCAGCCAGTGATCACCCTGGCCCACGGGGGCTTAGCCGGACTTAGTTCTACGCCACGTGACTTCAAACCGTCGGGATCTGCATTATTCGTCCGAACCTAAACTCATCCTGATCATTTATCCTATGACCGATGGTCGAGGATTTGATGAGCTTCCCCGAAACGGTTACACGCTGCTAGGTACGTAGAATCCTCCACCTCATTCACTATAGGTAAAAAATTTCGGAAAAAACCCCTGTCCTATGGTAAATCAAGCGTGAACCCCGGGAAAAATACTCAAAAAATTCTAAACCTACGGCATCACCTTCAAAATTGAGTTTTTGTGTTTTTTTTCGAAAATGGACCATACTAATGCCGATTTAGACCCCTTAACCTTTTCCGATCGGATTGCCCGGACAATATGCCTCAAGTTGGAGCAAACCACAACTTTCAAGACTAATTTCGTCAAAATCGGATCTACAGTTCAAGTGGCTGGACGAAATTTTGGACAAAAATTTCGTCCGTCCACTTCGTATCGAACCGCTGATCCGATTTTGGCGCGGTTGGTCCTAAAAGTTGTGGTTTGCTCCTACTGGAGGCATACCTATGGGTCGAAAACCCCAAAAAAACTGTTTTTGAGATCATGACTTTTTTACATTTGAACGTTTTTGAGTACTCTAGAGTTGATTCAGAGGATTCCCTTATAGGAGGTGCACGTCACAGGAAAATTTGCTAAACGCTCGTTTTTTTTAATCTGACCACTCCTTCTTTGCGTTTTGCTTCTGACGGCGTACGGCGGACGGACAAAAAAATTTTATTGCAGATGAACACGAATTCGTGTTCTAGATCCTCTGAAACGTGAAAGAAAAAATTTCAGGCGGTGTTGTAAAAAAGTTTTGCCTGACCAATTACATAGGTGCATTATTTCTGGAAATAATGTAGCAAAATCAAACAGAAAACGCTCCTGAGGATGGCCGAAAAGCCGAAAGCGCTGGATATTGTCGAAAGGAAGTCGTCCTTTTGCTCTTGCCCTCGTCCTACGAATAAAAGCTATGAAACTACGAACAACCCGAAAAATTCCTGACAAAAATGTTGCTTTCTTCGATGGGATATTAGAAAAGTCCCGGACATTGAGCAGGAAAGGTCCTTGGCCTTGGACAAAGCAAGGTCTTCGAAGTCGCCGGACGGTCTAACGTTGGTCGGTTGTGGCTAGGCACCGCCTAGTGTGGACTCAGGATTGGCCCTGCGGTCTCGGCCAGGCTCTTAGCTCGTGTGGACCGCAGATTATCGTCGATTTGTTCTTTTATACTGAAAATGGTGAATGGCCGACGGTATCACGTTCCTTAGGATGGTATCTTCACGTCACTCGCAGTTAACGTATTTGTGCGTAATTATTTTGGTACGCTTAGTTTATGTTTGTCTAATATCCGAAGAGGATTCTTGATTCGGGATGACCCTCGATCTCTTGAAATTGAAATGCTCATCGCGGAATTGAGAGTTATTTTTTGTGGTTACTTTCTCAGCTGAAAGGGCTAATTTGAACCATTTGAAGGGCTGTATTTCTCTTCAAGGTTGAACCCGGGTGTTTAATTTCCTCCATCCACTCAGATTCGAAGCACGTCGATCATCAGGATAAACTGAAATGAAAGAATAACCTCGAAGGATCAAACCGCAGTAATACGGCACCCCTCTGATTACATTATAAATTCAAGGAGTCGTCCGACATTTACCTGAAAGATAAGAAGGAAAAGATTTCACGGTAAAATAGCTGAATCGTGTTTGCTCGGATGCCACTCATACCTTGTGCTTGTCTACTGGTCACCGTATACGGTCAGTTCTCAGGCATCGATGGCAATTAAAGTCAGAGGGTGAAAGTGAATATGTTTCAAAGGGGAATCTGGGCCGGTCAGTTTCTTGATGTACCTGTGTACGATATGACCAAGTCGAAGACAAATCACTCTTCGACTTGTAAGGATGTGCTCCACGTCCGGCCGTGAAGGAAGAACTGCTTAATGTATCGGACGAATGCATTCAATTTATTTTTTAAAATAAATTAATCATTTATTTTCAGTAGGAAAAATAAATAATCAGTGGTGCGCAGATAACACACAATACTTCCATATTTTGAAACGTAAAAGTGTGACACAATTTGATCATATTTTGACTGCTTTTAAGGGTGTTCAGGTCAAAAATATCAAAAAACTCACTATGCGAATTTTAAAACTCGCCTAAAATGACAATACGCCAAGTTGTAGGAATATAAAAATATCCACATATTCTGCAAGGTAAAACAAAGATTTTAAGACCAAGAACGCTCAAATCGCTTCATTTTTGTGGCCGGAAAAAAATAAAATAGAAAACACTAAAAATGCAAATATATCGGAAGTACTGTGCTTTATCCAAATTCCGATTAAACAGGGTGTTAGGTCTTGCCGAGACAAACATTTCAGTTCAAGAAATTTGAAAAAAGGTTGGAATATGAGGGAGTTATGGTCATTTTTGTAAATGACCACAGACGGACACACGGACACACAGACAGTTGTTCAGGAAGTGATTCTGAGTAAACGTGTATAAGAAAAAGTTTTTCTGAAGCTCCGTTCCGATTCTAACTCCGATAACTAACAGTACTTTTGATATATTTGCATTTTAAGAGTTTTCTATTTTATTTTTTTCCGGCCACAAAAATGAACCGATTTGAGCGTTCTTGGTCTTAAAATCTTTGATTTACCTTGCAGAATGTGTGGATATTTTTTATGTTCCGATAAATTGGCGTTTTTTTATTTTGGGTGAAATTTAAAATTTGCATTGTGAGTTTTTTGATATTTTTGACCTAAACACCCTTAAAAGCAGTCAAAATATGATCAAATTGTGTCACATTTTTACGTTTCAAAATATGGAAGTATTGAGTGTTATATACGCACCACCGGTTTTCATATTTTTTAAAATTAAATTTATAATTTATTTTCAGTAGGAAAAATACCGCGCTGCAACAACAGGCGACCACCAATAAGGCGTGTTTTATCAAAGAGCCTCCAGGTTTTATTTAGTTTTTTTTTGTCTCGACGTAATTTCGTAATTTGCACACCAATGCCTTGAGTGGACTTCGCAGCATTGACAGAGGGCAGTCGAAAAAATTCAAATTGATATATATCAACTCGAAGGATAATCGGTTAATTACAGGCTCATTCCAGGCATTGTCAAGGCTCCTTTGGAGCTCCTAATGGTCCGACTAATTCCACAGCCAAATATCCGAGATCCACAACTCGATCCCCCGCCGAGCTGCCGAACGCGTCAGATTGTAAATTACCGCACAAAACGGCCCAGCATTCCCAAAACATCTCTGCAGCCGAATCGAAAAATGAAAGTAGACCTAAACGTTGCCCACTTAGCAGAAAAACTCTTCCTCGTTATTTATACGCGGAAGAGACAAAGTTATAAAACTCTTGGGTTTTTCGAGATTCCATACCCTTTTTCTAACCTGTTTCCCAATTCGAGAAATTTAATAGCCACCCAATGGAAGGTGAGAGGATTTCTCGATGATTTAATGCTGTTGGTAAAACTTATTCACAACTCACGAAATGAAAGGATCGGTCGGGATTTAATTTGTAAGCCGGAGTCGGGTTCAGTTGATTCATTTTGTGTCAAGGCCGGCTCGCTAATTTATTGAATTTGGTGAAACTTAGTTTGAGGAAATTTAGTCGGGGTTACCGACTGATTTGCGAATTTAACAATGGCACGATTTTTCTTACATAGCGATAAAATGTACCGAGCTTGGTTCAATTCGGTTCAAACTTGAACTGAAATTCAAACTCGAACTTTTACTCAAACTCATAATCAAACTTGAACTGAAATTAAAACTCGAACTTTAACTCAAATTCATAATCAAACTTGAACTGAAATTCCATAAACTCATACCCATAATAAGACTTGAACTGAAATTCAAACTCGAACTTTAACTCAAACTCATAAACAAACTTGAACTGAAATTCAAACTCGAACTTTAACTCAAACTCATAAACAAACTTGAACTGAAATTCGAGTATCAGTTTGTGTTTGACCTGTGTATCAGTATCAGTTTGAGCTTGAGTCTCAAGTTGAGTTTTTGTTTCAGTTTGATTTCATTTCGAGTTTGAGTGTCAGATGGAGTATGAGTATGAGTAAATATCAGTTTCAGTTTGGCGATTGTGTCGTTTTCCGTATGTTGTACCCTCAAAACGCCTCCAAGTCTCAGTTTGATTTTTAGTTTTAGAATCAGTTTGGGTTTGAGCCTGTGTTTCAGCTTCCGTTTGAGTTTCAGTTTGAGTTCGACAATCAGTATCAGTTTGAGTTTGAATCCATTTAGGCCAATAATGTCATGGTAGGCACAAATTTTGTCTGGGTCCGTCATAGGTACAACTAGGTACCTATGTATTCTTTTTTCAAACTATCAGTGAAATTGGTGATTGTGAGCTGATTTTTTTTTGCTATATTTAAATATCTTCATTATTCCAGTACCATGGTACTACCATGGTACCATGGTTCGGTGAACCGAACACATTATAGCTCCATTTAACTGTGTAAGCTAGAGGGAAGACAAGTTACTGAATCCACTCTGTCCATTTATCACCATACGGTCGGCCCGTGAAATTTTAACTCGAGCACGAACCGAATCCGTGAGCTGTTGAGAAATTCGGCACCGAGATTGATTCTAGTAGGAAAACACTCTTAAGGGAAAGTGCTCCGAATTTCTGCGACTTCCAAGGAATTGGTCGAGGTGGGGGCACTTCCTCGTGGCCCTGTAGATCCTCCCTGTAGAGCTGGGGTACCTATCCCTTCCGAGAGTTCCAGAAAAGAACGGCCCGAGCTAAGGCAATGAAGAAAAGTCCGAATGAAGACGAATAGCAAGGAAAGATGAATGGCAAAGCTGCAATAAAAATGCATTTTTAATCCTCCTTTGCGGGTCGGAGACCTTATAAATAACCGGAGGAGGTAGGGGAGGTCGTGCTTCCGCCGCCGCACCTTAATGGATATATACTGTAGGGATGTAGTACCGGGTCGTAGTCCATTTCTGCCGTAGGGCACTTGATGTTAATATTTCACGACCTGAGGTGCTCCTGTAATCGCAATTGGCCTTTATTTTTCGTGTCGTCCTCACTTAACTCGTAGTTTCCTCTTCCATGCTGGTCTCAACCTTCCGCATCCCCATGGCGTTGAATGGGCTGAGATTAAAATTTAGGGCTGCCCCAGCAGAATGACATCATTTTGCAAGCATGCCTCTGTTCCAGGTGTTTCCGCTCTGGAATACTGTATATTTTGTAAGTATTTGGAATGATGACCTCTACCGAAATTCGATCGAAAAAAGCGGAAAAAAATTCGAAAATTCGACCCCCTAGCCGGACGTTTGAACTTGGCGGTTTTTTTTTCAAAACGAAAATGTTCGTCTACACCTCAGCAACACCGTCGTGCCGTCAAAAGTAGACATTTTCCAACCGCTCGGCCGTGGCGTCGAAATTAAAATTTCAAACAGCCCATATGGGCCGACAATGAACCGTTAATGGACCGGCTTAGGTTTTCCTCGGTTCGTCTACTCAAAACAAGGTGCGACACATCAAAATCGGTCCAGCCGTTTAGGAGAAAACCCCGAGGACAGCCCAACTTATGTGGCCGTTCCGCCCGACCGCGCGGGGTTATTTTCGAGGCTGATTTTCGGCCAGAAGGAGTCGTCCGACGAAAAATTTTCACCAGTCCAAAAATGTTGGAAATTTCCTCAGCAACCGGAATCCGTTGTCTTCCAACTTTTGATTTTCAACCGTTCTCAAGATATGAGCGAAAAACGAGAAAATTTTAGATTTTTTTCAAAAAAGTCCAAAATTTGGACTTTTTTGAAAAAAATCTAAAATTTAATTAATTTTTAATTAATTTTTAATTTAATTAAAATTTAATTTTAAACATTTAATGTCTTTGGGAACGAAATTCCGAAACGAACTTTCAACGATACCTGGTTATTGGGAATTTAACTGGCTATAGCCATTTGTATACGAAAAATCCTATCCCTGATCTGAACAAAAGTTCACAACAAGCGCTTCTAGTCGAAAACCCCCCGAAACCAAAACTACTTTTTCGAAAAAAACCGTTCTTGTCACTTTTCCCAAAAAAACCATATTTTGAGTTTGAAATTTGAAAATTTGGCATTTTTCTGGTTACTTCCGGCCATTCTCCTCCTCCTCCTCCTCTATCTAACTCGGTTATAATCAGGAATTTTAGGAATGATGACCTTTTCATGCTGAAATATTCACATTTATCAGAAATATAGGGGTGACGCGGGAAGGATACGAGTTCGCTTATCTTCTAGGGGTGTCTGCCAAGACTGACTCGCATTACTAGAAACACATGTTAAACGCCTCTTAATTCCATCCGAGTGGGTCTATAATTTACATCGAGATGAAATGATGCTAAATGTTTCAGAAGTCCATGTTAAGATCACGAGCGGATGCGTCGAGGGTGGGGTTGTAAATTCGTACAAAGTCGAAGGGGTTCCTTGAAAGACGGCTCCTTTTTCATTACCGGCGCCTTTTTATTAGCAGAAAGACCCTATCATTTGCTGCTAAGTTCAGCCGACCCGAGTATCAGCTTTTCTTGAGTAAATGTTTGGTATGAGGGTATGAGGTTACGGAAACAGTCGAAAAAGGTGGAGGGTCGTCTTGATTGGGATTCACAGTTCTTCGTTTCCTCGCCCCCTTTTTCTTCTGGGTGATGTATTCCGTCCGGAAGGAGGAGGAGGAAGTAGCCGAGAATTACGACCAGCAATGCAGATAACATAGCCAGATAGGCGACACCCGAATTAGTAGTTGCTCCGAAGGGAAAAAACGTAAATTGGAAAAGAAATCGGATTTTTCGATCCTGTTCAAAAGCGGGTGAAAATTTCTCGAGATGCAATCACCATTAAATAAAAGTTCCTAAGAGTGAAAGTAATGCGCTATATTCTTTGGGGAAGTACCGCGATCGAAAAACAGCCAGTTTGATCTTCAATGAGCCGAAACTCTAGGAACACTCAAGCAAAAAGAAAGCTCTATAATATAGGAACATATCATGTTCCTTGTTCTAGGAATAGGAGCCTGAAGGCGAGATACTTTGTACTTTGTACGTCTTGGGAAAATAGTCCCGCAAAAAGTTCGCAAATCAATAGATATTGTTTTCCAAGAAAAAATTCAATAGAAGAAATTTCCCTCAAAATTCTAGAAATTAAGTGAGAATTTCAATTATATGCCTACATTATTTTGCCAATCCGAGTGCAACGTTAATTACTCACATGATGACTGATTGACTAATCAGTGATTTTTGCCGTTGTCAGTTATTTCCACGAGGTTAAAACGTTAGTCCTCAAAACAGTCCCGTAAACACGCCACTGTTTGCCGGCCATAATTATCGCGAACGGCTCTCTGTGTTTTATTATAGGTATATGCTAATTCCGGCGTTCACGCGACGAATAAATCACACGAAAGTTGAAATATTGGTGAAATCAACAGCACCAAAATAACCGAGGCTATCGGAGCCGAGGTCTTCACAACAAAACTCGGCTTCGAGGATTCTACGAAAAATTACTTTTCACCAGATGGAAGCTCTGACTTATATCATCTCATTATGATACGTTTCCCATTGGATTTTTTCCCATAATAATTATACCGACTCATCATTTTCGACTAGTCCGCCACCCCAAGTTCATATGGAGGGTACATTTACATACCGACTCGCGGGGGGGGCACAGACCCATTCATCTAGGTAGAAACTGGTTGTATTAATCACGGTTGTTTTAAGTGAAATATGGGTCTTTGTTTTAACGAAAGCTGATCTATAGTATTAAATACTATACTGAAATTTCCATCGGTTTTAGTACGTCGAGATGAAGGAATTTTTGAACTGCAAAACATTTGAATTTGGGATACGTATTTCAGTGGTAGCCTGTAGGTACGGAGTGTGCCATAGGTACCTACCTATCTTCTAATGGGCGTTACGGGTGGTACATGGAAATTCTTAACTGATTTTCAAGCGTTTTCGCCTTAACAATGAACTGTAAATTTTGTCATTTCAGATGGATACACATGTGCACAATGGGCCTAGTCGATTTTGTGACTTTTTCAGCTTTTTCATATAGGATTTATAGGAAATCAAGCTATTTCCAGTGCCTGCCAATGTCAAAAGACATTAAATGTCTTTAAAATTTTTTTAAGCACTCAAAAAATATTCATACTTCTCTTCTCATTTTTCGACGATGAGATGAAATTTGCGAATTTTTCAAAAGTGTACGTACCTCAGCTTTTTTTGTTGGAATTTTGACATTTTATTTCAGGAGTCAGAAAAATGCTTTTCTCAAATATTCAAAAACTGTATTTATGATTTTTAGGGCCTGTTTATCAATCTTTTTAAAGGTATAAGGTAAATAAATCTACCTTAAATTTTAAGGATGCTTGCATTAACAAATTTCCATGAAATGTTCACTTTGGCGATCAATGAAAATATGTTCCTGGTGAAATCGTCGTCTGAGGCGCAGCATGGCACATCTAACATTTGGCAAATTTTCAGGAAAAAGGAAAAATCAATTATTTTCGAATGCATTAACATAGGTATCCAAGCGTATCTAAGGGATATTTCAGTGGGTTCCACGACGAATTTAGCGAATCTGAAACCGAGCAGTGATGTGGCACAGAGAGTAAACATGATTTTCTGTTTTACCTAAAAACTGCCAAATTGTTAGATGTGCCATGCTGCGCCTCAGACGACGAAATGTAGTACAAGCGTCCTTGGGTAAAGCTTTGAATGAACACTGTCCCTTGAATTATTAATATTCATTTTATATTTTGATAAATTGCATGCAAATTATAGGGTTTTGGGAAAACAGGGAACAAAGTTATGAACCTTTTCGTGCTAGTTTCGTTTGACAACTTAGCTATTTATGGTTTCAATTCGCGCCCAAAATCAGAGAGAGAGAGAGAGAGAGAGAGAGAGAGAGAGAGAGAGAGAGAGAGAGAGAAGAAAAATGCAATAGCAGAAATGTTATTGGAAAGAAGACGTTTTGAAGTCTCTCGACAACTCATGCTGGCAGGTTGGCATCACTTCTCAATTCCCTAGGGCCTAGGCAATAGTTCAGGCGAAGGCGGTTGGCACATGTAAATGCGATTTTGCATACAGTAGAACCGAAGTGAGGATCTTCACTCGGTGCCAGTATCACGGATCTGAGTTGTCTGCTGAGGCAATTCGTCGAACCTGCTAGCCAACCTGCCGCCGTCTGTCGGTCATATTATTTCCATCACAGTCATTGAACACTGTTCCCTTCACCAATTATTGAGCGAAACGCCAATTTTTGATTTTGATCACATTTTTTGGGGTTTTCTGAATTATTGAATAAGCTGTGTTTGCTTCACGTTTTCAAAAAAGTCATCGAATAATCTTTTTTCATGGTGGCAAAAAATTTTATTCGATTCAAAAACATTTTTTTCAACGGCAATTTCGCCAATTTTTGGTTTTGTTTCTCCGGATGGGATAATGTCACAGCTAAAAGTCAACTTAGGGAGGAAATCCAGATCACTGCTCTGAAATTACAAGAATATTTTTAAATACCCGAGCTACCGATCACATTTTGAAAATTTGTTACGCGCATTTTCGCTCAAGAATTTCATCTTTGGCTCTTACTACCCCCAGACACCCTTACTATTGCTGAGAAGGGCATTTTCAGCGGGAATCCGTTGAATATCCAGTAAAAAGGATATAGGGCTGGGAAAAGTACCGAAGAAGAAGGAAAGGGAGGCCGAAACAAGCGAGGAAAAACTAATCCGCTCTTTTGGATTCCGGTCATAGGCGCCTTCCAGATCTCTTGTATACGGAAACCAATTTATTATTTCATAACTTCGACTGTGTTGGGGTTCCGTAGAAAATGTGCTTCTTTCACTATGCAAGTCCCCCCAAACCCGAAGCACTCAGCGTCGTGTTTTTGGATAAAATTCTGCTTTGTTATTGAAAGCAAACCCCTGCTCCTGCTGTATGTGCGATGAGATCAGAATAGAAGATATTCACGATACCGAGCGATTTTGGCAACTTATTCATTCAATGAAGAACTGGAATTTTTCTACAGCAGACAAAAGAGAGGTTAAAAATTGCTCCTAATGATAACTCTATTGGTTTAATAATAACGAAGAAGAGCAATTCCGATAAATTGCTACCCACTTTATTGGTACTCCTAATGACGTCATTATGCCACTCTGTGCCCTCTTCAACCCTCGGAGGAGACGGAGGAAAATCGTTGCATATTTATCCCTCCGAAGATTTGCTGATTCACTTGTTGATGGCTCAAGTGTCACCTGTGCGTAAAGATATTCATCTTCCATTCAAAGTTCTCCCTCCGAAAGGGTTGAAACACCCGAACTTATTAGGGCATGACCTCGCCAGTCTTGCAGGCCTGGAGTTTCCGAGGGTGACTATCAAGGGCTGAATATAACATTAAGATGATAATGTCCTAAGGGTGCCACCTTCCGACCCTTCGCCTACATAAGATGATTGCATCCTTGTATCCCATTTGACGAACTAGGTCTTGGAATGGGAGCGCAAAAGGGAGGGATGATGTTGCTAAACGCCTCCCTTCCTTAACCCTTGGAGAGTCATAGTAAATTCACATGGTGCGAAAATTGACAGAAACAGAAGCTTTTTTAGTATAATGATTTAATTTTGATAATAATTTGATTTTAATATTCTGATAACAATAGGTACAGTCCATTATTGGAGGTTCAGAAGATTCTCCGGAATTATGATTTTGAACTCTCTATTCAAAGAAATTATATGTAGGTACTTCTGCACCGGATCATTGACGTGGTTTTTACTTCCATATTTACAGAGTAAATGGAAGTATTGGAATCATCCTAAAATCGAGAATCGGAATGGAGCTTCAGAAAAAACGTTTTCTTATACACATTTACTCAGAATCACTTCATGTGGTCTTTACAAAAATGGCCATAGCTCCGTCAATTCTCAACCTTTTTTCAAATTTCTTGAACCGAAATGTTTGTCTCGGCAAGACCTAACGCCCTGTTTAATCGGAGTTTGAATAACTCACAGTACTTCCGATAAATTTGCATTTTTAGGGTTTTTATTTTATTTTTTTCCAGCGACAAAAATGAACCGATTTGAGCGTTCTTGGTCTTAAAATCTTTGTTTTACCTTGCAGAATATGTGGATATTTTTTATATTCCTACAACGTGGTGTATTTTTATTATAGGCGAGTTTTGAAATTTGCATTGTGAGTTTTTTGATATTTTTGACCTGAACACCCTCAAAAGCAGAAATCGTCCATTTCCCATCTGATCTCATGCCTAGATACAGCTGAGTGGATTGACGATTTTCGAAACGACTTTATATGTATCGTATCTACTTTTATGGAATAGGTCATACGGAAGTCTCCAAAACGGACCCGTGCAAAAGTTTTTTTCGAAACCTGTCTCTATCAACAAGACATCCATAAGGAAAATTTGAGATAGAAATTGTCCAGATATGTGAAAAAAATATTTTTTCGACCAAATTTTAATTGACTCTCCACCAAGATAATTGCATCGTGTTTTTTAAGACGGTTAAAAATTTCTTCGGCCTTGACATGAAGAAAATACGAATTTATTGATTATTTTTTGGATAGTTTCGAAACAGTTGAATAGGTTCCAACATTCTTGCCGCTCCGTGTGATCTCCAAGCCTCTGAAATGCTCCGCGCCGCCGGAATCTCCGACTATGAAGCATTGGCCTATTCCCCTCTCTTAAGTGCGCTTCTTGTCTTGCAGTTGTAGTTATGTGTCACCAATAATGCCCCTGCTGCAGCCTATCCCCTAGAGAAGGAGAGAGAGAGACCATTGCAAAGTGCGCCTGAGAGAGATGAGTTATTTTGCTAAGATTGATCCTCTTTGAATATGATTAACCCCCCACCCCTGAAGTCCCTCGGTTCTGTCTTGCGATAAATCGAGCGAAGCTGCGCAGGCAATCGCTTTCATCATTTGCGGGCATTTCCTTTCCCTACTAATAACATGCAGGATTCCTTATTTTCATAGGCAATCAGCTGCTATGCCCTCCACCATTCTTGAGAATTAATAAATCTCCTCGAATTGCTAACTATTTCCTCATTTACGAGGTAAATGACACCATAATATAGTAAATAGTCGTAGAAAATTTCCTCTTGCAAACTTCTACTCAGCATAACTTTCTGGACGACCTGTTTGTGCGATCCTTCGCGTAGGTATCCTTTTCACTGTGATGCCTGAAAGTATTGCTATTCTGGGCGCATTATGAAATATGCGAGGATTACATTTTTTGTATGCATCGTGCTGATTACTGCGAGGGTGATTCTGTATGCGGTCATTATGGAGTCAGTGGCCATGCCCTGAAAGCTTGTTCCAGGTATAGTACTAGAAGGACTTGTAAATTTACAAAAATGGCCCTATCTCCTTCAATTCTTAACCTTCTTTCAAATGTCTTGAACTGGGATATTGCCTCAGTAAGACCCGGTTTAACCAGAATTACTCACAGTACTTCCGATATATTTGCATTTTAGTGTTTTCTATTTCATTTTCTCCTGGCCACAAAACTGAACTAAGTTGAGCGTTCTTGGTCTTAGATTCTTTATTTCACCTTGAAGAATACCACCAACATTTGCGTAGTGAGTATTTTGATTTTCGTGACCTGAACAGCCTCAAAAGCAGTCAAAACATCATCAAATTGTGTATCAAAATTTGGAATGTGTTATCTATGCACCACTGGTTTTGATATGAAATGTGAAAAAATTGATAATCATCTTGCGTCAGACCGCTGCAAGCGTCCCTAAACCCCTAACTGCACTTACAGCCTTAAACTGCATTAGATGCACCGGAGCTTTTGGCATTATCTCTATCGGCCATCAGCAGACACCTTCACTGATGCTTTCAGTTAGTTACCACATAGTGGCCACTTAGCGATTTTAACAGTACTTGCGAGGGAACCACCTGGCTCTTATCGTTATCTTTCTCTGAATTGGCTGACAGGCGAGTCAAGCCAACCAATAGTTCGTATCTCAGCAATTAACGGCAGTCGAAGCGTGGGTGGTCTTCTCGTAGTATCCATGCACCTTAATAGTAATTCTCTCTCATAATACGCTAGGTAGTCAATAGCCTTATCTATCCTCTCTTATGGAACCTATGTCTTCAGGTAGGTAATCCGTCTTCCATAGCACAAGTTGTGCGATGGACTCAACTCGAAGTTGACTTCGATCTCGAAGTTGAGTTTGATCTCAAAGTTCACTTGTATCTCGAAGTTGAGTTTCAACTCGAAGTTGACTTTGATCTCGAAGTTGAGTTTGATCTCGAAGTTGACATTGATCTCAAAGTTGACTTTGATCTCGAAGTTGACTTTGATCTCGAAGTTGACTTTGATCTCGAAGTTGAGTTTGATCTCGAAGTTGACATTGATCTCAAAGTTGACTTTGATCTCGAAGTTGACTTTGATCTCGAAGTTGATTTTGATATCGAAGTTGACTTTGATCTCGAAGTTGAGTTTGATCTCGAAGTTGACATTGATCTCAAAGTTGACTTTGATCTCGAAGTTGACTTTGATCTCGAAGTTGATTTTGATATCGAAGTTGACTTTGATCTCGAAGTTGACTTTGATCTCGAAGTTGACTTTGATCTCGAAGTTGACTTTGATCTCGAAGTTGACTTTGATCTCGAAGTTGACTTTGATCTCGAAGTTGAGTTTCAACTCGAAGTTCACTTTGATCTCGAAGTTGAGTTTGATCTCGAAGTTGACTTTGATCTCGAAGTTGACTTTGATCTCGAAGTTGACTTTGATCTCGAAGTTGACTTTGATCTCGAAGTTGACTTTGATCTCGAAGTTGAGTTTCAACTCGAAGTTGACTTTGATCTCGAAGTTGACTTTGATCTCGAAGTTGAGTTTCAACTCGAAATTCACTTTGATCTCTTAGTTGATTTTTGATGAACTTTTCTTTGCCTCTGGATTGTTCTTGAATGAGACGTGAAAAATAGTTTTAGCCACAGAAATAGAAATGCAGCCCTAGCTGTGGCAAGTTCACATCACATTTGCCATTTTTTCATGCAACATTAGTACAATCCTTACACGTCCAAACGAAGCTCGAACGATTAAACAAGAAAACTACATGGCTGGAAGCAGCTCAATTTCACAGTATATCACGACGATGGTTGACCCTTTCGTGCTGACCTGGCCTCGTTCACTTCAAGAGCAAAGAAAATTTCTTTTGCATTTAATGCATTAATGTGATAACATACACGCGATTTACGCTGCCATCTATATAACAACAGGTTCCAAATTCATATTGCAATTTCTATTTTCTATAAATTCGCTGTAAATTACGATTTAGTAGGTTAACTTAATTATCTGATAACGCATTCATATTTGACTACTTCTTGGTCAGTACTGGACTGCGCAGGGCTCAAAAATTTTCCAGACCGTCGTGTTGGCGTGCTATGTTCACATCTCAATTCATTTTCATGCTGAGTTAACTCTACGGGTTCATGCTGTGCTTCATCTTTATGAGCCTCCAGCACGTTAAGCTCACACTGCGCCTGCGCTTAGTCGTTCACCGCTTTACTGAAATTACGATAATTCGATAAGATCGGCGCCTTTTACTTAGGTGATAATTATGCATATTCGATTCCATTCGGCCATAACCGTAATAAAGTATCACCGTCTTTCAATGCGGTAAGGTGTTTCAGGCTGTTCTCAGCTACTTTCCGACCGGCCGTATCTTTTAATGAAAGACTTTTACAAAGGGACTTATAGACAAAGCGTTTAATTGAGTTCACCTGAACCCCTATACTGAATACCTATATGAACAGTTTTCAGCCTAAAGAATAATACGAAGATGATTTAAAATGTTATTCCCCATCTGCTTCCGGGGATGCTCTACCTTCTGTCAATATGTGAGCTTTGGGTATTATAAGTTAATAGCCAAACTGACTAACATTCAATAGCCAGTGTATCTGTCAAAAAAAGAAAATGTCCAAAAATTGGAAATTTTCCGGACATACACACCATTTTAAACAGGATTTTTCGACCCGACCCCAAGCCTGGCATTTACATCCGGCACGACCCAAATCCCAATCCATTGACGCAACAGGGTCAATTATCAGGGTTACATACCTACAGCCAGAACCATTCCTAATTTCACGATTTCCCAAAAATGTCACATTCCAAAACCCAAAAGTAACGAACTGTGTTTCATCTCACTCAGCAAATTGTTCGTGATTAGGTCATTGGAATATAACTTTAACGGAGCTTCCCCAATAAGTATTGCACGGTGTTGGACTCGTCATTGCACTGGTCGAAAAATGTTGCCAGGATGAATCTGGAAGTGACTCATGACCGTCGTCTCTTCGGAATGGCACATTTCGTAGGTTCGCCTCTTCGACATACCAATAGTACCGCAAATGATGACGGCTTCCTGCCTTGGACTGTGCGGTCACCGATCTGAGGAGACAGGCTTGGACTATGAGCGACCCTCAGTATGTGTCGGACAGAGAGGGCGGCCGAGAAGGCCCGCGCGCGAGAGAGAAGCCGAACTTTGGTCGAAATTACCCAAAGTGCTGCCGGTGGCTGGCGGTCATCCGAGACGGTTCCGAGAGCAATGAATACGATGAAATCGGTTGTTCATTTTCTCGGCGTCTTCCGACCCCTGGACTTTGGTGAGGAAGGGGCATCTTCCATCCGAGATTACATACATGAGGGAGTCATTAGACGTATGAAGACGGCCCAATTAGGAAGGCAGAGGGCAGAGTTCCCACAGGCAGGGGACCAGGGACATTCTCTGTGGGAAATATTTTAATAGGCCGTGAAGATAGACGACAGCGGGCGAGGAATAATTATTCCCGAATCCGTGGAATCTATGGGACAGGTAATAATAGATACGGACTGATACCCCACCAACAGGTATCACCAGTGCCAAACAGCATCGATCGATTCTGAGGACCCAAAGACTGGAGGAATCGCTTGTTCAACAGTTATGAGCAGTTGGTCATTTTAATTTTATTAATTTATATTCACTCCGATTGATAACTTGCTGCCTACTGTTTTCCTCGTTCCACCGCTGCGCATTGATGCACAAAGAGTTTGAATTACGCCGTTTTCATTTTCTGAGTTACGACTCTTACCTGAAATTGCCAGAGTTGGCCATCAATTTGATTATGACCGCTGAAAGCTTATGTTGATAACTGCCGGGCATTAGATACCATCGCGAGATGGTACGTGCACAAAAGCGTTCCCACCCAGCTGGCTCAGTTATCACTTTTAATTTAGCCCTTTTATCGCATTTCGTCAGAGTCAATTTACAACCTTGAAACTCCGCCTGGAATGAGATATATGACCAATTATGATTGCGTTTACAGCAGACGCAGGCCGACCAAGATTTGCAGGGCTACAAAACTGTCGTTTAAGCCGAGTTTAAATATATTTTACAACCTGATGCCCGTGACTGAAGAACGTTCCAAGGCAGACAATGTCTGAGATGTGTGGGACTACTTGGAACATTAAAAGTCGGATGCTTCGGTCGCTAATGGTCTTCGTTAAATTAATAAAATACCCGAGCTGATCCTCCCACAGCGACAATTCCACCATTTCGGATTCCACCTACGTATACCTCAAAATCAGGCCCCTAATATCAAGCAAAGATATTTCGGAAGAATGGGTTTTAAAGAGTTTTCACAGAAAAATGAAAACAATTCCGAAAATACTAATAAAAACTAAACAGCAAAAAAATTATAATACAAATAAAACCAGTGGTGGTTAGGTAGCTCACAATACTTCCATATTTTGATACGTAAATTACGACGTCACAACAGGACGTTAGGGCTGGTCAGGAATCAATCGGCGGGAGGGGGAGGGGATGACGTCACTTTGAAGACCCATAGACGGGAGGGGCGGGGGATGACGTCAGTGATAAGAACTGATACGCCAAATCCCCCTTTTTCTCCTACTCTGACACAATTTAATTATATTTTCACTACTTTTGAGGCTGGTTAGGTCAAAAATATAAGCAAACTCATTTGTACAATTACTATACTTCCATTTCCTCTGTAAGGAAGTGAAAAGATCCTGACATCGCCTTCATTCCATCTGGAACTTATGACCTGAAAGGAACCGACTTCAAGGTGGGATTCTCAAGTGAGGAGTTGCCCTTGGTACCGAGCTATTCAGTAAAAAAGGGCCAACAATATTCCTCATCATTTCAAAAATTGCTGGTAGGATATTTTTTCATTCACATTTCTACTTTTCACTTTTCAGTTTTTTTCAGGTTGAAGTTTTTTTAAAGAATTATTTTTCTTATAGAGGGGCGCAGGTAGATCCTGGGCGGGGAATGGGAGGGGCGCATGTTGTAAGGGGTAGGGGTGCCGGGCGCTGGTGAGGGTTGAATCCGGGAGGGGTGGGGGCACGCATATTTTCTTTTTGTACCTATTTATTCATCATTGTGAAAACGTACCATATATGCATCATTGAGCTCACCATAAACCATTACTCCACAAATGATATGATGATGAACCGACCTACTCCAACTATTTGAACTTTATTTTCTGAGACACCCAGGCAAATAATGTACCCATGTCACTAATCTACTTAGCAGCGTTTTGAAATAAGATAATACAATTTGCGAATGAAAATCGGCTGCTCGAGAGCGGAACAGACGTAACGAAAACAGCGACCAATACACGTTACAAGTCAACTTAAGTAACCTCCTCCTTTTTGAATTCGGTTAAAAAGGAAATAATCATTCACTATTGCATTTGGAACAGGTCGGACCTTTAACCATGATGAAGGTGCGCGGTGTTTCGATTCTAAACAGAAAAAGAGATCACTCTGAAACGGAGTAAAATAGGGTAAAACGAAGGGTCGGATAATATTTGGGCACAGGGGAGCAGCTAAGGGACCAGCGGTCACTGCTAAGCCCAGGGGGAGAAGTCATAGGGTATGAATAATTCGTGATATCGAGGGCTCCGGGCTGTTCTTCTGGGTTAGGGTTTCCTAAGGGTTTCCTTCAGTCGAGATGACCTCTGTTGGCCTTCGACCACAATAACAGTTCACATGGCCTATTACGCCCGGTCAGTATAAGCAACCCTGTCCCTAGGTCTGCTATTTCCTTCCAATACTTCCCTTCTCGCTTGATCCGACGCTAGAAAGTCGCTATACCCCAGGCTCATCTTCCATCGCCTTTTATTACTCCCCGAGTCCAGTTTTATGACGTAAATTTCATTATTCAGCACCTTCATTCGGATCTACAGTTTTCCAAAGCGCACACAGCCTGAAGAGGGAAGCGTGAGGTAACGGGATAATTCAATTCCTCGAGCTGTCCCATAGTTCCCATTTTCTTCCTTTCGGGTAACGACTGGTAGCAAAAGGGACTTTTATAAAGCGGAAGATCCCAGGTGAATAATTGACGATCATCATCGGAAGAAAAGGCCTCCTTGTCCTCCGAATGTCAAAAAAGTGCCAATGACGCCTCCGTTCAAGTTGGAGATGAACGTCATATGAATTATATAGGTAGGCAGGTTTCTGTAGGTAAAATGGATGGGATACTTCAGAGAATATGCGACAGGAAAATGTTTGGTCGCGAAAACGCGAAATGTTCGGCCTTCTGAGTTGCTGTAAATTTGGAATTCGTTTGACCACCAGGTCAACTGTGCGATTGACGTATTCGTCAATTTTCCTTTATAAGCCCCTCCGGGAAATGGATGGATAATCGAACCGTGAACGATTATGGTTGTCAGTAGGTCAGGGATAGGGTCAAACGTACCTAAGTAAACTATTTAATTCGCAGAGCTTTCTATATATTATAATACCTTTATCAGGGCCTATAAAAGCAATGCAAAAACAAAAGAGGGTAAGGGTATAAAAAACCACAATAGTATTATCTAACCAAAGAAACAACAATATTTAAAAATACATTTAAATACCGTCTCTAAGCATGTTTTACATTGCGCATGCCTCCACTCGCGCTCAAGGAATAAGCTCCATGGTTATAAACTGGATGATCCCCAATAGTGTTTCTGTTTCTTCCATCGTCAAATGACCGTAACATCTGCTCGAAAACCGATAAACATTAAAAAATAACCCGCATTTCGTGAAGTTCTCACAGAAACATATTTTGAGGGGAAACCAAATATTTTATAATAATGTGAAATGCGTTTTTAGACGTGTTTAATCACAGAGCTCAATTCAGAATGTCCCAACTAACTCATATTTTGGGTATGGGTGTTTTTTTTTGGAATTTCGACACCATTAGGCTAGGAAAAAGACAGTGAGGGAGAGCAAGCTAATTACATTTCCAAACACCGCTAGGAAAATATTGAGCAAAATTAACAAAACCTCCATTAAATAAATTCAAGTGAAGCTTCAGCTCAGTAGCCCACAATCTTGGCTCTAATATTCAACTACAGATAAGTTTGAGTTCGTAATTAGAAATGTTCGATTTTTTCATCCCAGAGTTTTTCACAGGTGGGTGAAAAATATCATTTTCACAAGGCCTGGTAAAGAGGTACAGGTCGAGGTGAAAGCAAAGTAAAGAAGCGCGACCGCCCAGGGACGCCAGGCTGTGATTTGTAGAAGGGCTCTCTTCAACACCTCCTGTGTGCGTAAACATATACCATATTTACATAAAACATACCTCGAGAACTAGTACGATTATACTAAGGTACTAAGTATCGGGTACCATCTTATTACAGAGCCGATGTACCACCATCGAGGCCGTAAGGTCGTTTTTTCTTCTCACAGAGTCGCACCTTCTTTATTAGCTCCAGTATGCTCATTAACAGGATTTTTCAGGTACCTAGTAAGTTGCACAGGGCTTGTTTAGTCAACCAATAAATTATTGGATGGAAGAAGTAAGTCGTTCGTGGAAGAATGGGAAGTAGCAGGGAAGTAATAACAAGTTTTTGCCAAAAAAATCATCATGACAGATTTAATGTTTGAGGAAATCTAATTGCTCTCATGAAAGTCTCGGTTTTTAGATACCTGAAGGATGATAAATCTTTCAATTTCCTCTTAACCCCCGCAATTTCTTCTGATACCTACAAATCAGAAAACAGAGATTTTTCGGAATGGAAAAAATATTATTTTTGCATACTTTTGAACATCTCTGGAATTGTCCTAGATTTTAGAGTCTATAAATACAAAAACTTCAACAACCCTCAAGATCAATAAAAATTTTATTTAGAACTATAGGAACTCTTCTCCACCAATTTAGAATAGAGAGTCAAACGAGTAAGAGTTTATTCACAGAAAATGTAACCAAAATTAACCAAACGTTGATATTTTAAAATGCAAAATGTTTGATTCTGTATTCATATTTTTTAGAGGTACCTACCTAATAAATATCCATTTATTTCAAAATCCTTGGGGTTCCTTAGGCATAAGTCAAGACCCCAATTCTGCACACATCCCTTTACCATTAGTGTAAGATACGACATTGGCAGGATAATCTCGTTTCTTCCCAAGCGGATGAATCACAACAGGATTTTAGAGCTGGTGGTAATTTCCAACTAAAGCGGGCAAACTTTACGATTGCGATTTTAAAAAGAGTAAAGTTAAAGGATTGATGAAAAAGGAAATAAAAACGAGTGGGAAAAGAGAGGGCGAAGTTTCGAGGATGAGAAAATATCAGAGCTCGTAATTACGCGAGAGTCCACGTAAGGGCTGTAAACTTGGTTTATGGCAGGCAACTTAGTTGCAGGGCCACGTACGTTCGGCTGGAAAACGAGTAGTAAAAAGTAACCAAGTTTCCCGGAAGCCTCGTGGGACACCCCCTCCCCCCAATGGGCTCCCCTACATTTCAACTCATAATCTCAGTTTGCTCTTTTTCGTTCTTCTCTTCTCAGCTGTTTCCAGCCAAGTTTTCAAATTCCAATCATTGGACAAAGAGAGAGCTTATCACAAGGTGATACGGGCAAAGTAGCGAATATGTGGAGTACGAATCGATAACACAGGTACCTGTACAGAAAAATGGCCTAAGGGAGTTTACGAATTGGTTTATGAAAATGGAATAGCCCCTCAATAACTCGAAAATTTGGACGACTTCGAGGTGACATTAATACTTTTTGCATAGGTAGTGCAATTTCGCCAATGGCAATCTCGCCTTCGTGTGATTCTACTCGATGATGATCTGTTAACTATCGAGAAGAACCATCAACCATCGATGCTGTTAATGCGCCATCTCAGATCCCAGAATGACTCCATGTTCCGCAGCAGAGAAAGCCCTGCAAAAGTGACCGTAAAACTCAACTAAACCGTTCAATCGCCCTCTCACTCGGCCATATCCAACTTCTTTGTTCTCGATGAAGGGCCAAGATAGTATGGTATTATCCTGCTCCCTTAGGCCATAAGGAGAAAATCCCATCCTATACTGAAAACCGAGCAACGGTAATTCTATCAGGAAAGTGGACGTTCCCTATGGAAGGGAAACCGCAGGTGCTGGCAACTGCATCCGGATAACGACCGTTCTAACAGAATTATGCTCATCATATGGGACCGAGTTATGACCCATCCCCCCCCCCACTTTCACTGACCATTACAAACATCCATTTCGTATGAAGCCGTACACCATTTATCCATCATTGAACCGGTTGCATACTGCTTTCGATTTACATATTTTTCCCATATTCCGATTTCCATTTGTACAACAGCGGAGATTTCCTGGCATCGAGTAATGAAATACGTTAAAAGGCCTTATAACAGTATTCCGTAAGTGAAAGACGGTTTGTGGGTAGGGCTAGTAATATCAGTTGAAAATGTGCGAAGATAATTCACTCTAAGAATAATAATTCACTTAAGATGCTATAACTCTTAGCTGGGATTGATTTTGTTACCATTAGCCTATATTATTTCAAAAAATACTATCCGTTTTCAACAGATGCAGCATTTTTTATAAGTCTTGATTTCTTTATTGTAGCGAGGGTTATGTATCTACTACTAGAGCTTTCGTCCATACTCTTACGTCATGAGCCATTTCTAACCTGATGGTATTGATGCATTCTATGATGATAATGATCTGCAATGGATTATTCTTATGAATGTGCCGCAAAAATTTTAAAGATTTTATCCGCATCTTTTTCGACAAGTCGGAAATTGGTGATATTTTTTACATGATGATAACCGATGGTTCGGTTGACAACGGACCATCAATCACAAAATTTCACGTGTAATTCCTCAACACCATTCATTTAAATGTAAGCGCTGTTGGAGCCTTCTTCGGCATACGCGGAATGAGCCTTCAACTTCGTGCACCTTCATGTTGTATGATGTTACCGCAATGACGAATTGAGGATAATAGTCCATAGACGTATTTTCTTCGTCGGGCCGACCGAAGGCCCGACTCTCGTCTCATAATCTGCCGAGGAATAAACCTGCGTGGGGGCGTACGATCATTACCGCCCATGATTGTACCATGAATTACGCCGGACTGGCTGAGGCGATGGGTCCTGCCAAAGATCGGGTTCTTCATTTTTGGTCCTTTCAGTGGTGGGAAGGGGCCTGAAAACCACTGGATTATCGACGCTTTATTCATCAATACCTCGATGTCCCGATTTGGTTCCAAAAGCGGCCACCAGGCGGAGTCTCAAAATGAGCGAAATTTATTGCGCCGGTATCTCAGCAACGGCTGAACCGATTTTGGTCTCACCATACCTACTTTGGGCCGCTTCATCAATTCACCTGATCAACTGATTATCCAAGGACGCGCAGACTAACTGATTCCGTGGAAACGTGACGTATGATTTTTCAGCATGAAGTCACCTGGAAAATAGTTAGTCGGTGCGTCCTTGGATAATCAGTTGATTAAGTGAATTGATAAAACGGCCCTTAGTGTTCCCCATTTCGTCGTATGATTGACACAACTTAGGTGTAGTACAAAATCAAAGCGACATTAAAACAATAAATTGTTTAAAATTTCATTAAATTTGAAATTTCAAAAAGTCTGCTTATAGAGCACATCTCTGATCCTTAAAAGAGTGTATGTCTTTTGCCCGATCCAAATCGGTCGAGTAGATTCACACGAACAGAAGACCCCCTCGAATATATTTTATTGATAAATGCTGACACTGGTGGTGAACTTGAGAGGGAGGGTTATATAATAGATAACTACTAATATGCTATCGATATTATCGATAGTAAAAGTGTAGAACCTCGTAAGTCTCATTTTTTTTATAAAATAAGGATTTGAGCTCTATGGGTAGTATTTAAGCCGTAGATCCATCAAGAGAAGCCGGATTCCTCTGTTTTTGTCATATCTCTTCTCTGTGGTCATGTGCAATAACCTGTAAGTCAAAACCTTCCAGAGGTGTTGCAAAAACTAGCACGTTTTTTAGGTACCCTGACAAATTTCCGAATTTGGACTTACATGGATTTACACTTTTACTATCGATATATCACTCCTTCGTACTCACATTAGAATTTATTTTCCGAGCGCTTTCGCCCGATAGGGCCTCTTCAGGAGACGTTTTTTGGAGGAGACGCCTCAAATATTTTTGTTAATGATTCTTAAATGGTTTTTCGATCTCCTTAAATTCGCGCCGAGGGACCCACTGGGCGACCCCACCAATATCCGACAATTATAATACAAATTTTATTTTGCGGTCATTTCACAAGAATCTGGAGTCGACACAGATACGTCCTAACACGAATAGTTTTTCAAGAATGAAAACAATTTTCATCAGCCTAATAATTACCATTTATTGTTTTATTGCAGGTGAGTGGTACCTACTGGACGGCTCGTAAGCTAACATTCTGATGACGATATCATACCCTCACGAACTCATTCTTGAAAGGAATATAAGGTAAAGTGCAGAATGCCCGCATTTCTTTCGAACGAGTTTTATCACGTCTGTACTCTGTCAACTGAGTGAACCAGTGTAACTCAACCTAGTGCGGACCTGTCAACTCTGTTCGCCTTATAAGCCCTAAAAAGTCCATTTGAAAAGTATTCTGTATCACTTGTACAATAGTCGACCATACCGGCTATAGTACGAGTCTTTACGTACAAGGAATCTTGCAACTAGTTCTTTGAGATCGACTGAAATTTATTGCCCACTTCAGTTAACCGATTTCTTGGATTCATGAAATAAACACTTAATGAAAATCTATATTAATTACGCAGCTATGTCCCGGGCGGCATTATAACCATCCATTGTTTTGAGACACACCTTCAAATTTATCAGGTTTCACAGTTTGGGACTTCGCAGTCTTCAGCATTTAAGAAATCAAGGTTCTAAAAGATTATTGTCGAAGAATTTTCCTGAGTCCCTTCGTATATCGAATTGTGTCCGGTAAAATAAGTCTCAATAAGAGTGGACTGGGCTGACCATAAACTCGTATTACGGATGAATGACGAGTGAGAAGGTGCAATGGCCCTCGTAAAGCTTCACATGCCCCTGCTCATAAAACTGACCTAACCCCTCAGTGACCCCCCCCCCCATCCCCAGTCAATGGTTTTCTTCCCCCCGAAAACCCCAGAAAGTGAATTTTTCATTCATATCTAAATGACGTTCAGTTGAACATGTTTCTCTTTCCCTGTATCCTTATTGGAATTTCCATATAGATTGATTCCCATGGGTGATGTATTCGCTTCATATCTATTCTTGTTTTGGACGACAGAAGAGCGGGGGAACAGAAAGACAAATGCCTCCGAGGCAAGAAAAAGAAAAATGCATCAATCCAGTCTGTGGTTTGACTTGGATGTTGGGTAAGCTCGGTAGATATCTTTATAAGTCGAGGGTGAAAATCTGATAGGAATGACCCCGCAGGCGGAAGACAGGAAAAATTGAACTATTTATTAGCGCTCGAGATACGTCGTGCACATCATATGTTTGGGAAGATTACCCAATATATGAGGAAAAGAAGTTTGCCCGAAATCTTCCAACGTTCAAGGGCCAAATCGCTTACGATTTGATGTATTGTATGCTGGTCATGTTGGGTTGAAAAAAATCAAGGTCGTCCAAGTACCGAAAAAGTTGTCTGCAGATAACTAAGGGAAAAGCACCAATAGCGGACATGACAACAGTAGTGGACACTTGGGTTAAAAATCGATAAAATAAGGGTTTGAGACAACTTGGGGGGTTCTTTTTTTTGTGCCACAACTATTCAAGATTAGGCACTACAAAGAAGAACCCCCCAAGTTGTCCCAAACCCTTATTTTATCGATTTTTAACCCAAGTGTCCACTACTGTTGTCATGTCAGCTATTGGTGCTTTTCCCTTAGAAGATTATAAACTTAGCAAACTTATAAAACTTAGCAAAACCTTAGGTTGAATACTATTTCGAATATTGAAGTTGGTCAAACTTGACGTTATACCCGAAGTCAAAGTGAAATAAAAACTCGAAGTCAAACTTGAAGTTAAATTCAACCTGAAATTTAAACTTGAAGTAGAACTTGAGGTCAAACTGAAAGTCAGAGTCAAACTTGAAGTTAAACTCAAAGTAAAACACAAACTCAAAGTCAAACTTGAAGTTAAATTCAAATTGAAATTTAAACTTGAAGTCAAACTTAAAGTCGAACTCAAAGTAAAACTGAGAGTTAAACTCAAAATGAAACACAAACTTAGAGTCAAACTTGAAGTTAAACTCGAAGTCAGAGCAAAATTGAAGTTAAATTCAAAGTGAACCACAAATTCGAAGTCTAACTTGAAGTTAAACTCAAACTGAAACACAAACTGAAATTCAAACTTGAAGTCAAAATCACAGTCAAACTTGAAGTCGAACTCAAAGTCAAACTGAAAGTCAGAGTAAAACTCGAAGTTAAATTCAAAGTGAAATTTAAACTTGAAGTCGAACTCAAAGTCTGAGTTAAACTTGAAGTTAAACTTGAAGCCAAACTTGAAGTTAAATTCAAACTGAAATGTAAACTTGAAGTTAAACTGAAACTGAAAGTCATAGTCAAATTTGAAGTTAAACTCAAACTGAAATTCAAACTTGATGTCAATCAGGTGCTTTAACTCAAAGCAAACTTGAAGTAAAATTCAAACTGAAATTCAAAGTCAAACTTAAAATTACTTAATTAATTAAACTCAAACTGAAATTCAAACTTAAAGTCAAACTGAAACTGAACATCAAAATGAAACTCAATTTCAAAGTCAAACTTGAAGTTAGACTCAAACTGAAAGTCGATGTCAAACTTGAAGTTAGACTCAAGCTGAAACATTAACTGAAATTCAAACTGAATCTGAAAATCAACCTGAAACTCACAGTCAAACTTGAAGTTAAACTAAAAGTGAAACACAAACTCGAAGTCAAACTTGAAGTTAAATTAAACTGAAATTTAAACTTGAAGTCAAACTCAAACTGAAACTGAAGCACTTACTCAAACTTTCAGATTGAGTTTGAGTTGAAGGTACTTTTAGTTTCAGCCTGAGTTTTAGTTTCAGTTTAAGTTAGAGCATCAGTGTCAGTTTGAGTTCATGTTTCAATATCAGTTATCAATAATCAGTTTGAGTGTAAGCTTCAGTTCGAGTTTGAGGTTCAGTTTGAGTTTGAGTGTACCTTTCATTTCACCTTTCAGTTTTTCCAATGTGCGGCTATTCTGAGAAAAATCTTTTAAAAACCGTATCTTGGAAACGAAGGAAAATAGGCTAATGCGGTTGGTGGCGTTTGTTTCCATTTTCGGTCTAGATTCACCAAAATACTTACGAGGTATAACAAATTTATTTCAAATAGCAGCACAATTTGAGCCAAAGCAGCGGTACTTGGTCTTCTTTCCAAGTTGAAAGTCTGCGGGTCAGGAGGAATTTCAATATTTAATTAAAAGCGAATTGGAAGTTTTGTCGTGTCGAATAAATCACACAGTTCTATCTTATCCCTCACTCTGGGTAGCTCTCATATCCCTGATGAACTATGGCTAGCACTCCCCCATTTGAGTTATGGCCCCCCAACGCGTCGGGGGACCTTTCATTAAACGGCTTGGGAATATGAGGTCTCGATGCTGAGTTCCATCAAATAAGCGCCACGGATATAAGGGAAATAAGTCGAGACGGGACTTGGGATTGCCGGAACTTCCAGTTCTACCCCTGAATTATTTTTATTGAGCCAATTAGCGCCCTTTACGAACTTCTTCGGGGGCTCATCTCTAGATTTACGACGTGTTGGGGTCATCGCATTCCAGAAACCAGCCAAGCACTCCAGGATCCTAATAATCCAAAATTGGAAGCCTGGTTCGCGGCAGCTTACGTGCTTTTAATTACTTGACGATTTGGATTATTGCTCGCTGCTAATGGCTTTTTCTCAACCTCTTATGAACCTTTAGCTGGGCAAGTGCGGTTGTTAAACTGGGTGGTCTAACGAGCTGACTCGTCTCGGTTTCTGTTCTCATTTAACTGATAAAATATTTTTAAAAAAAACCTAAATTAAAGCCCAAAATTGGTTTTAAGTGTCACTCTGTACGGGAAGGGTTCGGCAAATGATTACTCCAAAGATTATTTTTTGGATCTGGAACCGTTTTTGCCTATTTCTGGATCTTTCAAGGCCTGTTTGAAAAATTCGAAGTGGCGCAAAGTTCTTCGGAACCTATGGGCGTTTTAGCAAAAATCGTCTGTTTTCTTGGTGACGTGAAGAATGGTGGACCGCCTACGTAAGAAAAAGTCTACTTCTATATCTACTTCGTGTGATAGATATTGCTAATTCCGAGTTGTTCGAGTTCAATCCTGAAAAGCCATCCCACCGAAAGCTGCGTCTCCTCATGTCATAATTCACAGTTTCGAAAAGTCCGCCTTGCCTCCTGTGAAATTCCTCCCTGCCCCTACCTCCAACAGCTGTTACCCTTCTGTCTGATTTCGTATTATAATTGATGAACGATCTTGGCCGACGAACAGTGCGTGGGGTTGGGCCAGAAGCATTGAACGAACATGATAGCTCAGGTTCCTCAGACCATCCTGGTCACGTGTTGTTCGGTCTTCTCTCTCTGTCTTTGTACGTGGTGTCACGATCGGACCCTTCCTTACTAACCCAATACGTGGGCTTGGGGTTGGCCCAACTTCCCCGTATAGTAGCAACAGCGACGTCCTTCAGAGATTCACAGTGCAAGTGATGCCATCAGCAGGGAGGCTGGAAGAGAATGGGAACAGCTTTACGGTTTATTGATTGTTCTGTTCAACTTTTCCTATCTTCGGCATCCTGTTGGAATAGCGTTTACCCCGCCCTGGTGATAGGAAAAGAGTGATTTTACTCATGCGATTCCTACCGCTTCGATCATTCGAATGGCTTTTGAATTTTTTGTCACTGCCAGTCACCGCATCAAAACAAGAAGAATTCTGATTTTAAAAAATTGATTTGGATTTGAGTACCAAAGTATGCTAAAATATTATTTTATCAACTTCAGCTACTGAACATAACAACTAGGTAGGTACATGTTTTATTTGTACTGCGCATCAGTAAGCAGGAAGTAGGAGCAGTGAACACTACAGTGGCTCGAAAGTAACTGTATTCACAACTTCTTATCATTCTTCTCATGATAATAATTAACGTTATTTATCAGCGGTAGACATCTCACTACAAAGAGTCTTTCAGTGCATTGCGCGTGCCAGAAAAATTCGCCTGTTTTCCTGCAAGACAACATCACTTCGTGCTCAACTTCAGTTCGTGCTCCATTGAAGCAAGCTGTACATATCCCCCTGATGGAAACCCGATATTTTTATCATTACCGGAACTTCATATTCAAATCAACTGATCAGAATGAGCAGGGGTAAGTATGTCGAGGGTCTAGAATTCATGCCGTTTTACTTAATGAGCAGGAGGCACAGGCATATTCCAAAATCTTGTGGCGGCCCAAAAAAGCCTTCCAAATCCTCCAAATTCAGAGCATCGATGAAATTAGATTGGTCTCCTCTCTGAGTTTCTGCATCTCGGTTTAATTTATAAATATTGCTTGGCAATTAGCATATTCATAATAGTTTTTAGACACGAAGTCAAAATGGTTATGCCCCTTCGAGAGGGCCCCAACAGATTGATATTCCTCCGATCTGCGAGAACAGCCAGTGCCGCCTAGTGGCCTGCCATTATAACTACCGGAGCTGGCTCAACAGGTAGTGCGCCCTAGTGGAGATCCGGAGCACTAAATCCACACTCCACCTCACAACATCCTGTTCATCATCTTTGTCAAGCCCCCTCCTCGTACGCCTCGGTTCCGCCTACCAAGAGTTGAACGCCACTTCTGGAGGCCTCCTTCAGACTATAAAAGCATGAACAAGCAACATTGATAGGACGGGCTTTGAGGTGTCAGCATGAAATTCAGACTTGTAACCAATAATGTTGGTGAAGAACGCTATCTAGTAACTAGGTATAACAGCAAACATCTCAGAAATGATTTAGGTATTTTTTGTTAAAGTTTTTTTAATTAATTTTTTTCTTTTGACTCAATCTTTGCACGATGGTGCTATATATTTTCAATCCCTCATCCCAACGAGCATCACTTGCCATAATACAGCTAACAACGGATCTCACAACTCGATCAACCTGAAAAATGGTATTTCACTACCCAAAGATTAGGGGCGTTTGGATAGTTGTTACCAACCTCCCTATACTGGTTGATCTGATTTCGTATTTCTACTGCACAAATTTGAATAACCTGCAAAAAAAATTGAAATGCTGACAAGCAAAAGTGATTTTTCCTGTGGCCCCGTTGCTCTTCATGAATGTAAAAGTAAAATGTTTGATTTTTTCAGCAGCATAAATACGGGAGGTAGCACGGCGTTTTCTTTTGCTGTTCTTTTATTGCTCGGGTACCTTCGGCCTCGTGGCCATCTTCAGGAGCACCGATTGGCGTTCTTAGTCCAATTATGAACCCTTTCGAAATGCGGGCAGGATGCAACCGAAAAAAAGCAAAAAACAACAAAACCCAGAAAAGTGACGTTGAGTAAGATCAATTACAACAATGATTGTACAGATGCCTCCTCAATTTAAACTCTGACTATCTCGGAACACTATGATTGATAGTTGGACTCTATTTCCGAAATAGTCGAGACGTTCCGACATAGTGACGATGGGTTTCCCTCTTTTTTTGGAAGATTCCATTCTCGCTATATTGGCCGAGGCGGGAAAGGGAGGAAAAAGGAAGTCGGGGGTCCTCGGTCGGATCGGAGAGGGTGTCAACAAAGGCAATGAATTCAGTTAGTGGGCATGGGCAGGATTGAGTCTAATGAACCAAAACTTCCAGACTGCCTCGCATTTTCTAGGTTTTTTTCCTTTCTTTATCGCGTGAACGGCCGTTTCGCCTCCGCCTAATAGATCTGAAAGCCTTGTAGCTCTTTTTTCGTTCTTTTCGGGGCAAACTATTTTCTCATAAACTGAAGTAATGCATTTTATGACCGCTAACGGAATATTGGTCGTAAATTTTGTTTTCAACACTTTTTCCAGAGAAAGAGTGATTTGCGACGACACTCATTCACTCGGCACGTCTATTTATAAGTACGGAATGTACATAACTAGACTTTTGGAACCAAACTTTTGGAGAACCTTCTCTAATTAAAATTTCGCTGTAGTGTTGCAGTCTGGTTCCATCGAAATTTGACAGAACCATAATCAACCCATGACCAAATGATCGCTTTAACTTTGACCGATGATTCAACGCGACTGTTCAAAGATATTGGAGGTTCACCATTTTGGTGTTTTCAGAGGTCTGCTGATATGGCCACCATCTCAAACATGAATCGTAAATGAGGAAACTTCGATTTGTCAGGAAAGACACTCCCTCATTGCCCGAATAACCTTAAACACCAAAAAACACGACATGATCTATACTTTTTTAAATTTTAATGAATATTTATACAAGGTTTGTTGAACTCTGTCGACAATTACAGCCGAACCACGTCTTCAGATAGGATGACACCGCTGGTAAATTATCCCCAGATTTATATTTAATTCACGGATATAATTTAGCCTGAGGTTTCCCGAAAGGGCGGAAAACTCGCGCAAGATAATTCGAGATTCTCAGTCGCTCCGCACCTTTATCATTACCGCAGGCTTGCGAGTACCGCCTTTTTAGCTTTGAGGGGTAATGTTAGCGGTAATTTGCGTGCCTCCCAGTTTTCTGGGCGCGAAAAAGATAAACGGGGACGATGGAACGTGCTGCAATCCGTCTTGCCTGATACCGGTGAGTTATTAGGAGAAAAAAATGTTTCCGTTCCTAAAAATAGTCGGAATTTTGAGTTAATTATTTTCAAGTACGTTTTTTAGGTTATGACGAATAAAATTTCAACCCCTAGATTGAGCCTATTTTTCTCGAAAATTCGAAAAATTCCAAGGATAACGTTAAAATTTAGCGAAAATTAACTATTTTACTCCAGAGCCAGTTATTAGCTCTTGCAATTTTCTAAGTGGTTAACGATTAGATGAGCAGATTCATTGTTAGCAGGGCAACTTGTCTCTAATTAAGTGCTCCTCTCGACAAAAAGCGGCCATTTAGAATGAGATAAGGTCCTGGGGTCCCTCCTATAATTGAATGCCCGGAAACCACCGAGGGACCTAACTCTTGCAAGTCATTCCCTATCTCGTCGTAATTCAGCTCTTAGCCCTCGTATCCTTCGCTGTTCAATATGTATCCTGTTACAAGTTACCTATATACTGGGACATGAATTTCGGTTTTTAGACTTGATCTGCCAACGGGCGAAATATGAACTTGGCGAAACTGCAATAAATTTTCAGGGGGTGTTGTAAAAAAAACCCGGCCGATTACATAAGTACATTATTTCTGGAAATAATTTACTAAAATCTTGTTGTAATGTTCATTTTGTGCTTAAACATTTTTTTGAAAACACTAAAACCTTTTTACATATTTTCCACATTTTTTTTTGTAAATATTTCAACCTTTTTACATATTTTCCACATATTTTTTGTAAATATTTCAACCTTTTTACATATTTTCCACATATTTTTTGTAAATATTTCAACCTTTTTACATATTTTCCACATATTTTTTGTAAATATTTCAACCTTTTTACATATTTTCCACATATTTTATGAAAATGAATACATATATATGTCACATATTTGGCATTGTTAAATACATAAAAATCCGATCCCTACTCATCAGATTGAAAGTGTAATCAGAATTATAAAAAATAATGTACCAAAATCAGCAAATCTAAAAGGACTAGAGGAAAATTAAGATGAGAGAAGAGATTAGACTGAAAAAGTAAAAGCCCATCCATCTATTGAACTCTTTGTGCACGGGGCGTTAAGAAAATTAAAATCTAAAAGGAAGAACGCTCAATAAATTCGCACCTTGAATAAGATATGATTTTTCCCTCGGTTTTTTTCCACTATATTTTTTTCCCTCGCAGTGTAGAGAAGGGAAAGCGACATTAGCGCTTTCGTCTGCAAGTAGTTGGTAAGGAAGTCGGGGGAAAAAAATTCTTTCAGTCCAAATGGGAAAATCTCCATAATTCAGAGGGCGAAGGGAATTTCCGAGTTGGTAGTGGTGGAAGGTAGGGGTTGTTCTCGAGGGGCTCGTGGAAATAGTGGGCGTTTTCTCAATTATTCCGTCGTAGCGGCAGTAAAAATAAATTAACGTTTTTCCTCGGGGCAGCGTTTAAGATACGTAAGAAGGACAGCAGATAGGGTAAACCAAGACTCGAGTCCCCTACCCGTGTCTCTCGTTTAAGATAATAATTAAACCGGGTTAATTTCACTGCAGGGTCAAATTTATCATCGGAGAACCCTTCCTCGGGAAGTTCCTCTCTCGTTATTTTTTTTTCTGCTCAATTCAAAGAGAATCTCATTCACACGGGTGTTTTTAATATTGTGCGTGGCGTGAATTCTTTTTTGAAAATTGTAAACTTCTGATGCAGTTGAACGCTAAATCAGATTAGGTAGGTTCTGGGCGATTTATCTGAAATAATTGGGAATCTGTTCTTAAAAAAGCAGGGATTCTAGGCTCATCGTGATTTTCATTCAGGAAAGGCAAAACATTCCAGGAAAAAGTCATGATATCAAAAGGTGATGAAAAATAAATGGTTGCATAACTCATACTACAAGGAACTCCTGTTTAACCGAAATTCGGATTGCTCACAGCACTTCCAATAAATTAGCTATTGTAGTTTTTCTAACTAATTTTTTGGCCACAAAAATGAACCGATTTGAGCGTTCTTGGTATTGAAATCTTTGTTTTACCTCGCAGAATACGTGAATATATATTTTACTCAGGTAACTAAATGAATTTTGGATTTGGTCGGGTTTTAAAAATGAAAAAGTGTGTTTCTTGACATTTTTTATCATTTTAGCCCCCAAATTAGTCAAAATCAAATTGTGTCAAAAATATAAAAGTATAAAAATGTGAAAGTATTGTGTGTTATCTAAGTACCTACCACTGGTTTTTTAGTCTCACTGATACGTTCGTTGGGGATCAATTCATCAACTGTGACGATATCGAAGATCGGCGAGTGTTTTTATCTACGTGGGGTAGGAAACATGTGAGGGTGAACTCCGAAATAGTCAACAGGCTACCGAAGACTTCTCATTTCCGACTTCGTACAACCCCTACGAGTTGGTCATTTATTATCCGAGAGGCGCTTCTTTGGCTTCCACACTGTCGTTTCCGGTTCCATCAAGCTCGTCCTCCGGTTTGACATGAGAATCATCAATTCGCGAGTTCTAAATGTGTAGATTGAGGAAGGGTGTTTTGATGGAGCAAGTTGATCGCATTGGAATCGAAGTGGAACGAGCTCCATATTAGTTCTGACGGCTAACATATTGCTATGTGTTACCTATGTTTATGGCTTGTTCTACAATCATCAGCAGGTTCACTTGTCCTGAAAATATCGAAAGCTCGAAAACACTATCCAATTGGACGAATGGTGTAGATACCACAGCAGCCGCTGCTTAAGCTTTTGTCTGCGCACCTGTGATTGTATGTGTTGTATGTTGTTGTGTATGTGGCACCTGCGATTTTGACTGTTGGACATCAGAAATGACTATGGCTACAAATGAATTGTCATTTGATCAAAAATGTCAAAAAACTCAATATAAAAAATATCCACCTATTCTGCAAGGCTAAACAAAGATTTTAAGATCAAGAACGCTCAAATCGGTTCATTTTTGTGGCAAGAAAAAAATTTTTTTTTATAAACCAGTGGTGCGCAGATAACACACAATACTTCCATATTTTAATACGTACATTTTTGGCACAATTGGAATATATTTTGACTGCTTTTGAGGGTGTTTAGGTAAACAATATCAAAAACTCACCATGCCAATTTTAAATTTCGCCTAAAATAAAAATACGCCAAGTTATTGGAATATAAAAAATATCCATATATTTTGCAAGGTGAAACAAAGATTTTAAGACCAAGAACGCTCAAATCGGTTCATTTTTGTGGCCATGAAAAAATAAAATAGAAAACACTAAAAATGCACATATATCGGAAGTACTCTGAGTAAATCAAATTCTGATTAATCAGGGTCTTGTCGAAACGAACATTCAAGTTTAAGAAATTTGAAAAAATGTTGAGAATTGAGGAAGATATGGCCATTCGCGTGAATCACCACTCTGGAGTAAACGTTTTTTTCTGAAGATCCGGTCTGATTTTCAATTTTAGAATGATTACAATACTTCCATTTATTTTCGTTATTATGGAAGTAACAGAACTTTTTGGCTCTCCTTCGCTTCATCTTGTTCATGAAATTAGTGCCCCTATAGCCTTTCATTGAAATAGGTTAACCTCGTGTACATTATTCGATCTTCAGGCTAACATCCATGTTTAGAAGGTTTAACTTTAATGTAATCGCCTAAGAAAGGATTCAATTATCTGATACGGACCGTTTATGTAGATGAGACCATTACATACGTATAATACTTGTATGAGGGGGTGGTTTGGTTTACTGCCCGAAAGGGATGAAACATAGCCAAAAAGCAAAGACCGAGACCAGTAGGACCCCTCGGGGGCTTCTAGAAACTCAGACGGTATCTTATTCCCATGGCACCGACTCGGTTTCAATTTGAAAATTATTGTGCCTCCAAGATAACTTGGGTCGTTTTCGTTATAGGAGAGTTCTGCACTCGGTTTCCTACATATAGGTATTATACGTATCCAGATCTCCGGAGAAGTTAGAATGTGAGGGAGTAAGGTAAAATGGGGTAGGGCATCCGAATGGGTCGGCTCGGATTATCATCTTTGCTCATATACGAGTTTAATTCGTCCTCTTAATAAATTCAGACAGCCCCAACCCCGACTCCACCCCTGACTTCGGTGCACAAGCCATCAAATGGCGATCTTCCCCTTTCGCTGGGGTATGCAAGATCAGATATACGGGAGATATGAGAAAACTTGCATTATTACGAGCGATTCTCTTCCTAGTTGAGGGTCATTCATTTTGGAGCCGTAATTGCATCAATTACTCCACTTTGTAATTGCTTGGCGCTTTGTTTTACTTTCTTAGGCCGTTAGAGTAAATATGGGCATAGATCTGAAGACAGTGCAGGCTGAAATTACACCCCACCATGCATCTCAGTAGTTCGGAAGGCAGCCTGACTCTCTGACGCTATCCAACGTCTTTTATTCCCTAGCTAAAAACCTAGGAAAGAAAAAAGCAAGGAAAAAAATCAGAATTAAGCCCCATTTAGACGGGCAACTAAATTGCCGAAACTTGAGCAATTCTCGGCAATTAAAATTGCCGGCAACTCCGATCAATTCGGCAATTTTTCCCTGTTCTCTTGTTTGAGAAAAAGCAATTAATTGCCAGCAATTTATTGCTTAAAAAAAATGGAGCAACTCCAGGCAATAATTGTTGCTCCATTTTTGCGTTTACACGGTGAACGGGCAATTAGTGTTTTCTTGTGAGCTCGTGATGTTGTTATATAATAATAAAATAAATAAAATAATATAATCAGGTAATAAATATGACGTGTGTGTGGGTGTGTGTGTGTGTGTGTATGTGGGTGGGCGAATTGTCAGCAGAGGGACCCATTTCGCCATTTCCCATACCGCTCGTCATACAATACTGAAAATTGGTATGCAGCCACAGAGGAGCCCTATCACGAGATTTTGAAAATTAATCACGAGGAAAATCACGAGGAATGTCTGATCAGCAGTGGGCCCAATGACACCAATTTCCTTACCGTTGGTCGTAGGATGCTGAAATTTAATATGCAGAATAAGAGGAGCCATTCAGCAAGATTGGCAAGACCAAATTTCCTCCTGATCAGCTGAGGAGCCCATGGCTTTGATTTCATTACCCTTGGTCGTAGGATGCTGAAATTCGGTACACAGCCTCAGAGGAGCCGCTCAGCAAGATTTGCTGGGCCAAAATACGTCCTGATCAGCTGAGGAGCCAGTGGCGGTAATTTCCAGTGGTCGTATGATGCAGAAATTTGATATGGACCCTCGGAATAGCTCCTCAGCAAGATTGGTAGGGCCAAAATCCTCAGCTGATCAGGAAGAACTCAGGTCTTGCCAGTCATGCTGAGGAGCTTCTTGGAGGCAGCATACCGAATTTCAGCATCGTACGACCAACGGTATTGGATTTAGCGCAATGGGCTCCTCCGCTGATCAGGAAGAATTTAGGCATTGCTGAGGGCTTCTTGGAGGCAGCATACAATAATAGTAAATACCTACAACAATAAATAAATACAATATAAAAATACAGATGTTTTCCATCCAATTCTGTCTGTTACGAAAAAATTGCCGAAAACAAGCAATTAAAACCCACGGGCGATGGGTTTCAAAAATTGCCTGAAAATAATTGCTGGCTTCACGTCAATTCCCGAAAATATTGCTCCACTCGGGGCAATTATTGTCGGCAATAATGAGCAACTTCCAGTAGGGAAAAAGTTGCTGGAAGTAGGGAGAAAGTTGCCGGACGTAGGGAAAAAATTGCTCGGCAATTTTTTTTTGCAGCCGGCAATTCAGTTTGAGCAATAATTGCCGTGAAAAATTGCCCGTCTAAATGGGCCTTTAGGTACCTGAAGACCAACCATGACCTTCCGTCCTCACTACCAACGATTCGATTATTTACAAGATTGCCAACCGAACAAATCTTCTCTTGGCACAACCAATCGCCCAGTTTTGGGACAGTACCCACAGCTGGCGACCCTGACGTGAATTCATTCGCCAAAGGTACCTACAATACAAAGGTTAAGTAATGCCACAAAGTTGACGTGATTCGAGCAAACGTTTGACTTTGCGTGCTTACCAAAATGCTCATACAGATTTGTGAAAGTTGTGCTGAAAACAATGATTTACTGAAGTGACAGATTATGCATTATTTAAAGTTGATACGTTTTAATTTTTAGTACAATTTCTTGCGCTTTATTCGATTAGATGTTTCGGACTTTAATCGTAAATCGAATAGAACCGCCAGGCTATCCATTTTTAGAGCTATCTCAAAATACAACCATCCATTCCAGGAAATTATTGCAATTTTACTTTCAACAGATACCCCTGGTTGTATTTCACGACTTGAAAAGGTGCATGAGAAAATGAAAATCTGAAGATAAGGCCGTGCTGATGTGTGTGTAGTACAGTGAAGTTTTGAAGCCTGATATTGCACACCTAATTGTCATTCTGGTACCGTGCTGCAGCCTCTCTCCCTGGATCAATACCATACTCCGCCACAACGCTTCACCACCGTTCCACCCTCTGGCAGAGTCCAACCCGCCCTCAGCATCGGCAGAGGCTTTCCACTTTTCCGAGGTCATCTCAACACCGACCACCCCATACTTTCTCGTGAAAACTAAATTTTCAAAATGCTTGAATTCTACAGTAGCGAGCATAGCAAGGGTTATAGAAAATTCTCGATTGAAAACTGTAAATTAATGTAGGGTACGTGAGGCCTGGAAAATTATTTTACGTGTTTTCGAAATATTAATTTTCCTCATGAGTGTCGATTTTCAGGTCATTTCCATGCTCTCGAAAATTGAAAAACGAGCGTCATCTCTGAAATCGTGGAATGCTATATCGATGACTCACAAATCGGTGGTATTTAAAATAGGTGCATACCCATTTAAATATTTTTCCAATTGCGGCAGCCACGAAATCAGTCTAGATATCGAAAATTTGGTCCACGATGCTTAACAATACTTATACGAGTATCGTGTGTTCCACTGTCTTTTTTCAAGATTTATTGAGAACTTTTATACTTTTTAGCTACCAGTTATTATATATCTGTAATAAGATTTATGTACCTGTGTTACGATTTATTAGGAACTTTTATTTAATAGCTACCAAACGTATCTGGTAGTTTTATTAAATTATTAGATTTTTTACCCACTTCAAAGCATATACTTACCTTCGGTTTTCTGAGATTTGGCTTTTGCTAAACGCGCAGATTTCTATATGAATACAAAAGAAACCCCTCGATATTGGATGGTTAGCTCGTTGGACCCTTTTATTCCTTTTTTCCTCTCGTTATGGCGGAGTCAATTCCTATTTCCTACTTTCCCCGCCGTCGACACGGGTTTTAAGGTTGAATTTGTTTCTTTTATCCGTCGACGATGGCGTTCGAGAAAAGCAGTCAAATCTCTACTTGGATTCCTCCGAAAAAATCCTCACCCCTCACGTATGATTGTGGAAATCGCCCTCCGCTGCAGATACAGATCAAATGCTAAGGAAGGCTTAGGTGTAACCCCTTTTCACAACTATTCCGAATGAACGTTCTATATATTTCCAATTTTGAGGCTTACTGAACATTCGAAATAGGTTCATCACTTTATACGGTGGAAATAACAAAATTTGTCATTTAATGACGTGAATTCCAATATTATCGGTTGGATTAAAAAGATAATAGTAACCACATATTATTACATCGGGAGGTTCAAAATCCTTCGATTTGGCGGCCTGAAGACTGACGTACCATTTACGAATCGAAGATTATAGTTTAAAATTAATTTAAAGTTTCCTGTAGGAAGGATATCTCTTAGATGACCATGTTCCAGCAGCTTATGGGCAGGCATGTGGATTGTGTATGTGCCTTGCGCATGCGCAGAGTAAGGTTCTGTAAGGGTAATAAGTGCGCAGCCGTGAGGGAGTATCACCGTTCCCCTCCCCACCCCACGTACAGACACACAGACCCTATAAATAGTAAATTTACTGACTGGATGACGCTATAGATAATATCTATGTTCATATTATGTTCATCAAGATGGAGATCGGGATGAGGATTAGGAGGAGGATCAGGATGAGGATTTTGAGGCGGATCAGGATTAGGATATAAGGATGAAATGAGGATCAGGATTAGATTCAGGATAAGGATCAGGGTTCAGAATACGGATAAGGATGGAGATCAGGATAATGATCAAGATTAGGATCAAGACGAGGATCGGGATGAGGATCAAGATGAGGATCAGGACGAAGATCAAGATGAGGATCAGAAGGATGATCAGGATGAGGATTAGGAGAAGCATCAGGATGAGGCCCGGATGAGGATCGGGATGAGAAGCAGGATTTAGAGCATGATGAGGATCAGGGTGAGGATCAAGATTAGGATCAACATGATGATAGGGATGAGGATCAGGATGCGGAGCAGGATAAATTTAGAGTGTGATGAGGATCAGAAGGATGATCAGGAGGCGGATTATGAGACGGATCAGGGTGACATTACGTATTATGTGTTGTAGTTCTAGTCCTAATGTACATGTGTATTAGAGTGTTCAAATATCGGGAGGTTAAAGTGGTTATAAGAAGTTGTAAAATGTTAATCGACGTGATCTAGAATCTTCCATCCCATGAGGTTGTACACTTATATCGAATGTGTAATAAAAACGCTGTGAAATAATTTCCAGACGTGCATTAATAATTCCTAACCGTTAAAATAAAACATGGTGTCAGAAGTGGCTTGATAATCGAGCGGATAATTCGTTCGTCGGTCTTCACATCGATAGTCGCTGCTATTCGTAAAAGATAGCTGACATCGCGCTGCTTATCGTGAGTTCGTTTTTCGCAACCGTCATCGGCCACGTCATGTCTGATGCGCGCCCACCTCAGATTTTTAATTTTGAGGCTGATAATCTACAGAAGCAATGGACTGATTGGCTTCAGGAATTCGGTTTCTATTTAATCGCTTCGAAGAAGAAATCAGAAAAAGATGAAGTGAAGATCGCAATTTTGCTGAACCAGTTGGGTTCTAAAGGGATCGAAATTTATAATACCCTTCTCGCGGATGCCAGTTCAACCGGCGACGACTCTGAAAAAACTGCGTTGAGTAAATTTGATGACGTAGTAGAAGCCTTCACCAGCTATTTTTCACCGAAGAAAAACGTCCTTCATGAACGGTTTAAATTCAATTGCCTGACTATTAAATCGGGTCAGTCGTTAATTGAATATATCACGGCGCTTAAAACTGCTGCTGCATCATGCGAATTTTTGGAGCGCAACAATTTGATCCGTGATCGTCTGATCTCACAAGTTCCTGACCAATCGCTGCTGAGCCGTCTGCTCGACAAAGGAGGAAGCCTGACTCTCGAACAAGCAACGGATATATGCAAGATGCACGAGGCAAGGAAAACGGAAGTCCAGGACATCGCAGGTGGATCCGATCGTCATGAAATCAAGGAGGTAGACCACCTCAGAAAAGGTACAATGAATAAAGTATTCAATCGAAATGAATCGGATTTCCATAAATCGTATGGATCGAAAAATGTTCGTAAAAATAAGAAATCTTCTAAATACGATTGTAAGAAATGTGGCTACTCCCATGAGGCATTTAAATGCCCCGCATTTGGTAAACAATGTGTAAAATGCCAAGGTTACAATCATTTTCCTGTAGGATGTATGGCTAAGCCTAGAAAACCGAAGTTTGAAAATTTTCGTAAGTCAGTAAAGGCTGTAGAGAGAAATTCTGTAGACAATGACAACAGCGATAGCGAGAGGTCATTCTATCTCGACTACATTAGTGTAGATATGCTCAATGGCTCCATAAAAAATGGAGAATGGTCTGTGATAGGAAAAATAACAGGTATTAATATTAAATTTAAGTTAGATTCCGGCAGCCAGGTGAACATTTTACCATTGAGAATCTTCAAGGTTGTGAACAAAGAGAATAGCATAAAGCTCTCTAAAAGCACGATAAAATTATCTGCGTATAATAATAATCGTCTGAACGTGTTGGGATCTGTAGTTCTGCCGACCGAAATTAAAAATAGAGCAGAAAATGTCGAATTCCTAGTCATCGATACGGAAGATAAGCCAATTCTGGGATTAGAAATATCTCAGAGTATGGGGTTGATTAAGCTGATTGCATCAACTGAAAGTATAAAAATAGCAAATTCCAAGGATGAAATTGTCCAACTTTATCCTAAAGCCTTCAAAGGTTTAGGTTCGTTTCCGGGTAAACCGTACGAGTTTAAATTAAAGGAAAATGCTAGCCCTGCAGTTCACGCCACTCGAAGAGTTGCAAAGCACCTAATGGGTCGGTTACGTCAAAAATTAGACGAGTTAGAAGAAATCGGGGTAATTTCCAAGGTCAATGACCCTAACGAATGGTCGAATCCATTGGTGATTGTTGAAAAACCTAATGGTGCATTAAGATTGTGTCTTGATCCAAAGGATCTCAATGAGCAATTGGTAAATGACAAGTATCAAATACCCACCCAAGAGGAAATTTTGAGTGATATTAATGGAAGTAAATTCTTTTCCACCCTTGACCTTCGGGACGGGTTTTATCAAATTCCGATAAGCGATAGGTCAGCTGAGATGACATGTTTCGGAACTCCATTTGGGAGATATATGTTCAAGCGGCTTCCTTTTGGTGTGAAGGTATCAGCAGAAATTTTTCAAAAGAAAATTCAGAACTTTTTGGAGGGATTGAAGGCGTAAAAGTTTATATAGATGACATAATAATCTATGCTAAAACCATGAAGGAACATGACCGAATACTGTCCAAAGTTCTGGAAATTGCAGTTAAGAGCGGAATCACGTTTAATGAAACTAAATTTAAATTTAGGCAAGAGCGTATCAGAATTTTGGGTCATGTGTTGTCAGAAAAAGGAATTGAAATTGATCCACTGCGAGTCAAGGCCATTAGTGAAATGCCGGAGCCTACAGATAAAAATTCGGTGATGCGTTTTTTAGGAATCATTAAATATTTAGGGAAATTCATACCAAATTTGTCGCAAATTACGTTTCCGTTGAGGGAGCTGACAAGAAATGACGTTTTGTGGTCGTGGACCAAAGAGCATTCCGAGTGCGTAAAAAAATTGAAACGCATAATCGCTTCACGTCCCGTGTTGGCTCATTACGATGAGCGTAAACCTCTGATAATACAGAGCGACGCGTGCAAGGACGGTCTGGGCTGCGCTTTAGTTCAGTCAGGTAGACCCATCGCATTCGGTTCCAGGGCCTTAACGAAAACGGAGCAGAAATATGCGATGATTGAAAAGGAGTTGTTAGGCGTGTGTTTCGCCATGGAGCACTACCATTATTTCACATACGGACGGAAAGTCATCGTCCAGACCGATCACAAACCATTGATAAGTATTGTGAAAAGAAATATGGACAAAGTGCCTGGCCGATTGCAGAGAATGCTACTAAAAATCACCAAATACGACTACGATCTTGTATTTTTACCAGGTTCGAAAATGCTGTTGGCCGATGCTCTCTCCCGAGCGACAGTGGGCTCAGTTCCCGCAGAAGATCCTGAACTCGAATTTGTGATACACAAGATCATTTCCAACGTAATGTCGGTGGAGAGGAAGAACAGCTTTCAAGACGCTACAAAAGCAGATCCAGTTCTAAGCCAGGTGTTGGAATTCGTGGAAAAAGGATGGCCAAGAAAACAAACGCCGGCCACTAACCCATTTTACCAAATTCGTGAGAGGTTGTGCCATGAAGATAATTTGCTGCTGTTGGATGACAGGATAGTTGTTCCTCCGGAATTGCAGCGATATGTGATCACATCTCTTCACGAGGGTCACCTGGGCTCGACGAAGATGAAAATGAAAGCCAAGCAGTTGTTTTACTGGCCAGGAATGGGGAACATGATCGATCGGTTTGCGGCGAGCTGTCAAGTATGCCAAGAAAACATGCCGAGAAATTCCCGTGAGCCAATGACGCTGGCCCCATTGCCATCTAGGGCTTGGTCAAAATTGGGCATGGACATCCTAGAGTTCAAATCGGAGAATTGGCTCGTGACCGTCGATTATTTCTCGAAATGGATCGAAATGATGAAACTCTCTTCGAAGTCAATCGCAGAAATTAAAAAGAAATGCTTGGTGATGTTCGCGACACACGGCTATCCGGATGAAATCATTTGTGATAACGTCCCATTCAACAGTCACGAATTTCGAAATTTCCTGTTGGAGAAAGATGTCAGATTGGTCACAAGCAGCCCGCATTACCCACAAGGACATGCAATGGCGGAATCGGCTGTCAAGATAGTCCAGAACATTTTCAGGAAAGCACGAATGACCGGCCAGAATCCCTATACACTCCTGTTTCATTATAGAAACACCCCGATACCATCATTGGGATTTTCCCCAAGCCAGCTGTTGAACAATCGTTCAATGAAAGACAAGCTCACATTAAGAGAGCAAGTGTTGCTTCCTAAAGTCCCGAATCAGAAGCAAGTGGAAGACGGAATGAGACGGGCTCAAGAAAAACAGAAGAGTCATTACGACAGAAAAGCGAAACAGCTCCCGCAAATCCACGAGGATGAAGAAGTATGGTTCAGGCATAGGAATTCTTGGAAAAAAGGAAGAATCAGCCACATGGCCGATACGCCAAATTCCGTGTGGATCAAGGCTGATGGTGGGGGTGAATTTAGAAGGAATCGGCGGGATGTAAGGAAGGTACCTGTATTGGATGGCATGGGAAACGGTGATGAATCGAATGCTAGTCAGGAAGAATCGAAGTCAGGTTACAATTTGAGAAGCAAGGAGTTGTTGAGGAAACCTGATCGTTATGGTGTAGGAGTTGATATGGAATTAGGTAATCTTGATATGTGAATAAATGTACACATACCTATGATGAGTATACATTAAGAGAATAAACTAACAAAATTAACAACTTAACAAATGTGAAATTGAAGCTGTGGATAATTCAAACAGGTTCCTATTGCATTATTCATTTCTACTAATTTTCAATATGTACAAACCTTGATTTATTATTATTATTATTTTATTATTTTTTTTTCAATTTTTGATGGGAAAGATGTTGTAGTTCTAGTCCTAATGTACATGTGTATTAGAGTGTTCAAATATCGGGAGGTTAAAGTGGTTATAAGAAGTTGTAAAATGTTAATCGACGTGATCTAGAATCTTCCATCCCATGAGGTTGTACACTTATATCGAATGTGTAATAAAAACGCTGTGAAATAATTTCCAGACGTGCATTAATAATTCCTAACCGTTAAAATAAAACATTATGTTCATTTTGGCGCACCTGCATAAATGTATCTTATTCATTAAGGAATTTTATTTCTAGGCAAAATTATCAATGATTTGCATGTCGAAATCGCCGGTCTGAATTTCCGGGCATGTCCGAAAGAATCAGCCAGTCCAGACGGTCTGTGGGATGGGGAGGGGAACGGTCTGACGTGTGATACGGGCTTTACGCATGCGCACGCCACCTAAAAATACCCACAAACACTCATTCTCCTAGAACACAGCCAGCAGGTATCTATTACTGCCAAACCATAGGTAAGTACATTTATTCCTCGTTCAATTCTTTACGAATGAAGTCTCAATGATCGTACAAGTGGGGGAAGGTTGCCTCAGACCCGATACCGATTTGATTCGGTCGGAACCGCAATAATTTCAAAATCTTCACCCGTAAAAAGTCCTTGCACGGGGGAAAACAGGGGCTGACTCGAGAGGATGAAAAGACAATAAAACCCGCACGCATATTTTCTCTCCTGGGACATCGCGGGAACTGGCGCATTAAAGGTTTTACAGCGGCAGCGAATAAAGTAGGTATAAACAGGGCCGTCCAGAGGGGGGGGCAGGGGGGGCAAAATCCCCGGGGCCCGGGGCCCAAGGGGGCCCGGGCCCGCCCGTGGGCCTTTTACGTACTAATATGCAAATTAGAAAAAATGCTTTTATTGACCGGGGGGGGCCCGGTCGAGTCTTTATCCACGGGGCCCGGCTTGGCTCTGGACGGCCCTGGGTATAAAAGTGCAAGGAGGGTGGTTATGTTAAACTAAGGCGGTACCAGCGACTTGACAATTGTAATGCGGAGAACAAATGTACCAAGAAAACTGGGATACGCCCCCTACAACCATAACCAAACATTCTCCCCATCTCAAGATATGATTGCTTGTTTTTATGGGTCGTCTCCGCACCGGGGAAAAGAACTGATGCTCCAGCTCGAAAGTCGAGGGACGAAAACTAGCGTATTTGCATTTCATGATGAACTGTTTAAGGGCTGAAATCTCCGTTCACCGGTTATAGGGCCCAAAGGCGAAGAAAAGAAGTCAAGTGAGTGATAACGAGTTTTCTTCTGTTGATTTGCATGGCGCTCACCCCAATGCCCTTTTGTCGAGCGCCAGGTGGGGAAAATTGCGCATTATGAGCATGACCCATCTGATTGATGCTAAATCGATACCTTAGAGCACAAAGGGCATATGACCAAAAACCGCATAATGAGGAAAATGCAAAATATGTTTTTGATCAATTGACAAAAATAAAGATTTCTTTGAATGGAATTCAAATGTTTGGCCAAGATCTACATCCTCGTTCAACCAGAACTTTGGTAGCACTTGACACTTCCAAGATAAACGCTCTTTAAATATTTGTCGTTTTTCTATTTTATCGGTTTTTGGCCCCAAAAATAGATAAAAGGATCATGATTCTTGGAGCGATCGATAGGTCCTGATGAATAGATTCTTTTGGTACCGAATCTCAAAATCGATATTTTGGGACATATTCCCTTTGTGCTTTAAAGTATCGTCGTGGTCACCGTTGTGGGCACCGTTATGATCATATGGTTACAATTATGTGTCCCATATCATCACAATTATGTCATCCCAGTCCTCAGATGCCACGTGAGAACAACACGCAGCTTTTCGGTTAGAGAGCGCTGAGCACCGATACTTAAAAATCCGATAGGTACTCAAAAGTCCGCCTAAAACGTCTCCAAGCCCCAAGCCCAGATGAAGATATTATAAAATATCGAAAGCTCTGACCCCACACATGAACAGCTGACATTATTCGCATTCAATTCTAATACCTATCGTAGAATTCTTCGCAATTTGTAACGAAATTTAACCAAGAACGCGACGTTCACCATGACCGTAAAATCAGGGAAATTCCAACGGAACCGAAAAGAACGGCAAATTAAACGACGACGACGGAATGCTGAATGAGAGGAGTGAGATCTTTCTCGAAACTTGACACATTAATTAGCCTTACTGAAGGCTAGCCAGCCAATGCCAAAGCACCAACAACAAGAACAAGTAGTAGAGTTTCGAGGAGTAGCTGTTAGAAGTTGTCAAGAAGTTTCGCCCAACTGGAGATGTCTTTCCCTCCCGTGGCTTTGCTTTCGCTTGATATGGATAGCTCCTCACCACCAAAGCCACCGGCCTCTTTCTTTCTTTCTCTATCACGGAGGCAAGGCTTGAAAGACAGTCAATGTCCCCCTCGCCTTATTCCTCCGGCGGTGTCTTTTCCTTATTAATATGCTAATATCTTCCTCAAGCTGTGGAGGGTGTCTCAGTTACTGTGGATTTTGTGAACCAGCTCTTGACAATTACTTCTCTTGATCAATTTTCCCACCTTGCTACCCGCTCTTCGGAAACAAACTTCGACTTCCGCGGCCCCTACAAGTTGTTGAAGCCAGTCAATCATCGCCCTTCTCGTTGTTAATTTGAATCAGTAAATTTTTCGAAACCCCAGCTTTTTTATCGAACATTTTGTATCTGGGGAGTTCAGAAATAAATTTGGTACGTGCATAAGCGTTGTTTGTCTCTTCGTCGTTGTTAGCGGGTGAACGATCCGGCTCTCCGCCTATAGCTTGCCGCAGGTGGCCTGCAGCTGACGGTCCCTATTTGGGTGACAGTCGTCCTGAACTGAGCTGTCATGGGTTATGTTCGATGAGGCCAGCCCTGGGAGAGTAACTATCGACTCCAAAAAAATTCAAGCCATCTGCTTTCAAGGGTGTTTAGGTAAAAAATATCAAAAAACTCACCATGCCAATTTTAAAATTCGCCTAAAATAAAAATACGCCAAGTTATTGGAATATAAAAAATATCCATATATTTTGCAAGGTGAAACAAAGATTTTAAGACCAAGAACGCTCAAATCGGTTTATTTTTGTGGCCGGAAAAAAATAAAATAGAAAACACTAAAAATGCAAATATATCGGAAGTAAGTTATTCAAATTCCAATTAAAAAGGGCGTTAACGCCCTAATTGGGCCTTGTTGAGACAAACATTTCAGTTCAAGAAATTTGAAAAAGGTTGAGGATTGAGGGAGCTATGGCCATTTTTGTAAAAGACCACAGACGGACACACTGACACTTGTTCGGGAAGTGATTCTGAGTAATTATGTATGAGTAAGAGTTTTTTCTGAAGCTCCGTTCCGATTTTCGATTTTAGGACGATTCCAATACTTCCATCACTCTGTAAATATGGAAGTACAAATTGTCAATTCATATGATTCGAAGGCAGATTCCATAGATGCTGGAACAGCATTCGGTGGAGCATGATGAGCATGCTTATCAACATGCATTCGGGGGATTGTTTGTCGAAGAAAAGCGCTCCTCGTCCTTGCTCTTGGGCTCATGGTCCGACGTCGACTTGCGTCCAAGGATGTCGCAAGCTCACAAAAGAACCGCGACTTCACGGTTGTCAGTCTCGAGCCAAGTCTTTAATCAGTGAGCGGCCAGTGAAGATCGGCCGGACAGACCAACGTACGGTCGGATATGAGCACGTACTAACGGTGGAATGCGCTGACGATAGGGCCGACTTCATTGTACAGACTTCATGGTCCTCTATGTACTCCATGTTCGCCTCATCCGCTATGACATGTACTCTCTCTTCTGTCTCTGGAACCAACACGTGTCAAACACCTCAGATGGATCAAGAGCGCGCAGCGTTGCCAACTCAACGGAACAATTTTCAAGTGCAGCGACGGTGATGAAATTTCGACGCACGTAACACCAAGTGTCACCATTTAGAAAAAATAAAATAAAACTCATCAGGTCAGAAGAAAAACAGTGGTAGGAACCACACAGTATTTCCGTATTTTGATACCTAAATGTCTGACCCAATTTTATTATATTTTTACTACCTTGGACGCTTGTCTTGTTTGATGGAGGAATCTGGCTTAACTTAATGGATCTACGGCTCAAATACTACCCATAGAGCTCAAATCCTTATTTTATCAAAAATTGAGACTTACGAGGTTTTTCACTTTTACTATCGATATCCAGTGGGTATTACCCACTAAATTCTAATCGGCATAATATCATCGGGGTAAGCTTTCACCATCTTTCCAGCCATGCCCATGATGCACTAATAAGACAGTCCTGATTCCCTCGGATGACTCTCCCTGCTGATCTCCGTAGAATCGAGAAAACTGTCACTTCCCATTTTCTATATCAAAAATAATTATCCTCCCCCTGCACGTAATTCCGCTCATGACTGATCCGATACAATCATGTTCTAACATATTAAATGTCACCATTCGCACCTCCGTGCCATTAGCTCCCGTGTCCCCCTTCCTTAAGCCTGCTTTGGAAGTCCGGACAGGAAAATGTATAAATCGTTGCCCCCGCGTGAAAAAGATTGCAAGTGGCGGTGAATTCTTCATCTTCTTCGGAGAAAAGTCGTCATACGGGGGTTGGGGGTGGGTTCCAACCTTGGAAGGATTGGAGAACAATGGTGAGGGAAGGAGGGCGACTTCCAGCAAGAACCAGAGCCGAGGGTGAGGCGTACGATGATTTACACCCCAATAACGGATTGCCCGAGTCATCCCTGGCAATAAACCATACTATACTCGTCGCCGTCGAGCTAAACCTATATACGCCTCATCTGACGGGTGGGTGGCTAAGCTGGAGGGTCCTGGCCAGTTTTTAGAGGGTAAGCCTTATGGGAAGGAAACAATATCCGTGTCCGAATCCGAAGAAAAGAACAGCTGCTCTGGGCGAAAACATCCGTAAGTTTCCATTTCACAATCCGAGTGTTAGCATTGGAAAGTGTCTTCCTCACGTGTTCTGCTGAATGATGAAGCCTGACTATGTTGGCCTTCGAGTAAAGAAGAATGGGGTGCTCTTTGAACCTGTGCACTTGGTAGAAAAGTGTGTCAGATGGGCCGAAGACGAGGAGCTAGGTGAGCTAACTTTGATTTGACTATGGATTCTACTCCAGAATTTAGGATTACTAGGTAATGTGTCATTATTTTAGGATTGAACGACTAAACTGTCTAGTTTCATACAAATCTTTTAGTACATCATGCTCGGGACACCCTGATCGGATGTATTATTTATTGAATAAACGGAGGAAATCAAATCAAGATACTAAATCACTCGCAGAGAAATTGTGGGATCCCATAATTCGAATAATAACTCAAACCAGTGATGCGTAGTTAACACACAATACTCCCATATTTCTAAACGTAAAACGTGACACAATTCGATCATATTTTGACTGCTTTTAAGGGTGTTTAGGTCAAAAATATCAAAAACTCACTATGCAAATTTTAAAATTCGCCCAAAATAAAAATACGCCCCATTTTCGGGATACATAAAATATTCACATATTCTGCAAGGTAAAACAAAGATCTTAAGACCAAAAACGCTCAAATCGGTTCATTTTTAATGCAAATATATCGGAAGTACTGTGAGTTATTCAGGGTTATACAGGGTGTTAGGTCTTGCCGAGATAAACATTTCAGTCCAAGAAATTCGAAAGCGTTTGAGCGTTTTTGGTCTTAAAATATTTCTTTTACCTTGCAGAATATGTGGACACTTTTTATAATCCAATAACTTGGCGTATTTTTTAGGAAAGTTTTAAAATTTGCATAGTGAGTTTTTTGATATTTTTGACATAAACACCCTCGAAAGCAGTCGAAATATTATCAAATTGGGTCCCTTTTTACGTCTCAAAATATGGAAGTATTGTGTGTTATCTACGCACCACTGGTTTGAGTTTCTATTCAAATCAAATCAATATCGTCCAGGAGTAGGTTCGCTTAAATCCATTCTAACTTCATAAAATGAAATCACTGCCTGTATTCCCCATTCAGAAACGAATTATGCAGATATTGTTACTTATACATATTCTAGTGACACCATCCGCTCCGCATTTAAGTCGAAGTTGAACGCGGATCAAAGGTTCGGCTGATTGTATTTATTTCAAGCAATGTTTGCCCGGCTTAAATTAATTTCACCGGAAATCAGTGGTTCAGAGGGATTCAGATTGGCTTAGGGGATTCGTCATTAGTCCGACCCCAGCCGCAGAACAGGGAAACCGAGGGTCGACCTCTGCGAACGTAAAGGTATAGACGAGCTATCTAACTCGATTTGAATATGTAACGAACGTTTCACTTGTTTGCGTAGCCGTGAAATACTTTAATCAACAGGCCAAAATAATCAAGTTCGCCGACGGAGTATCGTTGACGATATTCTCCCCAGTGAAGATCGAGGTTTCCTCTTCACGACCGCAAAATTCGCTATTGGGTTGTCAACAGAAATTAGCCGCTATTGTCCGGTAGATGATTCGCCGGCCGATCCGCACACAGTAGAAAATAACGGGATTATCGGTAACCTAGACACTGAGTCACACTGATGGCTTCATCCCTAGACTCGAACTTCTAACCCTTTTCACCCTTCGAGCTAATAAAAGAAAACTCCTTTCAAGATAGCCCAGAGCCAAGAACCAGGACCGACAATACCGCGTTGATCCTTTTAATGAAACGTGGCTGCCCCGATCACTCTAGGAAAAGGGGTACGAACCCAAATAATCTTGATAATAACGTTTGGACCTGCGAGTTAGGGAGGTGAATCCATCCCATCAAGAAACGATCCTTGGTCAATAATCGAAGACAGGATCGCAATTCTGAAGGGGTGAGAAAGTCCCATCCTTTTCTCAATTTTCATTGTTGAGGGAGGCTGTTCAGTACGAATCCCTGGAATCCTGGGGAACTGCTGCAAACTCAAATGGAGTTCGTGGGTCATTATCCTGGAAAAGGTCAATTCGCCCTTCACGATTTTAGAAAACTGGATTTCAAATTAGGTTCTGCCAAAAATCATCACATTTCAACGCTAGGCGCTTCAGCAGGGCGCATAATTAGTTAATCTGCCGATCGTGTCTGTGATCTGCCTCAACAGTGGGCAGATTAAAGACACGCGCTCCAGGGGTGGCGCTAGGTTTTTTAACATCTCTGGGGTTCCGGTAATTTTTCTATGAATTTCAATTATATCCCCGGAATCGGCTCATCAAGATGAACATATTGAGATCAAAAAGAAAAAATAATTTTCATTTTTTACCGTTTGGCGGCTGGCAGATGAAAGACGATGACGACTGGGACACGACGGTTTTGGTACTGAAAGAAGTTGTACACACGTCAAAACAACATTAGACGGATTCCCGCCTAATAAGACGCCAAAACACTAAAACGCGATAAGGCAGATGAAAGACACAAAACCTTGTGACAGGCCCATTTTATCCTCCTGCTCATTTTACGAGCCTCTAAAAATTCTGTTAACCTATTTTTCTTCTTCCCAAGATACATACGTTCCCTTGCTAGTTTTGATCTCACTACAGTTTAGAATTAGAAATGAATGAATTGTAAAAGTAAATTGATTGAAAGGTAGATAGATAATTTTGCAACGCTTAAGAATTCTCATTACCGCCTGCGCTTCTCATTACCACCACCGTATAAATTTTATAAATTCCAGTTTGAAGGCCTAAGATTGAAATTGAGTTGCGTCTTGAGTTGGTAACTCTTTTTTGTGAAGCTCCGTGAATTTTTTGAAATTTCTTAGAGAAGGTTCACTTTTTCAGAATTCAGACCTTGGGAATCGCGTTTAGAATCACCCGTATTGCTATTTCCCATGTATTTCACCAAAAAGCGCTCCAAAGTGGTACCCGTAAACCTCCGGAAGCTGAAGAAATAAAACTTCTGACGTTGAGTTTAAGTTCATTATTTGCGAGGCCTTGTAAACAATGGAATGAGCTGAGCCTAGATTATGCTAACAGGGAAAGATGCGCTGCTGAAGTGAGCAGCTAGGCCCACCTTTTTCAGCAGCGCCCCAGCAGCAACTTACGGGTAAAGAAGCGAGCAAGGTTCATCTGTTTGTTTGTTCTTAGAGGCGGAACAGAATTAGGGAAAAATCCCGCATCCCGACCCTAATTCACTGTTGTGTCGTGTGAAGGTTTTACATGCAAACTTGATTACATTACTGCATTAGAAGAACAAAGACTGGTGTGAGCAGACCCTTTCCTTATACAATACTTACTCGAAAGGCACGGAATTGAATTTTCTAAGGAAAGGGTCCGTAGGGCTGCTCTTCTAATGAACACACGAATAACCGCCGGTTCTTTGCCAGTAAGTATACACAACTCAGAAGCAGTTTTGAAGTTACGGAAAATTCTTATTTTTTCTTCGAGTTATTTCTTCGATCTAAATGTACGGGATAGGTGTAGCTACCCCATTATCATGACCATAACTCCACGTCCTCAATATTTTTTAAAATTTTTAAACTAAAACAAATTTTGCTTTACGTAAGATTTATGACCGCAACTTGGCCTGACATGACGGAGGCGCTTTTCTGAAAAGATTGTACTGAAAGGATGAGACTGCAATGGTCGATATTTTCGTCTTACACCTTCTTACACTTAACACGACTTCTATCGATGCTTAATTTTTTTATCTAAGCAGCCTCAAAAGTAGTCAATATATAATCAAATTGTGACAAAAATTCAAGTATCCGAATATAAATGTATCTTCGCACTACTGGTTTTATAGGGTGTTTGAATCCATTCTTCATTGATGTAATGAAGAATTCGTCCCTCGTTAGCATCAGTCCATTAATGATCCACTCGATAATGAAATCCATAGGAATCAAATGCAAACTGTCTGTTCATTACTGGGATTCGAAAGAGGCAATGCTCCATAATACTGTCCATGGCATGCCTTGGATTCGCTCGAATGTAAGAGCATTGTATCTTCAAAAATAAATTTCTTCTTTTTGCATGACTTGGCTGGCAATCGATGACGGAAGGCGAAACATCGGATGAGGCCGGGGGGGGGGTCTCTTCCCTCCTGTCCTTGTCCTGCTGGTGACAGTTGATCGTAGCAATGTGATGGAAAGAGTTTCAACCCTAGCCGAAAATAAGAACCTATTCCTATCCCTCCTGGAAGAATTGAATGGAATTTCTCTGTCCGACCTGTGCATCCCCCTGGAGGAGATTTCGGTTATTTCACAGTACGATGGTCAAGGCGATCCATCAGGCAGACTCGGATAGAGAAGGGGAATCGTTCATCAAGTCCAGTCAGTCGCCATAAACTGTGTTGTGATCGCTTTGACCAGAAAGGCGCATTTAAAAAAAACGCTGCTAAGTAGATCAGTGGCATGTGCAGATTAGTTTTTGCTATGTCCGAAGAACTCTGCAAATTTTGCACAGGGGTTCATTTTTCGATTGCAAAGACAAACCTTACGATATATCGGTACTCCTTAAACACAGAATTTAGCTGTTATTATTCTATAATTTCAGTATCAATTTGTACCTATTTTAGATGGGTTATTTAGAAAAACGTTTTTTCAACCAGGCAAAAAATAATCATCCTCTTCGCTAGATAAATACTTACTTACCTATCCATTTTTTCAACGCAGCTGATCGTTCAATTCCGTTAAATTTACCATTTAATCTATTCTTAATCACCTTCATAATTAACTGAATAATAATAATTATTAAATTCTCTGAATAATGAAATTAAAAATGCCTCATGCCTCAGAACCGTTGTTAAAGCCTGACTCGCTCTCATGTTGCCAAGCGCAACTGGTCGAAGTGTGAGTGCGTCACCTTGTTGGTGTAATAGGCTAGTAGTCGTAAGTAGATCAATCAACCGTATCTAAGAGCCGAGGCCAAATTCTCAAGTTTTTCCAATTTTTGTTTTGCTGATTTGTGTAATGCGACCAAATTCTTTAAATTGAAGATATCGGGAGGACAGAAGTTTTTGTGGGGATTCCAACGAGTGGAAAACGAATTTTGTGGCTCAAGTAGTTTTCGAGTTATTAAGAATTGGGGAAATTTAAAAAAACTCAAAACTGCTTCACTAAAACTGCAATAACTCCTAAACGGTTGAAGCTACTGGCGTGGCGATGGTCTCATTCGATTCAGCATAGAAAAATCTATAGAAAATGATACCTCACATGCCTATGTTGCAAATTTCCTTAAAAAGACGAATTTTTTACCACTTCAACAGCTGTTTTACTGGCCTTAAAATTAAGGTAGGGTTCTGCCGAGACGTTAGGACCAACTAGATACGGAACTTGATTTTTGGTAAAAATTTCAAAATTTTTCGATAACTCCTTCCCCCTTAAAAACCCCGGACGGCGGACGGCGTACGGCGTACGGCGTACGGCGTACGGCGTACGGCGGACGGACAAAAAATTTTTATTGCAGATTCGGATTCTACACCCCTTGAAACGTAAACCAACAAATTTTCAGGGGGTGTTAAAAATTTTTTTTTCCTGACCGATTACAAAGGTTCATTTCTTTAGAAAAATGAACCAAAATTGTCTGGGCTGTATAGGTTTGAGTATTCGAAAATATCTCTATAACCTCCCCTATTGTCATAATGTCAAATTTTATTATTATTAATTTTATTATTTTTATTCTATTTATTATTATTATTATTATTTATTTTTTTATAAATTTTTATTACCTAATTATATTTTTATTTGCGGTCCATCATGTAAATCCTGGTTTCCTCTAAACACCGGTTCTGTTCTCAACAAATAAAAACAAATACCTATTCAACAATATCACCGCCAGGAAGATTTTGCTATGGAGCAATTTTGACACTGTGAAACGTATAAAACTGCCCCAAATCAAAATACATGAAGTTATCGGAATATTGAAAATATCCACGAATTCTGCAAGGTAAACCCACAATTTTAACATCAAGAACGCTTGAATCGGTTCATTTTTGGGGGCCAGGAAAAAATAAATTAGAAAACACTAAAAGTGCTAACATATCGGAAGTACTGAGAGTAATTCGAATTCCGGTTCATCAGGGTAATTGGTCAAACTGAGACAAGCATCCCAGTCCGAGAAATTTGAAAAAAGGTTAAGAATTGAGGGAGCTATGGTCATTTTGGTAAAAGTGTGTAACCAAACGTTTTTTCTGAAACTCAGATTAAATCTGAGACTCCGAAAATTTTTCGATTTTAGGCCCACTACAATACTTTTATTTACCTAGTAAACTAAGTAAAAATGAATTATCTTCCTCTTACGAAAACTAGGTCACTTATGATTTATAAGTTATGAATTACAATGATTCCTGATGATTATGAGTAGGTAACAAATCATGCCCTTTACGGCGTAATTTTTTAGCAGGGGGCAGTAAATAAACTAAAAACTCAACTTTTTCAACCTCTTGACCCGCAAGAGTTCCTGGGTAATAAGCCTTTCCAAACTCGATTTCATTCGAATGCGATTTTTATTGTTTTTACGCACGTCTGAGCAGCAGATAGGATAATAGCGGTCATTGTAGGACTTATCCGCTGGCATGGCAATTGTTAGAAGGCCTGATAAATCCTTAAACACACGCTTTGAAACAGGTCTTTGACAAAACAATATGTTGAAAATGGCCTGTTCACCCGAGCTGTTATCATATCCGCTCAATTTCATCCAATCTAAATGCGAGGGTACGAAAGCAAGATGGTTAGTTCGATGGAAGCTAATAATACGCATGTGACGAGCTGCAGAGGCGTCCTATATTCGCTAAATCCTGCTTAATATTGTTAAAGAGAATAGTTGTCCAGTAAAGTGGTGGTTTGGTGAAGAAGAAAATAATGAAGTAGGTTTCCCAGAGGTTTTATGTTTTTTTTTACCCATGGAGGGTTACAATTGACCACGGAGGGTTACAGTTGACCATAAACCGACCATGGAACGTTACCAGCTTTTCATGGAGGGTTACAAAGAGTTTCATTTTGAATAATTTTGATACCTTTGAACTGAAATTTTGAGGGTAGACTCTTTTGAAGTTTAGGATTATTTCATTTAGGTTATTTCTTGGTAGCAATGCCAATAATTCTGCACACGCCAATGGTGTAGCCCTCCATGGATTCTAAATTTTCAAATTCAATTAAAAACTCGAAGATTGTGATTCCGATCTTTTTCTTGATTTTTTTCAATCTTAGGAAGGCTCTGGGAGAATGCAGGAATTTTTTCAAGATTTTTCAAAGAGGTGAAATTTTAATTTTTTTCCAAATTGAAAGTTGACAGTTATTTGGGAATCAACCAAATAGTGACTAAACATTTTAATCCTTGGACAGATTATTCATCGAATAAGGGAAGCAAGCCACATCAATAATAAACCCCTGTGCAAGAATTTGCAGCGTTTTCGATTTTAGGACGAATACACTTCGTAAATATGGACTTAAAAACAGAATAATTACGAGCCAGCCTAGAGTATTTTTTTCAATATTTAGGTTCGTCACTCAAGGTTTATTTACTGAATCATCGAGATGTATGGTCGGTATCGGATCTTTCTGAAATCCCAAACATCCAAGGATATCCATCAAGAGGCGAAGTGAGTCTTGTATATTGAGAGGTGTTCCACGAAAAGAAGCTTTGAAACTAGCGTACGCGGTATCTTACCTGCCATAGCAACCGATCCTTATTCCATGGTAAACCTGCGCCTTTCCCTTGCCTGCACGTCACGCCCTTACAAGGGATCACCCTTTGACCCCCGAGTCCCGCGAGAGTGATGGAATGATTGACTTGTCAACCTGCCAACACCAAAGGGAGACACTAGACACCTTTACCAAGTGTCTTTCTATCTGCTTGTTTATAATGTAAGAAAGAGCTCCCGTGTAGCTTCGCGCTTCGCCGCATCTTCCCGACTTAGAGTCAAACGGTAGCGTCTAGGCGTCGACATGCATACGCAACCAACCTCTCAGCAACACCTTCAGCAGCACCTTCAGCAGCACCTGATCAACATCACGCCGCTCAACCTGATTGTATATTTTCTCAAACTCTCCCTATGCTACACCTTGCACATAAGGGAACATATCGCTCACCCCAAGGAGCCTGGTAACCCGGGATTTTGAGGCTTTAATATCCGCGATAGGAAATTCATGAGGAGGCGCGAAGGAAGCTAAACCACCAAAGCCACACCCCTGCATCGCATGTGTCATATGTAAACACTTCACGGCCTGCCTCTTTCGCTCTACCCTCGGTGCGAATCACACTTACGATTTTTACGTTGTCTGTCCCACGAGTAGTTTGAGATAGAAACATGTTGAAATCTGGGTGAGAGAAAATAATTCAGATCTACATCACTTTTTTTAAAGTCAAACATCAGGGTTAGGGTCTCCAGAGAAACTGTCTCTTTCGCCGAGCTTTCGAAATTTTATATTTTCTTCATCAGTGCTTGAAGGTTTATTCAGTCACATTGTGACCGCTGTCTGATCTTTGGGGGGTGATGTCCATGATTCTGGATTTTATTGCAAAATTTTGCAAAGAATTATTATATAGCATCAGTGCACGGCAACAAAAACATAAAAATACAGCTGGCCAGCTTTTTTTAAGAAAGAATTTTGTGGTAGAACTCAAAACACAAAAATAATACCACACAATCTACATCACGGGTGTCAGAGCAACACCCCTATCGTCATTTTGGGCACTTTTCAGGAAATCCAAAACCGTGACAAGGATGGACAAAAAACTGGAAATTACGATAAAAAACAGTGTTTGAGTCTATAAACCTTTATTCATAAAAAATTAGTCATAAAAATAATAAAATCAGGGTAAAAATTGAACCACATGCGAGTCCGCCTCCTCTGAAACCGTCTTACGATGTCAAATCGCTGACAGTACGGCTTGTTACTGACACAGTGACGATAGGGGTTGTTGCTCTATTGGAACTGCGCAGGAACTTCAAATTTGATTTGATCCGCGCTGAAGAGAGCTTTTTCCAACCATAACTGGTTTTTAAAAAAATGAATTTTTTGACATAAATTTATTTTTTGACAAAAATTCATTTTTGACAAAAAATTCATTTTTTGACCAAATTCATAACTGATTTTTGACGATAGGGGTGTTGCTCTGACACCCACAATAACCTGAGGAAAAGTGAGCAAAATTATTTAACGTCTTATCATCTTGATTCAGAAAACTGCAGGTGTGGTATCACCTGCCCAAAAAAAAGTATATTCGGAAAATATGTAGGTATACCAACCCCTGGGGCATGTTATATAGGTAATAATTGTACAAACTAATTCTACTTTTTTTATTAACAAACTAATACTACTAGTAAAATTCTCATAACCTAGAAATACCAATGCATTTCAAATGTAAAGTTCCTCACCCAAAATCGTCCACTAATACCATTAGTCTGTACAGTCTTATGAAATATTCCCCAGTTGAAAGTTAGATTTGCTCGGTAAATAATTTGTTACCCCACCAACCCTCAATATTTTGTCTCACAGGTACGACGACATTTCCGATGTATGATCCTGGCACATGTGCTTGCACCCCCAAAATTTGAGGTTTCCTTTCCCTTCCCCAACGACGTCTCTACATAAACGGATTGGCTGCAATCACAACATATTCCCAACCTGCCTAAATCATACACCCTATTCTCCTAGTAAGTCGATTTAACATTTTTATGCGATTTTTTCTTATTTTTCGATCGAATTTGGGTTTGTTTGAGAATCAGTCGGATTTCTTCTGTAGTGGCAGCTTTTTTCGAACAAATGGTCGAATCTTGAACTGGATTATTGATTATTTATGTGTATACAGCTTACCAGAATGAAGAAACTTTTTCAGGTAGGTATCTACTAGGTTAACCTTCATATCACAATTAAATAGCGAAGATATTGCGGATTTGGAATGGTGATATTACACCCTCGAAAATCGAAGAATAATTTTTTCATGCGACCGCGAATATTTCTGCCATTTTGAAAGACTCTACCGTGACAGGTATTGTTCTAGAGTTAGCACTTTTTGGTGCATATTTCCCAGAAATAATGTACCTATGTAATCGTTCGAAAATTTTTAAATTTTAGAACTGTACACATAATTTTCAGATAGGAAGGTAGATAATTTTACCTTACCGTAACGGTAATACCGTTCACCCATTGGTAAGCCCAATAAAACTGCGTCATTATGGCCCATCTCTACTTTTCTCGCCCTTCTACACCCCCCTCAGCAAAGTAAACTCTATAGAAAATTGAGTGCATCGCAACGAAAATACCGAGGGAACTAAATTTACCAATCGAACGGCCAAGGAAGAGGGAGAAAAGCTGAGGTCAAATATGTGTAGTCTTGAGTAAATAGGAGGCCAATCAAAAAGGGCAATGCCAAGGGTTGATGCACCCCTCTCGTGTGCCAGTCAGCCGGCGGTTTAGCTCAAGATTGAGGAAGATGCGCGAGCGAGTGAGAGGTGGGCACATGTTAGCGGCTAGTGCGAGAGAGGGTGAGTCCCCACCAGTTCACCTCATGTGTGGGGGGTCTGGTATTGAAAGGAAAGCAATGACAGGAAGTGAAGAGGAGCACTATAATCTTGGATTTGAATCACAACTCGAGTCAGATGGGATCGAGGGCTCTAAACGCTTCATTAGGCTTCCGATTGTACTCCTTTTGGTTCTTCTGAACAGCTTTACGGTTCCGTAACCATCGGCATTTGCGATTTCGGATTCTGCGAGTTAGCTTGGAAGATTTATTTGGAAAAATCCAATTTCGAAAAAGTACCTACCTCGAGGACTGTTGTCGATTATTGCGTCGTTAAAATACTGTCGAAAATAAAGGTATAGTCCAGGGGGGAAATTTCCTTATTTCACGAGTGACGCACATAATTCACGAGAAGCACAATGCTGCTTTGTGACTCAAAACATTAAGTACCTTTTTGCTGCTCTGTGGTTTCGAAAGAGTCCATTCCGATTTCAATAGTCAAGACACGAGTCGAGGGCGGGTGCCAAGAATATTTCCCAACAAATCACACGATGCGCGGCGAGGAGTCAACTCTTGAGTCGCGTCCAGCCATTTGTCGAGGAATACAAATGAACTTTTCGCCCGTTCAATTCAATTCGATCGAATTAGTAAACAAAGAGTGTCTAGCCGTCGGATACGTTTTATTCGTTCGTGGCCGTCGTTTGAGCTTCTGGCCCAGGTCGGCCCTAACCAGAAGCCTCAGGAGTCCAAGGTGCGGGCGACGCCAAGTACACGAATTCTCCCGACTGTTTCCATACTTGAACATTGAGGACAGTTGTTTTATATATAGCTGTTTACAAGAACCGAGGTCGCTGCCTGCGCAGGCGTGTTCGGAATTGTAGATTTGTCGCCCAAAATTGAATAATCCTTTTTGACGTTTTTTGGACGAGAAAATTCATTGAAGACGCTCGAGCCCATCCGTGAATGTCTAATCCGGCGATGAACTGCTCTCGGGCAAGGTTCAACTTTATTGTAATATTCAGTACTGCAGGTTCATTCTGGTCATTCGATCCAACCGTCCTGCACTTCTTCCTGCATTCGTGTGGTGCTGTTTTATGATCATGTTCATAAAAGTTCGTAGAAAGCATCCAGCAATAAACAGCATTCAGGAATAAACAAACATCGAGGCGTTCGAAGGATTCAGATGTTATCACTTCCTGTTTTATGAAGTAAATAGAATACAATACTTCTATTCATAAAACCAATCGTCATAAAATCGAAAATTGGACCGGAGCTTCGGACATAATATTATGAGTATTTACTCACTTTATAAGCGTATAAATACACTGTAAAGCCCGTATCACACGACAGACCGACACGAGGTACAGACCAAAGACCGTCTGGACAGGCCGATTCTTTGATAATGTACAGAAGACCCGTGATACGGTCTTTACTAACTGAAATAACTTCACCTTGAAGTTCCAATGAATTAATTGCACCGCAATTGATTGAATGAAGGGAAATTAATACACGATACGACACCGGCTGCGAATGCCTCTTCATTTCAGCTGGTGTCAGTGTTGCCATTGCCACTCAATCAGGGCTTACAAAAATAACATAGTTTCCCTCACTCAGAATCAGTTCCTGAACAAGTGCAAGGGTACTTAAGCATTATGAATCGCTTTCTTGTAATAACCGTTGGCATTCTACTGCGTATGGCTTGGCATCCGTTATGCCTGTCGTCATTGTCATCAATATACTTAGAACAGGGTTAGATGCCACCATGATCGATCATTTGATGATCTCCGCAGGCTCTTCGCAGCGTTTGATTCCCCGCCAAGTTTTTTTCTCAAATCCTCCGATAAAGTTGTCCTATTTGTACGGGGATTACCGCGTAACGACTTCGGACGATGACGCATTCTTTTGGCTTTATGATTCGGCCAGATTTCCTCCTGTTCCTCATCCTCCCCAACTCGGGCTGGCAGTTTTCCCTTAGATTTATCGAGTATCCTAATGAGGGATCCGGAGGATCATCTCCCGGCGGGATCTTGTATACCCCGGCTACGATGGGAGAGTTTGAAGGAAAGTAGCGGTTGAATTATGTATGAGACGAGAAGGTAGCCCAGGGATGTTTTTACAATTTGTCTTCTCCAACGGCAACGGCGATGTCGTGATGGCTTGGGCCTTAGCTGGCCCAGGTAGATACTTTACATCTACATCTATAACATCTACATCTATACTCACTCGTGCTTACTGTATAAGAGCGACTGTAGGCAAAGTTATGCCTTGAGGAAAACACGTCCTTCCTCCGGGATCAACGAAATGTTCGTCGATCATGGAGACGGATTCAGCCATCATTCCCCGGTGTATTCATAGAAGACCTTCAGTTTGATAGCGTTTCGAAGATGCTCGACAAAATGCTGCTCGATACTAAATACTACAAAAGGTACCTATTATATTGTCGTCTCTGGCGGTCAGGCTTCTGAGAGTGCGTTACATGAAATGAGGCTATTATTTCCTATTTTAACTATCGTAATTCTTCACTACTAATTTCTTCAAGTGGTGCTCCTCTAGCAACATCAATATAAAATTCATGGCTTGCCAAATGTTTTTTTTTTGTGCTGCGCAATTGTCGATTATTCGATTGAACAACTGCTGTTGACTCCATCGGGGGCTACTTGTGAGATTCCGATATGACGGATACCTACTACTTTTTTTTGGCTCCCAAAAAACTATGTTTATTTCAAATATTATGGTGTCTATAATAAAACCAGTGGTGCGTAAATAACAGACAATACTTCCATATTTTGATAATTAAATTTTTGAGACGATTTTGGCTACTTTTGAGTGTGTTTTGGCCTATAATAGATACAAAAAACTCACTTTGAACTTTTTTGTAAATTACCACAGACAGACACAGTGATTTCAGGAAGTGATTCTGTGTATGAGTGGAATCTTTTTCCGAAGCTCCGATCCGATTTTTGATTTTGGGACAGTTACAACGCTTCCATTTACTACGTAAATACGGCAGTAACAAGTGAGGCGTACCTATTTCATCTTGCGCCTTCCAATGGCTGAAGAATCGGCCACAGGCGTGGAAAGATAATCCCACGAGCATTGGAAACATCCTGAGAAGGTTATTTTTCTCTTTTCGTTTGACTGAACTATCGCTGAAGTAGATGGAGTAGGAAGATGGCTGGAGAGGGATTGGAGGGTTTCCATTTCCGGGTTGACTACTTCCGGTGTAATCGCCCGTGGACAGTCCGACCCGTAGCGTCGTCAGTATTCCACCTAGCACTCTATTCTTTTCTCTTTCTTCGTCACGTCTCTGTTTTTCCTTCCCCGTCCCATCTTCCATCTCTTTTATTCGTCTATCTCTACGTCTTCATCTTTTTCACACTCGGACGTGAGCAGGTACACCCTTAGGTACGTCTATCTGCAGACTCAGCTCCTTGGCGAGATCGGACGGCAAAATTTCCAAACTATCATAATGAGTAAAAATTTCAATTTACCGTGATTCGATCCTTTCGTTACTACGGTACGCACAACATTTATTTAAGTCGGTTATAGCTGGTGGAGGGGGTAAGAAAATGCACTGCTGTGATCGGTCGAGGTGGCGTCGGCGTCGAACCAAATAAATTTGATTGAGTTCTCGTATTCATCCCCAACCTAACAGCTAGAAAGCTACAGGGTGTTAACCTTAGGAGTATGCCAGCTAGGGATCGATTCTGCGACTAATTTCCAACAAAAATCATTCTATAACATTTTTTCTTTACTCGCTTCTAAATGCCACTTTTTTTACTTTTAAGATTTTGTCCGTGAATTCGATCTTAATTCACTAAAACGGCCTTAACATCCTGGATTTATCAAGAAAATTCAATTTTGACAATACCGTTGGAAAGAGCTATCATTTTCCAATTAGACTACAGTACCAAAAAATTTTTTGAGATGGTTCAATTGGTTAGAAATTGGTTGGAAAAGTGAATTTGGTCAAATCACGAAAAGTTTCGCTTTTTTCAACTCCCTGTGCCTAATACAATTGTGCTGGTTAAATTTAGCCAGTAGTCCTAAAAAATGCGCCGAAATTTCAGCTTTTCAACGGTATAGTCGAAATTGCTCCTACGCCAAAATTTAGTAGAGGAAATCCAGCATGAATGCGAAAAAACGTGGATTTTCCATGGCAATTGCCGTTATTCTAGAAAAATTCCCTCTCAATGCAAAAACATTTTAAAGCAGTTAAGAGTGCAAAACTGAAACGCTAATTGCAATTGAACTCACGTTTTAGTCAAGTCTCAGTTGTAACTTAAACTCAAACTTGAAAGTAAACTCAAACTAAATACAAACTCAAAGTCAAGCTCGAAGTTAGTTATACTCGAAGTCAAACTTACGTTAACCCTCAAACTGAAATTCAAACTTGAAGTCAAACCCAAAGTCAGAGTCAAACATGACGTTAAACTCAAAGTCAAACTGAAAGCCAGAGTCAAACTTGAAGTTAAACTCAAAGTAAAACACAAACTTAAAGTCGAACTTGAAGTTGAACTCAAAATGAAGTAAACGTAACCTAACATACTGTACATAAACTAACATCCAAACTTGAAGTCAAACTTAACATCACTTTGAAACTCAAACTCAAAGACAAACTTAAACTCCAACCGTAAGTCAATGTCAAACTTGAAGTTAAACTCAAACTAAAATTCAAACTTCAAGTCAAACTCGAAGGCAAACCGAAACTGAAACTGAACATCAATTTGAAACTCGAACTCAAAGTCAAACTTGAAGTTAAACTCAAACTGAAACACAAAATGGAATTCAAACTTGAAATCAATCTGAAGCTCAAACTCAAAACAAACTCGAAGTTAAACTCAGTCACAGTCAAACTTGAAGTTAATCTCATAGTGAAACACAAATTCGAAGTCAAACTTAAAGTCGAACTCAAGCCAAAATGAAAGTAGAAATCAAACTTGAAGTTAAACTCAAACTGAAACACAAAATGAAATTCAAACTTGAAGTCAAACTCGAAGTCAAACTGAAAGTCAGAGTCAAACTTGAAGTTGAACTCAAACTGAAGCATAAACTAAAATTCAAACGAAGTCAAACTGAAACTGAACATCAATTTGAAATTCGAACTCAAAGTTGAACTCAAACTGAAACACAAAATGAAATTTAAACTTGAAGTCAAACTCAAAGTCAAACTTGAAGTTAATGTCAAACACTATAAAGTTTTAGTTTCAGCTTAAGACTCAGTTTGACATTAACTTCAAGTTCAACGTGGAGTTTCAGTTTGTGTTTCAGATTGAATTTGACATTAAGTTCGACTTTGAGTTCAAGTTCCAGGTTGAGTTTCAGATCGAAGTTCAGTTTGCGTTTAACTTCAAGTTTGACTTCGAATTTGAGATTGACTTTAAGGTTGAATTTCAGTTTGTGTTTCAGTTTGAATGTTTAACCTCAAGTTTGACTTCAAGTTTGTGTTTAACTTCAAGTTTGACTTCGACTTTGAGTTTGACTTCAAGTTTGACTTTGAGTTTCAATTAGGGCTTCAGTTTCAGTTTGAGTCAGAAATTGAGTTTCAGTTTGAGCTTGGGTTTTTCTTCTGTTTTGACTTCGAGTTTGAGTTTCAATTTTAGTTTAACTTCAAGTTTGACTTTTCGTCTGAGTTTCAGTTTCAGTTTGTGTTTACTCCTAGTTGGAGCTTGAGTTTTTGTTTCAGTTTTAATTTTAGTTTGAGTTTCTGTTCGGTGTTGTAAACGACTGTTTGGCCCACGTACACGACCTGCCTCGACCCGGTGGGTGAAAAATTAGGAAAAACGGCACCGAGTCGAACAGTCGTTGAACTTGGCACTCGGCAAGAATATCCAATCGAGTAAGTGGCGAGGGGTCAGGGCTTCGGATATGACTTATTGTTTGTGTGTTCCAGGGGGTGCAGGACTTCGAAATTTCTGGGTCAAAGTCCCTTGTAGTCCTAGTATTCCGCTATTTGGGCACCTTGCCTGTATGTAGGTGCTGCTAGTAGTCCATTTTGGTTCGGCGCAGAGCCGCCGGGACGATGGGCGTGGTTCGACGGTAGGCGGAGCTCCTGCGGCCTCTCCAGGACGCGAACGCGGCCGACTCCGCGCGACAATTCCCGAACGCGGCCGTCGGGGGTTGCCGCTCGCCGAGCTGTCAGTCCAGTCCGCGCCGCCCCCGCATTCGGACGTTTGCCTATTTCGCGTCACTTGTTATCACCCTCTTACACATTGTACTCTATACTGTGTTTAGAAAATCCGTAAAAATATTTAAAAATGTTACCTTACCAAGCGGTCGCCATGGACTACAGGCATCAGGCAGCCGCTGCCGCTGCCTTCACCCACTCTTGGTTCGTACCACCGGATCTCTGTGTACCCTACAAACACACCACAGTTGAACCAGGGCATGTTTCAATTTTTTTTTACTTACTAGAATTAAATTAGTGATATAATATTTTTTTAAGAATTGTTCACCCTGCGAAAATGTATTCTTGGAATCCTTCACGTTTTCATGTACGTGCCCGCAATGGCGGTGGGCACGGCTTGTCGATTTTCTGGGTTGACCCGCCATTCAGTCTTACGTGCCAGCCAACCCAGCCCCCCTCCCCCTGGGTATTCCATTTTCTCATGCGCGTAGCTCACCCCGCGCCCCCCCGTTCCGTCACAAATTTGTTCCATGTATTCAAATAGTTTTATGTTCAACTGAAATTACTTTAGGTACATAATTGATTTAATTAACTTCCATTTTCTGAGCAATTCGGATAAATTTCGAATCGCGAATTTTGGCAAATTTATTACAATATTAGGGAGTTTTTGAAAAATTCGTACTTTTTGCCTGTTGGTAGTACGAAATTAGTAGTTCGTACGATGCAGTCACCTGGCAAATCAAGAAAATATTAGGTATAGTATATTATACTAACTCCTAGCGTTTTGATTTTGTTTGCATCAAGTTACGTTGAGATTAAGACCCGTTTGAGACATAGAGGCAGCATATCGCAAAAAAATGCGCATTTTATGGCATTCTGCGCTTTTTATGGTATTCCGGACTGTTTTATCATGTTATGACGAATAGGTATGCTTACATAAGAAGTCCTTCAAAAATAGAAAATCTAAAAAAAAAAGACAATCTAAAAAAAATAGAAAATCTCAAAAAATAGAAAATACAAAATCTTGGAAGGGTATTTATACGATTTTATTTTGGAACGCGACAATGTTTATCTGTGTACCTACTCACTAGGGATTGAAGGCTAAGTTCGGGAAAGTTTGTGCAGTCTCCGATTTTGACGTGTACCTTTGCCCCGAACTGCAAAAACAGTTTAAACCGGTGCGTAGATAACACACAGAACTTCCATATTTTGAAACGTACATTAATGACACAATTTGATCATATTTTGACTGGTTTTAAGGGTGTTTAGGTCAAAAATATCAAAAAATTCACTATGCAAATTTTAAAATTCGCCTAAAATAAAAATACGTCAAGTTATCGGAATATAAAAAATATCTACGTATTCTGCAAGGTAAAACAAAGATTTTAAGACCAAGAACGCTCAAATCGGTTCATTTTTGCGGCCGGAAAAAAATAAAATAGATAACACTAAAAATGCAAATATATCTCAAGTACTAATGTTATCCAAATTCCGATTAAACAGGGCGTTAGGTCTCGCCGAAACATTTCAGTTCAAGAAATTTGAAAAAAGATTGAAAATTGAGTGAGTTATGGCCATTTTTGTAAATTTCCGCTGACACTCATTCGGGAAGTGATTCTGAGTAAATGTGTAGGTATAATTAAAAGTTTTTTCTGAGGCTCTGAGGCTTTTCTGGTAAAAAGAGGGCTAAAATTTATAGGAAATTTCGTCGAGCGGCTGAGGAATTTTCCTATAATTCATTTGTACGCGTAATTCAACGTTTTACCTCACGAAAATTAAGGATAATGGCATTTTAAATTTCTGCACGCATTATTATCGAGTTTCTTGGCCTTTGTTTCCCTCGACCGATTACCTCCGGTGCTTTTTTCTCTACGGATTTGATCGAATCGGAGATGGGGGGATATGGTTGATGGTATCGACTAAGTGGTCGTCATTATGAGACCCACTGTCGCTGTTTCGACCGATTCCCTTTTCTAGGTTAGTCTTCAGACACGAAATACCCGAGTGTACCTATTTTGGTACATTATTTACAGAAATAATGTACTTAAGTCGGGGAAAATATTTTTACAACCCCCCTTGAAATTTTTTTTTCACGTTTCAGAGGTTCTAGAACACAAATTTGCATTGAAAAGATTTAAAAAAAATTTTGCAAATTTATTCTAGTTGAGCGCCTCGGGTAAGGGAATCCGCTAATTACACTCAAAAGTACTCAAAAACGCTCGAATGTCAAAATAGTCTTCAAAAAGTTTTCGAAATTTCAAGTTTTTCTGGATTTTCGACCCCTTAACATTTATCGACCGGATCCCCCAGACAATATGCATCAAGTTGGAGCAAACGAAGTCCTGAACAAGTGTCTGTGTCTTCGTGTGTTTGTGTGTCCAAGTTTTTGTCTGTCCGTCTGTGGTAATTTACAAAAATGGCCACAGCTCTCCCTATTCTTAACCTTTTTTCAAATTTCTTGGGCTGAAATGTTTGTCTCGGCAAGACCTAACGCCCTGTTTAATCGGAATTTGAATAACTCACAGTACTTCCGATATATTAGCATTTTTAGCGTTTTCTATTTTATTTTTTTCCGGACACAATAATGAACCGATTAGAGCGTTCTTGGTCTTAAAATCTTTGTTTTACCTTGCAGAAATTGTGGATATTTTTTATATTCCGATAAATCATCGTATTTTTATTTTAGGCGAGTTTTAAAATTTGCATAGTGAGATTTTTTATATTGTTGACCTAAATACCCTTAAAAGCAGTCAAAATATGATCAAATTATGTCCCACTTTTACGTTTAAAAATATGGAAGTATTGTTTGTTATTTACGCACCACTGGTTTTTGGATAACAAGACGTTTTTTGATTTTAGGTGTGTTTTGAAATTTGTATCGTGAGTTTTCTGATATTATTGGCCGAAACTGGCTCAAAAGTAGGTCGGTTGTCAAAATAGTATCAAATCGTGTCAGAACTTCACGTATCGAAATATGGAAGTATCGTGTGTTACCAATGCGCTATCGGTTTATGTTGTATCTCCACACATGGTGCAAAGTTACGAGTCGCTCCTCCTTAACTCTCGGCCAGAAGTTGTGGACGATTCCGAACGGTCACCATGTGGCTCCATAGTTCCATGTTGCCGGCGCTCGTCCTCTTCGCGAAGGGTCCAAGGGCAGGGGGCTAAAGTGGTCAATGCGCACGGTGTTCACGTAGGGGCTACGTGGCCGCTCCTATCGGCACGTCGGCCCCTCGCGCCTCACGGCCGCCTCCGTCACGGCCTCCACCCCCGCCAGGGCCGCCCTCCCCCGTTGCTACAGTTATGTATTCTGTACCGGTCATGTCTTGAAGGCGGTCATGTCTTCCTCCCCCGCTCCGATTTTGAAGGTCGCCGACTTTTCACGCACTTCCGCCACGTCTGTTTCTCGTTCGAATTTGACCCAGTTTCTATCTATAGTTTTACTTTCGACCACTTTTTGCTGTTCAACAGCAAAAAGGAACGGGAGAATTTTGAATTTCTTTTTTTGAGATACCTTTCTTATGACTCACTTTTGCCCTTGCAGTCAAAGATTTTTAATTTGAACGATTTTTTAATTTAAAATTTAAATTTTCTACCTCCATATTCACAGAGTAACTGCCCTAAAATCGACAATCGGTTCGGAGCTTCAGAAAAGACTTGTATTCATACACTTTTACTAAGAATCACTTCCTGAACGAGTGCCTGCGTGTTCGTCAGTGGCCATTTACCACCAGTGGTGCGTAGATAACACACAATGCTTCCATATTTTGTAACGTAAAAGTTTGACACAATTTGATCATATTTCGACTGCTTTTGAAGGTTTTTAGGTTAAAAATATCAAAAAATTCAATATTCAAATTTTAAAACTCGCCTATATATAAAAATATCAAAAATAAAAATACGCCATGTTATCGGTATATAAAAAATATCCACATATTCCGCAAGGTAAAACAAAGATTTTAAGACCAAGAACGCTCAAATCGGTTCATTTTTGTGGCCGGAGAAAAATAAAATAGAAAACACTAAAAATGCAAATATATCGGAAGTACTGTGAGCTATTCAAACTCCGATTAAACAGGTTGTTAGGTCTTGCCGAGACAAACATTCCAGTTCAAGAAAAACAGTTTTTTTGGGTTTTGGGGCTAACACCCTGTTCAATCAAAATTTGGATAACTCACAGTAATTTGCAAATATTTGAATTTTTAGCTTTTTTTCTATTTTATTTTTTTCCGGCCACAAAAATGAACCGAATTGAGCGTTCTTGGTCTCAAAATCTTTCTTTTACCTTGCAGAATACATGGATATTTTTTATATTCCGATAACAGGGCATATTTTCATTTTAGGAGAGTTTTACAATTTGCATTGTGAGTTTTTTTGGTATTTTTGACTTCAACACCCTTAAAAGCAGTCGAAATATGATCAAATTGTGTGAGAAATTAACATTTTAAAATATGGAAGTATTGTGTGTTATCTACCTACTGACCTCTGGTTTTTCTTGTCAAATTGTCTATTGCAGGAAAATTTCATTAAAAAACTTCTCTTTAACTACCTACACTTGTCCATCAACTCCGAAACAATAACCAAAAATCGTATGCATCCCATTTGTCACCTTGGGACCCCATAAAAGACGCTCCCCAATGATTGATAGCCGAAGACGAATAGCGTAGGGCATCGCCTGTTGCTCGGGCTGGTGTATGCTAATAATCGTCATGGCTGGTTAGCCGGTTGAAACGTTTTCAGTCTTCCCCCTATATTGGCCGGCTTTAAAAGCCTACCCTCCTGGTTATATTCGTCATTGTCTTCCGACTTGAAAGCTGCCCTGGAGGGATGAAATGGCCAGTCGCAGGTTTTCAGCATTTCAAAACGTTTTTACTTCCATATTTACAGAGTAAATGGAAGTATTGTGATCGTCCTAAAATCGAGAATCGGAACGGAGCTTCAGAAAAAACTTTTTCTTATACACATTTACTCAGAATCACTTCCCGAACAAGTGTCTGTGTGTCCGTGTGTCCGTGTGTCCGTGTGTCCGTGTATCCGTCTGTCCGTCTGTCCGTCTGTGGTCATTTACAAAAATGGCCATAACTCCCTCATTTCTCAAACTTTTTTCAAATTTCTTGAACTGAAATGTTTGTCTCGGAAAGCTCTAACACCCTGTTTAATCGGAATTTGGATAACGCACAGTACTTCCGATATATTTGCATTTTTGGTGTTTTCTATTTTATTTTTTTCCGGCCACAAAAATGGACCGATTTGAGCGTTCTTGGTCTCAAAATCTTCGTTTTACCTTGCAGAATATGTGGATATTTTTTTATATGCCAAAAATGTAACGAATTTTTTTTTTGACGAATTTTAAAATTTGCATAGCGAATTTTTTGACATTTTTGACCTAAACACCCTTAAAAACAGTCAAAATATGATCAAATTGTGTCTCAATTTTACGTTTCAAAATATGGAAGTATTGTGTGTCATCTACGCAACACTGGTTTTTATTTTTTGAAATTCAAAATTTTGCTTCTGGCAGCTTGTTTTTTATTGCCTATTACTTTTCCTGGTTTTTTGTTATTGTTCTTCGTTTTGGTGGGTACTTTGGCGCATTTTCCCAAGAATTTTGATCCTTAAGGTGATATTGGGGGCTTGGAATTTTCTGAGAATTTTACCGGATTTTTCGTTTGATTAACCGTAGGATAGGGAGTTTTCCGGATTTTCCGATAACATTTTTTCGTCCCGGTTTCAAATTTCGTTATTTTCCAGTCGTCATGCTAGTCGGAATTTCGAATCGTATTCGTCGTGCAAGGCGAACCAAATGTGCCTTTTGGACGACGGGCGCGGTTCGTCGTACAATGATAATGAAACGTTTCTGAATAGTGATGAGCATGAGATTAGCTCTGACAATACAATGCGCTGGCATGAGTGTGGCGTCTGTACACCACAATACCTACAATGTTTCCCTTATGGTATTGAAGTAGGTACACCCTCGGTCACAACAAGATGCCGCCTATCCGGCTACTGTTCAAGATTAGCTGAGTCAGTTAAGGCGGCGTTCCTCGGGAAAAATTCTCCTTTTTCCTCTCAGCGTCTGCCACCAGATCGAAATCGATTTTTCTTCGATGGTTATTTTTTCCTGCTTTTTTCCTCCGGCTTGAGGACCTAGGATGCATTGGGGGATCGCTGCAGTAAAGCGCTGAACCGTGAACTAAGGACCACCCAACGGCTGGTTCGGTTCGTCTAAAAAGCTCCGGCACGGGACAATCTCTTTACGATTTTCAATGTTCCAAAACCGAGCTACGATTGTTGGGAAGTTTTTTGGATTTTGGCTCTTCAAGCTGGTTTGCAGTGGCTGGATTCACATGTGCGTTTTTCTCTGCGTTCCCTGAATTCTGCGTAATGAGATCTGAATTGGCTGCCAGTTTTACGCACGCGCACTTTACGCAAATATAAAAAAATTAGATATTTCAGCGGACTGTACGCAAAGAACGCAGAAGAAGAAGAAGAAGAAGAAGAAGAAGAGGAGGAGGAGGAGGAGGAGGAGGAGGAGGAAGAAGAAGAAGAAGAAGAAGAAGAAGAAGAAGAAGAAGAAGATTCTCGAAAAATGGGTGATTCTCGAAAAAAACGCAAACGTGGTACCCACTACTCAGGGTTTTATTTCCTCAGGTCTGTTTATTAAGTTCCTACGAACCTCTATGATTGAATTTGTGAGTATAAAGTCACACCTGACTGATTTGAAAAGTAAATTGATTGAAAGGTAGATAGATAATCTTGTAACGTTTGAGAATTCTCATTGCCGCCTGCGCTTCTCATCACCTTCACCGTATCAATTTTATAAATTCCAGTTTGAAGGCCTAAGATTGAAATTGAGTTGCGTCTTGAGTTGATAACTCTTTTTTATGATCCCACGAAGCTCCGTGAATTTTTTAAAATTTTTTGGAGAAGGTTCACTTTTCAGAATTTAGACCTTTGGGGATGGCGTTTTTTTAAAGAATCACCCACATGTGAATCCAGCTTAGTCGTATGGATCGGATTGTTTATTAGAAAATGCTCTTCGCATAGGGATAAGTGCGGCAATATCACCGCATACCCAAAATTTCAATTTTATGGAACACTTGCTGTCTGCATAGAAATTCTCCAAGTGCTATTGGTTCAGCAATATTGGGGAAGGAATAAGGCAGGAGAATCTTGAAAACAAATTGAATATTTGCCCAAGGGCTCGATGCGTTGTCAGCATACCACTACGAGCATTGAACGAGTGTAAAACGACCAATGCCAGAAGTAACACGTACACAACTTTGCACGCATTCCCTCTCCTATTCTCTTTCATACTCTTTCAAGACTCTCGCTCCTTCTCTTCAAGCTGCTGGACTTCGTGGAAGACGCCCCTTGGGATGTTCCTCTTCCTAACTGCGTTAGGGGTTAGGGGCTACCTGTCAAGCTGACCCTCTTCAATTGACCGACCGGTCGGGTTATCTTTAGCCGAACAAAACCTTTGTTACTGTAATCAAATCAAGTACTCAGCCTCAATCAACGAGCGTCGCTCACTGGCCGATGGGTGCTGAAGTTAATTGAATGCTTTAAATTAATGTTAGTTGAGATATCACTATTTTGGTATCCGTATTTTCTGAGAGAAGGTTGACTGCTTTTGTTTGCAGTGAGCTATTCTGATTGTGGAGTATGGGGAAAGGAGTATGAACTATGGAGTAAGGAGTATGGGGTGGCTGAGGAGTATGGGGGAAGGGGATGGAGTCAGAAGTAGGAGCATGGGGTAAGTAGTAATGGGGAAAGGAGTATGAAGAAAGGGGCTATGGGGTAAGGAGTATTGGGAAAGGAGTATGTGGTAGGTAGTATGGAATATGGGGTCAGCATTAAGGACTATGGAGCAAGTAGTATGGGGTGAAGAATACGGGGTAAAAGTATGGAGCACCTAAGGAATACGGGGAAAGGAGTATGAACTATGGAATAAGGAGAAGGAGTATGGGGTAACTAATATGGGGTAATGAATATGGACTATGGAATGAGGAGAGGTATGGGGTTAGTAATAAGTTGATGGAGAATGGGCTAACGGGTGGTGGGTAAGGGTTGAAGGTTAGGGAGTATGAGGTAAGTAATATGGGGTAAGGAGTATGGTGTAAGGAGCATTGGCAAAGGAGTATGGGGTCAGTAGTACGGAGTGGGGGGTAAGGAGTATAAGTTTAGGATTATAAGGTAAGGAGTACAGGGGTAAAGAGCATGGGGTTAGTCCTATGCTCCTGATCATGAGGGTAAGTAGTATGAAAAAGAGGAGTTAGGAATATGGGGGATGGAATATAGAATACAGAATGCTGAATGCAAAATAAATTCAGAATAAAGAATGCAGAGTAGGTAGGTACCTACGAGAAATGTAGAATGCAGAATGTTCCATATAAAATACAGGAATGCAAAGAACCAAAGACATACAATATAGGATACTCTTGAAATATAGAATGAATATTTTTTATTCTTTATTTACAATTTATATTGGTGGATAGCAATACATTGTTTTAATAAAAATCACGATTACCCCCTAAAATGACTATGCCTATCTGGCCCTAATCAGCCCTATTATCTTCTTCTTCTTTTTCTTCTCTTTTTCTCGTCTTATTTGGACGATATGGCGGACAGTGTTTTAGCCCTATATGTCGCTGAAAAATGGTACTTATCAGGTAATATGAGTTTTCTTTGGTAAAAGTAATTGTTATTGAGGTCTAAGCAACGTCGACTGAAACAAACTCTTCGAAACCCACTCGAATGGATATCAATGTTTCTCTTTCTCCCTTACGCACAATTGGAACCCGATAACCTCATCAAAGGGGCCTCGGGGACGAGAGGGAAATTCCCACGAGTTTTCCCTTTCGCCGAATGTGCAATCCCCACCATTGACGAAAAAGGCGATGCGGAGAGGAAGTAGGTGACCCCTGTGATGACCCGACTTCCTCAGCCCGGAAGGCGTTGGGGATGAAAGTGCATTCAACACTATTCCCTTTCCTGGGCCGGGTTAGCTCTCAGCCTTGCTGGCCCTAGCCACTCAGAGGGTCCCAAGGGGTTAGTTCCAGTTACCAACCCCCAATTCCAACGGACGTAAGTAAGCTCGTTCTTGCTCCTTGAACCGCCGCCCTATCGAACAACAACAGGTCATAGTTGATTAACTTTCCGCCGTCACCGAGGGCCGAATTCTCTGTCTAATGAGGCTCTACCGTCTTCTCACCCTGCGATCTATTAGGGTTGTTGAGGAAATATCGATAGTTTTTGCTTCTGAGCTCCGAAAATTCAACCGGACCGAATGTACATTCACTATTCAGTAAAGATGTATCTTCATTGAGCTTAGAGCATTGGAGCCTGTCCTTAAACCCAGGGGGTGCACTTAGATCATAAGTCAGCGTCCCGAATAGCAACTTTCTCCTCCAAAGTCAATTTCAAAAAATTTGATTGAATTAGCTTCACTTCATTCATTTTTGATGTTCCACAGAAGAGAAAAAATGCACTGATACCTATCCTAATCCATCAGTTTTTGAACTGATAAGATAAGATAACCTGTGCTCCTGGACACCTAGGTCACACATTGACTGGCTCACTAGCACTCCAAAAAACACACTAACACTAAAGCTGGGTTCAAATCGTCGCTTAAGAACAACAGGTGCTATCGCAGTTTTCCCAACTTTTCACGTGAGACAAAAAACTTGAGTTTGAAAAATTTGAGTTGAGTTTGAACTCAAAGTTGACTTTGATCTCGAAGTTGATTTTGATCTCGAAGTTGACGTTGATCTCGAAGTTGAGTTTGAACACAAAGTTGACTTTTAACTCGAAGTTGACTTTGATCTCGAAGTTGACTTTGATCTCGAAGTTGACTTTGATCTCGAAGTTGAGTTTGAACTCGAAGTTGACTTTGAACTTGAAGTTGACTTTGATCTCGAAGTTGAGTTTGAACTCGAAGTTGACTTTGAACTCGAAGTTGACTTTGATCTCGAAGTTGACTTTGAACTCGAAGTTGACTTTGATCTTGAAGTTGACTTTGATCTCGAAGTTGATTTTGATCTCGAAGTTGAGTTTGAACTCAAAGTTGACTTTGAACTCGAAGTTGACTTTGATCTCGAAGTTGATTTTGATCTCGAAGTTGAGTTTGATCGAAGTTTGCTGATAGGGTCAAGGCCCTTGCCCTTTCCACTCATCAAAGAATCAGGCCGGCTTTTTATCGGGCGATGACGATGGGTACACCCCAGAACTTTTTTGTCGTCTAGACTTAGTTTTTGTTTTGAGTCGGCTCGTTTCGCTTCGATTCGTTTCCCAGCCATAAAATTGTTTCGGAAATGGAACGCCGTTGAGGTTCGGGCTGAAAAAATCTGATCAATGATCGAACAATGTGTGAACACCAAAGATCTGTTTTACGGTGCCTTGTCGGATATTGAGGTTCCACCCTTGTTTGTAAGACGATTCGTAGGTACACGATGTTGTGTTCATCAATGAGATAGTCAAATGTCAGGGTTATGGTCTTCAGGGCTTGGAGACATGGCTTGGAGGGCTTGATGAAGAAAATATAAAATTTTGAAAGCTCGGCAGTTTCTCCAAAGACCCTAACCCTGATATTTGACTTCAAAAATTGAAAAACGGGTCGATCCTAAACAATTCACATTTATTTTTTTCAGTTCTTTAAAAAAGTTAGTTTTAATCGAAGTTTTTAAAGGCTTCTACTTTTTACATGTGGGTAACTGATATCCGCTAGTTAAAATTACCTAATTAATAACGAAAACCCCCGAAAATGGTATTTTGGGTGATCAGGATTCAGCTCCAGGTGGAAATCAGCCTCTCTCTTAATCAATGATAGGGGGCTCGAATTGAGACAGAAAAGCCTGATCAAGTCCTGCTTCAGTGAGTCCCTTGAGAATCCGAGGGACATCAGCAACTCACCCTTGGACAGTCCAATTTGGTTCTCCCGCAGTCGAAGACTCAGCAGCAATAAAACTGACTTGGTTTTTATCCCCTCTTCCTTTTTACTGCCGAGTATTGGCCCATAATGATTACCTATTTCTCTTTTAGTGACAATTCTCCCAATATTGTGCAAAGTGAAGACTTCGGCAAGAAATAACCGCTATTCTTCAGCAAGAAATTGGATGGGCAATTCATTATGGAATTTATTTATGAAAGAATTGTCAGGGGAGTGCACGTAACGACTTTCCTTTCTTAGATATAGATACAGATAAATACGACGTATATTATACGTACATCTTCACACCCATTTCCATAGTATCATGTGTATGAGATGCCTGAACCAATGACTTACCAAAATATTCCATGGCATACTATTTCAGTGACCAACTAGTTTGGGAAAAAGGTAAAAAATACTTTACCAACATTCGAAAATGTCAGGTTTAATCTTTTTCTCGAAAAATCGCTAAAGAAGCGATACTTTCCAAGGGGACTTTCCAGATCAAAGTTGGGATACCAAGATATATCATGAGGCACATAATTTCAGTAGCTAACTAGTTTGGGAAAAACGTAAAAAATACTTAAGCAACTTTCTAAAATGCCAGGTTTAATCTTTTTCTCGAAAAATCGCTAAAGAAGCGATACTTTCAGGGGGACTTTCCAGATCAAAGCAATCTTACGACTCAAAGATCAGAAAGAAGACAGTCAAAGAGGTAAAATAAAGTGGCGAGAATGCTGAACAGCGGCGGTACGGCTCGAAGGGCATCAGCATTAGAGGGCAGCAACACCAGCGCCGCCAGAACCATTAGGAACCAAAGTGGCCAGCAAGAGATGTAAATTGTAAGGGTGAGATCTGAATACGGAAACACCCTTTTTCGTTAAGGAAAGAAAAGACGGCCCGGACCTTGAGTGAAGGTTTCTCGTTCTTTTCAGTTCCGCCATTTCTTGCTCGCCGCTGCGGGGGCGGCACTTTATTCAACTTTTTCCCTCTTCCGTATAATAATTTTTGCTATTTCGCCTCGAAGAATATTTCGGCTTGTTTTCTAATGAAAAACTAAGGTAGTTATCGCTCAAGACAATTTTTTCCACGTTTTAAAGTAAATAGGTAGATACGTAGAATGCAAAAATCGGTAAAAAAAATTCTCTCCGTCCAACGTCCGAACGTCTTCCTCTCAGAGAGGGTAGACGGAAGATTTTGAAATTTTCGGAAAAACTCAACCCTCAATCCCGGACAGGGCCAATTCTTTAGTCGAGCGCTTATTTCAACTCAAGAAGAAGCCTTCTTCATTAGGTCCCCTTAGTTTTGGAAAAAATTTATTATAATACAATAAATTAATAATATTATTTATTATTAAATTTATTATTAATATTATTTAATAATATTATTAATAAATGTTTTTAAAGCGCCGCATGTAGTACCATTTTCCATAGAGTTTTAGATGGAAATACGATTGAAACCACTCTCAATATCAAAAATAGCAAAAAATATCATAAACACACGCAAATAGGTCAGTAAATGTTTCCCTCATTGAAGTGCCCTCTGGAATTTCTTTATAAACTGCATAATCATGCGGTGGTTGACCGTGTGTAGATGGTTTTGCGGATGGTTTTGTGTGTAGTCAGCCCTTGAAAGTTCTACCCCCCTCCTCCACCCCTGGATGATCGAATTCGTGAATACCCATTTTTACACCCTTCCCCCTCTATCCTAGGCTGAGTTATTTAGCTGACTCGAAGAGTTGTAAAACCCGAGGAACCTTTACCGTCGTTTCCTGTCCTCCAATTTTGACTAATGCAATTGAACCATTCGAACCTTCAGCGGATGACGACTCCTTGGAGTCGGGAACTCCTGTCGTAAAGTTGACCGCCGGAGTAGTCCAAAGGCACGTAGCTCTGAAGCTATATCTCCCTTGGACCTTGTCTCCTGGGACTGGGAGACGTAAAAAGGAATCTGATGATAGGCCGCGTGAAGAGCCTCAGGCGTAAACGCAAAACCTTGATGCTAAAATGGCGCCCAATGCTTCCGTATACGTAGAAATTTCGGCCGTATCCACGATATTTGCACTAATTTAGAGGAATGCTTCGATGAGAAATCCAAAAAAAAAAAGCTTTGGAAAATTTCAAGTCCCCCTGAAGAAGAAGTAAGCCAAGTTACAGCGTTAAAAAGTACGACCAAGTTATTCGCCAGCCAAAACCAATATCCAGCTTCAAAACAATCAAATTGGTTCCTTTTTTACTTCCATATTTACAGAGTAAATGTTACTTCCATATTTACAGAGTAAATGGAAGTATTGTGATCGTCCTAAAATCGAGAATCGGAACGGAGCTTCAGAAAAAACTTTTTCTTATACACATTTACTCAGAATCACTTCCTGAACAAGTGTCTGTGTGTCCGTGTGTCCGTCTGTCCGTCTGTCCGTGTGTCCGTGTGTCCGTCTGTCCGTCTGTCCGTCTGTGGTCATTTACAAAAATGGCCATAACTCCCTCATTTCTCAACCTTTTTTCAAATTTCTTGAACTGAAATGTTTGTCTCGGCAAGACCTAACACCCTGTTTAATCGGAATTTGGATAACGCACATTACTTCCGAGATATTTGCATTTTTAGTGTTTTCCATTTTATTTTTTTCCGGCCGCAAAAATGAACCGATTTGAGCGTTCTTGGTCTCAAAATCTTCGTTTTACCTTGCAGAATATGTGGATATTTTTTACATTCCGAAAATGTAGTGTTCTTTCATTTTGGGCGAATTTTAAAATTTTAATACTGAATTTTTTGATATTTTTGACCTAAACACTTTCAAAAGCAGTCAAAATATGGTCAAATTGTGTCACAATTTTACGTTTCAAAATATGGAAGTATTGTGTGTTATCTACGCACCACTGGTTTTTAAAGGAGTTTAATAAAAGTTGAAGGAGAAAGGTTTTTTTAATGCGCATAGACTTAGCAGTCAAATGGTTGAGACCAATTGCAACCAAAGGGCCTCTGATGACGCCTGCCAACAGTGCAAACCAATATCAGAAATCAACAAAACCAATTTTACGTTTTATAAACCAAAATGATTACTAAATACCGAAAAATGCACGGTGTCCCGAATTTGGTGTAAGAAAAAAATAATGGTGAAACTAGACCGGTTCAATAATATTAGAAAAAAATATTATTTTCGATTTGTGATGTTTGAACTGCAATTCCAGTACGTAGGAGTTGGTTTTCGATTGCAAATCTACACGGGGCTTGTAGGAAATTTATCGCTGAATCCAAAAATGTCCTCAAAAGTGAATGAAAGTTGTTTTGAAGCAGAGAAATATGGGTTTTTATGAAACAAGGTATGATTTTCCTTTAAAAAATCGTATTCTGGAAACAGGTTGAGACAGAAAAATGCGGTTTGCGGCGTTCTTTTCAATTTTCGGTCTAGTTTCGTCCAGATTAAATGCCCTCTGTGTTTTCGTATATTCAAATTCGACTAACCGGACCTCCTCTTTCTTCTGTTGCAGCATTCTCGAACTGAGAAAAGAAAAGTCGCGGGACGCAGCGCGTTCGCGGCGCGGCAAGGAAAACTACGAGTTCTATGAACTGGCCAAAATGCTTCCACTGCCAGCAGCCATTACCTCCCAATTGGACAAAGCGTCCATAATCCGCCTCACGATCTCCTACCTCAAACTTAGAGATTTCTCGGGACACGGCGACCCGCCTTGGAACCGAGACCAGCCATCGCCCAAGTCCGTCAAAAGTGAGTATCTTTAACCCATGTACAAAAATACCAGCTAACCAATCCAAAAAACAATTCGCTCTTTCGAGGAGCTAGAACGACAGAGTGGGACTATGAAGCTAGAACTCTCCAGTCTGCTAATCCAGCAGTATGGGAGAGTTCCAGCTTCATGATCCCACCGCACGATGAGGCCTCGTCGGCTTCGCTCATCTTGAGGTGGATGGTCAGGTCGAATAACTAAAGGATAATCCCACAATACTGAAAATCGAACATTTCTCACTGTCGGGCTCTGGTTTATCAATCGATAAAATGAACGATCGAATGTCGTAAGATTCTACATCCCCCGAACGAACGAATTGTGACGGTTGTAGGACAAAATATTATTTTGATGGTATGATATTATACCGAATTTTAATTCTGCGTTTCGACAGTGTAGGTGCAACACTGCCCAATCCGTTTGCCATGCTATGGATGCGTTATATGCCAAGTTGCCACCAATTCAAATTTTGAGAAAGAGGCAACCCAGACGCCCCCAAAAGACACGATGGCCCAAAAGACCTTCATAGTCGATTTATTACCTAATGGAATCGTCGCTTAAGCGGCATCTGCTATACCAACTTTACAGGAGACCCAAAAAACTGTTTCGATTGCTGGCTGTTAGAGAAGAATGGACATGGCAACGTGGCTTGGAAACGCGAAAAAATTTATTGGGTTCAACCCTGACGCCACCTAGACCAATCACAGCAATGCATTCCCTTAACCCCCCATGTTTGTATCGCTTGGGATAAAACTGGCCACAGCATTGTGATAGTATAAGTGAAAAACCTCAAAGTCTCAATTTTTGATAAAATAAGGATTTGAGCTCTATGGGTAGTATTTGAGCCGTAGATCCATCAAGTGAAGCCGGATTCCTCCGTTTTCGGCTAATTTCTTCTCTGTGGCCATGTGCAATAACCTGTAAGTCAAAACCTTCCAGAAACGGTACAAAACTAGCATGTTTTCTAGGTACCCTGACAAATTTCCGAATTTGGACTTACAAGGATTTACAGTTTTACTATCGATTGTTGGCTTAAATTTTTCAATCCTGACTACGGAATCGGGTCCAAAGCATCGTTTTACCATATAAATAAGTTCTAACTCAATTCGGCCGAAAATTGAGCTTTCGCATGTTGCCGCTTAAGCGACAAAATACTTGAAAAATTTAACATATTTATTTCAACAATATTTAGGTGCTTAGTTATAAAATATGTATTCGTAAAATTAATATTTTCAAATACAATTAAGGATATTTATAAAATATTTATAGTACCTATAGCGTGAATTGGAGGCCGGTAAGCGGTGGAGCCATAGTTGCAAAATAACACGAAACCGCCTCCATCCCCCCAGGGACTACTCATGTTGCTCGTTCGTATATTATTGGTTTAGAGGCCCCCACAAGTCACAACCCCACGTCTGCCTCCTGGCCTCAGCACTTAGCTCAGCAGCAGCAGGAAGTAAGTGGCCCTCGCAGACCATCAAGTTACAAATCCTATTACGCCATTCACCTGTCAATTCAGGCGCAACTTTGCTCTGCCCTTCGCTACGGGGAAGTGTGAACTATTGAAGGAGTGAAGCCCCAAAAAATTGATGGTCGGGTAGGCCGAAATTCAGTTAGGCCAGTCAAACCGAGTACACCTGGGATCGATTTTTCGACCCGAGCTCATCAGAATTGCAGCTTCGCTGAATCAATAATATTAAATATTATTATAAGAATTTTTTATTAATATTAAAATTTATTTTATTTAAAACAAATTTTCACGTATCATGTAAGAGAGATGTCAAGAAATATCAGGAATTTCTTCCACTTCAAATTCAGAATTTCCAAACCAATTTCAGAAGTTTCCAAACCAATTACAGAAATTTCCATCTGAATTCCAGGAATTCCCATCTAATTTCAGGAATTTTTATTTCAATTTCAGGGATTTCCATTTCAAATTCAGAATTTTCCGTTTCAAATTCAGCCATAATTTATTTTACACCTCGTCGCCTCTTTATCTGTTGACTGAGCACAGATGGCCGATGAGTGCGGTGACAACAAGGCCAAATATCGATTGCCCTCTTCGGCGCTCTTATTTCTCCACCCCCATGCAATAATGTTACTACAATACCGTACATGACTTACCCTCTTCCACTGCCCTAATTGCTTCGAAAGCTGTGACTAATTCGAAACGCTCGTTGTTCTACGCCCCCGATTCACCCCCAAGACTCTTCATGCAAATACGCTCACCCCCAATCGTCCGATTTTACCGACGTGTTATACTTGCCATGTAAATCCAGTACAAATCTCATCAGAGCTACTCCTGAATCGAGTTTCACTCGACAAAAGCTCTATCAAATCGCTAATCATTTTTGGGGACAATTCAATTTTTCAAATTTGTTCGCGCCGCGGTCTTGCAATGATTATCAAGGAGCGTGTGTCAATTAGACTGACACTTTGAAAAATGCAAAGAGTTAAGCCAATCGTTGGTTTTAGAAAGAAAAAATTATTTACTTCCATATTCGCGAAAGTAGTGAGATTGTGGGGGTACGGCAACAATTTCTGCTACAAACGGGAAAAAGGTGAGATAAAATATCCCGTATTTGAGGGAAAAAGGGAAAAAGAATAGGATTGGTTGTCTTTGTTGGATAGGTTGAATTTATAGCGGGCACCTTTTAATTTCTAACTTCTGGAGCATTTTCTTAATGCATCTTAACTGTTTTCTTCATGCAGTTAACTTACAAGTTTTTTCAAAGAATAATTTTACGTTTGAACTGCGACTGCGGTTTTTAGGCATATCGTCGCTACATTGGCAACATGCTATAACTCAGTTTTCCCAACTTAACAGGACACCCAAAAAACTGTTTTGATTGCTGGCTGTTAGAAAAGAATCAACATGGGAACGTGGCTTGGAAACTCCTATAAAATCTTTTTGGTTCAACCCCGACTCGTGGCGCGAATTCAGCATTTGAAAATCGTCAGACCTCAAAATCAGTTGAATCTTTCAGAATAGCATTTGGAGATCTAGTAGAACGAGTGAATTGGAAGAGCTTCTTCTTTCTGTAGCACCAGGGCGAGAATTGATTTGACGTAAACGAAGTTAAATGGAAGTCCTGACCACGGGTTTTTTGCCGAACTGAAGGACCTTGGGCCGCAGACAGAGGGCGCTGATTGCTAATACTATCAGGAGTTACTTTGCCGGGTGTTCATCTTGATTGCTTCTGATTATCGACGACCCTTGACTACACGCTGTTCCCTGTATTCTTTCGATACTGCAGCTATCCTGATCGAAATACGATTAACTATCGTCCTTTTCTATTTTGATCATGATTTCTTTGATCTGCGAATCGATTTTTCACATGAAATTTACGACTATGATGTGCCTAGTGATGTAGTCGCACATGAAACAATATCCATAATAATTCATTGACCTCAGAAGTTCTTTAAACATTTTTGCTGAGGAATATTTTGGTGTTTTTGACGGTTCAGATTTCCAAATTCTTCTCCGCCTTTAGAGGGAAGTCACCAATTTTCGTTAAATGAAAAGATCTTACTATACACATTCTGCAGGAATTCAAGACTTTATTTTAAGGGCCAAAATATTATTATTTGAATTGTTAAAATTCATCCCAATTATTTGAAATTGTTGAAACTTTTATTGAGGAAACCAACGAGACCAAAAACGTCAAAATCGGCGTGGAAAACTCAAATTGGCTAAAAAAATCGCAATCCAATTGTTAAAAAGCGTCCAGAGGGCTGAAAATTGGTTTTCTAAATTTTGCGATGAATAGGCATTTACCTGGTGTATCGAGGGATAACATTTTTGATAAATAACATTAAATTGTATGTCATATTGTTTAAAAATGTGCGTTCAAACATTTTTTAATTCGGACGTAGAAACCCCGTAACCTGGACCAATTTTTCCAAAAGCCATAGGCTTAAGAGACCATAATTCCTCGGAAAAGGATGGTTTAACTTGCGGTTAGGACTAACGAACTACCTAATGGGGGGAACAGAATGGGAAGAACTGCCGTAAGTCCACATTGGGATGACGTGAAACCCAATTCCGGCCGAGGAAGTTAAGTGCGGTAATGAAACCCAAAGCTCATGAGAGGAATAAGACCCCTGCAAGTTACCTATGCTTTCCCACCACCAACTAATCAGACCGAAGGGCGTGGTATGAAAACTACCCCCTTTTCCGCAGACTTGAAAGACTCTGCACTTCCACGGCTACTTTCCACCCCCAGATGGACAGTCCCGACGCCTACCCCTGCGTCTTCACTAATCTGCCGTTCTAACCCTTGTGACGGCTTTTCCAAATCACCGTTATTACTGTCAGATCATGAGGCCTATTACTGGACCCTACTGGTTCCGACACGTCCAATTTTATGCGACTGCCTGGCCCGAAATCGATCAATTTTGCAATGCGAGGGCAAATAATTCGTCGGATTTCCAAGCAGAAACTATAACTGGCCTAAATTTATCTATTGTAAACCATACAAACTCAAATTTGATGCAATTTTACTTCAAACAAGTAGTTCAAAAACCGAACAATTCCTTCAAGATTTGTTGAGTTCCCCAAAATCAACTCTAAATGTACCTACCTAAACATAGGTACCTAACTATATAATACCAAATAATATTCATACCTACCTATAATACCTAAATATACTAGGTATATAAATAATAAATATATCTACTAATAATATAGTTTATGTAATAAATATACTAATAAATATAAATAAATTAAATATGTAATAAATATAAATAATGTACCTAATAAATATACCAATAAACTTAATTTTTTCGGAATAGAAGATCGACTCAATATACTTAAAGTATTCTAGTAATATGCATAAATATACCTAATAAACATTGCCTACCATAATATACCGTAATAAAGTCATTGTAACCTTCGGGAATAATACTCGACCTGCTGAGCGCTTGAGAATTGCGGGACTTGGAATATAACTATCAGATGAATCTGATTTCCGAAATTTTTATCGACCTTTTTTTGCGTTATCTACAGATTTTGGAAAATTAGACCGTAGAATACTACGGTGGATCCACCAGTAAACCGGTGCTGAAAAGGGGCGATTTGAAGAAAAAACACTGAAGTAGGTTTCTCAAACTGACCATGAATGACTAAATCACTCGAGGAGAAATTGTGGAATCACATAATTCTAATAAAAACTCAAAAATGAGAGAAAAGAAAGTGTCTATTCCACGATTGAGGTACAATTGTAGACCGGTTTCAGTTATTAAACCATCATCAGTAGTATGTCGTTGTTATGTACTGATGATGGTTTAATAACCGAAACCGGTCTACAATTGTAGGTACCTTAATAGTGGAATACCTTAATTCTTCTCTATCATTTTTTTGAGCTTTTATTTGACTGTGAATGAGTAGGCTTATAGGAAATTCAACGTTGAATCCGAAAATGCCGTCAAAAGTTGAAAAAAGTTCTTTTAAAGCAGAGAAATGTGGGTTTTTATGAAGCAAGGTTCGGTTTTTAAAGAAGAAAAAACTTTTAAAATCGTAACTAGGAAACGGGTTGGAATAGAGAAATGCGGTTTGTTCCATTTTTCGTCTAGTTTCACTCAAAAATTTCTATACCAAGTTCGGGACACCCAGTCGTATACCACTACCTTCAATGCTGCTTCAATTTTCCTTTAGCGTCGTTCTGCAATCTCCGAAAATTGGGGATCGTGATGGGTTAGTCACATATTTGTACGATAGTCCAATATGTGCATTTCGACTGACAGCTGGAGAAGAGGAGACAATCACATTTACCTTACTTTTCTTGAGCCGCCTCCGCCAGACATGAGGTTTCCTCCTTTTCATTAAACTCTGTCGAGTAGGCAAACGTACACTTGTCTAAACAAATGGACAGGACCCTCTTCGATATTGGAATTTGCCCATTCGACCTCTGAGACTGAATGAAATAGCGGCACATGTCCTGACGAAGGTGCCAATGCGTTATGAAAATATTTTTGTATTTAAAGAATTTTCTCAAAATTACTAGACAATTTTTTCCTTCGGTCAATTCCAATGGTTTATCATTAAATTAAGTAGGAAAAAATGTTGGGCAATACTAAAAAATGCTGCCAGAAGCAAAAGTTTTTTTAATTTTTTTGTAATGTTTACTACATTTTTGTCTGTAGCGTCGCCAATATTGATCCAAAAAAAATGGAAAAAATATTAGTACCAAATGGCATACTTCCGATATCTTAGCATTTTTATCGTGCCACAAAAATGAACCGATTTGAGCGCTCTTGGTCTTAAAATCTTTGTTTTAAATTGCAGAATGTGTGGATATTTTATATATTCCGATAACTTGGCGTATTTTCATTTCAGGCGAGTTTTAAAAATTGCATAGTGAATTTTTTGTTATTTCTGACCTAAAATGATCAAAAGCAGCCAAAACATAGTAATCAAATAGTGTCAAAAATGTACGTATCACGTATTGTGTGTTATCTACGCACATCTGGTTTTAATTAAGGGTATTAGGTGAACCATTTTATAAAATTTCATCATTTCACGGTAAATTTGTCCACAAACTATTTTGTCACGAGGTACCTACGTGGTTTTCACGTTTGTACGTGGGGTTGCAAGTCGTAGCAAGTTAGATCGAACGGGTTGGCCATCAATAACATAAATCTGTTGGGATAAGTAATGCCTTCTAGATAGGACTCGCTTTCTGCCCCAGGACGGTCGTTTGCGTGAAGTATGGACCGCCCGATAAGGAAGTTAACATCGAAATTCACAACTTCCGAATCGTTTGCAGTTTAGGCGTTAATTGCGAGATTACCAGCGTATCCTGCATGCATCTTCTCGATAATTCGACAAATGCTGACTTTTACTTAGTCATTAAAAATAAATAAAAATATCGAAGCAATTTGCGAATTGTTGATACTTATTCTTCTGTGGTTGATAGAACGGCACAAAACGGGTACTTGTTGCTCGAGAGTTATCAGAAGAATATAATCCTAAAATGGCAATCTCGGGTTCAACTATTAACCAGTGGTGCGTAGATAACACACAATACTTCCATATTTTGAAACGTACATATTTGAAAAAATTTGATCATATTTTGACTGTTTTTGGGGGTGTTTAGGTCAAAAATATCAAAAAATTCACTATTAAAATTTTAAAATTCCAAACAAAAAAAAATTCGCTACATTTTTGGAATATAAAAAATATCCACATATTCTGCAAGGTAAAACGAAGATTTTGAGACCAAGAACGCTCAAATCGGTCCATTTTTGTGGCCAGAAAAAAATAAAATAGAAAACACCAAAAATGCAAATAAATCGGAAGTACTGTGCGTTATCCAAATTCCGATTAAACAGGGTGTTAGGTCTTGCCGAGACGAACATTTCAGTTCAAGAAATTTGAAAAAAGGTTGAGAATTGAGGGAGTTATGGCCATTTTTGTAAATGACCACAGACGGACAGACGGACACACGGACAGACGGACACACGGACACACGGACACACGGACACACGGACACACGGACACACAGACACTTGTTCGGGAAGTGATTCTGAGTAAATGTGTATAAGAAAAAGTTTTTTCTGAAGCTCCGTTCCGATTCTCGATTTTAGGACGATCACAATACTTCCATTTACTCTGTAAATATGGAAGTAAAAATCTCCCTTTTCTCGGTTTTTCTGAATAACTTATGAAGTACTGGACCAATTTTGATCATTTAAGGCTTATTATCATTATACGAACCCCCTCAAGAGCATAATGCCATAGTTTTTCCCAGCTTTAATATTTTTCATGTTTATTTTCAGTTGGAAGTGAACCCAACTTATTCCCCTCTCAATTTTACGTCTGCTTTCCGTCTCGGTCAATTTTGGAAAATATTTTGACGCCGGATTGGTCACAGGTAGAAATAAAAGGGCCCAATTTCGATCTCTTTTTACCTCCTAGTCTATTCCGCTGCTTTGTGAGCCAACTGATGTACCATGGAGTGGCTATGGTTCACCAAAAGTGTCAAACATTTTCTTTCACCGGGAGCGTGTCCGAAGTCGAAAATGAGGCTGATGCGATGAAAAAGACGACACTGATGGTCATTGTGTCCTCTTCTTACAGTCACGTGCCTCTTTCGTATGATTACGGTGCATTCGTTCTAATCAAGGGATAGGTATCATAATAATAGACCCTACAGCTGACCGATGCTCGACTTTGACGATGAAAAATCGGTGAAAGAAGTTTTTTTTCTTGAAGCAACAAATTTTTACAACCATATACTTGCCGGAAAAAAATGGTACGGAAAATCGGATCGGAAGTTCTGACAATATTCACTCAAATGCTTCGGCTCGAAAATTTCTAATCTAATTTAATCAGTTTCTATACAAAGTTTATTACTATATTTTAAATTATAATATTTTATATCCTTGGATTACTGTAATAGCTATTGTACTAAAACACTGTTATAAATAACATAAAATATTATAATTTCAAAATATATCTAGTAATAAATAAAGTACAATAACCGATTTCGAGTTAAAGCGTTTGAGTTAATATTGCCAGAACTTCCGATCCGATTTTCCGTTTGCCATTTGATCCGATCCGATATTGCCATTTGAGTTAATTTTACTGTTATAACAGTAAAATATAAATATTTTACAATTGTTTTTAAAACTCTTTTTTTCGCAGGTGGGGTGAGAGGCAGACCTGGCAATAACCTCGCATTAGATATTTTCGAACTTCATCAAGGGACCCATATTTTGCAGGTAAAGATGTCAATTAGTAATAAATATAAATCGAATCAATCAAATATAAATTGATTGATTTATTCACAATATTTTTATTTTAATATTTCAATTTAAATAAATTTAATTGTTTAATTAATTAAATTTAAATAAAATTTAAATGATTATTTTACTTTAATATTCAATTTAAAAAAAATTATGTTTTTCTCTAGACATGAAGTCAGCCGCTAGAGAGACGCCAAAATGCCTCTTTATTTGTTTTTATCGCTATACAATAATTTTTGTTTTTAATTTAAATGTACCTATATAACTTTACATTATTTATATTCAAAATTCACCATCTCTTAACAATTTTTAATGCAATTATATATTACGGGCCGTAGTTTAAGCTAAAATAAATTATTTTACCAGAACTTAATTTAAATTTAATCGGATTCCAATTTTTGTTCCAGTCGCTGGACGGATTCGCGTTCGCACTTGGCGCCGACGGCCGGTTCTTGTACATATCCGAGACAGTCTCCATTTACTTAGGCCTTTCCCAGGTATGTAAATCTGACTATTCGCATTACTGCTGCAAATTTGCTAATTACCAATTGCGTTGAAAATGTTCATTCATCTTGCTGAAAATAATTTTTAAAGTAAATTTTTGAAGTCGATTATTTACTTCCAAGGACCCATTCGAATGAAGTAGGTTTTCATTTACACCATGGATTGTAACACTTCATACAAAACAAAATAGGGAAGTAACAATACCGTGCAACGTAGATAACACGTAAATTTTTAACTGGCGAACTGGCGGCTTTTCTAGCTAAAAAGGGGTTTTAGAGTATGTACGAGCGTATCAACGCTAAGTGATGTGAAAATAGTGCGACATGTCCTGACAAGTACCGGCCCTCTCCCTGAGGGCGGCAGGGCACGCCCGGGACAACTTCGGTTATCGGGCGAAAAGCCAACTCCTGGAACGGCTACTTTACTTACTACTAAGGCCACTTTACTCGGCATTAACTTGCAGCTGGTTTACTTTACTTCCCTTTCCTCAAACCTGGTAAAATTTCGCAATAATAACCGGAAGTACTGCGAGTCTCCCGCGGGCCGCCGGCGGATTTTAAGGCCGATTTCAGTATGAGCTAAGAGGCCATTTATCCGGTCCTTATTACCGAGGACGAGCCGCCCGTGCGGGTCGATTGTCTCGCAAATCGCGACGAGCGTATCGCGTGTCCATTGGCGGCATCGGCGGAAGGGCGGGCTAAGGTGGCTGCGCACCTCGGCCGGTATTGATTGGGAGGCGGCTGAGGCGGCGGCGGAGCCGCTTTGGAGGCCGCTCACGAACCCGCCCCCGACGTGACGGGAATACCGGACCTGTCCGCCCCTAGGAGCACGTACGGCCCCCGCATCGCCTCCGCCGCCCGTTACCTACGCCGCCCCTCCGCGTCCTCCCTCGAGGGCTATTTAAAACAATACGACATAAGGCGAACGTTGTGTTCAATAACAGCCCCTCCACTTGCTGCGGGGAGCATCCATCATCACGTGCTGTGATCACCTCGCCGAATTATGGCCCGCCGCGCGCTCGGATCCTCGAACGTCGCGCAGTATCCGAGGAATCTGCACTTGAAGCTAAGGCAATTTTGAGAAATAATTCGATGATAAATCGCTCGAAAAATTAAGAAACCCAGTAGTGCGTAGGTAACACACAATACTTCCATATTTTGAAACGTAAAAGTGTGACAGATTTTGATCATATTTTGACTGCTTTTAAGGGTGTTCAGTTCAAAAATATCAAAAAACACACTATGCCAATTTTAAAACCCGTCTAAAATAAAAATAAGTCACATTATCGGAATATAAAAAATATCCACATATTTTGCAAGGTTTACCTTGCGAAATATGTGGGTATTTTTTATAAAATTTTAAATGTTTTACGAAACAAAGATTTTAAGACAAAAAACGCTCAAATCGGTTCGTTTTTGTGGCCGGAAAAAATAAAACAGAAAACACTGTAATATTTGACTCGGCAAGACATAACTCCCGGTTTGATCGGAATTTGGATAACTCACAGTGCTCCCGGTATATTTGCATTTTTAGTGTTTTCTATTTTACTTTTTTCCTGCCACAAAAATTAATCGATTTGAGCGTTTTGGTCTGAAAATGTTTGTTTTACCTTGCAGAGTATGTGGATATTTCTTATATTCTGATAATAAGGCGTAATTTTATTTTGGGCGAATTTTAAAATTTGAATAGTGAATTTTTTGATATTTTTGACCTAAACACCCTCAAAAGCAGTCAACATAATATGTTGATCATCATATTATGATCAAATTGTGCCACAATTGAAGAGTTTTCCTTCGAAACTGCATTCATCCACTGTCGAGTTTTTTCGATATCGATTTCGTTTTTCGATTTTCGATTTCGATTCATAGCAGTTTTGGTACCTATAAGCAATCGATAATCGAAAAAACGAATTTTAATATCGACAAAACTCGACAGTGGATGAATGCAGTTTCGATGGAAAACTCTTCAATCGTCAAAATATTGTGTCAAAATATGGAAGTATTGTGTATTGTTAAAGCACCATTGGTTTTGACACGATATTCCACTTGATTTTTGACTCTACCCATGGAAAAGACCAATCCTCCGCACCAGACCAGTTAAATGGTACAAGCAGGCGATTTTCTTCGGATCCGTTAAATGAAAAGTGACGATCCTTCAAAAAAAAGGTGATTTTTCGATTTTCGTTTCGAAGAAGAGCGACCGGCTGAGTCAACCATGGCGGACATAAATATTTCATTTTGCATTCCTTCACGCGACGTCGCTTTCCCCTGGAGAACTGCCAATGTTTCAACAGCTTCTAGCAACTGAGGTTCACTAGGCAACAATGAGGCATTAAAATACACGGGCACCGGACACAGGAGGGGGGGGGGGTCACTGGAAATGGGCAGCATTGTCGAATTAGGTAGTCAGACTGGGAGACTTGAGCTTATGAGCCGCGCATTTGTTAGTAGGGCGCCGTTCTGAATATTTAAGATACGTGGAGCTGCTTTTGGAAAGAAGGAAAAAAGAGGCAACGGACCCGTCAGTATGGCTGACTTCCTGTCTCAATGGGCACATGGGTAATTCCACGCATGCGGGCACCCCCGACGACTTTTTATTCCCCATAAAGGCTCTTCAAACATGGAAATTGAGTCAAATTTGGAAAATTCTGATTTTTCAAAATAACAATTTTGACGGATCAACGCGCAAGTTTTTTAACGGGGTTTTACCCAACTTGTGATATTGAACTTTCAAAATTGAAGACCACTGTCTGAAAAACTCCCATGGGGAGAAAAGGACTGCTGTTTTTGATATTTTTTTAACTTTCCCCTTTTTTTTTTTAGTTTTTTTTTTGTGTTGATCCGGAGATCAAAAAATGTTAATGGGTCAAATAGGTACCTGAACTATTGGTTTTTAAATTTAATTGTTTTTAGCACTTAACAGTGAATTTAGCAGATTGTCTTGCCCGTCGTGCATATCATCTGCTTTTAAAGATTTAGACAAAATCAAAAAATGTCCAATTAACACAAATTTTTCTCGTGTAATAGTTCGATGTTATGGTTATGGTTCGATGTTATGGTTCAAAGTTGTGGTTATTAAATGTTATAGGTCGAAATGACTGGGAGCAGCGTTTTCGATTACGTCCATCAGCAGGACCACACAGAAATGGCTGAACAGCTCGGCCTCGGTCTTAATTCCGGAGGTTCCGGTATCGGGTCGCCCCAAGGTTCCGAAGAAGGCTCCACCTCGTCGCCAGGTAACTTTCTGTCATTTATACCGAATTTACCCTTAATCACGTGTGAATATCAGGTGTAAAAAAATGGGAAAAAATTGCCAACCTAATTTCTCTAAGCTCTATCTTCTAAACCACTGGGGCTACAGAGCTCCGTTGAATCTTAAATTGTAGGAAATTTCATCTTCTTTTATAATGATAATAGTACGTTTTCTTGTAAAACCATTTTTTAGATGACTTTTAGTCAAAAAACCGAAAAAAGCGCCCAAATTTCTCCGTTTTTTGATTATAACTTGGCTGGTTCACGTTTTCGGGGGCTGAAAATCTAAATATTTGCTATCCAGGTGGACCGTAACAACCTGTTAAGTTCACAGTGTTTACTTACATTTTCAGTTTTTTTTTTTTGCCTGCCTGATGGGGTTTTAAGGAAATGTAAATGTCTCAAGGAAAACTCGTGGATACTACCTGTCAGCAGTTTTACACAGGAAAATAGGTAGTTCACTCTTTGATTTATCGCCTCCAAGCCATGAAAATCGCACAGTCGTACGTCTGAGACGTTCCAAACGGAAAACGCTGGTAGAAAAAGAAGAAATCGCCATTTTGTTGGCGATCCGACCAGTCGCCAACTGGCGATTCCACCGTCGGCCATGCAACTCCGTCGCCTCATGTCTGAACACGAATAGAAATCGGTTTCGTCGCGTCCCACATCCTTCAATTGCCAAAAGAGGAAGACGTACCTGTTTTTCATTGGTCGACTAACAGTGGATTGTCACCTTTCGTGTGGTTGTGTCAACCGAAAATGAACTCCGCCGAAATGAAGCACACACACGCTTTCCACATAGGAGACGTCCTCTTTCCCATTGTCCGACGACTTGACTCTTCGTCTCATACTGACACCGGCTATAATCAGCCTCAGCGTTGAAGCCTTTGTGGCCAGCGGGCAGCTCCGTAAGAAAATAGCGGGACGAATTCTCGAAAATAACTCATCTGCCGTCTCAAAAGGAGCACGGGCCATGGCCGGCCATCACTGAAATCCGAAAAGAAAAAGGAACCAACACTTTCTTTACCATTGCCGATGACGAGTTTTGACGTTCAAGGGCGCCATCTGCACTTGTGGTGCTCGAAACGGGCGATTTTCATCGAAAAATCTGCACCAGTGGAGCGTAGATTACACAGAATACTTGAAAAATACTTCCAGATTTTGATATGTGAATTTTTGGCCATTCGCAACTTGATTTCGACTAATTTGGTGGCTACTACGGTCAAAAATGTCAAAAAACACGCTATTCACATTTTGAAACCCGCCCAAAATAGAAATACGTCCAGTTACCGGAATATGCAAAATATCCACGTATTTTTCAATGACAACCAAAAATTTCAAGACCAAGAACGCTCAAATCAATTCATTTTTATGGCCATAAAAAAAAGAAAAAACTCCAAAAGTGCTAACATGTTGGAAGTACTGTGCGTAATTCGAATTCCGGTTGAACAGGGCGATAGGTCTCGCCGAGACGGACGTTCCAGTTCAAGAAACTTGAAAAAAGGTTAAAAATTGAGAGAGGTATGGCCATTTTTGTGAATAACCACAGGCACAAGGACTAACGTTTTATTTGTAGCTCCGACCCAATTTTGAATTTATTTAAGACGGATTTTTAGGATTTTTTTCCATTTTGAATTTTTGGATTTTTTTTCAATTTTGAATTTTAGGTTTTTTTTCAACTTTGATTTTTAGGACGGAATGTTCGGGTTTTGAATTTCAGGAATTTCGTGGTTATGGGAGTAAAAAATAAAAATTATAATAAGCCTAGGAGATCTTTTGAGAATTTCCTTCTTTTGCTTTCTAGTTTTTCACGGTTTTCTTTGTAGTTGGTTGAATTTTTGTTAAATTTTTCTCGCGAATGTACTGGTAGTTTGATTTTATAGCGATTTCATAATATGAAATATGAACATATTATGTTCTAGGACCAAAATCCGAATATTTGGTTCAAATTAATCTGTAAAAATTGTTAAAAACCCCTGGAAATATTCGGACTGATAAATTTGACGAATTTTCGTTGTGATAAATCAAATTTGGTGTGACGAGCTGCCCAATCTTGGAAATCATTTGAAGCTGCATGAAATTTTGAGTGTTCCTCCACCTACTCTCTGAAAATACTAAATTGATATTATTGCTATTTCGGCTAAGATAATCGTTATCATTATTTTTTTATTTAATTAAAACGTATCCAATTGGAGATTTTTAGCGAAAAAAAATTGATCTAAGGGTCGTCAACATTTTTTGTCCGCAGTCTCGACAGTGATGTCGCTAAGTACGACCAACGGCTACAAAGGATTGGAACGGACGTTTTGCGTCCGTATGAAATCCACACTGACGAAAAGGGGCTGCCATTTCAAATCGTCCGGGTACCGAGTGAGTAATTTGGAAATTACCAATATCGACAAAGAGATTTTCCATTGCGAGATATTCAGTGCCTAGATCAAAAAATAAGTTCGGTTTAGTGTTTTTCATCAATATTAACGAACGCAATTCATTAAATAAATTTTTTAAAATAACAAATTTTAAGAATTTTTCAAAAATTAAAAAAAATGAAAGATTTCAAGCATTTTTTAAAAATTAGGAATTTTTATAAATTTCAAGTATTTTTTAAAAATTGAAAACTTGAAGAATTTTTTAAAATTTAAACATTTTAAGAACTTTTTAAAAATTAAAAATTTCAGGACTTCTTTAAAAATTAAACATTTGAAGAATTTTTTAAAATTAAAAATTTTTCAACATGCACGTTCCATTATTCGAAAAATTTTATCGTGCAGGTGGTCCTGTTACTATGCCGGTTAAGGCCGCAATACCAATTTTCGCACAATCGAAAAACGCCGCCTCCTCTGCTGGGAATGGTATCCCTGGCCATAGCTTTACCTCCTCCGTCTGTCCATGAAATTCGACTGGAATCCGACATGTTCATTACGAGGCTAAATTTCGACTTCACTATCGCCCACTGCGAGCCCAGGTAATTTTCTGCCAATGACAATTTTTCGTTCAATTACTATTATTTTTATTTTGAGCATTTCGCATATTAGGCTTTTTGGGCGTGGAGAGATACCTAATAAATCGAATGCCATGTTGTAGTGTGGAATATCAATGTAGTTTTAATTTTTTTAATTTTGTAAATTTTTTTAAATTTTTTCATGTTTGAAAAAAATAGTTTTTTGTTACCCGTGCACCACGTACTTTATAAATCATGCCAATTTTATGACATTTTTTATGTTTTTGTATTTTTACGATATTTTTCCTTCGCAGAGTGGCAGATCTCTTAGAATATACCGCCGACGAAATAACCGGAATGAACATGTACACACTGTGCCATGGCGAAGATGCCAACCGGTTGCGAAAAAGTCACATTGACCGTAAGTAATGACTTCATTACTGAGTAGGTTGAGAGCGAGACGAATTATCATTCTAACAGTCTCCCAAGCGCTTTCGCCTGCATCGGCCTCTTTAGGGGACTCCATTGGTATATTGGTCAACGGAGGAAAATTCGATGTACCATAAAAATTAATGACCGTTTAAAAAAGGAAAATGCAACAAGGATAATGAAATCCTGCAGAATGGCTAGTCACCTGAAGAGGCCTAGAATGGTGAAAGCGCCAATTATACAGCCTAGTTACTGGGCTCAATATTTTAAAAAATCAGCAGGTATTGCTCTACGGGAATAAACATCGCTATAGGTTCTCCAAAATGAATTTTTCGCGAATTTTCAATTTCAGAAGAAAAAAACATTTTTTCTCCAAATTTTTATGAAATACCTTAAAATTATTGATTTTATTTCAACTATTTTATTGGTATTCAGCATTTTGCAGGATATATTTCAAAAATATCGTTGTACTATATTTATGGTGGAATAATTTCGTCAATTTCCAGTCATAAACAAGGGCCAGGTGCTAACCCACTACTACAGACTGATGAACAAAAACGGTGGCTACACTTGGATCCAAACCTGCGCCACAGTAATTTGCAATAACAAGAACGCTGACGAGCAGAATATAATTTGCATTAACTACGTCGTCAGGTGAGCGACAGTTTGCGCTAATTATCCGCTTCGCAATGATGTGCAATTCAAAATAATTTCGGGGACCGGAGTTTTCTAGAAAACATTTAGAACATGTAGGTTGGGGGAGAGACGTTGTCGCAGAATTTTTCAGCGCTTTCGCCGCTGACGGCCTCTTGAGGGGAAAGGCGGCCTTATCCGGTGAAAGCGGGCGAGGGGATTTTAAAAATTATGGGACGACGTCGTGTAATATCTCATCCTACGCGTAAATGAGATAAGATTCCGAAGCATTCTGAAAAATTTTCAAAATGAACACTTTTTATGTTATCACATTTTTAGCACTCAAAGTTTGAAATATTTCAAAACTTTTTCATGTTTTATGAGAAAATTGAAATTTCGATGAGTAGGTAATTTAAAATTGCGTAAATTTCTTCGCAGTGGCAAGGAATACAAGAACTTGATCATGGACTGCTGTCAGCTGGAGGAACACGTCAAAGCACAACGGGTCAAACGCGAAGACACTAGCGGAAACGATCCAGAAAACGGTTCGCCCGGTTCCGACACTGGAGGTGAATTAATTGAATTGTTATTTTTTTCCAGCATAATTTTGAAGAAAAAAAACGACAGAATGTTATAAATACAATCTGAATTTTTCGCTGATTTTTACTTCCATATTTACAGAGTAAATGGAAGTATTGTGATCGTCCTAAAATCGAGAATCGGAACGGAGCTTCAGAAAAAACTTTTTCTTATACACATTTACTCAGAATCACTTCCCGAACAAGTGTCTGTGTGTCCGTGTGTCCGTCTGTCCGTCTGTCCGTCTGTCCGTCTGTGGTCATTTACAAAAATGGCCATAACTCCCTCATTTCTCAACCTTTTTTCAAATTTCTTGAACTGAAATGTTTGTCTCGGCAAGACCTAACACCCTGTTTAATCGGAATTTGGATAACGCACAGTACTTCCGAGATATTTGCATTTTTAGTGTTTTCTATTTTATTTTTTTCCGGCCGCAAAAATGAACCGATTTGAGCGTTCTTGGTCTTAAAATCTTGGTTTTACCTTGCAGAATATGTGGATATTTTTTACATTCCGAAAATGTGGCGTTTTTTCATTTTGGGCGAATTTTAAAATTTTAATAGTGAATTTTTCGATATTTTTGGCCTAAACACCCTTAAAAGCAGTCAAAAAATGATCAAATTGTGTCTCAATTTTACGTTTCAAAATATGGAAGTATTGTGTGTTATCTACGCACCACTGGTTGATATTTTTGACCTAAACACCCTTAAAAGCAGTCAAAATATGATCAAATTGTGTCACAATTTTACGTTTCAAAATATGGAAGTATTGTGTGTTATCTACGCACCACTGGTTTTAGGATTTTTTTTAGCTTTGAAATGTCGAATGATGCGTTTTGATGTCTCGAATAAATGCGTCTTAGCGAGGGCTATACGGCCGAAAGCGCTTAAACGGATGTAGAAATTCAAGTTTTAGGAAATGTCTCCGAATATCTCTTCCCTAGCAAACATTTTTCGTCCATTTTCCCATTTCAGCTTTCAAGAATTAATTTTGCTCCTCTGAAAAATGAGTTAAATGTCTCGTAGCTGCTGTCACCTTCCGCTAAATCATTTTCTTCCAACGACTCGTTTCGGCTTCTCTAAAAAAATTTCAAAAAATTGTTTACCCCCTTGAAAATTTTTGTTTTTTTCACAGTTGTCCTCTTTCTTCTTACCCTGGTCGGTCAAAATTATATAATGTTTTTTTCTTTTTATCAACTCTTTTAGCACTTTTAATTCGCGTCTTTCGGCCGTTTTACAATCGACCCCCAGCTTCCACCCTCGGTTGAGAATTTTTCCAAGAGGGTGCAAAATCGGAGCGGAGATTAGACGAGCTGACAACCCTAGAATGACTTGGTCGGCTCCTATTTTCTTATCTCGACTCCTTTTCAACGGCGACTTCATGAAAGTTAATGCCGCCCCTCGAGGCGGGGGTTGACCGTCGTTTACTGGACAGGAAATTGGCCTTGTCTCCGACTTTTGTATCCCTTTCGCAAGTCAAGTGGAAGGGGTGGTTTTCTTTTGTTCAACAACCGTTTTGGCATTTTTTGGCATAAGAATCCAATTTAAGGGGAGTCTTATGGAATCACAACGTAGAGAAAGGCAGGTTTTCGAAAAATTCGGTGAAAGTAATTAAATATTTTCCGTAGTCTTTGATAACATGTTCTTTTATATTTTGTTTCCCCATGTTTTTTGTCATTATCATGAAATCGTCGGTCCATTTCCAGAGGGGCGAAGTTCTGGGGGAGGCCGCGTCCAGGAAAGGCACCTCGGCCCTTCCGAACTGGAGGAAGAATCGCCCGATTTGGCAGGCGATCAACGAGGGCGAGGACACATGGACCACATCCATCCACCAGATCACCAACAGGTACCTACTGAATATCACCAATAACCTATGGAAAATATTTTCAAAATTTCTCTCTTCAGTTTCACGATTTTTATGCTATTTATTTTCAACGACCTTTTTCGATTTTCAGATCAACAACGTGCTGACCAGGCCTCACAAAAAGACGGGCGAAAGGAGAGCGAGCAAGAGGAAAAACGATGACGAATCCTCGTACAGCAGCGACGAAGATGTGGCCAACGGTGGCGGCAGTGGCGGCGCAGGCGCCAGCGGAGGCCAGCCAGTCAGGAAAAGATATCCCATCTTGAGCCCGGCCAGTTCCTCATGCCAGTCCTCGGCCCTTGCTGGCAGCCCCAAAGCTGGAAACGAGGTAACTGCCCCCTCAAAAAATGTTCCTTTCCCAAATTTCGGGGCTAATCAAAAGGATATGTACGAAATTGGACGAAAACTATGTTTTTCGATGAGGCCTAGTCAAATTATCAGAGAAAAGCTGCCTACTTTTCTGTTGGAAGAGCCTGGGGGAGGGGTGGCTCCTAATTTCTTTAATTGTTTTTAGTTGTTTTGGTTTTCCTTGCTTTGGGTCAGGAAAAAAATTTTTTCAACACCCCCTGAAAATTGGTTGGCATACGTTTCAAGGGGTGTAGAATCCGAATCTGCAATAAAATTTTTTTGTCCGTCCGCCGTCCGGGGTTTTTCAGGGGGAAGGAGTTATTGAAAATGTTTGAAATTGTCACCAAAAATCAGTTTCCATATCTAGTTGGTCCTAACGTCTCGACAGAACCCTACCTTAATTTAAGGCCAGTAAAACAGCTGTTGAAGTGGGAAGAAATTCGTGCTTTTCAGGAAATTGGCTACTTAGGCTTGTGAGGCGTCATTTTCTACAGATTTTTCTATGCTGAATCAAATGAAACCATCGCTGGTAGCTTCTACCGTTAAGGATTTATTGCAGTTTTAGTGAGACGTTTTTGAGTTTTTGAAAATTTCCAGTTTCCGGAGTAAATATCATTAGGTTTGACTTTGCAATCGAAAAATGAACCCTAGTGCAGAATTTGCAGAGTTCTTCGGATACACAAGAAATGATGTGCGCATGTCACTGATCTAATCAGGAGCGTTATCTTTTTCTTTTTCCTTACAGGTGGACAGCGACAGTGCAGCTGGTGGAACAGTCAAAGAACTGGAACAGGCCATGTCCAAACACCTGCCGCCGCCGCCGCAAGACAAGACGTCCGCCGTAGCTCAGCAGCACACGGACTTCAGCACGGACGCGCTGCTGAAGGCGCAACAGCGCAGCACCATTCAGTGGATAGGCGCCCTGCAACAGCAACACGCCCCCGGCCCCGGCGGAGGCCCGTTACCCGCCTCGACGCTGCTCCGCCAGCTGTACGCCAATCGGGAGAGCGTCATCAGGGCCAACGTGACGACCCGCGGGGGCGGCTACTACGGGCCCGACATGATCGGACCGCTACCCACTCCGCCCGGCTCGGAAGGCAGCGGAGGCGCCTACGGCGGACCGCAAGACTACAACGCCCTCTATCCTAATTATTCCGCCGCCGCCGCCGCAGCCGCAGCGGTCGAGTACCATTCCGCAATGACGCCGCCGAGCTCGGTATCGCCGCGCGACAAACACCAGCCCGCCGCCGGTCCGATCATGACGACAGGGTTCGACAGTCCGCCGGTCGGCGGCCCCTACGCTACGCACGACATGCTCCGCTCGTCGTACCTGGATCAGCCGCTGCCCCTGAAGCCGCAACCTTACGCCCATCATCACCTGGACCCGTCATCCTATGCAGCCGCCGCCGCCGCAGCCGCCACGACAGCCGCCGCCTCCCTGGAACAATCGGCTCACCAATTCTACGCGGCGACAGGCGCCAACACGCCGGCAGCCGCCACGGCGTTCCACCACCTGTACAATAAGCACCCGCCGCCCGGCACCGCAGCCGCCTCGCCCTCCGCCAACTGGTACACCTCCCCCTCATAGCCTCCCCCGGCCGCCGATTTATTGTAAATTACCAATTTGTACAAAAATCCGTTGTAGATAAAAATCTTACAATTAAAAGAAACTCAGCTTCTACAAATTTAGTCTAGTGAGATTTGTAAAATTTTCATGTAAATAATCCATCGAAATACCAGTATTACTAGTACCGAAAATCGGTGCCGTCTTTTGATATCGAAGGGAGAAAAAAGACAATTTGTACATATCAATTTATCGTGCAGACACGATATTGCAATGCTAGGTTTATCAAATGTGCAATACGTCGCCTGTTTTTCTAAGTTATTATTGTTAAATGCGTTGAAATTGGACAATTTTGAATCGGGATTGAGTTCAAAATACAAATTAGGCGGGTCAAAATAGCAATTGCGAATAATTGTTGAAAATTTCAAATCTCATCCATTGAAAATTCTATGCGTAAAAAGCAAAATGGAGTTTTTCTATTGAAATTTTCAATAAATTCCTGCAACATTTATTCTGGGCCCAAATTTTAAAAAAATTCCCAAAATAGGTAGGTACATACTTTAATTTTGAAGAGACAGTTTGGGCATCTAAATTCCCCACCATGATGGCCTATGCAGTTGGCTTGAAAGCGTACGTTTTATTTTTGAAGATTTTGAGCTTTTAATTTCTTCTACTTAGAAAAAAGGTACCTGATCGACTGTATTTGACTAAAAAACTTTTTTAAAAATTCGAAAAAATTGCCGTAGTTACAAAACATTGTGATTCAATGATGGGAATTGATTAGCCATCGTTTATTTGAAATTTCGATCAATAATTGATTGAATTTATTCATCAAACTGAAAATTATGATTAATTTTGATTTGAGAGTGAGGCTCTCCTAAGGACGAGGTACCTTTGCAAAAAAAAACTATTGAGCGTTTTAAAACATTTAAAAACATTTTTAATCAGAAACCAGTGGTGCGTAGATAACACACAATACTTCCATATTTTGAAACGTGAAATTGAGACACAATTTGATCATATTTTGACTGCTTTTAAGGGTGTTTAGATCAAAAATATCAAAAAATTCACTATTCAAATTTCAAAATTCGCCCAAAATAAAAAAACGCTAGTTTTTCGGAACATAAAAAATATCCACATATTCTGCAAGGTAAAACAAAGATTTTGAGACCAAGAACGCTCAAATCGGTTCATTTTTGTGACCGGAAAAAAATAAAATAGAAAACACTAAAAATGCAAATATATCGGAAGTACTGTGCGTTATCCAAATTCCGATTAAACAGGGTGTTAGGTCTTGCCGAGACAAACATTTCAGTTCAAGAAATTTGAAAAAAAGTTGAGAAATGAGGGAGTTATGGCCATTTTTGTAAATGACCACAGACGGACAGACGGACAGACGGACAGACGGACAGACAGACAGACGGACACACGGACACACAGACACTTGTTCGGGAAGTGATTCTGAGTAAATGTGTATAAGAAAAAGTTTTTTCTGAAGCTCCGTTCCGATTCTCGATTTTAGGACGATCACAATACTTCCATTTACTCTGTAAATATGGAAGTAAAAAGAAGCGTTTTGAAATAGGTTGGTATTTGTGGTATTTTTTATTTTTTCCACAGAACTACCAATGCTACAAAAATTATCCGTAATTTTTTTGGGTATTTCGCAACTTTTGGGGGTGGAAATGGAGATTTTTTAGTTGAAACAAATTGTTTTTGAGATGCAAGAAAACAATATTATTTGCTACCTTGAAATTTGTATTTTGGACCATCCAATGCTACAAGAGTCGACTTTTTGAAACCATGAGCCCCAAATTGGTGCATTTTCTTACAAGTCGATCGAGTAAAACACGTTTTCCAACACGAACGCCCGCATAATTGTCGCCATATTATTTAAAACAGCTATAGGACCTTGTCGATTGTAAATATTAAATATCGAGCCTCAGTATTTATTTATGCGATTCATCCACAAAATTGTGTGTTTTCCGAAACATCGAGCCGTTATCGTTATTTTCGATATGTACCTACCTTGCAATGTATCTGCAAATGTTTCGTTGATAACGGCATCCTCCTAGCTCAATATCGATGTGCAATACATCTCTCAATATCGGGTCATTTATCTGTCTCGTATTTTGTAGATTATTTGTTCTTATTGAAATATAACTGTTACAAATTGGACGAATTTTTGCCTATATTTCCCCATGGGACAGCAGATATGTATTTCGATCATCAGACTGCACAACGGGTCCTAAGTTGGGAAAAAATTGAAAAAATAGTTTAAAATTGAAAATGCATGTAGGCATGCTTACGATATTTTGACTTATTTTTGGGACAGAATTCATTCATATTTCCAATAAAATCAAACATCAATGTTCCATCCATCCATCTTTAGGGTGATTCTCAAAAAAAAGCAACTTTTTGGGTCGAGTAAATTTTTAAAATTTTGTTGCTCAGAAAAATTTCAAACTTTTTTTTAACATTGTTACTCGTTAGTAGATCACATTTAAACACTCGGTTGAGATCAAACTCATCATAGGAATAAAATAACTTAATTTTAATAATAAAACCACTGGCACATTAATGCACAATAAGATGGTAGGACTGGGTCGTTTCTGATTTTTTTCCCTCCGGGCTTTTTTCCGAAGCCTTCTACGCTCCTTTATTTCTGCTGGAGTGAACAATTTTGGTGGAGCCATCGACGTAGTTCCTGAATAAAATAACTTGAAATAATAAAGGGGTTCTCACATCACTAAACAATCAAGTACGCTATTTTCAATTCAACTTAAAACCATCAAAATCTAAAAAACTGCAATGATACTGCTGATTTTTCACTCCCATGTCCTTACCGTCGGTCCCACGGCCACATCACATTATCAATAGGGCCATGGGAAGGAACTTGATTGGGACATGGAACTGAAAAATCGTTCTTCAATCCATTGTATACTACTGTAAAAATAATTTAAGGGGCTAAATTGAATTTTTCTTAATGGTAACAGACGAGTAGAATGCGTTGAAAGCAAAAAAATTAGCATGAGCGTCGAATTAGAATTGATTCTATAGGGGCATGGAAAGGAATGGAGAAAAAACACCCACGCGTTCGCGTTCACCTCAGGAGCGCTGGCGGAGCAATGAGAGGTGTAAGCGCCGTGCAGCTGTAGGGCCATAGAGGCGAACAGTCTTGCCAACTACTGATGCAGTTTCCCGGCTTTTGTCCCTCATATTCGATGCGAATGGACACTTTTTTGATGAAGCCATGGAACTGAACTCAGAATCATGTACACAAGTTTGAGGTACCGTGGCCGACTAAATTCGAAAGAAATGTTGATATAAGCTTGCAAAACATAAAGAAGAACTAATTCTGAATCGATTCAAGGAATTTTTTTCAAGGAAATGTGCTGATTTCAATCAATACTTACCTTTCGAATCTTGAAAACGTATACTGCTACAGGGCACGGAACTGAACATTTGAACGTTTGATTAGCAATAAATAACTTCCAATATCCCCCTCCCTTATTTTTTTGGTTGGATTACGTCAGCGGCCGCCTAGTAAACAGGTAGAAAAAAAAATCACGAGTCTCAGATGATTGGTTCCCGAGTTATGGTCGATTAACATGAAAGTTGCTTTTTTTTGAGAATCACCCTTTACCGTGACAAAGGTATGAAAAAATGTTACTCCAATAAGCCACAAGGTTGAAAAATCTTCGGATTTCAGTTAAAAAATATAATATTACTCATTACAACTATTTTCGTAGCATTTTAGTATGATACAGAAATTTACAAAATATGTCAAAAACGGTTATTTTACATTTTGACGCCCAATTACAATACCCGGTATTTGTAGAAGTCCATAACGGATTCAGTCACGTTCCAACTGAAGGCCAACGATAGGAGAAACGCTAGTGTTATCGGAACTATGGGGTAGAGGAAAATCTGCGTTTTGTGGAGAATCTGTAAGCCTGGAAAAAAAATTTAATTTAAAACAATTTCTTGAATAAAAATTTGAACAAAAACCTCAAATGAGATGCATAAATACATCCCAAATTCGGGACTTTTCGGTTATGGAAAAGTAATTTTGAGGAAGAATCGAACCGTATAGCGGAAAATGTGAAATGAAAATTTCTCAAAATACTCACTGCTGTATCCTAGGAATGTTATGTACGTGTAGTAGACGAAAGAGATGAACCAGAGCGAGTTGCCGAATAGCCGCGAGACGAACAAGTCGTGACTGATGAAAACTAGAAATAGATAAAACACATTATGCTATTATTATGCAATATGTACCAATTCTGTCGTTTAGTGGTAGATTTCCAGGCTTTGCCACATGAGATAGCAGGTGTTACTACCTGAGCGACGATACGGTCGTTATGGTCATTATTATGAAAAAATAAATAACATTTACGACAATTTACCTAACAAATTGGAAAATGTAGGTAAAGAAAATTAATTATTTCAACTAACCATGATAGAAGAATAGTTGGACAACATGGAGGATGACTAGAGGCGGGAAGAACGCGTTCAAGTGAATATCAAAAGCGTAGCCCCATTCGACATCTTGCCCGAAGCAAGTCGGCTTCACTAGATACTTGTTGCTGATGTACCTGATGATGGGAAAATCCAAAAACCGTACTAAGTATGCGCCGTTTTCCGATCGTAAAATGTAATTAGGTAATCGAACTTGCATACCAAAGAAGCGATGCAACACACAACCCGACAGATATACAGTCAACCAGCAGAATGTATACGAGGAACTTCAGGAAGGCGAAGAAATTCAATCCCAACACGAATATGAATCCGATTGAGGCGACTGAAAAATAGGACAGTTTTTATTTTGAGTCAGAGGCCTGGAATCTTTGGATAAGCAACTATTGATGCTAGGGCCTGAGGGCACATGAAAAATTATAACCTCAAAAAGTCATTTTAAAAAAAGTCCGTTTTTAGTTTTTCCTAGACGTAAAGAATATTGGACCGATTTCAAACATTCAAGGTTTATTCTCTTCACATCGACCCCCTTATGAGTCTAGAACAACAAAATTTCAACACAATTATTGTTTTTTATGAAATCTTAAAAATACCCGACTTTCAGGTTATATGCCACTCCCCGAAGCTGAATGTCCTGAACTGGTGAACCAATTTTTGATAAACCCAAAACTATGGGTCAACTTACCCACTAGCCAGACGACCAATAACATGAAAAAAGCCGGATCATCTCTGGCAAACTGGGATTTGGTTTCTGAGGAAAAGGAAAAATATTGGATCAGTTTACAATGCGCTTCGAATTGGTTAATAATGAAATCAAAATTTCCGCAACCTTTTGGAAAACTAGACATACTCACGTTTCCTATACTGAAAATTCCTGTACACTTTTTGCGGATTGATGAACAGATAGGTCATCTGCCACATGGCGAACTCGAAATCCATTTGTTCGAATTTCAGCAACCGCCTTAGGTAGCGGTAGCGTTTTATTGCTGCCGACATGCAAGTCCTGCTGGAAATTTTAGAGGAGAATAATCAGCTCTGTCAACTATGCAGAATTACAGCAGGGAAAATGAAAGTGATGACGTCACTAGTGACCATATCTGACCCAAGTTGCAAAACCGCATAGGGCACACAATCTCAGGTCAGGGATAGGAAACCCCGTGTGTTCCTCAGGTGGTTCAAGGTACGTGAGTTTAGACGCATTTTCAGTGGTATATGATACACCTAAATTAGTTTATGAAGACGGTCAAAAACAGTCAGTAGCCATCCTCAAATGACTTTTTAAACAATAAAAATCGCAAGAAAAACAAATTTTAAACATTAAAAATTCACTAATTTCGTATCCTCGTGAGCTTTGTTTGCCCTTTAGGTTATCTTATTGGGGGCTATCTTCAGTGCCTGCTAAATTAGTGATGTCACACTTTCAGCCTATTTAAAAGGAGCGTAAAAACGCAATGGCCACTGCGGTCGCACTCCGAAGTAAAAACATCCTCCGTCAGTTCAATTCGGCATACACATCTCGCCAAGGCTGATCATATCATACTATCGATCATATTCGATATTACAATCGCATGTTTCTATTAACTCGATATTCGAACCTTCAGGCACACTAGTATGTACCGGAAATTGAAATAACTCACTAATTCCTAATGGAAGAAAGAGGAAAAAAGCGGGTAACACCACACGATAAAGAAAATTTCTTTTCCATTTAATGGCTCTCTCGTTCATTTTTCAAATGAGCGAGCAAGAGATCAGCCCTGGCATCACTGGCCATTAGCAATTAGCAGAGCTCACAACCTCACGAATCGTTCCAAAAATTGAGAATTTTTCGTAACCGATCAATTCACCTTTGAGTCACAGGCGTAGGAAGTGTAAACGAAGCCAACGATTCCCTGCTCAGTCGTCTCGATTTCTTTGACCCGAGCATTTTCTCATTACAGTCGTCCCTCCAGGCTCATCACACGAGTAAACACGTTTGACGGCTGACACAGGAAAACTACAGAATACGAAATTTACGTCAAAACGCTATTTAGAAAAATTCATTCACTAGCAGCATCACTTACCAGGTATGAATGACTTTGGAGTAAGTAGGACTCTACTTGCCTGAGTATCGATTAAATCGACGGAGTTAATTCTCTAAACATATTTTTAATGTCTATTGAAACTGGCTAAAAACACACCAAATTCCGATGCACTGTTTAACTTTGAGTTGAAAGATGAGAGCGTAGATTTGACTTGACGATGACGAATGACGTGAACGAACGACGAAAACAAAAGTTGAAAGAACCTACATGGCTGTTATGGTTTGTGAACTACGTGTCAAGTTTTTGCACTCGATGTTGATGCCATGTACAACATTGCTTCTCGTTTCGCACCACACAAACCAGCTTGGTAGTAAATAAGCAGATGAGAGAAAAATTCTCTGATTCCTCTCTCCTTACTTAGCATACTTCGCACAACTTCCCTCACGTTCTCTTCTTTTCTCGACTTTTCTGGAAAAGGAAAAAATTAGAAACCGCAATATGTAAAAGTGGTCTGAAGGACAAATGAAAATGAAGAAGTTATTGATATGATAAGATATCTTATCTATGTCCGCGTTTCTTTTCAGGCTTTATGTATACATACAAAGGGTGTATTGAGTCTACGCGGCATAAAATACTAATACATCAATTAGTAGGCACAAATACATTCATTAATTAGCAAAAAATATTGTAGAACGTCATCTAATATAAAAACAAAAAACCTGCATGTTGATGTTCAAACGGTGGGCCTACAAAATCGAACCTGTTGCACTGGGAGCTACGAATCATGACGTATGAGTACCAATTTTATTGAAATTAGTAGGCTGAAAATTGAGTGAAAATTATTTATATGGAGTAAAGAGAATGTTGACCTCTTCAATGACGTAGTTTTTTATTGGAGCTCGAGCGCTTTCGGCTGTACGGCCCTCTTCAGGAGCAATTTTTGAGATGTCTCTTGCCAGGAGAATAAAGGGAGACCTTTTTCTGCTCATACGCGTTCAATTTTTATTCTTATGACGACCGGATCCCTGCTGAGAAACGCCTTCAGACCATTAGACCAAAGTAGAGTGCAGACATAGCAGAAATAGCTCCTGGAGAGGGCCGTACGGCCGAAAGCGCTCGAGCTCAAAGCAGTACTTAGTGACGAACGCGACAAATTTATTTTGTAAATAAGGTCTCGTGAAGATGATCTGGTTCAAAGTTATTCGTCAACTTCGAAAGTTTTGAGCGAAGCTGACATCGAGCTACTGAATAAGCAGAATTCACGATTAGTGACGGATTTCGCTTCAATGCGTCTGGAAAAAGACGCGAAAAAACACTGGGACTATTTTTACAAGAGGAACGAGAACAGATTTTTCAAAGACAGACACTGGATCATGAGGGAATTTCCAGAACTTGAAGGTACGCATTTCGCACGTGGGTCATTCTCATTTGAAATGTAGGGAAGTCCAATTTGGGCTGATTCAATACAAGTTCGTTAGGTATGTTTGCAATCGTTTTTGCTAATTGCAGAAACTCAAACTGATATTGATCCACAAGCTCGAACTCAAACCGATACTGATGCACTGAAACTCTTCCTCAATCTGAAACTGAACCTGTAGCTAAAACTCAAACTGATTCAAAAACTCAAACTGATACTGATACACAAACTGAAACTAAACCTCAAACTGGAACTCAAATTGAAACTGATACTCGAACTAAACTCTAATTGAGACTCTAACTAAAACTCAAACTGATTCACAAGATCAAACTTAGTGATATTGATACTCAAACTCAAGCTGAAACTAAACCTCTAACTGATATTAATTCACAAACTCAAACTGAAACAAAATTCAAGCTGATACTGATACACAAACTGACACTCGAATTGAAACGTTTACTCAAACTGAAACTCGAATTGAATCTTATGCTCAAACTAAATCCCTAACTGATACTGATTCACAAACTCAAATTGAAACTCCAAATCGAACTCAACCTGAAAGTCAAGTTGAAACTCAAACTTAGAGTTTGATTTTGAGCATCAGTTTGAGATTCAGCCCGAGTTTGGGCCTGCGAGTTAGTCTCAATTTAAGTTTCTCCTTGAGTTTGAGCATCACTATCAGTTTTAGTTTGAGCTCCAGTATGAGTATCAGTTTGATTATTAGCTTCAGTTCGAATTAAAGTTTACCTTTCTTTTGACCTTGGAGTTTGAATCTCAGTTTGAGCGTGGTTATATTTTTTCGACCTTTGAGTTTGATTTGGAGCATCGGTTTGAGTTTCAGTCCGAGTTTGAGCTTGAGTGTTAGTTTCAGTTTTAGTTTCTTTTTGAGTTTGAATTCGAATTCGGTATCAGTTTGAGTTTTAGCTTCAGTTTGAAGTATATTTTTACCTTTCTTTTGACCTTCGAGTTTGAGTATCAGTTTGAGTTTGGGTCTCAGTCTGAGTGTACTAATATTTCTTTCAACCTTTGAGTTTGATTTGGAGCATCGGTTTGAGTTTGAGTGTTAGTCTCAGTTTTAGTTTCTTTTTGAGTTCGAGTTCGGTATCAGTTTGAGATTTGGTATTTGTCCAAGTTTGAGCTTTTGTATGAGTGTCAGTTTTCGGACCAGTTTGAGTTTAGCTTCAGTTTGATGTATAGTTTACCTTCCTTTTGACCGTCGAGTTTCAGTTTGAGTATAACTTTGACTATTAGTATGAGTTTGAGCTTGTGTATCTCATCAACAGATTTGAAAGCAGCAAACGATAAACGATCTTTACTGGAAGTCGGATGCGGCGTTGGCAACTTGTTCTACCCATTGCTTGAAGAAGGTTTACACATTTCTGTCCACGCCTGCGACTTCTCTCCAAGAGCTGTCGACCTCGTCAAGCAGCATCCGTTGTATGACGCCGAAAAAATCAACGCCTTCCAGGTAAAACCTTGCGAATTCCCCAAAAATCTCCTTCGCGTGTCCCTCAGTAGCAGCTGGAGGCAATCAAATAAGTTCAAAAGGGGACAAATTCTGTTTTTTCGTCTTTTGAATCAAATCAACGATACCATTAACCTTATCGAGACATTAAACGTTTGAAGGTATTAGACCTTAATCGAGGCTATTTGTTTTAGAGAGCGTCAAGAGTTAGTTACGCGTAAAATACCTCAAATCAATACATTCAAGTCCGCTCAGTGCCACCTAGATTGGTGACGTCACTACCCTCGTGGCTTATTTCAGTGATACCAACCCTTTCCCTTCTTCAGGCCGACCTCACTCAACCCGATTGCTTGGATTCAATCAGAGACGTCGACATAGTCACAATGGTGTTTGTACTGAGCGCCATTCACCCTGAAAAGTTCGCTCTGGTGCTTCGGAATGTTTTCAATGCCCTGAAACCGGGCGGTGTCGTATTATTTCGGGATTACGGCCTTTACGACATGACGCAGATTCGCTTCAAACCGGGTCACAAAATTGCTGACAATTTCTACATGCGCCAGGACGGAACCAGGTGATGTTTTGGCGCTGGTTGAATTGTCTTGTCAATGGAAACTGCTTTAAGAATATTTTGTTTATAGAATTGGTGAAATGAGGTCTTTACTCTTTGTTTTTCAGGTCGTACTTCTTCACAACTTCGGAAGTTGAAAAACTGTTTAGTGAATATGGTTTCCATATTTTATCCAACCAATACGTGAACAGACGGACAGTAAATCTCAAAGAGGAGGTAGACGTACCAAGGATCTACGTTCAGGCCAAATTTCAGAAGCCGGAGTGAGTTATTCAGCAATTTTCACGAACTATAGTTGGATTCAGATGGTTAGCAATGATTGTTGATGGACGCAGAGTTGGTGGGTGGGAACGAATCTGATTGGCTTATAGGAATTGCTGGCGATGCGATTCAATGGGCATCGAATCAATTGCACCGAAATAAAAAAATTCGATTTTGTCTGCAGCGATTCCAAGACAACAAAGAAGATGTATCACACTAGATAACATCACAACAACTAGCGGCCTTTCAGACTGAAAGTTTCAAGTCTGTTGATGTTTTAGTCGTTTTTATAGTTATTCTATGAAATTATTGTTAAAATTCCGTTAAAAATGCCCGTTCGATTTATATTTCTGCCATAAAATGTTATGTGCCAGGGCAGGAATTTGTGAAGCATCATTGATATCATTGTTGCCAACCACCTGAACGCGAGGCCGTGATTCCAAGCGATCGATGTCCATCAAAATTCTTTGCCAACCATCCGAAGCCAGCGTGAAGAGAGTAATTATTTGGTGACGGCACGGGGTACTGAAATTTTGTGTGAAAGTGTGAAAAACGTCAAATTTATGAACGTTCCCCTTCCTTTCAGAATTGAACCCTCAGCATAGAATCAGCCAAGTCACTGACCAAGGATAACCTCGTAAATGAACAACCTCAAGTGTGACCATGTAGCCTGGACATTGTTGTTGTTGAATCTGATTGGGTGGTGCTGATTTGTTAGTCTGGACATTTTCAAGCAAGTAAGCTTTGATTTCGAGTTCTGGATTTGTGCCTCCGGGTGCTGAATATGGAGTCTCACCACATTGTGAATGATATCGCCAGAAATAAGCTGACTAATGGAGGTTTTATGGCGGGATTTTTCAACCAGCCACTAATTTTTTACATTTATACGATTGTTAAAATAAAAAACGTTAGTTATGTTGCCAATTTTCAATATCACAGCTCATTCCACTTGAGGTGAGGAAAAACGGCGTGTCGCAAGAAGTTTGCTGGAAGAGGCTACTTTAGGGCGTAAAGTTAGCCTAGGGGCTCACTCCATGATTATAGCCATCAGTCGTATTGGAACAATCAAACGCACACAATGAACGTGAAAAATCATATAAATTTATTGAGCAATGCGATAATTATTGTAAGAGAGGAGTAGATAACAAGAACGATTATCTGATAACATCAGTTGTTTCAACAAGGTCGGGCATCTTGGCGAATTTTGCGTTACTCGTGTTGGCTGGAGAAGGAATGCAATTTCTCGATCGACTCGCTCAGCTGTTCCAAGCTCGACATGAGGGCGGCCATGTTTTGCTTTCCCTGCGTCAAACCTTCGTCGCTGAGCGGAGCGTAGAGTTCTTGAGATGCGCCCAATTCGAAGTGCAGTTTGGCCAGGCGCTCCTGCTGTTCTCGGATTCCGGTCATTTGTTCCATGCTGCAGTCTTTGCCTGAATCAGAGCTCATGACGTTTAGGGAACACTTTAATTTTGCTACTATCATCGATTATTATTGATCTGACCCGGATTCTGTCTCGTCGTTGCCGACACCTGTTACAATAACGTGTTTACACACTTGTCTCGTCAATGTTTACGTACCGAACGCTCGTAAATTGCCGGAATGGAAGTCTTCCAGCAAGGACAACAGAGCCGTCTCCATTTGCCTTACGTCCGTCACATCTGAGAGAAAATAGTGATGGTGAGCAGGTCTCTCCAAAAGTCCCACTATTTTCATGCATATAAAAAGGAAAATGAGGCAAACTCAAAATGAAAAATGCGACAAATTGAAATTATAAAACAGAAGGGTAACGTCAACTAAAACTACAAGCCTGGTAGGAGGAAATTAAAATAATTTCTAAACCTAGAAAAGTTAAAGTCGTGCATCAAGGCTGATAGTTGGAGGTTGAAGTGATTTCATGTACAACATTTACGCAGGATTGAAGACATTTTTTTATCGAGGTAGTGCAGCAATGGCACCCGAGTTATAACCTAATAGAAGCTTTAATTTTCAAAACATCTCTTGATATATTTTGGAAATGTGTTCACTTTGTTCACCCACAACCTACCCGAGAATGTTTGGTGTAAGTGCACCAGAGGGGTTAAATCAACTTGATTTTACCAGAAATAGTTCCAGATGGGAAATTAAGATGCGCACGCGCGGGGGAGAGGTTAAGAGGCTCTGAGTGCAATCTGCCATTGTTGTTCGCCAATAAACGTGACCAATCAGAGATCAATCAACTAAAGGTGCTCATCGAACGTCGCGTTCTAACTTGGCCACCCGATCTCTGTAACCTGCACGATTGCAACCTCCCATAGAAGGCGAATGAGCCAATGGCAGCAGTGCGCATGCGTGGAATTCCTCTTTAAGCCTAAAATAATCACGATTTTGAAAGTTTTTGAAAGAGACTATGGCCATATTGACGTCCGTAAAACTTAGAAGTGGATGGGGGTGGAGCGGGTGGTCGTTGTGTCTGGTGCAGGATTGCGAGAATTTTGCCGAAAGGATCAGCCATAATCGGTAGCAGATAAGTTGCCTGATGAAGGCATATTCTCCCAAAATCGACCCCCTCTTGAGGAGAGGCCAAAAAAAAACCTCAAAATAATCCATAATTTCCACATTTTTCTAAAATTCCGCCTTTTTTTTAGGTTAGGTCTCAAACGTGACTCCCACACTGCCCTAGAGGTCTTCTTGATCAAAAATCATACGTTTCAGGACTGCTAAGCACACTATCAGTCTCGAAAAACCATGATATCAGTCCAGTCTGTAATGATAACACGTCTAATTGTTTCTAAAGTCTACTACGCAACTGCTCTCTTTCGATCGGCTTCTTTGTATTGTTTGGTACGACCGCATTCGGTTGGCAGTTGTCATGCTACAAGTACAAGCTAGATACATCGTACTCGCTATAGAAGAGCCGTAATTCAACAACTATCTAGCTACTTTACCTCTTTTGATACGATTCGGAGGAGGAGGATGAGCGGGCCTGGCCGGTCTGATTTTCTCGTTAAGGAATGTGAAGCGTGTTCCTGCAAATCATATCAATAAAAAGGTTACGAGCTTCTCTTAAAATTCCATAATTGAGAAACTAACCGAAGAATACTCCATAACGCTACTGGGTAATTCAAGGAACATTTCATCAACTCACCGGAGCAATTGGACGCAGGATTCGACGTTATCGTGGGTGCGGTGGCTATCCTGCAGAGCGACTTTGAACTGGATGAACCTTGGCTGATTCCTCCCCGCAGACTGCACCCGCCAATAGACGAGTTGATATCTTGCTGCAAGGTGAAAAATGATCATCGAATTATGCATTCAGTGCCACCCAAGAAGAAGGTACAACAGAATTGGAATAATTCGCCCAAATAGCGCATAAAATAGGTAAGTAGGAGGTGCAGGTCCTACCTACTGTCAAAAAATTATCAACTCAAAAATTGGTAAAAGCTTCTTGGAAATGAGTCCATTTACTATCCGACGGCTGGGGGTGGGCGGTGGGGTATGAAAATTAAGTGCATTGATTGGTCGAGGTGGCGCCAGCGTCGAAAACAACAACTTTGTTTCCAAGCCACACCCCCACTCCAACAGCCAGCAATCGGATAGTGAATGGGCGTTAACTTTTTATTGCTAACAAAACCAATAATACCAATGAAAAAGCGAATAACGAGAAACACCAACAAAATTACTACGAGATCGTGTTAGTAATTAACCTTGTTATTGTTAGTCTCAGGCGATGTGGGAGATGTCTGTGTTACCTTCGATACTCCAGGACTAACGGGCGGAGTAACATCACTGAATTTATTGGCTACCGTGTCATTTTCCGTTAGGATTTGCTGCAAATCGCTCGGTTCCCGTTCTTCCACCATGTTGTTGTTTCAACTGTCTTCCTGGGAACAAGAAAATTGAAGGATGAATTAGGGCTTATAAGCTTCAATAATACTGCCCTCGTAAGTTAAAACTTCGTATCTCCATTTTTGTCATTTCGAGAAAAACGCCGTTAAGTGATTGTTATGCAGTCCACGAATTTCAAGCTAGCAATCTGAACTATTTACTACAGCTTCCTAATATCCCCCTGCAACTTGTATTGTTGTTGTATTGTATTGTTACAAAACCATTATCATCATTTAAGGTCGTAATTATCACGAAAGCAGCAAGAGGTTGTACTTACGAAGTTTTAACCTAGTAACCCCTGTTTTTTGCCACACTTACAAAGATGCATCCTAGTACCTCCTGGAGCACTAGCTTAAAACTACCTATCCCCCTCCACATTTTTGGCACTTACGACTTTTTAGCTTAATTTATAACTTGGGAGAGGAGCATCAGCAAAATGGAGATAGGAATATGTTAATTTTTTACCCTTTCCGATAGAGAGTTCTAACTTGGCTCAAGAGAAGCGCCACATCGAGATCTGCACAACTCTGAGCTTAACAACTTCAAAACACGAAAATGGTCGATACGAAGATTTATCTTAGCAAGGCAGGGTAGTCCTTGGGGCAGTGATGGAGTGAAATTTCGGGTCCATATTAGCAACAACCTGTGGACAGGTGTTTTTTCAAGTTTAACCCCCGGTATAGAAAACTAGTAAAACGGGATGCAGTCGAACCTCGCTCCAATTTGCCGAAGAAATCGGATGAGCCCAGAAGGGCGCGCTTAGATATTCCCAAAAATACTGAATTTCACTCAATATTATAAATTACCGAATAAATTCGTAAAGCTGGTAACAATCGAATCTTTTCTATTTTCTGCAGAAACGGTAAAAATACCAAACGCAACGAGCGAAATCGCTGAGTCAAAGGCGTGACGAATCCTAGAAGTTGCAATGGGCTGGAATTGACTGTACCAGTTGCTGTCTACTGACCTTAAAAGCGCAAATAATTTCGTATCTCGTGTTTCTTCATGATTCCATCAATCGCATACTACGAATCAAATCGCGAAAATAAGGTCGAAAAAACAATTCTAATTGCTGGAATTGCCTAGGTGGGTATCCGCTTGAAAAAAGTATCTCACAAATCATTGACAGCCATTATAATTTTTCTGATAATGGCTTATCAGCTACGAGTAGTTTTGTTGTTGCTTTTTCTCCATCCATCTCCCTATTCAAAGCTCATAGGCTAGCAGAATGAACACTGTTTCAAATATTTATGCAAAGAACCCTGCGTTGCAATAGATTACTATTTCTCTAGTAACTAGTATTTAAGTTTCATTTATTAGTATTTTATTTATTTATTAATTTTCATTTATTAGTGAGTATTTCTCTAGTAACCCCATTTCTCTAGCGTCTCTTTTAAGACGCTCTCTATATTCGTTCGTTGTGCTTGTTGCAGTATAATTTCTGTGTGGTAGAGAGCAGTAGTACAGCTGATTACTCTATCATCTTTTTAGTCCTAAGGACCGAACGCATCACGCATCCAATCCAAGTTAATGTTTTTGATTTTTCTCAAATAATCATTATTTTATCCGAAAATTCAAGAACAGAATTCCTCCCGGTCCACAATAGGCAAATTCAATCGCAAAGACTATTCGCCAACTCGAATTTCCAACATTTTTTTCGGTTCCCTTGTGAGATCTTCAACCCAACCTAGTGGTCTCGTCAAACGATGGTTTCGATCTTCATAGATTAGGTTTGTATTTTTGTTTTGAATCCAAAATGAACATTCGCTTATAATATCGCTATGATGTGCTCTGTTTGCAATGTTAAATTGTCCTCTTCTACCGTGAGTTTTTCAATAACTCATTGTTATGTCATTGATTATGTTGTGTCCTTCAATGATGGCTGGCGGGGGTGGGTCGATGTTAGGTTAATTTCGAGCTGAATTCCAATTCGTGTTTCTAATGGAATTGAAATTAAGGTAAGTATCGTCCTTTAAAAACTCACTACTTGATTCTATTAAGTAGTATTTTCGACTATTCATTTAAGTCGAGTTCTAAAATCATGACTCGGGTAGAATGTTATTGAAGCGCCTCCTCGGCTTCTTATGACTACGATAGTCACCCCGTCTAGTTCAACCCAAGCGGTAGAATTAATGAATTCTATTAATGAATTTCATTAAAATGCATCGCTTAGCTACCCTCTGAGTGGTGGCGACATGTAGATCCACTCAAATTTTATAAATTTGAATAATTGAATCAGCGTTGACTTTGGTCGATAGTATAGCCTGACATGAAACTACCATTTAGGAATAGAGAGTCCTAGACAGATTTCTGCACATCGTTATTTATGTCTTAAATGTATTCTTTGTCTTTATATTTAAATTTCACGCCTATCAAGGCGAAAAGCTACTTTTAAATATTTTAGCGAACCATTGGAGTAATACTATGAATTAGGGATGGAAGGACGAGCACCAAAATACTTTCCTCTGAGACTAATGACGGTGTACGATGATTTCTCATCCTAATGCACAGGCTTACGAGGGTTTTGGATGCACTATTAGTAAGATGACTTACCAGACTTGGAGGTTTTCTGATTCGGATGTACCTACTAGGTTTTCTTGGTACGAGCGATTAGCAATTTGAGTCCTCGTTTGGGCTGGGATCTCTTCCCCTACAGTCACAAATCCATTAATGAGTTCAATGGTAATATCCCGTAAATCTCGCTGTGTTTGACAAACCTCTCTCCAATAAAGTTCCATAAAGTCAATACCAATAGTCAATACAATAGTCAATAGGTAATCATTTTCACGATCCTTCAATCATTAACACTGAATTCGTATGTTTCTTATCTATTTGATTACTTGTTTGCAGATCGTCTCGCCGTAACTTTGAAAAGCTTTGAGAACTGATATGCCTCGTTCAAAACGTCGTCTCAATTCTGACATGGGACCCGAAGAAGATGATAGGCACTACAAGCGCTCAAGAAACACTGTTTCCAGGTTAGAGTGAATTGTGTTTTCTGCAAGTCTTGTAATATAATAAACCATCAACTCTTCCAAGTTCTGCATTTAAATCGAAAGGGATTTATTTCAATGTATTTCTATTGAAGCCGATCATTCAAAAATTCGCTGACCTTTTTTTGACACCGAAGGAGAGGGAAATGTAGCAGTCAGGTCAAAAATTCAAGTTTGAGGTATTTACTGATACGTCATGCGTCCCTGAGTCTGGAAATCATATTTTCTGTCAGTAGTGCGTCTGTGTTTTCATTGTGGGTCTTTTAAAAAAAAATTGTAAAACTTCCGGCAAATTACTCGATATTACAGCGATATTATTTGCGAGAACTCCAGAATATCGTCAGGTTTTATATCAGTCGGCCTCATAAACGGAATTTTCGAATCCTAAATTTTCAAGTCGGGTTTTTGATCTATCGAATCTATATTCTCACTTTCGAATATCGCGGTTTTTGTGATTCAACCTTCGTAATATTATGGTTCGTTATGGCTTAATGTATTTCAACTTTTGTTACCTACTTCCATGTTCGCAATCTTCCAACCATCGAAAAAAATGAGAGCCGGATCAGAGGTTCAGGAGAATAATTTTCTCTCAACACTTTTACTCTGAGTCGCTTTCCGATCTAAAAAAATGTTCTTTTGGGCCCATTCAAAAAAATGCCATATATTCCCATGTATTGCCATGTATTCGTCAATTCTCAACCTTCATTGGGATTTTGGTTCAGGCGAGTACATGACACTCCTTTTCGACCAAAATCGTTATCACTCTCACGTATATTGAGCAAGTTTCAAAAATCGCGTGTTTTTTCAAATTTTCTGCCCTTCCACCGACCAAATTAATACAAATATCAGATATTTGATCGAAAATTGTACGCACTAAAATACGGAAGTTCCTTCAGTTCTATCAGTTTTATCAATTTAAAAAAATTGTAAATCCATACTATCCTAATTAGGTACCTTAAGGATTTTAGTGTTGAGATCACCCAATTTCTTCCTTTTCATTCAATTGCTCTGGTAATTCGCCTCATTCCAAAAATTAGCGTCCAGTAGCTTTGACACCGGTTTTTGGCATTTTGTCACAATTCGAGGCTTTGCTTTGGTCGAAGCTGAGACCAAATGGCTCGAGTCGCGTCAAAGGCTCTAAAAATAGATCTCTCAGCGAAACTGAGGCTACTCGTTACCTGCCAGTGTAATCTCGTCATTCAATCCTATTCGAGCTTTTATTGCGATTCGTGTTATGAATTCGAAATTCCAAGCGTTAATTCATTTCGTACGGTGACCACTTATGGGTGATGCTGGGTAAGTTTTTCACGTCCTCGCAAAATTTTTTGAAATCCCCGATCTGTTCTGACGCGCGGTTCTTTTCATTTCCATTTTTACCGAGTAAATGAAAATTCGGTGCCCGGATAACGCAAATTGGATGAAAACTAAAATTTTTTCCTCGATGTTTATCAAACTACCCAAACTGCCACAGGATAAATTCTCCCTTTGGTTTGAAGATCGTCTTTTTGACATTTTTCCTTCCTTCCAGTGACAGACGATTTTCCAAGACTGAAGACAACTCTTCCTTCAGCCAGAAGCGATGTTTGGCCTGGTTCAGAGAATATACAACGCCGGACGAGCCCGAGCTGTTAGGTAGGTGAAATCATCGTGCAAATCAAATTTTTCTCCGATTTTTTTCTTCGAATTTCAATTTCTCATGCATAGTGGGCAAAATTTCCGTTTTAATTCGCGGTGGCATTGAATTATCGATTTGCTTCTATTCATTCAGGGCCCGATGGGATGGAGAAATTTTGCGAAGATATCGGAGTCGAGCCCGAAAATGTGGTCATGCTGGTCCTCGCGTGGAAAATGAACGCTCGCCAAATGGGCTTTTTCACTATGCAAGAATGGCTTAGAGGCCTTACGGAAATACAGTAAGCTGCTCCATTAGTTTGATGTAACCTCAAATCTAACTGCAATATACATAAAATTAATATTATATTCCTTTCTAGTATTTAGAATAATACAAAATCAATCTTTATAATTAATTCAATTTTTTTTAGATGCGACACAATTCACAAAATCCAGAACAAACTTGACTACCTGAGGTCTCTGCTGAACGACCCGACTTCATTCAAAAGCATCTACAGATATGCTTACGATTTCGCTCGAGTAAGTATCCATTAACAGTAGTTTAATATACTATGGATTTTGGAAACTCCAATCAAGAAGTAAAATCCTGCAGTTTTTTCGTCTCCTGAACATTTTCAGTATTTGCACTTACAGGCACTTGCATTGTGGCTGTCGATATACTAATTAATATAGGTAGATATATTAATATAGGTACTATATACCTATCCTATATTTCCTGAACATTTTCAGTATTTGCACTTACAGGCACTTGCATTGTGGCTGTCGATATACTAATTAATATAGGTAGATATATTAATATAGGTACTATATACCTATCCTATATTTCCGGTCCGAAATATCGTATTAACGAAAATCCTCCTCCTACTGCTGCTGATTAAAAATCAAACTTTTTACAACCAAGTATGCGTATTGAGTGCGAATCTTACAAATTACAGCAAGACAAAGACCAGCGGAGTATGGACATGGAGACGGCCAAAGCGATGCTCCAGCTTCTCCTCGGCAAACATTGGAGCTTGTTTAGTCAGTTCGGCATCTTCCTCGACGATTCCAAGTACAAAGTGATCAACAAAGACCAGTGGTATAATATACTAGAATTTTCCCGCACCATCAGTACGGATCTGAATAACTACGACGTCGACGGGGCATGTGAGTAAAACATTTTTGTACTTTTGTGACCGAAAAAATGAGATTTTTAGCAAATCAGCGTTAAAACTCCGTATCCACTTGAACCTACCCCATAAAAATTCCACAATAGAGGATTTACGACTTTCAAGTACATTAAAGTAACGTTGATAACCTTTCGTTTACATGTTAGGGGATGTGCGCGGAAAAAAGGGGATGTGACGAGAGAGCATTGAAGCTGGACAGCCAAATCAGTTCGAACTGCTCTCTGATTGGCTGTCCCAACTCAGAATACAGGAGGGAAATCGCACTAACCTGTTATGAACCGTTCGAGTCGTAACCTCCCATTATCTTTTGGCCTTGCCGCAAATCGTCAATATTGTGATGTTGGGTCCTCGACGTCCGTGTCTCTTTGTTTAACATGTAAATCTACGTTCCAGGGCCCGTAATGTTGGACGAATTCGTCGACTGGCTCAAAACTAGCAAAACGTCCGAGCCTTCGAGAAGCTGAGGATCGTGGTTTTGGTGACTTGATCGTCACGCGACTGGCTCTACTCAAAACTGTACGACTTCCAAACAACAGCAAAAAATCATGATACTCTACCGTACTACATTGTATTGTTACTAATTGCATACTGTACAATATTGATGATTGTCGTGCAAATTGATTTTGTTTACGTTATTGTCAACATTTCAAAGACTAATATTTCCAGTCTTTTTTCATTCGATTTCACGCATAGTTTGGTTTTGAATTCGGGGCTGTTCTGGAGGCCATTGATGGGTTTTCTAGCTTTTCAGCTCGGTTAGATCTCCTAATCTTAAATGTGAACTTGTCAATCAAAAATAGTTGAGAGCATTCTCAAATGTCAAGTTTTCTTCTGGTAGCCAATTTATATTTACAAACTGATAGTTACAGCCCTTTCATTTTCTCAATGCTGCTGAAGAATTCTTACTTGACAGATCGAGCTGAGCTACAAGACGAACTTTGTGTCCATAAAGGTTTTGCCAACCTATGTAATAGGATTTTCTTGTGGTTTTCATAATTTTGGAATGCTATTTCATTACTACATTGCTTTATTTATTTGAATTTTCATAAAACGTCTTTGTTGTAAGTAAAAGTCTTCATACGTCGATTCGAAAGTTGTTTTCCCGAGCCTGCCTTTCTTAACCTATGGTTAGGTTAGGAATTTTTGTGTTAGGTTTTCAACTGACTTCCAGTCGGTGAGCACCCTTGAACTTCGTCGTTTATTCTCTTCAAACTTTCCATAGGTCGGAAAAATCTCAACAACTTCTAAGGATTTCTGTTTTGAAAAAGTACCAAGGCTTTTTTTGGCTCTAGCATCTTAATACGATTTAACGCTGCCGTACAACCAGTGTGCTATCTCTGGGTCTAGTTCCGTGATCGAAAATAACCAGGTTCTCACTGGATATGGATGCCAAGAACGTCAGAACGATGAACTGCTCAACCACAACCTCCCAAACCCGAGCCGGGGCGGTCACGGCCAGCCCGATAGATTCAACTGTCAATAGATTGAGCTGTCGGTGGGCGTGTCCAGTCGGAGCGATCGCGTCTCTGATTGGGTGAGCACTAGTGCTCAGTGCTCGCACAACAGGGCGGCTCCTTGGAAGTTGAGCCGTGCTTCCCATTTAAGACAGGGATAAAATTAATCGGCAGAAATCAGTCAACAATTTTATTGATGTGAGACAATCGGAATCCGGTGGTGGAATTCTGAGATTTTTGCAATTATTTCGCGACTTGTAGCTGTATGGCATTCAACGAAGATTTGGGTCGCGAAAAAATCACCAAAATCTTACAATCCCGCCAACGGTCGTTATGGTAATTTATGCAAATCGTGAACATTGTATTCAACACAAATTAATAAAAAACGAAGTAATAGCCACAGCAGGTACACATGAAAACAGAGCAGGTGATCAGCCTGATCGAAATAATAACATTTTTTGGTCTGTTCCAGAAACCTAAATGGTCGTTTTGACAGCTTAAGGAAGCAATAATGACTAAACATTTCGATACAATGTAGTAAGTAAAATTTTAACCTCCTCACTGGTTACCAGAGCTACCTGTTAACAACTCCAAGCAGCAGACTCAAGGTAGCTACAGACAACAAATCAGGATGAGGCTGGTCGTTTTAATGACGACAAAGACTTCCAGTGACGTCAGTACTTCTATCGTTAACGACAAAAGGCGAATCTCACCACGTCAGAACCGTCACAATACTCAGGCCGGAGATCATTCTAAACGTCCCAGCTACGGTTGTAAAACTGTCAACACAATTTCTTTGCGCTACCGTCCCCAGAGAGCATCGTATATTTCCTGGAACAAACCCTCGTTCAAAGGAAAGGCTATGCCTCCTTGAACTATCTACTAATATTGCGAAGGGACGTGCAACAAGAATTAGCCCTGCCGAATATTAACGGGCGAGAAAAATTAAAAAGTCAGCTACGCACTAATATTCACAAGGATATCTGTTTGTAGGAAAAAGCTTCGTATAGATTGGCACCCAATGTATTGATTTTATCCATGACGAGATACTGCTCTATCCACGTATCCATTTGTCGAGTCGATGCGGAACTTTTGGCCAAGCCGTGGATTATGGGGACGATCTTAGCTAGCGGTACTCTGAGCTCCGTAACGTTTTTGAACGGTTCATCTTCCTGTTCCGCTTGCGTTCTGAAACCGTTTTCTCGACTGACGACTTGAACGACTCCGTTGGGTGATGGTATGTAGTAGGCCGTTATTCGGTCCACAGTGTTCGAGTAACAACGTTTGATGCTCGACTCGGCCAACGATACGACCTCAGCGCTGTCGAGAATGTCGATCGTCTCGTAGAAGATTTTCTTCATGAAGACGGTATCTCGCATCGCTAGATTCTCAGGAGGAAAAGGCTGGAGTAAATATTTCGACAAATGCTTGAGAGGGTCGAGCGGATCTTGGCTCAAGCTGGACTGTATGCTCCAGAAAATTTGCTCGATATCCTGCAGGGACATTTTCTCCTTGAGCGACATATCTTTCATGACGAGGCGAACATGCTTGTCAATTATTGAGCACAAATCCTTGATGCCCTGATTGATGAAGTAGTTGCACAGGGATAGATAGCATTCTTGACACGCTGCGCTTGGAGCCTGGTCGGAATCGTGCGCTTCCATTTTGAACCGAAACAGATAGCCGCCCATGACGTTGAGCTGTATGCGTAGAACTATGACGAGCATCAAACCCGCATAGAGCAAAGTCGATATTTGAGTGAACACCATCACTTTCAGGTTGTCCCAGAGCTCGATCTTGTTGCCCTCGCCGGAGCGGATCTTGCTCAAAACATCTTCCGTATTGACGAGAGTCAGTATCGTCTCCCTGAGGGTTTCAGACAGCGAGGTTATCGTCAGATTGCAGTTTCGCTCAGTGCTCTTAAAATGCGACTCCCGTTGAATCCGTTCGAAGAATTCCTGCGCTTCTTTCTCCTGCCATTTGAGCAGTTTTCGCTGCGCGTACGTCGTCACCAAAACGGCTCCACCCACCACCAAACCGCCGACGACGAACTTCCGTTTGTGGCGCGACATGAACCCATGCAGTTTGGATAACATGGTGCACTCTCAGCTGTTTAAGACGGAGAAATCTGTTTTCAACTGGAGCTTCCCAGGTAACGCTGCTGATAGAAAAAGTTCTATAACAGCTTTTCCGCGATTTTTCTCATTTTACCGTCTGCAACAAACAACCAGTCAAATAAGAATGAAAAATGCGATTGAAAACGTTGAATTTGCGTTAGGAACCTACATCAAGATTTACGGTCCAATTGAAACAGACATCACCGGATTGTTTTGGTGAAGAGAGGAGAGATCGAGGCGATATGGTTGACCGCAGTTTACAGGGCATGGGATAGGTACCTACTCTACGAACTTCACAGTCAGCCATGTCGCGTGATTGTGAGCATGTGGCTGGCTATGGGCCTATTTATGCTTTATGGACCAAAGGGAGGGGGGAGGAAAGCCGAGAGGGGGCAACAAAACGCCACCACAGGCAGCTCAGCATTTCAGTTGATCCTCGAACATGGGTCAGTTAATAATAACTCCATGGGCTGCCTCGAAAATGGCTGATAATTCCCGACAGGCACTTTTGCCTTCAGGTAGGAAAGAATTCAATTCAGATAATAATGTACCAAAATGCTGAAATGGCGACTGCACAGCGCTGCATGGAGAGGCAAGAGCATTGAAGCGCGAGGGCGCAGCGTGAAAGGCGATGTAAGCCTCTTTATTTTGTTAAACATTTTCCCTCGAACGCATTTTTTCATGTTTTAACAAGAGATTTGAAATGAAAGAGTAGTTACCTACCAGCTTATAGTTCTAGAAAATTGAAAAAAATTACATCTCTAGCATGTCGCTGTTTTATTGACAATATTCGAATCGCCTTCAAAATTTGAACGGACGGCTCAAATAAAATTGGAGTCCTCGGAGCTCAGCCGTCCAAGCCCTCCTGTATTTGAGGATCCGAGGGTAAGATGAGCCACGTCTCGCTTTGTTAATCGTGACGTTCTACGCACTGTGAAGCGTTCAGCAAAATTTAGGTATTTTCGGAATCCTTCAGAAATCTGAAGCAAAGTGTTGTGGCTAAGGTCTACCTACTTTGACCAGACCAGAGATTACAGATATACCAGATAGACCAGACTATGGACGTTACGATTGGGTCAACCTGGTCCTTATTCGCTGTCGGCGAGTGGATCAAATAACCCAGTTAATTATTATTATTAATCCAGTTAAGTCGCAGTTTGCACGGCCAATTAACCACCACATTAACACAATTTTGAAGTTGAACTTCTGATGAAAAAACTATTCAAGTTGCATGGAGAGTAGCACTGAGCTGTGAATCTCATGTACCTATCCTACTCTGGAGATAAGTACCAATGTAACTGACTACTCGATGGAAACCCACCCACGCTGTTTGGCCGACGAAACGCAAAATAAGCCACTCATTTTGCGCTTTTCCAGATTTTCGTGGCATCGGTCGAACGACAAACCCCCAATGCAATGAGCTGGCGGTGATAAGGATGACATGACAAAACAACACAGCTAGGATGACATGACAAATAACGAGGATGGCGTATGACTTGCGCGTTTTTACGCTAAATAGAGCTTACCAGTGATTGCACTGCTGGATGTATCACACGTAGTACAAATTCTAAAATTCAGGGTAACAAGTAGATTTTTTTAATAACGAAAAAATCACAATAATCCTTCGCAATCAACGATAAGGTCGCAGCGTAGAGTCGTACAGCGGACAGCGCACTTCATTCATCATCTAGCGCACTTCAGTCAAATCGATCGTTAGCGAGTGGTGATGGTGACATCGATAGCTTTGCCTTTCGATATTTTGTTGTTGTTATGAGACCGGTCTTCATGGTCAGTTTTATTAATTTTCTTGAATGAGCCACTACCCATTTGGTGCGCGAAAATAGAATAATCTAGTTAAAAATGGAATATAAAGCAATCAATATATCTAGAACTTGATACGAATTGCATCAACGAATGCAGTCTAATATAATTTTTCTTCTACGCTTTTACTCACTCACTGTATGCACTCCGATGCTACGGCACGAGATGAAGAAGAATGTTGAGGGAGAGTTTCCGCTTTCCCGCTTAAATTGACAACGCGCGTTGTTTAAGAGATTTTTATTTTGAGTATTTTTGATTTCTATTTCTTCGAGAGCAAGCATCGAAGTCGTTTGATGTATTGAGGTTTTGGCAATGCCATCACTACAAGACCGGATTGAAGACGCTGATCAAGTGAGCCATTTTTCATCCATGAATATTCAAGTTAGAAACTCTTCGTTTCAAGGTATGGCTGGACAGCCTGGGCATTTGAATCGCAAAAACACCCACACATACGCACGTCGCTCGTATTTTGGAATTTAGATTGTGACCCAAGGGTCCGGTCCGGTTTCTGGTTGACCAGGATGGAAGACTTCCATCCTGGTCTTCCAGAAACCTTAGTGCTATAGCCGCTAAACTCAGACTTTACGTTAACTCATAATGAGGAACATGCATGGAAAACGAAATCCATTTTTTCCGCCAGAATGATGCTGTTTAGGATGCAAAAATGATGTAGTGATGGTCTACAACAAAAAAACAACATTTTTCCTGATGAAAAACGCTAATGAAAATTGCCCTTTCTAATGTGGCGGTTAACCGTATGACGTCACTGTGCGGACGTGACTGCACGTAGTTTCTTAACGTAACGGCAAAAAGCCCGTTATCGCCGTCCTATTACAGCATACACCCATGAACTCGGATGAGGTTGCACTGGTGTTCATGGGAAGATGACATCACACTGTATAACCTTGCGGCTGGCCATTTTCCCACTCGACTTCAAATCTGCGATTTTCACTAAGCCTCCCTCCTCTTTTAATTACCTCTTTTCCGAACCGTCATCCACCATAACACCATTTTCGAAGCCTAACAAGGAATATTATGGCGAAAAACAGTTTATTTTTTTTATGTATGTTCCTCATTAAGGGGTACTTGAGTTTAGACTGGCTCAGCACACCAGAATGAGCAGTAACTGATAGCAGCGCTAGAGCAACGTAGCTGACTTCAACAGTCGTGCGATCAGGGTTAGGGGTGATAATACGGGTCGATCATCTTTCATCAGTAACTGACATCTGTTTCCATGGAATCGTGGATTTCGCCCCGCACTAACTACAGCCAAAGTTCCCACAAGGGCCTGCCCGAAAGATTCGATCGACTGATCGTGCCCGAGCCGTTGGTGAGCGCGTTCAGCTGTACGATCCCCCCAGCAGTGTCCGGGGGCTGTCGGCTGTTAACCTAGCTGCTCAAATATGCAGTCCTAAAAATTATGCTCCATGACGAAGGCGTTTTGCTCTGCTGGGTAGACGGAATCACTATTTTTTATCACGTTAATTGTATACCGGAAGGCTGCCCCTGGCTGTGCTGCTCATGACGCCGATCGAATTCACCCAACTTCATGGCTTGAATTTGTTTGGCATCATTAATGGCCCAGGACTCTCGAGGCAAGGGATCAAAGAGACCCAAACAAATATCACGCTCAACCTTTTTCGAATAAACAATTGTTTTGACATCAATGAACCGATTTGAACGTTCAAGGCCTTAAGTCTTCGATTTTTCCAGCAGAATATTTACGTATTTTTTAAATTCCTGTAACATAACATTTTTGAATGACCATTCCAGGTAGCCTCCAAATTCGTCGAAATTATTTCTTTGCTTCGTAATTTTAGGTTGCTATATGTGTGTAGTAGGTATTGTGCGTTATCTGTTACTGGTCTTTTGCAAGGTTGATGAGCCAGTGTCCATCGTATCCGTCGGAGTGGAGAACGCCATGCGGGCAGGGCTGTCGTACTCCGTGTGCCAGCCCTCCGTTTTGCTCCGGATGTGGAATTTTCAAAGGGTCTTGACTGGAAGGCTTGTTTTCAAATTAACTTCCGCCGAAATAGGTACTTGACGAATTTTGTCAGATTTTCTGGTTGTTATTATTATTGCACATAATTACTTGAGTACATGGATAGATCGATCATTCATTCCCAATTTTATTTTTTATGGCATGTCTAGAAGCGAATTGACAGAGACAAGGATTCTCATACCGGCTTGTTTTCAGGCAGAACATTGAAAGAATCTGAGCTTCTGGAATCAACCGATGAAACTCAAAAACTTGGTCTTCCCAATCTTGACCTTCCTATTGTGCAAACTCGGCTATTGAAGCGTGCGCTGACAATTCATCCACTTCACTCGAAGCTATTCGCTTCGCTAGTTACCGAACCTAACCGTTATAAAGTTCCCCATCAAAACGTCAGGTGATTGAATTCGACGACCCCAATTCGCTATTCCAAGTCAATTTGGGAACGTAGGTAACTTGAAATCGATCTTTTTCGAACTGTTTGTTACCGTTTCAGCAATATTAAAAAATTGACCGAAAAAGTCTGCTCGTTCGATACAACGTTGATCGAAACTATTGCTACCAACCGTCAACTTTTCAACGATAAGCTCGAAACAAGCGAAAAATATTCGGCTTTCATTGCCAGCTCTAGTGCTGAAATTGCCGAGCTGAAAGAAGTCCAGGGCGAACAGGTCGACGATGAGGAGTAAGTCGAATGCTCGTTCAGTAGAGAAGTTGTTACTCCTAGGGAAATGAATGTTACAGAGGTCACAGACGCGCACCACTGGTTCATATACTTAGCTGTAAAATACTCCTTGAATCAAAAGGTGTTTTTACTTCCATATTTACAGAGTAAATGGAAGTATTGTGATCGTCCTAAAATCGAGAATTGGAACGGAGCTTCAGAAAAAACTTTTTCTTATACACATTTACTCAGAATCACTTCCTGAACAAGTGTCTGTGTGTCCGTCTGTGGTCATTTACAAAAGTGGCCATAACTCCCTCATTTCTCAACCTTTTTTCAAATTTCTTGAACTGAAATGTTTGTCTTGGCAAGACCTAACACCCTGTTAAATCGGAATTTGGATAACGCACAGTACTTCCGAGATATTTGCATTTTTAGTGTTTTCTATTTTATTTTTTTCCGGCCGCAAAAATGAACCGATTTGAGCGTTCTTGGTCTTAAAATCTTTGTTTTACCTTGCAGAATATGTGGATATTTTTTACATTCCGAAAATGTAGCGGTTTTTCATTTTGGGCGAATTTTAAAATTTTAATACTGAATTTTTTGATATTTCTGACCTAAACACTTTCAAAAGCAGTCAAAATATGATCAAATTGTGCCACAATTTATGTTTCAAAATATGGAAGTATTGTGTGTTATCTACGCACCACTGGTTTACAATTCCAGCTCTAGAAGACTCGTCAGGAAGGAGAAGATGGACTGTCTATTTCTGGCTGAGATATGTTCACGTTTAATGCCCCATATCATCCTCGACTCTCCCGAGCTGATCGAAGCCTGCGCTGTAAGTTCAGAAGCTCTGATAGAATTGAGCGGATGATATAATATATCATCATGTTCTCACTATCACCGACGGTTCGTCTTCGAAAATGGCACTGTACCGATGAGTTGTTCGAATAAGTTGCCGATTAGGCGATTAATTTAAGTCGATCCATATGCTATGCTCTAATTTTTCGATACGTTATCTCTATGGTTATTTATTGTTTTCTATTTCTAAAAATGATAATAAAAATATTTGAATATTTCCACGATTTGAACATTTTGGACCGAACCCTTGAAATTTGGGCTGAAAATATTCAAATTAGCATTCTCCAGGCCAAAACCTACATGTAAAGTTCTAACACTTGACGTATGCCGCATTTTTGAGGCCAACGGAAAACACCCAGACAGTACTAGGATCATAAATCAGAAATATCCGAAGTGGTCATGCTGAGTAGAAGTTAATGCCTACACGTTTTCCCTCCTGAACCTGCTCGATTTTCAAATCTCGAACGACTGCAATGTTCTGTAACATAGAAGTAAAAATGTTCGGACGAACATGACCATTGAACGCGAATTACATGATCATTTTTACTTAATGAACGGCACACGGATGCGAGATTGAATAAAATTCTTTAATAACAGTAACTTCATATTGTCTTAATTAAAGTAATACCCAATTCATCAAAAGTTTGCCACTACTACTGGAGGGATACAGGGTTCTTTAAAATAAACAATACTATCACAGGAAGACTTCGCAGGGTTTCTCAAAACGAACCCAAACCCTGCGAAATGCTTGAATCACAATTTTACCCCAGCCCAGCCATCACAGATGGTGCAGCTAAAAAGGGCCAGAGTTTGCCTCAGATTGCTGCCACAGGTGGCGCTAGTGGGCTCAGAATTTTCTTAGAAAAATCTACTTCTTCTACCTCCAGCTCTGTGATTAGACCGATGGAAATCCAGGCTTGAAGAAATCCAACCAAATCCTTGCCCTATGACAGGGAGAGCAAAACTGGTGAATGAAAAAAGTAGTATCAAAAATTCAGTGTTCACTGCCGCTCCATATTGGCATCACATAGGCCCCAATTACAAACAGCATCAAGTCTGATTCATCATGGTTCATGTTCATCTTAGGGCAACTTTCATTTAACATTTACCGACTCGTTAGTTACCGATGGTATCCATCAACAAATCTACCAACTGCAACTAACGAGTTGTTTAGCTGTAACGAAGGAGAAATTTTTCGGTGAAAGTGGCCCTCAGATCGAGAGATTGACCGTGTTGCTGTTTGATCGTCGACGTTCGAGACTATGCGCTTGTCTTGCTTTAATTAACAAATCCGGCCGATAATCAGTGATAATCCCCAGAGAATCCGACCAACTTCAGCTATTTTTCTTGAAGAACGAGTCGATGCTTTTGAGCTTCTTCACTTCACCTGCCTTCGCATTTTTTGAGGAATTCTTCCGCTTTGCAAGTCCATAACTCGGCTTGGCCGCCTTTTGCGGGGCTGATGGTTTGGAAACGGCCGATGAAACGCCGTTGATTTGCTCTTGGAGCGCCATGGCGTAATGGTAATCCCGATGTTCGACATACTCCGACGACGATAGTATCAGCTGGCAGTCGGGGCAGACGACTTCCGAAGCTGCGGAATCTTCGGCGTAATCGTCGTTGTTGAACAGACTCGAAGGGCCTGCTACGCTCTGCATTGATGTAGCTTCAGCCGGAATCGAAGGGCGAGAAGGCTCTGCGTTAAGAAATCCAGGCTGCTCTGGATTTTCGAAAATCGCATCGGATGACGACGGCTCGCCAGCTTTGAAAACTCTCTTCAGTTCTTTGTGGTTGGAGTTATCTGCACTAGAACGAGGAGCGTTGCTACTCCCTGCTGGAAAACTGGCATCGTCCTGCGAAGGGTCTCCATTCAATATTTTGGAAGGCGTTTTCGAAATGCTGGCTCCTTTGTCCTTTCTCAACTCTACGATTCTCTGCCGATAGGACGGGGGAAACAACGCCCACGTCTCATCGTCGATGCTGTTCAAGTCTGGGAAAATTTCAAGCGGATCCACCCAATCTGGGGGAGATTTTCTCTTTTTGAAGAATTCCTTGATCGATTTCTTACGAGGCGTACAGTTGGTTTCTTGCTCATCTATTTTGCTACTGACGGATTTTGCTTTCAAAATTTCGGATTCGCTCTTTTCGCTGGTCGTATCGGTTCTGACTTTTTCAGGGGTGCTGTACTTCTTAAGAGGACTCGTATGCGCTATCATCGGTACTACGTTCAACCGTTGTTTGTTGCCATTGTCGTCGAGCAACATCTTTTCAAAGAAGGACGGCCCGACACTTTCGTCCAGAGATGACGTTCGGTTCAGCAGGCTGATATTCAGATTTGAAGTAACACTTTCTCGACTAGATTGACGAATCGAATCCACTTCAACTCTGGTTGAAGCAGTTTTACTTTCTACAGCGTGGAAATCCTCGCGGGGAGATGCGTTTCCCTCGTCTGGCGCCCGGTAGGTTTGAACGGTCGGTTTTTTCGGGTTGTTTTTAATGGCGTCAAAAAGGCGGACCAATTGGTTGGAGCTGTCGACGAATTTTCCAGCTGAGAGTCCCAAGAATGTTATGATGGGGTACCTGCGGACAGAGAAACGTCACTTCAATCAAGAAACTTTTGCGCTGATTAAATAGCGATCAAAACGTGAGAACTAACAAATTAAAACGATTTCCGAGTATTTGCGGTGCTTGTTGCTAGTTTGCAATGCGTGGGGTAGGAGATAGTAGGCGCATTCTCAATTTGAAATCAAAATCGTCCAAGGTCTATCGGTCATGCAGCCTTCCCACGAACTATTGGTGTGACTTATGGGCGAGGGATTCATGACCTTTCATTTCTCATGGGAAGGCGCCCTGTGGGCTATCACTCGCCTTTAAGGTCATACTACACGTCAAAGCTGGCCCCTCGACGACCCACAGACCCCGGCGCTTCCACGTGTGGATGGAGCCGCCAAAAGAAGGGGCAACCTGACATGGACAGTGAAGTGGTACATGACCTGTTACATCCAAAGTACAAGAAAACCAGTGTAGGAAGGTTACACAGACACAATAATGGCCGCTGAAGGCCAGTGGAGCCAATCCATTGCGTCTCTGATTAGCTGACCTTTCCTCCGCCTCGCTCGTCCTGCCTGCGGCTGAGTGTTTGTCCGTGGGCTGTTGGGGGGCAAGGTCTGACGCCAGTTACGGCCTTTAGTCAACAACCCAGCAAGCTTTCAACGACGGGATCCCTCCAATAGGTGACAGCATCATCGCAGCCAGGCGAAATAGCTGCAGAATCGCTTAAGGCCGCATCACACGTCAGACCGTTCTCCTCCCCAGCCCACGGACAGACCCGCGTAACCGCACCGGTGGAGCGGAGGGGAGAATGCATCAGCCAAGCAGCGATGCTTCCAAACCCCCGCTATCTATTACGGTAACAGCACGGCAAACATTCGATTGAGAGACCGGTGCCGTTACGTTGGTCTGTCCGTGGGCTGGGCCTGACGAGTGATACGGCCTTTAGTCGGCGACCTGTAGCCAGGCACCTTCCCCAGGACAAAGAAGAGAATATACCACAGTATCTCTCTCGCCCGCTGGAAACTTCTGGAGCTATTCATTTTTGTTTTTGCATTAGTTATTTCTACTTTGACGTACCAGCAATCCGTTGCTGGGTCAAGGTTGCAGAACTTCTTCAAGCACAATCTAGCTAAGCTGACGATCCGTTCGTGATTGTATCCCTGGAGAGGAGCCGATTTTGAAGATGACGTTTCTCTGCCTCTGTCGTTAATTTTGCCCTCGTGAAGCCGAATGGAAAATACTAGGTGGGTGGCCTTTCTTTGGTTCTGTTAACAATGAAGTTGAAGATGATACATCATACATTTCTATCGGGCTTTCCCCTTCGTGTGTTACAACATAATCTCAAATTGTAGATGTAAGTTTTCAATTACCAAAGTTTCATCTTCCAAGAGCCGTTCCATCAGTTCCTCGGTCAACTTGTTCAGCCAGTGCTCGACCTCGCTACTCTTTGAGAGAGACATTTTCCCGGGGAAGTTTTTACAGCAACCGATACTTTTGGTGACCAATCGGGGTGTAACGGGCTCGTTGTCGTGACCTCTCGCAATATCGTAAAGCCATTTGCTGAAGTATTGGAAAGGGTCAAATCAGCAGGGGTTCAAAATTTGAATAAGAAATATTCTAAAAGAAGAAATGAAGTTTCATTCAAAGCTGTCAACTCTTATACTCGAACATACTCCTACGCGGATCAAACAATTTACCCCACACGCTCGTCGAAGATTTTGGTCAACTCGGTTTGGGTGAATTTGAGCAAATCCGTCATCATTTTGACTCCATGAAGCTCTTCCAACTCACGGCCGAGTTTTCCGCCGAGATTCCGAATTTTATGCGCTGGAAGGGTCGAATAAAGTTCAGCAACTGCAGCGTGGGGCAAAACTGTTTGCCTGTTGGGCTTGTGAAGACCTGCTGTCAATTTGGCTAGAATCTGATTGAAACCGTGCAATTTCAATAATTAATTATAACAACTGATAGAATCCCCACACAAATATAATTAATGCATTGATTTTTTCACAAAGGTTACTGATAAATGATAAAGCATACCTTATTATGAGCTATTCCAGCTGAGCACCTAAAACCAGTCTTTTCAAAAATCGCTTGCCGCATTTCCTCTACAATGACAGCGCCGACTGCTAATTTTCTAGCGTTCACGTCTTCCAGCCCTGAGGAGTAGATATCCTTCAACCAGCTAGAGGTGCCTTCAAAACGTTCAGCTGAACACAATTTGAGAGGGTTAAAAACGTGAACAATTAACATAAGTATGACAACACGTGGAGATAGCTGGTGCGTCGATGAATTAATTCAATTGTACCTTCGTCGTTTGACGACTCTTTGGAGTACCCGACAACAAACGTGTTTGGCACTTTGGAAACAGGAATGCGTTTCTCAAATTCGGCAATCCGCTTATCAACAACGGAGGTCAAGTCCAAATAAGCTTCGTCAATGCTCGCTCGTTGGACGCAATCAGTGAACGTGCACATGACGTTCACCACCTCTCTTCCTGCATCTCGATACCTGCAAATTCATGCAACAAATGACCCCACTGTAGCCGCCATATCAAAGACAAGACAGGGCGGTCACGGAGGCCTGAAAGATTCGGCGGTCGAATCTTTCGGCCGGCGGTTTGAGCCAACGGTGGGGGTGTCAAGCCGTGGCAATAGAGTCCCTGAGCTCTGTTAAGATTGTGGGTTGAACCTCCGTGTAATTCCCACTACAATTATCAAGTAAATCTTGAATAACCTTGTCAAATCCGCCTTCTCTCTGATCATGGGCACTGAACAAAGGACGACGTCGTGGCATAATCGCTTCGCTTCTTCTCCGCGCATGCCCCGTTTGACTCCACGCGCTCTCGCTTCGTAGTTGACAGCGATGATTCTACAACATGGCGTGATGACGGACATGAAATTTACATAGGGAACCTGATGTTATCAAGATGAACAGAGCTGAACCTGCGTTACTTTAGTTATTCTCCCCGAACAAGATTGAGTTCATTATTTCTGAATTTCTCTTCAAATTCATCTGACCTCTGACGTTACTACTTTTTGAGTCGTCTTTCCAAATCCACAACTATGATTCATAATATGAATTCAATGGTATTGCTGAATGAATGTGAATACACTTGGGTCTGTTCCCACTGAGTGTACCTTTTCTGATGAATTATCAGCAATACCATTGAATTCATATTATGAATCATGGTTGTGGATTTGGAAAGACGATTCAAAAAGTACCATTGTCAAGTACCGATTCAAAAAGTACAATACCATTGACGGCATTTTTCTAAAGCTACAAACGGTTAATAATTATGGAATTATACCCGCCGCCCTTCCAAGGGTTGTACTGGACTACGACCGCTGGCTTTCCTTTCAGTTCAGGGTTGAGCCTCTCTTCAACTTGACAGTAGAAGCAGTCCATGTCAACAAGGGAGACAACGCGTTCCGACATGATGACCACTGACCACCGGTAAGTAAAATGTAAAATCAGGGTTTTATAATATTAAAATTATACTATTCGCAGGTGGCTACTTATTTATGACTGTTTTGTACAGGTAACATAGAAATTACGAAATAAAATAAAAGTGAAAATCAACAGAAACAGAAGGCAGTTCCGCGCGGTTTACTAACACAATGATAAGAATTGATAAGCGACTTCTCCTTCAGACAAGCCGAGGGAAAAGCGACTTCATGGAAGTGACTGCGAGGCGCGGCATTCCGGATGCGCGCGCATTTCTTCAACTTAAAGCACTGAGGGCGCATTTCCATTATTTCGATTTTGGTATCACTGGATTCGTACGATCGAGCTCTTTCCAGTGCGCACTTACAATTCGTCCAGACCCGACTGGAAACCCCTTAAAAACCCGAAAAAGTGAACGGCGGATGTCCAGAAGAACCAAACACGTCAAATTCACAATGAAACAGAAACTCAAACTCATATTAGAAATCGAAGTCAAATTCACAATGAAACAGAAACTCAAACTCATAATCGAAATCGAAGTCAAACTCACAATGAAACAGAAACTCAAACTCATAATCGAAATCGAAGTCAAACTCACAATGAAACAGAAACTCAAACTCATATTAGAAATCGAAGTCAAATTCACAATGAAACAGAAACTCAAACTCATATTCAAAATTGAAGTCATACTCACAATGAAACAGAAACTCAAACTCACAATGAAACAGAAACTCAAACTCATAATCGAAATCGAAGTCAAACTCACAATGAAACAGAAACTCAAACTCATAATTGAAATCGAAGTCAAACTCACAATGAAACAGAAACTCAAACTCATAATCGAAATCGAAGTCAAACTCACAATGAAATGAACTCGAATGTGAGTTTGAGTTTCTGTTTCATTGAGAGTTCGACTTCGATTTCGAATATGAGTTTGAGTTTCGGTTTCATTGTGAGTTTGACTTCGATTTCGTTTATGAGTTTGAGTTTCTGTTTCATTTTAAGTTTGACTTCGATTTCGATTATGTGTTTGCGTTTCTGTTTCATTGGAAGTTTGACTTCGATTTCGAATATGAGTTTGAGTTTCTGTTTCACTGTGAGTTTGACTTCGATTTCGAATATGAGTTTGAGTTTCTGTTTCATTTTGAGTTTGACTTCGATTTCGAATATGAGTTTGAGTTTCTGTTTCATTTTGAGTTTGACTTCGATTTCGAATATGAGTTTGAGTTTCTGTTTCATTGTGAGTTTGACTTCGATTTCGATTATGAGTTTGAGTTTCTGTTTCATTGTGAGTTTGACTTCGATTTCGATTATGAGTTTGAGTTTGAGTTTCATTGGAAGTTTGACTTCGATTTCGAATATGAGTTTGAGTTTCTGTTTCACTGTGAGTTTGACTTCGATTTCGAATATGAGTTTGAGTTTCGGTTTCATTGTGAGTTTGACTTCGATTTCGTTTATGAGTTTGAGTTTCTGTTTCATTTTAAGTTTGACTTCGATTTCGATTATGTGTTTGCGTTTCTGTTTCATTGGAAGTTTGACTTCGATTTCGAATATGAGTTTGAGTTTCTGTTTCACTGTGAGTTTGACTTCGATTTCGAATATGAGTTTGAGTTTCTGTTTCATTTTGAGTTTGACTTCGATTTCGAATATGAGTTTGAGTTTCTGTTTCATTGTGAGTTTGACTTCGATTTCGATTATGAGTTTGAGTTTCTGTTTCATTGTGAGTTTGACTTCGATTTCGATTATGAGTTTGAGTTTCAGTTTCATTGGAAGTTTGACTTCGATTTCGAATATGAGTTTGAGTTTCTGTTTCACTGTGAGTTTGACTTCGATTTCGAATATGAGTTTGAGTTTCTGTTTCATTGTGAGTTTGACTTCGATTTCGAATATGAGTTTGAGTTTCTGTTTCATTGTGAGTTTGACTTCGATTTCGATTATGTGTTTGCGTTTCTGTTTCATTGTGAGTTTTACTTCGATGTCGAATATGAGTTTGAGTTTCAGTTTCATTGGAAGTTTGACTTCGATTTCGAATATGAGTTTGAGTTTCTGTTTCACTGTGAGTTTGACTTCGATTTCGATTACGAGTTTGAGTTTCTGTTTTATTGTAAGTTTGACTTCGATTTCGATTATGAGTTTGAGTTTCTTTTTCATTGTGAGTTTGACTTCGATTTCGTTTATGAGTTTAAGTTTCTGTTTCATTGTAAGTTTGACTTCGATTATGAGTTTGAGTTTCTGTTTTATTGTGAGTTTGACTTCGAGTTCGATTATGAGTTTGAGTTCAGTTTCTTCGTGTTTGACTACGAGTTAGACCGTTGGAAAAGCGACTTCATGGAAATGACGGCAAGGCATTCCGGATGCGGGAGCATTTCTTCCACTTAATGCCTTGTTGACGCTATGAAACACAACCTATCGAAGGTTCAAAGTTGAGAGCTTGGGAACTGGTGCTGGTGTAACCCCTCGAGGGCCCTTGCTTTTTGGGAGTAACAATAACTTGCAAATCGTCTATAGCATGAGTTCCCCCACTGCAACCATAATGGGTGTCTTTGCCCTATGAATGGGAATTCATTCTATTCTCCATCCCACAATGAAATTTCTGATTCAGCTGCTTGAATCTTTCTAGAAAGCTCTCGATTTCGATTGCAAAGGAGCTGGGTTAATTTGTAAAGGATTGCGGCTGGTAGGCATTCGGGTGGCAGTTGTCAATGGCGGAGCGAGACCCAAGGTGGCAGTAGGGTGAAAAACGGGAAGGGGTGGCAGTTGGGTGAGTGGTCGCTTGGACAGTGGCGCTCCAAAATCCATTAAAAACCTGGACCATAGGAAATCACTCGAGATGGTGTTGGGATAAGACTTGAAACGAGTGGATATTTATTTTCGCAAAATTATAATTCTTGAGCTTACATCGAGGTAAGATAAGACTTCTCCCTAATCATAAGAGAGCAATAATGCTCGACCACATTTAACAAAAAGGGAGGGTTAAACTGCAAGCAATACCGACATTTTCTTGAGGATTTGTTACAAGCGGAGTCCACCTTAATCACAACCAGGCCAAATAGGAGAATATCTGATATTGCACTGACAGGTTGGAATCTGTGAGTTTGATTTCCGTTTTTCCAAACCAAAAAATTCATATTTTAAAGCAAAAAATCTGACAATTGACGTGGGTAATGAAAGCTCTGTACAAACTTAGTATGAAACGTAAACATACATAGCGTTACACCGCATGGTACAATGGCGATAATTTTTTTGGTAGAAATCTTGTGGAAAACTATAGTTACTTGGAGACTTACTTAACCTCTCAGTTCCACATTCACATGGAAAATGACCAAGAAGCCGCTAGATAATCACAAAAGGAATGATGATGACACACATGTTCGTAACACGGGCTCGGGTATCATGTTGAATCATAACAAAGAAGTTGAGGTTTTCAAGAAATACAAAATAACATTATGTTATGATTGGTTTGTTTTATGATGACTGTGGAGGAACTGCTTTTGGTGTGCTGTACTACTACACCCTATCAGGGAATCGAACGCAGCATCTCCGGATTTCTAGTTTGGTCTAAAAAGCTGGTGATGCTCGATTACCGGCCAGGGTGGAATTTTCGCGCCAGTTCCTCCAACTTGATTTTATCACATAAAACTTCTCGAAAAACTCCTTTTTCAGGTTATGTTTCTAACTGACTCCCGAGGCCCCTTAGAATTGAGGATTTTGGCAATTTTTGAGCCCAATCGCCTCCGGTATCGAGGTGAATTTTTCACAGCCCAAAAGCACATCGATTGATGAAGGATTATTTCGCAGCAACTTTATCCTGGCAAGAGTAGTGGACGACGTCGCCGTTGGGGTAATGAACGAACGCGCTGAAACAGCAGACGCACAGCTGACTAGTCTATAAGAGCTGTAGAGTAAACTATTTAAAAAAAGTATTCGGAAAACATTTTGATGTAGGAATTTTTGAGGTTCAACCTGCTACGCACTTAAATAGGGACATTGTTTATTTTATGGTCGAACTCCGGCTATTCCTACGCCATGACGTTTTCCGACCATCCGAAAATGTTACCTCTGGTTTCCGAAACGTTTTTTACAGACCGGGCAGACCATCACATCAGTCATGACGATTTTCCTCGATTCCTGCTCGATCTTCAGCTTCTTCAGCTGCAACAAAATTGAGAAAGATGTGAGAAGATTCAAAAGTCCACCCCTGAAGTTGAGTGATGGAATGACGAGGGTCAAAATTAAATTCTTGAGGGCGAACTACGTTTACAGGTGACGTCACGACCGTGAGGCTACTAGAGGGCGAACACGTAAGGAAAGCGCGGTGGGGTGCATGACATCATAGTTCTGCATATTCGGGCAATTCAGTCAATTCTATCCACCGGGGAGCCAACATAAAAAACCTTTTAAAAAAGCCCTCATTGTGATCTACGATTTGGAGCCATAAAAATCGACCTTATTAAAAATGTCTACCCCAGAATTCCAACAAATAAAGCAACGAACGTGTAGGCGCTGAGCGTTCAACAGTCCCTTGAGCAGCTGGGAATTCCTCCTCTCCTTGATGGCCTCTTTGACTCCGGCTAACAAGAAGGACTTGAGTTTGGACAGCGGGACGTCGTTGGGCAGGAGATCCAGAGCTTCCATTATGGGGATCCTGTCCGGATGGGCTTCGAGCAAGTCGATCGACATAGTCAGGGGGTCGGGAGCGTCGGCGGGAGTCACCAGCGGAACAGAAACGCCGGTTATGGAATCCGGAGGATGGAGCAGCAGACGGAGCATTTCTAGGTAAACCTGCAACGCCATCGTGACAATAGCTAAGACCAGGGGATTTCTTAAATATTCTACTTTTACCAAAAATTCTGCATTTTTACGATGAAATTTCTACGGTTTCACTTGCCCTGTCGTAGCCTTCTTTCTTCTGGTTGTAGACCGTATCGCAGAATTGCAAAGCCTTCTTGTAATCGCCCAAAACCAGCAGGTAGATACCGAGAGCGACTTCGTGCACGCCGTCTTTACCGCAAATGAGCGCTCGTTCCTCGAACATGCCTAAATTCAGACATCCGGTAAGGCAGGGGTTTTGTGGTAACTGTTCCAAGGAGGTGAGGATACCCTTAATCAAGTTTTACTTTTTTTATGTTTTTTTTTTTTTGGTTTTTTGGCCAAACTTTGTAGGTATGGGTTTTAGGCAAAACGTGATGGAAAAGAAAATGTCTGGCGTTAAATTTCTTATCAGCTGCATTTCCACCTTTGGTATGGACGGTTGATCAACATGAAATTCGATTATGCGATTTCGGTTCAAATCGTCACTCACAATCGGTGGGAAACCTCTTGAGGATAGCAGGAGTTTGGTAGTGTTTGGACGTTTCGAGGAAATCCCTCAATTTTTTCCTCAAAAATTGCGAAGAGGGATCGTTGAGGCCGTTGGCAAGTATCCGCTCCCTGTATTGATGTATCAGGGCGTTGTGGAATGTCGGGCTGGATTCCTTCCAGATGTGAATCGCATGCTCCTGAAAATAAATAATATTATACAGGTATGTCTGACCAAGATTAAAATGTAAGCCATTGAGTCACAATGGGGATTTTCGGGAGCTTTTTATTCGGATAAATTTTTGAAGTAGACAATTCTTCTGCAGTGTCATTTTCAAAGCCTAAAATTTAGGACGGAATAAATAATTCGGTATTTCATGCATACTGAACCCCCCCGCCCTGTTTACCCCCCCAATTGTCGAGCCATTCTTATGACGATCGCTATGAATCTGAATCATTCGATAAACCAAATTTCAGGCACTCACAATATACGGAATGATGAGTGTGTGATTATCTATTCGCAGCAAATAATCCAGAACTTTCGGCCTCGGGAGACTTTCCACTTCGGGTATTTCCTCCGTGAAGATTTTGATGCCATCTTCTGGGTGAGACTCGAGAACCCACCCCGCGTATCTCAGTATGAGCTCGATATATTCGCTACCTGAAATCGAAAGAGATAATATAATTACTTTTTTCGTTTAGCTACGAAAAATACAGAAAAAAGTTACAATTCCCATTACCCAACGATTGGAGATATTGAATAGTCGGCTCCACGCCCCACAAAGGCGAATCTTCGCAGCTCGCCTGCTTTTCCAACAGGTCCAACGCTTTTTCGTGCAATCCTTTGGTTTTGTACAAAACTATCAGTTCTGGATATTTCTGGTGCTTCTTCAATATCCTTTCGGTTTCTTCGAGATTGCAGAAATTCCTACGAAGCAGAGGAGCGACTAGTGCGTCGTTTGTCTAGAAACGAAGACAAACAGAAGAGCTTTACAATAACACGACTGCTTTATGAATCACTATGGCATAAATCAAGTCCCTATTCAACACATTGCAAGAATTAAAAAAAAAATGAATATTCAGGGAGAAATGGCAGTTTGTTGTTTTTTCCTAGGCTCATACCTTGGATTTTTATAAGAAATCTACTTACTTGAAGATAACACTTCAGAAGCGTGGTGTCGATGATTTGCATCAGCTGAGGTTTCGATTTATGACCGTCGTGATCTTCTTTGAGCAATCGAGCACGGACCTTGAAAACCATAGGATAATGCATAAATTGATTGAGCGAATGATAGCGAATAATATAATTATAAAAAAAAAATTAAAATCGCTGGAAAATCTCATACATTAAGCGCAAACAAGAAATTGAAAGTAAAAAATTATTTTCCGCAAGATTAAAAGTTTGATTGTGATTTAGATCTTACATCGGTTAGGAACTGGATTAAAGCCAAATAACCGTTTTCCATATCTTGATCGGAAAGCTTGCTGACCGCCTCGCTGTCCCGACTGACGAGCTCCGGGAACAGCTTGATCACCTCGTAGGGATCTGAAATGAGAAAAAATAAAGGTGATTTATGAAGGAATGAAAAACCAAAATATAAAAGCCTACAATAAAATATGTCGACCAGTAAACAGAGGTGGATTACCTGTGCCTAATTTCAAAAACTGCACCATCGAACGTCCGAATTGTTTAGAATGGAATAAATCGAAGGCGAAGAGCGTTTGGATTTGGTGAACGTTCCTCTTCTTCTCTTCCTCGCTGTCGTCGGTGATGTTCTGAATTTAAAAATCGAAATACAACTGAATAAGATCTAAAAAGGTACACTAAGCATCGTTTACTGGTGGAATCGGTAGAATGAACGAAAGATTTATGCGCTAAATCACACGTTAAATCCCATAATTTGGATAAAAACTCGAAAACGAGAGAAGAGAAAAACCAGTGGTACGCAGATAACACGCAATACTTCCATACTTTGACCGAGAACGCTCAAATCGGTTCATTTTTGTGGCCAGAAAAAAATGAAATAGAAAACACCCCGAAAAAATGCAATTGAAACGACTCAATTCAATTTATACGATTTGAACTCACAGCAAGCTTCAGAGCGAGTTCGAACTGCTTATCGTCGATTAGCAATTTTATTTGCTTATGCACGGGCACCGACTGCAGAATCCACACGTGTTCGGTCGAAGCAAGGAAAACGACGCCGGATTTGGCGACGGCCAGAAATTTGGCTTTCATCGGCAAATTAGCCAACGGGGGCGGCACTTCGACGTTCCAGGTCTTCAATTCGACGCATTCGGGAAGTAGACCCAGCAGATAAGGTTCGTCGTGACCTGGAAACGTTTCACATCATAGACTGTTATGAAATTGTGAACATTCTCAAAAAACCCTCGTTTTTGACAATTTGGGGTCGGTTTCAATTATGCTGTTCAACCTGTTGACCACAGATACGAACAAAGCTTTGTAAAATATCCTGGTGTACCAACCTTGAAGAAATGGCTAATTTCAAAATTTTGCACGAAAACCATTGGATACATACGATTTTTCAGGTTATTGACAAAGAGGGGGTTGATAAAAAACAAAAAAGCCTCTAACTGTCAAAATCGGTACAGCATTGATTCTCTGACAGAATGTGAGTGCCTTTCGTGTGATAGTTTACAGACATGCTCAATATATTGACAGTGAACCTGCAAAACCTCGTACGTTCAAAACCCAAAATTTTAAAAAGCAGCTTGAGTCCATTTTTTAGACTTGAGAAGATGCGCGAGGAGCTGTTTTACCGGTAGAGCTCAAAACATCATTTTCCCAAAAAACTCAACTTACGAGGTTTTGCAGGTTCATTGTCGAAATATAACAAAAGTAAGATATTTACCAATCGCTATGGGAACATCGGACCATCTTATGCTTTTCTGCAAAGGACTCGTCTCTCCGTTAATGTCGCAAGATACGGATTGGGTCTCATTCAAGAGCAGAAATGCAGGATCTTCCAAATCTTGAGTTTTAATTTTGGTGACCAACGGCTCGCATTTCCCGGTAGGGAACAACTCTTGAGTTTGTTGGTTTAGCTGAAAGATGAAACCAAACATTCAGGGCCGGTTTTCAACATAATATGGTTATATTATTAACGTTCCTTGTCAGCTGGCTCTTTAGGCCATCAAAATGCTTCCAATGCCTACTAAACATCGACCAAAAACTAAGCCCAACTTTGCATTTGAAAAAAAAGACATTACCGAAGAAATCGAAGCTGTAAAAATTTCATTTCAACGATTTGTAGATTGAGAATTATGGGAACTCACATGGGCCATGTAGTATCCACCCTTGCAGCCGACGCAGATCGATTCTTTTTCCCAGGAAAGGACACGAGGTACATCTGGAACGGTTATGTCTTCGCCGAGATCGAGAAAATCTCGATTTTTGAGATAGTACGTTTGCAATTTCTTCTTCACGGAGACGCAAAGCCGAACAAAAGATGTGACTCCTCCGGTCTGCGATACGTGCTTCTGAAGAAGAAAATACAAATTTCGATTGAAGATAAACGCAGTCATCAATAATGGAAAACCTGGGAAAACCACGAAATGGAGACTGTCACCCTGAAAAGTTACAGAATAGCCCCACAATACCCAACTGTAGGTCCAACATGCTGCGTCTTCTGGAAGTTCGCAAATGCGGAATATTCCACGAGACCCAAGAAGCCTAGGTAAGATTCAAGCAATTCTGATGGAATGCACGGATACAATGGATTCAGCATGCAGTTCAACAAAAGAGCAGAAACGGATTTCGGAGTCAACGCTGAGAGGAGTACTAGGAGGAGGAGGAGGAGGAGGACTAGGATAGATTGAGGAGGAGGAGAAGGAGTACTAGGCGGAGGAGTACTAGAAGGTTGATGAGGATAAGGAGGAGGATGGTGATGAGGATGAGAAAGTAGAGGAGTACTAGGAGGAGGAGGAGGAGGAGGAGGAGTACTGCAAGAAGATGATGAGGAAGAGGAAGAGGAGGAGTATTAACAGAAGGACCAGGAGGAGGAGAACGATGAGGAGGACGAGGAAGAGGAAGAGGTTGATGAGGGAGAGGACTGGGAGGAGGTAGACAATGGGAAAAACTGTGGTCAGCAGCCCAAGACGAAAAACATCCACCGGAATGAGAGAATTTTACAATTTGACAATTTTGCAGGACTCGAACATGGCACATCCCTCACTAGGCAGACGCCTTAACCCTTCGACTACAGAGAGCCTGGAAATTTTGGAAGGATTCAGGTATTACCCCCCCCCCCAAGGGTTCCTTCCTCACTCACTTGAATGTCAAGCGTGAATAGCGATGCTCCCTTGGTTTTATTTAGTGTTTTGATAAGGCTGAAATTCGGGTTGACGAGATCGTGGAGAGTGAGGATCCCGTCCGACAGTCGGATGGCCAGCTCTTGATCGGCCAGCACAGCCATCTGCTGGATGGGCTTCTTGCTGAAGTTTTTGACGTACCGGAGCAGCTGTACATTGTGCTTGCAATCTTTGTCCGCACTCGGCTCGACACTGTAGTATAGCAGGGAACCCTGCTTGGTGCCGACTAGCAGCTTATCGCCTAGAAATGTCGAAGGAGGAGTTGGATTAGAGTCTGTGAAGCTGGAACCGCAGAAATCACAGTCCAGACTGCACCTTTGAAGGAAGGACACAAGTGGAGTCCAACAAGTTGGATAGATAGCGCTCCTAAGGAGGGCAGCACAGCCGAAAGTGCTAAAGCTGATCATATACGTGAAGAAGCGAGAGGAAAGTCAGGCTCTACCCCTCGCCACAACCAAAATTTGTAAAAAGTGATAGAACATTGGTGATGTAAGAACATCGGTTACTGCACCAAACACCAACGTTCCGTCAATTTTTATAATCCTTGAATCTGGCAACGGGCAGAGCATGAACTTCCTCACGACTTCTTTACGAGCAGTGCAAGCGCTTTCCACCATGCGGGCCTCTTTGCGAGTGCTTTCTGCCTAGGTGTTCATGACTATGGTAAGAAAACTTACTAAAGGCCGAGATGCATTCGATTTGTTCCTGAAGTTTCAAGATTTGAGTCGAATCGTAGGCAACGTAGCTTTTGTGTTGACGAATCGGTTCCATAATTATCAAAATGCGTTGATTGTGGTGAAGAACGGATTCACTAGATTTTCAAGGGCCTCATCATGTTACTTGAAGGGGGATTGTAAAAATTGAAAAAGAACAAAATTTGTTCTTCTAATAACAACTTTGTTTTTGACAAAATTTGTTATTTAATAACGAACAAGCGAAGCTAAGCTCAAAACAGTCGCATCAGACAAGGCAAAATACACAGAAACAGTGATAACAGCAGTGATAACTAGCGATAACCTCAATTAGCTGATACCAAACTATCAAAACCCCAAGACTTCTTGTTCAGGGATCGTGTAGGAGCTCCAAGTAGGACAGATATCAAAAATGCGGGAGAACACCATTCGCCCCATCGTCATTTGACCCATCGAATGACGATGGGGCGAATGATAGTAACCCAAAAATGCACCAACAGAAGTTTCTCTTAAATTTCAGGCCTCTAATTTGAGGCGTTGACAGCCAGAGTGGACCATTCCACACAGGTGTTGAACTGAGAAAATCGCATTTGAAAATTTCGACTAATTTCATGTGATTGATTAAGGGCCTTGTTATGGTGTTTTGAAGAATAAAATACAAGCATTCTTGGGTGAACAGATGACTCATAAACCATAGGGACATTTCTACAAGCCACAAGGTCCACTCTGGCCATCAAAATCGGCGGCCAATTTGCAGACGGACCATTTGAAAAGTTGCGCTCTCTCTTAGCACATTCGAGAACGAGTCAAATTTTAATAATAATTCGATAGATAGAGCAACCACAGACCCATTGCACTGTATAACTCATTATCGGCCAGTTTGTGGAATGGTCCACTCTGGCTATCAACGCCTCATTTTAGAACCTTGATTAGTAAAAATTCTCCTTCCACACAATCAGTCGGGCCAATGATTCAAAAATTGTAGTAGAAATGCTAAAACAAGAGGAGTGAAAGTGATAACTGAAAGCAAACAATTTTTCTACTACTAGGTGGTTAACTGAACATAGATGATGGGCTGATTCTTATGGTTGGTCTCAGAATGACTGCGACCAATGTCCTTCCAAGCTGACATTCTAATTTGAAAATGTCATCATTCTGGGTTTACTGTGTACCCTGAAAAGGCGGATCATGTGTTACCACACACAATACATGGCACACTACACTACCTCACATCATTGTTGAGGTCCTGTCGTCCTATTTGCGCTGCTTCGGTAGCCAGTGCCATGTCAGCAGTGTCATTGTGGTATCAAGCCCATAAGGTTCAACCCAAGGAACCGGTCGAACCATTATGAGAGAACTCTGGGTCCATTGGTCCTCCAGTTATAGGCCCCTATTTGATTGAGAAAAAATTTGATGAAAATTATTGAGGAACATTAAGAAGGTTTAGAGATTAAAGACCAAACGCCAAACAAACGCGGATCGACTGATAACCAGCCTCAATAATATCTGGGGTACCTGAGTTTTCATTTTTACTTCCATATTTACAGAGTAAATGGAAATATTGGAACCGTCCTAAAAATCAAGAATCGGAACGGAGCTTCAGAAAAAACTTTTTCTTATACTTATTTACTCAGAATCACATCCTGAACAAGTGTCTGTGTGCCCGTCTGTGGTCATTTACAAAAATGGCCATAGCTCCCTCAATTCTCAACCTTTTTTCAAATTTCTTGAACTGAAATGTTTGTCTCGGCAAGACCTAACACCCTGTTTAATCAAAATTTGGATAACGCACAGTACTTCCGATATATTTGCATTTTAAGTGTTTTCTATTTTATTTTTTTCCGGCTACAAAAATGAACTGATTTGAGCGTTCTTGGTCTTAAAGTTTTTGTTTTACCTTGCAGAATATGTGGATATTTTTTATATTCCGATAATATGGCGTATTTTTATTTTGGGCGAATTTTAAAATTTGAATAGTGAGTTTTTTGAGATTTTTGACCTAAACACCCTTGAAAGCAGTCAAAATATGATCAAATTGCGTCACAATTTTATGTTTCAAAATATGGAAGTATTGTGTGTTATCTACGCACCACTGGTTTTTTTAGAAGCATCACAAAATTCGCCGATTCTAGCTAATTTGTGGAGTGCCCAGGGCCGGAGGCCTTGTCGATAGCGCGCCACGGTTTTGTTGATCCTGTCCTACTTTTGAAAGCCTCCCCGTTTTCCTAGCTGTGTCCCCTACACCCCTCACCCTCCAACACGGACACCTCGCCCGCTACAGATCCAGGGAAAATAATCCTTCTCCACTCCTGCTGGTTCAACCCTATTTCACATCGGTGGCTCTCTAAACCCGAACTTCGATTACATGTGCGGGAAATGGGGCTCCCCTGTATTCGGGATGGAAATCTGAACGTATCATCGAAGGGAAATTAAGCATAACCGCACAAATGTTCTTGCGACGCGAAATTGAGGCGATAATAGGATAATGCAATCTCACTTTCCCATGCTAGCTTTCCGCAAAGGAAGATCAATTTCCCGAAAATTCCACAAATAAATCGACAAAAATTTACTCGATGTGAGGTAGGTAACTATTTCCTCGCGCACCAATGATAATTGAAGAGCATGATGGGTTGGGTTTCCAGTAAGATTCGTTCCACGGAGAAGATGCTACATCTTACGTGTAAAAGGTCTCAAAATCCATCTCTCCTTCGCACTCCCCATCGTTCAACGACGCTCGATTTTCTATCTCGTGCTGTATCCGCAGCCACACCCTACGACCATCCGGTTTGCCATTTTCATTGCGGTTTTTTCTCCATACTTTGCCCAGCAAGCGATCTGTAAGCATTTCATCGGTGACAATCATTAATCTTTCGCTGCTGATAGACACGCTTTGACTGATGGTGGTACAAATGCCAGAGGGTATCGAATCAGAGGTGTAGGTAGGGGATGGAAAGAATTATTTCTTCATTACTTATTTATTCAGAAATAATCAATCCTTTTGAAGGCAACTCCACTCCCCGGGATTGCAAGATTCCGAACTTATGAGATTGGCGCTCCAGTCCGAAACACAAACTGAAGCTAAAACTAATACTGATACAAAAACTCATCAGTCTGCAGACTGATATTTTGATGATGATACACAAACTCGAACGGATGCAGATACTCGAACTCGAACTCAAAGGTCGAATTGAAGTGAACTCAAACTAGAACTAAAACTCCAACTGATACTGATACAAAAACTCGAACTGATACTCAAGACGAAACTCAAAATGATACATATACAAGTTTTAGTTTCAATTTCAGTTCGAGTATCTGTATGAGTTCCAACTTTAGTTGGAGTATCAGTTTGAGTGAGAGGTTTAGATTGAGTTTGAGTATTAGTTCGAGTTTGGGTTTTCACTAACAGTTGGAATTTTAGTTTCAGATTGTGTTTTAGTTTCAGTTTGAGTATCCATATCGATTTCAGGTTAAGTTTCAATTTGACTTTGTTGTAAGAGTTTGGGTTTGTGTATCAGTTTCAGTCTGAATTTAAGTTTGATAAGGGCTTTCTTTAGACTTTTGAGTATCAGTAGGAGTTTTTGTATCAGTATTATTAAATAATTTTTGCACCAATAAAAAATTTTTTGCATCAGTTTTTTTGTATTAGTATCAGTTTGGCTTTCTTTGACCTTCGCGTTTGAGTATAAGTTTCAGTTTCAGTTTAGTGTCGGTTTGAGTTTGAGTCTGAATTTCTGTTTCTGAATTTGTTTCTGAATTTTCGTCCGAGTTTCTATCTGAAGCGAGACAATCACAGCAGTCTGATCAGTTCAGCCTATCGGATTTTTAGTCAACCGAACGTAAGCGTGATCTCACGTCGTTTGCCCTGGATCCCAAAATGCCAAAAGTTCATGCCGCCTCATATCCCATCGGTGCAGCAGTTCGCCAAAGGGCAAAACCTCAGCTGATCGCAATAAATCCAATATCAAAATTCATGAGTAAAACGGGAAAAAAATCCGCCAATCGTACGTAATGCAGATTTGCATCATTGCCGTGTCGTCAACTATGACGGGTATTCGAACGCACACACCTCCTCCCATCTTAGAACCCTCGAGGGTTGCTGTGGATACCGCCTCCCATTTCCGCCCCCGTCCCACGCAGATTCGACAGTATCGGATGTCGGTTGCAATTTATTGTAACATGAAGGCTGGGTACCAAGTTGAGTCTTCGGAATGAGAGATTACTGACAAGTGCGCGGTCTCAATTTATAAATGCAAAATTGTTTATCACGAAAATAAATTGCGATTGCATAGAAAAACATGCCTAGGGGGTCAAACTAAGGTTTCGTCTTTAAACTTTTACCTTTTCAACAAGAGTTTGTCACTATTGACCTCAAGAACGGAAGCGCGATTCACATGCTATAGAAATATAGCATTTCCAAGTCTAATTTTCACAATACACATATTCTTTTAAATTCACTACCCCACTGTTACACCTGCTGCACGAGTTTCAGGATTTATTTTGAATTTTGCATAATTAGGCTTTGCAGGTCACCCAAGCCGGCCAACTAGGTACCTTGGTATTCTAGTTTGCTAGAACTAGCATCATTTTTATGGACCAGCATTGGAAAAAATACTGAATTGCATTTCGTCGCAAAATTTGCCCCACAGATTTTTGCGTGGGTTCACAAATCAACCCACCAAGTAAATTTACCTTTTCACACATCTTTCATTTATCAAAACGGAATTTTGCTTGAATCTTTTCCCCGATATAGCACTCAATGCCTCGAATTTCCCTCTCCTGCAATATTTTCGCACGGCTGATAATTTTCGCGGCACTTAGCGCAGCCTCTGCGCCATGCGGGGTTGCCTAGGGGACGCCCTCGGCTCCCGTGACGTCACAGGTTGATTGACGCAAATGACGTCGACTCTGCGTCCGGCTCCGTTTTATTCCAGTTCCAGGAAGTCGGGAGTCCAGTGAACGAAAGGGTTGGTGAACGGGTGGTGGACAGCCGCGGTGGAGGGGAACCGGTGCTTGTAAATCGTTCAACGTGTACCTACCTAATTATACATCTCCTCCGAAAGGTTGGTAATTTTAGACTATGATTTTAAACGGTGATACCAGTTTTACATTTTTCCGCGGTGTTATTTTTGACATTTTGAAGAATGAGAAGTTTCAACTAAATTGACATTAGTCGAAATGCTTCCATGAAGGAAATTCTCATATTTCCAGTCGTCTCACGAGTGCATATTTATATTAAGTACATCCTAAGTATACTGCATCATATAATTTTTCCATGTATCTAATTGAACCATGGACCTATTTTGTTAGGCACCCCCTCCCCCTTCCGATTGCAAACTCCGCGTTTGAGAAGCTGGAATTAACATCTGCCATAACAACTGTAGGCTGCAGTGAAAAACCCTAAAACTAGTGAAGTGGACGAAAATGCTGAGATACCTTGATGTGCACTTACTATCACCCTCAAATTCACCCATAGTAAAAAAGCGGGCTGTCAGATATTTGGCCAGTAGCGATTCTGAGATGAAAACAGGGAAAAGTGTTCTTCTGAACGTCAGATTCGATTTTCATTTTTTGGTCGATGACATTCAAACCTAGCACTCAAAGTCTGAGCATATCGTACAAAGTATTTAAGGCACAGTATACTTTGTTAATATCACATCATCCCCACTCAGTAGGTAACAAGCAATAGGTCTGGAGAACAGTCTCGTCATCTTATATGCAGGCTCGTCGGCGGATAACCGGAGAAGAAGAAGCCATTCCAAATCCATTGTGAGGCTTCTTTTATCGTTTAAAGATCCGGCTACTGTGGAGACCCCCCACCCCCCCAGGGGCTTCAGGCCTTCAGATGTGCGTTGTCATGTCACTGTCTACGGCCCAGATCCTCGCTGATCTGTTCGTTATTTTCGGCCTTTTTACAGTTGGCCTGCTTTCATCCCAAAAATGTCAGCACTGCCAGTGGTAACTGTTTAAAACCGATCGGCAAAATTGAAAGCTCTTGGTAGGCAACTATTTAACATGCGAGGAGTGCTAATTTCATCCCTCTCATTCGTTTTCCAAAACATCCAGGAAAACCAGCGCGGATTACGCAAAGTACTTCCATTCTTTGACCAAACTCAGTACTTATTGCGAATATAATATATTATCTTCAACGTAACGCTGACCAAGTTGCATGACTGCGCTATCGCTAGCTATTTATATTTCCAACAGGATGCATTTGGAAGGTGGATAAATTTTAGGATTCAAATTCCATTACCCACTGCTAACCTTTAGCGAGCTTCGTATTAGTATACCTTCCTACATATTTTATACGTTATATCGCATAACGTATAAACATACTGTTGATGCATAAACTGGATTTCAAAACCCTTTCAATGTGTTCGGAGGCATTGGCCACCTCAATATAAAACCTCGTATCAGTTCGACTGTGGTGTTGAGTCGAATTCATTGAACTTTGAGGGTCAATAATCCACCGCCTCGGGCCGACTTGATAAGGCCAATGGGCAATCAATAATTCGAACTTCTCCCTATCAGTCAGGGTTATTCGACGCTTCTTCAAATCACGATCATCATTTATTTTGTTGTTTTATATTGGTTTTGTCGTATAAAGCTAGAATTAATATAAATATTTGAGTCTTAAGCGTAGTAATAAATTAGATATTTTCAGTAGCTCGTAGAATAAGTTCTAACTTGATTATAGGGTGAGTAATATGGTGAGTTTCGACACAATTGAGTTGGACCGATTATAATTTTTCTCCAAGCCTGAATCGAATTTATTGTTATATCAGGTTACATCACATCACAATATTGCTTAACCGTGCAACAAACAATTTCAGTCATAGTTTTTCTGAAAGTTGGTAGGTAAGCCTCAACTGGTGCCCAATAAAAATTTGGCTCATTTGTCGCTTCCTTGTTTGAAGGCACTTTTACTTATATAGCAGCAAAATAAGTTTTGATTCAGCACCAAAAATTTGTGAATAAATAAATTTTGAGCGACTGTTTGTAATTTTTGACGGATTCCTTCATTATCAAAATATATGGGAGATTTGGGCAGACGTAAAGATTTGGGATCGTGACCGTGGGTAATCTCAATCTGACCTGCAATTCGTCCGAGCTTTGCGGGCTAAGTCGGACGATTTCAAAAGCCGATTTTTCATCATCTGCCCTAAAATCCTGGGGGACGAACAGTTTCTAATGTCATGGTAATCTATTTTTACCAATTTACAAAACTACTAAAGATCAAAATGAATCCAAGTTTTAATAACTATAGAGGGAATGGGGTATTTTATAGGAGGAAGGGAGGAGGGCTACTTTTTTGCATTAACCTATTAAAAAATCGACATATAACAGGCTCTTAGTCACTTAGGCTCTACCTGCCTCATCTTGTTTATCTTGGTTTCGATTTTTAAAAATTTCAAAAATTAATGCCAATATTTGTGTTTTAGTTTTATTAAATTTCACAATCGAGTTACTGCCATAGACGAAGTTCTGGGAGAAACACGATTCGTTATGAGATTACTTAATTTTTTCATACGAACAGGACCGGTAAATAAGAACGGTAACTGTTAAAAACACCCGCAACTAGGAGGTAGTACATGCACTCAATAGTAGGTAGATCATGTCCCCAGTGTAGTGGGTAATTATCTCTATAATAATTATGGCAAGCTTGCCCGTTTTATACAATAAATAAATAAATAACAATAATTGTTATTGTGGGCCCCTGTTGGTGGTAATATGGACCCTGATAATTTTCCCCCAAAAATGGTTTATTTTTTGAAATAATGGCAAAGTAGGGAGGCATTCTGAAAAATAATAAATATAATTGAACGAAACGTGTTATAGGGCTGTAGGTGGTTTATGGACTCATCTTTGTAACAAAATGACTTTTCATATTACCATATCAGTAACGGGGGGGCATAATACCCCCTTTCCTCTACAACCATAAATATTGCTTGACGGTAATATGGTGGAAAATCATTGATATTGCTGATATGCATGATAATCGATTGGTATTGACCATGGGGTATTTCCCAGATAGAAACAACTTCATCGCCCACATATCTCAAGTTTACAACGCGACTTCATTCCCTCACTTCGCTAGTCGGACGAGTCCGGAAAATTCGCGATACGCTTTACACCCTTAGGTAACCGTTCTTTGTCAAGTAGCCGGTTCGACCCAAAGTCTAAAATAAACCTGCAGTAAATACAGAAGAATCTAGTTCGATAAATCAAGTGGACCCGAAAGGGCGTAGTGAAGGAGTAGACCCTTCCGTTGAATTGGCGGAGGCCTTTTTCCTCTTGGCGGTAAAAAACGACAGAAGATAAACGATTGCTAATATCATTTGTCCTCCTTGCACCTGCTAAAGAAGGGAAACAACGCGGAAGACAGTTTTTTCCACCGGTGCCCGATATTTTCGGACTGGGGCTCTCGCGTTTGAAACGAGCGAGAGCAACGATCGGCGTCTATTTTTGAACAAATGTTCATCCGAACGGACAGATGCTCTTTGGCTTTTGGCGACTGCTCCCTTTGCCAGTTTTGCCAAGGAGGAGCCCGAGATGGGGGCTCTGGATTCGGATCAATGCGATCGGTAACGACACCGGTTAAATAATAGGAAGGAATCTGTCCCTTCGAAGCAGTGAAGGAAAACGAAGGAAGAGAAAATTGTCTATCTTAACAGGAATTACCGCAGAACGGTAGGTATCTATTGCAGAAGGGTATTTCGTAAGAGTTGCAAAATCGAGAGAAATCGGCACCGTTAGGCGATAATAGGGGAGCACCGTTTAGAATCCGTCATAAAAATTGAGAAAGTATTATAGAATTATGGACGGCCAAAAGAAATCTTTATTCAGAGGAGTAGGTAATTAACAATAACTGGGAATGGGGTATATAATATAACCGGTGAGAGAGAGAAGGAGAAAACAATATTAAAATTTAATTTCAGTATTTAATACTGAAAAAATTTTCATCGGTGCCCTGAAGACACGATGTGCAGTGCAAGTCAAAGAATAACATTTTTCGGAAAAATTCTCACGATACAGTTTACATTTTTAGGTGGAAGATATTGTTCAGAATCAAAAAATTGTAAGCGGTTGCTGAGAAAGGCGGAAAATATAATTGAGGAGAACGCCATCAAAATCGCATTAACCCTCGCGTTAAACGGGCAATCTCAATTTAAAGATACGCAGTAGGTACCCAGAAAGTCAAAAGCCGCTGCTGGAAAAGGCAGGTGGTCCTGTATGTGACGCTCAGACGGCGGGTTGCCATGGCTACATTTCTACCACCACCGATCATTATTTCCCCTCCCCTCCCTTCCCACCCCGGGAACATCCTGGCTGGCGAAACCTTTCGCGAAAACTTATAGGACCTAAACCTTTACCATAGCGAACTGCGACTTGCACGTTCATGTTCCAACCTTCTTCTGCCAAGCTTCTTCTTGGCTGTCTTCCCTCGCTATTGTCCATGTACCAAATCCCCTTGTGTCATGTATACAGGGCCGCAATACCTTGACAGCAGATTACGCTCTCCCCCGTATTCGATACTAACCGCCGTTTTGCCGTTCCTTCATAAATCTTCCGCCTGCCCTGCTTTTGAACAAAATTGTACGGTTAGGTCGGTTGTACGTACCTATACCAAGTTGTTGCCATCCGATAACTCCGACCAGAATTTCTGCTTCAGCTCAGCATCATTTTTACAGAGGTTTCAAAGATCAGGTTTATTATTATTTTTTACTTCCATATTTACAGAGTAAATGGAAGTCCGTCCACAAAAATGACCATAGCTCCCTCAATTCTCAACCTTTTTTCAAATTTCTTAAACTGGAATGTTTGTCTCGACAAGGACTAACACCATCTTTAATCGGAGTTTGAATAACTCACAGTACTTCCGATATATTTGAATTTTTAGTGTTTTCTATTTTATTTTTTCCGGCCACAAAAATGAACCGATTTGAGCGTTCTTGGTCTTAAAATCTTTGTTTTACCTTGCAGAATATGCTGATATTTTTTGACCATAATTGGTCAAAAAGTGCCCTGCCTATCTGGTGTGTACATATATTAAATATCGGATTTACCTATTGCACTTTATAAAATTAAAACAACGCATGTAAAAACTTTCAACTGAAATAAGCAATCCAAGGTGCTAATGACATACTTGGATGACGTGAGCTGGCTACTCCCCGAGCATTGTAGACTGATTTAGACTTGGCGGTGGAAGCATTCGCTCGAATCTTGGTAAGGTGATGAATTTTATTCGGTCGAACACAAGGTACCTATGTTAAAAATGTGGTGGCTCGGGATCGGGGTCGGAATTTCGGTACATTTTTTTCATAAAAAAACGCTGCTAAGTAGATTAGTGACATGGGTACATTATTTGTCTGGGTATCACAGAAAATAAAGTTCAAATAGTTGGAGTAGGTAGGTTTATCATCATATCATTTGTGGAGTAATGGTCAATGGTGAGTTCAATGATGCTTAAATGGTACTTTTTCACAATGATGAATAAATAGGTATAAAAAGAAGAAAAAACACTGAGCGATTAAACAAGACCCGTTGACGAGGTCTCATCACGAGGGGACAATGCCCCTCCCCAATCCCTTCCCTTATACCTGGACTCAAACCAGGTCCCTGCGGGTCCCTCATATACGGTATTGATACCTGAGATTTCCGAGAAGGCCTGACTCGGGATCGCATCTATTCACCGCATAGCGCTTTAAATTCCCTTAATTAATCTGTCCACCCTATTAATATGCGAGACTGACTAATCCCAATAACGTTCACTTTCTAATAGCCGAATCGCAGTTTTGCAGTTCCAAGCCTATAAACCGACGCCCTCGGATAAAGCAGTCGTTATCAAGGGTGGGAATGCATCTGATAGGGAATTAATCACCCGACGTTTTCTCCTGTATCACGTTTTTGCTTAACCCCATAGGTGCTTAGGCCGTAAAACCAAGAAAATAGCGAAAAAATTGACCCTGGTGACCAAAATCTCGAAAAAATGCCAAATTTCATGTTTCATAGTCAATATCTAAAGATTCCCGCCAAAAAACCCCGAAGTCCAATCCATCATTTTTTTGAAATTTTTCCTAGGCTAGGACCTTGGATTTTCCAGCTGGAATCGGTTTTTTGCATTTTTCTTAGTCCTGGAGAGTTGTAGAAAATTGCAAATTTTTTGTGTCATGTACCTGCCCAAAACCTACTCAAAAATATTTTTTTTGGAATTTTAACATTTTTTTTAAAGGGTCAAAAAAATATTTTTTGTTTAGGTCAAAAATTAGTCTTTAAACCAGTTTTTGATTACTAAACCCCAATCAATTTTGACTTATAGGGAGTGAAAAATGTGTAAAAACCTTCAAGGAATCCAACGAGCTCAAAAAATTCAAAATCGGTTCAGTAGGACTCCCTCAAATTGCCAAAAACGCGAAAACGCAGAAATCGCATTAAGAAATTCAAGCCAAACCGATTCAACAACAAAATTTTCGAATTTTTTCGGAAAAACCACCCTATCTTATGGTAAATCAAGCGAGAAACCCGGGAAAAATACTCAAAAATTCTAAACCCACGGCATCACCTTCAAAATTGAGATTTTGTGTCTTTTCAAAAATATACCCTAATTATGCCGAATTGGACCCGTTAACCTTCTCCGATCGAATTGCCCGGACAATATGCCTCAAGTTGGAGCAAACCACAACTTTCAAGACTAATTTAGTCAAAATCGGATCAGTATTTCAATACGAAGTGGCTGGACGAAATTTTTGGCCAAAATTTCGTCCGTCCACATTGTATCGAACCGCTGATCCGATTTTGGTGCGGTTGGTCCTAAAAGTTGCGTTTTGCTCCAACTTGAGGCATATTGTCAGGGGAATCCGATCAAAAAATTTTAAGGGGTCGAAAACCCAAAAAAACTGTTTTTGAGATCATGACTTTTTTTACATTTGATCGTTTTTGAGTAGTCTAGAGTTGATTCAGAGGATTCCCTTATAGGAGGTGCACGTCACAGGAAAATTTGCTAAACGCTCGTTTTTTTTTTTTTTAAATCGGACCACTCCTTCTATGCGTTTTGCTGCTGACGGCGTACGGCGTACGGCGTACGGCGTACGGCGTACGGCGTACGGCGTACGGCGTACGGCATACGGCGTACGGCGTACGGCGTACGGCGGACGGACAAAAAATTTTTATTGCAGATTCGTGTTCTAAAACCTCTGAAACGTGAAAGAAAAAATTTTCAGGGGGTGTTGTAAAAAAATTTTTCTTGATCAATTACATAGGTACATTATTTCTGGAAATAATGTACCAATATGGTACATTTTTGTATCCACATTTTTAATCGGTCAGGAAACACATTTCAAGAAGCTATTCATTGACCCTATAAAAAAATTTTAAAATTGCGAATAAACTACTATTTGGTAGGTTTTAGCCTAAAACGTTTAGGTAGGTGAATAACACGAAAAATTGGAAATTTTGTACGAATCTTCAAGATTGAAAAAAATTCAAAAACCTATGAAAAAGTTCAAAAAATTATGGATTTGATTTCGGAGTTTTTGTAACATTAATCTTTAGGTGCAGACTAAAATTTTTTTGAGCCTTCGATCCAAACGGTCAATGAGGAACATGCATGAAAAAAAATAAACTGTTTTTTCGCCATAATATTCCTTGTTAGGCTTCAAAAATGGTGTTATGGTGGATGACGGTTCGGAAAAGAGGTAATTAAAAGAGGAGGGAGGCTTAGTGAAAATCGCAGATTTGAAGTCGAGCGGGAAAATGGCCAGCCGCAAGGTTACACAGTGTGATGTCTTCTTCCCGTGAACACCAGTGCAACCTCATCCGAGTCATGTGTGTTTGCTGTGATAGGTCGGCGATAACGGATTTTTTGCTGTTAAGTTAGGAAACTACGTGCAGTCACGTCCGCACAGTGACGTCATACGGTTAACCGCCACGTTCAAAAGGGCACTTTTCATTAGCGTTTTTCACCAGGAAAAATGTTGTTTTTTTCGTTGTAGGCCATCACTACATCATTTTTGCATCCTAAACAGCATCATTCTGGCGGAAAGAATGGATTTCGTTTTTCATGCATGTTCCTCATTGGTGGAGTACTGAAGGCATCGTGATAAGCTTGACCCCACTATCTGGCCTTGGTCATCCAACCAAAGTCAACCATCGAAGACGGGCCCACCTTATACGCATGTTCATTACAACTTTGATGGCGAACCAATGGCTAACCCTGTAACTTTATTATTGTTGTAACTAACAATAGAAAGTTTCATAGAAAGTATTTCATGAAGAAAAGTAAGTGAAGATTCATCCATAAATATGAGTGCCTATAACGAAAAATTACCTATGGAATCTGTAGACGAAATAATTCAAGTATTAGAGGCCTACCTACATATCCCAAAGAGATAGGTACTTTTTTTCTTACAAGTTCGAAAAATATGAATTTGTCGGGGGAAACATGGGAGTTGAAGGGGTACACAGGTTCAGAATTCGGAGTATTCCATGACTCACGCCTGGAAGACCCGTTTTTGCCTGGACGTCCCAGTCGACGAACTCGAACACTGGGGATTTACTATGAATAAATTGTTGTTCTTGAATTCCTACTTTCTTTTCCTCATTCAGAAGGAATTTATGTAGCATCGCGTTTACCTGGTAAATTTTACCAGATATGCATAATATGACTATTATTATAGCGGTGCGTAAATGACACTTAATACTTCCATATTTTGATACTCAAATTTTTGGCACAATTTGATAATATATTGACAACTTTTGAGGCTGTTTGGATCAAAAATGTCAAGAAACCCACTATGCTAATCTCAAAACTCGCCTTAAAACAAAATACGTTAAGTATTCGGAATTTAAAAAATATCCACGTATTCTGCAAGGTAAAACAAACATTTTAAGACCAACAACGTTCAAATCAGTGCATTTTTTTGGCCAGAAAAAATAGAACTCTAAAAGTGCTAATATATCGGAAGTACTGTGAGTAATTAAAATTCTGGTAAAGCATTCAATTCTTGTCACATTTTTAAACCCCTTAACAAATGGTATAAGTAAACGCTGGCTTTGCCTTTCTGGTCTGGAGATTTAAAACATTCTCTGTTTTTACCTGATAAGGTACAGTCGATATTGTTGCTCGACTTTTCGTCAGCCCAACAAAAATTGGAAGTTTGATTTCCCGCGAGCCTGACAAGCGGTGTAGCACACGGTAAATGGTTAAAATGGTAAAGTCTCAGGGGCACCATCGATAAACCAGGCAGAACCCTGCTGACCACCTCACCAAACTCATATTAGGAGTTGGGATTGATGATATGTACCAATTTTGATGAATTTGAGGAACGATGAAACCGTAAGGGATGCAGGCATAAATATGGATATCCTGGATATGCAGGGAAAAATTAAAAAGCCGAAGATGACTCGATATTTTACGAATAGAGAGATGAATTATTTTAATCGTTGGTCAAGTAAAATCAGTGAAATGGAGCAGATATCATTATAGCTGTACAATTTCACTCAGGATTAGTTAAGAAGTTACTCGCGTAGGAGGGAATTCGTCTGTGGCATTTTCATAAGAGGCATTATCACCATAATCTCCTTCAATTCTCGAAATTTTTTCAGGTTTCGAGTTTCACAGTATTTTAGAGAAATTGGAAATTTTGAACGATTTCTACATCATTTTTTACCGATTTGAGCGTTAAAAAATCTCATTTTTTGTCCTGACAGAAAGAATATGGTAACAGTTGTACCCAAGTGTCGCAATAACCGTAATAATATAATACGCATAATATAATAATAATAATCGTAATAATAATTCTTATTGCAGCAAAGTTCGTCTGTTAGGTCCGCATGTTCGAACTGAAGTATGACGGGAAAATGAAGTTTTCATCACGAATCCCAAACCGCCGACTTACGACTCTATCTTGGAAAACAATTGTGGATCCGCCTCTATTTGCCGATTCCGCAGATTATTGTGTACGAGTCGCCATGGATACGCGACATTACGAGGATCGTACAACCAAATCTGCACGCGGAATCGATGGCTCGAAAGTTAGCGTGCACTACGTCCGCCATCGATTCAGCCGCATGTGCCATTCCTTCTACAGGGGTGGGGGGGGGGGACAAAAATGTTTATCATCTGCAAAGGAAATCAGGAATTCTCAGATAGATACCCAACATAAAAATATTTTGATAGCCAGAGTAGACCCATTTGAAATCCAACTTTCAAAATTTCCGGAAAACCCCTATCCTATGATAATAAATCAAGCGAGAAACCTGGTGAAAAGACTCAAAAAATTCTAAACCCACGACCTCACCTTCAAAATTGAGTTTCTGTGTTTTTTTGAAAATGGACCATACTAATGCCGATTTGGACCTCTTTGTGTTCTAGACCCTCTAAAACGTGAAAGAAAAATTTTTCATTTTTTTTTTAAATTTTACGACCGATTACAGAGTACATTATTTCTGGAAACACCTAATGTACCAAAATCTTGTTGCAGTTAATGTTAATTTTGCGCTTAAACATTTTTTTGAAAATATTTTAGCCTTTTTACATATTTTCCACAAATTTTACGAAAATTCCGCCCAAGCGGGCAATCGAACCCGGTATCTCCAGATTTCTATACCTATTTGTAGACATTAGTTGGACAAGAATACTTCGGTCTTTCCCCGTTTTCCCCCGTAGCCTTCAATTTGCCCGATGAAAATCAAAACTCTACACACCCCTTCCATAGTATGCTGATCGACGATGGTTTTAATTAGCGGCAGATGAATTTATCAAACTCGACTCTCCCGCTCGTTTTTCGAATTAAAACGTTCGAGCCCGTCATGGATTCATGCTCGTTCACGTTGTTGATTGTCGTGTCACCTCGTATGTACGCAGCCCTTCATCCGTTGGATGGTAACCCTTGAAATCTGAAAGGGAACGCATGTTGTGTGTTGGAAGCTCCGGATTGCTGGCCTGGCTGGCAGACTCATTGTTGACGCTGTCAGGGTTCCCATGGTGACGAGGAGAGCCCCTTCCACCCCCACCAGCACCACTTCCCTTATCGTGTCACTTGACTCCCCCCGCTAGTCAGTGGATGTGGAAGCCTCCGCGCCCCCGGGCCTCAGATCCTCAGACTCCGACTGTCTTGGAACCCTTTTGCCATTTTCATCTCGACATTTCCCACTCGTCAGTCGACCGCCCTTTTTTTCGAAAGCCCTCGAAAATTTCGGAGACTTTTCAAGTAGACGAGGCTCGAGAGCCTAAAAGGGGCGGCTCCTATATTTTTTCTCACCTTTTTCTCTCTCCGGAATTAATCACGGCTCACTCAGCAATGAGCACATTAGTTAGGGGCGACATTTCCAAAGACCCTTTGGCAGCGGATTTTGAACTGACGGGTGAAAATATTGGATCGTTACCGCCGTACGTTTATGAAACTAATTTTTGCACGCAGCTGCGGAATGAAGTAACCGTAGATGAATTTCATCATTGTGATAAAAGATGGGCTAGAATAAGTGAGGAAGGTACCTGAATCCAAAAATGATTGTAGGTACTATTAGAAAGCTGACATCCTGAGCCAGAAACGGCTGGATTTCTCCTTTTTTCTGGTCATAATGTTTATGGCATAAACAAACATCGAAAAAAGGTATTCGTTAAAAAAGAATCATCCATTTTGGCCCAATAAAGAATTTTTCGATTTTTAACTCAATGTTAGAAAGCTGCAATTGCAGGAAGATTATGGGAAATTTAACGGTCTTTCCAACGGTATTCCCATTTTTGTAAATACTTCAACATTTACGGGACTTATAGCCATTTTACGAAGGCTGAGTTTAGAGCATGAAAAAATCGTTGAAGCAAACAAAAATGAATTTTCCCGCTTAGGCTTACAGAAAATTTTGAAGAACAAACAATTTAGCACATAAGCTAAAAAGTAGGCCTTAAAGGCCCATTAAAGGGGCAATGTTAAGGGTGAACTTATGCTTATTATAATTTATTTTTAAGTTTAGTTCAGCACGGTTAACCCCGGCGGGTTAATTCACCCCATATCGAGTCGAAAACAGGAGACATCCGAGAGGCGAGTTCTACGTAATGTGCGGGGTAAGGATCGGGTCCAAAGGCCCTCGACAATTCCATTACGGATGCCGTAACCCCAGTACGTAATCTGCTTATACGATATTTGATACATTTAAGCGTAGTTATGCCGGTAGCAGAATAACAACGATACAGATCGTCGGGCTGTTTAGATCAAACGTATGCTGCGAGAATCGGGACGGATGAGGCTGTATTGGAATTAGCTACACCCCGCTAAGTGTGGACCACGTGTGTTCTATTTTAACGTTCGTGTCTTTATAAAGAAAATTTACGCTAATATTTGAAAGCCTTTAAATCAGATTTACAATATTGTTCATTGAAAAGCTTTCTATTTTTTACTTCCATATTTACAGAGGAAATGGAATTATGGAAGGAAATTTACCGGCTTGAGCGTTCTGTTTTACCTTGCAGAGTACATAGATATTTTGTATATTCTGATATCTTGACGCACTTCGATTTTTAGCGTGTCTTACAATTTGCAAAGAGTTTTTTAAAATATTTTTGACTGAAACAGCCTCAGAAAGTAGTCAAATATAATCAAATTATGTTAACAATTTATGTATCAAAATATGGAAGTATTGTCTATCCATATTTGAGGCGTTGATAGCCAGAGTGGACCATTCCACACAGGTGTTGAACTGAGAAAATCGCATTTGAAAATTTCGACTAACTTCATGTTATTGATTAAGGGCCTTGTTATGGTGTTTTGAAGAAAAAAATACAAGCATTCTTGGGTGAACAGATGACTCATGAACCATAGGGACATTTCTACAAGCCAAAAGGTCCACTCTGGCCATCAAAATCGGCGGCCAATTTGCAGACGGACCATTTGAAAAGTTGCGCTCTCTCTTAGCACATTCGAGAACGAGTCAAATTTTAATAATAATTCGATAGATAGAGCAACCACAGACCCATTGCACTGTATAACTCATTTTCGGCCAGTTTGTGGAATGGTCCACTCTGGCTATCAACGCCTCATTTGTCTATCCAAGTATTGCATCTACGCAACACTGGTTTTTATGGAAAGCTAGGTACGTCCCTCAGTATTGGGGCCTATGGGTACCTATTTTCCAAGAGCCCCAGAGGTACGCACCTAATGCAGATATTTTTTCTTTACATAGGCTGCTGTAGAAGGGGCTTTTGAAACGTTCAGTGTTTTATGGAGTTACAGCTTTTAATACAACTTTTCTATACTTATTTTTAAAAAAGTTTTTTTTTATGGAAAAATTTTTAGGCACCAACGAAAATATAACAGTTTCGTGGGTCATCTGCGCACCAATCCGGTTTTCCACCGGTAGTTTTACCATCGGATATTTTCCGCGGTGGAAGAATCCCAGAGGAATTCCAGCCTCGATCCGACTCATTCGTCCTGACGGATTGGAAATTTCCAGTTTTTCGCGAAATCCAGCGCCCGCTGTCAGGCCGAGCTGGAGGCGGCCTCGCCGTTTCCATGACGACGGCGGCTCGCTCGATCGGGCTTGACCCACTTCGCGCCGCGCCGGAGGTTCGCTGGGGAGGGGGCGGTTTTCGGGCCAGCCTGCACCCTTTCGAACGGCGATCATGAATGGAATGAAAGGCGCCCCCGAGTCCCTTTAAAGGGATGCCTGCATTCTGGTGCCCTCCAAGTCCCCGTGCCCGTTTGTCTTTGTTCGACTGTACAAGGGAGTTTTCCGCTTTTATAAAATGCACGAACACGATTCGATACCCCATCGATCTAATCCGTCTGGTGGTTGTCGAAAAAAATCGGATCAGCCGTTCAAAATGCATTCGGATTGGTCTAAGTGCAGTCGGATTGGTTTAAAAATCGAGAATCCGGAACGGAGCTACAGAAAAAATTTTCAATTACCTATACACCTACAATGTAGGCCCTACATACTTCGGTCAACAATCAATTCGGTCAACAGTGGGTATCTCAAATTATCATCAAAACGCGCATCTCAGTGCAACCACACGCCCGATGGCAAGTCTCTAGACGTCTTTAAAGCCAACTCGATCAATTTTAACCGTAAGACCCAATTTGGGAACCTGGAAAACTTATTATTAGGTCAATCATGATTTTTACAATAATCAGTTTTTTGCCTCACATGGAAAATTGGAAAAAGTGAGTTATTTGGGGCTGCCACTAGCGTGACGATTTGCTAATAATATTATGTTGACTACTTCGGAGGCTGTTTGGATCAAAAATGTCAAAAATGTGTACTCACCATGAAAATTTTAAAACTCTCCTAAAATCAAAGTACGTCAAGTTATCGGAATATAAAAAATATCCACAGATTCTGCAAGTTGAAACAAACATTTTAAGACCAAGAACGCACAAATCGGTTCATTTTTGTGGTCAGAAAAAATATAATAAAAATCACTAACAGTTCCGGAAGTACTGTGAGTTATTCAAATTCTGGTTGAACATTCCAGTTCAAGAAATTTCAAAAAAGCTTGAGCTATATGGCATAGCTCAAAATGGCTTATGTGAATTACCACAGACAAGGACACTAACAAAGTCTTGTTGTATTGAAGTGATTCTGAGTAAAAGTGTACAAGTGAACGGTTTTTCAGAAGCGCCGACCAATTTTCGATTCTAGGACGATTACAATACTTCCATATATTCCGTAAATGTGGAAGTAAAAATGTAATTCTAATTGGGCAAAATGTTGATAAACAGTTCGTAAACAGAATTCATGTGGTTGGCTGGGTATACCGGAAAGATACCTAGTACATAATGTATACCCCCCTCTACCAGCCCATTGTGTGAAGCTATGGGAGGGGGGTCCACTGTTCTTCACCCCTCGAATCTCCCACTAGTTGCTTGTTGTCTTACTGGCCAGAAATCTATGTCGGTGCGTCATGATTGGTAATCTTGTTTACTTGGCAGCCGCTGTTTAAAGGTCCCATTTTCGCGGTCAAGTATTCGGATATTTGTATCAGCCTCGAATGGAATTAGAATCGACGTAATACTGTACGTGATTGGCATGAATAAGCATAGATAAAGAGCTGACTAATTTAGGGAAAATGGATCTTAATCTGAGGATGCCATTCGTGAGGAAAAACGAAAATTTACGCTGGACTGCGGATATCTGAGGATTCTAGCTTCGATTCCCTGCCGAAGTGAAAATATTATAATACTTATCTAATATTAATATAATAGGTAATAAATTATTACTAATAATATTTAATATAATCATATTTAATAATGCTCAATAATTAATAATACATAATATTTAATATTTAAATAATATTTAATACTATTTAATATTAAAATAATAATATTTAATATAATACCATGATGCATTGAAAAGCGAAGCAAATAATTGATCTAAATTGTCTACCAATAGTTTACTCTAACCCCAAAATTCTGAATTATAATGATTGATAGTATGGCGCAGAACATTGTGCAAATCGACAATGTTGAAATTAATGAAGGTAGTACGGTCGATGCAGAGAAAATCGGTTACGTAGCGGTGGTCTGTGGTTTCTGCATTCCGCTGGCGTCGTTAGCCACTCACACGGTCTCAGCTTAGCTCCCTTGCGGTTCTGCCTGAGAGGGAGAGAGAGGGCCGAAGCACCGGAAACTGATTTACCTTGGAGTTCGTCCGTATTTTAAATATTGCACCACTGACCGCACGATTTTTGCAATATTCGCCAGACGTCTCATCCCATGGTAAGCATAGGTAAATGCCCCGCGTGGATTCTCAGAAAAAGGGCAATTTTCAGCGTGAGCGATTTCCGAAAATCCACATACTTCAAACTACATTTTTTGCGGTATTCACTCGCTCCCCGGATGCAAACAAACAGTTTAAGCGGATTTTGTGAGGTCAAACTCTATTTTGGAGCCATAAATGCAAAGTTTCAATTTTCATACTGCCACGGGACTGACAATGCTAAGGGTTAGAGTAAAAATTAGTGGTTAAGATGCATGAAATATATTGAATTAAAGTATGAAAATATAAATTTGGGGGATTTTTTGCATTGATCCATGGTACTGACTAATTTTTCCGATTCAAAGTTTGAGAAACCCCCTAGCTATCTCCAAATACCCAACAGTACTTGGAGGCCTTTGAAAATGATAGGTGGAGGTACATCATTACAAGATTTGAAGGTTCTTGGTTCCTACTGACCTAAAAATGTTAGAACGTCACTCAGAAATGATTTTGATTCACCCATGGTACTGACAATTACTATGTTTGGCGTAAAAAATAGAATTTATCATTGCTTCTAGAAGAAAGTAATGTGCATACCTAATAGCAAGGGATGGTTATTTGTGTGTGAGAAAAAAATTGGTCTCACTGTCATAGGATGGCTAGAACTGGGCCGATTCATCAAAATTGCCCTTTTTCTAAGAATCAACCGCGTAGAGAAAGAAAAATCAGTTTTACGATTCTTCGGTAATCCTGTTAAAAATATCATATTTAATTGAAAAATCAAAAATTTTAATTTAAATGTTGACATTGAGAAGAACGTCAAATTTCACGTCAAAACGTTAAAATTGGTTCAAAAATGCCGGCGAAAAGGGAAAAATGGGTTTCTTCCATTCATGCAGGGCGCTATCCAGTATTCTGGGACGAATGGATCAACTATGAATGATCTGTTCTCATTTTAAAAGTATTGACGGAAATTTCTGAGCGTGATTGTACAAGGTAAACATGAAAATAATTCAAATTCTTTACATTGAGTGAAATTTTGTGTGGATTCCCTCATTTTCACATTATTGGTGCAAAAACCAAGCAAACCCGAAATCATGGTTTTCTGGCTCTGCTGATAGCATGAGGTTGATAAACTACAAGGAAAGTACCTAGTTTCGGGTCCTCGTTGGATCGATTTAGGTAACAACCCGATTCACGTGAAATTGAACTGACGTAATGATAGGACATGATCATTTCTGCGTAAATTGGTGATTTGGGTTTGAAGCGAGAACGACTTGGAATACCGGCTCTCCATCGGGAACCTGTTTCTGTACACGAGGTGACGTCCTTGGGTAGTGCTAATAGCTGGACCAAACCGCATTTCTAACGCCAATCGTTAGAATAATAATGCTGATTTCTCATTGAAGTTGCTTCGAAGAAGTTGGATTGACACAATATAAGGGAACTGATTTTTCCCCGTTTACAGATGTAATATTGCATTGTGCCTAGGTAAAGTAGGCACTTAAATGTTCAATCCAAATTCAATGGAAATCAGAGGAAAACAAATGGCATCCATTCCAATGAACTTAGCAGTTTAAGGACTTTGAGAAAAGGTTGAGAAATAAGGGAGATATATCTATAAAAGGATATCCTTATCCATATTATGGCCACTTATGGGAGGCGGGCATCCTGAGGGAAGGGAAAATTTCATGGAGCATCGCCTTTTCACCAAAGACGGAATAACGCAGCATGTCAATGAGGTAAAGCGACTGATGTTTGTATGTGTAGTCGATTATCGTAAACAAAAGGCTGATTAGACGCATGACTCATAGATTCTTCGCTTCTTATTGATAATAATTATTGACACTGCGCTACTGGAATGTCATGCATGTCATCATAAACGCAGTTTTGAGAATGTACCACTCAGAAAATTCAGACAATTTTACATTCTGCAGGAAAACTTTTTTTTTATAGAACATGCGCGGGGTTTTTTTTTCATTTTCTTCAAGCAGTAAATGCAGGTTGAGAAAATGATAATTTCTAAAAATTGAGCTACTCTCGAGTTTGGCTCGATTGTTTGCACATTTAGCATGATGTTAAGTTTTCGGAAATTTAACGGGTTTTCCAGCGGTATCCTCATATTTGTAATTACTCCAACATTTAAAGGATTTATGGCCATTTTACTTAGGCAAAGTCGAAAACATGAAAAAATCTTCAATGCAAAAAACCTGTATTTTCCCGTGAGCTGACAAGAAATATTATGGAACAAAAGTTGCATAAAATGCTAAACGACCGACCCTTTTATGGGAGCAACACGTCCTGACCAGTTCCGACATTTGAGGGCGGCAGGGCACGCCTGGGACAACTTCTGTTATTGAGCGAAAAGCCATCACTTGGAGAGGCGGTTTACCCCATTTTTTCGCTTTTTACACACAATTATATCATTTGATGAGCAGTTGAGACATTGAGGGATATACGGCTTGTATTTTTTTACAAGGACGAACAGACAGACACACTAGTTCAAAAAAGTGGAACATCCAAAAATCGATCCTGAGCAGAGATGTGCAAGTGAGTTTTTCTTTATAACCTCCCATCCGGGTTCAAATTTGATCATTTAAAAGAGAAAAAAAAAGTTTTCAAAGGTTTTTTTCAAATTTAATGTTGAAAAAACCTTTGAAAACTTTTTTTTAATTTTTTTGAAATTTTTATTTTTTGGGAATTTACAAAGTTTAGGCCCAAATCAGGAGGGGAGGGCACTCTTTCTAGGGGGTATCCATGCTTGTCACCTCGATCATGGGTGACAATTTATCACAATAATTCTTGTGAGTCCTCGGAGGCCTCTTGTGAATTCATCCATTATGCGACCTGTCTGTCGGACTTCCCAGCTAAGTCCAGCTAAGTTCGACTCCGAATCGATGAATCTGCCATCGAATCAATGCCGGCTCGACCAGTTCGAAAGTTGCCTGCCGTGGCTGGCTGTACGACAATCAATCGACAGCAGCGCCAGTTTGATTCTTCCTTGGCCTTCAATGTTCCGTGCCGAGTTAACCCTTCCCAGCGGAGGAGGGGGCCCTCTGGTAATTTAGCGGTAATTTACGACATCGTCTAATGTGTTGCTGTTTTAGGTTGGCGTGTAGTCCAAGTGGCGGGTGCAGATGTGGCGTAGAATGGAGCAGGAGAGGCACGTCATGGCGCTCGGTAGGGGATCAACACGTGGCGTCCACGTGACCTTGTATCAACTCAACTACTGTGTCAGGGGCATCGTCTGCCTATGAACGATAGTTGACTTGCTACCTATTGCACTGAGTTGAACAAGTCGTCATGCGACTCGAATGTTGATCATAAAATGCGACATATGTTCAGAATACAGAAAGAATCGAGTGATGGTTAATTGCAGTGGTCTTTGGATAAACCATCGAATATTGATAAACCGCCCATATAGTGTCTTTACCCCCCACTCTAACTCCGACTTTACTCAGCCCCCCTTTTTTCTTACCCAACAAAACTGATGAGGGACTTTTCATTTTTTACTTCCATATTTACAGAGTAAATGGAAGTATTGTGATCGTCCTAAAATCGAGAATCGGAACGGAGCTTCAGAAACAACTTTTTCTTATACACATTTACTCAGAATCACTTCCTGAACAAGTGTCTGTGTGTCCGTGTGTCCGTCTGTGGTCATTTACAAAAATGGCCATAACTCCCTCAATTCTCAACCTTTTTTCAAATTTCTTGAACTGAAATGTTTGTCTCGGCAAGACCTAACACCCTGTTTAATCGAAATTCGGATAACGCACAGTACTTCCGAAATATTTGCATTTTTAGTGTTTTCTATTTTATTTTTTTCCGGCCACAAAAATGAACCGATTCGAGCGTTCTTGGTCTTAAAATCTTTGTTTTACCTTGGAGAATATGTGGATATTTTTTATTTTCCGGAAAACTGGCGTTTTTTTATTTTGGGCAAATTTTGAAATTTGAATAGTGAATTTTTTGATATTTTTGACCTAAACACTCTTAAAAGCAGTCAAAATATGATTAAATTGTGTCACAATTTTACGTTCCAAAATATGGAAGTATTGTGTGTTATCTACGCACCACTGATTTGAATCCTCTGCAGAGGACTATACATGTATAGTGAGCATTATTACTCGTGCAATCTGTAAATAAATAAATACACTTTTTTGGTCAAAAACTATAAGTGAAACATTTTACAAGTCATTTCCAACAAATCTCTTTCTCTGACATTTTTTCGTAATCCGCTAGAAATCTATGTTTTGGGCATTTTTGTATTTTCGACCTTTATTCAGTAAAATGGCTGCAGTTCCTTCAATTTTTGGGTAAACTTAGTTCTGAGGATACCGTTGGAAAGGTCGGAATTTTTCCTATGAGAAAAGTGCCATATCCGACTTTTTTCATAGGAGCAGTAGTGAAAAAATAATGTTGAAGAAAAAACTGGAAAAATGTACTTTTTTTCTATCGGATTTTTACCAAAACTTAACGTTGTCGATCAGAACGCACTTTCCGGGAAAAATATGCCCAAAAACTCAGGTTTCTATTGGTATGATCATTTTCCAATTTACTTTATTCCCAGTTTGAGAAAATTGGGTTTGAATATTAAAAAACGTATTTTTTTTGCTAAAAATCGACTTTATTGTTGGAAGGTATTATTCAGTAGGCTTTACAATTTTGTGTTGATAACTTTACGCTAAAACCCCAGAATATTGATTTGGGTTTTTATTGGTTACATAATTGCAAATTAAAATTTGTGCTTGTGTGCCTACTTAGTAAGTCGAAAATTTTAGGCGCCCATTTCTGCTAATGAATTTGAATCTTTTCTGCCTTCATTCGGGGAATTATTCAATTTAAATGCAGAAAGGTCGAAGGTTTCGTCAAAATTATTCCCGTGTCTGGCCGTCCGTCTGTTACTGTACCTTCCACTTGCCAAGGCCTCTCGTTAGATCGTTGAGGAAGTCAGTTTCACATGACGTTGCTAAGTTGAAGAAACGATGTGCGTCTATAATCGACGGTCGAAGGTCAAGGGTGAGCGCACGGGTGATTCTAACCGAGGAAATGGGACATTGTTCAGGACGGCACCATTTAAATGCCCAGACGGGAAATTAATTCAGAAAGTTGAACATGGATGTAAACCAGTGGTGCGCAAATGACAAACAATACTTCCATATTTTGGTGCGGTAAATTTTGGACGAAATTTGTCACATTTGGGCTGGAGGGCACCAAATTGGATAATCGCAAAAATACTTAGGTACACTGCGTGAATTGTGCAACCCTTCTGACAAAACAGCACGATTTTAAGGCATCGAAGAAACAAATCGTGTCATTCGTATTAGCGTGACCAGAAAAAACGAAAATACAAAAACTTGAAAGCTCACCTTCCGGAAGTACAGTGTCTTATCGAATCTGGTGGAACAAAAGCATGAACCATCCAAACATTTATTTGAAAGAATTTCGATCTACCTAAACGTTGAATATTGCCGGATATACGACGACTTTAAAGGCTATGAGAACGACGAGGCAGAAAGACGGACTAGGAAAATATTTATGGTACGAATCTCCAATACGACGTTTACGTTAAGGACGACCGCCATCGTTAACACGAGAGTAAAACCTATCCTTTCATTTTATGGCATCGCCAGTTTAAATAAATTTAAAATCCAAACGATACTTTTTACTATGCACTCCAAAAACAAAATACTTCTCTCGGCCTTTCGTGATTTCCATCTCGCATCCGTCGGTAGTCCTGGACAAAATAGCAACTCGTACCTATATTATTCAGCTGGTGCCTAGTTGCGAGTTGTTATTCGTCCCGGGCCATAATTAGTCTTGTCCACAGCTCGGGCCCTGTCATTTGCATATTCGTCGCCCTGAATTTCAGTCGGGCCCAACGAAGGAAAACGGACCTTGCAAGCCAGAACCTGTTTGAAACTTGTGAATTGACTCAAAACACAATCGTCCCGGTTAAAACGGGGCTGAAGTTTTCGAAATGGACGTTCCGAGTATTGGGACGTGTAACAACCAATGAGCGCAAAACTTTAAGTTTAACCATTTGGCAATACTTGGCTGCTTTAGGTAATAAGTTGCTATTTTCATCGTTATGCTGCTAAAGATCGCAGTCTTCAAAACCAACAGGATGTTAAAAGAACCAAGAAGATGAAAACCCAAACTCGAAAATGATGCAAAATCAAAAAAAAATTTCCAACATTTTTGGCTGTAGAGCCATCGATATTAACACTGCAAAAATGAAAAATATACTGGAACCTAATCGAAGCAATTTCAGTGAAAGAATTGGCCGAATCTTATCAAAACTCATCTTTTTTGAAGTCAGTCTAGAAACCGTTGAAATCACATTTTGGTATTTTTCCTCATAGGTAATCGCCTTTCTTGAGGTCCAGTTTACCTGAATAATCGTCCCTACACGTAAGTCGAGTTTATCATCATTACTCTGGCACAGGAAACCCATAGAATGCCAGATAAATTCGAAGCCAACCTCAACAAACTTGACCGCATACAAATCCATGGTAACGTGTACCTTGAGCTCTGAACTTCTCCTAAGACTTCGTTTGACCATTATTGCTTTGTCTGTTTTAACCCTTTCCCGGCGACCCTTGGCACCCAAGTATGAAAATAATGCGATTTCAAACCACCAGGGATTCCATTTTTAGAGAACAACAACTAACCAGAAAATTTATTTCTCAGCCAGAAAAATACCTAAAGGATCCATATCTCCAGACGAAATTTGAGTCATAAATCAACTCAGTCGAACACGAAACAGAAGAGCCTTCTACCAAAAAGTCGGCCAGTTGACGCCTACAATCTGTAGACAAGGTATAGCTGGTAGCCGTAGCCAGCTGTTTGGATTGACGCCAGGATGATCCCAGTTTAACTCCGGTGAGATGTCAGGAGTCAAGGGATGGGATTGTTGGTCCAAGGCCAGCCGACCAATGCCGGCCTGTGCAGTCGGAGACGGAGAACCGACTGCGGATGGAAAACTGTGGACTGTCGATCCTCCCTCTCATAGGGGAGTCGGCAGTGGCAAATATACGGCATGGGAAGATGGACAGGACGCGGGAGTCAGTATCAGGTTACCGTAGACAAGGAGGCAGAACCGGAAAATAATAGAAGTCCCCCCAAAGCTCGAACGTGCTGAGTAAAATTCACGAGCAACCTCAGTTGCGGAACTCGGAGGTGCGGACGTCAAAAACAGTGTTGCCAACTCGTCACCTTGCTTTCCCTTTGTCGAGCACCGAAAAAAACTCTGAATTCGACTAGAAACCTCTGACTTTCAAAAGTTGTGTTCTTAACTCCAACATTAAAAAATACAAATATAAAATGATCAAAGTCTACTTCGAGATCAAAATCAACTTCGAGATCAAAGTCAACTTCGAGATCAAAATCAACTTCGAGTTCAAACTCAACTTCGAGATCAAACTCAACTTCAAGATCAAAGTCAACTTCGAGATCAACTTCGAGTTCAAACTCAACTTCAAGATCAAAGTCAACTTCGACGTCAAAGTCAACTTCGAGATCAAACACAACTTCGAGATCAAAATCAACTTCGAGATCAAAGTCAACTTCGAGATCAAAGTCAACTTCGAGCTCAAAATCAACTTCGAGTTCAAACTCAACTTCGAGATCAAAGTCAACTTCGAGATCAAAGTCAACTTCGAGATCAAAGTCAACTTCAAGATCAAAGTCAACTTCGAGATCAAAGTCAACTTCGAGATCAAAGTCAACTTCGAGATCAAAGTCAACTTCGAGATCAAAGTCAACTTCGAGATCAAAATCAACTTCGAGATCAAAATCAACTTCGAGATCAAAGTCAACTTCGAGATCAAAATCAACTTCGACATCAAAGTCAACTTCGAGATCAAAGTCAACTTCGAGATCAAAATCAACTTCGAGATCAAAGTCAACTTCGAGATCAAAGTCAACTTCGAGATCAAAATCAACTTCGACGTCAAAGTCAACTTCGAGATCAAAGTCAACTTCGAGATCAAAGTCAACTTCGAGATCAAAGTCAACTTCGAGATCAAAATCAACTTCGAGATCAAAGTCAACTTCGAGATCAAAGTCAACTTCGAGATCAAAGTCAACTTCGAGATCAAAGTCAACTTCGAGATCAAAGTCAACTTCGAGATCAAAATCAACTTCGAGATCAAAATCAACTTCGAGATCAAAGTCAACTTCGAGATCAAAGTCAACTTCGAGATCAAAGTCAACTTCGAGATCAAAATCAACTTCGAGATCAAAATCAACTTCGAGATCAAAGTCAACTTCGAGATCAAAGTCAACTTCGAGATCAAAGTCAACTTCGAGATCAAAATCAACTTCGAGATCAAAGTCAACTTCGAGATCAAAATCAACTTCGAGATCAAAGTCAACTTCGAGATCAAACTCAACTTCGAGATCAAAGTCAACTTCGAGATCAAAGTCAACTTCGAGATCAAAGTCAACTTCGAGTCAAAGTCAACTTCGAGATCAAAATCAACTTCGAGATCAAAGTCAACTTCGACGTCAAAGTCAACTTCGAGATCAAAGTCAACTTCGAGATCAAAATCAACTTCGAGATCAAAGTCAACTTCGAGATCAAAGTCAACTTCGAGATCAAAGTCAACTTCGACGTCAAAGTCAACTTCGAGATCAAAGTCAACTTCGAGATCAAAATCAACTTCGACGTCAAAGTCAACTTCGAGATCAAAGTCAACTTCGAGATCAAAGTCAACTTCGAGATCAAAGTCAACTTCGAGATCAAAGTCAACTTCGAGATCAAAGTCAACTTCGAGATCAAAGTCAACTTCGAGATCAAAGTCAACTTCGAGATCAAAGTCAACTTCGAGATCAAAGTCAACTTCGAGATCAAAATCAACTTCGAGATCAAAGTCAACTTCGAGATCAAAGTCAACTTCGAGATCAAAATCAACTTCGAGATCAAAATCAACTTCGAGATCAAAGTCAACTTCGAGATCAAAATCAACTTCGAGATCAAAATCAACTTCGAGATCAAAGTCAACTTCGAGATCAAAGTCAACTTCGAGATCAAAATCAACTTCGACGTCAAAGTCAACTTCGAGATCAAACTCAACTTCGAGATCAAAGTCAACTTAGAATCCATTGATCTATTCGATCTATTGATATCATTTTCAGAATTGAGAACTCGTTAAGAAGAGTGGAAATCGTAACTCAGTGGCATAACCGCAAGGGTATTATGAGGGTCATTAAATGACAACGGCCAAATTTTGTTGAGGGCCCCCGAACCGTAGTACGGATTAAGTACTTATGCACAAAGGTGGAAAACTCCTGTTAAAATGAATTACGGCTGTCGATTTCACAATTAGGTTCATACTCACGAATTTCCTTGATATCGCTCGTTGCAGCAATGGCCCCGCTGAGTGACTCCGTGCTTCACATTCACTATTCCGGAGAAAACAACACTATTCTGAATTCACAAACACAAAAAACAAATCGCGAACGCAAATTCTCGGGCCGGCTATCTGCGGAACAATCGCGCTTTTTTCCGAATCAGTGGTGTGCCTCCAAAGTTCAAAGTCGAATGATCCCGGCCCTTGTGACTGTGAGCAGTGTTGCCAACCTTTTCAACCACGTTGTTCATGCTACCGGCCTGTGATCTGTGCATTACCTTCCAGAAAATAAATTCCGGTGGAACCTCTGAACCGATTTTTTTATTTTATTTTCCTAGATTAGAACGATACCTACTTGCTTCATAATCGTACAGTTAGGTGCACATGTTTGTATCCACAGCTGTTGAAATCACCATCCCAACCGCATCAGTTTGTAAACGATTTCCATTCAGACGGATTCTCCAGTTCGCGTTGCTCGACAGGTGTTCAACGTTCAACGTCCCTACGGTTACACGACCGAGCATAGAAATGGGAAAATCGTAATTTTTTTTCGCGGCATCCGGTCGGAAAAGCTTGGTTTGTGTTGGAGCGTGAGAAAATCGTGAGCAACGAAATTCGCGGCCTCGGTTTTATCATCAAACAACGACGAATATGAATAATTACGGCTACGGTGCTGTAGGAAACAACGTGTTGAGAGGCCAGTTCACGACTCTAAAAGACGCTCTACAGCGACCTGGAGGGCGCATAATAATTTTCCTCAATGGACCACCTCAAGGCAGTCGTAAGTGATTTTCCATTTTCTTATTTGTAAGGGGTCGACCTAATTTTCCGGACAACCTTATCACAACAGTATGATATGCGGACAGCCAAACGCGCGCACCGAAATTGACCAAATTCGAACCACGATTGTTCATAACAATCACAAGCCTTACAGCCGGCTGTTCATATACCTAGGCACCTTTGATCCACAGAACGGTGGTGCATACGTAAGTAAATATTGATGTATCTACCCGTTATTGCACCATAATTATTACTCGTGCGTTAAGGACCAGAGTTCAATCACCACTTCCTATCCATCTGCCTTGTTCTTATTCCTTGCTTGAGCGCTTTCGGCGAATTAGCCATCTTCAGGTGGTTGTTGGCTAGGGTGCCAGAACGTCCTCTTTTGATTTCCCTTCGAAAGGGAAAAGTCCCTTATTCGACCTTCCGGTCCCTTTGTCCCAGGTGAAAGTGAAAACGTCCCCTTTCTGGAATTAAGTAGGTACAAGGCCGGATGCACTTGAAGATAGGTACTTCTGAATTAGATTTATTTTCACTTGGCATTTTTTGTAAGCGCGTCCATGTAAATTTTGTCAATACGACTGCAGGTCGCCAAGCTGTATAGAGGTACCTTTACTTAGCAGGTAACTACCTACCTACTCAAAACATGGAAATCGCGGATGGCGGTCTTCTTCTAATCGGGGAGTAAATGTGGGAAAAACATGATGACCGGCTTCAGGTATTTTTTAAGAACCGATCCATTGGGAGAACACCATTCGCCCCATCGTCATTTGACCCATCATCATTCGCCCCACTGTCAAACGCCCCAGCGTCATTTCCCCCAGTAATATTTTATATTAATTAAAAATAAGATGGGGCGAATGACGGTGGGGCGAATGACACGTTTTGACACTTTTTGATCATTCGCCCCATCGTCATTCGCCCCACCGTCATTCGCCCCACCGTCATTCGCCCCAGTTAATATTAAATAAATAAGAAATTAAAAATAGCGTCATCCGTCCCCATGTCATTTGATCCAACAACAACTGATAAGGAATAGCTGTTCAGTCGATCGGATCGTATTATCGTACTTTCAAGAAGTTTCCGTACAGTAAATTATATACCGTACCGTCATTATTTCCATTTAAAATTAATTCTAGTTCTATTAATATTGTCTTTCAAGTATTAAACACCGAAAGTATTGAGTATCAAACACCTACTCGGATAAGTGGGTAGGCTATAAAATATCTTGCTTGATTAGCGTTTGACTGATGAGTATGTCGAATTGGACTGATGAGGGATGTTTTTCTGTCTTGGAGATGCGAGCGCAGCGAGCATCCAGGTCACCTGATCTGTAGGTAGCGGGGGTCTCTAGAAGAATTAAATTCTTACGCAAATTTTGCGTGTTTTGTGCACTTAATGAGTGTACGAAAATACGATAATTTCTACCACCCTCAAATTTCCGTACTCCACGAGAGCTGGGAGGTGGGTTCTTCCGCTTCAGCTTACTTATCAGTTTTGGCTAATTGCCCGTGGGCGTTTGATCCTGGGGCGTTTGATGCTGGGGGAAATGACAGTGGGGCGAATGACACAGTATTTATTTTCAATATAATATTGACCATAATTATTTTGAAAAAATAAATTAAAATAAGAAAAATATTGGGGGAAATGATCGCGGGTCAAATGACGGTGGGGCGTTTGCACTTGGGGCGAATGATCTCGGGTCAAATGACGCTGGGGCGAATGACAGTGGGGCGAATGAACTCGGGTCAAATGACGATGGGGCGAATGATAGTAACCCGATCCATTGACGAGAAAAATCAGCGGTGGGTAGATAACTCACAATACTTCTATGTTGCGATGCGTAAAATTTTGACACAGTTTGATCATATTTTGACTATTTTTGAGGGTTTTTAACTAAAAATTATCATTAAACTCACTTTGCAAATTTTAAAACTAGCCTACCTATTATCAAAATACCTCGAGTCATCGGATTATAAAAAATGTTCACGTATTCTGCAAGGTAAAAAAATATTTTAATATTTAAGATTTTAAGGTTCAAGACTAATATTGGGCTGCTTACGTACGCTCGAATCGGTTCATTTTTGTGGCCAGGAAAAATGAAATAAAATACACCAAAAGTATAATATTGGATATTGGAAGTAATGTGAGCAAATTAAATCCCGGTTGAACAGGACGATAGGAAGGTCTTATTGAGACAAACATTAGAGTGTAAGAAATATGATAAGGGGTTAAAAATTGAGGGAACTATGGCCATTTTTGTTAATTTCCACAGACGGACACTCAGACACTTGTCCAGGGAGCGATTCTGAGTAAAAGTGTATACCTACGACTTTTTACTTAGTAAAAGCTTTTTCTAAAGCTCCGCTTTGATTTTCGATTTTAGGAAGATTACAATACTCTCATTTACTTCGTTGATAATATCTATCCATATTATGGGGTCAAAAAACTTTGAACTCGGCCAATTACTCGGAATTTTACACACGATCCCTCTACTTTCCTTATCTTGCATTTTGTGGTGCTATTTGGAAAGTAAAAGTACAGCCGGGCGAGACAGGACGGGAATGCCGCATCTCCGGACCCGAACGGCGGCGGCGTCTCGTTTGCCCCCTCGCCCGCCCGGCGCTGCCACCTACCGGCGAACTCGCGCTTCGGAAGGCGTGAAACGTTACCATGGCAACACCATCCGCCCCTCGCCGCCCGGCCCGACTTCAGCGAAAACGGCGTCCATCCCCACCGCCGGATCGGGCCGAGTCCCCGGTCCCCACCGCCGCCTCGCCGCTCGGCCGTAGCTGGTAGTTTACGTTCGTCATCTGATCGAGTGCCGCCGTCCGGGCCTCTTCATGTTTTCAGACGAGGCCGTCCTCCTCCCCGTGTGAAGCTTCCCCCCCGCCCTCCGGCCCCGGTGAGCCGCCCGCGGCGTCCCACTACCCGCCCGGCGACCTGCCACGTTGTCTTCCCGTTCGGATCCGTTCCCATTGCGATCGGGCGAAAATTCGGTTCCGCACATCCTGGATGTATCCGCATGACATTCCTCAACAATGGAATCAAAGTAAGTACCAACAATTTGACGTCAAATGTTTGTCTGGGATGTTCGAATTTCCAAAATTCCTCCCGAGATCGAAATTGGGAATTTGATCCATCGGGTCGTAGGATTCTGGTGATTTAAATAGGTAAAAAGGCGATAAAAATGCGTTAAATTATTATTTCATTAATCTTTTTTAAAAATAAAATTAAAAATAGAAGATTTTCTATTTCCTTTTACTGTTATAGTTTCAAAATAAATAGAATCTCTGCTACTTTGTTGTACCCAAACACCAAGCAAACTTAAATTTAGGCAGCTTTTAATATTTTTTCTCTTTTTTCACCCTAGCGAGTTTGAACAATCTAAGTTTTTTATGAAAAAACAATTTAATATCAACTTTGGATTTGAATTTGTCATCAATTATTAAAATATAGAGATCAAAATACTTGGATCACTTGTCCCTGTTCATCTTTGCTGCGCTTTCCACATTTTTGTTTGTACACGTCGGTCGCATCTGACGTTTTTGCAAAGCGTCCATATCAGGTCAACAAACAAGAACTCCATTGTTTCATGTGGCCGGTGGATTCTAACATTAGAATTTTCTGAGTCGAAATGAAAATTTTAAAAACGAAATAGGCATGATACCCAACCGAAATGAGTTGAAGATTTTTTTGTAATAGTTGGAATTATTTTTCAATTGAGATTTGAAATTAAAGAATGATGATTTGATAATGTGGAAAAAATAAGCATGAGAATTATACTAAAACATTCCTAGGTAGGTACTATAAAACTACAAAAAAATACGACAAAACAAAAAATATTCAAATAATCAAAAATCAACCAGTGGTGCGTACATAACGCACAATAGGTACTTCCATATGAGGCGTTGATAGCCAGAGTGGACCATTCCACACAGGTGTTGAACTGAGAAAATCGCATTTGAAAATTTCGACTAATTTCTTGTAATTGATTAAGGGCCTTGTTATGGTGTTTTGAAGAAAAAAATACAAGCATTCTTGGGTGAACAGATGACTCATGAACCATAGGGACATTTCTACAAGCCACAAAGTCCACTCTGGCCATCAAAATCGGCGGCCAATTTGCAGACGGACCATTTGAAAAGTTGCGCTCTCTCTTAGCACATTCGAGAACGAGTCAAATTTTAATAATAATTCAATAGATAGATCAACCACAAACCCATTGCACTGTATAACTCATTTTTGGACAGTTTGTGGAATGGTCCACTCTGGCTATCAACGCCTCATATTTTGATACGTAAATTTTTGACACAGTTTTGGATTATATTTTGACAACATTAGAGGCTGTTTATTTCAAAAATACCAATAACCTCTGTAATGAAATAGAAAACACTAAAAGTGCTAATATATGGGAAGTACTGTGAGTAATTCGAATTCCGGGTGATAGGTTTTACTAGGACAAAAATCCCAGTTACAGAAATCTGGAGGTATCGATGGCCATCCCTACTTGTCGGCCCGGTCTCGAGGCCGAGTCTCGTCGGCCCAGCTCGGACCTCCTGTCAGTAATCCCGTTACTTATAGCTCGTTTAAGCCACCTTTCAGCAATATTTTAACGAATTTTCCTCTTCCCTAAACCATATTATTCGGATCAATTTCTGAATTATTATTATTTATTTGATCAAATATTATAATAATTTATTAACATTATTTAATAACCCATTTGAATGATTATTGTATTGAGTATTGCATTCGTCCTACAACCGGAACGGAGCTTCAGAAAAAACTTTTACTTACCTATCCACTCAGAATCAGTGTCTGTGAGTCCGTGTGTCCATCTGTGATTTACTACCAGTGATGCGTTGATAACACACAATACATCCTTATTTTGATATGCAAATTGTTGACATAATTTGATCATAGTAAAATTACCAGGAGTGAGTAGTTAGTACACAATACTTCCATATTTTGATCCATAAATGTTTGACAAAATTTGATCATATTTTGACTACTTTTGAGGGTGTTTAGGTCAAAAATAACAGACAACTTACTATGCAAATTTTGAATGAACTAGAATGTTTGCCTCAGTAAGATCTACCACCCTGTTCGACCGGAATTTGAATTACTCACAGTACTTCCGATATATAAGCACTTTTAATGTTTTCTATTTAATTTTTTTTTTCTGATCACAAAAAGGCACCGATTTCAGAGTTCTTGGCCTTAATGTGTTTGTTTTACCCTTGCAGAATACGTGGATATATCTTATATTCCAATAACTGTTTTTTTCAGATTTTTTGATAATATTTTGAGTTTTTTCATATTTTTGACCAAAAACGCTCAAGAGTAAGCAAATTACAATCAAATACAACAAATATCGAAGCATGGAAGAATTGTGTGTTATCTACGCACCACTGGTTTTAGCTTGCAGAAAGCGTGGATTTATCTTTCATTCCAATAACTGTTTTTAGCTTTTTTGATATTTTTTCGAGTTTTTTTTTATATTGTTGACCTAAAAACCCTCAAGATTAGTCGAAACATAATCAAATATCGAAATATGGAAGAATTGGGCGTCATCTACGCACCGCCGGATCCTAAACTTCCGATCCGATTTTCAAATACTCTTCCGTCGCTTCCGCCGGCAACATTGGCTCGAGGCGTGGAAGCACTGCGCGTTATCCGCGGACCAGCGTCGAAGAATAGCTCGACCACGGACGAGCGTAGGCAGATGCGAAAAGCGTCACGAGGAGGAGCCCGTCGGGTTGGCTAGAAAAGGTCGCCTATTTTTGAGACCGGGGCCTCGGAGCACTGGGCCAGCACCTGGCGGCTTCCAAGTGAACATTGTGAAAAACCTTTTGTCCGAGACATAACAAGACGTTCCGAGGGTGGGCAGGTGTGCGAATAAGACCGTCGGAAATCCGTTATGGGTTGGCGACTGTGTGTCAGAATAGTGTCGAAATTTCAGTTCGAGCTGTCACGTTTCGACTGAGAAAATCCTGGCCGAGGAAATCGACACGATATTCCAAAATCGAATTTCCGAGAAATCCTCAATCGAATTTTTGAGAAATCCAAAATTGAATTTTTGAGAAATCCTGAATTGAATTTTTGTGAAATTCCTAAATTGAACTATTGTGAAATTCCTAAATTGAATTTTTAAGAAATTCGTCGGGAATTGCCGAATGGTTTTCCTTCCATATTTACAATGTGAACGGAACTATTGTAATCATCCTAAAATCGAAAACCGGATCGGAGCTTCAGAAAAAACATTCACTCAAAATCACTCCGAACAAGTGGCGGCGTGTGTTTCTGTTGTCATTTACAAAAATGACCATAACTCCCTCAATTCTCAACCTTTTTTCAAATTTCTCGAACTGAAATGTTTGTCTCGGCAAGGCCTAACACCCTGTTTAATCGGAATTCGAATTACTCACAGTAGGTACTTCCGATATATTTGCCTTTTTTGTGTTTTCTATTTTATTTTTTTCCGGCCTCAAAAATGAACCTATTTGAGCGTTCTTGGTCTTAAAATCTTGGTTTTACCTTGCAGAATATGTGGATATTTTTTATGCTCCGATAATGTGGCGTATTGTTGTTTTGGGCAAATTTTAAATTTTTAATAGTGAATTTTTTGATATTTTTGACCTAAACACTATCAAGAGCAGTCAAAATATGATCAAATTGTGTCCCAATTTTACGTTTCAAAATATGGAAGTATTGTGCACCACTGGTTAAATATACCTTCATATTTTACCATCCTGTTGCCTACCATCGGAATTTACCTCTCCGGTGAAAACATTAGCAAATAACACTCGGAAAATAACTGACGAGTCGAGTCAAAGGACATTATTTGTTCTTTCCAACGTTGTTGACTCGCACGTTTCGACTTTTCGTCCTTTTATCGAGCGGAAATTCGCGAGTCCTGCCGAAACTCGGCTGAATTATGAACGACCCCGTCTCTGCTTATACGAATGTTCATTGTTTATTCTCCTTTTTGGTCGTGAGCTTTCAACTCGTGTCAACCTGAATCGCTAATAAAGGTGCTGTAGGCGCCCTCGATCGCACCTGATTTCAAGCCTGTAAACGAGACGAACTCTCCAGCTCAAGAAATTTGAAAAAGTTGAGATTTGAGGGAGCCATGTCCATTTTTGTAAATAACCACAGACGGACACACAGACACTTTTCAGGAAGAGATTTTGAGTAAAAGTGTATGAGAAGAGGTTTTTTCTGAAGCTCCGATCCGATTTTCGATTTCAGGACGATTCCAATAGGTACTTCCATTTACTCTGTAAATATAAGTAATAATTTCTTCGAGGATTGAAGTAGTGAAATATTATGGAAGTACCGCGTGTTATTGTGCTGAAGTTTCAACTCCAGAAATGCACGTGGTCGAATCGCCCCAATCCGACGAGTCTTCTTTTCGGCGGTCTCGTTCGACATATTTTGCGCCTCGAGCTCGTCCTTGAGCCGGTCGATTTGTTTGTAAATCTCTCATATCGAGGGCTACGCGTCTCCCAAATTCCCCGAGTCGATGTAGATAAACCATTGTAACGGAATATAGGCAAGTAACGTACGAATAATGTAACCATACATGGGGGTTTATAGCATTTCCAAATACTAATTTTCCTAAATCAATTGACAATTTTCTGCAGGTATCAAATTCTCATGGAAATTGGATTTAACTTTGAAAATGGTCAAATCGGTTTGAAAAACTCACAATAATTATTCTTAAAAATGCTATAAGTAGGTACCTACGCCTTATGTTGTAGCATTTCTAAAAATCAATTGAGTATTATCCGAATCAATTAGGAAATTTTCCCATATTGTGACTTTTCCAAACCAAATTGAGAATTTTCCGGACGAATTGACTTAGAAAATTCTCGATTGACTTGGGAAATTCGGAAATTGATTCGGATATTTGTCTTGTAAATGGGTGATTCTCTGCAAATTGTCTCATTTGACCCTTCAATTTTCCACGAAAAACTTCAACGATTTTTGAATATCTTTATGCGTTATTCTCATTTTTATTGGGCTAAGAACGAATCCCCCGAACAAGTTTGTTGTTTTCAAGATACAGAATTTCAAAATTTCTGATAGGACAGGGGACTGTAAAATTAGTGGTAATTGTGATGAAATGAAGTATTTAATGCAGATTATCATCAGTAAACTCGCATTTATGCTATATTATCTTATTTTATTTGTGCCTCGTTGTATGCTACGACAAATGAAGCAGTGAAACCCATTTTTGTAGTTTTAATAGTTTTTTACATATTGTTTGTAGGTTATTGTAAATCGAAAACAGGATTGGAGCTTCAGAAAAAACGTCTACTTATACACTTTCATTTTACTCAGAAACACTTCCCGAACAAGTGTCTGTCCGTCTGAGGTCATTTACAAAAATGGCCATGGCTCCCTCGATTCTCAACTTTTTCAGATTCCAACCAAAATCCTTTCCTTTTCTTTAGTACATTGGTCTACCTTCAAAAATGAAAATTTCCCAGTATAAGAATTGTAATGTGACGTCGCGCTCAAAACTTATCAGCATATTATCAGCAGAGCCCCGGGGGCTGGGGTAATCTGCCAAGTTTTCTACGTTGTCAGTTCGGGACCCCCGCTGGGCGTTATCGCGTCAAAAGTGAAACTCTCCCGGGTGCGAAACGGAAAGAGACGGAGCTCCGCTGCGGGAAAGGGAGGGAACGAATGGAAACGGCGAGGGGAACTTGCGGTCTTGGGCAACTTTGTTCCTCGGGCCGATTTCCTACCGCCGTCACGACGTTGGGGAAATACGCCGAAAGGTGCGCACACTGTACGCCGTCGAATTACACCTGTACCGCGAAAAATCATCCGTGACCTTAGCGAGTGCAGCGAAACTCAAAAAAGTCCAAATTCGATAATAGCATTTTTGACGTGGCCCTCGAGTTGTGGTGGCACCAGGAAGCCGGAGTTTCCCCTGCTGAAAAAATTTGCTTTATTAATTCTACGAGAATATTTGTGGAGTAATATTGAAGGTACAGCAATCGTCCTGAAATTGAAAATCGAATCCTTGGTTCAGAAAAAAACGCAACCATGTTTCACCGGGGTTTACATGGTTTACGTCCTTAATATGATGCCAATTTTCCACAAGTTTTCTTTCCAGCCGATAAGTGAGGATTTCGATGTTTTTTACAAAAATGTTCAGAATTCAAGAACTGTCCTCAATTCTCAACGTTTTTTTCAAATATCTTGAATTGAAACGATCGTTTTTCAAGACCTACAGTTTTGCCTAGCCAGAATGTTGATAACTCGCTATACCATAATATTGGCATTTTCAATGTTTTCTATTTTGTTTTTCACTGGTTCTAAAAGTAACTGATTTGAGAGTTGAAAGTCTAGAAATTTTGATCGAGCGTGCAGAATTCGTGGATGTTTTTTCATTTCGCTAAATTAGCATACTCTTATTTTGTTGTAGGCGAATTTAAACATTTTTCATAGTTCGTTTTTCAGAATTTTCGGCCCTCGAATTTGCCAAAATGAAATAAATTTGGTTAAAACATACCAATAAACGGAAGTATTGTGTGTTATCTGGATTTTGATTCCTGAAGTTTTGGAACAAACCCAAGATTTCTGAAGGTATAAGGTGGAAATTTCTGAAAAACTATTGCGAAAACCCCCTAAAATTTGCAGTATTTAAATGGTAGGCGAATATTTACCCACATTTTCTCCCAATCGAGAAAAAAACCATTCCATTCCAAATTCCACCCTCCAAAATTTCCAAAATTTTGAAACCATTAACATTGAAAATTGCTCGGAATGGCTTATAATAATTTCGACTTCAATTTTTCGGTTTCGTGATAGAAAAATGATTATCCGGTCATTCTCTTTCGAGACTCGCGTATCAGAAGATAGGCAATGCGAACTCGAGGCAGTCGACTGTACCGACGCGAAACGCCTCTTCCCTTTTCCTACGAACGTTCCAACTCGACCAAAACGTTTTACTGTTTTACTTATGCGTACTGCACCCGTATCTTGCAAATTAACTAGGTATATGCCTTCAATTATTATTAAAATATCTTCAAGTGATAATATGAAGAACGATACGGTTTATGAGAGGATTCTCTTCTGTTATTTTTAACCTCTTTTTATTTTTTGTTGTGGAAAAAATAGGTTGCGCCTAGATTGCACACTACAATTTTTAGGTATCGGGGGTTTCAAAGCCACATGTCGTATCACCGAAAATTCGACATTTTTTTCTTGTTTTTAACTTAGATTCAGTAAAATGGCTATAATATGGCCATATTATCTCCCTTAAATATAAACTAAGTTTTATTTTCGAATAAAATTGAATTTTTGGTGATACGACATGTGGCTTTAAAACCCTCGATTTATTGATACGTAAATTTTTTATTCAACTTCATCATACGAGTATTTTGACTACTCTGGAGGCTGTAAAGATCAAAAATAAAATAAAAATCACTTTGCAAAATTTAAAACTTGCTCAAATTTTTGGCCCTAAAATCGAAATACGTCAAGTTACCGGGGTATGAAAAATATCCACGTATTCAGCAACGTTTTGATTTAAAAAAAACGCTGCTAAGTAGATCAGTGGAATGTGCACATCAGTTTTTGGTGTAGCCGAAGAACTCTGCAAATTTTGCACAGGGGTTCATTTTTCGATTGCAAAGACAAATCTTACGATATATAGGTTCTCCTCAAACACGGAATTTAGTTGTTATTCTTCTAGAATTTCAGTATAAATTGGTGTTCTAGATGGGGATTTGAAAAAACGTTTTTTCAACCCGGCAAAAAATAATCATCCTCTTTGCTTGGTCCTCCTTGCTTGACCTACCTATCTATCTTTTCAACGCAGCGCGTCGTTAATTTTTGTTGAAATCATCATTTAATCTATTCTTATTTACCTACATAACTAACAGAATAATAATAATTATTAAATTCTCTGAATAATTAAATAAATTTATTTATTATTATTATTTATATATTATTTTATAATTAAATAAAATTTATAATAATTAACTTAAAAATGCGTCAAGAATGCCTCAGAACCATTGTTGAAGCTTGACTCGCTCTCACGTTGCCAAGCGCAACTAGCCTAGTGTGAGTGCGTCACTTTGTTGGTGTCATAGGCTAGTGGTCGTAAGTAGATCAATCAACTGTATCTAAGAACCGATGCCGAGTTCCCAACTTTTTCCAATTTTTGTTTTGCTGATTTGTGTAATTCGACCAAATTCTTTAAATTGAAGATGTTGGGAGGACAGAAGTTTTTGTGGGGATTCCAACGAGTGGAAAACGAATTTTGTGGCTCGAGTAGTTTTCGAGTTATTAAGAATGGTAGAAATTTTGAAAAACTCAAAAATGTCTCACTAAAACTGCAATAAATCCTGAACGGTTGGAGCTACCGGTGTGGCGATGGTCTCATTCGATTCAGCATAGAAAAATCTATAGAAAATGATGCGTCACATGCCTATGTTCCAAATTTCCAGAAAAACACGAATTTTTTCCCACTTCAACAGCTGTTTTACTGGCCTTAAAATTAAGGTAGGGTTCTGTCGAGATGTTAGGACCAACTAGATACGGAACTTGATTTTTGGTAAAAATTTCAAAATTTTTCGATAACTCCTTCCCCCTGAAAAACCCCGGACGGCGGACGGCGGACGGCGGACGGACAAAAAATTTTATTGCAGATTCGGATTCTACACCCCTTGAAACGTAAACCAACAAATTTTCAGGGGGTGTTAAAATTTTTTTTTTCCTGACCGATTACAAAGGTTCATTTCTATAGAAAAATGAACCAAAAATTTAATAATAATATTAAATCTTAATAAATATTAATATTAAATTATTTAATAATTATAATTATAATTTATTTTTTTTAAATTATTTATTACTTAATAATAAAATATTATTAATAAATCGTAAATCGCTGCTTGGAAATCTAGTTTTATCAATTTGAGTATTATTATGACCAGTTGTATAGCGTAGGCAGTGAATTGTTTCAACTTATTGGCTCTTCCTATAGTTCATTCATCCTCGCTGTGATCACTTGTTTGATACGGATGGCGTGCTTGTTGATGGCGTAAAAATAGCCGCTAATATGATTGTGATCGATTCATTGTGACCAAGATTCGTCGCAGAAACGGTTCACTATCCGCTTTCTAATGCATAAACAACTTATGGGGAAACCCGACATTTTTTAATCTAATGGACACAAAAATAATTCGATTTGAGCTTTTCGGTCTTGAAATCTTTGTTTTACCTGCCAGAATATGTGGATATTTTTTATACTCCGATAATGTAGCCTACTTTTATTTGGGGCGAATTTTAAAATTTGAATGGTGAATTTTTTGATATTTTTGACCTAAACACCCTTCAAAGCAGTCAGAATATGATCAAATTGTGTCACAATTTTACGTCTCAAAATATGGAAGTATAGTGTGTTATCTAGATACTTTACAAAGCCCAAAATTAGAAATTACGGAAAAACTGAAAAAAAAAAATGAAAAATTCGGTCAAGACCGTCACACAGTTTGGTAGTCCTGTGAGAAAAAGGGAACACGATTGTAACCCCTGATTCCTCTTGGAATAAATAACCTGTCACCAGAACCAATATGTGAAATACAGTTTTGGGCCCTAAGTGAAAAACTAATGCATTAGAACGGGCTTCAAAGGCAACTTTTTCGAAAAATTGCATTTTTGGTAGATGAACTTGCACCTGGTTTCAACAAATTTGGTTCAAAACCTGGATTTCCGCTGTCATTTGATAGAATCATTCCTTCAGATTAATACCAAAACAAATTTTGGGCATTTACCAGGAATCTTGAAACGATTTGGACATGTAGAGGACATGGGGTGTGAAGGTCTTGACTCCAACTGTGAAGGTCGTGATCTTAAAATTATGATTTTCTTTTTAATCTTTAAATTAGCCTTATTGCACGAAATAAATCATCCGAGAATATTTATATCAACCACCGCTGGTTCGTTTTGAAATTACTGTCACCCTTTTCACGCGTGGCCACTTTCGGAAATTGAGTTTCGATTGAAATTCGAACTTCGTACCCGTTGAAGAGTTGGTATTTTTATTTGCGAACCTATTTAATGTAATCGTCGGCATTCTTTCCGACGGTAGAAAACCGTCAGTCGGTGTGACCCACTCAAGATGTCCAAGTCATGGCGGCCAAGCTAACGAGTGGGCACAACGGACGCGTCGAATTGAGGTGTCGCGGAGTCCTCGGAGTAAAACTATAGACGCCACTTGTTTATGGCAGTCTGTGGTGGGGACGGTGGGAAATTGGATTGCATCCCACGACTGGGAACAGTTTGGTGCGATCCGTTGATGACGAGGAGTCGTTAACTTCGCCAATGTGTGTCAGTCAATAGTCAGCGAAAAATTCGTATACGACGAAAAATATTGAAGAAATTTATTGGCGCAGAAGAAAAATACGTCTCATCTACCTGTCTGACGAAGAAAAATCTTCAGAAAATCATCGATGTTTTCGAAAAACAATTAGCCTCCCCCTCCCGAATAGGCCCTAGATTTTATGTAGGTACTCTAATATACAGTGTTGCGTTTTGTTCAAACGAAAAAATTAGATTTCATACCCAAAGATCGCAGAAAAAGTTTGGAATGTTCGGTCCCTAGATATTTTTTAAAATGAAATTTCATCGGCCAAATCAGCAATGCAATTGGTTTATTTATTATCGGTCACTTCAAAACCAATAGTCCAGATTACCCGTAATTTTTGTGACAGTTGTTACCTGTTGTTGTTGTGCTTCCACAATACCGGCGGCCAATTTTGATACAATTCGATTGATTCTTGAGCTAACACTTGAAATTTTCGAAAATAATATTTCAAATTTCAAATATTTTAAAATTACAAAAAACATGTCGATAGTAAAAGTGTAAAACCTCGTAAGTCTCAATTTTTGATAAAATAAGAATTTGAGCTCTACGGGTAGTATTTGAGCCGTTGATCCATCGAGTGAAGCCGGATTCCTCCGTTTTCGTCTCATTTCTTCTCTGTGGCCTAGTGCAATAACCTGTTAGTCAAAACCTTCCAGAGGTGTTGCAAAAACTAGCGCCAATGTCGAACGTGGCCTAAGGCATACGACAATAACACGAAAAACAACAACAACAACAACAACAACAAAAACTAGCGCGTTTTTTAGATACCCTGACAAATTTCTGAATTTGGACTTACCTACAAGGATTTACACTTTTACTATCGATATTATGTTTTTTCATTCAAAATTTCGCGTCATTGTCTAGTAATTTTTTCTTCTTTTTCTTGTATCTAGTTTCAAGCTAAGTTTGTACCTTCTCTCTCAAATAGTAAAATATGAAAAACCTTTTTTTATGGGTTTAGTCGTTTGGTTGGCATTTTTTCAATAGTAATTTATTTACCTAATTTTTTGCTGTCCTGAAAAATGAACCGATTAAGTTACCGAGAGTTCAAGGTCTTTAATGTGGTATCTTGCATAATGCGTGTATCTAGCAGAATACTTAGGTTTTTTTAATTTTGATTTTTTTTTATAATTCCGAACCTACTTCATTTTTGGCGGGTTTTGAAATTTTTTAGCATACTAGCCTTCGAGACCGAATCTGCATTGTGTGTTTCGGCAATGATTTCCAAGTAAAAGGTCGCATTTGAATAACACAAATTTTCGACACCCTTACCTTGGATTTCTGAGAAACCTTAGGACCTTCCCCTCCGATTCCCACGGTAGGAAATCCTTGATCGTGTGAGAGACCTGTCAATCATGCAAGTTTGGGAGAAGTCGGCTCGTTAGTCCAGACGCACTGACCTAACCTCAACGTATTTCTCATTACCTGCTTTGTCCTAGGGGGGTGTGCAAGTGAAGAATTGAGCTTTTTTTTGTTGACATAGGGGGAGAACTTGTACGTTGCAAAGAGCTTCTCGTCGGTTTGAAAATTTTTTTAGGTATTAAGAAAAAATGAGATAAAACCGAGTTCCTCATAGAACTCTTTGGCTTATTGAATGTTTTTGTGTTATTTTTTTCTGGATTTTTGATTTTGAGTTAATTATTGATTTGAATTAGTGTCTGCACTTTTTCCATTTTGTTATATTTTATTGGTATGCAATTAAATCAACCGATTTGAGCGTTATTGGTCTTAAAATTATGTACTAGCTTGCAGAATAGGAACAGGATTTTTTGTTCCAATTGGTAATTTATTGTTATTCCAGGTAAAATTTCAAATTTGCATAATGGATTTTTTGACCTGATCTAAGCCTCCAGAGTAATCAATATAAAATTAATTCGATACGAAATTTGACGTACCTACTTAGGTATCAAGTATTGTTTTATTCTCCGATGGTTTTCACCCCGAAGTGCAGCCCTTATAATACTCGTATGTTAAGGGTTGAAATCTTTTCGAAGACAATATCGTCAAGGGCCATTCACACGCTCGCCCCAGAAATCCGAGTTGTCGTTCTTTCTCACATGAATCACTCTAACTGTGTGGCTGATTGCTCTCAATAAAACTTTTTTATCATTCACAATTCTCCGTATAATTCGAGCGCATGTTGGCGTTTGTTGTGGCCAGTATCGTTTATGGGAGAGGAACTGCCCGCATTTTGGCCACATGTGGGCTGTCTGTTACAGTTCCTTCGCACAGTGTGATGTTTGAATTGCTAATCATTTGATCCCTTCTCTCGAATTATGGTCGCCGAAATCCATGAGCGGCCCTCTGCACAATTATAAATTATTTCGAGCAACGGATGAAATTGTTGGGTTCGAGGCATCTCATTTTTAGCCGACTTCAAAAAAGCGAAGTCTAGTTTTGGAAATTCGAAATTTTGCATCTCACAGCTTGTTTTTTCTTTGTATAACACTTCTTCCATATGAAATTCCACATGAAAAAAAAAAAACGATTTTGACAGCCATTGCTAAAATGAAGGGTCCTGCGATAGTTATAGTTTCCTTATTGTAATAATGGCTGTCAAAATCTTTTTTTTCATTCGCATTTTTGTTTTATAGGTAATTTTTAGTTTTTTGGGCTTCTTTTTAAAGTTTTATTTCAATATTTTTAATTAGTTTTTAATTTTAGTAGTTTAATGTTGAGTTTAATTAATCAATTTTATCAGTTTTATTTTTTGTTAAATTGTTTTTTCAACCACACGATCTTTCTAACGTTAAACAGACACTTATTCAGGAAGTGTGTGAGAAAAAAATTCCTGAACCTCCTAGCCGATTTTTAGTTTTCCGACTGTTGTAAAACTCAAATTTATTACACCTTAAATGTCATATTAAATCAGGAGTTGGTAAATTAGAAAATTGTTCAAACTCGTAAAAATTTTTCCAATTTTTTAAAAATATTTTTGGCCTGCGGATATTTCGCTGGCGTTTGATCGACGGAGAGTAAATTGCGGGCATTGGTCATCGCCCTCGCGCACTGTTAGAAAGTTGTTCGAGGTTTTCTCTCTGTAGGCAGCAGTGACGCTCATCACACGATAACACGGACCTAACTCAAGTGGAACTGGTCGTAATTTTTCGTTCGATGGTGGTTTTCTTTACTTATTTGCTAACTAAATTCTAGTGTTTAATAGATAATAAATGTTTTTAAAAAAATGTTTGAAAAAATATTGAATTTTTTGTTGGACATAAGGTGAATGATTTTTGATGATTTGTCTTCATTTTCATCGTGGATCAGTGAAAGAACAATCTAAATATTTATACAAAGCGATATTTTGCTATTGACTATCTCGTTCAATCTTTATCCATGCTAAAACCGTCTCTTGTAATTTGGATCAGATTCATCGCTGCCTATCCTCTGAACGATAAAAATCGTTCGCAGTTTTTTCCTTCTATTCCAATTTTTAAAATAAAAAATCGCCCGTACGGGCATAGGGTAGATTTTCAATTCACACAATCTCGCGATGATGAAATTCGAAGCTAATCAAGACTCGAAGAAGGATTTTATCGTTTTGAACTATCACCTCCATTCCGTGCCTTGAATGCTTGTAACCGTCGACTGCCGGGAGATAAGATAACGCGAGTTGTTAAATCGGGGGTTTAGTGAGAAATTCACACCGTCAATTTCGAATGGTTCGATTATTTCGTGGGTTGAATTTGATCAACTGGTTTTATTATTATTTTAAAAATTTATTGCAGTTTATTGGTGATCACTTAGGGTGTGAAATACTTTCCGAACAAAACCAGAGCATTGCTTTAACGGAGTTCTCCCGAAGTTGCCCCGGGCTTGCCCTGCCGCCCTCAAGAAGAGGGCCTTTAAGCTGTATTCATTCCTGCGAAATTAAGGGAAGATAAGACGATGTTCACTAAACTATCATTTCTTATCTGAGCCTCTGATCCGATTTTATGCCTTTGTCTATCGGTCTAGCTGGATTCACATGTGCGTTTTTCTCTGCGTCCTGCGTACAGTCTGTGAAGTCGGTTCATACATCCATCAAGTCCGCAAAAATGAGATGGTGTTCACATGTTGGTGATGTGTCGTCGAACCAGTGTTGCCAAGGTGCGGACGTCAAAAACCCCTGAGACAACGTCAAAAAACCCCCAAATCCCCCCAAATCAGGGCAAAAAATCCCCGGAAATCCCCCAAAAGTTAAGGACGAACTAAAAATAAACTATTTCACATAAAACAGGACCTAACTCCATATTATACACCTACAATTTTAAATTGCACCTAAAACTATAAACTATTTAGTGCTCATTCTCTCCTACTGCCTATCATCCAATTTATATGTACAATCGAACTTTTATACGAACCTTCAAACTTGACAATTACACTGACAAGTGTAGCTCGCAAAGACAGTTAAAACATTAATACAAATCGGGTATGTAGCAACCAAATTCTCGCAACTTTATTTGAGTAGGTACCTATCTTTCAAACCAAATATCTATGGAGCAGCAGTCTTAGCTGTTATTTCTTTATTTTTAAACTTTTTCCTAGTCCCCCTAACTTCCACGAAAACCCCCAAGAAAAACCCCCAAAAAATGTCACCCCCAAAATCTCCCTCTGGCAAAGAAAAACCCCCAAATTTGGGGGGAAAACCCCCAACTTGGCAACACTGCGTCGAACTGCGTAAAAATTTAGCTATCATTGTGGTTCATGTTGTCAATTCCAAAAGAATAGGCAAGAACAGATAAGAATTGATAAGATAGATTAGATAAGAATAGCCTTCATCTCTCTTGCAATGTTGAACGCCTTGTTGTCATGAAGGAACATAATATGTTATTATTATAATATTATAAGTTATGTTGTATATAATATCTATGTTATAATTTTAATAATAGATATTATTATTGTTTACAACCGGTTCGAAATTTCCGAAACACAGTTTGAAACACGTACTACTCGGGTTCGACACGAAACACTTTGTCTTCTTCTCCTTCTTCTTCCTCTCCGTACTTTGCGTTCTCTGCGTACAATCCGCTAAAATATCTAATTTTTTTGATATTTGCATAAAGTGCGCGCGCGTAAAACTGGCAGCCAATCAGATCTCATTACGCAGAACGCAGAACAAAACGCACATGCGAACCCGGCTTAACTTCGCAAATGCGTAAGTAATACGGAAGTGTGAAATCGCGTTGAAAAATTTTCCTCGGTTACGAGCCAGCGACGACGTATGACGGGTCGTCCGTTATATTGAAGTCAGGATATCCAGAGGCCGACGGGGACGCCATTCGCATGGGTGGCTCCCTTTTGTGGACCGGTTCCCGAACGCGGATGGGATCATTACAGAGGTTTAGTAAATTATAATGGTCGTCGTTTCTGTTGCCATGAACAGCTCAACTATCCGGTCCTAGTCAGTTATGAATGGAATCTCTAGTTTTGTCCAATCGAGTCCACATCGGTCGAACGGTATCCGTGGAATGGGGGCGATGGAACATTTTTTACCTATACCTAGTTCTTCCATAGTTTTGGGCAGTTTAGATAATAGCGGTTTTTCAACTGGTAAAAATATGTTTTCAAAACTTGGAAGTACTATGCAGAACCTGCACATTTATTTCCATTTATCGACTTTATGTCCGGGATTTCCCAGGGAAAAATGTATTTTTCCAACCCTGCGATCTCTCCGGCGTAAAATTGCTCGCGGGGTCGGCCGAATTGGCGGTATTCCATTCCATTCGATGCCGATAACTGCGGCGGTCACTGCAGAACGGCTCATAAACGATGGCGCCCAACGTGGGGCTCGGGTATCAATTTTTACGATATGCGGCTCTCCGTCGGTTTCCTAACAAACGACATCGGATATCTTGTTTATATGTAAGTTTCCGATGTACCTACTGTATGATAAGGTAGTCACTTGATTTCATTTTAATTTTCCTACGCCGCATTTGTTGATTTACTATATTTTGCTTGTTATTTTTAATTTATACTCATTTTATTCCCATCGAGTGAAGTAAGATTGCCCCGCTCCAAGTGTTGCTTTTCGCCTGGTAACCGAAGGTGTCCCGGGCGTGACCTGCCGCCTTCGAGGGGAGGGACAGAACTAGTTTGTTGTGGGGCCAATCGATCCATTTATTTGAGTTTAAAATTATGAAAATTCGACATACGACAGTCATAGTGTAAAAACCTGTAAGTACGATTTTTGGCGAAAAGGAAGTTTTCAGCTTTTCTGGTAGCTATTGGCCCTGCGCACCGTCTGGTGGCGTCATAACTCAGCTGCAACAAATATTTTTGATTCTATGGGGCTTTATAATAACCTGTAAGTTATGAATTCGGTGTAAATCCCTGTAAGTAATGAATTTCTGTATAAAAACCTGCCTTGCAACAAAATTCTGACCAAAATGGGGTTTGGCTTGAAATGAAAAAGGAGCAATAAACTAAACGTCCATTTAAATGGAAATAAACGGGTTTTTTGGCCTCTTGAAAAGTTTTCGAAAATACACTTACAGGTTTTGACACTATGACTGCTGATGTATTCGAATTGTATCAAGGATTATATCGAGCTTTTCATAATAATGTCTATTTATCATAAAATCGTCAAAAAATCATCTTCATTATCAGTTTTTCAGCGAATTGCCCACTTGTCTTTGGTGGGCTATTGTCCTTTTTAATATTTGGTTGGAAAAAATGTTCCACCGAACGAGGTCAGGTGTTCGGATAAACATGGCGAAACATCGCCGGCCCAGAAGCGGGCGGACCGAATTGAATCTCCCGGCTCGTAAACGTTTCTATTTTCTGCTATTTTCATCGTTTCTTCTATCGTACTCGACTTTTCTCAAATCCACCCGGGAGTACTAAGCTGAATTGGATATAATCCTGCGCTTGAAACCGTTTCATTCACACGGTTCATCGAAATGGCTTTCGAGTCATAAAAGTGAAGTTCGTTATGCTTTCAATGGTGTAATTCGATGCCGAATTATTGGCTATGTTTATCGTCATTTTGTGATAATTTAGATCAATATGTTGAGTTGTTTAATATTATTATAATAATTATTTAACATCATTATCTTCATTATATTATTATGGATTATTTAATATTACTAGGTTGTATACATTATTTTATTTTTTTCCCACAACTTTTTTCAAAAAATAAATTTTCTATCAAAAGTTGACGGTGTAAAATATAGAATGCGTTTTGTGAAACTTCTTCGGATTTTTTGGGTAAATGGAAAATTCAATTTTTTTGCAAAAAAAAATTTTCACTTATTAATGTGAATCGAATAGTGTAAGTCCTTAGTCCGTTGGCTGACGTTTAAAGGGGTCCCCGTACAGGAGCCCCTTTGGTGGAAAGTAAGGTCAGTGTACGGTGCAGACCCCCGAAACTGGATTCGGCAAGCCCAACTGTCTTTATCCTCCGCCTTCGCCTTCGAGCATCGCATTCCCTCTCGGTCAGGCTCATGCCAATCCTCTTTGCTCACTTATGTTCGGAGCAGTGGAAGGTACACAAGTGCGTAAAATTTTGGTCTGAATGTTATGACGTGTCGAGGATTTTTTGCTTGGATCAAAGATTACCCGCACCCTTTGCATTCGTCTCTATTCCTCAAGCTTCTGAGTATGAGTAATAGTGACGAATAGTCACCTCAATAAGCATAATGTTCGTGTCATCGATGAATCGCATCGGTAGGTTGACGGTCGTGTGCTTACTCATACCTCTTCGAACAAAAGATTTTGAAATTTTAATAATGTGCCTCTTTAATTATAATTTGTTTTTTATACTTAGATCACGCATGTTGAGTTAGATAAATAACATAGTAACAAATTTTGTGCTAATCTGCACCACTCCATGGCACATCATGCACTACATGCCAACAACAACATGATGCCAGATAGCAACAATCAAGGATTCTCTAACCTGAGTACCGTAACCTGCTCAGAAGAACGTGGTAATTTTTCTGGTAAAAATGACCAATTGTTGGTCCAATAAAAAATCGAACGACCTAATAAGTGATTCTAATATTAGTACCCATCATCCTGAACAACCACTGAGTACGAATGCATTGCCAAATGTTGGAAATAATCGCGTATTTCGTACCCTTCGAACATTTGGAATTCCATGCATAATGACATTGGTTTTAGCTATGCAAACGCCATATTAAATGTCTAAAAACCGTCCAAAACTTATGACCTATTTTCTTTTAGTTCTTTTCCTTTCCTTGTATGGCCATCCCCGTAAGTCTGACGTCCCTGATCCTTAGTTCAAAATAAAGGTGGCATAATGTTTTTATAAAATTGTTAAATTTTCTATTTGGTCGACAATTGCTGCCAGCCTTCCAACCACCACCAATTTACCGGTTTAACTTATTTTCCACAATTTCACCGCACCCGTGTGAATCGGATTGGCGATCCAACACGCACAGGACCTTCCCCCGTCAGTGCCCCACTCCAGTCCGAGTGACTTCATGAATGGAATTCTCCAGCACTTGATGAGAAAGGTTCCCTTCATTTCTGCCTCTCGAGTATCAGGGCCTTCTGTGGGAAGAATCCACCGATTGCCATTCCTAAGGAGGAACGGACAGAAAGTGAATACATGCAGTGAAAGACCTTCGTTATATCTTATTAGGTAAAAAGATGTAACCAGTTGTACGAAATTGGTAGGACTCACTGTTGTCCTGGAGAGTTACAAATTTAACTGAACTCATGGAACTGAGACACGACCGAGAGAGAGACAGGACAGACAGACCCGACCTAAGACCACGACAGACGCGACCGACAGTCGACAGGCAGACGGACGCGACAGATTGACACGGCATACAGACCTGAAGAACAAACACGACAGTCAGACACAATTTACGACAGACAAACGGAGATGTGAGACGGAAAAAATACGTCAGACAGACTAGAAGGACAGGCGCGACTGGCAGACGCAACTGGCAGAAAAACGACAGATCGAAAGACACGACAGACAGACGGACAGTAGACTGGCAAGGCAATAAGACCTTCACGGCAGAATGCCAGGCACGGCAGGACAGGCGCGACAGTAAGACACGACAGTTAGGCAGGCATGGCAATAAGACAGGCGCGGAAGTAAAACTGGCGCGGGAGTAAGGCAGGCACGACAGTAACACTGGCACGACTGTAAAACAGGCATGGCAGTAAGACTGACACGACAGTAAGACAGGTGCGGAAGTAAAACTGGCGCGGGAGTAAGACAGGCACGACAGTAAGACAAGCATGACAGTAACACTGGCACGACAGTAACACTGATACGACAGCAAGACAGGCGCGGAAGTAAAACTGGCGCGGGAGTAACACTGGCACGACAGTAACACTGGCACGACAGTAACACTGGCACGACAGTAAGACAGGCGCGGCAGTAAAACGTGCGGGACAGGGACACTGGCTCGGGAGTGAGGCATTCACTACAGTAAGACAGACACGACAGTAACACTGGCACGACAGTAAGATAGGCAGGCCAGTAACACTGGCAAGGCCGTATACCGGCACGGCAGTTGAAAGGCACGACGATTGTTGTCTGAACCTCCGATCGGATTTTGACCTCTAATTACCTCGCACTTTGCGTACGGTTCGATTATCGTAAACCTGTTTGTTGAGGACGACCGGTGTTTTTTAAAGATGTCCCAACCTACAAAATGGCGAAAATAAAACGTTATTTTTCGGGCTCGTTATTACATAAGGCACGACTCGGCTGTGCTGGCCTTGGGTGCCAATAGGGAACAGCCTTGCTCGGATCGTAAGTAGAGGACAGAAAATCCATAATGCCTCGAACTAAAGCCAAATAGGTAGTGATTCGAAACGCAATTCACCGGTCTAAATGTTCGAATAACATAACAATAAAGAACGACTTTTAAATTTCTTGGTTTTGAAAATGGTAAGACTCGTTGGTCGTTTTTCCTAATGTCTTTTATTCTCACTAAAATTTATTTCATACAATATTTCCCAGCTGAATCGTTTGCTAAGTTAAATCAAGAATTTTTCAGACCATTTTGGCAAATCGGTTGCTGAAATTCTCAATCAGGCTTGGAAAATTATTAATCTGATTGGCGAAATTCAAATTCGATTGGTAAATTGAAATTTTACTAAAATTTTATGGTTCGTCATCTTTGAGTAGCGATCTACCCTGGTATCGACTAAATTGGTGGATTGCAATTAGTTAGCATTTGGATTTTTTGTGGTATTTTATACTTAGGTAACTATTTCGATGTGCAAGTTAGCAGAATCGGCAATATGTTCGAAAGAATAACTACCTAGTTTTATTCATCTTTGGTGAAAATGACCGTCAATCTACCAAATTTTCTACAAAAAAAATCTACCAAATTCGTCCAAAACCAGATTTGATCTCTTTTTCTGACGCCGCCTTGCGATCTCCCTGAAATGATGAAATCCCCGTGCGAGGCATCGCACATCCGACGGCGCACGGACCAGCGCACGGCCCGAGTGCCATCTCACGTTCAAGGCGATCCGCCTCACGCCGGCCGTCGCACATGTGACGCGCAGCGGCCGGTCGGCGTCAACCCGTGACGTCACGGCCTCCTGCTGCCCTTTAAAGGCCCTCCCCCCCTCCTCGCGATCGTCTTCCCATTTAAACCGCGCGGGCCGCCGCTCCGCCTTCGGACGCCGGCGTCCGGAGTTCGCCTTTGCCAGAGCGGCGACATCCGCGCGATTCGAGCGCACTCTGTAACCGCGTCTCGCTACTAGGGCCGGATCGCGCCTGCGTCGCGCGAATCTTGCACGGTCGAGAAAAATGCGAATCGTAATGAAAGACAGGGGTCAATCGGCATAACGATAATGTATCGACGTTCTTTGATCTCACGGAAAAATCTTGTTACTATCCCACCTTCGTGAAGTATCCTGTTGGATAGAAATAGTAATAACAAAATGTAATTTACAGAAAATTGTTCATTCGGATCGAAGGTTCACCATGAAGAGTTTTTTCGCAAACTTTATCTTCAACACAAACTCAAAATCAAAACCCAACTGTAGGGAACTCAAACGTCACAGTTAGGTCAAACTCAAACTTGAACTCATAACCCAACTTCAACACAAACTTAAACTCAAACTGGCACTGAAACTCAAACTTGAGCTGAAACTCACATTTGAACTGAAACTGTTCAATCAAACTCAAACGTAAACTCAAACTCAAACTGTAACTCATACTTGAACTCAAACTTACAAATGACTCAACCTTAAACTGGAAGTCAAAACGTTATGTCAAATTGAAACTGAAGCCCTCTGCAAACTTAAACTGTAACTCTAACTCAAACTTGAACTGAAACCCAAACTTGAACTGTACTCAATTGTACAGTTACGTACAGTTGAACAGTTAAATTAAGCTGAAACTCACTGCTAACTCATACTCATATTTTAATTCAAACTGAAAGTCAAACTCAAACTTGAACTCGTAGTCAAATGTAAGCTCAAACTGAATTTCAAATGTAAACTCAATATGGAACAGAAACTGAAACTCAAACTGTTCAATCAAACTCAACCTGACACTCACACTCAAACTTGAACTCAAACTCGAACTGTAACGTAAAAACTACTCGAACTGAACCTCTAACGTAAACTCAAACTGAAACTCACAACAAACTCAAACTTTAACTGAAGCTCAAACGCACAGTGAAACTCAAATTGAAACTGGAACTCAAACTGTTCAGTTCAGTCAAACTCAAACTGTAACTCACTGCAAAATCAAACTGTAACTCTAAGTCAAACTCAAACTTGAACACGAAATGAAACTCAAACTCCAACTTCAGTTTTAGTTCCTGTTTGAGCAGCAGTTCAAGTTTGAGTTTCTGTATCAACTCAAGATTGAGTTTCAGTTCGAGTGGAAGTTTACGTTTAAGTTTCAGTTTGAGTTTATTTTTATGTCCAATTTCAGTTTGAGTTGAGTACCAGTTCGAGTTTGAGTTAATGTTTATGCATATGTTTGAATTTTAGTTTGAGTTCCTGTTTGAGTTCGAGTTTAAGTTTCTGTTTCAGTTCGAGTTCATGTCTGAGCTCAAGTTTGAGCTTCGGTTCGACTTTGAGTTTACGTTTGAGTATAAGCATGAGTTAATGTTTGTGCATAAGTTTTAATTTCAGTTTGAGTTACTGATTGAGTTTGAGTATAAGCATGAGTAAAGGTTTGAGTTTGAGTCCAAGTCCGCTTTTTTCAGCCGAGCAGTCACAAAAAGTTCAAAGATATCACGGATTCGATTCGAAATCCGTACGTTTGAATGTGTGGAGGCACTGTGCGTTATTCGGGCGTTCATCGAGCAATATTCGCGTTCGCCAGTCGAGTCCTCGGCTCGTGACCCACTTCGAGACCCCCACCCTTGTTTGAAAAACCGGAGTCGGGTAACCCCCGTCAGTTTTCGCTATTCCTCCCGTGCAGAACTCGGTCCCGGGCCCCGTTGGTTTTGCTCAAGTGTCCGCATTTTTTCTCTATTGGATTGAGCATCGAAATCCGCGATTCGGTGCATATTTTCGGTTTTACAGCTCACGCTGCAATTTTGGGACTTACGTGCGACTCGACTTTTGCGATATTTCCCCCGCGAATGCATTGTGAATTAATTCGTAATATAGGTACGAATTTATCTGCCGTGCTCGTGAATCGGTGATCGAATTATCGATACTTTCGTGCATTGTTCGCCTAATCGTTGGTAAAGTAGACGTTCCCTTCGCCATAAACATTTTATTTTATGGCCAACGTCAACGTTCACGTCGTTTCTGAGGTTAGTTCGGTGAATTTAGATTTTCCCGATGTTTGAATGTTTAATTCCATATTTATTAAGTACCTGCCTATTTATATGAATCGTGATTGTCCGATAAATATGAATCGAATAGGGAAATCTTTTTCTGTAATTACCCTATTCTGTAACTTCTTCCCGTTCTTAACGTGTCTAATCATTTGATGGATTGTGTTAATATTCGACCCGATTCAGAATCAATTTTGTACGGATGTCGGTCTATCAGCGAATAAATCCACCTTAGTGATTTTCATACCGATGCTTGAGGAACCGAGTTCCTTGCTTTATCTGAATTTTGATGGTAATGAAATCTTTGTTTCACTCTGCCGAGTACGTGGAATGTTTTACATTTTCGGTCCACTCAGCCTCCAAAGTAGTCTAAATATAATCAAATCGTGTCAAAAATTTACGTTTTGAATCAATCGAAGTATTGTGCGTTACCTGTGCACCACTTTTTTTCAAGATTGAAAAATAGATCCAAACATCCGTATTAAGTTGGCTTGGCAGGTTGGGGTATCAATACACGCTATCTGTAAGGTCGATCGCAAAAATGACTCGACTCCTTATACTTTCACTAAGGTATGAGGACTGTAGACATGGAATATAGAAAGGAACATGTTGCCATGATTCAGGCCCGGCTGATCTGACACAGATGAACCTGATTTCTTTAGAAAGTCTAATCCAATGCTTCCCGCACGGGCTCAAATCGCCTAATTCAATATTAAGTTCCTGTTTCGTCAGGATGACCGGTCGTCAGATGCAATCGCAGTATTGGTTATTATGGAATTATTTCTCGTACCTTATCTGAGAATATTTAGTTAATAAACGTTTTGTGACATAATATGGGTGTGTTTTGTGACAGAATATATTATATTCAGCATAACACAATATCAAATTTGGTTCTTTTTGATCTCCAGTAAAATTTGTTTTTTTCTCCAGTCAAAAATAAAATGGAGAACTAAAATATCTACGAGAACTAAAATATCTCGTATGTCCTGGAAGTAATGTGTGTTTTGTGAATTCTGGGCCAACCGAGTTATTTGCCTCAGTTTCCAAACATTCGAATGAAATTTGAATAAAGCTTGTGAATTGACCTCAAATTAAAAAAAAAAAGGGTTGACCTTTCTTGTAATTATTGCCCGTAATTGTTGCCCTTAAGAAGTAATTTTGAATCATTTTTGAAAAAATAAATTTTAAAGCCCAATTTTTCAGAACGCTTTGAACATGTTCCACAGTCAGAACGCTGTAGGTATGTTTCACACTCATAAAATGAATTAGCTACTTCTCGATAGTAAAAAATATGAAAAAATTCTAGGTGCCATCCCACTTCAAAAAATAACTTCCATACCGTTATTCCGTAACAGTGGCCTAATTTGACGTCCAGCGCCTCTAACACGGCGATAAATCAACATACTAACAGATAAGAGACTCCGATTTGGAGATGTTAATTTATCTCCGCTCTCCTCTTTCGGAATATCGAGGACGCGGTTTTTCATTCCGTTTGATTCGAACTTGGTATTCTATTGTGTCACGTCCCTCATCAACCGACTGACCTCAATGAACATCTCTATTTGAGGCCATAAAGCAAATTGTAGTAGGAGTCCGGAAAATGAACATCGGATCAACGTCAGGAAAAGTTTCATAATTTTTTTCATCGAAAAATAGTCCTAATTTTTGGCCCTAACATTTCGTAATAATTGTACTCTACGCTTTTCTCAAGAAATCATCATTTCCCGAAGAGAGACCCAAAAAACTGTTCCGAATGCTGTCACTGGGGCTATGGAACGCCAATAAAATTTGAAGAGTTTTTTATCCAAAACTGCATATACCTATCCACTTTCGAGTTTAGTCGGTATCGATTTCGTTTTTCGATTTCGATTCATAGTAGTTTTCGTACCTATAAGCAATCGAAAATCGACAAAACTCGAAAGTGGATATATGCAGTTTTGAAGGAAAACTCTTCATTTATTAGGTTCAACCTCGACGCCGCCTCGACCAATCACAGCAATGCTTAACCCCATGTTTGTAGCATTTGGACAAAACTGGCCACAGCAGTGTTGGCTTCTGTTTTTTCACAATTCTGACCATAAAATAAATAATTTATGTTTATTTTAGTTTGTATTCTCTCTATTATAATATTATATTATTATTAGTTATATTTATTGAATATATAAATAAATAATAAATGAATTATTTATTTTATGTACTATACGATCGTAAAAAAGCTCATAAAACGCCAATTTCTAGTGGTTTTAAGTGGACATACCTATTCAGTTTTGAAAGACACCTCCACATTATACCTCCACATAATAATAAATTATTATGATAATATTATAATATTATTATATAATTATAATTAATTATATATTATTATATATTAATTATATATATTATAATTATAATTAATATTATATTATAATTATTAAATTATAATATTATATTATTATGATCATATCCCCCCCAAAACGTAGTACGACTCACTTTCGAGCGTACTACTGTTTCAGTTTAACTTGAGTATATTTCCCTCATCTCGTACTTTCGAGGGGCTTCCCATTCGATGAAATTTCCCTAATCGTGGTCGATAAGTGGTAAGAAAACACATAACCGCTAATGGCCTCTCGCTGGCCAGTCCAACCTGTACTTTCCTGGTGTCTCGGCTCGAATCTGGAAAACCTGCACGCACCCGATGTGTCGGGATACGCACGCAACTTGTGGCCGCGGATCGAAGCTTCTCGCTATAATAATCTATCGCCTTTTCGTGCTGGCCTGGAGTGTTTTCATTATGACTCGTTGGATTTCCAAGGTTACCCACTGGAAAACTTGAATTAGAATCAATATATGGAATTATGTTGATAGCTCAAAAAACTGAAAAGTTGTTGGAGGTTAGGTGGAAAATTTTCGTTGTATAGCTGTAGGTACCTATCGGAATCATTTTCTGAGCTGTCTGTCTGAAGGTCCGTTCGTTCGTCTGCCTTGCGCACTTGACCATTAAAATCGCCGTATCTCTCTTGATATTCGACCTTTTTCCGAAATTATATCTCTACGGTGTCCAGCTGAGCCAGACCTACATTTCTGTTCGACCAGAATTTGAATAACACACAGTACTTCCCCACTGAGTAGGTTCCTTATTTTTCCTTGCTCATTTCGTTTTGGCTCTACCTAATCGATTTGGGTGTTCGATATGATGAAAATGTTTTCCTGGTTTACAGTTGTTTGTTTGTTCCTTTATTCCGCCGCTCTTCCATTTTGATTTTTACGGTTTATCGACCCTAGGACACGTAGGCCCTAGACAAATCGTATAAATAATCGATAGTTGCATTGTCTTATATGGTACTCTGGAATTGTCTTCTTTTTCCATTTTGACTTGCGACTACTAGTGATGGCAAAATTTTTCAATATATCGATGTATCGATTTTCCGATATATCGTTAGCAACATATCGATGGCACCGATATATCGGAGATCAAATATCGATCTATCGATGTTTCGATATATCGGCTGTTAATTTTTCCTGAATCCTGCTAATATTAATTATTTTAATTTAATACATTTTTCTTGGGATCTAATGTTTTTCCTGGGATCTGTAGGTAGATGTACCGATATATCGGAACAGAAATATCGATTATTAGTCCGATATATCGTAGCTCATATATCGATGACGATATATCGGAAGCAAAATATCAATGACAATATATCGATGTATCGGAAGCAAAATATCGATGACGATATATCGATCTATCAGAAGCAAAATATCGATTACGATATATCGGAATCCAAATATCGATGACGATATATCGATGTGTCGGAAGCAAAATATCGATTACAATATATCGATATATCGTCATCGATATTTTGCTTCCGATATAATATATCGATATTATCGATCTATCTATATTATAGATAGTTTGTTGGCATCCCTAGCGACAACAGACTGCCATCGCGAATGGTATGGTAGTCGATTTGCATAGAACGCCTATTACGAGGAACTCGTGCCATTTTCTGCCGGAATCGACTGCCAACTGTCTCAAAGATGGGATTTGCACCGACCCAGTTCGCAGGCTCAAAGTATTGACATGGGTCGGCAATGCAGTCGTCTGCCGGGTCGTGTCCATCATAACCAACACTTGACTATTATTCCCCCACCAAGGTTTCAACTACTGAAGGTCAATAGGAATTATGCAAATTGGAGGATGCAAAAAGGACGCATCTTAGACACCAATCAGACTCTCGTTGATAGATTCCGTAGAATTACACGAGCGAAGCCTTCACGATTATCTTACAGCGTGATTCGTGGAAATCAATACCTTCGTGTCAAAATATACACAGCACAACTTTCCTTTTCAAACTTTTTTTAGGCTAGTTTTCAATTAGGGCAATCCCTATCAAATCTACGTATAATTAAATCTATATCTATAATGAACTGATTAACCAATTTTGACCTGTTTGCTCTCAAATATCGCGTTTTTTGGCCTATAATTTTGATCCGGAAAAGCAAAATTCATTTCGAAATATCGGCGTTTTGCTTCGGCAGTTTTTCACTACCGAAAATTTGTGAATTCTTTCTAAGCTTATTTTCCAAAACCGGCTGTCCGATTTTCCCTTTTTCTCCAATATAGAACCAAAAATGTCTAATAATGCTCTACCGATTTCCATGGTGCATTGACTCGTTTTTCGGCTTGGCTTGAAAAGCCCGTTTTCGCGCTACAACAAATTACATCGAGCGATATCGAACCGGTAGCTATGACGAGGAGGAGGGATTCGCTAAGAATACGCTTTCAGCAGGCAATCTCAACACGACAGCCCTACCACTCAATAGTTTGCCATCGGACGATTGAAAAACTCCTTATGATCGTTGACCTAAAAAACTAATGTTGCTCACAAGGAAAATCGTTTTTAGGGGTTTTACGTCAGTTTGATATCGACATTTGTGTCTGTAAGAGGGGAGTCATTGTACATACCATTAACGCATGCTAGCTCAATAGCCCAGTCGATAAAGGGGAAAAGTGTGGGGAATATGTTCAGTTTTTCAGTTTTTCGTTCATAACTTGAAAAGGGGAAGTCGGACCTAGGCAGCGACCCCATGCAAAATTAAAGTCGAAATAATTTCCTACAAGTTTTATTCCATGCTTTTCTCTTCTAACTCCAAACCTTTCAGAGATATGCGCAGTCAAGTGTGACGATTTTTGAAAAACGTTGAATTCCACGTTTTTGTTACCATGTTCGCTGTAGCTTAAACTATTGATTTTAGCCCAAAAGTTGTAATGGTAAAAGGTGTAGCAAATTAAATTTTCTCCAGGGATATGTATCCATTCGCTCATTTATCTCTTATCGATTGCCAATTCTAAGAAGTTTTAAAAACGTTGTCTAAATAAATCTTTTAATTATTACAAGTGGCAACTGTTAAGAGAGAAATTAGTATAAAATTAGTATATTGATACATATTCCTGAAGAAAATTTAATTCTCAACAACTTTTCTTATTACGACCTTTAGGCTGAGATCAATAGTTTAGACGATACAGCAGTAAACGTAGCTCCAAAGGAGTGGAATCCGACGTTTTCAAAACTCGTCACTCTTGGCAGCGTTTATCTCTGAAAATGTTGGATTTAAGAGAGAAATGCATAGGATAAAACTTGTAGGAAATTATTCCAATTTTCATTTTGTATAGGGTCGCTTTCTCGGTCCGACTTCTCTTTTTCAAGTTACCAGCGAAAAACTGGAAACTGGACCTTTCTCCCTCTACCAATACTTGTCCTTAGCTGGGAAACGTGGTACTTTTTTTTTGTATGGATGCCTTTTACCCCCCTGAAAACATTGTCAAAGTGGAATTTCAGACTCTCCGCCACGCACTCTACAACCCCTTTATCGACAGGACTATTTAATAAGTACTCTAATATTTAATGACTTTGATCGTTGTATGCCTGTAAGAAGGAGGCATCAAAAGATTTGGTGTTCTGAAAAATTTCATAAAAATTGTTTATTTTATTAATTTTTTTCGTCGATATAGTTCAGTGTTTTCTACGTTTTCCAACGAAATGGTGAGTGTCACGTTCGAGCAAAAAACCCGAATTCGAATTATATAATACCTTTTCAGCGTTATTCATTAGCCCAAAAAGAGAATCTCGCCAAAGTCGTCCTTTGGCTAGACACAGACTTATCATACGCGAGGGTTACGTAATCGTATCTATTGACGCAACGGATGAACTGTAAACATTCGACAGACGCCACGACCACTCGATATTGTCGTGCATTGTCGTTCGCATCCGAAACGCCTCGAGTGGTTTTTCTTCTTTTTTTTCGTTGTTTAATAACCAGCGAGGATCTGTAATGGCACAAATGGCTCGCCCGGCTATAATTGAGCTTGGGTTTTTGTCGGACATTTAAACTCACTGTTTGTTCGACGGCTAATGATGTAATATGCGAGTGACGGGAATTTGGAGTTGACGATTGACGTTGAATTTTACCCGAAGTAGGTTGCCTATAAAATCCGGACAATCGAGTTTCCCCAATATTCGGTATTTGTAATATACGTATCTAGGTACTAATTGGTGAGGTGTCTCAAGATTTATTTTTTATTTCTCCGCACTATAGCTGTCCTCAATAAAATGAGATGAAAGCGATCTACAAATTACGACAGAGGGAGAATGAATAATATTGCTTTGATTTTTGAATTACTAATGCAAGAGTTTGAGTTACAAAATAACGCTCTCCTTCTTTTTGATTGTATATTCTCCCCCTAAATGCTGATGATCATGAATGAGTGCACATGATCACGTCAACATTTTCACTCTCCGGCAGGACTCGAACCCGGCCCCTAGGCAGATCCCAAAAGGGTTTTTGGCCCCATTCTCAATAATTCCACTCCAATCTCGTTTCCTCATTTTCCATTATGATTTTACTGAATCCCCCCTCATAGTTTAACCTTTTAATCTTCTTTTTCGCAGGTGAGATGGCTCCCGAGAGGGGACAAATAATAGACGAAACAGGTGTCGCCCCCAGCCAACAAGGAACCAGGTCCCCACACGTCTTCCTCCACCTCAAAGTGAGTGGAATAAATAAACCCGTCACTCAATTTAGGTTTGACATAATTTTTACGCAATTTTCGTGTGGCGAATTGGCAATTTTCCAAAATCAGTTTGAGAATTTTCCAAATCGATTTGAGAATTCCCCCAACCGAATTGCCCTGGAAAATTCTCATTTTGGCGTGGAAAATTCTAATTTTGACCGGGAAATGCTTTATAAAGGTGGGTTTATAAATAGACGATCCAATTAAAAATTTCCCTAATTAACTGACTTCATTATCCTTGAAATTCAATGTTAACGTTATCGTGAAATATTTAATGCGAGGTTCCGTGTAATTGGCGATGACAATAAATTTATAAACCCATTTCTAACCCATAAAACTAGGTAAATGTCCAATGTCTGTTATTTAGCCATCGGACTGCGGATTTTTAAAGTTAGTTATTATTTATCGTCCCTTAGTATCAACACCTGCTATCTCATTTATGGATACCTATGATTCTCAACGCATGTTTTTCCTATGTGAACCAAAAATTTTTTTCTCAGCCTTGAACATAAATCCGAGTCGTGTACCAAGCTGAATTATTATGAACTAAATGGTTGACTCGTTCATGTCTCGATCGATAGATTCCTTGATGATTTCGCCTATCCGTCTTGAAGCGATTCTAGTTTCCGTAATGATACCCTATAGTTGATTACCTATCTTGCGAGGAAAACTGTCTCGAATGACTTTGGCAATCGTCTGTTCCATGTCAGGAGGGGGATGGAGCGTTAGAAGGAGCCGCCATTGGACGAGGAGAAGATGATGACCTTACCTCTCTTTCTTGGCTTCAAGACAAGAACCTTTTGAAAGGTAAATTCGCCTTTGATCAATTCAACGCTTCGTTAATATCAGGTCACTGTATTAGAAATGCCAGCAGTTGAAAGCTATCTGTTCAAAAAATTGTCCGAATCAAGCCGGCCAATCGAAATTTAGCTGTTTTAGTATATTTGTAGGGGGATTTTTAGAAAGACATTGTTCTCTGCTCAATAAAAAACCTTGCTTACATAATACACAATACTTCCATTTATTGATAGGTAAATTTTTGACACAATTTGATTGATTTTGACTGCTTTCGAGGCTTTAAGAATAAAAAATGTCAAGAAACTCACTATGCAAATTTCAAAACTCGCCTAAAATCAAAATACGTCAATTTTGGATTATAAAAAAAAATCCACGTATTTTGCAAGGTGAAACTAAGATTTTAAGACCAAGAACGCCCAAATCGGTTCATTTTTGTGGCAGGAAAAAAATAAAATTGAAAACGCCAAAATTGTTAATATATCGGAAGTACTGTGCAATTGCTGACCGTATTGCGGGTCATTACTTACGGGATTATTGACTCAAGCTGCTTTTTAGGCGGTCATTCACTATACAAAAGCTGGCCTTTGGTTCGAGACCATTCGGTCTTTGGTTCGAATTGTTCGAGGTGCCTCCAAAGTTGAAAAACCGTCAAATTTCATTGGCGTTTCCAAGCCAAGTCCCCATGGCCATCTCCATTTGCGTAACTAGGCATCGGAAGTTTTTTTTCATCTCCTCTATGATTCTGGGTTTTCAACATGCACGGTTTAGTAGATCCACTTTATACCTAATTTATTTCTCGTTATCATCAGGTATCAATCTGCGAACGAGTGTTGTTAGTACAAACGGTGCGGCGATGGCTTCGTTGAAACAGGAATCGCCGACGTCGGACTACGCGGAAGATTGTCCCAGCGAATTGGGCGAATCGACGTGTTCCAGTGTCGCCTCGAGCAGCCCCGTCCCTCCCATGTCGATACCCCCGCCGACTTCGCATTCGACCCCGATCACATCCCTGAATTCTTCCTCGACTAAGAACAAACACCCCCACCACATACCCTACGATCCAAAGGTGAGTTCGTCTGATAAAGTTGGGGTTGTGGGGGTCGGCCGAATTGCTAGAATTTGCCCGACCGAGCGATTGTTTCCTTCAGTAGGTACCGACGGGGTATTATGGTCATTTTACCCGTTTATGGTCATTTTATGTTGATTATGGTCATTTTATGTTGATCGCAATCGCGTAGATAACACACAATACTTTCATATTTTGAAACGTAAAATTGTGACACAATTTGATCATATTTTGACTGTTTTTAAGGGTGTTTAGGTCAAAAATATCAAAGAATTCACTATTAAAATTTTAAAATTCGCCCAAAATGAAAAAACGCCACATTTTCGGAATGTAAAAAATATCCACATATTCTGCAAGGTAAAACAAAGATTTTAAGACCAAGAACGCTCAAATCGGTTCATTTTTGTGGCCGGAAAAAATGAAATAGAAAACACTAAAAATGCAAATATATCGGAAGTACTGTGCGTTATCCAAATTCCGATTAAACAGGGTGTTAGGTCTTTCCGAGACAAACATTTCAGTTCAAGAAATTTGAAAAAAGGTTGAGAAATGAGGGAGTTATGGACATTTTTGTAAATGACCACAGACGGACACACGGACACACAGACACTTGTTCAGGAAGTGATTCTGAGTAAATGTGTGTAAGAAAAAGTTTTTTCTGAAGCTCCGTTCCGATTCTCGATTTAAGGACGATCACAATACTTCCATTTACTCTGTAAATATGGAAGTAAAAACGTCAAATCACAGGGTTTTTTTCTAGTTAATACCTCAAGATTCATGCCAAAAAAAAAATGTCAAATCCATCATTTTTTTGAATTTTTTTTTGGTCCTGGAGAGTTTTTGAAAATTGATCTCTAAAACCCAACCATTTTTGACTTTGACTTGGGTAAAATAGGTGCAGAAACCTTCAAGGAATCCAACGAGCTCGAAAAATTCAAAATCGGTGCAGTAGAACCCCTTAAATTGCCAAAAACTTGAAAAAGAAGGCATTGCATCAAGAAATTTGAGCCAAACTGTTTAAAAAACAACTTTTCCTAAATTTTCCAGGAAAAACATCCTAGTCTACGGTTAATTAAGCGAGAACCCCGGGAAAAATCCTCGAAAATTCTAAACCCACTGCATCACCTTCAAAATTGAGTTTTTGTGTTTTTTCAAAAATGGACCATACTAATGCGGGGAATTGGGGCCCCTTAACCCTTTCCCAACCCTACAGGGGTGGTATGCTTTCGCACTTTGATCGAGGGATGTAGATGTTTTCCTCAGAGTTGCGATGGGACCAGGAAGCTGGAGCTCTCCTATATCTCTCATCCTTAATTTTGACCAGTTCCTTGGGTTGCGACTATTTGCACGTGGGCTTGGCGTCTTCAAGTTTATATTGTGTAGCGTCGTAGCGTATTTTTGCAACTGATAAATGGTAAGGGTGAGGGTGGTTCTCCCTGGGCGAAGGAAATAGCATCTTTCTCACACGATGAAGGTGCAAAGCTCTTGCGCATTTGGTAGCAACCCAAGGAACCGGCCTAAGTATGGCAGAGCTGCCTGGTCCCACCTCAACTCTGAGGAAGTCGTATCGCTTGTCTTCACCTCCGGCCCAAGGACGATTTACGACAAAATGGTCCACAACTTCGTTTTTCGCTCCTTAAAAACAAATACTGTTACTCAATTTCCTTTTTTCTGCGTTCTTCTCCCAGGTTCACGTCACGTCGAAGCCTCCCTACTCCTTCTCTTGCCTGATCTTCATGTCGATCGAAGATTCCAAAGGAAAAGCGCTGCCGGTCAAGGAAATCTATTCGTGGATCCTGGACCATTTCCCTTACTATAAAAACGCGCCGACGGGCTGGAAAAATTCCGTCCGGCACAACCTGTCGCTGAACAAGTGCTTCAGGAAAGTCGACAAGGCGCCGGTGAGTGTCAAACGAATTTTGCTCCTACGCGTATTCCGCTGGTAGTGACATGATTTTAAAATGATTGGGTCTCCGAGCAGAACCTAGGGAAAGGATCTTTGTGGATGGTGGACCCGGTCTCGCGGCCTAAGCTTGTTGAAGCGCTCATGAAAGCTCCTTACCATCCGTACACGAACCTTGACCGCAACAACTCCGCTCCGCACCTAAGAAGGTGATTATTACTCTTTATTTCAAAGTGTTACTTGTGTCGCCAAAAAAAATCCTAGCAACTCCACAAATTTGCAATAATCCAGAAAGCAGTTTCTCCCTTTGGTGGCAACACCAGCAATCGCAGTGTACACAACAGTTGACTTGTATGACAACATACTGAGATAGCTGGTGTTATCACTGGAGAGACACTCAAGGCACAACCGCGAGAAAGTCTGTTTTGCTTTCAAAACATTTTATGGAAATTAAATAGGTGCCTAGGTGTATCATAATTTTTTTTTTTGCCCCAAAACTGAGTTTTTGAGGTTATATTTCAAGTGACCTTTAGCACCCCTTTTATTTTTCTGGGATTTAAATCCGTTGATCTCATGGTCAAGGCAGCCGGCGCTTCCTCGAAGTAGGCACCACAATTTTGGTTTGTCTAGAATTTTGGGGCGTACCGTTTTTAGGTTTGCTCGCCTGAGCCCATGGACCAGTAATTTTGGTGATTGATTTTTTGTTAAAACGGCAAATTTCTTGGCTAACCCCTTTGACATTTCCGTCAGAAGTCCAAGCCCCATTCCCGCGACCGAGCCTCCGACTGAAGAGGACCTGGATGACGTGGACGCAGCGGCCGCCATGTTGGTTCTGAAACACGGCCCCAGCGCTTTCCATCTGTCTCATAATCGAGGTAACGTTTTTTCCACTTGTTTATCTACTATTTTTTAGTCAGCCGCTCCAACAATACTGGAGAAAATGAAATTTTCACATGCTTATCAAATTTGTATTGATTTCTTTGAGTGAAAGGCCAAGTTTTTGTAAATATTTGTTTTATAAATAATTTTCAACTTTTTTGTTTCTATACAATAATTTCATTTCAGAAGAGTACCACAAGCGCCACAGGATGTCTATCCAGCAAACGCCTCACAGTAACGGCGTCATTCGAATTAAGGTGAGAAATAATTGCCGAATGATAGCACGATCGCATGTCTCTCTAGCTTACGTCATGCTTATACTTCCATAGATCCACTTCCTTGAAAAATTAATTTCCCCTCTATTCTTGTTATAAAGCATTTTAGCGTCCTCCCAAGTTTCAGTAGTTATCTCCGATTAGGGTATCAATCTATACAGGGTGTTCGAACGTTTTTCTGCGTTCCAACGTGGATTTCTCCTCTTAGAATTGGAATAAATAAAAAACTGATTATAGCGTCGGAAAGCTGACATTTTGAGGCAGTTTTTCCCTGATAGTTTTCCATTTTTTTCCTAGTCATAAACTAACGTTGAAACGGTTGTGATTTTCAAAAAATGAGCTTTTTCGACTTTGGCATAATTTTTTGCTATCTTTACACAATGTTAGAAATCTGCCAATACCGCAAGATTGTTGGAAATTTAACGCTCTTTCCAACGATATCCTTATTTTTGTGGTAACTCCAATACTTGAGTGACTTATGGCCTTTTTACTGAAGCTAAGTCGGAAACACGAATAAATCTCTAACGTGAATTAAGTCCACTTCTTCTGGGGCTCACTAAAAACTTTATTGAACGAAAATTGTAGCAAATGGGCTCAAGAATCGCCCCATTTAAGGAAGACAGTCTGAACACCCTGTAAAGGTGCCTTTTTTAAATTTATACAATTGGTGAGTTTCGAGTATTTTGACTATTATTCTAGGAAAACCTTTCAGGCTTCCTTAAATTACGTTAAAAAATGAATAAAATTGTTTGAGGTTGGTTCTCTTCCGATCGCCTCCCATAATTTAGCTTTTCCAAGTGAAATTGAAAATTTTCCAATAATCCTTTGATCCCTAATTATTTATGTAGATTGTTTACCATTCACGCTGCTCTACAAGACTTTCTGCTCCTTTAATTTTCATTAAACGTCGTTCTTTGTACCTAATATCTGAATTAATGTTGTTTCTTCGCTAGGCAGTTAGATAGCATTTACATTTGAAACATTTCACTTCTTGGTACGTGGGATCGATTAGCTTTGTAAGAATTTAAATTCTCAATGAGAGTTTTTTGCTTAGACGAAGTGAACGGGAGATCAGAAAACCAACTATCAGCTCCTCGGTTGGTGGAATTGGCCATTAGAACAACTCCATGTCCGAGGCTGTCCCGGGCATGCCCTGCTGCCCTCAATGATAGGGTTGGAACTCACAGTATCTTCGTAAACAAACTTTTCTTGCCTTGTCCGAAAATACGATGAAAAAATAATAATAAGCGAGCAGTTCGTTTTCAGATCTCACGTTTCATTTCGTACGATCTCAGGAAAAAAACTCCCGGATAGGAACTCGTCTACCTTCTGTATATTTTCTTTGCTGGCATAAGCATACAACAATCTCTATTTTCTTCTCCATTTCTCATCCGTGCCTACCTACTGTTGATTTCTGTAAAGAATTTTTATTATCTATCTCTGATCTATTATCTCTGTGCTTGTTCGGCTGGTTGCATGCTTGTAATTCTTGAATATGGTGTATTGTAGCGGGAAAAACTTGACATTTTTGGCTCTGAATCAATCGTTCAAGATTGTGACATGCTTGATGTCGGTGAAGAAATTATAATTCCTCAGGTAATTTCGTGTGTTATTATTTTTTTCGTGAAGTACTTCCGTGTGTTTTATTTAAACTAGGTACTATAGTCATAGTCGTCTTTGAATCTTAATTTCAAGAAACTTTTCGGATTCTGGGGCTCCTATTTCGGGGTTTGAGACATCAAAATTGAATTTTGGAGAAAATGTATTTCTGTATTAGGGAGGTGTTTTTAAGGCATGGGATCAAAATCACAGAAATAGCCGGGTTTCCTAAAAAAATTTAAGTGGAAGTTGAGGAGATAGGAAGGAAGTGCAAGTAGGAGTGGCTTTCCCTATGAGACTTATCGGACTCTTCGCCGACGCCACCTCGACCAATCAAGTATTTTTGCCATCCTCCTCGAACTTTTAAGCCAAATTTTTGGCCGCCTCAGCCCACCCTAGTTTGCCCATTCCGGCGATTTTGATTCCACGCCTAAAAAGGTTTTCAGTTTTGGGATAACAAAATTTTTGCCTATAAACAACGCGTGTTTGAGGGTGTTGGAAAAATTTCGAAATGCTGATAGTTCGAGCCACTTTTGGGCACTTCCCGTAATGATAAACACCACCTGTTTGCCATCGTTTTTGGAATGACCCAGCATCCTAATGAGGAACGGAAAATTCTAGAAAATTCCTGCATTTTCACCTGAATGTTGCCTTTGGAAAAACATTCCACCAATAATGAATCTCCACCCCATAGTAAACATCTAGAGCGTTATAAAGGCAAACATTACCTGGTATTTCGATTTTTTCAATTTGAATTCGACAATCAGACTTTGTTCAGAAAGGGATATTGCGTAAATGAGTATTAAAACGTTTCGCCCGAACCTCTGATCCGATTTCCATTATATGGAAAATAGGAAAAAGTAGAAAATATATAAAAGCAAATTTTAGAGAAAAATCGTTGGATCTTCATTTTCCATTGTGTGAGGTTTGATATTGGTGCATTACTTTCCTTCATCGCTAGAAAGGCCGTTTGGCGTTCATTTTTGCATGGTCTGTATCGTAATTAACGAAAAACGTAAAGACACTTGACGTAGGCCCACGTAAATTTGTCCCAAAACCTCATAGCACTAAGACGTTTTCCTTTTGGATTTAATTTTCTCTCATTGAAATTGACTGAAAGCAAAATCAAGATCTGAAACACATCGATACATTGAAATATGACTCTTGAAATTCGGTACTCATTGAAATTCCGTTATGCAGCAAGAGGATGATATGCCTCTGATGACACCGTCTGAAGATCATACGTACAGCACGATGGAGTCCGGTATCGAACATTCGGCTGACGAGGCGTTCGCCGACGGGTCGGATTCCAATTCGAGGTGAGTTAAACATATCCAAAAATTATAACTCGAATTTGTTTCTCACTTATGTGTTGGTTCCAGCAAGGCCTTGGTTGCCCATGCTCATAAGGATGTTGATTTCAGGAGCGTAAATTTGCGAAAATCGGTCCATTATTTCAAAAAACTATTGAAACACTGAACCGATTTTCTTGGGCTTTCTCTTGAAATCGACTTCTGAAGGAGAATCGCTTCACACAATTTTAACATTCTCTTTCCATGGTATCTATTGTGAACCGCGATTTTTTTGGGGTTATATCTCTCGTCATATTTATTATCATTCCATTATACAGTCTATGATTTTCGAACATTTTAAATGTACCTGGAAGTGTGAGATATTTCTGAATTTTCCTTTCACAGCTTCATCAAACTCTGAAAATGGATTGCACTTTTTATCGTTTCTTCCGTCGATGTTCGTCCTTGAATTTCATTTGGGATCGATTGATCGGATTTTCAAGATTACCGAAGACTCGCGTGTTTCAGTTTTGTTTGAATAAAAACGATTATTTTCAAGTTGTCCGATTTTTATTCTAGTTAAAGGATAGGGAATTCTAACAAAGTTTGTAATGAGCAGGAGGAACTGGTTTATGACATTTTCTATTACGATGGGGCTAGTGCGTGTCCAGGAGGAAGGGGGCTTCACTCGGTCTGCGACAAAAATCCAGAATCAGTGGATTTGAGCGATTTAGTGGAAATTTTAGTTTTTGCTGGCATGCAGCACAAAGTTTAATACCTGTCCATTCAATTAGGTATGCTAAACGAATGCGAAACCATAATATGGTCATATTATGATTATAACCGAGTTACATAGAGGAGGAGAATGACAGAAAACCATGAGAGAGCGGTTGGGGTTAGCGGGGATCCGGTTTCGGATTTTTTCGGAAAAGTAGTTTCGGTTTGCGGGGGTTTTCGACTTTAAGCATTGAACTTTTGTTCAGACCATGGATAGGATTTTATGTAGCCAGTTAAATTCCCAACAACCGGGTATAGTTAAAAGTTGGTTTCAAAATTTTGTTTGCGGAAAAATTTGGACTTTTTTTGAAAAAAAATTTCGAAATTTTTTCGTTTTTCGCTTATATCTTGAGAACGGTCGGAAATCGAAAGTTGGGAGACGACGGATTCCGATTGCTGAGGAAATTTCCAACATTTTTGGACTGGTGGAAATTTTTCGTCGGACGACTCCTTCGGGCCACTCGAAAAATGCCCCTCGAAAATAACCCCGCGCGGTTGGGCGGAACGGCCACAAAAGTTGGGCTGTCCTCGGGTTTTTCTCCTAAACGGCTCAACCGATTTTGATGTGTCGCACCTTGTTTTGTTCGTATTGAGTAGACGAACCGAGGAAAACCTAAGCCGGCCGATTAACGGTTCATGGTCGGCCCATATGGGCCGTTTGAAAGTTTGTTTTTGACGCCACGGCCGCGCGGTTGAAAAATTTCAACTGTCGACGGCACGAGGGTGTTGCTGAGGTGTAGACGAACATTTTTGTTTTGGAAAAAACCCGTCAAGTTCAACCGTCCGACCAGGGGGTCGTATTTTCGAAATTTTTTCCGTTCACAATGGTTCAAACGTCCCAAGCTTCCTTGGGATTTACTTCTAAACGATATTTGAATGCTCTCAGATCAGCGAAGATACCCATTTTTCAACAGTCAACCTGAATCCTGTACGCCGATGATATTTTTTTGCTCACAACCCTTAATTTTTCAAAATGGCGTATTAATCAAGGAGGCGGTGTCTCTTTCAGCTGCTCGTTACGGATATACGAAGACCCGGACGTCGAGGAGCGAAGGAAGACAGCCGAAGGTGCGGACGCATTGCTCAACCTGGCCGGCATCAAGACCTGTCGAACGCCTTGGGAAGCGGCTGTCCCGCCTCCTCCGGTCAAACGCATACGCACCTTGTCGCCGACGTTGCCGACCAACAACAACAACTTGACGCCCAACCTTCCCAGCAAACTGCGCAGGAAACCGGCCTGTCCGCAGAGGATCAAGGGGAAAAGGTAGGGGCAACAGTCGACGGTGGGCGTCCCCCGTCCCCCGGTCATCAGCAGCAGCTTTAGTTTAGAACGTAGAGTGAAAGAAAGAAAGTTATTTATTTCTAATTGATTATTATAATAATTATTTAAATTTTCCGAAAGGGGTCGTCTTAAGGAGATAATGATGCAGGTCATCGATGTGTTCGTTTATTGTAATTTTTGCATTGTAACTTTGCCCGTTTGCCCTCGGAACGGCCCCTGGGAAACGCGACGGGGCAGCAACTGTAGTCAAAGTTATGAAATTCGTATGAGATTCTGTTTTATCCTGTTTTGTGACGCCTGAGCATGATGGCGAAACACGTTGGCAGCTCAACATGTTGGTAATTTCGACGTGTATTTTGTGATCGATTCTCAATTCATAAGATTTGTGCGACTGGGTGATGTCGAGTAGAAGTAGAGAGGAATCGAGAAAAAAATTGTTTATCATCGGTGTGCGTACTCATCTAAAATTGTTTCTAACTGATTCGCGAGCAATTTTCAGATTGGGACACCGATATGTTTATTTTGACCCATTTCCATCTTTGGTGGACAAATTACAATGGCACCTGAATGTAAAATTGAATCAATTTTGGTATCCAACGTTGATCCATGAAAATACCTGAAATTCTTATTGTTCAAAAGAAACGTACAGGGGCCCTATACAATACGAACTATTGAACTCCGACTGGAGGTTCTACCCGTTACGCTTCCTCGCCATTGGGTACGCTACGAAAGCACGCTAACTTATTTCATCGAAGGGGAACTTTTTTCTGATTTTATTATTCCAAAATTGAAATAATTCAGTTCCCATGAATTTTGTGAAATTCAATTGACATACTAGCATTTTTCAGCTGGAGACAATTGTTGTTTTCCGTTGATTTTTTGTTCAGTTGAAGATTTTTGGGCTCAATTCAAGCTCAACTGCTTCAAGCTGAGGCCAATATTTGAGTTTTATCGAGCACTTTTTTGGTGAACAGATAAAAGCTATCGAACTATGAGTTGCTCTCGAGCCAGAGTACTTTTACAAATTGGAAAATGTTTTTTAGAGAAATTTATCGAGAACAATTTTGCGTGGATTCCTACATGTCGTATTCGAATGGGATCACAATGATCAAATTTGTAAAACCAAATTAATACCTATCGGAAAAAGTTAAATTGGAAACTGCATGAAATCAAAATGATGAAATCTACATAATTTTATTTAATTCCTGTCGGGTAAAAGTTTTGAAAATTTTACTAGAACGTTATCATCAGGTCCCTTCGGATTACGCATGTTATGTATACAAAGTGTCGGATTTTCAATTCCGTATTTCCTCAGACCTTCAAGATTTTCAACGACCATTCCACGGGCTACGATTGCCCATTGCTACAGTAGACTCTCCCATAGTCCGTTACAATCCATTAAAAAAAATTTATGGAAGTTTTTTCTGGAAAATCTTGTTTTACGATAACTCACCCAATTTTTTTTTTTAGAATAAACCCACATTTCTCCGATAGTTTTCTCTTTCAAGCACATTGTCGGATTCGGTTTTAAATACCTACACGCCCAGGTTACATTAATTTCCAACCGCCTCCTTGTGGGCGGCAGGGCATGCCCGGGACAACTTTGGTTATGGGGCTCCAGTGACGCCTGTGGAATGGTCTCTTGAGCGAATATTAACCTTATTACAGGACATAATTTTGGCAAAGATTGAAAAACTGTCCTCTGGTGCATTTGTTGTTATTGGTTAGTCAATTCAAAATTGTCGACTACAAAAATTGTTCGAGGCGCCTGATAATTATTATCGATTGCTGTATTATCGATCATTAGGAGAATCAAAATTTCACGGATTTTGTCTTACAACGGACGAATTACGTTTGGTTACCTATAGCAGTTTGTTATGTCGATATCGCGGCTTTTGTTGAATATTTTGTTAAATGCGAAAACCGATTGAATACTCATCACCGGTTAGTTAACGAACGATCGATCAGTAAAGGTTTCTTCAGAACGAACTTTCTGCGAAACGAACCTGAAAATTTCGGATTTGCTGACGGTAACGAGTTGTAAATTAATTTGTTTAACGAATTGTTATTTAGTTTGTAGACATCTGTGAGAGAATGGCGTCTCGTACGCCGCGTTGAGATTCCCCGTAGATCATCAAAAGTCTTCGTTGAGCTTCCTAGTTTATTTCGATTTACCTGAACCGATTTTATGTTTTACCCAAAATTTTACGTTTGTGAACAGCGGTTGGAATAACGTACAAACCCGGCGTGTCGAGGTTATACAGAAATCATAGTGGAAATAATCGTAGTTTTGCACAATCACTTGCCTTCCTAATCAGCCAAGTGCCAAAGATATCGAACTTGTACCTCATTATTGTCATTTCACCAATGGAGGCACTGTCATGTATGTGAAAAAAAAAATCGCTAGCTTTTCATTAGTACCTAACGTAAATGTTTTTCGAAAAGTCATTCTAGGCACTCAAAAGTGTGATATTGATGTTATTAGCGCACTCTGGTACAATCATTTGTTAAAATAGTCGATGTTCAAATAGGTAAGCCATTTCGGATAAGTAGGATCGGGCGTTACGTTTTTTCGAAGGTTTGCTATCAGACTACACCCGGGGAAAAATGCATTTTTGAAGAAAAAAATTTAGTCCTAGGATTGCAATTTTGTCGAGGGTGTAGTTCGGTAACAATTTACCTATTGTGCAGAGTAGAAATGAAGGGATTTTCGTCAAGGCGTATTATCGATTGAACCATGGACAATATCTGAACGGTACGAATGATGCTGAACTGAAAGAATATCAATGATAAATAATGATATATCAGTATTATCACCTTACCATACTACTGTTTTTACTATGATGGATGGTAACCCAACAAAACGGCCTCCGTACCGCTAAAATATGGCATAAATGGTACCTAACGATGGTTCGTTGCTGGATGGATGGTAAACCGAATATTCGAATCGGCTCTTGGGTGGAATTCTGAGGGCTTATTCTGTAAGGGATTTCGGTTTATAATATAAACCATATTATGGATTAATATGGTTTAATAATTTTTAGTTTATAATATAAACCATATTATGGATTTAATGAGGAATCGACTTAGACATAGTATCGGCATAGCAATGAATCAAGTTGAGATCACTTCTGTCGGTGTTTTGATGATTAAATCATGATGATCGATGTGTGTTTTGATGATTTAACCATCAAATTTTGATGGTTATTCCACGCGAGTGCAAGCAAAATCCGATTTGGGTCAACAGCATTGAAAACGGAAAAATTCACGTGATGCCACTAACTAAAAGTCGATAATACTGATAACGTCTTTCCAACACCTTTTTTGGCATTAAAATCATCTCGCCTCTCCATGGAGATTTCTTGATTTCGGTTTGGCAACTATGTAATATCGGTACTATTGAAAGCCGAAAATGTTGTGGTTTTCTTCAGTTGTTTTTGAGTACAGAGAAGGCGCGACAAAGAACTTGAAGGACACCTCCTCTAGAAATTCAAAAATAGCTATAAATTACGATCATTTCTCGCACAATAAGGTGGTGATACCGATTATTTCTTCAACCAACACTGTACTAATAAGAGATCAAAATTTGAATTTATTCTCATAAAACTTCAACCGACATAATTCTGTCGTTCAGAAATTGTCCATGGGTGTTTGCAGTTTGTTTATGAGCAATACGAAGCAATTCTACATACAATGATTAATGTATTCGCAACAATTACAAGCTCTTTCATTTTATAGAATCACTCGCTGTACGAGGCTGGAACCGAATTTATCATTTACGTCTGTACAGACCGTCTGACTTTTTGAGCACCGCGTTCTCGTTTATTTCTAGTTACGAGGCTACGCAAGACACCGTTCAACTTTCAAGTACCTTCCGCGTCTTCCCTTTCGCAGTTGCCAAAACATTTCAAGGAGGAATCGTCTTTTTTAGGCCTTTTTGTAAATAAAGAAAAAATTAAGAAAACAATCGGGTACATCCGGGGTCGTGTTCATCGATTTGTACCCCATGTAACTATTCTAAAATCGTGAATTTCCGTTTCGAACTTTATTTATTTGAGTATACCATTCAACTAGCGCTGTCGGTAGATCGTGTACGAATTACCCCGAGATGAGATTCCGATCTATTTCCATAGAAAACCTTAGTCTCACCTTAGGGAAAATTCTCTATAGTTTTATGAGCCATGTAAAAATCGTCTTCCAAAGTTGCGAGCTGAGAGAGAGATAGGAGAGAAAAAAAAGTTGTATCTTTCGATCGTATCTTGTCATCGTCCCCACTAGAATCCCCAATTTGGGTTTCGGTAGTCCGTAGAAACTGCTACCCGTTCGGATAATTTCTAGCGTTAAGAGAACAATAATTCCTACCTATTTCGACTACAGTAGGTAAGGGTAGCACTTTTCGGTTTCAGTAACTTGCAGGCAAAAGAATAGGTACCTTATTCACTTTTCTCGTAGCCGATTCGTGGCCACTGTGTATTATTGCCCTATTAGTCTCCTATAAAAAAAAAACCGTAGTATTGTGGCCTGAATTTGATAACCGATCGTAGCGGTTGTAGAAGTGATAAAAAAAAATCTTGATGAATACATATGCAAAGCAATAATAATATAATGAAATTATATAATAATGATTAATCTATATATTGGGTAAATCTGTCTTGATAAGACTATGTTCTGTTTGGCCCTTGGACATGTTTCTTAGGTTTAGAAGAAATTATGGAAATATAGATTATATTGATAACAAACTGGCGATTTTTCTCCAATATCCTGCTTTATGGAAGTCAACTTGGCGCATACCTACTATCCTGGCTAAGGGTACCTACAGTACTGAATGCCACGTGTGGCTCGCCATATCCATCTGGCAACTGCTCTCTGGACCATATCGCCCAGATGCTCCACGAGACCATGTTGGTACCTAACTACATCTCAAACCATAAGGAAATGGTTCCTGATAACGTCGGAAGCGCTTGACCGCATGTAAACGATAAAGACAATACCCGGAGGAAATGGCGTGTGGCCTCTTAACCTCATCCATCCGTCAACTTTATGTTGGATTTCACCAACCTCAGATTAGAGTTAATCTGGAAATAGTTACATATTTCACAGTAACTGTAGAGTACGAAATTCTGGTCTTTCAACGACCACCATGGAGCGCAATCTTTTCGTAATTTGGAAGATGAAGGTCGTTAGCCTCAGTTATTCACGGTGGGATCAGGAGCCTCTCCATAACGCTCGTCCCGAATTTGGACCGGATAAGGCACAAAGCTCATGTGCCTATGGATGCGATCCAAGGAACCGGTCCAAAATCCGGATGAGCGGCATGGGGAGGATCCTGGTTCCTAATCCGTTAATAACGGAGGCTAACGACCTCTATCCTCCAAATTAGGGGAATAGCTACTATTATGTTTGAACTAGGTTACAAAGTGCCACCATGTCCGGATTAACCCTAATCCAAGGTTGTGGATGGATGATCGACCCGTGAAACGATCATTGATGTCAGCAGATCAGGGGTAGGGTCACCGTAAGAAAACCTTTTCGCAAAGCTTTCAATGTATAACAGTTATAGGTATAACACCTTCATCAGGGCTTAGAGACGGTATTTATGGCATTCCTAAGCCCTGATGAAGGTGTTATAATCGAAAGCTCGGCGAAAGAGGCAGTTTTCTAACGGTGACCCTACCCCTGATCTGCTGACATCAGTAATCCAAGGTTGGTGAAATCCACCATAAACCTCACGATTTCGATGAGATTTTGACCGCGAGACCCCGGACTACGTCCAAATTTTGAATGAAAAGAAACGCGCCTTGTTTTTGCCATCCTACAATACCTGCCATTACCATCCTGCCTTTACCTAGTACCTGTATTGATTTTGAGCTTATTCATCTCTGGGTTACATGACAGATTCGTGGAGGAAAATAAAAATACCGCCCCCGTTCCCGGAGGAAGTACCCCTCTACACCTGTACCACAATTCTCGACAGGTTGACAATAAAATAAAATCTCCGCCGAAGGCAATGTCATAATATTGATAAAGTCTTTAATAACTTACGGTACAGACAATGATGCGAGTGCAATTTTCGATTTTCACCGGCTACTCTATCTAAGCGTAATGGAAATTCACGTCGTTGCGGCTCGGAAGAGGTGAAGCAGTGTTAAAGTTTCCCATGATTTTTTCGTACAGCAATCGTTTCATATTAAATCAAATTGTGCACAGGAAAAATCACGAGCTCCAACACTGGTACCGTCCCAACGTCCAAAGATGCTTTGACAAGGGAAGTGAAGGTTGGCGTCGATACTTACACAATCGAACAACCTCTCTTGACGTTATATTATACAAAACAGGTTAAACCGTAAATTTCTAATTGGTCGTTTGGAAATTATTACAGCGATTAAAGACAGAAAGAAACAGACTATAATCTCATTAAATGAAAGTCTTGTTTTACAAGCGATTAAATATGACAGTTTTGACTGCTTAAAACGTAGAATTGGCACGAGTGTCGAGCAGAGAGCGTCGGTAAGATTCATTCGTTGAAGAAAGACGCAACATCCGCAGGCCCACGATGAACTAAAGAGAGACCTATTCACCAAAGAGGATAATCCTTGGAGGCTTGACAGGGAATTCATGGAGGAACCAGTGGTGCCTAGATAACATACAATCCTTCCATATTTTGATGCGCAAATTTTACAACCGAATTATTTTTATTTGACTAATTTGGTGGCTAAAGCGATCAAAAATATCAATGAACTAAAATCAACGATCATTAAAACGAAGATTTTGGGATCTGAGCCAAGAAACTTCCAAAAATCCAATATTTTCTATTTAGGTTGCCTTACAGGGGAAAATTTTTAATTAACTTGTCTTCCGTCCTGGGCAGACCCAAAGTGTCATGAAATCGAGATGAAACCGGGTCACAAGGCTCTTTCAACTACTTACTGAACTGAAACTCGAACTCAAACTTGAGTCAAACTCGAACTGAAACGCAAACTTGAATTGAAACTCAATGTCGAACTGAAACTTGAAGTCAAACTCAATGTCGAACTGAAACTTGAAGTCAAACTCGAAGTCAAACTCGAACTTGAAGTCAAACTCGAACTTGAAGTCAAACTCGAACTGAAACTCAACTCGAACTTCAGTCACTTTCAGTTCGAGTTTGGCGTTGAGTTAGAGTTGAGCTTGACTTCAAGTACGTGTTTGACTTTTTGTTTTTGAGTTTCAGTTTGACTTCAAGTTCGAGTTTGAGTTTGACTTTGAGTTTCAGTTTGACTTCAAGTTCGAGTTTGACTTTGACTTCAAGTTTGAGTTCGAGTTTCAGTTCGAAACTTGAATTTCAATTCAAGTTTGTGTTTCAGTTCGAGTTAGACTTGGAGTTTCAGTTTTACTTCAAGTTCGAGTTTGAGTTTCAGTTCGGTAAGAGCGGTGGTAAGGTAGTTGAAAGAGCCTTGTGGCCCGGTTTTATCTCGATTTCAAGACATTTTGGGTCTGCAAAAATTGGCAAAAATGAGCTATTGGTATCACTGGATTGGTTTTTCCACAAGAAATCCGGTGGTACCACTGGTTTGCGCGAATTCGGGGGAAACAGCTGTTGGGAACAGGGGTGTCTCTTAGGAGGTTTTCTTAACTTTCTAAGGCACGTTAATGTGGTTATCTTTTGCTGCGATTTGAAAGCTCTCACGTTTCCAGCTCCAATTTTCGATTATTATCCAACATTTTGTTACATTTTTAATCAATAATTCAATTAACTTAATTTGCATGGATACAAGTTTTTGGGATTTCCTAAAAAGTTGGAAAAATCGAGTTAATCACTGTTGCATGCTAAAAAATAAGTTCAGCAGAAGATTGGAAGACTGTTGCTGGACAAGCTGGCTCAAGGCAATGAGCGAACACGTACATTCCAAGTTCTAGCCATCACAATGAATGTTTTTCTTCAGGGTAAAATATTTTTTACATAAATTTCTAGCAAAAAACACGTTTGCAGTCAAATTATTGGAAGAATTCTCTCGGTTAACCGAAATTTCCTGTCAAACCTCCAGGCGCGAATTTCCGTGGATTGACGTTGACGATTCTAGCGATTTCTTCGAAAGCGACACCGACCAAAGACAACCGTCACCATGGCAGGTCACCAATCAGAGAAGATTATTCCTAACATCTGATTGGTGCGCATACAGTGGCGATGACACTGGTCGTGTATTCTCAGATCGAAGGCTTCCGGCTCTCGGACGGACTTAACTAAATTATAAGTAGAAGTAGAAAGTGGCAGATGAATGGTATGAAAGGGCTCGGGAGTGACGTTGAAACCAAAATTGGGCTTTTTTGGAAAATTATTGAAGAACACGTCGGTCGATTCAGTACTTAGGCAATTCGAGCAAAAACTTCAAGTTTTAGGTTTTTCAGAATAAACGTCTTATACCAGAAATCCGAAAAACTAACAAAATTATTCATATATGTCCAATACAAGGAGAAAAATTACTTTTTTTAGGTTATGTTAAAACTTCCGAGCCCCATCATGCCGTCGTGAAAGCTAATAATTATATGTTCATAGTAGTAAATACGACCGAGGTACAGATAAAAGTATATTGCCCATAATTATGTGACTTGCTAAGATTAAACGACTGGATTACGAGTATAGAGATCTAAAGCGTGTATCGAAATTGGGTGTATCAAGCAAACTTTCATATTGATAACATATCGTTTTGCTTATAAGGTCAAAAAGTTGATAATGTCGAATTGCACAATGCCACACTCGTTTTGGAGGAGTCGAATTTCGCAGAAGACCACCCAGGAATTCTTACACCCAAGTGAAGACAATGTTCATCAGTCTGACGAACGCATCAGTTAACGCCAATCAAGCATAAACTGATATCCGACATTTTGAACAGAGAATGTTTATAACGTGTTTTGCACTGTTTTTCAAAACCCAATTTTCCTATTGTCAGCAAGGGCTATCACTAAACAAATGTATTAACAAAAAGCATCGTAATATTTTCGCGACTAACAATGTTCCTCCAATAGGTCAATTCAGTGGCCTAGGTATGGTTTATTTTTGACATTATTTTTATCAATTGAAACATTGACTACCTATCTGAAAATGTGCAAATCGTGTGCCCAGCTTGTAACAGGCAGCAATCAATTTTTGTCTAGCATAACGAAAGATACCCCTGTGTGGGAACTCCGCAAAAGAATGGACGCAGTTTGTCAATATTGACATGAATTTTTGAAGCTCGAAATGATTATTATTGAGATTTTCAAATCAGTCCATCATCGGATAATCACCCTTTTACAACCTGAAGGTTTATTTTGTTGGGTTCTAAAACAGCGAAAAAAGTACCATACGTGAGAAATTTCAATAAATTTCGGTATTTCAACAAAAAATCCTTAATCTTGATGCTTTCAAGCCCTTAAACTACAAAAGGCCTGGAATTTCGTCATTTCTCTTTTGAATAAACCCAAATATTCCCATCAATAATTTTGAACACGAATAATGTAAAAAAAAAACTTAGAAAAACAATTTCACCTCGATTTCTTTGGCTAAAAATAATTTCAAGATCGGAAAAACTTCTGGAAAAATCTTGGAACAAATTTAACAATGTTTTCTGTCCGGATGGAAACAGTCGAATTCGGGCATCTGAACGACCGATTTGGGAGACACACTATTGGAGGAGTAGACCTACTTAAATCGATTAGTGACTTGATTGAACGCTCAGTCTGAGTTTTATGACACTAGTGAGGATCTTTTGTGCTAAGTGTATCAGTGATAATAGGAAAATTATCCATCAGAGATCTACCTTGTTAAGTTGCGTGCCAGAGCTCGGAAGCGGAACGTCGGCCGGCGGGATGAAGACGCCGATCGGCTTCCGCTTGGTCGATTCCTCGTGCAGCTTCGTCATTTCGCTCTTCAGTTTGTCCAGGATGGCGTAGTTGGGCGAATTGAGGGACGCTTTGCTCTGCAACATCGTGATCTCCTGCTCCTCGTGCTTGCGCTCCTTGACGTTGCGCATCGACCGGTTGCCGTACAATCGCAAAAGGGAACCCCAGGATTTGATGTAAGGATGCAGCTCCTGCAGAATCGCCTGCGACGCCCGTTGCTTCCCGTCCTTCTTGTTCTTGCAGACGACTCTGGCTTTGTGGTTGCCGACTGTCATGATGAACTCGTTCGCCTGCCGAGGTAGCGGATTCACTTTGTACTCTATGGGCATCGACTTGGCGTCGAAGTTTCTCTGGAGACATGTGAGAAGTATCGCGTACGGCGACGGCTCGGTCGTCTTGGCGCAGAACTCGGCGACCCGAGGATCTTCAACTTTGATGGCGTCGAATATCGAGAGGCTGTCTTCGTCGACGCCCTGCTGATCCGCCGGCCGTTTGTTGGCCTTCCCGTCGTTTTTGATTTTCTCTCTCATTTCCGGTATGAGAATCTCTAGAGACGCTTGGGCCGCTGCCAGCTTCGCCTGCTTTTTGCTTGTGCCGGTACCGTAGCCATATCGCATGCCGTTGATCATGACCGTCGCCGAATACGGGGTAGCCGGATTTTCCAAAGCTTTGAATTCATAAGTCGGCTGTTTTTTCAAGGCGTGTTGTACATATTCGTGTAGAATACAAATGTAGCTTTTACCGTTCGGGTTCATGATCCATTCCCCTTTCGGTTTCGCGTCGGGATCGTCTAAATTCTGGATTGGAAATTTAATCAGTTTCGTATCATCTGGAAACGACGGCCGCTGACTCTGCTTCTCGACCCGTTTCGCCTTGGCGTAGCGCCTCCGATCGGACCAGGAAACGAATCGTAATCGTTGCTTCGTCTTGAAACGGAAAAGCGACTTGCAATACTGTTGGATGGCGAAAGCGCTAAGTGACTGGGTCGCTTTATTTTCCTCCGCAGTTTCAATTTTGGCAGTCCGAAGTGGAAGCTGCCCGTTCTCGCTGTTCGTCTCCATCTTCTCTTTCTCGATTTTCTCTTCTTCGAGCGCTCTCCTGTACTGTAAACAGGGGATGGCAGAGAGCGGCACCTGATGCCTCCTGGCACTTCCTTGTCCCAGATAGTAGGGCCTGGCGTAGGTGCATACTCTGCTCGGCTTATGGAGATATAAAGGCATACCCGACTTATGGATGATCTTAATCCAACCCTCGGGCAGCAGGTCGAAATGATTGTGCCCGAGTTCTTCCATCGAGACGTACTTGTGCTCAGTGTACTGGGCGTTCCCTTTTTTCGCCTTCTCTTCATTCTGCTGCTGAGTACCTTCCTTGAGGCTATTTTCCAGCATTTCTTCAATTTCATTATCGCTGATATCACTATCTGACGCCTCGGGACCTTCGGCTTGTTCGTCTTCGTTGTCCGAATTGTTGTACTCGTCTAAAATGTGAAAGACTCGAAGCGGTTCGACATTATTCGCATCGCCGTTTTCATTCGAGTCTGCAGGAGGTTCAGCGGGAGGTCCGGGAGGCGATAATCGCAGGACGGCTTCCACAGGTTTGCTATCACCATCAGGACATTCGGATCTAGAAGCCGTCTGTTCTGGAACGTCAACGTCCATGCTATCTGTGCTCGGGACCTTGAATTGGAAAGGACACCGCTCAGTGTCTTCAGTACTGTTGTTGGCTTTCTGTTCGATTGGCACAGGGTCATCTTGAGAATCCATTGGATTTATGGCACCTAGAACATCGTACAATGGACTCAATTTTCACTTCCCTACTAAGATTACTTGTCGAGGTAGCGCAAGTAGGAGGGGGCCAAATCGGTGATTAGCGTTTGGATGCAGTCACGGGGGATTTGAGTCGTCGGGGCCATGATGATTTTGGTCTAATGAAAAAATTTGAGATTGCCACGATCAAAAGGTCGCTGATGGCAACCGCGGCATAAAAAAAGACCCTTATACAAAAAATACACTACCGAGACTGTTCTACAAGTCTGAATTTAACAGCGATAATTCATCGAGTTCCAGACAGTTAGTTTATGGGACGAAACTGCAACACGATTGGGAAATTTATTGATTTTGTTAGAAACTTGATAGCCTACCAACGGGGGCTTGCGCAATGGGAATTTCTGCAACAGACCGCTGTTTCTGCAAGTTGACCGGCTAGAAGTTTGAACATACCTGAAATTTCTAAGCGGTTGTCAACTTCCGAGTCAATCGGACTTCATAGGGTCAGGGAGGGGGGTAGGGAGGAACTATCTTGTGCGTAGGCCTCAGATTAATTAATTAATAGCAATTATTGCTCATCACCCACAGTGAAATGGCATTCTTCTTCAAACCAACTTCTTCAAGCATTCTTCTTCAAGCCATGATCCTCACTGATAATCAAGATCTAATTACAGGAGTAGGTAGATAAGCTACATTGGAATGACTTATCCAGTACCTATTAATATAAGCATTTACCGAATGAATTTGCTCCGAACTAAATGGACTAGGCGGAATGGTCTCTTAAATAAATTAGAATAGTATCTACGAATTTTGAGTGTAACAAGAAACATACCATCCATGTCGGTAGGACTTGAATCGTGTCTTGAACGAGATAACGCGTATGACTAGAGCGCAAGGTTACACCATCGAATACATCACAACCAAACCATTTACGGTTTTAAGAAAAATGCAAGCTAGCAGAAAATTCTGGAATGAAAAGCATTGATGAATTGATTCCTATAGAAAAATACTCTAAATTGATGACAAGGGTGGAAGAATGATTGGAATTTGGTGCTTGAGCGAGGAACGTGAACGGAGAGGCATAAATTTTACCTCTCTGGTGTCAGATGGTGTCCCTACAAGTAGCACACAGTACTGTAGCTAGCGCTCAAGTGTACTACTATACTCATCTGCTTCTGATCATTTTTAACTCCGGAGGCCACAACTCCAAAGATCAATTTACTAATAAGTACTATGATACTTAGGGCCGATTTACCAATTCTTTAAAGCTAGATTTATCCAAGGATGCTCGAAATAATTAATTTTCAAGAAATTTTCAGTTGGACAATCAATGAAAATAATATTACCATAGGATATATCACATATACCTATGTGACACAGGACGTAGGACATAATATGAATGAACATAATAGGACATACCTAATAATGAACATAATAAGACATACCTAATATGAACTAGTTTGGGTTTTTGGGTGTTTCAAAGTCTGTAGTTACTAGTAGAAAGCTAAACCAGTGGTGCGTAGATAACAGACAATACTTCCGTATTTTGTCCAATATTTCCATGAGGAAATAATTCTGATGAGAAAATATGGAGAAAGGATGGGCCTGGAAGGATCTAAAATTCCAAGGTTTCAGTGGATGCGAACCTCTGATCCTCAACTAACTGCGAACCGAGAACGGATAACCCCATAGATTGCTCGACCGCATTCACCCTCTAATTTCTCTATAATATAGAGAAATTAAATATTATTTAGTTCGATTTTTGTGACTCCTGCAGGTCCATCCTTCCAGTACAACCTTATCAGAAAAGTCCCTTCGTCATGTCAGGCCTAGCTGATTTAGGTACTTGAAGCAAAATTTGCTTAATAATATTTAATATTATTACTAAGTAGATTATAATGTTGTCGCTTGCGATACATTTCTTGAAACTCTGAAAGTAGGTAGGCACAATGTATTTTGAAACATTAGGTACGTCGAACTATTTTTGGTACCTACATTATTTCCAAAAATAATGTACCTACCTATGTAATTTTTACTTGATACGTCTTACCTATTGCCGACCACCTTCCAAGAGGCAAAAATCTAGTTCAGAATGTAGGTGGGAGAGTAGGTACCTACTTAACTACTTATCTATCTGCCCAGGTCGGTAGTTACTCGGTTCAATAGGTCCGCACAATAATTGTGTACGCGTCAGACCGTGATCTCGGAAAGTACTCATCAAAAGTTTGGCAACAATTCGCCAACCCTCGTCCGTCTTTCGTTTCCCAGTAAGCAGCGTTGCGTCAGGTATCCCTTGCTTGACCAGCGAATGCCCTGGCGCCATTGCCAGAACTGACTAGCCAGGGCCTCCTCGTCTTGGGAAATATGGATCATTCCAGGAGGTACCTGCCTACCTACCTACCTACCTACCAACCTACCTACCTATGGTTCATTTAGAAGTGCGACCTCGCGACGGAACTAATTCTTCTGAGGCCACGCCGACCTGTCACCCCCGATATCCCCGAGGCTTTTTTTCGACAATTGCCGTTGAAACTGAACGTTTGATAGGATTGTTCAAAAGCAACGCCTTCTTACGGGGGAAATGCAGCGCCGGGGTAACGCACAGTACTTCCAATTGGAATAAAATACAGCAAAATGCGCAGAAGAGGGAAAAAAGCGCAGAAATGCTCGGATAACATTTTTACAGGTTTTGAAAGCGTCGATAATACGAAAGTAATCTTATCGCATTTTCACTTATCTCTGACTAATCGTCCTAAAATTGAGAATCGGAACGGAGCTTCAGAAGAAACTTTTTCTCATACACATTTACTCAGAACCACTTCCAGAACAAGTGTATGTGACCATAGCTCCCTCAATTCTCAACCTTTTTTCAAATTTTTTGAACTGAAATGTTTGTCTCGGCAAGACCTAACACCCTGTTTAATCGGAATTTGAATAACTCACAGTACTTCCGATACATTTGCATTTTTAGTGTTTTGTATTTTATTTTTTCCGGCCACAAAAATGAACCGATTTGAGCGTTCTTGGTCTTGAAATCTTTGTTATACCTTGCAGAGTAGGTATGTGGATATTTTTTATATTCCGATAATGTTGCGTACTTTTAGATTGGACAAATTGTAAAATTTAAATAGAGAATTTTTTGATATTTTTATCCTAAACACCCTTAAAAACAGTCAAAATACGATCAAATTGTGTCACAGTTTTACGTTTAAAAATGTGGAAGTATTGTGTGTTATCTACGCACCACTGGTTTACCATCCAATGTTCTTATTCGCTATTTTAACCCCTTCATTTTATTAGTCTTGAGAAACCGATGGGACTAATCTGATTTTCCTAAATATCCCCGCAATTTTTTTGCAGCATGTTTCCTTGCAAATCAAACTAAAGGAACACGAAAATCAGGGTGCCACAAAAACACGTCCTACCCTCTCGTATTTTCGGTTATTTCAGGGACAGAGAACTGAGTAACTAACCGGCGAACGGTAATCCAGAAAGGACCGATGATTGTTCACGGTTGCACGCACCGCTAGCGGAACATTCTGATCAAAGAAATGAGAAAATTCGGCATCGAGGGGGACACCCCTTTCCACCATTGCGATTTCTTTGCGGCTGTTAAAAATGCTGGCGATTTTCCATCCGCAAAAGTCGGTGGGGTTTATGGGAAAGTGGTGAGGGAACTCTTATAAGGGCTGACAGGTGACGGAAATTGTGACCAGTTTACCGTTGTTCGCTTGTTTGAGTTCTGCTCGGAAAGTAAGCGCATTTTTCACCTGTAACCGGTATAGGTACTCACAAAATAAAGTTTATGTACGTTTTGACATTTTTTCAGCGGGAAAGTATAATCATAATAAATGTTTCTGAAAACATTTCAATATTATGATGTATAGTTTGCCAAGTTCAATCAATCGTACGGCTAAAATATGAATACCTAACAATATTATAATATTACCTAATCATTCTATTACATATGAGAGAAAATGTATTGTACCAAATACACCGGGATAATGCATCTAAAATTATTGAAATAATGCAATTTCACTTTCAACAACTCTAAATTTCAACAAAACGTCAAGAGTAAAATCGAGATTTTCAGTCTGATAATTTTTTTTTTTTATTATTTAATGATCGTTTTAGATGAAGGATTTTTTAATGAAAGTAAACCATCAAGGATGATAATTTTAGGTAAACCTCCCGAATCCTCGGTATTTCAAAAAATAATTTGTCCATAAGATTCGTCGTTCCTTCATGTGGAATTCGTGGGTGAGGGTGAGGAAAAAATCTCCAATTATGTTTTCCCTGGCGCTCTCGCCTTTACAGGCCTCTTCAGGTGATAAATAATATCTATTCCTAAGTGTCAACATCCTATCATGAAGAGGCTCGTCAAGGCGAAAGCGCAAGAAAAAAAAAGCGGAAAGTGGTGTAGAACGTAGTTCCCTACTTACTTTTATTCATTGTTATACCTAGGTAAAGGTAAAAGTAAAAATATTTTAAGCATGAGAAGAGAAGAAAATATGATTGAAGAGAGACAGTCGAGACTCCTCTCCCACTCTCACCTACAGATTCTACAAATAATTTGTGTTCTGAGAAAAAATAGAATTAGTTGTTAATAAAATAAGTGGATTTGATATTATCGTGTTGAATTTTGTCTTTTTGAAAATTGAGCTCGTGAAGGAACATCGGATCATCAAATTAAATATTTTTAAATATACATTGTTTTTTTTTTTTTTTTTTTTTTTTTGTTTTATTTGTGTTGATCCGAAGATTTCACAAAGGATATACATTGTTTATTATTTTAAAAAAATAATTATTTTTAAATTTCCCAACTTTTCAACTTTTTTTTATTGAATTTTCAGAAAAATAGTCATCCGTCAGAATAGAAAATGCTGACCTCCCGATCGAAGAGGTCGTTGATTGCTGGGTGCTACCTCCTATTGGTGTTCGTCCTGTGGAGCACCGAAGCTCATCCGCACGGCCACGAACACGGGCATGACGTTGACTACCATGTGAGTAAAACATTGTAAAATGATAACGGATCGAGACAAAGTTTCCATATGCCTACTTGATTTCGAAAACTTCAAGATCATTATGCTCCCAAAATGACCATACTAACGAGTTTATTGATGCTCATTGCATTGAATGATTTTCTGATTTTTCGAATGATTTTGCATCAAATGATTAATGATTGAGTAGTAATGGATTTTATTTAAGATTAAATTAATTTTTATCGCTCGTTATTCATTTTAATTTAATTAATAAAATTTCAATTAAATTATTTCATTAAATTTCGTATTAATTTTATTTCGGCAATTTATTCTCGATGGAATTTAAGTACTTGGAGCAAGTTTATCCATTAATTTAAATCTAGATTTATCCGCTAATGACGTCGCTAACGGCCAGCAGCCCCTGAGTGTAGGCACTTACGCAATACGCAGACGTAATGAAGTTGGGGTAGAAACAAAAGCGCCGGTTGTCAAATTTTGAATAGAATAATATTCTAATAATAATAATAATTATTCTAATTATTCTAATAGAATTATTCTAAACAAAATAAAAAATTCTAATAATTTAATTCGAATCCCGTGAATTGCAGCTCTATGAAATTCCCCCAAAAAATATTCAAAAGAATCTAGGAATTTTCAGCAAATGAATATTTTGGAAATAGATTCGCCAGAAAAAAGGCAAATTAAAATTGAACTTAAAAAAATAAAAATTAAATTTAGCCTGCCTATTTTCTTGCGAATTTGTTTCCAAAATATGTATTCGTTGAAAATCCCTAGATTCTTTTTAATATTTTTTGGGGGGAATTTCATAGAGCACAGAAACAGCAGCAGCTGCAGAGCTGCAATTCACAGGATTCGTATTAAATTTAGCTGTGAGCTTTTTTTGATAAACGAAGAGGTTTAATTTCTAAAGCATTTTGAAATTCGGGATATAGTATCTTTTGAAATGAAAACTGGTTTTTAGTAGGTACCTTTTGAAATTAACAGACTGGGATATAGTAATTTTTGGAATGAAACCATTCTCACCATCATTGCTTGACGCTGGATAAAACGCTCCGTTTTGAAATGAACAGGATAACCTGTCGGATATCCGTTTTATGGAAAAATGAAGTCGTTTTGGAGCAAAAAGTATTATTTCCCTTTAAAAATGAGCAAAGAAGTTTCGTTTTCACTTCAAAAGGGTTCACTATAATATAGTACATTTTGAAGTGAAAACAAAACTTCTTTGCTCATTTTTAAAGGGATATAATACGTTTTGCTCCAAAACGACTTCATTTTCTATAAAACTCGTCCTTAAGTATCTTAATTTCGAAAAAAATGGTTTTTAGTACCTTCTGGAAATAAACTCCTCAATAATTATTGATTATAATTATTATAATTATAATTGATGAATTATTCATCTTCACATCCACAGGCCCCTGCTCATTACAAGTTCGACTACAAGGTTCACGACCCTCACACCGGCGACGTGAAGAGCCAATGGGAGCACAGGGATAAGGATAAGGTCAAAGGCGGCTACACGATCCACGATCCGGACGGCAGTGTGCGCACCGTCGAATACCACGCCGACAAGCACAACGGCTTCAACGCCGTCGTCAAGAAACACGGACACTCGCACCATCCGCACGTTTACGGTCACAAAGACGCCCACTAAGGCGAAAATGAACTGATACCTCTCATGATAAGGACGAGTTTTATGTTTTTATAAAATTTTTAAATTTAATTAATCGTGTTTCTTGTTGGTGACCGGGCGGACGATTTAGAAACACGAGAACGTTCGCAGCTTACATGCAAATTCGCAAGTTAAATGGGATGTACGATTTGGAAATTTATATTATCGACTTCATAATAATTGCACTCAGCATACTTCAAAACCCCTCATATCTCGCGAATCGGGCCAAATTTTGGGTGACGTTATAAATGCCTCATTCTCCCAAGAGGGTGGGAGTGAGAGGTATGTCAGAAGGGGAGTGACGTCACAGTTTCGCCGTTTCTTGTTAATCGGAACAGTAGAAAATTAACCCAACGAGCCCATTAGACCAAATGCGAGAAAATGCTTCGGTATTTTGAAAATTTTAGGGATCCGCTAAAAAAACAGCGTTTTAAAACCAAGATAGCCTATAAGAAAATTTTCGTTCCTCAAAATTCTCCGCCGTCCCCAAATCTTGATCATACAGCTCGAAAATTCAAATTCATACGCCTACATTCATATACCCATTCATATACGTACCCTTTACCCTATATACCTATTCACTGACAAGTTCTTACAGCTTGTCCTAGATCTCAGCTTTACCAAAACTCGATCAACCCATAGAGTAGGTATTTTTCTAGTCATAATATTAGTTATAATTAGTAATAACTGCAACATTCATGTTAACAGCATACGACGTTCGAAACAGGCATAATCGACTGCAGCTGACATCATCAAACTCAATTTTGACTTTGACTATTTGGACAATTTGAGAGTTATTTGAAATCGTCAGGGGTCAGGGGTCATCTTAGTATTAAACTTTACTTTCACAGCTTACTGGTAGTGTACTAATTAAATTATAAATTTGCCAAAAATGGTCGTAAAAAAAGCGGAATCGGATAAAAAAAATTTTCTCATGCGCTTGAACATTCAAAATTCTATCTCGAAAATCTTTGTCTATTCATGACCAAACAGAATTTTGATACCAAACTTGATAGCAACGTAGTGATAACTCTAACTAATTTTTTTCGTCTTTATAAATGAAAATATTTGGATATTCAATCGCTTGAATTTTTCGGCTTGAGAAATATGATAATATTTTTGCATTCTAGCAACTCATAGTACTGACAGGAGGTTTTTATTTTTCCAGAGAACATTTCCCTTCAAAATATCATACATTTCTTTTAAACTTTTGCTCAGATATACTGCAATTATCTAACCACCAATGTTTTTATTTACTCGGGCATCGAAAATAACAATAGAAGTTGAATAAAAATCAAAAGGGTCGGGGTCGGATCTAACGCTTTGCATCAATATTTCCGAAAAAATCTTAAAATCAATATTTTCAGTAAAAATGTTATGATAAATTTTGTTTATAGTGTTGTAGGGAGGGGTTGTAGGAGAGAATCGTTTTTGTGCTTGTACAGATCACTCAAAATGACTAAAAACTGTTTTTGAAAATTTTCGATTTTTCAAGAAGGCACCTGCATTATAATTGTTTCCCTCTAAAAACCGAAAAAAATTGGTCATGATATTCTTAAATGTTTAAAACATAGCGGGAAAATAATGTAGGAAATATATTACCATTTCTCACCCTATAAATATAGAATTCAATCAAGCATGTACCTATCTCATAAAACAACACAGAAACGAAGACATTGTACGTTACCTATCAGGGTTATCTCATAATATGAGAGCAATAGAGTGCTAATACCCCATCGAGAGGAAGAAGTTTATCAGAGTTGAATATTTACGTGCAAAATTGACGTGCAAATTAAGTTTGCCCGTTACCAACAATTTTTCCAACCATCTGTTTTCAACGTGTAAATGAAAACCCCGGAAAACTGTCATTTTCCGGGTAGGATTTTAATCACCACATTTCTCCTCATTTATTGTTTCTGTGTAAGCTGTTCTCGTTTTTCTAAGTCGTCCTGTCACATTGTTGTCGTTTTGTTGAACAAAAAATTCCCAGAAAATTGTGTCGCTTATTTTCACATCCTTTATCGGCATAAAATTAACCCATCAAGCAACACTGTTACCATAGTTACCTGAACAAGAATCGCTAACCGTCAATGAATTATAAAAGAGGCCTGATAATATTATTATGAAAGAGGCAAAAAATGCATGATAAAACACGGAAGGTGACAACAAAATTATTATAAAGCATTTACAAGTCAAGTTGAGAATTTTCCAAACAAATCGAGAATTTCTCGGACAGAATTGCCTTGGAAAATTCTCAAATTGGATTGGAAAATTCTCCATTCGAGTTGGAAAATAATGCTATATTAATTATAATTTGTTGTTGTTATACGGGTTGAGAGTGAGAACGTGACTATAGTGAGTTCAGATTTTATATATTTCTGAAAGGTATAAAAATATGCTGCGGTTGGTAAACATTTACAATATTCCGTATAAGCAGAGCAGAGCTTGTTTCATGAAATACAAAGTTCAGATCGGGAGATTTTTTAAAAAAATTATGTACAAAAATTCCTAAATCTAGAAGGTAGGTACTTGTTCAGTAGTGGTAGTCGTAAATGTCTTGATGTTGGTACAGGTGTGGGTCGTAGGAAGCAGCGTGGAGGGAGCTGGCAGCATAATCGCCGTAGTCGTAAGCGTGATGGTCGTAGCCGTGATCGTAACCGTGATCGTATCCATGATCGTACACCAACTGGTACGCAGGCTTAGCTACTGCAAATTGAATTTGAAAACCGTTGATTGTTTATCATGCTATAGGTACCAATGAAACGAAATCGAAAATCAAAAAAACTCGAAAGTGGATACACTCCCTTTTGGAGGAAAACTCTTCAATTGTGCTTAACAGTTGAGTTTGAGAGTGAAGTTGGTGAGTTGAGTTTGTGAAATGAGTTGGAAAGTTGAGTTGAATAGTTAAGTTTGAGAGTTGAGTTTGTAAGTTCAATTGGTGAGGTCAGTTCGAGTGTTTAGTTTGCGAGTTGAGTTTGTAAGTTGAGTTTTTGGGTTGAGTATGACAGTTGAGTTTGTTGGTTGAGTTTGTGATTTGAGTTTGTACGTAGATTTTGTAAGATGAGTTCAAGGGTTGAGGTTGTAGGTTGAGTTTGAGAGCTGCGGTTGAAGGTTGAGCTTGTTCAGTTTTTGTGGTGAATTTGCGATTTGGGTTCGATAGTACAATTAGACGGTCCGGATTAGAGTATTTTTCCTTACCGACAACCGGTTTAGAGACGACCGGATACGCTTTGGCTACAACTGGGTAGGTCTTGGCAACAACGGGCAGCGCTTTCGCAACGACTGGCAGCGCCTTGACGACTGGGGCCGGGTGCACTCCGGGATGGCTCTTCGTCACAACGGCGTTGAACCTAAAAATCAAAAAACCGGGGAAAAATCATAATACTGAAAAGAGACAATTTCAATGTCAATTTTCAATTTCAAAATCAGCTATTTTGATTTGAAAAAATTTTTTTACTGATTAAAAAACTGGTTAATTCGGAACATTCACTTTCTAATAGGCGAATCGCAGTTTTGCAGTTTTAAGCCAATAAACGTACGCCAACGAGTAAAAAGGCGGTACCAAGGATAAGGGTGGGAATGTAACACCTGACATTTTCTTCTCCATCACGTTTTTGCCTTGAACCGATTGGAACATAAGCCTTAAATCCAAGAAAACTGCAAAAATAAATTTTAAAAAGGTTTTATCTAAATTAATTTTTTTAATTGTGCTCTTAATAAGTTTTTATTTGGAAAAAAAGCTTTCTTATTTTAAAATACGAATTTTTTTATACTCCGATAACTTGACGTAACTATTTTGATTTGAGAAGAGTTTCAAAATTTGCATTGTGTGTTTTTTGACATTTTTAATCATTGTAGCTTCAAATCAGTCAAAATCGAAATAATTTGATGAAAAAATCTACGTATCGAAATATGGAAGTATTAAGTGTTATCTAGGTTCAATACTTACCCGTTGATGGGATCCGCAGTATAGTCGACAGTCCTGAGGCTACCGTCGGGCTCGACTAACGAGTATTGACCTTTGACGATGTCGCCGTCGCGGGCCTCACTTTGCTGCTTGTGGTCGCCAGTGTGCGGATCGCTCACGCCGTAATTGTACGCGTATTTCGGATGAGGATCCTTGAGAAAGAATTAATCATGATAAATATTCGTGGAGAACAGTCAAGGAGAGGAATATTTAGTTGGAACAGAGCGTTTTTGAGAGGTCAAAAAATAATGCGAATTTAACACGGAAAATTTGAATATTCAGCCTTGCACATGTTATGCAACCGTGATGTGAAAGTTTCCATATTATCATTGCCAAGAAAGTAGGTATACATATTATGTCCAATAAATATCTAAACTGCATTTTTTCCAGACCCTCACCTGTAAACAGACCCTCAACAGCTCAATTGCATTAAATTTGCTTTTTACGACACAATATGAATATTCTTTTTCAAGAATTATCATGCTAGAGGATGAACTCAATGAGATGAACTAATGAGACAAAAAAAATCGTAAATTTGAAACTTGAGAGAATGGAAGTCAAATTTCCCGACTTTTGGAGAATCGTTGTTGGGTGATGATAGGAATTTTTTTTTTGCAATATCGGGGGAAATCCGTTCAGTTTGTTGAATTTCAAGGCAGCCTTTTTCTATAAGTCATTTATGAATTAAAATTCTAAAAACATTTTGGTCTACTGATTTTATTAGCTAATTGTCTTTTCCTTTGTATGGATGGGTAATAAATGTAATACTACTGTTAGCTGATGGTCGAAAATATGTTTCATCCAATGCATATTGATCTGTCAGTGAAGACATTTCACCACCATGCCATTAATGTAATAATTAATATGAGTAATTAAAGAGGACTCACGAAGGTGCGTGACGCATGAAACACGAATTCGTGACGCGCCTTCCATATCAGGCGGATTGACTTACAACTAATACTATAAATAAATTACTGATTACCTATCATCCCCTTGGTATACCCCCGGAAGACTTAGTAACATCAAGTTGGTAAGTAGGTACAAATGTTTGCAAACACTCACATGATAGTCGACGATTTTATGGTGAAGGTATCCAGCTAGCGTCACTTGGAGCACGAGAGATGAGGCAAGTACCAACTGGAAAATAAAGTAATACCTACAATTACCAACTATTTTGTGTTTCAAGGGTCTACCTTGGAGGTAAAACTATCGGGATATTTGAGGGTGTTTAATTCAAAAATATCAAAAAACACACTAAGCAAATTTTAAAACTCGCCTAATATGAAAATACGCCAAGTCATCGGAATTTAAAAAATCCACATATTCTGCAAAGTAAAACAAAAATTTCAAGACCAAGAAAGCTCAAATCGGTTCATTTTCGTGGCCGGAAAAAAAATAGAAAACAATAAAAATGTTAATATATCGGAAGTACTGTGAGTTATTCAAATTCCGATTAAACAGGGTGTTAGGTCTTGCCGAGACAAACATTTCAGTTCAAGAAATTTGAAAAAAGGTTGAGAATTGAGAGAGCTATGGCCATTTTTACGTACATATTTATGGTCATTTACAAAAATTACCATTGCTCCCTCAATTCTCAACCTTTTTTCAAATTTCTTGAAGTGAAACGTTTGTCTCGGCAAGGCCTAACACACTGTTTAATCGGAATTCGAATAACTCACAGTACTTCCGATATATTCTCATTTTTTGTGTTTTCTATTTTATTTTTTCCGGCCACAAAAATGAACCAATTTGAGCGTTTTTGGTCTTAAAATCTTTGTTTTACCTAGCAGAATATGTGAATATTTTCCATAATCCGATAATGTGGATTATTTTTATTTTGGGCGAATTCTAAAATTTGCGTATTGAGTTTTTTGATATTTTTGACCCAAACACAAAATAGCAGTCAAAATATGATCAATTTGTGTCAAACTTTTACGTTTCAAAATATGGAAGTATTGTGTGTTATCTACAAGCCACGAGTAACCAATTTGTTTGGGATGCCAATAATATTGTATTCAGGAATCGACTCGATTCTCCAACAGTGTCAAGGTACAGATGTCCTTAGCCGCCATGGGAATACAATGCGGACCAGCCCTACCGCCAGCGGACCAGCAGAACAAAGGACAAACTCAATTCCGCCGAATCGTGTCGAAATCGAAGGAATGCAAGATCGACAATGGCGACGCGTTGAGCAATCGGGTAAAATATTACCCGGGATTTACAGATCGTGATAATGAGCGATCCGAAGGTACGACTCAATTTTTTCCCACACGGAACCAGAAGCGTCCGAGGCGCTGGGAAGCCTTTCCGAGGTTATTGTTTCCGACGCACGGCGAGGACAGCGGAACGACGGCAATAATTGCCATCATGAGACAAGATCTGCGGCGAAACTTGGAAAAAGCTCCGTCTCATGTTCGTCAACGCTGGCAAAAATGACTGTGGAAACGCCAAAACATGAATGGAATCCTGCGGCCGGGAAAAATAATAATTCCCGCCCGTAAGATTGCATTTATGTTTTTCCACGGTAACTGCGTAAAAATTCCAAAATAATAATTTTTGTCAGCTTGACGAACATGAGACGGAGCTTTTTCCAAGTTTTGCCGCAGATCTTGTCTCATGATCGGGTTAGAGTGTACGATCCGTGTCCTCCAAACGCTCGTTTGAAGGGAAGATCAATGGGAAAAACTCTCGGTGGAAAGGCCTTGCGAAGTACTGAAAACAATGTCCCTCGTGACGGGATCGCTCGGATCGGTCGCTTGCTCGGCTAATGAAGGCACGACTTCCTCGGATCGGCGGGGAAGCCGTGCCGTCGCTAATGGACCTCGAACGAGTTTGTTCATCTTAGTTACTATAACACGATATCTAGTTCAATCGGGAGGTAAAAAACAAGCAATTTGATAACACACACTACTTCCATGTTTTGGAGAATATTTTGGACCGAATTGATTCCGATTTAACCGCTGGATAACTTGCGTAGTTCTACGCGTTTCAACTCAAATTTCAAAATCTGCCAAAAATCCGAATACGCTAATTTACCGGAATGGAAAGATATCCAAAGGAAACCCAAGACTGTGAGTATTGAGTTTGAGTAGTGAGTCTGAGTATTGAGTTTGAGTATTGAGTTTGAGTATTGAGTTTGAGTATTGAGTTTGAGTATTGAGTTTGAGTATTGAGTTTGAGTATTGAGTTTGAGTATTGAGTTTGAGTATTGAGTTTGAGTATTGAGTTTGAGTATTGAGTATTGAGTTTGAGTACCTATTGAGCTTGAGTATTGAGTTTGAGTATTGAGTTTGAGTATTGAGTTTTAGTATTGAGTTTGAGTATTGAGTTTGAGTATTAAGTGTTGAGTATTGAGTATCAAGTTTGAGTATTAAGTATTACGTTTGAGTATTAAATTTGAGTATTGAGTATTGAGTTTGAGTATTGAGTTTGAATATTAAGTTTGAGTGTTGAGTTTGAGTATTGAGTTTGAGTGTTGAGTTTGAGTATTGAGTTTGAGTATTGAGTTTGAGTATGGAGTTTGAGTATTGAGTTTGAGTATTGAGTTTGAGTATTGAGTTTGAGTATTGAGTTTGAGTGTTGAGTTTGAGTATTGTGTATGAGTAATGAGTTTGAGTATTGAGTTTAAGTATTGAGTTTGTTATTGAGAGTTACTGACAAACTCAACTTTCAAACTCATCTCACAAACTTACCTCCTAAACTCAATTTACGAGCTCAACTCTCAAACTCGACCCTCGATCTCGAATTTTTCGGCTGTAACTTGATTCTGACAATTGAATTTGCATCTTGATTTGGCGAGTTGATTTTGTAAGTTGAGTTTGAAAATTGAGTTCGTTGGTTAAGTTTGTGAGTTGAATTTTCGAGTTGAGTTTGAAAGTCGACTTTGCAGGTTGAGTTTGTGAGGTCAGTTTGAGAATTAAGTATGAAAGTTGAGTTAGCAAGGTGAGTTTGTTAGTCAAGTCTGATGGTTGAGTTTTTGATTCAATTTTGTGAGGTGACCTTAGGAGTTGAGTTTTTGGGTTGAATTTGAGGGTTGAGTTTTTGAGGTGAGTTTGAGTTTGTGAGTAGAGGTTTTGCTGGGAGGTTTTAGATTGAGTTTTGCTGACGGTTTATAAGTTGAGTTATTGAGTTGAGTATTGGAGTTGTGTGATTGTGTTGAGTTTGTAAGTTCATTTGGTGAGATGATTTAGAGAGTTGAGTTCGTGCGCTGATGTGGAGTTAGTTAGAGTTGTAAGTTGAGTTTATGAGTTGATTTTGTGAGTTGAGCTTGTCAGTGCAGTTAGCGGGTTAAGTTGGAGAGTTGAGTTTGAGATTTGAGTTCGTAAGTTGAGTGTAACAGTTGGAGGAGCAATGCATGTTTTCTTCGAATTGTTTTAGAGTTTTGGTTTTGATATTAAGAACTTGATAGAAATTATATGAAGCGATAATGTTAATACGATTTACTGGACCGATGGATTCAAAGAGCCAGTGGAGCTCGAAATTGGATCATGATTCATCGGTTGGTCCATTTGTCATGAAAATTAATCAGATACAATCCTTCTGAGGCCCTGAAAATAACGAGCAGCAGACGCGGATGGGCACTTAATTTCATACCGCGAATACCTACAAACCGGCATCACCATCTCCTGTAGATAGGTAGGTAAGTAGATAGGTAGGTAGGTATCGCTATAGATTATTATTGCTGCTCGAGTACCTAGCCAGGCAGAAGAGCTTGAGATCCGAGTCTCACCCTTGAGTAGATAAGAATACTCAGCAAATGAGGTAGGTAGGTCCTTCGAAGTCCAAGAACGAGGATCGTGGGGAATTTTCCCAAAGATCAGCATGGACGAGAATCGTCGGCCGTGGTCGTTATCTCATAATCATTATACCTAGCCGAATCATTATACCTACCATTGATGAGGACCGTCTGCTATCGAACATATTTTCATTCAACTGCCCATTGCCTACAAACTGAATCGTGCAATCACGAATTGAATATTGCTCCGACTCGCTTTGTCCGTTGCCATTGCGATAGACGGATAGCAATTTCGACATTTCGTGCGATGTCATCCCTTTTTTGAACCGTCAATCATAGGCAATTTGGACAGATAGTTACAACCAATGGTTCTTAAAATCTTGATTTTACCCTTCAGAATATGTGGATATTTTTTATAGTTGGATAACATGGGTTATTTTTATTTTAGGCAAGTTTTAAAATTTGCATAGTGAGTTTTTTTATATTTTTGACATGAACACCCTCGAAAGCAGTCAAAATACGGTCAAATTGTGTGACACTCTCACGTTTCAAAATACGGAAGTATTGCGTGTTATATGCGCACCACGGGTTTCCAATTTAGTGACCTAGGATGTTTGCCTCAGTAAGACCCATCACCCTGTTTAATTGGAATTTTAATCACTCACAGTACTTCCGATATATTTGAATTTTTAGTATTTTCTTTTTTATTTTCTCTTTCCACAAAAACGAACCGATTTGAGACTTCTTGGTCATAAAATCTTTGTTTTACATTGCAGAATACATGAATATTCTTCTATTTACAAAACTTGACGTATGTTGATTTTAGGTGAGTTTTAAAATTTGCATAATGTGTTTCTTGACATTCATTATCCAAACAGCCTCCAAAGTAGCCAAAATATTAACTGATTGTGTCGACAATTTGTGCGTAGTGTTCGCGAATTGATACTGAGTAAAAGTGTATGGTAATGTAAATATATGATATTACTTCCATATTTACGGAGAAAATAGAAGTATTGTAATCGTCCGAAAAATGAAAAATTATGAATTCATTCGATTATGAATATGATATAGGTACCTACGTATTATGAATATAATATAAAAATTTGCATCATTATAAAAATTATGAATTCATAATGTGAATATAGAAGAGTTAATAAATCCAGTTAAGGTATTGAGTATTTTGTTTAAAAAAAATATATATAGAAGAGTTAATGCAGACCTTAATCATATTGCTGTTCCTTGGGATCGGTGGCGTTGAAAAACAGAAGCACACAACTGTAAGCAAAGGGTGGCCGCCTCGGGGGTTATATACGTGGGCGTGGAAGGGGTTCCTGTGGCTCATCTGTGTCTTCAAGGAGATCTCCGTCTGTCTGGAGAGGGTGAGAGATTGCCGACCTTGTACCTCAGGGAGGCACTTTACCTATCTGCCACCCCCTTAGCGAATTTTTCCCTTCGGCGGAATGAGAACTCCACCCCCGGCTCGCATCATTCCTCGCACGCGCGTTCCCACCGATTTTGAGAATATCATCTGAGAATATTTTTGATTCAAATTGAGAAAGCCGTTGACAATTAACGTTCTTGCGTATTTCTTAATCGCCGGAAGGTCGGCCGAGCACGAACCCTCGGTCAAGGTGTAGCCTTGGTAAGGCGACTGCTTTGTATACGCAGTAACTACCAAATTTTTAGATAATATAATAAACCAGTGGTGCGTAGATAACACACAATACTTCCATATTTTGAAACGTAAAATTGTGACACAATTCGATCATATTATGACTGCTTTTGAGCGTGTTTAGGTCAAAAATATCAAAAAATTCACTATGCAAATTTTAAACTACGCCCGAAGTAAAAGTACGCTACATTATCGGAGTATAAAAAATTTCCACATATTCTGCAAGGTAAAACAAAGATTTCAAGACCAAGAACGCTCAAATCGGTTGATTTTTATGGGCAGAAAAAAATAAAATAGAAAACACTAAAAATGCAAATACTTTGGAAGTACTGTGAGTTATTCAAATTCCGATTGAACAGGGTGTTAGGTCTTGCCAAGACGAACAATCGAGTTTAGGAAATTTGAAAAAAGGTTGAGAATTGAGGGAGCTATGGACATTTTTGTAAATGACTACAGACGGACAACACTTTTAGGACGATTCCAATACTTCCATTTACTCCGTAAATATGGAAGTAAAAATGTATTGTGTAACCATGGTTAAAAACGGTTCCGACCTATCGATGATAATTGCTCGAAGCAACCCCTCCCTCCCACCCGTTTACCAAGAACCAGGCGACCAAAAAAGTATTTTTGTTAAAAAGTCATGATTCCAAAGATCGATGCTGGCATTTTGGAACTTTTTTCGATCCAATCGTCCTGACATATCCACCACACTGGGCCAAACCAAAAATGCTTTGCCAGTTCGGTAAGGACCAGACCATTGGTTCGTAACTAAGAGCCGACCAAAAACATTTTTCCTCAAAAAGAAAGTCAGCAATGATCAGTCTGCAAGGAATGGTTCAATGACGGACGCGTAGCACAAATAAAGAATCTTTTCAATTATAAAATAGAGACAATATCAAATGATTCCAGTCATATTGCATGTTTCGTTTTGATTTTCATACTGCAGCTCGGGCGACAGCCCTCGTCGCAATGACACGATTTTAGAAAAAACAATACTTGAGCGCTTTAATACGATATTAGTTGATTCTGAGGTAGAGTATTCGAACATGATCATCGTCAGAGTTCTGCGATGAATTCCGTCATTTCCACGTCCGTTTTCGTGTTCGGTTGGGCCAGATGGCTCATGGCTTCGATGCACGAGCGCGTCAAGCGTTTGCTGCAAATTTTGAACCAGAGCATGCCGAGCACCATCATCAGCGCCGTCGTCCCGAAAGTCCAAATCGTCCCGAGGCGGGTGTAAATGTAAACGACGAAAACCGGCCCGCAAACGCGCGACAGGCAACCGGACCCGGTGATCAGGCCCATCCAGACGCCCTGCAAATGACGAAAGTTGCAACCATAAATATCACCCCTAAATACGAAATTATGTTTGGTAAATGATAGTGGAAATCGCAAAAAATTATAATGGTAGTGAATGGTGATAGTGAAAATCACAAAAACTGATAATGATAGAAAAAATCACAAAAAAATTGATAATGATAGTGAAAATCACAAACAATGATAATGATAGTAAATAATAATAGTGAAAATCACAAAAAAATGATAGTGAAAAAATCATAGTGAATATCACAAAAAATGATAATGATGGTGAAAATCGCCACAAAAAAAAAACTCATACCTGCGGTCGGGGACCCAACGTTTTTGAAAACAGCGCTTGAATCAGCGAAATGCCGATGGGGTAACCAATGCAGGTGAACGCGAATCCGACCAGGAACTGATTCAACGTCATAGCTGGCGTAGTCGAACACCAGGCCTGCGACACCGGACAGCCCAGCACTTCGGTCACGTTCTCAGAATCCGTAACTGGGAAAAATGCGATTAGAAGTTGGAGTTATCCAATTTTGAATATTCGAGGGTTTTAGCATGGAAGAACCTGAAGGGAGGTTCGCTCAAAGTTAACCCTATCAGCAGAGCTATCGAGGGACAAAGTAACGAACTATGGTTCGCAAATTTTACCCACTAACCGGCAGATAGCGTCTAACAACCCCAGATAGTCGTTATCACACGTCAGATTGTTCCCCTCCCCATACCTTGTACTGACACACAGACCCGATTCTCTGATTGGCTGATCCTATAGATATGTTCACTTTGGAGCACTGATCACTGGATCACTGATTGGAAAATACCAGTGGACGACTAAAGACACTAATTTTGAAAATTTGCGTATCGTGATTTTGGGAGGAGTATCACAAGTGATAGAAGTCTTTTATTTTGCCGCTATGAAGGGCACTGTAAGAATACTTTATGGTGGGAAGGTGGCAATTCTTGATTTATTGAGGCGTAATATTGAAGCGAACAATTTGTGTTGGAAAATGGGTCAAACGGGTTTTGAAGCATTAAATGCTTGATTAAATTTCAAATTTTAAAATATTTAAAAAATATAAAATTACTTTAGATTATCATGGTACACTACGAAAGAATAATTAGGTACTCACAATTGGGAGGGTAAGCAATAATAGGAGGATCCGTCCCGAATGGAATGCAAACCACGCGCCCGACAACCATGAGCAGGAATCCGCCATACAGGAGCACCCGCACTTCACCGAACCTGCCGGAAACAACAAACCAAAATTGAGAATTATCGATACTTTTCTCACATTTTTTACATACATTTTTGTTCAAGTTGAGTTCGCTGTTTTAATTGCATCATCCCAATTTTATCCCAGGCTTTTCTAAATGATGGATACGTTACAATTAATATTGTCTACTGACTATTGTCTATTATAGGCTCCTCGGCTGCAGTAACGGTAATTATCTAATAAATTACTTGGGAAAAGTGATCAATGAATTGATTATTAAGGTATTGATTAATCTGGGAATCGATTACTTTGGATTAAATAATCGTCGATTACGTTAATTGATTAGTCATTGGTCGATACCCATCCCTAGTTACTTCTTAAGATTGGTATCCACCATGATTCATGTTTTTTCCCCTCAACATTCATGTTTACTTTTTGCTAATCTTGTCCAGCATGGCCGACACGACGCAAGCGACGAGTCCTCCGACAGACAGCATGATCCCCAGGTAGGAGAGGGCCTGCTTGTTCGACCAGGCGAACTGATCCTTCGTCAGGGCGGTGCCAAGACTTCAAACAGACAGAACACTCAAAATACACAGGAGGTTGCAACAATTCTGGAGGTCAACTGTCTACTTGGCAGCAGGGTGGAATCTTTCGAAAAATGCTTACCTTTCCAGAAGTACGAAATTGAAAGTGAATATGAAAAAAGCTGCGATGAGCGTCCACGCTGACACGTAGTCGGGTTTGAGTTGTTTCCAAGCGTCTTTTTCTGGAATCGATATATTACGCGTCGAGTTTTGATATATAGAAAAAAGGTGTAGGGGTGTTCAAAAGATCACTCCTACTTCTCGCTGATTTATATTGATAAGAAAACATTCAACGATAAACCAATAGTGATGACATTGATGATGATCTCGGCCACGCTGAGAAACACATACTATGCCATACCTACCAGCCTGTCTTGTAATATTCACAATCCCAGAATATTCACAATCTATTAGAGCTGGCTTAATAACGGTAAACTATCGATAGTTTGATACTTTCATCGATAGTTTCAGCTCAACAGAATAATATTCAGTTGATGAGATATGAGATGAGATGCGAGATGAGATATGAGATGAGATATGAGATGAGATATGAGATGAGATGTGAGATGAGGTGTGAGATGAGATGTGAGATGAGATAATATCTCATATTATGAGATGGGATAAGATATGGGATATGAGATGTGATGTGAGATGAGATATGAGATGGGATAGGAGAAGAGATATGAGCTGAGATAAGAAATGGGATGTGAGATGGGAAATGAGATGAGAAATGAGCCGAGATATGAGATGAGATGAGATGTGAGATGAGATAAGAGATGGGATGTGAAATGGGGTCAATTGGGTCAAATGGGTGATGGGGTCAATTTTAGTTCATGGCCTTGCTGACAATCTACAGCTGAATTTCATACATTTTAGCTCCATAAAAGAGTTAACTACTATTTATCTTCCCTGATATCACTGTCCAATATGAGCATTACTTCACTGACCTGATGCGGCTGAGCTGAGCAGCATCGCTTCTTTAGCGGCGATCGTTTTCTCTCGGAAAAACCTCGGAAGGACTAAAACTAAGTTGACTATCCCTAAAAGTACGTTGATCCAACCAGCAGCCGTGTACATGTTTAGGGTGAGCGTATCTTTTATGATAGGAAAGCCTTTCTCGCCCAGGGGTGTCACCGCTGCCTGTAGGCCTGAAAAGTTCAAAACACTTGAACTCGATTTAGTCGCCTTGTCAAAAACGTACGTAGGGTCAAGTGGGGTAATTATGAACATGGGGTAATTAAGAACAAAGTATGTTTGCGCTCCTGTGAGCAATGGAAAAATCAAAAAGATGTAGCAATCGAATGTTCATTCTCTCATTGATAGGTTACGACTTTTTTTTCTCCAATTTGGCAACGCCGATGATGCCATTTACGTGTTTATCAAAAACCTTATTAAAAAGTTTGTGAAACAGTTTTTTAGTGTTTGAGGTTCTTCACTCTTCTGGCTGAAAAAATTGTGTTAAGTTATTGTTTTCAATATTTTTACATGCGTTAATTGTTTCTTCAACAGGATTTCACTCAAGTTTTGCCATATCTCGTTCTCAGTGACTTACAGAGGGTGTTCATAATCACCCCATACTTTTTTGGGTATGGGGTAATTATGAACATTTTTTTCTGAGAGTTTTTTTGCACTTCTCGTCCATTTTTAGCAATGAAATGGTACAAACTAGGTGATTTTTGTTTGAATTATGATATTTTGGGAGTATGTAAGTATATTGACTTGATTTATTTGGATCTTGGGGTAATTTTGAACTATGCTATGGGGTAATTATGAACATCGTCTTTTACATCTCATACGCCTAGTGTAACACGTTCGTGCTAACTGTCACATGTAACAGTGTGAAATGAATCAAATGTAACCTTTTGAACACCTCTTTTAAACGTCAAAATCGCTGTTCATAATTACCCCATACCCTATGGGATAATTATGAACATAAGGGGTAATTATGAACAGTGGTTTTCAAAGACCATACAGCAGTCAAAAAAATTCAAAAACTGTTTCACAGTGTATTAGGGATGTAAACCGATTGTTTTAGAGAGGTTTCCAGGTTTTTACATGGACTAGGTACTTCTGAGAGCTGTCAGTTTGTAAAATTGTTGCAATTTGTTCATAATTACCCCACTTGACCCTAAGGCTATTTGATGGACTTATATTAATTACAAGCCGGCGCAAATATAAATTACATTCAATATAAATACATATAAATAATAAAATATTCGCATCAGGGATCTGGAGTGAGCCTTCTATTACAGCATGATGCCCTTGGTCATGGTGTTGGATTTTCCGCCGTATTGAGTTACAAGCATAAAATTAAACAAATATATAAAAAAAATTTTAACAAAAAATAAAACTGACTAAAATAAACTTTTTTTCTCACTTTCTAGTTAGTTCATTGTTTTTGGTTTTCACAAAAAAAATTATCAAATTTTTCCCAGAGAAACTCCTTATACTACGGTAAATCAAGCGAGGAATCTGGGAAAAATATTCAAATAATTCCAAACCCATGGCATCCTCTTTAAATTGGAAAGTTTTGAAAAAAATGTGGCCAATGCCTAACGTGCCTAGTGTTGGACAATGGTCAACAATCTGCCAATCAACAATTCTGACAACTTCCTCATCCCCCAATGTGTCAAAATCGATTCTTGTAGTTTCCTTATCCAGAATTGAAAGTATTCAACTTTCCTAATCGATTATACGGGTTCATTTTTTGGAAAATGAGAACAGAAAATCGAGGAATACCTGGCCCGACTATAAATCCGAGTAATTGAGCAAGAGAGATCATCGAGACGGCCCTGGTCCTTTCTTCGAGTTTGGTCGCTGCTGACACGTACGAACGACAGAGGGCCATATTAGCTGAAAATTAACCATTTCTAAGTCAATTCTAAGTCTATTGTAAGCAGTTTTTGATGATGAGTTCGATGGGGGGTCCTTGGGAACTATATTATTAAGAAATTACGTATTATTTAATTTCTTCAAGAACGGATGGTCGCGTACTGGCTAAAAATCGCGTTTAGCCGAGAATTGAGTTGGAAATGATTTTGATTGATGTTATGGTTTTGCATAATTTTGTAATAATTTTATCCAATGCTGACCCTGCGGATCTAATTGAGGGCTAAATAGGCACTAAATCAATACCGCGAATGGACATGAATCGATAAGCAATTCATTCATATCGAATTCGGAAGAGAAAATATATTTTTTTCTTGATAAACTGACTTTTTATAGGTTAGGTATCCATTTCTCAACTTCCCTCCCGTACTATCTAATAAACATTTTCGGATAAGTTCGGTTTTTGCTTCTCATTGCTCTGAAAGGACAAAAAAACTTAAAAAGTCAAAATCGGTACAGTAGTTCTGACGCTGCATAAGGAAAACTCATTCTCCGCTTTCATCTAACTTATTTTTAAAAAGAGAACCGATTTTGACTATTCAAGGTAGGTATGGTCTCTGCAGATCGACCCATAGGTCAGGGTCAATGATTTCCATTGAATTTTCAAAAAACCGTCATCTCTAGGTTATATCTCAACGTCATTTCTGTACACGCTTGAAGGTATGAGTACAATTATGGTGCTACTACTTGCAAGTGGGATGGATTTCGAAAAATACGAAAAAATCAAAACCATTAGCCTTAAAGCAACTTCAAAATCGAGTAGGCAGGTTCCTTAAAGCTGCGAACTATTCTCACAATCCGACTAATACAATCGATAAATTCAAAATTCAGCGTACCAAAGAGAAATTGAAGAGATATTAAAAAAATTAAAAATAAAAAATTCGTAGAAAATATGTAATCAATACGTGGAAATAATCGTGTCTATTGTGAACTACGTGCAAAAATTCAATTTTACGGTTAACCTCCCCTAGAAACCGCTACAGTGCAAATTCCACTAAATACAGAGCAAAAATCATGGTGAAATAAAGAAGCTTCGGCCGTTTCACTGAGCATACGAAAAAATACCATTTTGTCAAAAGACGATCGATAGGTGATAAGTGTCACATCATTCCTACGATTATCTGGAACAAACAGCGTTTATTATCAAATTTTCAACCAGACAAAGGCAGATTTTCGATCTTGGAAGTTCGAATTTCTGAAATCCGTAGAGGGGTACGGAAGGAAAATCTGAAATTCCTGTTTTTCATACTTAAAGAATAAATTAGAAGGATAAAATACCTGAACTGACACCGACGAAGAGACGAGCGACGAGTAACCAATATTTCCGATTGGTGGAGAAAACTTCAATGGACGAGTAGACGGCGCTGGCCAAAATGAAAACCGTAACCGTCGAAATGAGAGGTATCCGAATTCGGCCGAGTTTATTTCCCCACCAGCCGACGAACGGGGAGAATAACATTTGAGCGAACGGGTGAGCGGCGACCACATATCCCATAAACTCTTTGGTGGCGTCAGGGTCCAACTGGAAAACCGAAGAAATCAAGGAAAAAATTAATTTGAGGAAACAGCCATCACGGCTAACTGATTTTGACTTATAGCGAGTGAAAAAGGTCTGAAAACCTTCAATGAATCCAACAAGCTCAAAAAATTCAAAATCGGTTCAGTAGAACTCCCTCAAATTGGCAAAAATGCGAAAAAGGAGAAATCGCTGTAAGAAAACTCGAGCCAAACCGATTGAAAAACAAAATTTTCAAAAATGTTCGGAAAAACCCCCTATTCTATGGTAAATCAAGCGAGAAAGCCCGGGAAAAATACTGGAAAAATTCTAAACCTACGGCATCACATTCAAAATGAGATTTTGCGTTTTTTCAAAAATATACCCTAATTAAGCCAAATTGGACCCCTTAACCTTTTCCGATCGGATTGCCCGGACAATATGCACCAAGTTGGAGCAAACCACAACTTTTAGGACCAGTTTCATCAAAATCGGATCAGTGGTTCGATAAGATGTCGTGGCTAAAAAATGTTAACTTGGATGACCGGTTTTTCGGTGTTGGCAAAAATCGGAATTACCTAACTAACAAGGACTTTGGATTCCTGACAATAAGCGCATCGTTCCTTTTTGAAGACGGTCATATTAAGCCGCAGTAATTACGACAAGCCAATTGTAACGTAATGTGTCGAAATAAAAGGATTATCGAGCATCGACTGAACTAATAATAGAATGAGCCCGACGGCTAAAGCTCGAGTCAATTACGCTCAAGTAGGCATCGATCAATATTTCGATTTTTCCGCGGTAAAAACCCGACAATTTGAATAATAATTAGCCCGACTGATGAAACACTTGAGACTGTACGAATTTCGATAACTGAAATTAGAATCGAAAGGAAGGGAAATACGATCGAGTGCCAACGGCAAATCGTGATTGTCCACCTTGATCCGTGTGAAGAGCTAGGCTTAAAAGAGATCACGATAATTCACAATCGGTTAAAAGATAACTCGGGCGTTCAAATTGACCTAAACCAAGTGCGCCTTTTCAGAAATTAGCTCAACAGATCAGCAGCTCTACATTGCGGCAATTTAAACCGGCCTGAGATGACTGTTCATAAAAAATTGCCATTTTACTACGCGAAAATGCCATTTCTACTCAGTAAGAAGGCCTAATTTACAAGGTAATAAGGTAATTTACAAAAATGGCCATAGCTCCCTCAATTCTCAACTTCTTTTCAAATTTCTTGAAGTGAAATGTTTGTCTCGGCAAGGCCTCACACACTGATTAATCGGAATTTGAATAACTCTCAGTCCTTCGATATATTTGCATTTTTAGTGTTTTCTATTATATTTTTTTCCAGCCACAAAAACGAACCGATTTGAGCGACCTTGGTCTTAAAATCTTTGTTTTACCTTGCAGAATAAAAAAAAAATGTAAATGATGGTTTAATTGTTTTAACCCATAGGGCATCACAAGGAGTGGGTTTAGTTCTCCAATATCATTTAATTCCGAAAACCCCGAATGCCAGGGATGACATGAATCATAAGGCTATGGACCAAATTTTTCATGGCACCTGTGGGAATCGAACCCACAACTCTCAGGTATAGCCTGCAGCTAGGCAGACGCGCTAGCCACTAGACCAACCCGTGAGCCTACCTTGCAGAATATGTGAATATATTTTATAATCCGATAACTTTTCAAAATATGGGAGGATTTTGTGTTATCCACGCACCACTGGTTATAATCTTATATCGAATACATACGAACGTGCTTCAATTCTTTTTTAGCAAGTAAAATTATTGAAATGATCCTAGACACGTGAGTTTCATCAATTCGCCTTCTATTGAAATCTTGATGAGGCTCCATAAAAGTAGATGAAGGCCATAAAATGATACCACTGGTTTTCCATGGCGAATCCGCGCATTATCTTGGCGAACCATGCCTTTACCCTTCTATCTAAATTACACGAGGTAAGTAGGTACTGAGACATCTGTGCTGATCAATCATTAGTACCGGGAGACAGCCGATTCTACTTGGCAAAGATATGGTACGTAAGAAACATTTCTAGAATGAGTATGAGCTTTTCACCTAGAGTGCTTTAGGGCGCTGTAATTAAATTAACTTTATTCGCCTGGCAAAAAAATAATTACCATAATTAGCTAATTTTTCCATAATTATTAACGACTTATTATAAATATATTTTTTCAATTTCGGGTCATTTATTCGGGAATGTAACCGGTCGCATATTTAACGACAAAACTCGCACGGCCGTTTTAATGCGAGAGGACGTGAATTTTCCCAACTGACGACAAGGACCATGTAAATTGGCGGCTATTTATTCAATTCCATTGTTGAACTAGACAGTTGAGTTACGTAACCCGGTTAAGATTTCGTTTAAATAGGTGAACGGAGACATTTTACGATTTTTTTCATTCTATCAATGCTCAACACGCCCAACGTGAGGAGACTTTTGAACGAATCCGAACACGAAAAATTGTCTAGACAGCAATAATTGTCATTTTGGTAAATGGTATATTGGCCAGATTTGGTATTTTCTATTGCCATTTTGGTTCCTATTGGGTAAACGCCAAAACATATTCTTTTCATCACTGCGCGGCAAGGAAAATAAAAGAACTTACTTCCATGATTTAATAATTACATTCCGAGAAAAATCAAAAGAATTTTAACAGCAATCGTTCAATGTGTTTCGACCATTAACGTCAATCAGTTTCAATTTCTAGCCCAATCGCATCTGCAGTTCCGAGCATTTAAACCGACGCCCTCGTGTAAAAAGTCGGTATCAAGGGTGGGAATGCATCTGATAGAGAATTTAACACCCGACATTTTAGTCTGCATCACGTTTTTGCCTTAAACCCATAGGGGCTTAGGCCGTGAAACCAAGAAAACTGCGAAAAACCCAATTTTGGCCTTATTACCCTCCCCCCCAAAATTGACCCTTTTGACCAAAATCTTGAAAAAACGCCAAATTTCATGTTTTTCAGTCAAAATCTAAAGATTTGTGCCAAAAAACCCCGGAGTCAAAAAAACACTGGAGGGAGAAATCGCACTAAGAAATTCGAGCCAAACCAATTTAAAAACAAAGTTTTCAGAATCTTCGGAAAAAACCTCCTTTTCTATGGTAATTCCTGATCCGAATTTGGCGCGGTTGGTCCTAAAAGTTGTGGTTTGCTCCAATTTGAAGCATATTGTCAGGGGAATCTGGTCAAAAAATGTTAAAGGGTCAAAAACCAAAAAAAAAAAACTGTTTTTGACATTTGAACGTTTTTGTGTACTCTAGAATTAATTCAGAGGATTCCCTTGTAGGAGGTGCCCATTTTCGTTTTAGTTTCACCCGAATATTTTTCAAGTTTGGGACGCCCTGTATAACTTGGGGACACGTTCTCGGCCCAAGACTGGCAGATTCGATATTGACGCATCCCCAACGGCCATCTTGAAATCCATTTACCTTGTTCAAGTATGGCCAGACGCCCGTGATGACTATGCTGAATCCGAGCGACATGAGAAAAACAGTGAAGTACATGATGCGGATCGAGGCCCAGCGCTCGTGATGCTCGGCCTCCGTCTCCAGGTGCCGGAGATCCAATGGCGGCGACTGTGCATCGTTTTCATGGTTCCTGTTCAGAAAAAATGATAGGTACACGATCAACGACGAATAATGGCCAAAAATTGTCGGGGTCTCAAGGTCCGACAGCCATGAACGGGAGCCCGTTGCGAAAAGAGAGAATTTGAGAACTTTCTGAAAATCGGGAGAGCCGTTCGGCTTAGGGCCGTGGCTCTAAATTTGAAAATTTGGTGACACGATCAGCGGATTAAAAGTACTACGACATTTCAGACTTTTCTCATCTTCCAGCAGATTGTGCGGAAATGACGCACGTCCCTCAAAAAATTGATAAGTCATACAAAAAATGAGGTCTAACGAATTTCACGTCGAACGCGTGAGATAGAAACATCTAAAAAGGCACAGAGATGCAGTCAATCGTAAAAGTTCGGTTATTAAACTTTTTTTAAAAATTGAAATCCGCCCAATTATCGAAGAATTGCTGACATTATGAGGGAGTGTCCCAAACATTTTCGATGTTTGGGAAAATTCGTTTTTGTTCGCGTCGTAGGCGCATTTGAACATTGAAATGGAGTTATCACATCATGGCTTCGATTTTTGTGATTTTGGAAGAGGCGGAACGTTTTGACAAAATTTGAGCTGATGCCTGTCGAAGCAATAAGCAGAGCTGAAACCTGCTAGCGCTGAAAGAGCTTGGTATTCGAAAGAATTAAACAAATAGTCAGTTAGAACGTCTCGCAAAGAGTGAAAATTTGATTTGTTTTCCAATATTGCCATTGAACATTTCATTACCCATAATTTTTCATAGAAATTTTGCAAATTATTCCAAGGCACGAATATGCAAGAAAGTAGTGACGGCTAGCGATGCTGGCGGTCGGCCACTCCCGACAAATCAACTTCCGGGCGCGACTTGTAAATACCAAGGACGAGACCTTGGATCAGGATCAGACATCAGACCGTTTATGAATGTCACACACGTTATCATATCAGCTCTCTTGACTGAAGGCGACGAAAACCATCGGAACTATATCCACTGAGATGGAATTCCAACGTAGATATAATTTGAATTATTTCATCGGGGGATCATCGGGATTTTCTAACTTTTGTTCGCTCTCAGCTTAAACGGTCGATTATGCCATTATAAGGTTGGATAAATTTGCAGAAAAACATTGGCAATTGAAACTTGACAAGGAACAAATAATAATTAACTTACTAAGTAATGAAAGGGACAAGTCTTTTTTCGTTTTTGGAAAATCGAACATTTTACGGAAATTTCTGATGTAAATTTTTAATCACGAATATAATAATCATAAAGGTAATCAATAATAATAGAACGCCATACCTACATCGCCAACTTTGAAAACGCGTAAAAGCATTTAAAAAACCTCAAATTCAAATGCCTTTCTTTCGTCTGGCATTAGCCCCCTAATGCTGTTAAGCATATTTGAGATCAAGTGAGAAATTTTTGAGAAAACATAACGTAGTAACTTAATTGGCAGATATGTGATCAATAGCAACTAACGATTGCGGCGCCGTTTGGACAAACAGGCTCTTGGAACCTACAATTTTTGCCTCAGAATCAGATTAAGCTCCCTATAGCTTACCTTTATGGACAAACTTATAACGCTTATCATTTTTTATATTGTTGAATAAGCAGACGGAGGCTAAAGGATCAACAGAAAGTCCAAAAAACATACTTGATGCATAATATGCATATAGGTTCATTATCCATTTGCATCATTATGCATTATACTATGGGTCCATTTTTGTGACCAGAAAAAATGGAAGAAAGTTGGTGAAATCCCAACAATGAGGACACCAGTTCCCATAGATTCTGGCGATAAGCTATTAATTCCACAAAACAAGTGGAATTAGACTTTTGATGTATAATGAGACTTGACGGCGGTATTTCGTGAAACCAATACCTATGATATTTTAATGATAACTAAAGATAGTGACTATTTTTGGCCTCAACGTGAAAACCTAATTAGGTATAGTGAGGGCCATTTTCACCAAAAAAGCATGTTCAAAAGTTAACGTGACGAGCAAGTTACATAAATTAGTATTAACTTGAGCATAAAAAAGTATTAACTTTCAATTTCAAATAATGATGCATGTCATGCGATGCTTAGCATGAAGCACAATAGACTGATTCCTACTTAACTATATGAACTTTTTATAATGATTTTAATTACTTCCATATTTACAGAGTAAATGGAAGTATTGTGATCGTCCTAAAATCGAGAATCGGAACGGAGCTTCAGAATAAACTTTTTCTTATACACATTTACTCAGAATCACTTCCTGAACAAGTGTCTGTGTGTCCGTTACGTCCGTTACGTCCGTTACGTCCGTCTGTCCGTCTGTCCGTCTGTGGTCATTTACAAAAATGGCCATAACTCCCTCATTTCTCAACCTTTTTTCAAATTTCTTGAACTGAAATGTTTGTCTCGGCAAGACCTAACACCCTGTTTAATCGGAATTTGGATAACGCACAGTACTTCCGATATATTTGCATTTTTAGTGTTTTCTATTTTATTTTTTTCCGGCCACAAAAATGAACCGATTTGAGCGTTCTTGGTCTTAAAATCTTTGTTTTACCTTGCAGAATATGTGGATATTTTTTACATTCCGAAAATGTGGCGGTTTTTCATTTTGGGCGAATTTTAAAATTTTAAAATTGAATTTTTTGATATTTTTGACCCAAACACCCTTAAAAGCAGTCAAAATACGATCAAATTGTGTCGCACTTTTACGTTTCAAAATATGGAAGTATTGTGTGTTATCTACGCACCACTGGTTTTAAATATGTTAGAGGTTTCAATTTCCAGGTAGAAACGTGCGGAGACGTCCCTGATGATAAGTCGTCAGTTGAGGCATGTTTCAATTGAATAATAATAAGTAGGGTCATACTTAAGAGTGGTGGAGAATAAAAAATAATCCCCGACCATACAGCTTAGTGAAGTTAGCAACGGTTCAGCAACGGTCTACTGCGTGTTTCTTTTCCAACTAATTGGTCTCTAGGGACGTCTTGGAACACATTTCTGGCTGTACAAGAGTTGTGCCACCAGTCACAGTGTACAACACCTGTGATTAAACACCTTGGTGTATCCAATACCTTCTCGGATAAATGGGTAGGCTTGATTAGCGTTTGACTGATGAGTATGTCGAATTGGACTGATGAGGGATGTTTTTCTGTCTTGGAGATGCGAGCGCAGCGAGCATCCAGGTCACCTGATCTGTATAAGGAATGTGTGAAGGAACAGCTACGAGCTGTACGGACTGTATGACTGGTGGCACAATTTTAAAATTGCCCTAAATGTGTTCCTAGACGTCCCTAGAGTCCGAAAATTTAGAAAAGAAACACGCAGTTGACCGTTGCTGAACCGTTGCTAACTTCACTCTGGTCGACCATACTAACAGTTAGTTAGTAGCAGTATGCAGAAATGATCGATTCTTCACAGTTTTGCAACAGAAATGAAGGATAAAAAAAATGTCGTAGGTTATCTTACCTACCAACTCACTTATGTCTGATTAATATCTTATACATTTTAACTATGCGTTTCATGATGTTCTATTTTCCAGGAGAAAGAAGAAACCAAAGTTGTAGGTTTCCTATTTCCAATCAATCAACAGGTTTTCCAATGAAAACATTGTCAATCTCGCAATGTTTTGTACTCTCAACCCAAAACAGCGAGTAAAGGCGTTGAAAGGCTTCGAGAGCGGGCGACTTACTTATTTTTAGAATTGTTCGTCGAATTGTGAGGCATCACAAAGGCGAGCGACGACGAGTCCAGAGAGGAACGCGCAGGGTGAAAAGGTGACAAGGCTAAAATTGCGTGGATTTCATCGCCACACCGACACGGTGCCCAGGGCGCGAGACACACAGCATTTCAGTTCAAGTTCAGGCCATCGGAAATAAGTCCGAGAGGAGAACTCGCAACATAAAACACGCATGAACGCAACAGTTTGGCGGGGACTGAAACGAAGTTGGCCGTCGGTGTTGGCCACGACACGCGCACTGGTCGGATTCCGATCCGAGTGTCGGGGAGCAGGAAAAAAGACAGATGACACCTCTCGCTCCGGCTCGTTCTAGTCGGATATTTGGAGAAACGAGTTCGCCCGAGAGCGAGCGAGACGCGAAATGTCGCTTTCTAAATACAAAAGATCCGCCACCGTGACCTCCCCCACCGAGCCGAGTTTGACGACAAAAAAAACGAGAATGTAAACAATCGAGTGCCTCTTATCGTTGTTGTTGTTGTTGTTCCTCCTGCGGTTCTTATCAGTGGATTTTGATGAGCGTAACAGAGGAACGACGTGACCGTCATTTTGGGAATTCCCGAAGACAAATAATTTGGGAATCCCTATACGAAAGGAAATGGATTCCCATAAGACAAATAAAAAAGAACGAATTGGCTCCATTTGGGCATTCCATAAGACAAGATGACGACCCTACCTCTGTATAGGCATCTTCTTTTTCTTGTTTGGCGTCCTTCAGTCCTCAACATCTTGCCCGTACGACAAATAAAAAGAAAGAGAAATGTGGCCGTGGATTGAAAAATCTGGTTTGTTCGCTAGGTGGCCGTGCATGTTGGTGCACGCACCCAGCACGTGGTGGTTGTTATGCTTACCGCATACCACGGAAGAACTAGAAGGAATGCATCCAAAATCAACGTACTTATGGGTCTGTTCGATGAGGCAGGGGTTGTTAACCTGCCCACTCGCCAAAATGTCATCTCAAATTCCATCTTGAGAGAGAATTACTCGTATGATTGGGTAGTAATTGCTGACATGGGTAGAAAATCCACTATATTTTGTCATTTTGCGCGTATCGAGCATTATTTACACATTTTATATAAAAGAAGGTAACCTATTCCCCGATCAGGTCATATCCGCAGTTCGCCGTCGGCCATTTTTTCAAGCACAGTCTCCATCATTTTGATGTTGTGCGTTTTCGACAATTCGAGTTTCCTTTTCAAGTAGAATTCGAGCAAGAGGCCGAATTTGCCGCAACGTTCGAAGTCCAAGGCAGTCATATCGTCCCAAGTCGTCCTGGAACGATGAATTGCAATTGATTGATGATGATTGATAATCTTAGAGATAACGTATACTTTTCTCGGGAGTTTTCACCCTTCTTGCACATCACTTATTTTGATGTAATGATAATGGATTTTTTCTTTGGGTGTTTCCTAATTGGCTTCCGGGCAGCAAACCATGTCCAACTACTGACTTCAGACCGTAGCCCGGGAGTCAGTTAGGAAACATCCGTTTTTCTGATCAGATTTTCATCTCATGGACGATTTCACCAACCAAGACCAAGGATCATAGTAGGGATTAGCCGATCCTTGAAATTAACGCTAATCCTCATTTTCAAAAGATCAATTTCCCCAGATAGTACAAGGATCAGGCTTAATCTGTGGTGGTGAACCCCTATTTTTTCATATTCTTCGAATTACCACTAATCCGAACCCTAATCCGGGTTGGTGAAATCGGCCATAAGTCGTCGTTACATTGCCTAAATTTTCAACTGAGCCCAACTGACCAATTTCGGTTATTTTCGCTAGGCGACAGGTAAACGACGGAGCCGATTGAAATTTCGTCTTCCCAGGTCAAATTCCTGGAGCGGATCCAGGCTCGGTTTTCGTCCGATTGCGTCCAGATGTCCTCGAAAAAAGCGACAGTTTCAACTTTCAGAAGTTTAACCTGCGAACAGAAACACTGAAATGGTTGATACGAAGTTGCCTGGTCGGACTTGAGCCTGACTGATTGGTAATTGACGTTGATAATTGATTATACCAAACGGTCGGCCAACTCACCCGCTGGAAGAACTTGGGGAAAGGATTGAGCGTGGACACCGTTCGCCTGATGCATGTCATGGACGATTCTGAAACAAAAGGAGGGGTAATTTTGAGATTTTCTACGATAAAATGAATAAAAAACAATAATAGGGTAAGAAGGTGCTTGCTGAGCAAAGAGATACCTTTTAATATTTCATTTCGAACATTTTAGCAATACATTTTATTCGACAAAACCCGTCCGAATCGAGCCCTAGGTATTCGCAATCATCAATAGGCCTTATCCATTGAAAACACCCTTCAAAGGGTGATGTCAAATGACATCTTTCGTGCAACAGTTTGATGAATTCAAATTCACCAAAATAAGCAGCTCAAACCCTCGAAAATGTCTACATCGGTAGTGCGAGTGTTCGCACTTTCGTGATCTCGGCGAAAAAAATGGAATTGAACTTTAAGCTTATAGCCCCAGTTTAGTTCCGAAAACGGCGACCATGTTACGTCTCAAAATGAGCGAAAACAAAAATAATAATATTTTATTCAAAATCAAAATTGTATTCAAAAAATTTTAAATTCAAAACTTTTAATCAAAATTTTATTAAAAACTTTTTTATCCCAATCAAAATTTTATTTTTGAGATTTTTATTAAAAATATCTACGTATCTGCAAGATTAACAAAATTTATTAACCGTTTAATGGTTTTAAGACCAAGAACGCATAAAGCACTAAAAATGCTGGTATATCGGAAGTACTGCGAGTGATTCGGATTCCGGTTAACGACTGTGATAGGTCTTGCCGAGACAAACATGTTTGTTGGTCTCAAATTTCGAGATCAAGAAATTTTAGGCAGGTTTTAAAATGTACATACTTAGTGTTTTCTGACATTAAATGTCAAGAAATTTTCTTGCCTTTGAAGCACCCAAAAATTAGTAAATATCAAATTGCTTTGGTAAAAAAATTTACGTATCAAAATAATGATACCAAAATAAACCAATCATGCCATTCACCTTCATCAGTAGAACGTTCTTCTTTTATCGACACATTGTTCTGGTGTTCGTGTATTTCCCTGTAGGCCTTCGTAACTAAATCAACTGGATACTTGAACGTGTGCGTGTATGAGAATCCGAGCACCATAATAATACGTACGAAAGACAACGACTAGTGAACCAATTAACTAAACTTCGAATTAAAAGAAAATATGAATCCGATTCGATTTTATACCCGTTTATCGATAACGCCAACCGTTAACCAGTGAACATAACTGATCGGTTTATCGCCGGATTTATCGGACACCTCAGGTCCCCGTGGAGCAGGGAAAAAATTCATTCGGGGAAGGGGGCCCCGAAAGGCATCGCCTCAGCTCAAGGACGTGTCAACGCAACAGGTCTTGTGTTGTGATGCGTGGAAGCGCCTCCGCCACGAAAGGACTGCATCGCGAAATAGTGCGTTCCTTATTTCGCTCCTATCGCAATGACACTATTGATCAAGATCTCCTCACTTTCATCTGTTGTAAAGCATGTCACTGTAAATGGTGGTCATCAATTAGGGCCTACTACTGGTTATTTGGGGCAAACAATTTTTTTTCCTAATAATTTTCTTTCAATCCTCATTTTAGCATTACAAATGTTTTTCCCCAGTTTCCGACTTTGTTTTCACTTTTAAATTCACCGAGTAATAATAATATTGAAATCGTCCTAAAATGGAAAATTGGAATTTAGCTTCAGAAACAACTTTAGCTCAAGCCAAAAAAATACAAAAATGCCTTCTATCTCCCCTTCTATCATGCTCGACCTTTTTTCAAAATTCATGAACTGGAAGGTTCGTCTCGGCAAAACGAATCGACGAATCGATTCAACGGAAAATCTGATCACTCACAGTACCTACTTCAGATGTGTTTTCTATTTTATTTTTAAAAGATTTTAGCGGTTTTTGTCTTGAAAATCTTCGGTTTTTATTTCGGTCACTTGGCGTAGTACCTACTTCGATTTTAGGACGGTTTTAAAATTTGCATCGCGTGTTTTCCAAAAATTTTAATCCACCTGACGCTTATTTTTAGCGGATCATCAAGCCAAAAGCCTGAAAATCCAAGATCTAGGCCAGACTTTTACGTAGCTATCCAATTTGAAAGTACTGGCTCATCGACCACTGGTTTTCCAAAACGTCGAAAAGGGCAAGCGCTGGGAGCCACACGAGGACCGACAATGTAAAAACTGTCGAAAAAACGTTTTTCCATTTTGAACGAGGGAATTTATTTATAAATATCAATGTCATTACATTATAATCCTATCAATTCACAATAATAATCCAATGATAAGTGAACTAGACGGCTTAAATTAATATTTCCACAGCTTTAACGCGGAGTTAATGTTCTCTTGAGCGACAAGTCCACTCGCTCACGCTAGAAACAATTCACTGAAATACACAAAAAACTTTTTTAGAACTTCGTCGCACATATGTGTACATATTATGTACGGGGTTGGTCAGAAAGAGCGGACGTTTTTGGAAATGCTGCAACTCTCTAAGCGGCAGCCTGGTTGTGAGGGGTGGGGAGGGGTTGGTCACTTTCTACAAAGGGGAATGGGGAGTCAGCATCATGGCGAGGAGTGCGGAGGAACGCGTTTTTCAAAAATGACGAACCTACCGCTTTTGGCAGAGCAGCTGTTTTCAGAAGCGCCTGCGGCTCAAGAGCGTCATATGCATGACGACATCCTCAAAACTTTTTTGTTACTTATTATACTAAATTCTTCATCTCCTCGTGCACTTTCAACCAATACGGAATTCCAATCTCAATTACTATTGACGCAGCGTCATTTCCAAATCCATCCGTTCTTTTTGGACCCTGTGCTTCATTATCCCTCGCACGAGCGGGAAATGTAAAACTAACAAAATCTAAAAATATATCATCGCTCGAATGGGAACACCAGCTAGGTATTTCGTAAAGTAATGTTAACATGCTGAGATAGCGGCTGTTTCCACTCAAGCGACAACAAATTCGAATTTTTAGCATTGTAATACTGGCAAATTAACCGTTTGAAACGATTCCAGTATTTTTGCAGGGCGAATCGCATGGAAAATTAAAGCGACAATAAAATATAATACAATTACCTTTAAACACTAAAATGAACACTCCGAAAAGGAGGGATTTTCTCCAATTTCTTTTATTGATAACTGTAGGATACGAAAATTGGTCTTTCAACCACCTCAACTCCACGGAGCGGAGCCATTTTCCTAATTTGAAGGGTCGAGGTATCCTCCGTTATTTACGGTGGGACCGGGAACCAGGGCCCTCCCCATATCGCTCATCCAGAATTCTGGATCCTGGTCCCACCGTAAATAACGGGGAATGACAACCTCCAAATTAGGAGAATTTCTTTCATTGGCTATAAATCGATAATTAAAATAAGTAGGTACTAGGCAATTTGTGTTCATGCGCGTCAACAATTCGCAGGGCATTAAAAAAAATCTGCTTCAAGAGGCCTGATAGTGATTCTGGGTGTCGAGTTTGAATCCGAGGTCAGATTTGTCAATAAACGCAGAGGTTAAGCCCGTTCAACAACCCACAATTTTTGTCCCTTGGAAAAATTACCAATTATATTGCATGTCGAAATTACCAAAGAATCGGTCTGTCCAGACGGTCTGTGGGATGAGGAGGGGAACGGTCTGACGTAAAGTAATCCGCCGTTCCAGGCGTTGGCTTTTCGCCCGATAACCGAAGTTGTCCCGGGCGTGACCTGCCGCCCTCAAGGAGAGGGTCGGAACTGGAACGGTCTGACGTCTGATACGGGCTTAAGGAACCCTCAGAACCACCGTCAGACCTTTTGAAGCATGAGATAGATTCCCTATTGCAGCGTAGTGTCCATTATTATCCGCTTAATTGAACTCAATCGACAAAAAATGTCCGTGCCCTTGAATAAATCGGGATAGAAATAAATTACCAGCCCTAAAGCTTCTTTTTCGAGCCCGTTTATAAAAAATCGAAACTGTTTTCAGCGCGAGAAACTTTGAGAAAACATCATTTTTCATACGCTCGACTGCTGAAACCCAATTTTTCGGTAAAATTGTTTTGCTCTCTCTGGAAGCCATGAAAAGAGCAGAATTCCTGTTATTAGCGACAATGAGCATCGATATAAATATTGTGAAATACATTGATTTACCGATAGATTTATTATTTTCATCATCCGAATTTTCAGAATCAGCTCAGTTGATGGCTGTATTGATTTTCTAATAACAGAACCACCTACTGAAATTTACTCTAGGATCTTCGATTTTTCGATGACCCGTGAAATTCTTGGTCGTTACTCGTGAGCGGGTTTTGGCACACCAGTACCATAAGACCACGGTAGAACAGTTAATTCCTTATTCGATAATATCCACTCCAACGTTAATGACACTCCTTAAATTAGTTTTTACAGCGATCATACACTCCAAAAAATTGTTTTCGTCTCTTTCGTTTTTACAATACAAAAAACTTTCGGTCTAGCGTAAAAATATACCAAAATATAGATCAGGCAAGGCCATCGTCGATACAAAACATGTTGACCCTGGCGTTCGAATTGCAATAATCCTACCTAAAAAGCCAACGGGAGGATGTTGTGTTACCTTAGGATCCGGCCTACCTGAGGCTCGCTGACTCAAGACCACCGACTAACAGAACGACTGCTGACCTAAGGCAGGGGACTGTCAGTTCCGCTACCCCCACTACCGCCTCCGCCCCCGCTCCTCGTTCCGTCTCCTTCTCCGTCGGTGACGGCCGACGAGTTTATCGATATCCGGCTGTTATCCTTCTTCGAATTCCTCTTGTTGGATTTCTTCAACGAGGCGATTTCCTTTTGGAGGGTTTTCACCTTGATTGTCAAATGGTCGACTTTGAAATCCGCCTCCTTCTTTTCGTTGAGCATTCGGTTCCTGATTTCGTTTTCGGCCGTGAAATGTGCAGCTTTGAGTTCGGTGATCTGCAATCATATTTTCCAATATTACAGAAGTGGGCCGCTAACCATTTTTAACCGGTTAGGTATAAGCTCTTGGAATATAGTATAGATTGTAACCGACAAGATGGCAGAACGGCCCCTTTTCGTTACTTATGCAACAGTTAAATCGTAAACAGCGAAAGGTTAAGGGTTGGTTTGACTATTGCCATAACTCTAGTTTCAAAAAACCTACCACCTACTCAAAAAATTTTTTTGGAATCCTAAAAGTTTTTTTAAAAGTGTCAAAAAAAATTTTTTTAGGTCAAAATTTTGTCATTTAACGAGTTTTTGATCACTAAAACCCAACTAATTTTGACTTATAGGGAGTGAAAAAGGTGTAAAATCCTTCAAGGAATCCAACAAGCTCAAAAAATTCAAAATCGGTTCAGTAGAACTCCCTCAAATTGCCAAAAACGCGAAAAAGGAGATATCGCAGCAAGAAATCTCAAGCCAAACCGATTAAAAAACAAAATTTTCAACATTTCTCGGGAAAAACCCCCTATTTTATGGTAAATCAAGCGGAAAAACCGGGAAAAATACTCAAAAAATTCTAAACCCACGGTATCACCTTTAAAATTGAGTTTTTGCTTTTTTCGAAAATGGACCTTACTTATGCCAATTTGGACCCCTTCACCTTTTCCGATAGAATTGCCAGGACAATATGCACCAAGTTGGAGCAAACCACAACTTTTAGGACTAGTTTCATCAAAATCGGATCAGTGGTTCGATACGATGTCGTGGCCACAACAACTTGGTCAAAATTTTGTGGCCACAACATCGTAATGAACCACTGATCCAATTTTGGCGCGGTTGGTCCTAAAAGTTGTGGTTTGCTCCCTATCCGCGTAAACGATTCAAATCTGATCTACGGAAATCGAACGTACCTACACTGTTTCGAGATTAATCTCCTCAATTATTAGTATTCGCAGATCTACGTTAAAACGCGAATAAAATTTGCCCTTACAGTTTTGTCTTTCGATAAAAGTAGCGAGTCTTTGATTGACAGCTGCTTCTGCATTGACGCCATCTGTTCCTTGAGTTGGGTCATAGCGACAACATGGTCGGACGAATTTGGATCCAGGAGATCTCCGGGGGGCCTATGGTTGCCGGCTCGCGCCACTTTGGCCGGAGGTGGAACTGCGCCACTTTCGCTGGTCTCGAGCCGTGAGACGTCGACTTTTGTAACGTCAACGCGGTTCGGACGCTTGTTGTGGCTTCTCATTCTGAAAATTGTCAATTTGCGCGCATGAATATTCGGAGCTGGTTCAACGAATCAAAATAATCTACGAAGGAAAATACCAGTTGGCGAATGATAACTGGAATTTCGCAAATTCGCATATCGTGATTTTGGGCGGCATATCATCTTATTTTGTTGCTACCATTCCAATTCCACTTCAAATTGGCATATTATTGCATAATCCTCTTTTTTTTGTAAATCCTGCCTTTTTTACAAAAATGTTTTGCTCAAATCTGCAAAATCAATCGTGTAATCCTGGGACGGTTGTAAAGCCCCGAAATCCGAGAAGACCCCTTTCCATATCCATACCGATCAGCCTTAACATCCTACGGCACTGTGATAAAAATCTGTTATAGTTTTTTATAGGAAGGCGGATAGCGAACCTTGGCTCTCTAGTTTTACTAGAGCGTTGAGCGGCCAATTTGAGTTGCGCCCTTCGATCGGCATCGCCTTGTTTGGTCTTAGCTAGGGCCCTTTTGTAGGAAAGTGTGCAAAGCCAACACAGCAGCTTCCCATCGACCTGTACCGGACACAGCAAGAGACAAACGTCGAATTACAGGATTGTAATTTTATAAACTGCTAGCTACTTTCCGAACGCAATTTCACTTAGGAGTTTCTCATTTACTATGAACTGGCTCTCGGCAGGCGGAATTTTTCGTTCGGGCGTTACCTAACTGACTCCCGAAGCGTCAAAACTGAGAAGGCGAGGCCAAGTGACACCCATCTCGGCGAAAATGGCAAAGTTCTCACATCTAACAAACTCTTGCAAAAACTCAGATCACCCAGTATCATTACCGTGCATTTCTAAACCACACTTTCTGGTGTTGGTCAAGCGCCCTGGAAGCACTCCAAGAAAAAAGAAAAACTATTTTCAGACCAAGAACGTCCGAATTGGTTCATTTTGTTGACCGAAAATAAAAATATAAAGCTCTGAATGTGCTAATGAATTGGAAGTAGTGGGCGTTATTGAAATCCCGGATAACACGGCGATAGGTCTTGCCGAGACGAACATTCCAGTTCAAGAAATTTAAAAAAAGGTTAAGAATTGAGGGAGATACGGCCATTTTAGTGAATGGCCACAGGCGGACATGCACAGGGCCGTCCAGAGCCAAGCCGGGCCCCGGGGATAAAGACTCGACCGGGCCCCCCCCCGGTCAATAAAAGCATTTTTTCTAATTTGCATATTAGTACGTAAAAGGCCCACGGGCGGGCCCGGGCCCCCTTGGGCCCCGGGGATTTTGCCCCCCCTGCCCCCCCCTCTGGACGGCCCTGGACATGCAGACAGTTACTGTCTACTACTGTAGTTGAGGATGTGAATCTGAGTAAAAGTGTTGAGTTTGAAACCTGAGTTTGTAAGTTGAGTTTGGAAGTTCAGTTGGTGAGTTGAGTTTGAGGCTTGAGTTTGTCAGTTGAGTTTTTAATTGAGTTTGTCAGTTGAGTTTGAAACTTGAGTTTGGAAGTTGAGATTGAAACTGGAGTTTGTAAGTTGAGTTTGAAAGTTCAGTTGGTGGGTTGAGTTTGAGGCTTGAGTTTGTAAGTTGAGTTTCAAAGTTCAGTTGGTGGGTTGAGTTTGAGGCTTGAGTTTGTAAGTTGAGTTTCAAAGTTCAGTTTGTCAGTTGGTGGGTTGAGTTTGAGAGATGAGTTTGAAATTTCAGTTTGAAAGTTTTGTTGGTGAGTTGAGTTCAAGAGTTGAATTTGCAAGTCGAGTTTGAAAGTTTTGTTGGAGGGTTGAGTTTTTAACTTGAGTTTGTAAGTTGAGATTGAAACTTGAGTTTGTAAGTTGAGTTTGAAAGTTTTGTTGGTGGGTTGAGTTTTTAACTTGAGTTTGTCAGTTGAGATTGAAACTTGAGTTTGTAAGTTGAGTTTGAAAGTTCAGTTGGTGGGTTGAGTTTGTGAGTTGAGTTTGAGGCTTGAGTTTGTAAGTTGAGTTTCAAAGTCCAGTTTGTCAGTTGAGTTGGTGGGTTGAGTTTGAGAGATGAGTTTGAAATTTGAGTTTGAAAGTTTTGTTGGTGGGTTGAGTTTTTAACTTGAGTTTGTAAGTTGAGATTGAAACATGAGTTTGTAAGTTGAGTTTGAAAGTTTTGTTGGTGGGTTGAGTTTTTAACTTGAGTTTGTCAGTTGAGATTGAAACTTGAGTTTGTAAGTTGAGTTTGAAAGTTCAGTTGGTGGGTTGAGTTTGTGAGTTGAGTTTGAGGCTTGAGTTTGTAAGTTGAGTTTCAAAGTCCAGTTTGTCAGTTGAGTTGGTGGGTTGAGTTTGAGAGATGAGTTTGAAATTTGAGTTTAAAGTTTTGTTGGTGGGTTGAGTTTTTAACTTGAGTTTGTAAGTTGAGATTGAAACATGAGTTTGTAAGTTGAGTTTGAAAGTTTTGTTGGTGGGTTGAGTTTTTAACTTGAGTTTGTCAGTTGAGATTGAAACTTGAGTTTGTAAGTTGAGTTTGAAAGTTCAGTTGGTGGGTTGAGTTTGTGAGTTGAGTTTGAGGCTTGAGTTTGTAAGTTGAGTTTCAAAGTCCAGTTTGTCAGTTGAGTTGGTGGGTTGAGTTTGAGAGATGAGTTTGAAATTTCAGTTTGAAAGTTTTGTTGGTGAGTTGAGTTCAAGAGTTGAATTTGCAAGTCGAGTTTGAAAGTTTTGTTGGAGGGTTGAGTTTTTAACTTGAGTTTGTAAGTTGAGATTGAAACTTGAGTTTGTAAGTTGAGTTTGAAAGTTTTGTTGGTGGGTTGAGTTTTTAACTTGAGTTTGTCAGTTGAGATTGAAACTTGAGTTTGTAAGTTGAGTTTGAAAGTTCAGTTGGTGGGTTGAGTTTGAGAGATGAGTTTGAAATTTCAGTTTGAAAGTTTTGTTGGTGGGTTGAGTTTTTAACTTGAGTTTGTAAGTTGAGATTGAAACTTGAGTTTGTAAGTTGAGTTTGAAAGTTTTGTTGGTGGGTTGAGTTTTTAACTTGAGTTTGTCAGTTGAGATTGAAACTTGAGTTTGTAAGTTGAGTTTGAAAGTTCAGTTGGTGGGTTGAGTTTGAGAGATGAGTTTGAAATTTCAGTTTGAAAGTTTTGTTGGTGGGTTGAGTTTTTAACTTGAGTTTGTAAGTTGAGATTGAAACTTGAGTTTGTAAGTTGAGTTTGAAAGTTCAGTTGGTGGGTTGAGTTTGGAACAAGTGAGGTTGTAGCTTGAGTATGAGAGTTTAATTGGAGAGTTGAAATTGTCAGTTGAGTTGGAAAGTTCAGTCGGGCTCTTGGGTGGGTGAGTCGAGTTTAAAAGGTGAGTTTGAAGTTTCAAAGTTGAGTTTGTGGGTTGAGTTTAGAAGTTTAGTAAGTGGGTTGAGTTTTTTAGTCGAGTATACTCGAGTATACTCATACATGAGAATCGAGTTTGAGGGTTGAGTTTGCGGGTTAGTGTTTGAATTGATTTAGTGAGTTGAGGTTGACAATCGAGTTGGCTGGTTGAGGTTGAGAGTTGAGTTTGCAAGTTTATGTGGCGATTTGAGTTTGTAAGTTGAGTTCGAGTTTGGGGATTAGGCGGGTGGGTTGAGTTTGAAAGGGTAGATTATGTGTTGAGTTTGGGAGTTGGTTTTGAGAGTTAAGTAAGCCTAGTTTAGTAGGTGGGTTGAGTTTGAGAGTTGAATACAATTATGACTAAGCGCAACTCTGGTTGCGACTTGAAATTTCGAAAAACTCCACCTCTCGGAAAGCCAGCGAATTATTCACATATTAAAAAGTTGGAAGAATTTCTCGCTATCTCCGCAGTTGGTGATAAAATGATAACGCACCTGAATTCAACGCATTATTACTGACTATATCTATATATGTATGTAGCTCACCTTTTTGTCGTCGTCCTTCCGGTCGAATGCGCATTTCTGCTTGCACTGCTCGCAGGTGACGGGAGGGCCGTACCTCCGTTCCGAATTATGGCATCGCTGGCAACGGTTGCCGATGAAAGCGGCGATTATGTTGCAGTATTCGCATGCCGTTGGCTTTCCGAATTGTTTGACATTATGCTCACATTTGTTGCATATTGTGCTCGTGCTCACTTTACTGTAATATACAACGATTTCATATCTATGTAATCCACCGCGAGTGTTTTAATAGGCACGAACTGCCACTGTCAGGCAAAATTGGACACAAAACTTTGGATTTGGAGGTCCCAAAGATAGAATAACATTTTTACTATTTCGGAAAAGCATAGCTGCGATATCAAGGTACGCTGATGATCTTACTAGTGAAGATAGATACTACACGACCTGTAAATTCATTCACTAAATCATGAACAATATAGGTACCTACCACGTACCCACCTATCAAGAGGGTCAAGGGCTTGAAAAAGATGCTTTCAAATCGAACTCATAAAAACCAGTGGTGCGTAGATAACACACAATACTTCCATATTTTGAAAGGTAAAAGTGTGACACAATTTGATCATATTTTGACTGCTTTTGAGGGTGTTCAGGTCAAAAATATCAAAAAACTCACTATGCAAGTTTTAAAACTCGTCTAAAATGAAAATACGCCAAGTTGTAGAACTATAGAAAATATCCACGTATTCTGCAAGATGAAACAAAGATTTTAAGACCAAGAACGCTCAAATCGGTTCATTTTTGTGGGTGGAAAAAAATAAAATAGAAAACACTAAAAATGCAAATATATCGGAAGTACTGTGAGTTATTCAAATTCCGATTAACAGGACGTTAGGCCTTGCAGAGACAAACATTTCAGTTCAAGAAATTTGAAAAAAGGTTGAGAATTGAGGGGGCTATGGACATTTTTGTAAATGACCACAGACGGACACACGGACAGACACACACAGACAGTTGTTCGAGAAGTCATTCTGAGCAAATGTGTACAAGAAAAAGTTTTTTTCTGAAGCTCCGATCCGATCCTCGATTTTTGGACGATTCATGGTACCTACCCACACTATAAACTCTTGGATAAATCTGGATTGTTATGAGTGAACCCCACGGACAGTCATAAGTATCTTAACATAAAAGTTATGCCTGTAACAATATCACGATCTATGAAACATTACTTACCGAGGATTATGGCTTCGTCGTACGAAACAAGAGGACCGAAAAATGCGTACCATATTTTCTGAATATGACGCGAGTGTTCATGTGGCAGCACTGATATAACATTACTACCGATGGATATCGTACTCTTCCGAAGCAAAGTCAAAAGATTAGGCTATTTTCTGTTCTTGGCGAATGTGAAACTCGGTATCGAACGCTGGTTTTTGAAACAGTATTGGGAAAAACTTTGTGTTTTGTACGCAGTATTATGGTGCCTCTTACAATATTCTACACACATATTCTCGCATCATATAATAGATCCGTTCCTGAATCGCACAGAAATAAGAAAACAATAAATGATTATGTTGATCAAACTCAAAATCGTGTGCACTTACTTGGTTTGCTGGAATTCAGATCGGCAATACGTGCATTTGACGACTGGGAAAGCGCCACGACAATCCTGAAAAGGAGAATTGGCTTTAGAAAATGACAATCGCTGGGCTGGCAAAAGGGTTGCTGGGAGACAATGGAAGAAATAAGAGAACAGGAAAGTAAATTTAAGATTAGGCTCACGACGATTTCAAGAACTTTACACCGGAATCGATTCACAAGTCTCTATGGTGACCATAGTATGGTCAGCAACAATAAACTCGAAAAAAAGCTGAACTATATTACGACAATGGTTGGACACAATAGATCGCTTGCTTAGCTAAATAAATCAGTAAATATAATCGAAAAAAATCTGGATTTTTAAGGAAGGACAACGGGTACGGAGCGACCGAAAAAGACATGCATAACTACATTTTTGATCAGAATTTCTGACTCAGAAAGTACCTAATTCTCAGTAAACATGCGTTGGTAAAAGGTTCCTTGCAATCTCCGATCAAAGTCTATCCTCCAAACGATCGACATCGTCATCCGGTGATCGACCAGAGGGGTTAGTTTTACATCTCATCCCATCACATTTCTTGAATTTGATATAACAACATGACGTCACAACATTACAGTGGATATTATGAGATCTAAGGGAAAGTAACTTTTAAGCAGATTGAATGGAGTAATTTTTTGGCTCTTTTGAAGAGAAGCAATTTTGACTTCGAGTCATCGCCGTAGAATCGAAAATGGGAGCGTCGGAAAAAACTTGCACTCGCACAATTAATATGAATAAGTGACTACATTACATAATTGAGGCGTTTTGGGTACAAAGGGCCCAAGTGCAAAAAATTTAAATAAAAGTTATCAACAATTTAAATCTTCATTCCGTACATTTCAGGTCAGAACCACTGCCATCTAGCGACGATTTTAGAAACTTCTTATAAGATTTCCCCGTCCCGCTCATTTTTAAACGTTGGCGGATGACACTTAGGCCCAAAAACTTAATAAAACGCATTTCTGTTTTTGGCACTTAGGCCGTTTGTACTCAAAACGCCTCAATTATAATTATGTGTGTCCGCCCTTTAACAAAAACGTCCTTATCTCTGCAAGTTCTCAACCTTTTTCAAATTTCTCAAACTGGATTGCTCGTCTAGATAAAACACATTATCCTTTTCAGCTGGAATTAAAATTTTACTTTTTCAGGCCTCAAGAAAAGCGTTTTTTTTTGTTTCCCAAATCTTGGTTTTACCTTGCAGAATACGTGGAAATGTTTTTATATCACAATAACTTGATTTGAGTATTTTGATTTTAGGCGGGCATTAAAATTTGAATAGTCAGTTTGGAACATTTTTGATCCATACAGGCCCCAAAGTAATCAAAATTATAATCAACTGGTGTATCAAATTTGCGAATCAAAATATGAAAGTCTCGTGGGTTACCAACCCACCACTGGTTCAAATTTGCTTAGTTGGTTTCACTGGGTAAATGAAAGTGAATTCATGAAGAGCGTTCAAAAAATGGAGATAAGATCGAAAGGAACCTCTATCCACTCGGAATGACTGAATGAGCGCACTTGAAGGAGACAGCAGATGACGAAGATTTAATGAATGGTTCAAATCTCAACCTGCGGAGGTAAGTCGAAAGAGCTAAGTGCAGAGTCAAATTTCTATCCACTCTACGCCATGGTAACGGTAGGTCTCGGTAGATAAAAGGATTTGGCAATCGTGTTGCGAGCTTCATCAATCAATTGGCGACTCAGATTACCGATGAGTGCGCTGCGGTCGCCTCTCCAATGGCGGCTATTGGTTGGACAGTCTCTCATCCATTTACTAATATGGCCATAGCTCCCTCAATTCTCAACATTTTTTCAAATTTCTTGAACTGAAATGTTTGCCTCGGCAAGGCCTAACACCCTGTTTAATCGGAATTTGAATTACTCACAGTACTTCCGACATATTTGCATTTTTAGTGTTTTCTATTTTATTTTTTTCCGGCCACAAAAATGAACCGATTTGACAGTTCTTGGTCTCAAAATCTTCGTTTTACCTTGCAGAATATGTGGATAATTTTTATATTCCAAAAATGTAGCAAGTTTTTTTTGGCGAATTTTGAAATTTGCATAGTGAATTTTTTGATATTCTCGGCCTAAACACCCTCAAAAACAGTCAAAATATGATCAAATTGTTTCAAATGTGCACGTTTCAAAATATGGAAGTATTGTGTGTTATCTACGCACCACTGGTAAATGACTTGTAAATGACCACAGACGGGCAGACAGACACTTTTTCGGGAAGTGATTCTGAGTAACTGTGTGTAAGTGAACGATTCCAATACTTCCATTTACTACGTAAATATGGAAGAAAAATTTCGTAGGAAACCTGCGATTAACATTTTGATCAATAGATAGATGCTTTTATTTGCCTCAAAAGCAGTCAAAACATAATTCAATTGTGTCAAAAATGTAGGTACCTATGTATCAAAATATGGAAGTATTGTGTGTTATCTGCGCACCACTGGTTTTATACTCATGTATGATTAGTCTAATGAATGGCCCCGTGCGAGAAAATTGAAAATTTTTGTCACCAAAATAAACAAAACCAGTGTGATGATATGATCACACTGACCTGTATCCTACTTTGACTATTATAACAATGTTTTAGTATAAGTCAGTAGGCCTATTCCATTTTTCTTTCGCGTTAACAATACCAATATCCATACGGAAAAGTACAGAATCACTCGAGCTAGAACATTCTGGAGTAATCAAAGAAAATTCATCAAAAAACTGGTCAATGGCTATGCTTTCCAAGGGACTGGAGCCGGGGTTGTCCAACTAATACTAGTTCCGCCGCTCAGCCGCTAGAGCGCTCATCGTTAATCTGAGTCGCCAATCGCGATACCAGCAACACGATTAAGGATCTCAAAACGAGTTGAAAAATCGGATGGATTCCAATAAACTGTGCAAGGTCCGAGATCCGTCCGAGCTTCAGTCTGGGCTTACCAAGGTAAACGTAGCCGTTCACGAACCCATTTATTATTGGAGGCAAGGGGGGCAAATATTTGCTGCGTTTGATCGAGGTGACTGAGAAGAACCTATTAGGTATACTTCGATGGCATCACCGAGCCTTCACATCGGATTGGATGGCAGGTCGTATCGTCTGACTTAGCACCCCCACAGGCAGAGAAGGAGCTGCAGAACGAAGCAACCTGGGGGGCTGTAAAGTTTGCTCAAAAGACTGTCTCTTGGGCTGGAGACTGTTTATGAGAAACCGCGACATGTGATAACATGGAAATTTGAGGCGGCAGAAAAACCAACACTGAGCCACCAATTCAAAGCCTCGGGAAATTAATAGTTCGACAGACAGTCGCCCCGTAGTCTATCCTCTAGACAGGGAGACCGTCTGTCGAATTATTAATTTCCCGAGGCCTTGAATTGGAGGCTCAGTGTTGGTTTTTCTGCCGACTCAACTTTCCATGTTGTCACAGCAATGTCTACCAAATCTGTAACCTCAGTTGCATATGAGCGACGCCATCTTGGGTCTCTCAGGGCCCTCTGGCTGTAGACTGATCTACCTCAGTCTCTCGGCAGTCCTTTCTACTCCATTGCTCTCAACCCTCTCATATTTTGGTTTATTTTGATAATTCGATTTCAGTAAGTTATTTCATTATTTTGTTTCAGTAAGTGGAGTTTTGCAGTTCTTGGACGGACACTGCAGCGCTTCGTCTATGAGAGAAAGTCTGTCGGATTCAGTCTCTCAGTGACTGAAGATTGTCTCCAGCAGCGGAAAAGTTACAAAATAGCCCCCCTGAACTAACGTGGAAACAGTGAAAGTAGTCGATCCCAACTGTAACAAAAAGATTCCTCTGAGGAATTGGCTGCCTGTTGATACCTATAGTAGGGGAGTGGAAAGCTCTACATCGCGCCTCTAGTTCTCCATGAAATGATTGTTGTAGACGCAATATCCTCGATCATCCAGTTAAAATAGGACCAGAATAGATTCTATTCTCCTGATAAAAAATTTCTTATCGTGTTGCAACCCCCATTCGTGGGTGTAATGGAAAAATAGCTCAGTTCAGCGCAACCGACCATGGCATACGGCATTCTGCATCTGGGACAGTTCAAGAGTCACAGGACCTAAGGGGTCTGATACTTGGGGTAACCGCGGATCGGAATCGGTACAAATTTTCGACGTGACCATAGTTTCCAACCCCCTTGTGGAAAGGCGGCTGCCGGTTGAGCCGGGCGGGCTGCTGGAACCCACCAAACTCCCTTCAAGGTTTTCAGTGAAACAGGCTCTTAACCGACGCCCACCTTACTGTCTTTTCTTGAGTCTTGTAGAATTGTAACTAAGGTATATCTCTCCAAGTCTACAACATGAGGAACTAGAACCGTAAGTGGCCATCCACAGCAACGTTAGATCAAGTACTAAGAGTAAGTACCTACTTCAGTAAGTACTAAGAGTAAGTACCTACTTCAGATATCTTCTGTCTTCCGAAGTTGCTATGTTCAATGAACAATATTTTTGTGTCTTCTAATTCAACAGTTACTATCGATGTTTTCCGGTGTATAACAGAAGATGCTGCTCGAACCATCAAATTTAAGATAGGGCCCACTGATGCATATTCGTAATTGCTGAAGAAACCACACGTCATAGGTGTCGAATGCTCGTCGAAAATATTCCAAATAAGGAGAACAATGAGCATAAGAGAGATGAAGAAATGCCAATTCAACAAATTACACAATGTTTAGCTGTTCAAGGGTATACAATCGCGACAATGACAAAATTATGGTAGGGAACGGAAGGCGACGTACAATCGTCATTTTGAACTTATTCCTATCTATAGAACGAAAAAATGCTCGAATTTGCTCCCAAAACTCACTTTGCATAGCTGCTGTCCCGATGAAAGCTCTTCGAAGGGATGTTTGGTGAAGCACTTCGAACAAGCAAACAGGGCTACGTTACCGCTCATCTCGATCCGATGCAATCACGAAACTCTAAACAGACGAATAAACAGAACTGTCACACAACTGTTCGAATAATCGGGTACTTGAATGAAGCTCCATACCGAACCGTACTTACGTCGAATTATTTACAAATTCGAGAAGGAAAGAAAGCGACGCTTTGTGCCCGGATTGAATAGAACGTCGGACTTGGCCCGAACCCGTAGCGTGAAAATACGTTCTAGTTGACGTCATTACCAAGATGGAGAGGCATCTGGATCTCCGTCGGCACGTCCTCGACCCGAGCGCCCGTGATCTGTAGCGGAATTCCATATAATCTCCTATCAATAAGCATCCGTCACCAGTCCGATTCGACATACACATCAGGCTAACGTGGATCAGTTTTTTTTCGAACACATCGAATTGGCCCCATGGTGAACATTAAATTAAACTTACCAACCATGGAAGAAGAATTGAAGAAGAACTTCTTCCATGCTTACCAACAATATTATTTATAAAATAAATAAAAATTACAAATCTGATGAGCGTTAGTCTGATGCGTATGTCGAATTGAAAATTGATTAGGGACGTTTTTCCCATCCTTACCGTGCAGATTATTTTTGTCCTTTCAACGACGAGGAGGAGCATGGATTAGCAGACGGCCGCTGGGAGCGCTTGGGTCGACGTTGAGGACGTGTAGGATGGAGCTCCGGAAGCCTCTCCAAGATGGCGTCTCTGATTTTCACATTCTTCTGCAACTCCTTGGCCCTCGTTGTAAATACCTTACAAAGGGGAGTTCCCCGGAAAGCGGGCCGCTTTTTTATCCTTAGAAACTTTCTATTTGAGGTTTAAACGCAAAACAAAAATGTTATTACTTACTAGGTATTACTCACTTACTAATTTTGAAAGGCGCCTAAGTGCTGCGGCTTGATAATATGATATTAATAATATTACAGTGGAGGAAATAAAGTGTGTCTACCAAAGTACATTGGACAAATTGATGTAACAAGAAACAACTTTCTCTACTGACATGACAGCTATAGTGATGGCAACACTTATAGAAAAATCGATCTTTCAAAAAATCGATGTATCGAAAAATTAAAATCGATTTCAACTAAAAATCGAGACCAAAAAATCGATTTTTAAAGAAAATCGATTTTTTTTAAATCTATGAGAAATACCAGTAAAATATGGTGTAAAACAATATATGGGGCCTGTAACATAAAAGTACAAGTTTACAAATGACATGGTGAATCAGCTGATTTGAACTGATCATTGTTTTTATTCTTCTGCTGAGTGGTATGATCAGTATAATTTGTCTAAAATAGTATTTTATAATTTTACCGGTGTACACCTTGTACTTGTAAGCGTGTAAGTTTATGAAATAGTCCCCTGACAACGATTCGATTCGAACGAGATCGAGTTATGTTGTGAAGGTAGTGCCGTCTATTTCGATCTGTGGTAAAATGGTGACTGTAGAAACAGTAGAACTCACATCGTTACTGAATACTGAACGCTGGAGTAAATATGGATCGTTATATTAGATTCTCTACACGGGATAATATTTTAATGTATTATTTTTATTGTAATATAACAAAAACGCATTTTAAACAGGTAAAAATCGATTTTTTTGGTAAAAAAATCGATTTTAAATAAAAATCGCCTTCAATAAAACGATTTTTAAAAATCGATTATTTAAACCGTAAAAATCGATTTTTCAAAAAAATCGATTTTTTGTTGCCATCACTAGACAGCTACCAGCTGGTTGCGCTTCGAGCCACGAGGCCTGTGGTTTCTTGCATTTTTTGTTTTATCAAAAAACTTAATTGCTGTTAAAACTATTAAGAAATAATAATTTCATTTGGAGGGCGCAGAAATAGAAAGGTTCCAGTGGTGCAGTGTTCTTTCTACAGTAGGTACCTATATCCTTTGATCATAAGTATTTTTGGATTTTGAAGTGTGCGGGCATTGGAGGAAAAGGTAAGGGCATCTAGGTGAATGCTTCCGAATAAAATGTATTACTTATTTAACGAATTTACCTATATAATTGTTTTGTATTCGTTATAAATTAATATAATTTATAAATCTGATTGATCCAATTTTAAATTCAATTAATACTTACTGGGCTTGGTAAAAAAGGGCTGTCAAAGCCAAAAAATTTCAAAAGCTGTTTCTACCCATTAATTCGGCTCAAGTTTAACAGCGTTAACTGCCAAAGTAAGTAACATAATTACTTTTCAACAGATGGGCGTTGGTACGGAAAACGAAGTCCTCACCGTCGAAAAGAAGCGGGAACTCATCTCACGGAATCTCCAGGAAGTTCTGGGTGAAGACAGGTTGGCGACGATCCTCAAAGAGAGAGATTTGAAAATATACTGGGGCACAGCCACCACAGGGAAACCGCATATTGCCTATTTCGTACCTATGTCCAAGATTGGTGATTTCCTGAAAGCAGGATGTGAAGTAAGCCGTTATTGCTGAAAATAGTAACATTTTACCATCCTGCCTATGAGTTGTGAATTTCCCTTCTTGTATAGAATTTACATGATAGAAGAAAGGCGCAGCGATCGAGTCAAAATTCGAATTAGTGTTTCTGTTATAACTCAACGTCCCAGGCATCTTTGATGCAGGCATACCTCTAGGGTACCATCGGGGTCTCATAAGACCGTATACGGTGGAGTGAGGAGACAGGAAACAACAGCAGGTTAAAAGCAATGAATATTTTTTACTAAAAACTAACAATACTTTCCAGGCAGTGTCGACGAAGATACCAGTTTTTTTTATCTAGATATAGATAGGATATTTTGCTATAAAAATATCTAGATCGGATACAGATACCTACATAGTATCTGTATCTGAGATACAGATACTGAGAATATATCTAATTTAGATATAGATACTGATAAATTTTGGACGTATATTTTCTATCTAAATTACGTTGTGCGAGTAGTGGCTATTCAAAAAAGGGGTATTATTCGGTTTATAATCACTGAAAAAATGAATTTTCCCTTAATTGCTTAATTTTATCAATCTATGAGGCTTCGGGAAAAAAAATTTTTTTAACACCCCCTGAAAATTTGTTGGTTTACGTTTCAAGGGGTGTAGAATCCGAATCTGCAATAAAAATTTTTTGGCCGTCCCCCGTACGCCGTCCGCCGTCCGGGGTTTTTCAGGGGGAAGGAGTTATCGGAAAATTTTGAAATTTTTACCAAAAATCAAGTTCCGTATCTAGTTGGTCCTAACGTCTCGGCAGAACCCTACCTTAATTTTAAGGCTAGTAAAACAGCTGTTGAAGTGAGAAAAAATTCGTGCTTTTCAGGAAAAAAGCAACATAGGCATGTGAGGCATCATTTCATATAGATTTTTCTATGCTGAATCGAATGAGACCATCGCCACGCCGGTAGCTTCAACCGTTTAGGAGTTATTGCAGTTTTAGTGAGGCATTTTTGAGTTTTCCAAAATTTCCCCAAATCCTAATAACTCGAAAACTACTCGAGCCACAAAATTTGTTTTCCACTCGTTTGAATCCCCACAAAAACTTGTGTCCCCCCGATTTCTTCAATTTAAAGAATTTGGTCGCATTACATAAATCAGCAAAACAAAAATTGGAAAAACTTGAGAATTTGGCCTCGGCTCTTAGATACGGTTGATTGATCTACTTACGACCACTAGCCTATTACACCAACAAGGTGACGCACTCACACTACGACCAGTTGCGCTTGGCAACATGAGAGCGAGACAAGCTTCAACGAAGGTTCTGAGGCATTTTTAATTTCATCATTCAGAGAATTTAATAATTATTATTATTCTGTTAATTATGAAGGTGATTAAGAATAGATTTAAGTGAATTTAACGGAATTAAACGATCTGCTGCGTTGAAAAGATGGATAGGTAGGTATTCATCAAGCGAGAAGAATGATCATTTTTTGCCTGGTTGAAAAAACGTTTTTCTAAATCCCCATCTAAAATACAAATTTATACTGAAATTATAGAATAATAACAACTAAATTCTGTGTTTAAGGATTACCGATATATCGTAAGGTTTGTCTTTGCAATCGAAAAATGAACCCCTGTGCAAAATTTGCCGAGTTCTTCGGACATACAAGGAGGCTTCGGCTGAGCTTAACTGAAGAAGCGAAGTATAGAAAATTTTATCTAAGTTAGATAAAAATTAGATACAGATACCCATTTTTTATATCTAGATAGGATACAGATACGTGGGACGCAATTTTATCTAGATACAGATACAGATACAAAATTTTCGGTATCTATATCTATTTTAGATACAATTTAGATACAATATCTAGATACCGTCGACACTGTTTCCAGGTGACTATTCTATTGGCCGATCTGCACGCTTACCTGGACAACATGAAGGCTCCATGGGACCTTTTGGCTCTGCGAACCCAATATTACGAACATTCGATCAAAGCCATGCTCTCTTCTATCGGAGTTCCACTCGATAAATTGAAATTCGTCCGAGGAACCGATTACCAATTGTCGAAGTAAATCATTCTATTAGTAGTCGCTATTGAAAATTCGCCGTATGGTAGATTTTATACTTATTATACGTGAGCGATTACCGTATTACAGGGAATACACGCTAGATGTGTACCGGCTGAGTTCAGTCATAACGGAGCACGACGCCAAAAAAGCTGGTGCCGAAGTGGTCAAACAAGTAGAACACCCCTTGCTGTCCGGTCTTCTATACCCAGGTGAGCAATTATGGTAGTAATGTTAAATGCTGTTATAGTTAATATGAAGGCAAATTTTCCTAGAATGAAAATTGTAGAATGAAATTGAATTTTTTATCAACAGCACAGTAAACCACCTAATGTTTTTTCAGGCCTTCAGGCTCTCGATGAGGAGCATCTACATGTTGACGCCCAATTCGGCGGTGTCGATCAGAGGAAGATTTTCACTTTAGCGGAAAAATACCTTCCACAGCTAGGCTACGCTAAAAGGATACACCTAATGAATCCTATGGGTTAGCCGATTATCCATTATTATCTCAAGTACCATTTTGTATCTTTTCCAATAACAATATCCCGTTGCTATAGTTCCAGGCCTGGCCGGTGGAAAAATGTCGTCGTCGGAAGAAGACAGCAAAATAGATTTACTCGATTCCGCCAGCAACGTGAAGAAAAAATTGAAGAAGGCATTCTGCGAACCTGGCAACACGGCGGACAATGGCGTTTTGTCGTTCGCTAAACACGTTGTCTTCAGTTTGCTTGACAAAGGGGAAAGTGAGTCCGCTACCAAAATACTCGGTTTAACCGTGCTTTACGATGTTTGCAAAGATTTGGGTGCAAGGAACTGCGATTCTCTCGTTTTCCAGATTTCCTCGTGCCCAGATGTGAAGAGAATGGCGGCAACTTGGAATTCACGACTTACCAAGAACTCGAGGACTGCTTTGCGCAGGAGAAGTTGCACCCTGCCGATCTGAAAGCAGCCGTCGAAGTCTACATAAATAGGTTGCTGGAGCCGATCCGTAAAGCGTTCAAAGATCCTCAACTGGAGAAATTGGCCGCCAAGGCATATCCTCCTCCGGTCAAAACGAGTAAGCTATTTCTTTCGGTTGTATCAATTATCCCTTTCAAAATTTGACATATTACCCAGTTGTTACGTTTGTACTGATAAACTACAGCAACATGTTCTTCCTTGAGGGGGACATTGCACGCCCAGGACAACTTTGGCTATCTGGTGAACAGCCTGGAACGGGGTTTTCATTAATTTTATTCTACTTTGCATGTACAATGTTATATATCATTGACAGAATCCGGAGGCGGCGGAGGTGCAGGAAATGACGACGTGATCGCCCCTCACAGGCTGAATATGAAAGTGGGCCGAATCGTAGAAGTCTCCCTGCATCCCGATGCCGAGTCTTTGTATGTTGAGAAGATTGACTTGGGCGAAGCGACGCTGCGAACAATCGTCAGCGGCCTTGTCAATTATGTGCCGGTCGACCAAATGCTGAACAGGGACGTCATCGTGCTCTGCAATTTGAAACCGGCCAAAATGCGAGGCATCGAATCCAGTGGGATGGTCTTGTGCGCTTCGCAGTAAGTTTTTGTTTGGCAATGTACCTGAAGCATAATCGTCAAAGTCTAATCTGAGTCTATGGCTTCAACGTTCACCTTCAACCTTTACCTTCACCTTCACCTTCAAACTTCATCTTCACCTTCAACCATTCACTTCTCCTTCTACCTAAAGAAATACGTTTTTACTGCTTGTCGAGGAGGCTCAAAACAGCAAGATTCAATTTTGAAAATAAAATTACAAGCTGTTTAAAAAGAGATAGTGTAATTATGACAAATTATTACATCCGACGGTAAATTTTCAGAGTAACAGACGGAAACAAAGCAGTCGAGCCTCTTGATCCTCCGGCTGGCTCAGAGCCTGGTGATCGGGTTTTTGTTGAAAATTACGAGATCGGGTCACCCGATGAAGTACTTAACCCGAAGAAGAAAGTATGGGAGAAGTTGCAGGTTAGTGAAGCCGAGTAACATCATGATGTAACTCCTGTGCCGTTCAGGAGCTTTTAGTACTGGATTTCTCTCATCGAGTACAAAAACCTGATATCTTTTATTCACAGTCTAGAGCAATTATAGTGTCCTAATTTTGATAGAAACATGTTTCTGTAGAATACTGAGTATAAATGGTTGAAAACTTAGCAGTGCAATATTTTCAAACCCATCGTTGTTTTTGTCTATTTAGGTTGACTTGAAAACCACTGATAGCTGCGCGGCAGTTTGGCAAAGCAACAGTTTACTCACGTCCAAAGGGAAAATTACGTGCAAGAGCTTGAAACTCGCGAGCATCGCGTAACCATCGCCGCGGATATCCAGTTTTTGACAAGGTTATGTTTCGCTGTTATCAAATGTCTGTTTTTTACACGCATTAGTTGATATTCGGATAGTTTTTAACCTATCGATCATGTTCCTTGCACCAACTGCCTGAGCTCCACGTTGAAAAACACAAAATACGTAAATTTCAAGGAATTAACAAATAAGTTTTTTTGAAATTTCAATATTTTGCGCTACCGTAGCGCGTACCACAGGAGTGTGACTTTTCCATGAAGTCCGATCGCCGGTTTGCGTTATTGGTTACCAGCTGGTACAGCTGGTTTGAGCTAAATCTGTTAAAAACCCTGCTGCTATGCAACAGCAAATGGTACGATGATCTGGGTTCGCTCCACGAGCAAGAAGCAGGTACGGTCTGACCTGATGGCGTCATACGAAAACCAAACGACCCAGCTTCCCATTGGTTCCCCTCTGACCTAATGCTCATTTTTGGACATTGTATGACGTCATTCGGTCAGGCCGTACCCTTATTAACCCTGCTTGAGTTTAGGCATGGGTTAGGCCTGAGTTCTGACATATGATATGGACTTGAGGCCGTATCAGACGAACGGCTCAACCCGCAACCGTGGCATTACAGGGCGGTCACAAACTGCCCGAATCGCGTCTCTGATTGGCTGAGTAGCGCCGCACTCCAACGCATTTTGAATAAACCTAATTTTTTCATGTCTCTGCGTGATATTACACAATTTTTGCATATCTGGGATGTTTTGTACGGTTACTGCTTCTGCGCGAGGAGGTCAATCGAATGCGTAGGCGACTGACCTTTTTCAAGCGTTGAATAATTCAAATTGTCAATTGAACAACAAAAATTTGAAAATAATTTTATTTGAAAATATACAACTTTATTTGGACATGTCTCCTGTCTTACTGTATAAACTGTTTGGTTTAATAACAATTCCTCATTATGTCTGGCATCGTTACATCTGACGATCTGGACGTATCACCATTTTTTGACTTAACAGCCTTCGTCAAAAAAAAAAAAAAAACGTCTGTGTGAAACAAGCCTTTCACTCTGGGACTGACGAATCGTTACGCCTCTTAAAACTATCGCAGTTTGACCGAATTTTGTGTACAAAAATTAAATAAGTCCAAATTACTGATGCGATTCGTAATCACGTTGGAAGCACCTAATACAATTTTCTAAATTTGATAACACATTCGAGAGAATCGGAATTTCGGAGAATTTCAAAATCGGCGTAACTTCTTCGGTTGAGCAGCTGTCAGTTTACTCATAGGTTAAAAATATCTGTATTCTATGGCTTAAGATTAGTACCGATGCTGAGTTGATTTCTTTCCACAGTTCGAGTCTAGTTGTAACAAAAACTTACCTGGTAGCGGCTACGATGGGTTTGCTCCAGTTTGTGCGCCGTCTCTATCGGCGCATGCGCATTTGTGTGCGTTTCTATCACCGCTCATGCGCCGTTCGAGCTGGTTATATCGCCGGAACAAACCCAGCATTAAATCGATTGCGCTATCACGCTTTGTTTATAGTTTCGCGCAATTCTCGGCGCAGTATCTTTCCTGTCGAATTTTTCGGTATGCTGTCCAAAAACACGACTGAATCCAATTGTTTGTACTCGGCCACTTTAGGACTCACAAAATCGAGAACTTCTTTCTCCGTTAGTTTGGATCCAGGATTTTTGACGACAAAAGCGACCGGCACCTCGCCTGAACGTTTGTCTTTTTTCCCAATGACTGCCACGTCGGCGATGTCTTTGTGCGATTGCAAGATTTCCTCCAGTTCCAGCGGCGCTACCTGCAAACCGATGATTTCCAATAATCAATAAGTTCGGACGCCGAATTTCGTGACAGAAGAATGCCCACGCTTATAGCCACGCGGACGTATCACCACATTTTTCAATAAATTTCAGCCTTTGGGATGTCATGGATTTGAAGGGTGGATTAACGAAACTCAAAATTGTGCATAAGGACGGGGAGGGATTGAGTGAGTTAAGTGGGAATCGAGGGGTCTGTCCAATCACTCCAGTCCTGGACTAGTTACCAACGACGCCACACGTATTCAGGCCGTGTGATTGAGTGAATTTGCGTGGCGTCGTTAGTAACCAGTCCGGGACTGTCCAGGATCGAATAAATGGATGGGTGACGTTGAGAGGGAGTGAAGCCTGAGGGAGGGAGAGAGTTGGACCTGGAGGGAGTTAGTGAACGAGGCAGGTCAGAGAGAGGGAAGTGATGAGGCAGGGTGGGAGTGAGGTAAGAAGGAAGGAGTGAGGTCGGGAGGGCATCAGTGAGATAGGGAGTAAGTAAGTGACATATGGAGTAGGGACACATAAAATGGGGTGTGAGTGAGGTCTGAATGGAATGCGTGACATAGAGTGTGAGGGAGGGATGTCGTGAGAACGGTTGAAAGGAGGAGTGGGGGAGCGAGTGAGTGAGGATGCTTGTGAGGTAGGGAAAGAAGTGAGTGAGGTAAGAGAAAGAAGGCACTGAGGTGAGGGAGGTTGTGAGGGCGAAAGTGATGTAGGGAGTGAGCAAGTGACGTATGGAGGGGGTGGAGCGGAAGAGGTAGGAAAGAAAATAAGTGAGGTAGATTACCTGGAATCCTTTGACTTTGATGAGTTCTTTGATTCTGTCGACGATGAAGAGTTGGCCATCTTTGTCGAAATAGCCTACGTCGCCAGTGTGAAGCCAGCCATCTTTGATCGTTTCTGCTGTCGCTTGATCGTTTTTATGGTAGCCCTGCATGATCTGAAAAGTTTCACATTGGATGCACAAAACTCAGTAGTTACCAATGATGGTTAAATGACCAATACTTTCTAATGTTTTCATGCAAATTTGAAATTTATTTATTCAATAATTTAATTACATACTTGGGGCCCTCTGCAGCAGATTTCTCCCGGTTTGCTCGGGTCGATAATCTCCCCTGTCTCGGTGTCGCAAATTTTGACTTCACTCCCACTGACGACGCATCCGACGGTCGTCAAATTAGTGACTGTCTTCCTAGCCGAAGTGATTACAGGAGACGATTCAGTCAAACCGTAACCTGTTGAAGGAACAACTTGGTTAATATGATGGATAGCATGGCGATCAGCATTAAAAATCCAATCCTTATTGATGGAGAAAACATTCCCAATTATTTATAATTTACCCAACTTTACTCTCTGGGCCGTTGTCAGACTTCAGAGATTTGTCAGAAAGAGCACTTGGCTTGTTTCGAGGTATCTTCCAAACATTTTACTACAACGTACAAACCTGACATGATGACGACTTTCTTCTTTTCCAATAATTTCTTAGCATCTGTCGAAGAGATTGCGGCTGCTCCATTGATGACGTACTGTAAACTTGATACGTGTTTCGCCGTCACTGCCGGGTGATTGGCCAAAAATTGAACCAAAGGCGGCACTACGTGGGCGATGTTCACCTGAAATCAAACCGTACAGACCAGTTTGGTTTACGACTCAGCTCACTAGCGATTATAACAAATAATCGATCTCATATTTCAAGAGGTCTGATAGTGGCAGCAAATCGGACCTCGGATTCGGACTCAGAACCCTCGAAAACCTCCAGACCCACGTCAGACCTCTCTTGAAGCGTGATACCAAGTTTTTTTCTTGTACGAAGGACTTTAAACTGAAACCTAAGGATTCGAATTTTGACTCACTTTATGTTGGATCAAAGCCTTGAGGTACATTTCCGGTTCAAACCGAGGGATGGTGACGAGTTTGGCACCTGTCGTGAGATGAGTGAATGCTCCGACAGTCAGGCCGTAAATGTGAAAGAACGGCAGGACGCATGCGGTCGCATCGGCTGGCTCACCTGCGGATAAAGGAATGGTAACATAGTTTTTTCAACGAAAAGTTTTGATGTGTGCTCATATTTTCCTCATCTGAGAAGAAGTCGAATAATTCTACTCACTTTTGCTCATCCGATCGATTCTGATTTCTGGATGGTCAACCTGGACCAAGTTGGCCACAATGTTCCTATGTGTGAGGCGTACACCTTTCGGAAGTCCCGTGGTGCCGCTGGAGTAGAGAAGAAGCGCAAGATCGGACGGTTTCACCTTCACCTGATAGCAAAAGTTGGAGCGCCGTAAAATTATTGAAATCCTTGGGGTCCAATTGATGGATCACCATCATTCGTTCTCAATCCATCATCTTTTTCTTTTGCAATTTGATGGTTCTTTCACATTACAAGATTGACCCAATCCACCACCCAAGCCACACAGTCAGTTACAAAAACAACAATTGATGTTTCCTGCCTTACTTTGTCGACTTCTGCTTCATCTTCATCCTCGACCATCAAGAGTTCCATAAACGAGCGGACTCCATCGGGTAAAGTGTCTGTCGGCTGATGTATAGCGATCAGCGGTGGTTTATTCGGTCCTTGGATTTGCCTAATAGCTTCTTGAGCTTCTGATATCTTGGCCGGAAATGTCAGCACGACGGCCGCATCCGAGTTGGAGATCTGATGGCAAATTTCGTCTAAAACACAGTCGCCCAAGCTACATCACCAGTCAGTGGCGCAATCATTCGTTGATGAATTCACTCGATTGGACAACGTTTTGTGCAGACATCAACTTGCAACGAACGATGCCGAGCGATCGATTCTTTCGTTACCTGGTCCATAAAGCGGGTTGATGGATGAAACAACCAGGCCTGCCTGCAAGGCTCCCAAAAGTGCGATCATATGCTCGGGCAGGTTGGGCAGGAGAAGAGCGACGACTTGACCGGGCTTGAGGCCCGATTTTAGGAAGCCTGCAGCGATTTTACGGCTGAGCGCCTGAAGAGCTTCGTAACTGTACTCCCGACCGGACATGCCGCACACCTGAAACAAAATTACGAGCGATGAATTTCACGTTGACAGGATCTTGCAGCTATCCTCGTACGACTTGAGGTGGATGCCTGATAACAGAAAGTTCTTGGTCTTGAGGAGCCTGTATTCCATAAACTAGGTACTGGGGCAGACAAGTCGTCCGCATACCAACTCGCGGATCCAGAATTTTTTTAATCAGTGCCAAAGCCAAAATCGTGCATATTTGGGACAGGAGAGGCGGGCTCGCCATTGGGCAGCCATTCGATTCATGGAGTTGAAGGCATTTTTAGCATCTACAAGAAAAAGTTCCAATCCGAATGAGCAGCAATGTTCACTCGATTCCCGGCTTCTTTGCTGTTGAACATTTTGGGCCTTGCGCATGACTCAGGATCGCCATAAATGACGAAATTGATGTCAACTCGATACAGATTTGATATATATTACATGAATAATATTTTAATACTTTCACTTCTTGGGAGGTGGCAGGAAGAGTGGGATGCAGAAAGGCCAGTGGACCAAGCGCTTGATTCCTCGTCTTGGTCCATGGCTGGAGCGCTCCCAGGGTGAGGTGGACTTCTTCCTCACGGGACACGGAGCATTCAGGGCGTACCTTCACAACATGGGTAGGGCGCGGATAATCAAGTGCCTGCATTGCGAGATGACGCCTGCCACACCTTTTTCGTTTGCAAAAGGTGGGCAGGATGGCGACGCGCAGTTGAGGACGAGCTAGGCCGACTTCAGCCGGAGACGCTCGTCCTGAAAATGATCGAATCGAATGAATGGCGCGGTGTTGAGCGAGAAGAGGATGGAGTTCGCGAGCCAAGGCCCAGCATCCCATGAGGGTACCTACCAGCAGCAGCGAGGAAGTGTGAACTGCGAAAGAAGCTGAACCTGGTCGCTCCTGAACCTCCTAAATTGGACCTTGGCGTGCAATATGGGAGGATTATGGAAATGGTTAGAACGAGATGTCTCTGGAGGGCAAGAGACAGGCCAGGAGGTCTGCTGATGGCAGAGAGCCGCTCTGGAGAATCGACCCGAGGCAATGTGAGCAACAGCCCCAGGTCGTCTCTCTATGCGGTGGGGCCCTAGAAGTGGTACCCTCCCTCCTACGTCCAAAAAAATACTTCCACTTACCAGAGCAGTGTTGTCGGGCCACTCGGGCACGTTTTTCAGCACGTATTCGTGTATTGTCGTCTCGGGTATGTCCACGGGGCCAAAGGGCGACGTCACTATGTGCTGCTGGTTGGCGCTTGCCAGGCATCGAGCAAAAATCAGTTTGCCTCCCCTGGTTTTGGCCCTACCCTGCAATAGCTGCTTGACTGATTGGCCCGACAGCAGTCTTATTACGGATCTCGACATGTTGGCTCTGAAACAATCGAATAATGCTTGGCTACTGTTGATAAATTATAAATTTTTGGAATAAGATTTTCTCGAATTATTAATTATTAATGTACGTAGTAATCGATAAGGAATTTACAGGTATAATGAAGAATTATTGGATATAATAGAGGTTTATTTGCAAAAAGAAATTTTTTTTGCACTTTAGAGTTCGGAGTCGAATTAGCAGTTGGTGTCCAGAAAATTAGGCTAAAATCGTATCGAAAGACTGATCCGATTTTCACCGAATCACTCTCGGAATTTGTAATATTGTTAACGGGTCAAAGTCGGCCTCTATACTTGTGGCGTCTTAGGAAAAACCGAAAACTTGGGTTCTGTAGGTACCTATGCGAGTTTGGAATTTTGCGATTATTTTTTCGCTGATTTACCTTACCCTACCATAGCAGAAGGGTTCCCACCCGGAATTTCATGAAGAAAATTTCAATCCAATTTGTCATGATTGCGGTTTTTGTCTAAGGTACCTGTAGGTACGTTTTATATTTTTGTCGTTTGCCGATTTGAGGAGTATACCTGACCGATGTTGACTTTTCGTGGCTTATTGGTAGTTTTTGCACAGTTCTCATCCCCAAAACGTCAATTAATTTCATTATAGACCGAATTTCAGAGGGTGATCAACAAATTGTACCTCAGAATTTAGAAGAAGATGGACAACCTATCCGATAATTGGAGAACCTATTCTCCAAATCATCCCAAGTACGACCGATTCGGTACAAAGGTTCTAGTTGGTAGAGTTACACGAGAATTGGTGTGAGCTGCGTCTGCTACACTGGTTTAGAAAATACTGATGCTAATCACCAACGTCGGGTTCGAGTCATTGCCACTGGCGTCATGTCTGGACGTTCGTCCGCAAAGCAAATACGTGTGCACATAAATAAACTGCCTTCGAAAATTATCTTCCTTACCTCACATTGACGGTTACAAGTAATAATTTAAGGACTGTATCAGTTTTCAAGATTCGACCGACCACTCGCCTAGGTCATCGTAAACTTGGCGACGTGTGATACGAATTAATGCCAAACCCGTCGACCGAAATAGTTCGGAAACTAAATTAGTGCGGGCGCTACAGCTGACGTGTATTGGTGGGCATTTCCTCGTTGAAATTGGGTCGTTAACCCGCAGGAGGTTGGAAATCATTGTATCGATTTCCTTATTTTTCGATTTAGTAAAATGATCCGGCAGGGTGGCATCTCAAGGGCACCGCAGTATCCGACGAGCCCCCCCCTCCCCATGAGTTTCTGAAGGAAACAAATTGCCTTCGCTGCTATAAAAAAAAAAATTATGCTTTAAGAGGTTTGATCTGAGGCTGAATCCGAGGTCCGTTCGGTTCTAGATCCAAAAAAAACCCCGTTGGGTTTAAAATGTTTAAGAAATCCGCATTATTTTCAACTTTTTTATTTTTCAAGGAACTGGTGCAATTTCCACAGGAAATCTTTCACTGAAAACGCCAATTTATAGGTTGATGGCTTTAAAATGCTTCTTTATTTATTTTTTGAAAAAAAAAAACTGAAATTCTTTCTTTCGCCTATTCATGTTTTTAAAGCACGACAGGTAGGTATGAAACTAAAAAATAGTGGGACCATGTTTGTATCTGCCTCAAACAGCTTTCTGCGAATGCCGGTTCCCAAAATAAACGGAGCCGCTAAAATGTATGCCAAAACAGCCGACCTCAACCTTTGAGGGGTCTATTTGGACACCAATGTCATTAGTTTGATTTTCCGAGGGTTACATACCTCTCTTCAGAGCTCATTAGGCCGGTTTTCATCCAAGCTTTCGAATTATTTGCAATTAGGTTGAAAAACAATGGTGCGTAGGCAGCACACATTACTTCCATATTTTGCCCCGTAAACTGTTGAGTTATTTTGACTAATTTGAGGGCAAAGGGATTTGAAAAACACATTAAAATTCTAAATTTTAAAACCCACATAAACTCAAGTCAGCTAAGTTACCGGGATAAACAAAAGTTTGATTGGGTGTTGCAAAAAAATTTCCCGACCGAGGTACATAATTTCTAGAAATAATGTACCATTACGCGAATTCCGCAAACTAAGATTTCAAGATCAAGAACGCTCGAATCGGTCCAATTTTGTGGCCAGAAAAAATGAAATAGAAAACACAAAGGTGGGTCCATCAATTCAGTTTGATCGAATATCCATTATTCTCCGAATAAATTTTTCCATGGGTACGTGGACAGGGCAATCCATAGTCTACATTTCCAAGAAACTACCTATTCGGAGAATAATGTTTTTCCGATGAATAAACTGAATTGATGAACCCACCGTTATGGCCGGTTTATCAATTTTAGAGCTAGATTTATCCAAGGAAGCTTCCACTACATTTCACCTAGGACATAATTTATGAAAATAATTTATAATATATTTTTAATATTCATTTATTTATAATATTCATAATATTTATAATGTTCATAATTTATGAAAATAATTTTCATTGAACGTCATACCAAAAATTTCTTGGAAATTAGTTAATGCAAGAGTCCTTGGGTAAGTTTAGCTTTAGATAAATTGATAAACCGGCCCTAAAAGTGCCAATATTTCGGAAGTACAGTGAGTAGTCAGAATTTCGACTAGACAGGGTGATGGGTCTTGCGCAGTTTTTACACGTACGTACTGCCGTGAAACTAAGTTATGAGGAAAGAATAAAATTTACAGGAAGTTTTATGTGAATTATACTCGTAGTAGATTCTGTGGTAGATATAACTGGAACGGTCACTGACCGATGAAGCCGCGAGTGGGCGTGTCTCGTACGTGGACGACAAACCTTCCAAGTAGTTAACCACTCAGTCAGTCCTATGGTAAAATGTTAGGTCCATTCGTTCAAGTGTGAGTAATAAAAAAAAATAGAAGCGAGCCTCCTCCTAGATAACAGCCTCATGCTAGGCCTAAAACCTGGAAGTACCGTTATCCCTGTCTCGGCCCACAAACTGCAGCTGCTAGTTCGGAATAACATTTGAATAGGAAAAATAATGTTTTTATCTCGTTCGTATTATTTACAAAGTTCTAAAGGCAAATAAATATAAATAATAAATAAAATGAAATAATAAAATTTACTCCATTAAATGGAAGTATTCTAATAGTTCTATAGCTGAAAAATGGGACGGAGCTTCAGAAAAGAACATTGCATTGTGTTTTTTGATCCTTGTATCCTCTGAAATTGGCGAAATATAATAAATTTGTTTGAAGAATTCGCAGTCCATAATATGGAAGTATTGTTTGTTATCTGCTGGCAGCGAGTTGAGGTCAAAAACCAGAAAATTCCAAAAATATTGTTTCGGGTAAATAAATCGGATCGGTGCTTCAGAAAAAAACTTTCACTCAGAATCACTTTCCGAACAAGTGTTCGTGTGTCAATCTGAGACTTGAAAACCAGTGGTGCGTAGATAACACACAATACTTCCATATTTTGAAACGTAAAATTGTGACACAATTTGATCATATTTTGACTGCTTTTGAAAGTGTTTAGGTCAAAAATATCAAAAAATTCAGTATTAAAATTTAAAATTCGCCCGAAATGAAAAAACGCCACATTTTCGGAATGTAAAAAATATCCACATATTCTGCAAGGTGAAACAAAGATTTTAAGACCAAGAACGCTCAAATCGGTTCATTTTTGCGGCCGGAAAAAAATAAAATAGAAAACACTAAAAATGCAAATATCTCGGAAGTACTGTGCGTTATCCGAATTCCGATTAAACAGGGTGTTAGGTCTTGCCGAGACAAACATTTCAGTTCAAGAAAATTGAAAAAAGGTTGAGAATTGAGGGAGTTATGGTCATTTTTGTAAATGACCACAGACGGACTAACGGACTAACGGACACACGGACACACAGACACTTGTTCAGGAAGTGATTCTGAGTAAATGTGTATAAGAAAAAGTTTTTTCTGAAGCTCCGTTCCGATTCTCGATTTTAGGACGATCACAATACTTCCATTTACTCTGTAAATATGGAAGTAAAAATGGCCGTATCTCCCTCAATTCTTAACCTTTTGTCAAATTTTTAAAGTGAAACGTATGTCTCGGCAAGACCTATCATTCTGTTCAACCTGAATTTGAATTAAATTCAAATTTTGTTCCATAAAAATGTCGTGCAAATTCCTCCCCGCCAAAATTGAGGTCTGCCAGTAGAGAAAAGCGATTGCTCGTCGCCTGAGTAGATTGCCACAATTGGTGTATCGCCCTCACTATCAATTATTCTGTTACGCTCTTCGTTTGAGGCCGGTTGTCGTTCAACAGTAGCGACCGGTCTCCATCCGGGTAAACGAATTGTGCAGAAAGTAAATTGTTGAGGCCCATTTATAAATGGCATTAACGCTTGAATGAACCGAAGTGAAAATTTACGATTTTTGAAGAATCAGATACCGCTTTGCCAATCGCACACCATCCGGGGGGATGAAATGCGAAAATGAAAAAATCGCATTTTTACTTTTATATTTACCAGGTAAATTGAAGTACCTACCTATTTTCATCGTCCTGAAACTGAAAATCGGAACGGGGCTTCTGAAAACACATTTACTCTGAATTACTTCAAGTGTCTGTGTGTCCCGATGTCCGTCTGAGAGCATTACCTAGATGTAAAATTTTTACAAAAATGTCCATAGCTCCCAACCTTTTTTTCAAATTTCTAAAACTGGAATCTTAAATCTGTAAAACCTATCATCACCCTGTTTAGTACTTTGGTGCATGGGCTATTTTAGTGGTTTTTTTGGCCTTAAAATTGAACCTATTTGAGCGTTGTTATCTTAAAACCTTGCAGAATACTTGAATATTTTTTTTATCCCAGGAACTTTGCGTACTTCGGCGTTAGGAGGTTCTTGAATTTGAATAGTGTTTTTGATATTTCTGACCCATAATTATAGCCTAAAAAACGGTCAAAATACAATCAACTTATTCCGACAATTTACGTATCAAAATTTGGAAGCATGGAGTGTTTTCTACGCATTACAGGTTCTTATACTTTAAAAGAAAATTGGCTCAAGAAAAATTACAGTGCTTTACTTCATTTTCAGTAATTCGAGCTGAATACGAGCTCTCGATATGCATGCGAGCCTCACCTTGAAAAATATCGAATCACCGGTTTTATAGGTGCAAGGTTGCATGAGCTAGGTATAGCAATTGGTAATACGTCATCTGGAATCTACCATTTCATCTCTGGCCATCAGTACAGAGACCTTGCAACTACATAATCATAGGAGGAGCTCAGAAGCGTAGGAACTGAGAAAATTACGAAATTCAAAAAACGAAAATTGTGCTAACTGTTTTTGTTGTCCCAGTCTCTCCCCACGCTAACTGGCCGTAGACACTTGTTTGAAAAGTAATCCTGGCCTCCCTATTCAGATTCGAGAGCGGAAGATGAGGAAAGAGGGTTGGAACCCCTTCTGGCTGGAACTATGTCAGATTGACCGGGGGCTGTTGCAATTAGAAGGAACGCATGCCAGGGTAGCGTACATATGCAATCGGCACGGTATTGATCCACGGAGCAGCCGATTTCGTTGGCGAGCTCTTCTTTCTACCTCTTTTTCGATATCGAACATATTTTACTGTTGTCAGCAGATCAGGGGTAGGGCCTACTGTAAAATCCTTCGGCGAGCTTTCGATGTATGAGAATATCTTCATCAGGGCTTAGAGACGGTATTTACGTGGTCAAGCCGCGATTTTCAGGATGATAATTGTAACCAATCATCATCAGAGCGATAGACGCGCCTCGTCACTCCTTCAGGAAAGTGTTTTTTTTTTTTTTTTTTGAAGGGTGAACTTTATTTTGAATACCTACCTACCCTTACACATCGCTGACTTAGCGCGCCAGGGACGAGGGCGTTGAAAGGGTTTGCGACAAACAACATTAGCTTCGTCCATTAAGATCTGTGATGGATCACTAGCCTTCTCCTGTTTCACATTACATTATTATCTATTTAGGTATCTTATTACAAGAAAGATAATCATACTAAATGGGCGTAATGTTCTAGCGATTACGTTGGCTCCAATTTATGAAATAAGCTGGAAAAGGTTGATTTTTCTTAAAATTGAAATATTTCCTTCTAAAAAACATTTTTCAGGGGGAGTTCTAAAAAAATTTGTCCCGACCGATTACGTAGGTACATTTTTTTAAGAAATAATGTACACAGAATCTATACCCCTGATATTTGACGACAAGAGTGCTCAATAAAGTTCACAGCGATAGAACATGCGTCGTTCCGAAGATAAGCCTCAATTCATCTGCAGCTAACGGAGGTGATGGACTTTGAACGGTTTTGATAATCTTATCGGTGACTTTCATTCTGTTCTGGGGCAAATCGATGACTGGATTTACTATCGTTTCAGATGGAACGTAGACGTCTTTTATTTGCGGTTTGCCTGGGGGCCCTCAATTGGCCGAAATGGGTAAATATATGGAAATGTCTGATAGGGCTGTTCAAACGGAGCTTCGGAAACGTTTCCTCGATTCTAGAAATTTATCCTAATTGATTTCCCGATGGTTTATTCATACCTGTCTGGCCTAAGATCGAGGTAAAACAGCTTGTGGTAGCACAAACAGGTTTCCGTCAATGCAGGATGGTGAAAGCGTAGCTCAGCAATATCAGATTACGTAGGATAGGTCAGGACAGGTTTTTTGAAAACGGACGCCCCTCCAACAGAACAACGGTCATTTTCAAATAGGTAGGTACGATGTTCAAAACAGTATTGCAAAAAATCTATTTTTTGTTTGATGGTTCGAAAATATAATGTTTAATGCTGAAAATTATGTAAGCGGTAGAATTATGGCCTGTTCAATCGATAGCGCACAGTATTTCCGCTCGAAGCGCTTTTAGATTTCGGTTTATTGGCCAATTACCGACCATTGTAATCACCCAAGAAAAAATTTTTCTAACCTACCTTGAAATTTTCATGGTTTAAGTTTCAAAGGGTGTAGAACCCGAATCCGCAATAAAATAAATCCGACACTTTTTCTCCCAAACAGCTGAAGATTTTTTTGAAAATTTCAGGAAAAATCGACCTTGATCCGACACAGCATTTTTTAAATAAATTCAAATGTTACAAATTGAAAGTTTTCAGCAAAAAAAGTTCAGTTAGGTTTACACTTTTTATTTTAATAATAATAATTAATTATTTTATATTTATTTATTAATTATTTTATATTTATTTATTAATTATGTTATATTTATTTATTAATTATTTTATATTTATTTATTAATTATTTTATATTTATTAATTAATTATTTTATATTTATATATTATTACAATTATTAATTTTAATTATTAAAAACATTCCTTACTCTAATTAAAAATATTAAAAAATAAAAAGACGTTGAAAAATTAAAAAAATACTTATGAAAATGTATTCAATTTATAATTACCAAATAGAAATTAGAAATTTTGAGGAAAAAATTAGACCATACCTGCTTAAATCACGAACGAGGCGACTTTGATTCGAAATCCCACAGATTGGAAGCACAGAGAACTTCACCGGACAATTTATCGTTTATATCCACTCGTTTCGAAATTGGCCGAAATCCTTTTTTGTTTTGCAATTAATGTTGGATATTTTGGAGGGCACTTGAAGGAGATTGACGACTAAGTCCGGTCGGTCGGACTGCGACTTGTCCGAATCGCTTGCTGACCGGTGGTCGGGTGGCAACTGAGGAACTGAGAGGACCGTCTGATCTGGAGGGTGTCCAGATGAATCGGCTGGGAGGAGGGACCGAACAGTAATGCCAACATCGGATTTAGATCGTCTGTTGACTAAGGACGGGCCCTTCAGCAAACCAGTAACAGCGTTCTCAACTAGTGTTCATTTTTTTTTTTAATTAACCTTAGTAATCGGTCAGAAAAAATTTTAACACCCCCTGAAAATTCGTTGGTTCAAGTTTCAAGGAGCGTAGAATTCGAATCTGCAATAATTTTTTACTCACTTAGGTATCCCCTAATGCCTGATCTACAGATAGCCATGTAAGGGTTGACTTTGGATGTTGTTTGTATAAAAACAATTTTGTACAGACATTTCATTTTTGTGAAAGTGGACAAACTAATTTTAAAGGTTATGCCGTGGGTTTTGGATTTTTACGCGTATTTTCTATCTTTTTCGGATTCCTCGCTTCTTAGAATAGGGTGTTAACCTTTTTTTGCCATACTGAACCGCCATTATACCTGCTTATACACGCCAGGTAACTCAAGCAAAACGAGAGGAAATACGATAGATAACGAGAGAGTAAAAAATACTAGATATTATTATACCTGCTTATACACGCCAGGTAACTCAAGCGAAACGAGAGGAAATACGATAGATAACGAGAGAGTAAAAAATACTAGATATTTATTATAATTGTACAGTCATTAACACATTAAGGTAAGAATACAGAAGAAAAATCAGTAGGTACACATGTACCACACGCAACACATCGACGAGATTCACATTAAGCCACGCCTGAATAAGGAAAAATGTAGAGCAAACAATTATTAAAATCATTGAAAACGCGTAAACTGCTGAATTGAATACGAAATCCATGTAGGTGAACCATTAATGATAAGAAATTATATAATTAGGCATGGGGAAGCATGAAGTAGAAACCTGCAATGGTGAAATACCAATCGCTACTAATGAAGTTCCTACTAAAAATATCACAGACAACAATGACTGAGCAGCTGTCAGTTGCCTCTAGACGTAGAGCCGGAAGAAAAGAATTTTAAAAAATATTACATAAATAAATAATCACAAAATGAAGGTAACTACGTGGAATAATGATGTAATTTCTGGTCAAAGTAATGATAATTATGATCGAATACGAGATTAACGGAAACCAGTCAAAATCCAACGGTATCGAAGAACGGATTGGGTTAATCCAGCGAAACGATCGACGGATTGCGATCATGGGCTTCAAAGGGCACGAAGGATTGACATGTCATGGAAATCATGATGGACGGAATCCAAGTGGAACATTCTCAGTCGAATTGGCTCAGAATTCGAATGCATTCAGCGCCTAGAGGGCGGCAGAGCATGCCCAAGGCAGCTTCGGATAGTCGCCAAAGGATTTTCGCCACAAGTTGGCGACCGAGAAATATCGTCAACAACGGAGAACAACAATTATCGGAAACACGATGGCAGCAAAAATACCGCCAGTAAACAAAATTGCGTCAGAATATTCAGGTGGTTACACCTGAATTGTCTTTCTTGAAACGTTCGATTTTTAAGCTACTTTGCTACAATTTTTGTTCCATAAAATTTGTTGAGAGCTCAAGGGAAAGTTCCTACAATTTTTCGCCTCAAAGTTTATTAGTCTTCGACTATCTCAGTAAAATGACCATAAGTTCCATCAATTTTGTAGCAACAAAATGACAGCAGTAAAATGACCATAAGTTCCATCAATTTTGTAGCAACAAAAATGAGGGTACTGCTGGAAAGCCCGTTAAATTTCCTATACATTTAAGGTATTTGAAGCCGTTTAAAATTAGGTTAAAGAAGCAAAAAATTGAGACAAACCTAGAGAATTGCTCAATTTTGGATTCAAGCTTCTTTAAACGTCGATTTCTTCTCTAATAAGCGAGATAAACACAAAAATGAATATACCGTTGGAAAACAGACATTTTGAGTCAGGTTTTCCAGGAACGAGAGCAGAATTTACTTTTTTCTCGTCGGCAATTTTTAAAAATTGAGCATCAACAGACACCTTATTTTTGATTCTTCAACTTCATGTTAGAAGGCTGCAAATAGCGCGAGTTCATAGGAAATTTAACGGCCTTTCCAAGGGTGTCCTCAGTTTTGAAATTACTTTAGCATTCGAAGGAATTATGGTCAATTCACTGCGACAAATAATACAAAAAAATTCGTTCAATAAAAACCAGTGGTGCGTAGATAACACACAATACTTCCATATTTTGAAACGTAAAATTGTGACACAATTTGATCATATTTTGACTGCTTTTGAAAGTGTTTAGGTCAAAAATATCAAAAAATTCACTCTTCAAATTTTAAAATTCGCCCAAAATGAAAAAACCGCCACATTTTCGGCATATAAAAAATATCCACATATTCTGCAAGGTAAAACGAAGATTTGAAGACCAAGAACGCTCAAATCGGTTCATTTTTGTGGCCGGAAAAAAAAGAAATAGAAAACACTAAAAATGCAAATATATCGGAAGTACTGTGCGTTATCCTAATTCCGAATAAACAGGGTGTTAGGTCTTGCCGAGACAAACATTTCAGTTCAAGAAATTTGAAAAAAGATTGAGAATTGAGGGAGCTATGCCCATTTTTGTAAATGACCACAGACGGACAGACGGACAGACGGACGTAACGGACACACAGACACTTGTTCAGGAAGTGATTCTGAGTAAATGTGTGTAAGAAAAAGTTCTTTCTGAAGCTCCGTTCCGATTCTCGATTTTAGGACGATCACAATACTTCCATTTACTCTGTAAATATGGAAGTAAAAAATTGTATTCTTCTTTGGGCGCTCGAAAAATTTTATGGAACAAAAACTGTAGCGTATGAGGTGGAAAATCGACCCTTCAAAAAAGACAATCTCAAGTGCAGAATGATTTTCCGATACAGTCACTGATCGATGACAAGTGAGAAAAAAAAATTATTAGTCATCTTCTTGATTAAGAGGCCATTCGAGACAGCAGTGATTGAATCCAACTAGCGATTAGACGACAAAAAACGAGTACCTATTAACCTATAGGAATACCACCCGTAATTTTAAGGTAAAAACGCTAAATATGAGACTATCAAGTGCAACGGTTGTCAAAATGCTAAGTTGCACTGAAAATCGGTGCAAAATAATAATAAATAGTTAGTGAGAATATAAAAATAATTATAGGTAATAAATAATGATAAATAATTACGTTATTGTAATAAAAACCCAATGAGTTGTTGCGAAAAAATTGAAATGCTCAAGGATCAGCAGTTTTTGGTACATTATTTCCAGTTTTAAAAAGAATTTGAGAATACAGATCGATGACCCTCGTGGCTAACCTCGAAACGGCCTAAATATCGTGTCACCATACTCTTTCCATAGTATTGCTATGACTGAGCCACAAGTCCATGGAGATGTGAGATCGTTTTTCGCTAACAAAAATGGTGTCGAAAGACGTTATCAGTATTATCGCCTGACGCAATTCAATAACCATCAAATCGATCACTAGAAAATTTGATTTCGTCAGCAGCGAATACTCTGAAGTAATACTCTTGCTGTGTCAGGATGGCTAGGACAAAGTTCTCGTATACCGGATTGGGAGTTAGGTGTCTTCTCGAGCTAGCTCTAGGGGGATGGGTGCTTGTTAACCCCTGTCCTTTTGGATAAGGGTATGGGGAGGCTCCTGGTTCTTTATCCCACCGTAAATGACGAAGGCTAACGACCTCTATTCGCCAATTCAGGGAAACAATTCCACAATCAGTAATCGCAATGAGTTTCTGTACTCAGATGTACATTTGCTCAAGTTTCAACAGTTTTTCCAATTCAGGGGTCACATAGGCGTTCAAACTAGCCATCTAGTGAAATACAGAGAATAGCGCTGCTGATACCAGATCCGAAAATATCACAGACGAAAAAGAAAAGTTGAAAAAACGAGCCGGCATCGTATCCCGATTTAATCGTAGTCGGAAATCGGATTCCGAAAGAGATGCTGCTGAGGTCAGGGCTCTTCAGCACGGGCCGCGTCCGATCTGAGGAGCTCCTTGATACGTGTCGCGCACAGTGACGATCCTTCAGCCGCTTCTTTACTCACCTGGTGATCGAGTAAAGCGATCAGTGAGACAAAACAGGAGAAAATGGCAAACCCATGTGTATAACAATTCCAAGGAATCGTTGCAATAGTGCATTTCCAGGCATGCGCAATGGGCGTCTAAGGGAGGTTACAATGCGCAGGTTGACTTGTTTTAACCCTCTCCTTGAGGGCGCCAGGTCACGCCCAGGACAGCTTCGGTTATCGGGCGAAAAGCCAATGCCTGGTTATACGGTTTGTGGGGCCAAGTAACAAGGTGGTGCTCAATGATTGATTAACTTATAATTGTAAACAAGCAAGCACCTGAGGTCTCTAAACCTTTTTAATGCGATGCTTCTCCTAATGTTTCCCAGGCAGGCCGCCGAAAATTCCCAGATTGGCTTGGAAATTCCCACATTCCCAAAAAGCCTAGTTTTCACTATTTCAAATTTTGCCTTGAAATAATAAACGTTGTTATGGCATCTTGGCTCATTTACTCCAAAGTTTAAAAGTTTTCATGTTTTTACCTCAATTTTACAGATTTTTCCGAATTTTCTTCAAAAATCCCCTTTTCTTATTCTTTTTTTACTTGCAAAAAATTCCCACATCACGGAAAAATTCCCACAACATTGCAACACTGTAATCTAGCTTTTTGCCACCGTTCTTGACCGCACATGCGCATGCGCACCAAATTTATTTTCAAGTTTTGATCAGAAATGTCGAATTTCTACAATTTCCTGAACAATGTTGGCTTGATTAAGATCAAGATAATGACAACCTGTCGACTGACCTGGGAGAAATTGAGAAACCCGTGCGACAAGCCTAACAAGACGTCCAGAGTAGGCGAATGGCCGACAGTCTTCAGTTTCTTGGCGAAATCGACACAATCGTCCAAGAACGGGTCGAATTCGGTCGTCTAAAATGAAAATATAGATTAGATAGTTTGTAAACTCACGGGTACAGACCGTATCCTGGTATATCATTGACTCCTACTCACCAGAATTGATACGGGCGGGAATTTCCCGAGTACGTCATCATCTGCGACCAGCGGAGAAAGAAGGGGATCCAGATCGATGTCGAAATCGAGCATGTTCTCGGGGCAGAGTTTGAACGTTTCATCTTTCATTTCGGCGAGTAATCTGGACAAAAGAATGACATTCTGGATAATGTCCGATTGGTAACTCGCGTTACTTTACAGATTTTTGGTCGAGGAAGATCATTCGTATAAATAGCTATCCCAAGCGATATCGCTCAGAATACCCACCGAATAATACGAATGCAATTACCTTTCTTGGTCAGAAGCCGAACGCTTTTCCAAGACAAGAACGTTCGTGAAGGATGAAAGGACCCGCTGGAAAACGCCAGGATCTTTCTGGGTTATAACGACAGGATCCTCTTCAGCCTGCTGGGCCTCCTCGGGCACTGGAACAGTGGAATAAATTCAAATTGGAGATCATGTTCAAATTTATGTGCCTTACGTCAAGATTCACGACTAAAGGATGGCTTTTTTTGTGGGATAATGTAATACCAAAAGGAAGGACTGATAGGCCATGAAATTTCATTCCCCCCCCCATTGGAAACCCCCACCCCTCAGTGATCAACTGTGGCCCAAGCATGAGTAAAGGCTGTATCAGACGATCGGCTCAACCCGTCCGGCCTGAAAGATTCGATGATCGAATTTTTTCAGCCGGCAGTTTGGTTCGTCGGTGGGCGTGTACAGCTGCGGCGATCGAGTATCTGATTGGCTGAGTGCCTCACGCTCCAGCCGAGAGCCGCGCCACTGGGTGGCTCAGCAAACGCAACCGTAGGTGGTTACGGGTTGAGCCATTTCGGCTGCTTGGCCGCACCGGGCCCCACAGTACACTCAAGTACCAAAACTTCATTTGTAAAAAAATCAAGATCCTATGGCTCATTTTTGCCCAACAAAGGAACCTAAAAATAATTATCGATTTGTTTACCAGGTGATGACGGCGAAGTGACAATAGAATCCTCGGGCGAAGACATGCCAATTTTAAGCTTTTCTTCGTGGACGAGCGATTTCTCGAATTCTTCAGCATTGCAGCAGTAAGCTGTAACATAAGACGCATTTTAGTATGGAGGGACAAACATTTTTTCAAATTGCCCCATCAGTTGACAGTGACGAGCCAAATTACCGTACAATGCACAATACAAAAATGCTAAGGCCCATTTCTATGCATGAAGCGATTCTACCGACACGCAGTCATTTTTATAACACATCTTTTTACAACTTCAGAAATCTCAATTGACATTTTTATTGATATAAATTACTGTCATAGACGATGCATTGTTCCCGTTGCAAACCCCAATCCGAGGCACAATAAAAAAAATAACAATAAAAACGGAAATTGTTATTCATGTTTACATGTCAGATTTCAAAAGTTCCATCCCAACCAGTCAAGGAATTTTGAAACGCATAGGGAACTCACACAAATTCATTTTTATCTTTTTATAATAGGCAGCATCTGAAATTGTTGAAATCTTGAAAACCTGTTAAGAAGTTAAACTCAAACTGAAATTTAAGCTTGAAGTCCAACCCAAAGTCACAGTCAAACTTGAAGTTAATCTCACAGTGAAACACAAACTCGAAGTCTAACTTGAATTAAATTCAAACTGAAATTTAAACTTGAAGTCAAACTTGAAGTCGAACTCAAAGTCAGAGTCAAACTTGAAGTTAATGTCAAACTCTATAAAATTTCAGTTTGAGTTTTAGTTTGAATTTGACTTCAAGTTTGACTTTGAATTTGACGTTACGTTTGACTTGGAGTTTGTATTTTAGTTCGTGTTTCAGCTTGAGTTTGACTTGGAGTTTCAATTGGGGCTTCAGTTTGAGTTTAAGTTCGACTTCGAGTTTGACTTTGTGTTTCAGTTTGAGTTTGACATTGAGTGTCATTTCAAGTTGGTGTTTCAGATTGAGTTTAATTCTCAGTTCAGTTTGAGTTTGAGATCAAGTTTCAGTTTGACCTCAGTTTGAGTTTAATTTTCAGATTAAGTTCGTCGTTTAGTTTGAATTTCAATTTCAGTTCGAGTTTGAGTTCGAGCTTCAGTTTGAGTTACAGTTCAAGTTTGAGTTTCAATTCAAATTTCAGTTTGAATTTCAGTCTCAGTTTAAGTTTGATACTCAGTTCAGTTTGAGCTTGACTCTGAGTTCAGTTTGAGTTTCAGAATCAGTTTGGATTACAATTTCAGTTTAAGTTTGAGTCCCAGTTTTTGTTTGAGTTTGATTTTCAGTTCAGTTTGAGTTTGAGTTCAGCGGGTCTTTCAGTTTTATTTTGAGTCTCAGATTCAGTTTGGATTTTACTTCCAGCTTCAGTATGAGTTAGAGTTTGAGTTTCAGTTTCAGTTTGAGTGAAAATGAGAGGCCTAAAAAAACCTGAGGCCTAAAAAATAAAACCTGAGGCCTAAATACTTGAATTTGGAAATCTTCAGCAATTTCAGGCTGCCTTTGTCCTTCAAATGGGCAATTTTGCTCATTTTTTGAGATGGAAAAAGAAACCGAACACATCTTACCTTTGATGCATCCGAGGAGAAATCCGAAAGGCAGCAGAGGATCGATCAGACAGAGCAGGCGGGCGGGGGTTGCGATGAACCGCAGCAATGTTGGTACGTAAGCGACGAAGATGCCGTCGGGTAGACGAACGTTACGTTCGATGCATTTCATGGTGATGCCAAGGACGAGATTCGCTCCAGCTGAGTCTCCTGTTATGAAATTGAGGATGGGACGTCATTCTTGTTTTTGAGGATTTGCGTTGTTGCGAGAGGGGTTTCAAGATATCCGAACTACAGAAGAGGGATTTTGGCTTTGACAAAAATGTCGATGCAACGGCGGAATGAATCTAGTCGCCATTTTTTATATTTCAAGCGAAAACGTCAGGAGGAAATTCGACCGGCGCGAATCTAGACTCGAATTTCCATAGCTTACCGGCCAACACGATGCGCTTTCCTGTCGTGCCGAGTTTCCCCAGATTCTGCAAAGCCCAACAGTAGCCGTAAAACGCATCTTCCAACGCTCTGGGATAGGGGCACTCGGGAGCCAGCGAATAGTCGATGCTGAAAATCGGGGCGTCGATTTCCGTCGCCCACTGGCGCAGATAAGTTTCGTGCGATCTCGAGCTTTGAGCGATGAAACCTCCTCCGTGACAATGGATAACAAGCTCGTCGGACGGAAGTTTCACGCCGACGTCTTCGTGTTCGTCGCCGGTCTGAAAAATCCCGCACTTGAAACAATCGTTTATGGAGTAGTCGATACGGAAAAATCATGAAAGGAATCGCTCACCATTCCGAACCGTTTGGAACACGAGAGGAGGCGAACTTCCAGTGGTGCTGGGCCCTTGTGAGATATCGGCGGTTCGATGACTATCGTCACTTCGCTGTTGCCGACCTTCGGCAAGAATATCGGCGCGGGTTCGATGCTCATCTCCTTGCATACGGGAAGTGTATTCAGTATGCTCTGCACTCTTGCCATGATTTCTGCGAAACGGTCAACAATTGAACATATGGACCGAGTGTTGCATTCAATGTGGTAAAAGGGAGCGAAGATGTGTTTGGGTTTTTGCCATATTGACATCATGTATAGGTTTGAAGGCCCAGAAAACCATGTTTTCCAGCGGGTACGTCAAGACGTTGACTTTATTATTTCTTTCCATACCGACGTCAATGTCCATAAGGTAAGAAATAGAACTAATTTCTACTTGATAATAATTTCCAATTATTAGCGTCTTGCTTCGAAGAAAATAAGGCTAAGTAATAATTTACTATAAAAATGGGAAGCACGTATTTTGACCATTCGGACTCACCAATTTCCCCAAGAAGCCAGAAACTTTTGCAAAAATTCACAGATCCATACTGAGATATGTTTACCACCCGTTTTGCACGGAGTTCTGGGTTGTACAGGTATTTACTGCCTGCAACAGAATCAAAAACAAAATTTAAAACATCAGGCGATCGGACATTTAAAGGCCTTAAAGGCTCTTCCGGAGCGTGTATTTTACATCTTAACCAAAAAATGTTCTTAGAAAAAAAATCTTTCCACCTGCCCTATCTTGACTTACTTTTTAATACTGGGTCAAGTATCTTCCCGTCCGAGTAATACATTTCACTGAAGGAAGACATAAGTATCAATAAAGTCCTGAAGATCATCGCTATCGAGTCGCAAAACTGTAACATTTGAACGAGCACGATAAGAAATGTGAGGCGCTCGCGCATGACAAAAAACCCAAAAACGTCTATTAAGTCAGGAATGATGATCAGCACATGTCATGATCGTAACAACCATGACAGTAAACTAAAATCGGCGTTACCGCTAGTGAAGACATCATCCCCAATCATCTGAATCCAGTTTAAATATGGATAAAGTTGTTTTTTTGTTGTGTTGAGGGTAAGACAGGTGTACCAACTTTCTCTTGTGGTTTTTATTGGCTGGGGTACCATCGGCCCCCAGTACCTTACTAAAAATTGCCAATGATGACAAATCAACAATCGATAAATTAGTAAAAACTAACCTGGATACCAAGGCATCGCCCGTAAAAACAATATTGGTTGAACGGCTTGCCAACTTTCCGTATGAGTGCGCTGACTAGATGCTCTTTGGTCGGAGGAGGTATCAGTTTGCCAGGCTCTGACCAACCGATCAAATGATGAGCGTATTCGAACAGGATCAAACACGATTGTACCGCTTGTTCGTAGGCGCTCATCTTCCTGAAACATGGGGCGAATACGGTGATAGGTAGTGCTACAAAATGTTAGCATGCATCGCAAACGTATTGAACTGCATAAATATGGCGATGTCCTGAATATGGTGAGCTCCAATGTCTCATTGAGGGCGGCAGGGCACGCCCTGGACGACTTCGGTTATCGGCCGAAAAGCCAACGCTCGGTACGGCGGTTTACTTAACTTTATATACAGTTAACACTAGAAGGTACTTGGACAGAAACTTGCGGGATAAGTACAGGAATGATGTTCCAACTCACTTGTAAGCACTGTCCTTCCTGAAGAAAAACGATGTCCTGTAGACGGTCAGGTCAGCAGCTGCCGTCTTGGCCCTGGCGACGACAACTTCGGCAATCCTCACCAAACTCCGTAGACCGTTACCTCTGACGTTTTCGAAATCGTAGTCCGCCGCTTTGTTGTGGATTTCGTACGCCTTGTCCTGCAGAGCGGGCAGATTGTTCCGCATATTCGACAGACAGTCGGACATCTTCCTGGCGTAGTCGCTGTTATCTTTGGCGAAGAAGGCGAGATTGTCGTCGCACAGGGCCATGAGTCGGTCGACGTTCTCGGCGAATTCCAGCTTTTCAGGCCTCGGCAACGATTGCTGTATCGACGATCCGGGCTTGATCGTGCTCATCATGTTGTCGATTATAAATCGTTGGAACTGTTGAGGTGAAAAAAGGATCGACATTAGGCAATGCGAGGCTTGTTCCGGTCAAACTAATAATAACTCGGGCCTCGGTTTGCTAGCAAAAGAACGATCACGTCACCGCCGAAGGTGAGAAAACTGACGACACGATTACCATTCGTTGCAACTCACCAGAGACATCCTGTCAATCACCATCGTTGAGGCGGCCTGTGCTTGAACTAGAAGGAACATCTTGACAGATGTCAGATGGACGGCAAGCAGACGGCGGATCCATCCAGCGACGTTGAGAGACGGAAGACTGTCGACAGCCAAAGGGGGTATGATGAAAATATTGCGCTTGATTCGACTCTTGAATATTGTTGGGAAAATAGTGAAGTTGAAAAATGTTAACCAAATACCGCAAAATGGCAGAGGATGATTGTTTTCGTGATTTTTCGTTCGTGATCGTGATTCGTGATGTTTGTTCGGTCAGTCAAGGCCTCAAGGTTGCGCGTTGTGTTTGTGTTGACATGCCAGGTGGGGGGAAGGGGTGATAAGGTGATAACAGCCGAAAGCATGGAGATTTGTTTCTGTGTGGCAAAACGTTGTACTACGAGCTTGGAGATTTGTAGCTTTTTCAAAATCACGGGGACTTCTGCGGTTATGATTAATGAAATAATAACAGTGTTGCCATATCAGAGGTTTTCCCTCCAAACCTAGAGGTTTCCAGGTGCCTAACAGAGGGAAAATAAGGCTAGTTGAGGGATCCCTATGTTCTAGAGGTTTTAATGAGACTTTCAGAGGTTTTTTTAAATTTTTTAATGGCTACAAATTGTTTTTGCTGCTTGAAAAAAGAGAGATAGAATTGTGCTGCTCGAACACAAAAGTGTTCTTCTTTTAGTGTAGAAATGGTAGACCTTTGCTACCATTTATAAATGTAAAATTTACATATTTAATATATAATATTAGTTTCAAGCCAAAGCTCTTATTGTTTGTATAGAAGAAACTTTAATTTTTGCACCAGTTATGTTGACTTTGATCTCAAAGTTGAGTTTAAACTCGAAGTTGACTTTGATCTCGAACTTGACTTTGAACTCAAAGTTGCCTTTGATCTCGAAATTGACTTTGATCTCGAAGTTGACTTTGATCTCGAACTTGACTTAGATCTCGAAGTTGACTTTGACGTCAAAGTTGAGTTTAAACTCGAACTTGACTTTGACGTCGAAGTTGAGTTTGAACTCGAAGTTGATTTTGATCACGAAGTTGACTTTGATCTCGACGTTGAGTTTGATCTCGAAGTTGACTTGGACGTCGAAGTTGACTTTGACGTTGAAGTTGAGTTTGAAATCGAAGTTGACATTGATCTCGAAGTTGACTTTGATCTCGAAGTTGACTTTGATCTCGAAGTTGACTTTGATCTCGAACTTGACTTTGATCTCGAAGTCGACTTTGATCTCGAAGTTGAGTTTGAACGCGAAGTTGATTTTGAACTCGAAGTTGATTTTGATCTCGAAGTTGAATTTGAACTCGAAGTTGACTTTGATCTCAAAGTTGACTTTGACGTCGAAGTCGACTTTGATCTCGAAGTTGACTTTGACGTCGAAGTTGAGTTTGAACTCGAAGTTGACTTTGATCTCGAAGTTGACTTTGATCTCGACGTTGAGTTTGATCTCGAAGTTGACTTTGATCTTGAAGTTGAGTTTAAACTCGAAGTTGACTTTGACGTCGAAGATGAGTTTGAACTCGAAGTTGACTTTGATCTCGAAGTTGACTTTGATCTCGAACTTGACTTTGATCTCGAAGTTGACTTTGATCTCGAAGTTGAGTTTGAACTCGAAGTTGACTTTGATCTCGAAGTTGATTTTGAACTCGAAGTTGACTTTGATCTCGAACTTGACTTCGATCTCGATGTTGACTGCGATCTCGAAGTTGAGTTTGAACTCGAAGTTGATTTTGAACTCGAAGTTGACTTTGATCATGAACTTGACTTTGATGTCGAAGTTGACTTTGATCTCGAAGTTGAGCTAATTTTGGCAATACATTACAAGTATTGTAAACGTACTAAAATCTAAAATCGGATCGAAGCTTCAGAAAAAACGTTCGCTTAGACACTTTTACTCAGAATCACATCCTGTCACAAATGTCTGTGCCGGTCCATCTGTTGTCATTTCCAAAAATGCGGTATGGGGAGTCTCCTGGTTCCTGATCCCACCTTAAATAACCGAGGCTGACGACCTCTATCCTCCAAATTAGGAATTTACAAAAATGGCCATTGCTTTCTCAATTCTTAATTTTTATTCAAATTCTTTGAACTGGAAAGTTTTATTCCCACATGACCAATCACCCTCCATAATTGGAATTCGAATAGTCAGAGTATACTTATACCTATATCAGCTGGGTCAGAGTACCTATGTAAGCAATTTTCTATTGTACGCTTGGTCTAAAAATCTTCATTTTGCCACGCAATGTACACAGTGGATTCTTTACATCTGGTAATATGACAAACATTATTTGATTTCGGGCAGGTTTTAAAATTTTTGTTTTTTGACATTTTTGATCCCTGCAGCGTCCAAACTATCATCATATATTAATTTGTTTCTAAAATGTACGTACCTACCATTATTAGGAATTATTGATCACGTTGGTGGTATTTTCGTCAAATTACTTACGCCAGTGTAGCGGTTATCTCGAAAATTGTTGATATCCAAGCTTGATGGGTGACTGCTGTTAGCCACCGATTAGGTACTGGTTCGCGCACGTCGATTCCGGCATGTACGTCAACCTGTTCGTTTCAATACTGTATTTCGGCTCGGACTAACTTCAACTACCAGCTGGCATGAACTGTTTACGAACGCGATTGCGTCTGCGGATCGTCTGGGCCCCTCCAACTCCGACGACCTGTTACGTCTGGTCAAGAACTCCCCCATACTGAGTTCAACGGCGTAACAAGAGTTACAAAAGATTGTCGAGAAGGAAACCTTGAAAATAGTTTGGTACCTGAGTATTTCCTAAGCTAAGGTTCCGCTTTAGGGGCCATTGTCCTCATTTTTTTCCACGCCCCGCTTTTTGAGAAGTCCTAGTATTCATTCTGCAGTAATAATATTTTTCAAAAAGTTTTTCTATTATTTGTTCTACTTCTATGGGAATATTGTACTCGCCCAAAAACGGAGAATCGGTTTAGAAGGGTCAGAAAAATATTTTATATCTACTCTAAAGATTTTATACCTATCTACCCTTTTGAACCACATTTTGAAGAAGCGTCTGTGAGCATTCACCTTGGCCGTATTGCCCTCATGTCTCAATCGTTGGCCCCTTTTTTTTGGCCCCCAACGACAACCCCTTCTTGAGTATTAATGAAGTTGGGGATTCATTAATTTAGTGCTTAAGCTAAGAAAGAATACTTCCTAATTTCAAGAATTGCAGCCAAAATCTATTTTTTTTTTATTTTTGTTGGTGGTTGGCTACTTACTTGCTTTTTTTTAAGTCGGTTTTGTTTTTCTGGTAGAAATTTTATTTCCGAATTTTTCAAAAACTGGAATCAAACGAAGAATTCACTTGCAATCAAGTCCTGGAATTTGCTTGGATTTACTTCTACCATAATGTAAGGAATTCAGGTGCGTAAAGACAGGGATGGCACTCATAAAATGCATGACCCCTCGATTTTCTATAACATATACGCAGAGTTGATTTTATTGTTACAAGTTTTGCATAAATATGTCGCATAAACACAGCAGCAATTCGGTGGGTTCATTTGATTGCTTATTAGCTTGGAGTAATGGTAAGAAATATAAGAATGGTCGAAAACAGCACGAGCAAAAGAATTCTCGATTTGGAGCTTCCATCTCCAGATCTCAAGAATAATTTTTTTTTTTTTTGTTTTCTTCCTGGCAGGTATCCTTTTTCGAGAATCTGATCGAGTTTTGGGAAGATTCAATGCTCCTCCAAATTGTGCCAATAATGAAACAAATTACAAAATAATGAAATCTGAGCAATATAGTCAATTCACCTTAATTTCTATCGATGAGCTGGGCTCTTAAGGTAATGACATTTATTTCAAGGATGACCATGGATGAAAATTGAAAACCAAGTTCAACGCATAAAATATAACGGAATTTTTTATGGAGTCTATTGCTTGAGTAGTCAACTGGTGAAAACAAATTTGATGGCGATGAAAGGAAGTTTGAAAATCAGAACTGGAAAAGTCATCGCAGGATTATTAGCCGGGTTTTCGAACATTGTACTTTAATAGTAAGATATCTAGGTGGGTATTGGTTCAAATTCAAAAACATCAAATTAATTATAGCGTGTTACAGGCTGGCGGCAATGATCTATAATGTTTTCATTTTTTATACCATACATTCAAATGAAATCTGCGAACTATCTATAATTCTAGTGGACTTCAAATCATCGAATTGATGTCTATAGAATCATTTTTCTCTTGTACACCCTCACAAAACGACTACTACACGTAGAGAGCTAGGTTTCCACTAGGTTCAGATTATTTGACCTGCTACCTACGATTTTACCAACACTTTCGGTAATTACCGACCTAAATACCAAGTAGACATTGTACAATATTCAGATGGGGGCACGGAACACGAAAAACTACATAATAACGATTCTGGTTCCGTCCAGCGGAACCAAAAGCCACTTTCGGCAATAGTAGGCAACACAATTATGCGGTACATTCAAACGAAATGCGAGTAAAAAATATCAATAACAATAACACCGAGGTTTTAGCTCGTAAAAGATAATTATCTGGACATGTACAAGCTATTGTCTGGCATTATTTGTCGGCCGTTCCGATTGAAAGGCCGATACGAATAAATTCATACTTTAATTCAACACATTGATCAGTCGAGTCAATACATGCTTACATGGGCAATTTTTCGAAAAATCCACTTCTGCTATACAAAAACGTCCTATGCTACCAGCGTCGCTCGGCTCGGCGGCAGATCACCTCCACGGACTCCACTGGCCATGAGCTGCTGAAATTTTGACTTCAAATTCTACGCCTCTGAAACGTTGAACATGGCTGTTCAAGGGGTGTTAAATTTTTCACTTTCCTAGTCAATTGCATGGGCTCATTTTTTTGGGGAATGATGTACCTAACAAGAGTAACTATTTTTTAGACATGAGTTGTACAAATGAGTTTTGGGTAGAATTTTCACGGCTTCCATTATGTACCTCGAGCGCTTCCGACCGTAAGGCCTTCATCGGGAGCTATTTCTGACATGCTGTCTCTCGTCGAAAAGTTTGAAATTCGTAACAATAAGTAAATTGATAATTTGTCGCAAGAAATTTCCGGTTCAGAACCGTGAAGCGTACCTTGGGCACAGAACCGTGGGCCTTGGAAGGATCACAACTTTTGAAAAACTGCCAGGAAAATAAAATATTTCAACCCATCATAATCATTTTTATAAGGTACAGGGGAGAAAAGGTCCAAATAAAAATGTCTGAACTTAAGTACCAGTGAACGATTGAATATTGAGATGAGCATGTAACCGGCTGCATTATGCAATTATGATGGGTTAAAAATTCCTCAATCACGCATTAAAAACCATCAATATTGCTATTAAGTTAAAAACGTTGAAAACGTGAAACCATTAGGATAATGTAGAGGCATTAAAGTTTGATCTCTTTGTCTTTGATTGTCTGGCCAGTCACAAAAAAATCCATCTATCGATAGTTGGTACCTGCAAGCCAAAACCGACATTAAATGAGTTCAAAATCGCATCATTTTTTAGGCCTCTCAAAAATACCTAAATGCAATAGATACGGACCTCGGAATTACTGTGTGTAATTGAAATCCCCAATTGTGAAGTTAATTTGAAAATAATGGTTAGACATTGAGGGAGGCCTTTAAATCGTGATATTATTCTATTATTATATTTTAGTTTTTAAATGAAAAATAATTTTTTTAAATCAAAATGTGACCATAGAATCCTCAATGACATAAGAATTGGCCGTCTACCCCGTCTAGGTCCGTTGCGTAACTGGCCCTGGATCATAATGATAAAACGTCGAATATAATTAATGCTAATTACGAACAGTAGATAGCTGAGCCGTTATTTTCGCCGAGGAAAAACTGCGGAATCCGCGTCGAGAAATTGATAATGAAAATTAATTAGGGGCTCAAAAATTGTATCGTATGTCGAAGCTTGAATTACAGGGTCCTGACGATTTTTAACCCCATTGTGATGTTTTTGGGAGAATGTCGACTGACTTCAGTTCTACAATACTTTCCTAAGAAAATTATCGCCGAAGAAATTGGAGAAATTTGTTTATTGAAAATTGATTAATATTAGAATTGATTTATTTATTTATTGATTATGATTTATTAAAATTAATTCAGGGATTGAAAAAAAGAAATTATGTGTATGTGAACATTAATTTCTTGAGAAAATATTGTAGAACTGAATTCAGTGAATATGTATGGTGTTCCACAATGTATGAATTGTATTGGTAATGAATTGTGTTACAATTGCATGCAATGTGAACGGGTTCAAATTTGATTGTAGATAACATGTTATCTAAAATCAAATTTGAACCCGTTCACTCTCTTCTTCCCCCTATTACTGGACATAAACTGCGACATAAAAATATGCTTAACTGATCTATGCCTTAGCATATTTTTTGCGATTTTTCAAAAGTTGATTGCTACCGAATAGTAGCCTTGAAGAGCATTGTGCTCTCTCGACGAACCTTTGTTATTTTAACTAGATGATACGAGAGATTTCAGACGTTTCCTCTCAAACTTATTCTCAGTTTATCCAGGGAGAATGATATAATATTTGTATTCGGCTATATCTCGAGAATGGGACAATAAACTCTGAGATTCAGATTGAGCGATTCAGGATTGGTGGAGAATTATTAACCTCAGGCAATTAGCCCAGTCAATGAAGGCCTTTAAAGGGATGCAGATGTCTAAATTTCTCTTACAGAATGTGTTCAGAGGAGTTAAGACATAAATACTAAAAGTTCCCACTTTTCACAGCTGCGCATTAGTGCGGGGAGGGAGTTGAAGGTCCCGTTTTTCAGATTTTGGCTCATAACTCGTTGAGGAAACGTCGGATCGAGAATGTGGGCAAACTCAAAATAAAAGTCTGACAAATTTCCTACACATTGCATTCAATGAATTTTTTTTAACTCAAAACCATTTCAAAGATATAAGCTGTAAAGAATGAAGAATTCTGAAAAACGTTAATCTCACGTTTTTGGTGCCAAGTTCCGCTGTACCGGCTAAATCCTTGATCTGAGCCAAAACGTTGTCATAAAAAAATTGTGGAGAATTCAATTTTCTTCAGGACTCTATATTAATATCCTAGTTTTTCTCTTAGATGTTGCCACTTGTAATGATTTGAAGATTTCTGTGGGTGATTCATTAAAAGAAAATAATCCTTAACACTGGCAATCAATAAGAGATAGATTAGCATATAGATAAATATTCCTGAAGAAAATTTAATGCTCTACAATTTGTTTTTATACAACTTTTGTGCTAAGATCAATAGTTAAGACGATACGGCAGAACTTGGCACCAAAAGTATGGGATAAAATTTCCGTAAATCATGATATAACTTTTTTGCCCATAACTCGAAGAGGGTCGGTCCGACGGGAAAAGTGATCAGAATCAAAATGAATGTTGGATAAATTTCCTACAAATTTTATTCCACACGATTCTTTCCTAACTCCAACCGTTTCAGTGATAAGCGTTGTCAAAAGTGACAGTCCTTGGAAAAAAAAACTTTCAATCCCACGTTGTTGGTTTAAGTTCCATCGTCTCGTCCAAACTGTTGATCTAAGCTGAAAAGTCGTAATAAACCAAATTTTAGAGAATTTAATTTTCTTTTGGAATATGTACCCAAGCACCCAAGGTCAGTGTTCAATATGCACCTATGCACTTGAAAACATTATCAGGTTGTTAACAAGGCTTTTGGTTGATTCAGGTGGATTGATTTGATTGCTCTGTGTGAGTTGTGCAATGCTGTAGGGAAATTAATTTTAAGATCGATTACATTATAATCAATTATGCAGCGCTGATTCTTTCCAACAAAAATCCCTCTAACCAGTACCAACCAGTAACAGTAAAATCTTGTAATAGGTGATGTAGTGTTCCAGTGCTTGAACAATCAAATCTTGAACTGTGATACCGAAGACCTCATTTGTGAAGAGATTTAGAGCCAGGTTAACTCTGAATGCGTATTGAGTGCTCAGGTGTGCATTCGAAGACACGTGAAAAAATTGAATTTTATCCTCGAAGAATTACTCCGAGAAGAAAAACGCGGATAGTAATCATTTAAATATATTGTCACTTTTTTGCATATCTCCACATATGAGAGCCCTTCAAATTCAATGGAGGCGTAATAAAATCAGAATTGAAAAAAATTGGTACCTAGGTAGCAATCGAGGCGGACCAGTTAGGACCATGTCAAACATTCCCATTCGAGTTCCAGTTTTGGTCATACGTTTCAGGGCAAAAAACATGATTTTGGACACTAGTATAATATACCATATTATGATATCTCAATTCCGGATGATATTCAACCAAAAACAAAAAAACCGTTGTTCCAAGGGCTACAAAATCTTTTCCAAAAAGGTCAAAATCGGTTCATTTTTTATTACTTTTGAATATAATATAACTAATAGAAGGTTTACGTCGTTTCTGATCAATATTACGTTGAAAATTAACTAAAATCGTGGGAGGTATACCTAGTTGAAAATTATTCAAACCTGGTATTTTGTGTTGCTATGATTGTTTTCGCTCTAACATCTTAAACCGCTAACCCCCGAATTCCGAGGTCGACTTGAGCCATACGATGGGCCAACGTGTCAACGACCCTCGGCCTTGCAATAATCGATGCTTTCTGGCTAGAATCTGACTCAACTTGTGGATGGAGACCAAGCAAAATGCGAATTGACTTGTTATCCAGCAAATCGGCCAAAGGATCGGTCCAGCAGCCCAATTCACAAAACAAAAGTTTCCCGAATTTGGTGTAAAAAGAGCGGGAAACGAATTTTGTGGCTCGAGTAGTTTTCGAGTTATTGGAGAAATTTGAAAAAAATCAAAAATGTCTCACTGAAACTGCAATAAATCCTAAACGGTTGGAGCTACCGCCGTGGCAATGGTCTCATTCGATTCAGCATAGAAAAATCTATAGAAAATGTGCCTCGCATGACTATGTTGCAGTTATCCTAAAAAGCAAGAATTTTTTCCCACTTCCAAAGCTGTTTTACCGGCCTTAAAATTAGGGTAGGGTTCTGTCTAGACGTTAGGACCAACTAGGTACAGAACTTGATTTTTGGTAAAAATTTCAAAAATACCCCCCCTAAAAAACCGGACGGACAAAAACTTTTTATTGCAGATTTGGATTCTACACCCCTTGAAACTTGAACCAACAAGTTTTTAGGGGGTGTTGAAAATTTTTTTCCTGACCGATAGCAAAAATTGCGTGAAACGAGACCGAAAATTGAACAAAACGCCGCCAACAGCATTTTCCTATCTCATTCCGTTTCCAAGAAACGATTGTTTAAAGTTTTTTTTTTTTTGAAAAAACCACACTTGCATCATGAAAACCCACATTTCTCCGGTTCGAAAATTTTTTAATCAGCTTTCTGATGATATAGTGAAATTTCCGATAACCTCTCATTTCAAGTACCTATCTTCGAAAAAAATTTTTATTTTTGACGTTTGAACTGCGGTACGTGGGGGCTCATTAAGATCGGACACGTGGCGTACCTCTTGAAGAATAAGATTGATTTTTTGTGGGGCTTATCGACAGTGATGTCCAATCTTTTTGAAATTTTTGGTTTCACTCCAATCTTTACTCCAAGTCTTCTTGCAAAGCTCACAATTCAGGTCAACCGGAATTTCGATTACACACCAAGTAGTAACCTACTTTCCCCAATTTAATTTTTTATAATTATCCATCTTGAAACGTTAGTCTTGGCTTGCAGAATGTAGGTAGACATTCCTATTCATTCGGCATTTCCACTCGCTCAAACGGAAATAAATCCAATTGAAATGATTATTTTTCCAGTGCCATTAAAATCGATTATATTTTTCTGGATTCTAATTTACTGCGACATGGAAAGGTTGAACTTGCACTCTTCCTTACGGCACCGTGAGAATGCAACTTAACATAACGATTGAGTAATGAGAGATCAATTAATCCAACGCTATCCGCTCAGATGAGTTCCATAGTTTCGATAAGTTCGAGAGATTCGCTGACAGGTTGCATCGGAGTGGCGAGGTTGGCCGATGCAAACAGAGATCCGGACGTAAGACTTTTCGAAACACCCGTGCTCATCTGTAAACAACAACAAAGGAAGTCTGTTGTGCGGCATCGCTTAAACAGCGAAGTTTCTTTCAGGTTTTTTCCATAGTTCAGTGCATGCGTGCGCTTTTGAGACAGACAGAAATACCTGGTACCTCGAAAACAGAAAAATATGAAAATAAAAGTTCCAAAGAAAGTATCCGCTGATTGGGTAATGCAAAATTTCGGAACAGAAACTCAAATTGTGAGGATGGAATTTGCCTGTTCCAAGAAAGTTATAAACCATCGTGAAACAGACTACTTCCATTCCTTCAATTTGAGTTTCTAGTCGAATTATGGGGTTCCACAACTTCTTCCCAAGTGATTTGTTACATAAAATTTAGGATGTACCCCGATAGGTAATTCGAAGAAGCAACTGAGTAATGTATCTTGTATTACCAATAAAATAATATTTATGATACATACATTTTATTGAAAATAAATTTATATAATAGATATTAAAAAAAATCATGATACCTAAGTACAAAAAATCGTTAAAATATAATAAAATGAAATTTAAAAAAATTAAATCAAAATGGGAGATTTTTCTAGCAAAATAAATAATTTTTTGAAAAACCTCCACCTAGGCCAATGATAAGGAAAAAGTTTGGTTTAGACTAAACCGCATGGCCGAACGGTCTTGAAGGCGTTTGCATACCCAAACTCTGCGATAGCTAAATTTAGCTATATTTAGAAAATATTTATATTTTCTTCGCAACGAGTACCTACCATTCATGAATGGTACTGATGTATCAGGTAGGTACCATGGTAGAGGATATTCTTCCGCCATGATCAGGTAAATAATTCAATTATTTTACCTCCATAAGCCGCGCACTTCTGAAGCGTTGAAGACATTTTTTTTACAATTATCGCAATTGTCGTTGGTATATCGATACCTTAAAGCACAAAGGGGGTATGTCCCAAAATATCGATTTTGAGATTTAGGTACCAAAAGAATCTACTCATCACGACCTATCGATCGCTCCAAGAATCATGATCCTTTAATCCATTTTTGGGGCCAAAAAACGATAGAATAGAAAAAACGACAAATATTGAAAGAGCGTTTATCTTGGAAGTGTTAAGTGCTACCAAAGTTCTGGTTAAACAAGGTTGTACATCTTGGTCAGACAAACATTTTTTTATTTATCGAATTTTTTTATAAAATCGAAAACTATGGGAGAAATCTTGATTTTTGTAAATTGATCAAAAACTTATTTTGCATTTTTCTCATGCCATTTTTGGACACATCCCCATTGTGCTTTAAGGTATCGATATTGTTGTGTCAATTATGATAATTATGAGGTCAGGAATCACCCCTGTGTAGGACCCTTCCGGTGGCGGAGTTTTGAGAGAGAAAACCAAATTTGCAATTTCAATAGGTTTCAATATTGGAGGGGTATGAGATTGGAAGTGACGAGTCTTGATATTTCTACTGAAACGGAAAAACCAGCTGAAGGGACTAAAAATGCACAAAAATGAGACAATCCACACTTTAAGCACACTCACTACGAGTAATTCTAATCGACCATGCTCGAAAAGCGGATGAGTGGATGAGGCGGAATGAATGAACAACGAAGGGTTGCTTGTAAGCACTTTTATTTCTTGGGAGATTTCATCAAAGTTTTTAATGCGTTAAAAAATCTTATCGCCGTAGGTACGTACAAAAAGAGACATTTCCGGTGGAAAATCAGTACACCGATTGGTTCCAGTGTACTGTAGCGTTTCTGGGGAGCGGAACAGCGGGAAATTGAACAAAATAAAACTATGCGGTAAGGGCTGACATAATTTTTGGCGAGAAAACATTCAAAAAGCATGTAAACGCTTTGTAAAGATACGGACTCGAACGACAAAGTGATCACAGCATTGGAATGAAGTACAGGGCGCATTAGCGGTCGAAAATTGCGACCGAAATTCGGATAAACGCAAAAATAGACGAGCGCAGTCTTTACAAAGTTTACTGGACCGATTTTGAACGGACTTGGGGGATAATCGAGATTTTTGCGCCACCAATCTTTCGAAAAACAACCACCCCACTCCCATAATGTGGGGAATATCTATCGATTATTTTGGTTAAAAAAACCTGTCAAAAAGATCCGAACCTTAAACTGCGCATGGCCTTTGGGTATTTGCGGTTGCGGTGCCCTTTTGTGTACCAATAGACGAATTTTCTGTCCCCAGTCAAATCTTCCGAATCTACGAAGATTGGTGGCGAAATTTACGGACCAGCCCCAAGTAACATAGAGGCTAAAACCACGTTACACAAATGTACCTACAAAGCGGATTATTCAACTATCAGTGCTTCGACTATATTTATGATTCACTCATATTATGCGCGATTCAAAAAACTACCTTAGGTGTAAGAATTTTGTTTGTTCGATTAATAAAGTGAAAAACAGACGGTGATCCTTAACGGAATTCGGTTGCCGATTTCATCAGTACAATACAATTATGTGTCTACTTTCTGCGCATATGTATTCCGTTGTACAGAAAAACCTACGCTGAGTATACAAATAAATTAAAATATTTCAACACGGAGACGAATTCGTAGTCTACGGAATATACAAAAAATTAAAGCACCAACAACCTTATTCTTATATAAATTTCTGTGATCGTGTAAAGTGACTTGAGTAGTATCCCATGGTACCTTACAGGTTAATAATCTAGATCAAATCGGTACACGAGGAGATTGATGTTACACGTTAATAATTTCACCTACAATACGAACCTAATTTGGTGTTGGATATTATGGTGTTCGACTAATGGAGAAAATGATAATCAGCGATGATAATCATTCAAGCGGCTAATGATTTAAGACTACGATGGATCGATGATATAAATCTATTTTACGTCAACCGATGGAAGGAATGAGAGGGTATGTAAGGCGATCTGATGGAAGGCAATGATATGCGCAATTCCATGGTTCACAACAGAATAACTAGCTAAAATTATGAGCTTCGTTTCAACCGAGAGCTTCCGTAGAGCGAGGTACCTTCGCTGGATACGAACAAATTTCAACTTTTTTCAAATTCAGTTTTAGAAACACTCGCATATCCCGTCCGATTCCTCGAAGACTAGAAAACTCAAATCGACTCATCTCAAACCGAAAGATTCACTCTCGTGAGACTAGAGCAACACGTCCCGACTGGTTCCGACCATAAGGGCGGCAGGGCACGCCCCGGACAACTTCGCCGATCTTACTTCGACTTACCCAACGAAGAAACCACGCTTTAGCTACGGAAGCTCTCCAAATCACAACATGTCGGTGATGAAAGGAATGTCAACGCTAAATCTAAAAAGTCGTCAGCGGTTAAAAACGTCAACGAGAGTTGAGCTGATCTGTAAAAACTCGACTACTCAACTGATGGAGGAATGAAGCGACTACTTGTGTAATACCTGGCTCCAGGCTGGGATGGGTTGTGTGGTCGTGTACAGGGATGGCGTCCAGGGCGACGAGTTCCCCAGTGACGACAGATGGTGGTGATAGGGCGAGGGATCCGTGCCTATGCTGCTGCCGATGGTGCCAGTTCCGGTAGCGACGGCCGACCACGGGACGGTGGACGTGGACCCGTCACCGATCTGGCAAGAAGAAGCAAAGGAAACCGGCAATGAATTCCACTGGTCGTGACTAGGGCAGTGATGACTAGTCGAGTCGATAGCGGCTGCCACCAAAGATCCGAATTTGTCGTCCAACGTCGGCATCAGCCTCGGCGAACTGCAAGTGCTTCCGGCACCGTTGGAGGAATCTTCAGCTATCGTCGGGAACTCCGGATGGTCGCAGTGTCCTCCGATCGGAGGCGGCAACGGCGGGACTATCTGAGTCTGCTGGGCTAGCTTGTAGGAAGCCTGACGGAGCATCTGCCGTTGACGATTCATCAGAGAACTGACGGTGCTGCTGTTATTGTCGACCATCGCCATCGGCTGGAAGGCGCCTTGTTTCTGCAAAATCTGCCTCTTCTGCTGGAGCAGTCGGTGCTGCATCAGTTGTTGCTGGAGCGGCGCTTTTGAACCAGAACTGCTCGAAGCGTTGCTCATCATTTCGGATTCGATGGATGAAACATTCGTCGGGAAAGTGAAATTCTCTGGGAGGCTGATCCGTTTCGGAATCGTCTGCTGCCTCGACTCTGAGCTGACGTCCCGTTGCCTGGTATATTCTGCATGTTGTAGCTGCCGTTGGACGACTTCCTCGGGAGGTACGGTACTCTGGTAAAGAGATTTCAACGCCTGGTGCTCCCGCTGTACGAGGTGCAATTCCATGACTCCTTTAGTTTTACCGCTCTCAGTCAGGTTTTGGCTGTTGAAAGCTACGGTCGTGTTGACGGGTGGAGAAAGACTCGAATTGTCGCTGGCAGAAGTGCAGCCGTGCTGGGCTACCAGGCCATCGGACGCACGCCGCCCTTCTCTGAAGTCCACGGGTGACCTGGTGATTTTCCTGGATTTGGGCGGAGTGCTCTGCCCGTGAAGGCTGTTCCTGCACCATGTCTGATTGGTGCTGTCACTGCTCACGTACACGCTCGGGTGGATAGCGCTTGTGCTGATCACTATACTCTCGGAAAGCAACGGTTTACTGCTGGTGCTACCTTGGGACGTGCAGGACGGCAAACTGGACGCCAGTTCCTCGAACTGGTAATCCAAACTGCTTTCGAAAGTCGAAAAGTTGCTGTGGCACGACGAGTCCGAACTCAAATGTTGGCTTAGGCTTTTGTTATGGACACCCACACCGCTTGAAGATGACGAGCTAGCGTAGGAGAGCCGCTGCGAAGACGGCAGTTGATTACCCGACGTCGATGAGGTAGATATTTCTTCAAAATCAGCCTCGACGCCTTCGTCCGTGGAACTTGTCGAGTACTGAGGAACGACTCCCATAGCACTTTCAGGCCTCGAATACGCCGAAATACCTCCGTTCCCGCCACCGAAAACGTCACTGCTAAATGTCGTCGTGTTAGTGTAGCGGGGAAGTGTAAAATTGGGTTCGTTAGTTCGATAGTTAGGCGAAAACGAGGAGAGCAAATCAAGCGACGGAACTGATTCCGGATTACTACCTTGGCTGACTTTGAGGCTTTGAGGGAGGACTTGGGTACTTTGAGCTGACGGTGGCTGGCTCATTAAATCCCGAAAAGGCGGAGGGTGAGCTGCTTGCCTGGCAGCCTCAGAACTTTGATGGTAAGTCCGGCTGCTGAAGCTGTTAGATCTGACCGGCTCCATTGGCTCCAGATTGTTCGCGACAGACAATTGCTGCAACGCGTTCTGAATCTGTTGCTCTCGAGCCATTGAATCTGGCGTGTAACAATGGCGCGGTTGATCGTTCGGGAGCCGCCGCGCGAATGTGGCATGATCCAGTCTGGAATCGGGCGGCTGGGGGAGCGACGGTGCGTGCGACGGGGGTTGGGGAAGTTGTGCAGCCGGTGACACCCCAGCCAGGCCATGTTTGCGCATCGCCTGTTCGGCGATCGTGCTAGGGCGTCTCTTCTGCACTGGAACGTCATTCGAATGTTTGCCTGCAGACGATGGCGGGGCTGGCGTTGGCGCGGGCGGATCCTGCGTTAGCGTGAACGTACTCCTATGCTGCCTCAGCCGTTCAAGCAGCAAGAAGTAAATTGCAGCATGATGATCATAGCTGGCATTCCTCAGCGACTGAAAAACAACCCATGCCGAATCATCAGACAATGAAATAATCAGACACCTTGGGGTGCAAGGAGGTATCAGCATGATAAGTTATACGCGCCTTGCGGAGACCAACTTACTTCTTTGGTTTGGGAGGCATCGATGCCGAGACTCTGCATGAGTCTTAAGATCTGTTCGTTGGGCTCGGCATGTTTGTTATCCCCGAGGCTGGTACTGGGCAGAAGTCGAGGCGCCTCGTCAACCATCCACCTATGCCGTTTGATCTGCTCCACCGAATAGCGTTTGGACGGTTCGAGCACCAACATTTTCCGGATCAAATGTTCGCAATCTGCCAGAAAAAAGGAAATAAATGAAGAGTTTAGGAGCAATTTTGCTCTAATTGTGAGCGATCAAGTAGTCCAGTAAATAGGTGGTTAGGTGGAAAAATACTAAAATACGTTTCTCACGGTTTTTGCGGGGGGTAACATGTTCTTACATTTTGATGATGGTATTGAACTCGTAAAACAAGCCAAACTCAGAAGTGCAACTTTTGGGACAACTGAACGTTTTTTGTTGAGAATGCGATTTTGTGATGGCAAGCGGAAAATTCGAATTCAGCGCCCCAAAAAACATAGAACCACGGAGGAAACTACTTCAAAACTTATTCCTCCAAATCCCCCCCCCCCCCATTTGAGCACGCGTTTACTGGACATACAGATTTTTTCATTTTTATATATTGACATTTTATCTTTATCTTTTTTATTGACATTTCATATTGACATTTTATATATTAACATTTTTTATTTTATTTTTTATGTATTGACATCTAATTATTGACTAAGCAGGCGGTTAGGAGTTAGATGGCAACAATTTGCGATTCGCAGCTCCTATGTTAAGGTTCAACTGATGATGGTCCCGATTGGGGAATGGTGATGGGGGATGATGAGGGTGACGATGGGCGATAGGGCGGAGTTCTTCCATCCTCCTCTTCACCCCTGCCAAACTTCCCCTCCCCTCCTTATCTTATTGTACTCAACTCCGTATTGTATTCTATTCGGAGTCGCTTCTAACTCCTACGGCCCCTTTTAACCACAAAATTCGTACACTGCATAGGGCACAATGGGATCCCTCGTCACTCAGTGGCAACTTCGCCGCCCAAATTCGACGAAGGAGCGTTAAGATGTTTTTATCGAGGCACGTCTTTTTGCATCTCCAACCCATCATCGAGTTAAGTAATCTGACGATTTTCGATCCTTGGTGATCCATGTTCACTTAGGGTCCCTTTCAGCATGATGATCGCAGCACTTATTCATGAATATCATCCCTAATGGGACAATGTCGCAGGTAATGTTGTGATCGACCTCTCTGTGCAAATTTCACTTATAAGCCGAAGAGCACCTCGAATTTTTCTGAAAATAGGGAAACCCCATGGATTTTTCATGGGACGTTGGTTTCTATCTGTCTGGAAGGGCGGAAAAACCTCTTTTTAACATTTGATTATTTTCCCTACCCAAAAGTTGCTCAATAGGCACCTATATTTTTATTTTGTTGAATGATAAGACTTTTTTGAATAGCAAAAAAAATAGTTTTCGTAATAGAAGGTATGCCAATATGATACATGAAGTTTTCCTCCTAAACTGCATTCATCCACTTTCGAGTTTTGTCGATATCGATTTCATTTTTTCGATTTTCGATTTTGATTCATAGCAGCTTTGGTACCTATACGCAATCAAAAATCGAAAAAACGAAATCGATACCTACCTATTGACAAAACTCGAAAGTGGATGAATGCAGTTTTGGAGGAAAACTTCATGTATCATATTGGCATACCTCTTCAAATCATAGTCCAATCTCCAAAACTGTGGATCAGATGAATTTTCTCTCATTTGTTTCTCATTCAAAATTTCTCCATTACAAATGACGGTCCTCTATCAAAAATAATTACGTTTTTCCATATGTTCTACCACCTTTTCGTTGGCATGGGTCCTCTATTCGAAGAGTTATTTTCGAATTCTCTCACAAATCAACCGACAGTTCAGGTCAACGATCATTGGCGAAATTTAGCCAATTCTATCTCGAAAGGGATGAAAGCCGGGGAAGAAAAGCGGCGGGGGAAAGGAAAATGGCGGTGGTGGAAGATTTGCGTCATTGCTCGCCTTCTGACGTCATCGCCGGCCTCTCCTCGCCACCTCACGATCCGAACCTTCGCAAAACTGTGGCGATGGTGGCAGATATCGCCATTCCCTCCGCCACCGGCTCCCCAAAACACCGCCTGACCTTTGCCATTAGGGTTTCTCCACCCCTCGGATCGCCTTAATCCTTCACGTATCACCTGCCTCCTTAGCAGTCATCCCCGATAGATAATATCGGTAGGTATTATACCGAACTGATATTGATATATTTAATGAAGTTTCCCCTTGATATCATCCGTTGAAGCAGAGACTTGAAGGAACTATTCCATAGATATGGGACTATTCAAAATAATTTTAGAAAAAGAAATTATATTTCATGGTTGCTATCAATGAACGAAAACTCAAGTTCAAGACCAGTGGTGAGTAGATAACACACGATACTTCCATATTTTGAAAGGTATATGTTTAGGGAGGTTATAGAACATTCACACAAAAAGTCCCCACTTTTCCCAGCTGAGGAAAAGTGAAGGAAAAAGGAGAAAGGTCCAGTTTTCCGGTTTTTCGCTCATAACTCAAAAACAGAACGTCAGATGGAAAAATTGACTTCAACAAAAATGTAAGTCGAATTAATTTCCAACAACTTTTATTCAATGCACTTCTTTCCTAACTTTGACCGATTCGTCGATATACGATGTCAAAAGTGACGGTTTCCGGAAAACGTTCAATCTCACGATTTTGGTGCCAAGCTCCGCTTTACCGTTTGAATCAAGTCATTTTGGTTCAGAATTTGACGGTAAAAATATGGAAGTTTATTTTTGACTAGCTATTAAATACGAGTTTTATTAATTATTACATATTATTACTTTCTGTGCGTTAACCGGCGCACCTCCAGCATTTTCATCGACTTCCCAAGTGTCTGTTTGTGGGATGTATGGCACGAACTCCAACCCCAGGCGTAATCATTACCTGTCTAGTTATCCCGCGAATAATATATCTGTATCTGGTTGATACAGCTCAGCTACTCAAGTTATCCCTTGCAACGTGACTCGGTTCTATGAACATTACGGTCCTTTCATTGGTATTCAGGTGGGATCGGCCTAGGAATCACAGCCGACGAGGATACAGACGTCAGGTTAAGGAAAATCAAATACTCCGGGATTAAATTAACATAGGCAATTTCGGATTTGAGCCGAAATTACCCGACCCGAATTTATCGACTTTAAAAAGGAGTCAGTCGTTTTGGATAGTGGGTCGCGAAAAAACCAAAATTAGGTAGGTTTAAAAAAAGTTTTAAAAATTAGTTTTTCTAAATTACCGCCGAAAAATCATAACTGCAGAATCAGGTATAATATTATTTTAAATCAAAATTCGAATTCTTAAAGGGGTCATTCTAGAATTTGCATCATTTAAAAATTGAAATTTTGAAGTAAAAAAAAAACATAAAAATAAGAAAGTAGCTCATTACCTGAACTCATGAAGTACGGAATTCGAAAACGTCCAGAAAGGACACGATCCCTGAGCGTGTGGAGAGTTGAACCGTCGAAGGGCAGCGCTCCGCATACTAAAACGTACAGCACAACTCCGAGACTCTGCAGACAATTTAGAAATGCAAAACTTTAGAAATGAAAAAAAAAATTAAAAATGAAAAAAAATTTAGAAATGAAAAAAAAAATTCATTCAATAACCGACCTACGCTAATAAAAGGCAAATTTTCAATCCGGGGTATGGTAATTCCAAGTTAAAAGTGAATTTTCCGCCAATTTGATGTTGACGATTGATCGCTACTGGGGCATTGCAGGAAACTTCGGACTGGAATTGAGCCAACGAGGGAATGGAGCAGTCTTCCGCAGTGTAACCAATACACAGCCACCCTATATTGTGACGTAAATGTAACAAAATAAAACGATAAAATTTCCATAATAATGTAAAAAACGATAAAATTTTCATAATTATGTAAAAAACGACAGAATTTCCATTATTATGTAAAACACGATAAAATTTCCATAATTATGTAAAAAATGAAAAATACAAAAGAAAACAACAAAAGTAATTAGGTAGTAAAATCTTAAATAACACAAGTTTGATTTGGTAAAAAAAATAAACAATAAACGTGTTTTTACATTATTTTTCTTAAGGCGTAAATGCGAGCACTTAGGACTTTAAACTTCTTCTAATTTTAAGAAAATGTTTGCCAGAATATCCGTCACATACCCAAATGTCGATTTCCGGGCCGGTGTATTTTTTGCCTTCGAAAACCTCCGGGGCAGCGTAAGGTGGCGACCCGCACCACGTGGCTAATTGCTCCCCAGGCGTGTAGTAATTGCTGAACCCGAAATCGGCGATTTTTATGTTCATATTGCAGTCCATGAGTAGATTTTCCGCCTGCAACATAATATGTTCGCATATTATGCAAAAAATTCCGTATCGTGAAACGGTGATAAAAATTAAAATACATTGGGTACAATATTAGGTATCTATATCTATCAGGTCAAAATCGCAAGTCGAAACCATTCGATATCTAATATGACCATCCGTCTAAAAATAGGAATACATCAGATTCGTTACAGTTCACTGCACAAATAAACCGACAGGCGAAAGAGTTGACTTATTGGCAAGAAGGCGAATGCGGCTGACAGACTGGAACAACAGCGAAATGAACCTAAAGAGGAAAGGTCAGGACGAGGGAGAAAAATAATATCGTCATTGCTCTCTGATTTCCCTCGGGGAAATCGTTGGGAAACTGCGCACGAATCTGACGAGCCGCGTGCGTTGCTTGTCTCGACATTCTTATATTGATTTTCAGTCTCATATTTACGAAGCAATTGGAGCTATAAGGAAAATCGGATCGGTGGTTCAGAAAAATTTTACTCGTACGCTAGGAGAACCAATTTTCCAATGTGAAGTGTGCTCATTTACAATCAAAAGTTGAGGGCTGTAGGTCTACATTAACTCTCCTGAACAGCACCTTGGAAATAGCCCCTGAGGAGGGCCTTACGGACGAAAGCGCTTGAGCACGATCCAATCGAATCAAGAGAAGGTCATGGGCAACTTTTTCCTCGCCTCAAATCACACACATACCTAATCAGTATTACACAAGGTACCTAGGCCTACTAGGCACCATTTCTAGGTAAGTCAAATTGAGAATTTTCCAAACCGAATTGAGCATATTTTAATGACAATTCGCTTTTGAAAATTCTCAGTTTGGGTTAGAAAGTTGTCAATTTTCGGGTTGAAAAAATCGTTATTCGACTTGGAAATAACACAAATATTATTTAACACAAATTTAGATAAGCATGAGAATGAAGTATGTAAAAATGTGTAATTAGCGTCAATATGTGACAAGTATAGCATGTAACTCAGAAAGTCCTGAACCGTATTTTTGTACGTGACTCTATAAATATCTCCAAACCTGACAAATATATACTCAGGACTTTCTGAGTTACATGCTGTACTTGTTACATATTGACGCTAATTACATATTGATTGAATTACATATTGATTTATATAATTATATTTATATATTATATCAAAATGTATATAAATCTCAATATCAAAATTATATGTATTTTTACATATACATTTAATGTATACCTATACCTATATATATACCTATATATAGGTAAATCAACCCCCCCCCCCATCATCAATCGTCACCCCAATCATATCATGGAAAATAATAATTATTCCTCTCCATGCCTACACAGAATACAGTTGAACTCCTCGCTGTTTCATTGAATTGATCCCATTGATGGTAAACTTCTCTTCGAAGGGACGAGGATACCAGGAATGTAATTGAAAGCGATAAGTCAAGAGGGACAGCGGCGCCTGTTGGTGGGGCAAGGCGGTGGGACACTGGAGGCGGTGGGACACTGGAAGGGAATCGGTGCAAGATTCAACCTGCACGTGTCGGCTGTTCAATTCCGCTCCCTTCATCGATCCGCAAGGTAACTACAGTAAATACAAAGGTCAGGACTGGGGGATGAGATTGAGTCAATATTATTCACATTCACGACCTTTGTAGATTCACACTCTTAAGGTCTAGGGATTAAAATCAAATCAAATCAGCAATGAAAATTCGACAATCAAAAAAGTATAGCAAAGTTGATCTCAGGAACGGCTCAACCGATTTTAGTCTTCTAAAGCTTAGTACTCCCCATTTTGGAAGTGATACAAATCAGATTTTGTACAAATTTAAAGCAACAGTAAAAAAAATTTTTTTTTAATTTCACAAAATTAAAATTTTTAAACAGTTTCAAAAATTTTTTTAAAAATCTTCGTTTTACCATGCAGTGTTATAGGTATGTCATATGCCATAGGGGAAAGTGACCTAATATGAGATACTTTTTTTCAGAAGGCGCTAATGACCACTTGAATGCAATAAAAAAAATCAGTTTTTGGATATATTTGTTCATTAACAATCCCTTTTAAAGATATTTATTGAAATTTCAACCAATCGTTATTCAGATGCTCGAAAAAATCAATTTTTCGAAATCAGTCCAGCTTGCTCGATTGGGCAACAGGTTGCCTAATATGAGATACATGCTGCTCCTAAAATGAGACAGTCTCATATTAGGACTTCCTTTGTTAGGAATAATGAAAATCAAAATTTTTTTAGAGATTTCATTCATATAAAGGTAAAAAAGGGGTGTGAAGGTCGTGATCTTAAAATTAGGATTTTTTTAAAATCTCTAAATTAGCCTTATTGCACGAAATAAATCATCCGAGACATCTAATATAGTAAGTTGAACGTGGGAAAAATAAATTTAGATTGTTTTATATTGTTGAACTTCAATAAAAAAACGCTGCTAAGTAGATTAGTGACATGGGTACATTATTCGTCTTTGTATCAAAGAAAATAAAGTTCAAATAGTAGAAAGAGGTAGGTTTATCATACTATAGGAGTCAACATTTGAATAGAGACGGAAAAATTCCATCGGAATCACGTGATTTGAAATTCGATCAACTGGTAGATCGATGTGCTTCTATTTGCCCCACCAATACTACACTACTCTACTAATTAATTACTTTCTGTCTAATTTAGCTGCCTACTACACAAAACGTCCTCTGTCTGATAGCCGAACCGCAGTTTAGCTGCTCTGAGCATAAAAACGGTTCCACTCGTTTCCGTAACAAGGGTTTCGCAGGGAATGCATCTGATAGGAAATTTAACACCCGAAAATTTCTTCTGTATCAAGTTTTTGCCTAAAACCTGTACTTAGACAGTAAACCCAAGAAAACTGCGAAAAAAACCGCTTTTTTAGCCGTATCACTACCTACCCCCGAAACTGACCATGTTGATCAATTGTCATCATGTTGAATACATAACACAGACATTACTTTTATCTGATTCAACATTGTCCGTATTAAAAAAATATGCAGGAGACATTGGCATGGGATTCAATGAATAATCAATCACTTGAAAGTTTACGTTCAGAAACAGTTGTATTTCTTCAACTAAAATAAGAGGTCTCTCGTTTAGGATTTATAAATCATGTTTATTTTTGCATATTGGTTAAAATAATAAAAATATTTACTAGTAACTATTATCTAAAACTGTTATCTATATTATACATAAAGTATCAATTCATTTGCTTCTGAAAATAATGGAGATTTATTCATCGCAATAACAAATCAAATTGAATTACAAGCATATAAAAAAATAATAATAAAGACCTATAAGCGGAATAATGATAGAGGTCATCAAGGGAATGATGAATACATAAAAAACAATCAAACTACTCGTTAGCTAGTAAGGGCCAATTTCACCAACAATAAAACTCAAGTTCAACCTCGACCTTGATGTTAATGTCGTATCTGGACACAATTGAAACCTTGACATTTAAACTGTTTATTTAGCTTAAACTAGAGAGAACTTTTTGGTGAAATTGGCCCTTACCTAATAAGTTCTCTAAGTACAATTTCTCTTTTCAAGGAAAACAAACAATGCAATAAAGGGTGCCATTAAGAGCGATACCGACTTTATTCCGCAATGATAATTTATCAGGACCAGAGATCTTCGATTGACTTCGTTGGTACAATGCAAAATCATCACAAAATGGTACTGAATGATCGGCTTCTCCTTTCTTATTTTTTGGTGATGTTTACGTTTTTGCCCCATTTTTCTGAAAATCTTCATCGGACCTTAGCGATCGTAAACGCATTCTTTTGGAATCGAGGCCGTCTTCACCTCTAATTTCCGTTAACCTGTGCCTCTTAAAAATATATATGTTTTCAGATCGCAGCGATTAAAGTCGGGTGGTTCTTCTTCAAGGCCTTCTCTTCCTTTTTTTCTCTGAGAAGTTTTCGTTTTATCGCTTGTTTCTCTAGAAACTTTTTGTTTGATCTTTGAAAAAAATTGCTACAAAGAGAGATTTACAACGTGTTTGAGTAGACACATTTTCGACTGAACTAAAAACCGGAGGGGGATTTTCAGCTTTAAAATATTAGGTTTCCATGAACGCTCCAAATGAAAACTTCTATGAAAACACAGCCATTTTTTCATAGAAATCACTTGTTTGGAGCCCCACGTATTCAGTAAGGGAAAACAAATGTATTGACAAAATTTATCTATCCAATATCCAAAGAAACCCCCAATACTCATTACCAATGAGATATTTACATTAAAATTTGTTGTAAATAAAACCGTGGTAAAGTTTATCTGAAGCTTCCTCAATTATCGGATAGATAAATTTTGTCAGTAAACCGGGCCTACGGGTGCCCTCATCAATTCAGTTTATTCATTGAATATCCGTTTTTCCCCGAATAATTTGTCTCTTGGAAGTGTTGACTATGAATTTCCGTGTCAACATATCCGAGGAGAATTTCACTCAGGGATTAATAGAGTTTCGATGAATTAACTGAATCGATGAACCCACCCTACAAACAAAAAACGCCTAAGGGCCGTATTCACAACACTTCCTAGGCATAGGAGCCGCTCGATGCGCCAGCACTTCCTTTGCACATTTTATTAGTCAATTTCAAAAAAAAACAAGCATTCCGTTTCCATAAAACTCGCATGGTATGGAGACGATCACAGCAACTTAAGTACTTCGCAAGCTAAGGTAGCAAGCGAGCAACCTTGAAGTTGGAACCTCGAAAATCGAGGTTGCGATCGACAGTACCTAAGTTGCTGTGATCGTCTCCATACCATGCAAGTTTCAAGGAAACGGAATGTTTGTTTTTTTGAAATTGACTAATAAAATGTGCAAAGGAAGTGCTGACGCATCGAGCAGCTCCTTATGCCTAGGAAGTGTTGTGAATACGGCCCTTAAATTGCCAACAAAAAAAAAAAAACTATAAGACTCTAAGGGCCAATTTCACCAAAAAGTTCTCTCTAGTTTAAGCTAAATAAACAGTTTAAATGTCAAGGTTTCAATTGTGTCCAGATACGACGAACTTGAGTTTATTGTTGGTGAAATTGGTCCTAAAAGTGCTATTATAACGGAAGCGATGGGTCTTACCGATGCAAACATTCCAGCCTTAGAAATTCGACAAAATGTTAAGGAATCGGGGAGCTACGGCCAATTTACAGACAGACAGACAGACAGATTAACGGACACAGAGACACTTGTTCAGGAAGTGATTCTGAATAAATGTGTGTTGGTCAAAGTTTTTGCCGAAGCTCCGTTCCAATTTTCAATTTTAGAAAGATTACAATACTTCCATTCATTCCGTAAATGTGGAAATAAAAATCAATCATCGGTAGGAAAATGGGACAAAGTTCTAGTCTCCAGAATATGGAATAAGTGATTACGAAGTTCAGATGCTGAATTATCATTGTATGAGAACTTCAGCGCCCGTGGGTCTGAATGGAGAGCTAGCGTGACTGCATACGCGCACGCGAAAACGCCACACTGAACCGAGTCTCTTTGGGTCCTCAAAATTCGAGGGTACCTGATTTGAGTTCTGACATCCAGGTTTGGATAGAGTCTTTGGATAATTTGCATCTGAGTACTGTCAAGGCTACACAGATTCAAACTATCGTAAACTTTCAAAACACCGGACGAAGAATCATAAAAGGTTGTTACCCAATGCCCATCACCTGATAAAGACCCCTTGAATAGAATTTGAATGTCATCGTGATTTTGAGGTACTGGGGTATAGCGGTTTGGCGCCTGATAATAGATCGTGTCCTGTGGGTGGAAAGTAGTCTCCTGCGCTATTACACCCAAGAGACAATTGATCGTATCATCGGTCAGTCTAGCACCAGATGTGATTTCGTTTGCGATGGCATCAGTCAAAATCAGCTGTCGGGCCCAAACAAACTCGTCAGGTGGCGTCATAGCTCGGACGACCGGTTGAGGAGTATTTAAATCTGGCGAGCCAGATGACAACACTTCTACCTCCATATTGCTAGTCGAAGATTGATTTGAAAGGGACCCACCACTGTATATGGGTTCTGGATAAATTTGATCTTCCGGCTCAATTCTACAGCTACCCGAAACTTCCGAGGGAGCAGATTCTTTGGTCGTATGCGTCGGGATTTCAGACTCGAAATAGCTGAGACCTAAAAATATAGGTTTATGGTCCGAAAAAAATGACTCATAACAACCTGAATTAAATGAAAGCAATGTTCGAACCCAGATAGTGTCAATTTGGGTGTTGAGATCAGTTGTAGGGGTTCCTGATGGCAACCCCCTTATCAAATCTTGTTCATTCATGAACGTTTCGATTGGGCAATTTAATTTATAACTATCATTATTGAAGTCACCAAGAATTACTAAATTATCAAACGTTCGGAATTTTTCTAGAAGCTCAACTATTGCGTCGTAGAATTTCGGTAAAGGGTATTTGGGGGACTTATACCCCGAGATTATACAAACGGCGCAATAGTCAATGGCTACTAGTTCTAGGTGACTTCCTCCTTCAAAATATTTAGCTGAATGAATGACACTAAAAGCTGGGTATAAATTTTCTCGGCAAACTACAATGATACCTTGGCCGATGTGTGCATTGTCAGCTTTGTCAGATCTATAAAGTGTGCAATAGGAGTCGAGATGGAACTCGCTCCTTTGGTCAAAATTTGTTTCCGAAAATATTAACAGATCTCCCTGTGAATACCATGGATCGCACGTAATATATTTGGAGTTCGTCCTTAATGATCGAACATTGTGGTAAATTATTTTTACTAAATCTCCGACAAAACGTTTCGGATATGACAGCAATAAATTTTTATTATCCCTCAAGTCCTTCAATGCGGTATGCACTGGGTCGTCAGCTGAGGGGGTTTTTGGAGGTTTAAATTGACCCAGAATGTATAGGTTGCTAAGAAGCCGAACTCTGCTTAGCCCAACATAGAGCATTGACCTGGGAACTCCAACGATTTTGTTGAAGTCCAAACAAACGCTGTCATATGTTTGGCCTTGGGCCTTATGAATGGTCAATGCTTCGGCAGGGACTACTGGAAACTGAGTTCGTGAAGATTGGTACCCCAGAGATTTTGATATGCTAATTTGAACTGTGCTCCGTGTGAGTGGAACCCAATTCTCGTTAGCGATCCCAAAATCTGTGGCCAGTTTCGCATATTTTTGCCGTTGTTTTCTCCCTACCCTCTCGTTACCGAAATCGAACCATAGATATCGAGGATCTGTTTCTGGAGTGATAGAACACAGCAGGCCGCAAGCTCCATTTACCAGCCCATCCCCGACATCCAGGTTTGATATGATCATATATTTTATCCCTATTTTTAGCAGTAACTTGTACGGTAGGCCTCCAGTGTCCGTCCTCTTTTTATTCTTTAAAGTGTTCAGTAGTTTTAGTTTCTGTTTATCAGAACAGTTTTTGAGATTGATTTTATCTATTGCTGTTGACTCTACTGTTGGGTTTTTATTGGACTTGATTTTTGTTTCATTATAATCGTCAACATGAGCATTGGTTTTGAAAAGACGGATAGCTTCGTCGGGCACTTCGCTCGGCGAAACTTCCCGTGTTTTCAATGTTTCAATATCTTCGGCAGACATTACACCAGCAGCAATGCTGTTTAAGGCGTTGATAAACGTTTTTTCATCTTTTTGCCGCATAATTTCTGTCAGTTCAAAAAATTTAAATTCGTCCCATAGAAAAGTTCCGGCAAGGCCAGCTAAACCACCAGTTCTGATTGGCCTAAATATAGGCCCATCAAGAACTGGAGGTAGTTGGTTCAGATCACCAACCAGTAATACTGAAACACCCCCAAACGGGACATCCCGGCCCATAATCTGCCTCAACCGGTTATCGATTCGGTGGAGCGTCACGCTACCGCACATAGATGCTTCGTCTACAATGAGTAGTTTCAGACGTATTAATCTGCATCTTATTGTGTTGGCGATGTCCTCCGACAACTCCGGCATATTACCGCCGAATTGAACCACTGGAAGAGCAAACGCCGTGTGAAGTGTGATCCCGTCTATGAGAAACGCTGCTTTCCCCGAAGGAGCGGTTAGCAAAACGTAGACGGGATCATCAACTTTTTCAATTTCTGGTTTATGATCAAAGTAATAGTGAACCAATTGATAAATAGACCTGATAACGGTACTCTTCCCTACGCCTGCTGAGCCTGAAAGAAACACGCGCAAAGGATCGCTACTGGTCTTTAAGCTGTGTAGTACATGCATGACAATATCTCTTTGTTTTTCGTTCAGGCTTAGCATATTTTGAAAAATTTCTTCTCTCGAAGGGAGAGCTGGAGGTTTGTATTTAAACCTATTGTCGTCATTTTTTTTTGGATCCTCTATCCCTCCTTGGACAAAAATGTCGACAGGATACAGGTTGGTATTGTCTTCATCCTCGCTTTCAATTTGCTCGTTTTCTATTATTTGATCAATGGCCTCTTCAATCAGTTCACTACTAATGTTGCTAAAATATTTCTCTCTGTTTTCGGTAATTAAAGAAATATTTTCATCATAAACCTGTTCACAATTTCGATCTAGAACTTCCGATATTTCGTTGCGCCAGGGTACAAAAAGGAGAACTTGTTCCCTATAAAAATTAACCGGATCTTGTTCTAGTTTGTAGTTTCGGAACCTAAGTATTTTGGACTTACAACTTTTGAAGGAAACATTTTGAGAATCATCGCCAGACTGATCGTCATTTGGTTTAGTTAGTTTTTCTTTGAAAGGGACAATGCACACATAATCAGCCAAACATACATTTTCTAAACGCTTGGGCCTTTTACTGTACTTTTCAAAAATATTTGACATGTAAATTTCTTCGGAATCGGCATCTATTTCTAATTTAGCCCTTAAATCTTTCTCAGATTTGAGCATACGGACCCTTTCATCTGGTGGCGATGTATTGACGAAGACAGCGATACGGCTCATCAGTGAAATGGGCTGTGATAAGGCATGGTAACATGCTTCCTGGGCAGACATAACACTCCCGTTGATGAATACGTTGCCATATTTCCGAAACTTTTCTCTTATACTCAAATTGCCCTCGTTCATGTCTTTTTCGGCTTGTCTTAACAGTTTAGAAATTCCCGATTCGCTTTTACTTATATAGTTGACAACATAGGAGGCGCAGCTATATGGATTTAATATGAACTGAATGTCCATATTATATCTGTGCAAATCCAAAATTATAGGGTTGTATGCGTTTATGGCCACTTCCAAACTCGACCGTTTTAGGAACACTTGAGGATTTTTCAAGGAACTCCTGATTGCTGATATATATTCGTCTTCGGAGAGTTCAAGTCTAGTTAGAACATTCTTCCAAGACATTTTTGTATTGTGTTCAAAAAAATCCTGCATCAATTTTTTGATTTTTTTGTAGTTGTTCTTATTATTTTGTGTGATATCTTGAGCCTCGAGAGGCTCAAGTATCATTGTCCTTGGCATTACTGGCAATGGATAATTGAATCGGCAAAGTAATTTATTTTTACGTCCCTTATGACAGGTGAATGTGTGTCTGTGCCGTTGTACAAACATTAAAGGATTTTTAGGATTGTATTTGCATGTTATGAGACTATCAATAAAAGTGACACATTCGTCCAACTTGACTGAATCACTTGGGTCATACTCGGGAGGATCATTCACGTACAGAAGATTGTGAGTGTGAACAGATCCCCGAGTTTGGAACTCTCTCCGTTCATAACTGTCCGTAACCCAGTGATTCCCAAATGGACCGTCTTTACTTTGCAGAACTTTCATGAGGTTTTTGGCTTTCTCCTCAAAATATCTTACACACGTAACCGGATCGGTTTTAATTAATCTGGTTTTCGTCTCATCATCGAGGTCCATGGCCTCTCTGATTGAAAGAGTTTTGCGGTATTTTATTTTGAACAGAATGACAATAAGCTCGGGACTGTGAAGTTCTGCTGCAGAAAAAGTTAAAAAAATTGCAGGTTTGCCGAGTTGTCTTATCATTGCCAGTACTGCCTTTTTTCGGTCCTCCCAATAAGCTGGGGAGCCCCTGATCTGCTTTAAAAATTTGAATCCGTCATTGTGACGAAGCGCATCGGTTATAAAATTGGGGTCGCATACGTCTCTAACGCTAACGTTTTTACCATCTGCTTTAAACTTCCGTAAACAAACGTTAGCGGTAGAGACGATGCCCATTTCTATTTTTTTCTTAACCATGAAGAAAAGCCTTTCATTCTGACATGAACGTCTATCCTTGTGCCGGATTTCGAATCTGACTCTTTGAGTATAAGTTAAACTATTTTCGGGGTCAAATTCATATCCACCAAAAATACCAGGAAAACACAACTCGTCCAAATTTTCGACTTTAGTCCAAGGTACGGGTTGTTTGTCTTGCCCAGGTGCAAACACTTTTGATTGGAAACTTTCGTCCCTTCTTCTATCAATAATGAGGATGTCGTCGTCCATTATGTCGGCGAAAATAGCATCGTCAATTTCGTCCTCAGGAAGCTCGGTATCTGATTCGCCTATTCCTTTGGAATCCTCGTCTAAGACGCGATCGCAATCCTCAATGATGAAATCCACTTCATCCATTAGATTGTTCGTTTTGGACAAAAAGGACTCATCTGCAGTGATCCCATGCTTGACATACAAGGGAGTCTGGATTAGATCTACGAGCGCGTCGCAGACGTTCTGCGGTTTGATCGTCTCATACATGTAGTGGGACTTATGCTCGATGTGCCGCTTGAGTTTGAGCTGCACTGTGCTCAGATTATCGAAATTGCGCGGCAGCACATCAGTCATTTCTTTTATGTCCACTTCAATGTTCACTACACTTCCCTTTATGCATTGCTGCCCATTAAGCACGTTGGGCATGAGAGATTTTATTTGCATAAAGGGAATGTACGGCGATACCATCCGCAGTTCCAAAGGAGATAGCTTTTTAACTGATGCCGGAAGATCGGGAAACGTTAAATTTTTATTGGCCGTAGCTTTTGGGATAACTAAACTTTTTATATGTTTGAAACAAGTGCCACATGCTGATGGAGCATCGCATGTTCGCACTTGTTTCATGAATGAATTTACTTCTTCCGGATCCCCCATTTTATCTAAAACGTTTTGAGAAAACAAGCGCATTGAACGGGGGAAAAATAAATTTTGACAGCAAAAGCATACGTTATCCGGGCCGATTAGCTTTGATCGCATATACCCAAGTTGTAATTTGGAAGATGCAAAGTTTTTTTTCTTTTTGTCGACATTGAGTTGCAATTTTTTCAAAAAATTTTCTCGGTGATTGTACAATTCGTTTTCCCGTTCCTTTTTCTTCCTAATACGATCCCTCTGTTTTTCGTTCAGCCTAACTTCTAAAATGTCTCTCTTTTTAGCTTTTCTCTCGCGGTCTAATTCACGGCCTTCTTCTCCCTTACTTTTCCTGTGAACTTTACGTTTTTTCGCCTCATTTTTCTGGAAATCTTCATCGGATCTCAGCGATCGTAATCGTTTTTTTTCGGAATCGAGGCCTTCTTCACCTTTAATTTCTCTTGATCTCTTCCTCTTACCAGCTTCTTTTTTTTTAAAAATGTCTTCAGATCGCAGCGATCGAAGTCGGGTTCGTTCTTCTTCTAGGCCCTCTTCTCCTTTCCTTTCTCTCATCTCTTTTCGTTTTTCCGCTTCCTTCTTTAAAAAATGGTCATCTGATCTTAGCGATCGAAGTCGGGTTCGTTCTTCTTCTAGGCCCTCTTCTCCTTTCCTTTCTCTCATCTCTTTTCGTTTTTCCGCTTCCTTCTTTAAAAAATGGTCATCTGATCTTAGCGATTGTAGTCGGGTTCGTTCTCCTTCAAGGCCTTCTGCTCCCTTCTTTGCTCTGAGATCTTTTCGTTTCTCCGCTTCGTTCTTCTGAAAAGTTTCATCTGATCTTAGCGATTGTAGTCGGGTTCGTTCTTTTTCAAGGCCTTCTGCTCCCTTCTTTGCTCTGAGATCTTTTCGTTTCTCCGCTTCGTTCTTCTGAAAAGTTTCATCTGATCTTAGCGATTGTAGTCGGGTTCGTTCTTTTTCAAGGCCTTCTGCTCCCTTCTTTGCTCTGAGATCTTTTCGTTTCTCCGCTTCGTTCTTCTGAAAAGTTTCATCTGATCTTAGCGATTGTAGTCGGGTTCGTTCTCCTTCAAGGCCTTCTGCTCCCTTCTTTTCTCTGAGATCTTTTCGTTTTTCCGCTTCTTTCTTCTGAAAAGTTTCATCTGATCTTAGCGATTGTAGTCGGGTTCGTTCTTTTTCAAGGCCTTCTGCTCCCTTCTTTGCTCTGAGATCTTTTCGTTTTTCCGCTTCTTTCTTCTGAAAAGTTTCATCTGATCTTAGCGATTGTAGTCGGGTTCGTTCTCCTTCAAGGCCTTCTGCTCCCTTCTTTTCTCTGAGATCTTTTCGTTTTTCCGCTTCTTTCTTCTGAAAAGTTTCATCTGTTCTCAGTGATTGTAGTCGGGTTCGTTCTGCTTCAAGCCCATCTTCTCCCGCCTTCTCTCTTAGATCTTTCCTTTTTTTGGCTTCTTGCTTTTGGTAATCTTCATCAGATCTTAGTAGTCGTAGTCTTTTCTTCTCCACAACGTGGCCTTCATCCCCCATTGTTTCTCGTAATCTTTTCCTTTTTGTAGCTTCTTTCCTCACAAAGTCTTCGTCAGATCTCAGCGTCTTTAATCGAGTTTTTTCCTTTTCGAGATTTTCTGCTCCTCCCATTTCTCTCAATTCTTTCCTCTTACCAGCTTCTTTTTTCTGTTGCTTAGGGTAGCTTCTTAATGACTTTAATCGGTCTCTTTCCAACACTAGGCCATCTTCACCTTTCTCCTCTCTCAAAAGCTTACGTTTTGCTGCTTCTACTTTTCTAACATTTGCATCTGCTCGTAGACTTTGTTTTCGCTCCCTATTGGAAACAGCACGTCGCCGGGCACTCATTCGTTTCCATGCTTTATTTGGTGGTTCTTGATAATTGCTCTCTTCTATTTCATCCTGTGGTTCTCTCTCTTGCGTGTCTTCTGAATTGCTCCCGTCGCTGGAAAACAAGAGGCTTCTAGACCAACTTCTCCCTGATGTGAAAGATTCTTTGATTTCTTCTTCTAATTTCTTCAACGCCTCAACTCCTCGTGTTTTTTTCCGTGATAGCAACAGTTTTTTTTTGTTTACGCGTCCTTTACTTCTCTTCTTTATTTTAATTGGAACCTCCAAACTATCAACCTGTTGGCTAGTCGTTACATTACGTTCTGTTGATGAATCATCAATATTTATTGTAATATCCATGTTTCTAAGGGTATAATAAATTAAACCGCAAAAGAGGAAGCCAGTTATCTTAAATAAAACACTATTCTTCCAGATTTTGGGTCGTAGATATTTGAACAATTGAATGGATCTTGAATAATTTGGATTCCAACTAGGTCAACTAGATACCTTTGTAAAAACGCAGGTCAAATAAAAGAAAAAAAAAAACAATTACATAGGTACATTATTTCTGGAAATAATGTACCAAAATGCAATCGCAATCGTCTAAGCACTCTCGTGAAAAGTATTTTGCAACAAAAACAGTTACTCACAGTCTGACCGGAGGGAAATATTCTGAATTACTGCACCTAATCCAAATAGTGTTACGCCGAATTTATTGAACGCAGTGGGAAGTATTCAAACTGCCGTACGATCTGAAGCTCGTGAGGTTTCCGCGAGATCTTGTCATGAGGGGCCTGCAACGTTGAAAAAATATATCAAAATCAAATTTTATATGAATGATTCCCCTTGAAAATTGAGGCACAGGAATAGCATAGATAACCAACAATACATCAACAAACAATTCTTTTACTAAGGAAAAACCACTAGTGCTTAGATAACACACAATACTTCCATAATATTAACGTAAAATTATGACACAATTTGATCATATTTTGATTGCTTTTAAGGGGTTTTAGGTCAACAATATCAAAAAATTCACTGTTCAAATTTTAAAATTCGCCCAAAATAAAATTAGGCCAAATTACCGGAACATAAAAAATATCCACATAACATGTGGATATCCAACCACAAAATATCCACACGAATATTATCGTGCAAGATTTTAGGACCAAGAACGCTCAAATCGGTTCATTTTTGTGGTCGGAAAAAAATAAAATAGATAACACTATAAATGCAAATATATCGGAAGTACTGTGAGTTATTCAAACTCCAATTAAACAGGGTGTTACGTCTTGCCGAGACAAACATTTCAGTTCAAGAAATTCGAAAAAAGGTTCCGAATTGGGGGAGCTACGGCCATTTTTGTAAATGACCACAAACGGACAGACACTTGTTAGTGATTCTGAGTGAATTGTTTGAGTAAAGCAGGGTTCACATGGCGTACGGTTGACCGGATCCGGTCGGCCTCTCATTGGTCGACGGGAGAGCGTGCCCCCTTCACCACCGCGACCACACCGCGTGCGCTCTCCCGTCGACCAATGAGAGGCCGACCGGATCCGGTCAACCGTACGCCATGTGAACCTGCTTTACGATTCTCGATCCTAGGACGATTCCAATACTTCCATTTACTCAGTAAATAAGGAAGTAAAAACACTATATAAATTAATAACCCTGCCTGAAATCAAAATATGTAGGCACTGTTAAGTGCTTAGAAAAAATATTTCTGGAAATAATGTACCAAAATAGTCGCACATTTGAAAAGCTAACACCGACATTTCAAGGCCAAGAATCCTCAGATCAGTTAATTTTTTTGTGTTCAGAGTAGGAAAGAATATAAAATATAGGTAATCCTCTAAAAGTCGAAAATGGTTTCACATTTGAAGAAGATTTAATAATACTAAGTAAAAATAATGTACCAAAAATTAAGAGTTGGCTATAATAACTTACTTGTAAGCATGTTGAAATCATCAGTAGAGTAGATTGACGCGAAGCTCAACGGAAATAGCATTGGTAGAGAAATCTTGTCATTTAGCTATTATTCATCGTGATGAAGTCGACTCCCTCAACGCACCCTAGAAGTCAGCGAATATTAGTTGATGATAGGTACCAGGACAGCATTTATTATGGCATACCATAATATGGTATTATAATATTTATAATATAATAATTATCAAAATTATATTATTTGTATATGATTTTATTATTATATTCATATCATTATAATAATTTTGCTCACATAAATATCCAATCACGGTTTTGCAGCTTTTATCCTTTGCAGCGATCCTCTTGACAGGACAGTGCCAACATGCATGAATCGATGAATTAAAAACTCTAGAATAGAAACAGCCTAATAAATAAAAGAACTAAGAGTCGTAAACACTGATTTAGGCATAATTAATCGAATTGCATTTTGGTGAAAAGAATAATGTTTCCATAATCATGCACAAGCCCCATTGGGTTTTTATTCTATAAGCCTCTGATTCGCTTCCAATATAATTACTTTTGTTCAACACCGCCCCAAACATCTCGGAACAAACTTGAGTAACCCACAGGAAAGTCTAACCCTTAAGCGTAAAGCAGTGGTGCGCAGATAACACACAATACTTCCATATTTTGAAACGTAAAATTGTGACACAACTTGATCATAACGCCGCACCACGCCATAACCGAGGAACTGCAAAATTATGATTATTATTGTGCAATAATAAATCTACAAATTTATGACTTTTAAATGGTGGATATTGACCTGAATGCAGTTACGTGAAACGATAAGGACCTTAGCAACGCAGTAGTGATTCAGGGGTCTTTTCAGAAGAAGGAAAACTGCTATGCACAAGCAGAAATTGCATCATCTCGATTTTCACGAAAGTGTAGATTCATGATTATGGCGTGGTGCCGACAATATTTTGACGGTTTTTAGGCCAAAAATATCAAAAAATTCGCTATTCAAATTTTAAAATTCGCCCAAATTAAAAGTACGCCACAATATTGGAATATAAAAAATATCCAATATTTTGTAAGGCATAACAAAGATTTTTAAACCAAGAACGCTCAAAACGGTTGATTTTTGTGGCCAAAAAAATAAAATAAAATAGAAAACACTGAAAATGCCAATTTATCGAAAGTACTGTGAGTTATTAGAATTTGCAGGGTGTTAGATCTCGCCGAGACAAACATTTCAGTTCAAGAAATTTGAAAAAAGGTGGAGGATTGAAGGAGCTATGTTCATTTTTTTTTTTTATGACCATGGACGGACACACAGACACTTGTTTGGTAAGTGATTCTGAGTGAATGTGTACCTATAAGTAAAAGTTTTTTCTGGAGCTCCATTACGATTCTCGATTTTAGGACGATTAAAATACTTTCATTTACTCTGTAAATTGGAAGTAAAAACGTTCACGTTCAATCTCACGTTTTTGATGAGGTAGTGGATTGGATTGGGTAGGCAATACAGTCAACACCCTATCTGATAGCGGTTGAACATTGGAACTTGGCTTGGAAACGCCAATAAGATAAAATTTTATTCTAGGTGCCGTCGGCGTTGAACCTAATAACTTCCATTGGGGTTTCCCGGGTCGGTGCAACTGAGGGCCGGTTTATTCTTTTAAAGCTAGATTTATCCAAGAACGCTTATACTACATTTAGGTCCGTTTTATCATTTCACTTAAGGCCGTATTCACAACATTTCGTAGGCATAAGGAGCCGCTCGATGCGCCAGCACTTCCTTTGCACATTTCATTGGTCAATTTCAAAAAAACAAACATTCCGTTTCCATAAAACTCGCATGGTATGGAGACGATCTCAGCAACTTAGGTACTGTCAATCGCAACCTCGATTTTCGAGGTCCCAATTTCAAGGTTGCTCGCTTGTTACCTTAAAATTGGAACCTCGAAAATCGTGATTGCGATCGACAGTACCTAAGTTGCTGTGATCGTCTCCATACCATGCGAGTTTTAAGGAAACGGAATGTTTGTTTTTTGAAATTGACTAATAAAATGTGCAAAGGAAGTGCTGACGCATCGAGCGGCTCCTTATGCCTAGGAAGTGTTGTGAATACGGCCCTTAACTTGCCAACAAAAAAAAAAAAAAACTATAAGACTCTAAGGCCAATTTCACCAAAAAGTTCTCTCTAGTTTAAGCTAAATAAACAGTTTAAATGTCAAGGTTTCAATTGTATCCAGATACGACGAACTTGAGTTTATTGTTGGTGAAATCAGTCCTAAAAGTGCTATTATGACGGAAGCTATTGGTCTTATCGATGCAAACATTCCAGCCTAAGAAATTTGACAAAATGTTGAGGAATCGGGGAGCTACGGCCAATTCACAGACAGACAGACAGATTAACGGACACAGAGACTTGTCGCTAAAACATCGCGTAGAAATTGTACAACCCCATAATTTGAATCAAAACTAAAACAAAGCTAAACTGGAAAGAAAATAATCTATTCCTAAATTTTGCTAGCCATGAAATGTCTTTGTACCAATCGTTTTTCCTATAGGTAATTGCTGTAACTGAAGTTGAAAAATTACGCTACATTTTTTCATCATCAACGCTATTTAGACAATTTTCAGACGTAAACACACTTCTACAAAGCCCAATATGAACAAGAATCTGTTAACAAATATAATTCAATAAGGTCCACTTTCACCAAACGATTAACATTCAGATTAACTCAACATGAAAAATAATTGGTATTATCTCTTATGTCGCCAACAACAATTAGGAAGCGCATTAGGCGTAACACTTCTAGTGAACTTGGACCTAAGAAGCAAAGCAAAGCTAATGAAAGCCAAACAAAATACAGTATTGAAATGTAGTTAAGAATAAACAAGAAAATACTCACGCTCACGCTTATTCAGGTTGGTTGACTAGGCTGGCCGAAGATCATTCACCAAGAAATGAAAATGCACGGATGAAAACGGCACTGCATCCTGAGAGTTTCACAAGAAATTGGGATTTTTCTAAATTAGTTAATCCTTATATAGGAGGCCCTATTTCCCTCTTGATTTCCTACAGCGCCCCGCCTAATCCTTAAGGGTGGGGGTCTCAAAAAAACGTGCGTTCCTCCTTATTGCGGTAGAGCGAGAGCTAGAGCTCTCAAGAGAAGTGTGGACGCCCCGTAGAGTAGTTGCGATAGCAGTCTCTTGGTGCTCTCGGGCTCTCGCGTTCCCCCTTCCCTCTCGACTTGTGGACGGCACTGCAACCGAACTCGGAATCAGTCTCGAGAAGTTCTCAACTACAGGAAACAAGTTGCTAGAGCGATGGCGAGATTGGGTCGTCAGTGCACGGTTAGGATGAGATATAATAATAAGAATAAGATAAATAATGATAATAATAAAATAATATTTAATATATAGGTACCTAATTACATAATAATAATAAATAATAGTAATAATAAAATAAATAAAAAAAAATAAAATAAAAAAAACGAGCGTTTAGCAAATTTTCCTGTGACGTGCACCTCCTATAAACCCCTTAAAATTTTTTGATCGGATTCCCCTGACAATATGCCTCAAGTTGGAGCAAAACACAACTTTTAGGACCAACCACACCAAAATCGGATCAGCGGTTCGATACGAAGTGGACGGACGAAATTTTGGCCAAAAATTTCGTCCAGCCACTTCGTATTGAAATACCTACTGATCCGATTTTGACTAAATTAGTCTTGAAAGTTGTGGTTTGCTCCAACTTGAGGCATATTGTCCGGGCAATCCGATCGGAGAAGGTTAACGGGTCCAATTCGGCATAATTAGGGTATATTTTTGAAAAAACACAAAATCTCAATTTTGAATGTGATGCCGTGGGTTTAGAATTTTTTGAGTATTTTTCCCGGGTTTCTCGCTTGATTTACCATAAGATAGGGTGGTTTTTCCGAAAAAATTCGAAAACTTTGTTTTTGGATCGCTTTGGCTTGAATTTCTCAATGCGATTTCTGCTTTTTCGCGTTTTTGGCAATTTGAGGGAGTTCTACTGAACCGATTTTGAATTTTTTGAGCTCGTTGGATTCCTTGAAGGTTTTTACACATTTTTCACTCCCTATAAGTCAAAATTGATTGGGGTTTAGTAATCAAAAACTGGTTTAAAGACTAATTTTTGACCTAAACAAAAAATATTTTTTTGACCCTTTAAAAAAAATGTTAAAATTCCAAAAAAAATATTTTTGAGTAGGGTTTGGGCAGGTACATGGCACAAAAAATTTGCAATTTTCTAAAACTCTCCAGGACTAAGAAAAATTCAAAAAACCGATTCCAGCTGGAAAATCCAAGGTCCTAGCCTAGGAAAAATTTCAAAAAAATGATGGATTTGACTTCGGGGTTTTTTGGTGGTAATCTTTAGATATTGGCTATGAAACATGAAATTTGGCATTTGTTCGAGATTTTGGTCACCAGGGTCAATTGGTATTTCGCAATTTTCTTGGTTTTACGGCCTAAGCCCCTATGGGGTTAAGCAAAAACGTGATACAGGAGAAAACGTCGGGTGATAAATTCCCTATCAGATGCATTCCCACCCTTGATAACGGCTGTTTTATCCGAGGGCGTCGGTTTATAGGCTTGGAACTGCAAAACTGCGATTCGGCTATTAGAAAGTGAACGTTATTGGGATTAGCCAGTCTCGCATATTAATAGGGTGGACAGATTAATTAAGGGAATTTAAAGAGCTGCGAGGTGAATAGATGCGATCCCGAGTCAGGCCTTTTCGGAAATTTCAGGTATCAATACCGTATATGAGGGACCCGCAGGGACCTGGTTTGCGTCCAGGTATAAGGGAAGGGATTGTTGAGGGACATTGTCCCCTCGTGATGAGACCTCGTCAACGGGTCTTGTTTAATAGCTCAGTGTTTTTTCTTCTTTTTATACCTATTTATTCATCATTGTGAAAAAGTACCATTTAAGCATCACCATTGACCATTACTCCACAAATGATATGATGATAAACCTACCTACTCCAACTATTTGAACTTTATTTTCTGTGATACCCAGACAAATAATGTACCCATGTCACTAATCTACTTAGAAGCGTTTCGTTGACCGCCATAGCGTAAATTTCTTGGGAAATAAGTTAATGAAAAGGGTCTTGGATAAATCTAGCTACAAAAAAAATTGATAAACCGGACCTTAACAATAACTTTGATCAGAACGGTCCGATTGTTTTTGGAGTAAGTAATTAAACCTTGTTAATGGAATTAATAATTACAATTATAATTAATTAAATAATATTTAATTAATCATAATTGTAATTATCCTAAATTTAATATATTACTATTTAATATACTTTACAATTTGGTTTTCAAATAAATAACTATGCATCAAACTGCTGCTGCATTTATGTCATCACACCTAGACCAACAGTAACCAGAATTTGCGCGGTAGAAAAAAAAAATTGTACACATAGGATATTCAAATAAAAACGTTTAATAGCGATTTTCGAAGGGTTTCCCTTATATCTAAGATTATAATATAGGTGACATGTAGTCCCTTTCTGAGAAATAGATAATTTCATTCCCGATTCAATAATTTTTTCAAATTCAAATTTTGAAGGGAAAGCCTTATTAATGAAATTGCTTCTTTTTTTGCGGAAAGCGTAGTTGATCTAGCCCATTCTGAAAGGTAGGGCTCATCTCATTTTGCCATTTTTTGTGGTTGGTTCCTTTCTGCTTAATGCCGTCCAATTGTCCACTAAGCCGTTCCGTATTTTGAGGTTAAGTAGGCACTCTCTATTTTATTAAAATTTATTTTTCTTCCAGAAGACGATTTCTCCCCCCCCCCCCCCGAGCTCCTGCTTACCACCTTACTCTGGGTACTTAATACTTAACAATTTTTTCAAACTCTGGGATCTGATTTGTCCCAGAATCGTTTCTCAAAATCTAAATGACAGTCTTCAAAACTTTAGATAACCAAAGCCAAGAGCCGCATGTCACAAATTTCAAGATAGGTCGCCACAGGCGGCTGACGGGGCAAACTTGTTGCGGCTGGCTGAAATATAAACGGCTAAGAGTTACCAAACCCTTACACTAGCTGGAGGTGATATTTTAAAAGTGTATTAATTTTCCTGAGGGATACTCGAAATTTTTTGTGCTGACCGCATCAACAGATTTCCAAGTACTGCCCATCTCAGCTAAAACGAATCCAAGCTTTAATGAACGACACTTTGGAACACCGCAGGGTAGCTAAGCGACAAAAAAAGGCGCGACGGGACAGGCGGTAATCGGGTCCTAAACTGTTAACACCAAACGTTTCGTTTTAAAATACCGAACGCATGATTTGATGACTTGAACTGCGCACTTCTCACGCATGTTTAGTCTTCCCACTTGAATCTTCCCCTCGAGTTAATATGATCCTTATGAAGATTCCCAAACTGTCGATAATCCTATTGACCGTAGACAGCAAAGTCAACAAGTGGCCGAAAAAAGAACCGAACAGGCAAAAGTCGGACCCTAAACTCTTAAGAACCTCCATTTGCGATAAGGAAAGACTGATTCAATGACATGAACGGTGCACTTCTCAAGCATGTTTAGTCTTCCTCCGTATGAGTTAATAGGTACGACCCTCATTAGGATTTCAAAGCTGTCAAAATTTCTTCTTCCTTCATTGCTAAGGACAGAAATTTTCGACATCGTGAAAATAATAATAATGATAATACTTATAAGTAATAATAAACTTATTAAGTAATAATAATAATAATATTATATCATAATATGATAGTAATATTATTAAGTAATATTATTACTTTTAAGGCCCGTTTCCACCAAACGAGAATCGAACTAAAATTCGTCGATGCTCAGGCGGTGGAAACGGTCACGGCGAGCCGAATCTAGCTGTTCGCGAATGCTCTCGCTTGTTCCGGCACTTGTCGGTATTTGGACGAACCATTCAATGGGATATTTTTCGTGTTCGCAAACACCCGCAAACATTCTTGGGAGCTTCAAAGGCCCAATCGCCGTCAGATATCTGATATCGAGAACAGGGTCAAAACGGACAGCTACAACACCTTTATGTCCGATGAAAACTTTCAAAAAACATATTTTCATCACCACGGCTCGAGGGACAAGTCGAAATCCCGCCGTAGAAGTGTGCGAGACCGTTTCCTTCTATAAACCTAATTATAGCTATAGCCAGCAATCGTAAGTTTAATAGTTTAAGAACAATATAGTACAGGTTTAATAATCCTTAAAGCCGTACGATAGAATAGTTAGGTATAGATATAGTTCGACAGAACGTGAGCAAGCGCTATGGTGGGGGGAATGACATCGCCGTCAATGTTGTTAACTCAAACTTCGGGAACCCTCAAGAAAATCCGAATTGGGATTTTTTTACTATCAAAAAATTTAATTTACAAATAATTATAAATAATAATTATAAAATAATAATAATAATAATAATAATAATAATAATAGTAATAATAATAAAATTGTATTTAAGAATTTGTGGGAGCACTGACGAACGTTCGCAAACAACCATTCGTTCGCACATGCTCCGCCGGTGGAAACGTTCACGGTGAATGCTGTTCACAAACGTTTGAGAACGTTTGCGAACGTTCGCGAATGAATGTTTTCGGGTGCTCGCTTGGTGGAAACGCGCCTTTAGAAACCAGAATTTGTATAAAAAAGGAATCAAAGAAAATAAGGTTCAAATAGTTGGAGCAGGTAGGTTCATCATCATATTGTAGGATTCAAAATTTGTATGCAAATAAAAAACCACTGAACGATATAAAGGCAACAAAGATACACGTTGGCGACGATAGACGACACGTAGGGACGATGACTTCCACCTGAGATTTACTTAGAAGGAGGCCTCTGACGCGGAGCTTTATCCACTCTATACCTACACTTCTCCACTTCCTTATTAAATTGTCCACTCTATTAATATAAGCTGGCTAAACTGAAAAACATTCACTTTCTAATAGCCGAATCGCAGTTTGTAGTTCCGAGCCTATAAACAGATAGATGCCCTTGTGTAACCAGGGGTGCGTAGATAACACACAATACTTCCATATTTTGAAACGTAAAAGTATGACACGATTTGATCATATTTTTACTGCTTTTAAGGGTGTTTAGGTCAAAAATATCAAAACATTCACTATTCAAATGTTAAAATTCGCCCAAAATCCATACGCCAATTGTCGGAATATAAAAAAAAATTTTTAAAGGGTCAAAAAGAAAAAATTTTTTTTTTAATGCCAAAAATTAGTTGTCAAACCAGTTTTTGACCACTGAAATCCAACCAATTTTGACTTAAAGGGAGTGAAAACTGTGAAGGACCCTTCAAGGAATCCAACGAGCTCAAAAAATTCAAAATCGGTCGAGTAGAACTTCCTCAAACTGCCAAAAACGCTATAAAGCGGAAATCGCATTGAGAAATTCAAGCCAGAATGACTTGAAAACAAAATTTTCGAATTTTTTCGGAAAAACCCCTCTATTCTATGGTAATTCAAGCGAGAAAACTAGGGAAAAATACTTAAAAAATTCTAAACCCACGGCATCACCTTCAAAATTGAGCTTTTGTGTTTTTCGAAAATGGACCATACCTACTAGTGCTGATTTGAAAGGTTAAAACCTTTTCCGATTGGCTTTTGGCCAATATGAGTGCCTTCTCCCACCCTGCCAGTGATTCACCTCCCCCCCTGCACCACAACTCATCCAGCCCACGTCCCCAACCTTTCATCTATCCCCAATCACGAGGTTCTCTCACCCCTTCCTAATTTCTGTCTACGCAATTAGTTGGCGGCTAGACAAAGCGTTCACTTTCTAAGAACCGAATCGCGAATTCCAGGAATCCGGAATTCCGATCCGGGTCATTAGACCTTGGATTTTCCATGTGAGATTCGGTCAGTCCGACGAAGTCGTAGAAAATTGCAACTTTTTTCGTCATGTACCTAACCAAAACCTAATCAATAGGTAATATTTATTCTGGAATTTTAACATTTTTTTCAAAGGGTCAAAAAAATATTTTTTTTGTTTAAGTCAAAAATTAGTCTTTAAACCAGTTTTTGATTACTAAACCCCAATCAATTTTGACTTATAGGGAGTGAAAAATGTGTAAAAACCTTCAAGGAATCCAACGAGCTCAAAAAATTCAAAATCGGTTCAGTAGAACTCCCTCAAATTGCCAAAAACGCGAAAAAGCAGAAATCGCATTGAGAAATTCAAGCCAAAGCGTTCCAAAAACAAAGTTTTCGAATTTTTTCGGAAAAACCACCCTATCTTATGGTAAATCAAGCGAGAAACCCGGGAAAAATACTCAAAAAATTCTAAACCCACGGCATCACATTCAAAATTGAGATTTTGTGTTTTTCCAAAAATATACCCTAATTATGCCGAATTGGACCCGTTAACCTTCTCCGATCGGATTGCCCGGACAATATGCCTCAAGTTGGAGCAAACCACAACTTTCAAGACTAATTTAGTCAAAATCGGATCAGTATTTCAATACGAAGTGGCTGGACGAAATTTTTGGCCAAAATTTCGTCCGTCCACTTCGTATCGAACCGCTGATCCGATTTTGGTGCGGTTGGTCCTAAAAGTTGTGTTTTGCTCCAACTTGAGGCATATTGTCAGGGGAATCCGATCAAAAAATTTTAAGGGGTCGAAAACCCAAAAAAACTGTTTTTGAGATCATGACTTTTTTTACATTTGATCGTTTTCGAGTAGTCTAGAGTGGATTCAGAGGATTCCCTTATAGGAGGTGCACGTCACAGGAAAATTTGCTAAACGCTCGTTTTTTTTTTTTTGAAATCGGACCACTCCTTCTATGCGTTTTGCTGCTGACGGCGTACGGCGTACGGCGTACGGCGTACGGCGTACGGCGTACGGCGTACGGCGTACGGCGTACGGCGTACGGCGTACGGCGTACGGCGGACGGACAAAAAATTTTTATTGCAGATTCGTGTTCTAGAACCTCTGAAACGTGAAAGAAAAAATTTTCAGGGGGTGTTGTAAAAAAAATTTTCTTGAACAATTACATAGGTACATTATTTGGAATAATGTACCAAAATGAATTTCTGACTTACAATCAATACTATATAGGGTTACGATTCCTACCAATATAATATCCTTGGAAAGTGTTTCAAGTAATGGCCTTACAAAATTACAAAGAATACTGTCAGCTTTCAAAATTAGGTTAACAATCTTTGGTTGAGATTTCTATGAAATCTTCAGAAACAAGGTAATCTTCAGTCTTCAAAAATTTGGTAACCATTAGATTGATATCCTTACTAATTTTTGGGACTGAGACTGACCAGAGAAAGAATGCACACAATGTAAAAAAAAAAAAAAAAACAATACGACAAAAGTTCTGCATAATAAAATGAAAAATATCTGCAGGTAAAGTGATTGCTTCTTTAGTCCAGGTTTTCCTTTTTGTTGGAGCCATCTGAGACGAGTTCCCATTTCCGATAACACTCAAGTTAAATTAATGAAGGGCGAGATAAATCGATAAATTTCATATTGTAGAAGCTTTACATACTAAAACGATAGGTTTTGATTTACAACAAGAAATTCGCTTATTTATCCCTAATATGAGATATCCCATATTGGGGCACTTGTAGTATCTCATAATAGGCAGTTTGCCCTTGATCATTGATCTTTTATATAGACTCTAGAAAAGGAAGATAAGAAGAAAACTAAAATGAGGGATGGAAACTACATTAAATTTCGAACATTTTCCACTAGTTTAGTTCTAAGAAAATACGTACCTTGTCGGTGTCAAATCGATGCAAAAACTGATTAAAAAAATTTCACTTCACACGCTGGCCACCTTATCGCAAACTGAGGCCTCCACAGAGATGGAGTTGGGTGATCCAGCCATTCCTCCACTCAAGAACATCCCTAGGTATAAGTTTACGGAAAAATCGCTGGAGAATAGCACCATACAGCCTCTGAGGCTGTAGAGCGCTATCTCATAATAGGCATGTGTCTCATATTAGGTCACTTTCCCCTAGATATCTCACATCTGCAGTGCTGCCACTTTACAAGTCCAACATACATATTGCAAGGGTCGGACAGATTGGAAAAGCATGACTTCCTAACTACGGGATAGGGGTAACTGTATGAGTTCGTAACTCGACATAGGAATCCTCATCTGCCTACGTAGGACGATGATTTATTAATACGCGGACCTCAAAGTCGGAAACTCATCAGTTATGCCAGTGCAGCCAACCGACATGTGGAATAGTTGGAGCCCGATTTTAATATGTAATCCGCCTTACCAACTATAACGAACTATCGAACGAATTCATTACATACAGCGAGGGGAATGTAAATACAGATTGCTTCATAGGTTATCTATGGTCGCTGATTTTTGTCGTTGACTACTTTCAAATGCGAATAAAAAATCAAAAAATGAGATACTATTAATAATGAAATAGACTATTTCTTTTCTCTCGTTTTTTGAGTTTTTATTCGAATCGTGGGATTTTACAATTTCTCGCGAGTGATTTAGTATCTGCCTAACGGTAGTAAATACCTAACGGAACACAAAAAACGCGAGAATCCGAATAATTGAACAGCTCAAAAATACTTGTACAATTTATTCAACTGTTGTTGGTTTTAATTCAATAATAAACTATTGTACCCAATCGCCCAAGAAAAACATCCTCTAACCTACCCTGAAAATTTCATGGTTTACGTTTCAAAGAGTGGAGAATCTAAATCTCCAATAAAATAATCCGTCCGTCCGCCGACCGCCGTCCAACGTCCGCCGTCCAACGTCCGCCGTTCACTATTGGCTAATGTTTTTCATCCGAATTTTTACTGTTTAACAATTTTTTTCTAAAAATATTTTTATGTACCTACTATGTATGTATATGTACTATGTGTGTTTAGTGTACTTAGGTAAGTATAGGATTGCAATCCAAATTGGACTAACCCATGTCAAGAAATTGTGCTGAGTTACCTATTAAATAATATTTGACTAGTTTTTAACATGGTTAGGTAATAACTAAAAATTAAACAATCCACGTGAATAATACCCATGTGTAAAACTTTGCACCGTTTTTCAGAATTATTATTATTATTATTTTTTTTTGGGAAAAAATCGCTTACTTTGAGATCTCTGTGGACGACTCTTCGGTTATGGCAGTATTCAACAGCCGATAGGATCTGCCAGAATTTCCGTCGCGCCCCACCCTCAGTCATGCGTCCATGTCTGGCGATGTAATCTGCAACAAAACATTTTGATTTTGAATTTTCCAATTTTTAGCTCTAGGAATGTCAGAGAGCAATAGTGTATCAGTAAAAATAGCATAAATCCTAAACCGGCATCCGAAAATCTTTGGAAAATGATACGTTAAATGGGGTCACAAAGTTAGTGTTTCTAGGTATTTTTCGAAATTTAGGAGGCCTAAAGAAAATTTCACCGTTACACATCAAAATACGGATACATTAAAATTTCAAAATTAGTCTCATAATAATATCGTGATAATAAAACGATTTTTCCAATTATTTGTATAAATTATACTGTAATTTATAATATTATAATATTTATAATAATAATTGTGCAAATTATAATAATAATTCATAATTTGATAATCATTTATGATATTATTATAATTTATATCTAATATTATAAAACTAACAATTTGCAAAAAATCTGTCAATTTGTCCCTCCAAACCACATGGAATTTTTGGAATTCGGTGACATTATTGGCATTGAAAGATTTTCGCTAGAACGAAAATTTTCCTCTACTCTTCTCGGGTACCAGATATAGAGCTGGAAAAGTCAAGGTTAGGAAATTCATGCCCTCATATCGGGGATCTCAGGACAGCAAAAACGAATAGGTGTTAAGCACCTGCCAGGTGTTATGTGGGAGGATAGCGTGACCCACATAAGACGACATAGCGCCAACATAAATCTCAACTACAACACCGGATTCTTCGGGGTCTTATCTCTACACGTCTGGCGAAGTCTATTCTAGGTTTTATTTACTCGAGGTCTCTTTAAAAAATGTAAATAATTGAAAACAACGGTCATTATTTGAGATCTGGCTCCTGTTGATTCGAGTAAGCAAATTAAAGGTAGGTTAACCCAAAAGTTCCCCCTTCCCTCAATACCCCTTCAATGTTTAATATTTTTCCCCAATTTCTTGAACTATTATGTTGTCTCAGTCTATCTCAACGTATCAGCCAGTTTAAGCTGAATTCGAATTACTCACAGGACTTCCGATGTATTAGTTTTTTTAGTGTTTAATATTTACTATTTCCTGGCCAGAAAAAGATCAGATTTGGGTGTTCCCGGTCTTAAAATCTTTGTTTTAGCTTCGCAGAATACGTGGGAATATTTTGTTTTGATAATTTGACATATTTTGATTTTGGGTGAGTTTTAAAATTTGTATAATGAATTTCTTGACATTTTTTATCCAGCCAGCCTCCGAAGTAGTCAAAATATAATCAAATTTTGCCAAACTCTCAAATTCTGTCAAATTTTCGTATCAAAACAATACATATTTCCTTTTATTATAATAATATTTCAATAATAAATTATTAATTTAATAAAATAAAATATTGCAATAAATAATATTTCAAAATAGTACTTTCATATTACGAAAGTGTTGTGTGCTATCTGAGCACCACTGGAATATTGAAATAGCAAAGATACAAATCCAAGGAGGAATAGATTTGAACCGAAAGAAAGACTTTTTCGGCCGAAAATGATGATTAATCATGCTTAATCATGCAGTTGCGGTCCGGGTACCCCTTGCTCCGCAAGCGGATGTCTTAGCCGCTAGACTATCAGATGACCGTCTGTCGATTAATTATTTTCCCGAGGGTTTGAACATGGATCCATGGTTTGAATTTGAGGCTCAGTGTTGGTTTTTCTACAGTATTAACTTTAATGTTGTCGCAGGTTTTAATTTTTATTTTTCTTCATAATTATTCGTCGGAACGAAAGGAATGAATCTAATCTAGCTTTCTTGCGTTTAAATACAGAGCGGAACAGTCGACCGCTCTCGGCCCAAATGAATTTATCTCCCGGTCGACCGCAAGTGAAGGCAGTCGGAGCCCTAGAGGCTTCGCAAGGCGGAGAAATTTATTACCCCAAGGAAAAGGGATGTAGCGCATTCTACGTAGGCACTACAGCGAAGATATATTTCAGGTACATAAATAACCGGGTACCCCCGTCATAGTCGAGCATTCCGTTGACGATATAGTCGAGTTTAGTGCATTTTTGTTTCATTTTCGTAGGTACATAATTCAATTATTATTGACGATTTATTGCAAAAAAAAAAAATTTATTTTCTTAATACGTACGAGGTAAGATTTGATGTAATATATCTTTGTATATATTATATAGTTGTGTAAATCGTTTGATCATTATATACTGATAAATGATTATTATTATTGTATTATGATATATGTGAGATAGATATTATATGGTTGATTATTATATACCTATTGAGATATGATTATTATATATTGTGTATGCCGTTTGATATAATATATCTATGTATTATTTGATATAATATTTATCTAGTAATATTATTACGTAGAAATAATATTTGCAAGTAGAATTGAGAATTTTCCAAACTACATTTGAAATAGTCCATGGCAATTGTGGAAATCCTCAATTTGGATTGGAAAAATTCTCGATTCGACTTGAAAATTCTATGTGTATTTCAAGGTGCATAAAATTCAAAAATCGGATAAACACCTTTTTCAACGAGTTTTCATGAGAAAACGGATAAATAACCCTAAAGTAATAATACTTCGAGCCATTTCTCCCCAAGATTTCAATTTATTTTCGACACATTTCCCCTCTAGAGTATCCAATTTATAATCCGGGCGTAGAACGAGGTCAGACGAGTGTCTCGCTGGTTGCATTATGGAATGAAAAGAAAACATCCAAAAGGGCGACGGGAGACATTTTTTAAGGTGACAAGCCCTCGGTAAACTAGTCTGGGTTTTTCGCCATACAAGACTCGAGGGGTTTGAGTTATGACGTGAGGTGCACGCAACATTTCACCGTAAATAGGTAACGTGGGATGAGTTTTTCTGGAAATGACGAGATTCGTACATTTACCGGATGAGCCCCTTGATTTATTGATACCTGAATCGTTATTCAGAAAATTTTAGTTTTTATATAGGGAATGAATGTGGTATACCACATGTATACATACATCTCATAGTATGCAGGGTGTCAACACTTTTTTGTAGTAAAAAACGAACGAAAATGTTCAACAAGACATTTCCAACAAATTTCTGCTTCTGACATTTTTTCGGAGTCCTTCCTGTTTTTGGCATTTTCGTGTTTTCAACCTTTTTTCACTGAAATGGACTCCAATTTTTGGGTAAAGTCAATTCCGTCAAAACCGTTGGAAAGCCCGTACATTTTACTAAAAGAAAATTTCCTTAGCCGGAGCATACTGAAGAAATAGGTTAAAGAGAAAACATGAAAAACACCACTACTTTGTTTCAATCGGTTTTTTTTCCAAAATATTTTGTGGCACAAATTGATTCACCATGAAAAATTCTTCGAGTAAAATCTCCAAGTATGCATGATGCAATTAATACCTGATAATTGTCGATTTTCAGCAAAAAAAACTTTTTTGACATTTACCTAAATGCAATTTTTTCAACCTAGGAGTGCAGTCAAAAAGTGACCATACCGTTGAAAATGCTGAGTTTTTGGGCATGTTTTTTTGGAAGCGCACGTTCGGATCGATAACGAAAAATTCCGATTAATGTCCGGTTGAAAAAAAGAGAAGATTTTCTAGCGAAAACTTTGAAACAGTTAAAACTCCTCACTAGGAAAACCTCATTAGTTAAAAACCTCATTAGTTCAGTATGGCTCTGAAGAAGAAAGTCGGATAATATGAAAATTTTCTTATAGGACAATTCTCGAGCTTTCCAACGGTACCCTCGGATTCGTTTTTACTCAAAAATTGAAGGAACTACAGCCATTTTAGTGAATAGAGGACGAAAACACGAAAATGCCAAAAACGGGGTTTTCTAGAGGACTACGAAAAAATGTCAGAGAAAGAGGTTTATTGGGAATGACATGTAGAACACTCTTTTTCATTTTTGAACAAAAAAGTTCAAATAACCGCCCCTGTATAACAATTTTTCGCGAAAATAACGTTTCACTTCAATAACCAGCAGCTAACGACGAGTTATAATTAAAGAAGGGATTTTTCCCTCTCGGCCGGGAAAATGCGATCATTCGTCGAGCTAATTGGGGTCAGGTCTTAACAAAGGGGCCCTTGGAAGGGGGAAATTAGACCGATCAAGGGCAGATGGACGGGAAAGACTGGAAATTGCGAGCCGGACCTCCTGCCGCCGTTTTACTGCTGAGATATCCCCCGCTGATCCGCCCCGGGCGTCCCGCTGATTCGATTGCTCGGCGGGAGTTCGGAGGTCGTGCTGGAAACGATCGGTCAATCTCGAGATTTCCGAGATATTCCTTAAGGTTCGTTATTTCCAGGAATAATGTGTCCTGATGTAAATTCCATATTTACACATTAACTCAGAATCACTTCCCGAACAAGTAACTGTGTGCTAGTAAATGTTTTTTTACGAAGCTCCGTGCCGATTCTCGATTTTAGGACGATTATAATACTTCCATTTACTCAGTAAATATGGAAGTAAAAAAAAACAATACAAATTTGGACATCTCTTATTGAAATAGCATAAATAAATTTTTGTATAGGAAGGAATTTTTATGCATAAATTTTTATACATAAATTTTTATACTATAAGTAACTAGTACCTACCTACTAGGTATCTATAATATTAGGTACCTACCTTGTACTGTTAGGTCGAGGTTCTCATAAAAAGTGACGCGTTTATATAATAGAGTAAAAAAAGAAGTATTACGTCCAGAAGTTCAGCATCAGCAATATTACAGATAAAGCTATAACCGCTAAGCAGTAAAAAACCTGGCGTACTTGCTGCTGTTAACGTCATCACTGATAAGGTTTATTGGCGCACGATATTTCCCCGGGCATGACGTCAACCTTTACTGTAGCCGGTTTTATTGAGGCCAATATTGATGTTTCAAATGGTGCATTTTGTGAGACCTAAACTAGAAAATTTCATTTAATGGAGGTGCAGAGATGATAAGCAAGATATTCATGATATTGCATTCAGAAACCTGAATTGAGAATTTTCCAGATCCATTTTAGAATCTTCCAAATCAAAAATAAATTTTCCAAAACGAATTGAGAATCTGAGTCTGAATCAAATTGGAAAATTTCAATTGGATTTAGAAAATTCGAAATTCTCAATTCGACTAGTTATATTTTGACTGACGTTGAGGTTGATCGGATTTTTAAAAAATGTTTGTAGACCAAGCTCTATTTTTCTAGTACCTAGATGTACTTTTTTTTAGAAAAAATAATCCAATTTTCAATTTTCATCCTCGAAATTTCCTTCAGAAACATATTTCGTCATAAATGTAACCTCGGCTGACTGAATTAACGAAAGCTAAACACAAAATCTGGTAAAAAGATCGTTCGGCGGGGCAAAAAATTATGTGCCGTGACCAGGATTCGAACCTGGGTTATTGCGGCCACAACGCAATGTCCTAACCACTAGACGATCACGGCTACACAGGGGATGACGAGGAGTGGCTCAAAACACTAACCTAACCAAAGATCCGAGTTGATATAATAACTACAACTGCTTTCCGATGTCAATAAGAGCACAATTTACAATCCAAGGTAGAAAGTTGATGATAATATCATCAGCATATTATCAGCATATCATCAGCATATCATCATGTCATATTATGACAGCCGAATAGATAGGTACTAAATCACACGCGGAGAAATTGTGGAATTTCATAATTCGAATAAAAACTCACAAAATGAGAGAAAAGAACATTTCTTTTAAACTATATAATTGACAATTCCACTATTAAAGTACAATAATCGTCAAGAATTCTAACTAACTAAGTAACTTGACCTATTTCAATTTAAGGTGGGTTCTAAAATTTCCGTAGTGTTTGTTATACATTTTGAAATGAATATAGAATGTTAATATGAATGTTAACTGGGTGCGAAGTCCAGCCGACGTCTCCCTTATGGCAAGGTCGTCGACAAAACCCTCGTCATCGTACGATAATTTATTAAAACTATCTCGGTACGAATATACCTCATCCTTGTTCCATAACTGGGAAAACGTCACTGGGGTTGACATCGTCAAATATGGAAGGCGGCATTGATTTTCCGGATGACTTGAACGGGTCAAGTGTAGCTAGGGGCTAACCTTAAGGGGCTAACATGACAAAAGTACCACAAAATGGGGCCCAAATCCAATAGTTGAACAAGGTGAAAACATGCCATACATTAAATGTTTTTTAAAACTTTTTAAATGTTTAAAAATTTTTTTTAGGTGAGTACCTACGTATGTTGGTATAGCGATACCTCGGTAACATGTTTTATCATGTTACATTTTTGGGTGTATAAATTTAATAAGTATTTTGATCTTCAAGCCATTGTCCCTACACGAACATTTTAAAATCCCAAACTTTCATATCGGTTCATTTTCACGATCAGTAGAAGATTAAATTAAATTATGAGCATTTAAAATGTTTATATTTTTTTATACTTCAAAATTCGAAGAAAGAAAAGGGGCGAAGTAAGAAGTAATTTTATTTTAAATCATAGGTGTAATGAGTAGAAAGATTTTTAGGAACTCGTGGTCCACAAATAAGTCGTCGAAAAACAAAAGATAACACGAATAACTTCACTGATTGATGAGGCAGCGAAGAATTAGATAGGCAGAATGAAGGACTGTCATTTTTATCAGTAGCGGCTAGAAAGAACAAAATATCACACGTGTTGAACAGGTAATTTATCGGGATGGCCTAAAAAACAGGTACCACCCGAACAGGCCAAAACGCCATGTGACCAAATTTTCAAAAATTGCCTAAAATTGAAAGTGAAAAATTTGTGATCCAGTGTTTTAGTGTTCTTATGAATCTAATAAAGTCTAAAAACCTAAAATTGATTTACAAAAATGACCATAGCTCCCTCAATTCTCAACCTTTTTTCAAATTTCTTGAACTGAAATGCCCTAACACTCTGTTTAATCGGAATTCGAATAACTCACAGTACTTCCAAAGTATTTGCATTTTTAGTGTTTTCTATTTTATTTTTTTTTCGGCCACAAAAACGAACCGATTTGAGCGTTCTTAGTCCTAAAATCTTTGTTTTACCTTGCAAAATATGTGGATGTTTTTTATATTCCGATAAATTGGTGTTTTTTTATTTTGGGCGAATTTTAAAACTTGGATAGTGAATTTTTTGGTATTTCCGACCTAAACACCCTTAAGAGCAGTCAAAATATTATCAAATTGAGTCACAATTTTACATTTCAAAATATGGAAGCATTGTGTGTTATCTACGCACCACTGGTTTCCAACATATTTTTAACCGTGATATAAAAAAGAAAAATTCATTTCATCTTCGGAGATTGGTGCATTGCGGAGACAAATCCCGTTGGACTCTCAGTTTACTGACCTTCCCCGACACTTGGCCAAGTTACTCCATGATATATGAGAATCTCGACCTCCCCAGTTGAAATAATATCCTGCGAAAGTACCTAAGGCGCAATCTCATGTCCGAAAAGTGTTGAGTAATATGAATAAAAAACCAGTGGTGCGTAGATAACACATAATACTTCCATATTTTGAAAGGTAAAAGTGTGACACAATTTGATCATATTTTGACTGCAATTATGGGTGTTTAGGTCAAAAATATAAAAAAATTCACTATTTAAATTCTAAAAATTGCCCAAAATAAAAATACGCCACAATATCGGAATATGAAAAATATCCACATATTCTGCAAGGTAATAAGACGATTTTAAGACCAAAAACGCTCAAATCGGTTGATTTTTATGGCCAGAAAAAAAAGAAAATAAAAAAACACTAAAAATTCAAATGTATCGGAAGTACTGTACGTTATTCCAATTCCGAGTAAACAAGGTGTTAGGTTTTGCCGAGACAAATATTCCAGTTCAAGAAATTTGAAAAAAGGTTGAGAATTGAGGGAGCTATGGTCATTTTCGTGAATCCACAGACCACAGACGGACACACGGACAGACGGACGCATGGACACACAGAAGGAAGTAATTCTGAGCAGATGTGTAAAAGTGAAAACGTTTTTTCTGAATCTACAATCCGATTTTCGATCTTAAGACAATTGCAATTGATTCACTTTATTATTGTGGAAGTAAAAATAATAATTCCAAATTTTCCGCCTCGAAATTTCACGAACCGCCGGTTCGAGCCGACCGGCGAGCGCTGCTTCGCGCTCACGCCGGGCGGTTATCGCCGCCTGAAGAGTTGGGGCGGCCCGATCATAGGCCGAGGGAGCCGAGCGCGCGGAACGGGAAGCCGCCCCTGTCGACCGCCGCTGTCTGCAGATCGATAATACGGCGGAGTAGCCGCTGGCTCCTGTCGCGTGCATTTCCCTACGCGGGCTTGAAAGAAAAGCCGCCCGGCGGTCGGAGCACTCGCGTTACTTCATTGAACGGTGCGGAATTCATTAGATAAACTGCGAACTATTCTAGTGAAATCGATTCGATATCTGTTCGATATCTGACCAGCGTCGGTTGAATAAAATTTATTGTTAGTCTAATTTTTAACATTTAATGTCGATGTTAAAATCAATCGCAAAATTACTGGACTATTTAAATTTTGAGATAAAGAAGAAAAGATAAAGTTCGAGGCATTTCTTGGGAACACTGACGCCAAAATGGACAAGTATTTATGTCAATGTTGAAGTCAAAATTGATGACGAATCACAAAAGTGTCAAAAAGGAATAATTCCTTTCAATTATTGTTTCCTTAAGAGCGTCTATTCTATTGAAATCGGAGTTACGAGCGTCCGCAAGTTCCTCCGGCGGCCCTTGCGGTTGATGACAAAAGCGGCAACGAGGCCGCATCGCCGGCAACGAGCATTCTGTTCCCAACGCCATTAGGACCGCCGGCGCCGAATTGACCTGAATCGCGATTGGCGCCTTGGGACCGAACAACCGCCGAATGGGCAATCGCCGCCCGGCAATGAGTAGTGCAACGCTCCAAGTGACACGTTCGGCGGGCAATCTTCTCTTCGCTGTCCTTTGCCTCCGTGGTTAACATTTTGAGCTCACTCTTCAGCACGCTTAGGCAATCTTCAGCGCTTGTAAGCAATCTTCGAGGCTGTTAAGCTCTCATCAGCGCTGTTGGGCAAGATTCAGCAGTTTTGAACGTTTTTAAGCGCTATTGATCACTCTTGACCGCTCTTGGTCCCTCATCAGCGCTCATAGTCACTCTTCAACGCTCTTGGTCCCTCATCAGCGCTCTTGATCACTCTTCAGCGCTCTTGGTCACTCTTCAGCACTCTTGGTCCCTCTTCAACGCTCCTGAGCAATTTCCAGTGCTCTTTAAAGCTCTTCAACATTCTTAGGCACTCTTGGGCGCTCTTGGTTTGTCTTCAACATTCTCAGCCACTCTTCAGCGCTCTTGGTCTTCAACGCTCTTCACCGTTCTTAGCCGTTCTTCAGCACGTTTGGTCACTCCCCAAAAAATGAGAAAAATGTCTTTCTATGCCGCTATGTAAATTATTAGGTACACCGCTATGGACAAGTTTGACTGATGACCGGTTTGAAATAATGACCGGGGAAAGATTTAGTAATAGCTTCATTTGTGCGAAATGTAAGATTCTATGCTATATTTTCATAAATATCCTCCCCAATGAAAAATAATCGGAATAAAATTTGTTTCATCCGACACACGATTTGGATGGACAAGAAAATTGGTCATACAAGATTATCTGAAATTAACTGGTGCCTACGCAGTATGTTACGCGTCTGAAGGAATTTCAGCAAATTTTATTGAAGAATTTTTTATGCAAGTAAATTCATACCATAGGCACGCTCATAATATGACATAGGACAAACATGAAGTGGACGTAATATTATTACGTCCACTTCATGTTTGTCCTTTAAATCAGGAGTTGAGACCACGTGAAACTTGAAAGAGACTATTTTCCTTCCCTTACGACTTGAAAACTGAGGGTGAGCTCAAGAGACCACCTATCCTTAAGGCTACCTTCAGTAAAGGTCCTTTACGGTTCAAAGGTAAAATCCACCTCCAGTCTCTTATTCTCCCTCTCATTATAGCTCCATTTCTTTCAGCTCCTGCGGACAATAAATTCCGCAACTTGACATGTTCCTGCGCTTTCCGGTGACGTCGGTCGGGTTCCGACCGTTTTTAATCCTATAGAGAAGTTTCTCCGTCCAGTGATGAATGAATCGAGGGATTAAATGCGTAACTATTACTTTTGTGCGCTTTGGGTAGATATTATTTTTCAAAATTTATCCAGAATGTTTCCCTAAGCCTGGACTTGGAATTCTGTTAAATCGGAATTTAAATATATCACCGTACTTCCGATTTATTTTTATTCTTAGTGTTTTCTATTTCATTTTTTTCCTGCCACATTAATGAACCGATTTAAGCGTTCTTGGTCTTGAAATCTTTGTTTCACCTTGCAGAATATGTGGATATTTTTTATTTTCCGGTAAATTAGCGTATTTTTATTTTAGGTAAGCTTTAAAATTTGCATTGTGTGTTTTTTTTATTTTTTGACCTAATCTCCCACAAAAGCAGACAAAACATAATCAAACGTTGTCAAAAATGTACGCATCAAAATATGCAAGTTTTTTGTGTTGTCTATGCACCACTTTTTTTTTGCCAAAATGTTTTTTTATTCTTCTGTTTATTCGTTTTTCATGAGCGTAATTTCCAAAACGGTGTCATGTTTTGTCAATAAAGTCTCGAAATTTTCAAAATGCATCGGAGCACATAATCTGTTTATGTTTAACCGCATGTCGCTGGGAAACATGAATGTCCGACATGACAGCTTCTATCGGAAACAGAAAGGGTGTAACCTAGGTTACCGGTTAGGAACTTCGCCCATTAGATACGCGATACATCCGTTACAGCAGTGCTGTCCATCATTGATGGGGGTTGAGACTGCTGACATCAGCTGTAGAACTCGGGTTATACGCGTGGCTTAGCAGGTGGCCTTGCAAAATTCATGAACATGCAAAGAGCTTCGCTGCCTTCATCGATGAGCGTATCGACTGCCGATATGCAACACGGACCCGAGTTCTTCTACGTTCAATATGTATTGGCTCCTAAGCAAGAGCGTAGATAGATGGATTCGGCGCAGTATTGCCCTTGTACGCTATTACCATATTTAGATTCGAGACGAAATCCATCTATGGAAAAAGTTCTTTATATTTTCTTCCATTTATTATTTAAATTGATCAAAAAATTGGCGGTTTTTTTTCGAAATTTGGGCGATTTCGGAAAACTGAAAATGTCAAGCGCTCGTACTTTTATAGCTCAGTATTTTCTATAATCAGGAAACTTGAAATTTTGATAGAATCCACAATAGGTATTTGGACTAATTTTGAGGCTGCTGAGCCCTGAATGCTGTTTTCAAGCATGTCAAAAATCAAAACTCTCATAAAAGAGGAAATGTGGCGGTTCTAGGGAAAATAGACAGATTCAAGAAAATTTTCGTACGGAAATGTAGACAAAAAAGTTCTCCTCGTGGGTACCTACAAGGCAATTTTCATTTTTTGGGCGCACACCATTTATTAAACTAGGTAATAAATTAAACTATGTCAATGTTACATATCAACAAGGTCAGCCTAGGTCAACGGTTACATATACTTAACAGGATAAAATCAGATGGAGATAAAAGGATCAGCTTTTATTTAGAAAATTACTCACCGAAAATTTCTCCTTGACTAGCATATTCGGAAACTATGTAGATCATGTTCTTCGTTTCCATGACCTGTAAAATAAATTGTAACATCAGTAGGTCGGTTCCTATTCAAAACTGTACAATCTAGATACAATAGATTATTTTTGATATTATCCAGGAACTGCAGTAATTTCTTCAGTACTTTCTGTTCATGAGGTAGAGGAAAAGAAGGAACATTTCCTCGTGTGCAGTACTACACATAATTTGTTAACTGGAACTAATACTCAATCTCAAGCTGAAACTGAGTTTGAAACATGTTCAAACCAAAATTGACGAGATATGGCAAACATTTTACATTTTGGTATGTTTTCGGGTTCGGGGTGTTGAAATTAGGATTCAGCACACTTACAAACATTAAAATTAGATCAAAACAATGCTGTAAAAAATATTGTCAACTTGGGGAGAAAAAAATGTAGGTAATCGAAATTTGACCGAATTTTGGTATGCTTCTAGGTCTATTCTTCGGTCAACGTTAAAATTCGATTTCTACGCAACGAAAAACATAAAAATCGATCATGAAATAGTACCCCATTTTTTTCTTGGAACGACCCTTTTTTAGGCTCTGCTTTATGGACCTCAGGTCCGAACTTTCGGATAATAGTCACATCTGCAACCCTCGAATAGTCCCGCACTTTCTGTTCGGTAAGGACCTTTTAGTAGGGGTTGGCCCATAGGTGACCCCCTTCCCCACCCCTTACCCCTCACCCCACCACTGGGGCCCTTAGACGGGAAACATCCCTCCTCTCATATGACCCCTGGCTGACCTGTCCGCCCTTATTTCGCTATGCGGCACCGTCGCCATTGATATTTGTCTCCAGGCGCTCCTCACAGTCTCTGTATGGCCGCTACGGGCACATTTTCAGATACTATACACCCTCAGTTTCTTGCCGATGGTACCCAATTTACTGAACGATAAGGTACCTTCCTAAAATGAATTGGACCCTTGGGCATCCGAGCACCATATCAAACTATTCTTGTGAAGGTATGATGTGAATTTTTATGGTACCTAGTCTCTCTCGAATAAGGAGCTATTTTTCTTTCTCATCCTGAGTGACGTTGACCTCAAAAAGCGTTCTGTCATTAGTTGATGGTGAAAATTCACTATTGAGGTGAGAGAGAGAGTGAAAATCAGTTGGCTGGTTGTTGAAAAATCTTTTTATACATTATATTTTTTAAATTAGCCCCTAAGAACTGACGAACCTCCCTCAGGGTGATACTCGTGGAGGAAGGTGGCCCCTTGTGTGGGAAAACCCCTAAAAAAGTCTCAATGAAGAGGCCCGGCGGGGCGAAAGCGCTAGGAAGAATAAAGAATACGAGATTACGATGGGACTCTCTCCCTCAGCTCGAGAATCAAAAAGAGTTTTTTTTTTCAAGTTTCATAACCAACTTCGATTTTTTTTCGGTTTTTGTCATGTAGGTAGTAAAAATGTATTTATTAGTCATGGAGGAAAAAGGTGTTTATAATCACCGAAATACTTCACTTATCTACAGCTTTTTACTTCCATGTTTACAGAGTAAATGGAAGTATTGTGATCGTCCTAAAATCGAGAATCGGAACGGAGCTTCAGAAAAAACTTTTTGTTATACACATTTACTCAGAATCACTTCCTGAACAAGTGTCTGTGTGTCCGTGTGTCCGTCTGTGGTAATTTACAAAAATGGCCATAACTCCCTCATTTCTCAACCTTTTTTCAAATTTCTTGAACTGAAATGTTTGTCTCGGCAAGACCTAACACCCTGTTTAATCGGAATTCGGATAACGCACAGTACTTCCGATATATTTGCATTTTTAGTGTTTTTTATTTTATTTTTTTCCGGCCGCAAAAATGAACCGATTTGAGCGTTCTTGGTCTTAAAATCTTTGTTTTACCTTGCAGAATATGTGGATATTTTTTATATTCCAATAATGTATTGTATTTTCATTTTGAGCGAATTTTAAAATTTTAATAGTGAATTTTTTGATATTTTTGCCCTAAACACCCTTAAAAGCAGTCAAAATATTATCAAATTGTGTCTCAATTTTACGTTTCAAAATATGGAAGTATTGTGTGTTATCTATGCACCACTGGTTTTCATTGTCCAACACTTTCGACAACTTATTTATTTAAGTACCTCTACCTATTGCAATGTTATAGAATCTATAGCATATCTGATATGCTTGGCATTTTTAGTTTTAAAGATATCAAAATAAAGAAAATAAATCAAAATAAAGATACCATAATACATAAATTTACTTCGTACGCCTTCTCTGTAGTTGAACTTGAATTATCACAAGATTACAAGGCGACGGGTACAGATTTCACCCGCTTTATATAAAACGATCCGCCGCGGAACAAGGAAGAAAGTTTAGAGATTGTTAACTTTGCCAAGAGGTCCCAGGTGTAGGACAAATTGCTTCTCTGACAAATTAGAGGCTGACTCTCTTAGACTCACTGACGCGGGAATATAACTGGCCCCTGACTGGCCACTGACCACTGGCCACACTGACAACTGGCCACTGACTGGGGTAACTGGCCCCTCAGGCAGGGCGCATGCGCAGCGGTGACACCTGAGCCGAACGCTTCCGCCTCTTCCGTCCGACAATTGCAATTTATCTCAAGTCCCACACTATTTTCTTCTTCGGCTGGTCATCGAAATAATCGTAATTATTTTCGACTGGGGCGAGGAAATTGTTTAATTCGGCACTGAATTATTGTGATTGACCGAACTCAAATTTATACTCAAACTCATACTCATACCCACACCCACACCCTTACACCAATACCCTTACCCATACCTATACCCATACCAATACCAATACCCATAGGGGAAAGTGACCTAATATGAGATACTTTTTTTCAGAAGGCGCTAATGACCACTTGAATGCAATAAAAAAAATCTGTTTTTGGTTTAATTCGTTTATTAACATTCCCTTCTAAAAATATTTATTCAAATTTCAACCAATCGTTATTCAGATGCTTGAAAAAATCAATTTTTCGAAATCAGTTCAGCTTGTTCGGTTGGGCAACAGGTTGCCTAATATGAGATACATGCTGTTCCTAAAATGAGACAGTCTCATATTAGGACTTCCTTTGTTAGAAACAATGAAAATCAAGATTTTGTTAGAGATTTCATTCATATAAAGGTACAAAATGAATTTCTGACTCACAATCAATGCTATATAGGGTTAAGATCCCTACCAATATAATATCCTTGGAAAATGTTTCAAGTAATGGCCTTACAAAATTACAAAAAATAATGTCAGCTTTCAAAATTAGATTAACAATCTTTGGTTGAGATTTATATGAAATCTTCAGAAACTAGGTAATCTTCAGTCTTCAAAAATTTGGTAACCATTAGGTTGATATCCTTACGTAATTTTTGGGACTGAGACTGACCAGAGAAAAAATGCACACAATGTAAAAAAAAGAAAGTTTCAAATCAAAAATGTTCCCTCAAAAAAAAAAAAAAGAAAAACAATACGACAAAAGTTTTGCAAAATAAAATGAAAAATATCTGCAGGTAAAGTGATTGCTTATTTACTCCAGGTTTTCCTCTTTGTTGGAGCCATCTGAGACGAGTTCCCATTTCCGATAACACTCATGTTAAATTAATCAAGGGCGAGATAAATTGATAAATTTCATATTGCAGAAGCTTTACATACTAAAACGACGAGGTTTTGATTTAAAATAAGAAATTCGCTTATTTATCCCTAATATGAGATATCTCATATTGGGGCACTTGTAGTGTCTCATAATAGGCAGTTTGCCCTTGATCATTGATCTTTTATATAGACTCTAGAAAAGGAAGATAAGAAGAAAACTAAAATAAGGGATGGAAACTACATTAAATTTTGAACATTTTCCACTAGTTTAGTTGTAAGAAAATACGTATCTTGTCGGTGTCAAATCGATGCAAAAACTGATTAAAAAAATTTCACTTCACACGCTGGCCACCTTATCGCAAACTGAGGCCCACACAGAGATGGAGTTGGGTGATTCAGCCATTCCTCCACTCAAGGACATCCCTAGGTATAAGTTTACGGAAAAATCGCTGGATAATAGCACCATACAGAGGCTGGAGAGCGCTATCTCATATTAGGCATGTATCTCATATTAGGTCACTTTCCCCTACCTATACCCATACCAACACCCATATCCATATCCATACCCATACCCATACCAATACCCATACCGATACCCATACCGATACCCATACCAATACCCATACCAATACCCATACCAATACCCATACCAATACCCATACCGATACCCATACCAATAGGTACCCATACCAATACCCATACCAATACCCATACCCATACCCATACCAACACCCATACCAACACCCATACCAACACCCATACCAACACCCATACCAACACCCATACCAACACCCATACCAACACCCATACCAACACCCATACCAACACCCATACCAACACCCATACCAACACCCATACCAACACCCATACCAACACCCATACCAACACCCATACCAACACCCATACCAACACCCATACCAACACCCATACCAACACCCATACCAACACCCATACCAACACCCATACCAACACCCATACCAACACCCATACCAACACCCATACCAACACCCATACCAACACCCATACCAACACCCATACCAACACCCATACCAACACCCATACCAACACCCATACCAACACCCATACCAACACCCATACCAACACCCATACCAATACCCATACCAATACCCATACCAATACCCATACCAATACCCATACCAATACCCATACCAATACCCATACCAATACCCATACCAATACCCATACCAATACCCATACCAATACCCATACCAATACCCATACCAATACCCATACCAATACCCATACCAATACCCATACCAATACCCATACCAATACCCATACCAATACCCATACCAATACCAATACTGACACAGAATCTCAGACTCATATACCTAGGTACTCAAAAAGTCGAACTCAAACTGAAACTGAATCTCAAGCTCATAGTCAAACTGAAGCTCAAACTGAAATGAAAACTTAAACTCATACTCAAACTCAAGCTTCAACTCGAATCAAGCTCAAACATGAACGGAAGTTCAAAATCAAACTCAAACTAATGATCAGTTTCAGTTCGAGTTTGAACTTCAGTTTGAGTTTGACTTCGAGTTTTAGTTTGAGTTTGAACGTCAGTTCGAGTTTGAACTTCAGTTTGAGTATGAGTATGAGTTACAGTTTCATTTTGATTTTGAATTTCAGTTCGAGTTTGATTTACAGTACCAATCAGTTTTGGTTCGAGTTACATTTTGACATTGATTATGACAATGAGTTCGATTTCGAGCTGGAAGAAAAGTTCGAGTTAGATTTTCAGTTTGTGTTCGATTATGAGTTTGAGTTTGATTATAAGTTTCAATTTCAGTTTGAGTTCGATCATGAGTTTGAGTTTGATTATGAGTTTTTTTGTACATTGGTACTACAATTTACATCGTGCAGAGTTGCAGCCCTTGTTTGGGCTCAACTCATCACTCTACCCAAGGTAGGTATGAGTTACAGTTTAATCTTGATTTTGGATTTCAGTTCGAGTTTGAGTTACAGTATTTACCTATCAGTTTCGGTTCGAGTATGAGTTCGATGGTACACTTTGACGATGATAATGACAGCTCGAAATCGAGGTGTTCGAGTTAGTTTGAGTTCGATTATGAGTTTGAGTTTGATTATGAGCATGAGTTTCACTCCGAGTTCAAGTTTAAGGTTCAGTTAGAGTCAAAGTTATGAGTTTGAACTTTGAATAATTTTGCTACTTTGAATATGAGTAAAACCCAAAGGGAAACATTTATCAAAAATTTAAGGAGAGCAAATTAGTCAAAATGTATCTGGGCTAATTGTTCCTTGTACCTACGCTGAATCTACTAGATGAAAACCTTCTGCTAATCACCCTGTCTGGCGGATTGGTGGGAGGAAATTACCTGTAATTAAGTCCTTCGTTGTTCGGCTGTTAGTAAGCGGCCTTTAAGCCCAACGTTGAACTTGAAACATTATATTCCACTTCCGAACACCTTGATAGCTATTAGAAGAACTTCTCAAACGTAAACCTACATCGCATCAATCATCCGCCAGCGACGTCAGCAACATTATTAAGAAAACCGTTTAAATATTTTGGTATTGTGTGTAATCTACGCACTACTGGTCCTCACTTGTATCCGTTCGTCCTGAGATCCTTCATGACGATATGATTAACAGTTTCTGAAGAGGGCCGTACGGCCGAAAGCGCAAGTGCTCAAGCGCAAAAAATTCAATACGTGGTTGTTGTTCTTTTTGGTTGAAACGTTCACAAAATTATTATTTATGGCCTTTGCTCAGTTACGTGAAAGAGAATGTTACAAATTTCGATGCAGATAAGCGTAGTTGAATTACAGAATAAGGGTCGGTTCGGAGAAGTCAACCGCAAACATCTACAACATTGACTCCGTCCGACTTGGTAAAGTCGTACCAAATGAATAAACATTCAGCCTCGGGTTTCGACATATTAAATCGACCCGAGAGAGAAAAGGTCGTTTTTCCAGCGGATTCCTCCCCTCTCATCTCGGAAATGTCTCGCAGGCAGACCTCACTTGGCAGACGAAGAATGCCAGGGAGATTGGGCGGATCTATGGAAATCCTGGAGGCGGAGGGCTAATTTCAACAATTTACTCCACTGCCTCCATCTCGAGGTCGCCATGATTGCTCGCTGGGTGAGCGCGATACAATGTAACACCGGAATAGGAGGATAACACACAATCCTTCCATATTTTGAAATGTCAAAATGTGACACAAATTGATCATATTTTGACTGCTTTTAATGGTGTTTAGGTCAAAAATATCAAAAAACTCACTATGCAAATTTTAAAATTCACCCAAAATAAAAATACGCCACACTATCGGAATTCGAAAAATACCCACATACTTTGCAAGGTAATGCAAAGATTTTAAGACCGAGAACGCTCAAATCGGTTCATTTTTTTGGCCGGAAAAAAATAAAATAAAAACACTAAAAATGCAAAATTTTAATATTTAATATACCGAAAGTTCCAATACTTCCATTTACTCTGTAAATACGGAAGTAAAAACGAGTGGCACGATAATCATTGGAACGAGTGGCAGTTATAAAGATGGTACCTATTTATGTAGGTACCATTTATCTTTTTATCCCCATATTTCCTAAAATTTGATTTTACTTGTTCTATTTTCCCTAAAAACAACCATCCAAAAGTTTATTATTGTTTTGAAATACTTTTGACCTCTTCTTGGAAAATCTTCGGATTATTAAATAATCCATAAATTGTATGTCTTGCGGTTCGAATGTTATTGTTTCTTAAGGAGAACGGTTCACGTTTTTCCTACTCGAAAAACAACCGAAAAATTCGTTTTCAAGGATTGTCCAAAGGTGGTTTTATTCTACTATGCTTCCTATCCAGTCCGGCAAGTCTAGTTCCTTAATGGATGAAGAGCCTCGAAACTTGAAAATGTCTGCTCATTTGGCAGAAAATGTCTAGTGGCCCTAGGGGAACTCAATGTGCAGGCGTTTCTTCTCTCCATTCCTAGTCTTGAGGATGAAGTGGTCTGACGTAATTGTCCTCGCCAGACCCGCGAGTGGGACAGAGAGGGCGACCGGAGCGAGAGACATTTACGCGGTAAGAGCTTTATTAATAAAAGGACCGCGTCTGAACGGAGCCCGCAAAGGAGCGAAAAAACGACGCCTGAAATCAGCCGCCGCGGCGGGGAGAGAAATTCGCGGAATAAGCGAGCGCCAAGTCTCCCACTTGATGCTAATAGATTATGAGCAGATAACACGCAATACTTCCATACTTTGATACTTATATTTCCGACTCAATTTGATTGTATTTTGACTATTTTTGGGGCCACAATGATCAAAAACGTAAAAAAAACACACTTTTCATTCCAACAGCCTCCAAAGTAATCAAAATTTAATCAAATTGTGCCAAAAATTGACGTATCAAAATAAGGAAGCATTGCGTGTTAGCTACGCATCACTGGTTATAAATGACACTGACAGACGGACGCACGGACAGACGCACAGAAACCTGTTCAGGAAGTGATTTTGAGTAAAAGTGTTCCAAGTTTTTCTGAACCTCCGTTCCGATTTTCGATTTTAGGCCGATACAATACTCCCATTCACTTCATAGATAAAAGTGGCTATGTATCCCTCAATTTTCAACCTTTTTCCAAATTTCTTGGACAGGGAGGTTTGTCTCAGTAAGACCTATCACCCTGTTTAATCGGAATTTGATTTACTCACAGTACTTCCGATATATTTGCATTTCTAGTGTATTATATTATATTTTTTTTCCGGCCACAAAAATGAACCGATTTGAGCGTTCTTGGTCTTAGAACCATTATTTCTCTTTTCAGAATATGTAGACATTTTTTATATTCCAAAAACTTGGCGTATTTTCATTTTAGGCGAGTTTTAGAATTATCATAGTGTGTTTTTTGATATCTTTTACCTAAACGCCCTCAAAAGAAGTCAAAACATACCTAACCAAATTGTGTCAAACAAGTACGTTTCAAAATATTGTGTGTTATCTAGGCACCGCTGGTTTTGTTTCGATAATTCGACGAATTTTGATTTCAGGTGAGTTTTGCATTTTTCATAGTGCGATTTTGACATATTTATTACTTCCATATTTACAGAGTAAATGGAAGTATTGTGATCGTCCTAAAATCGAGAATCGGAACGGAGCTTCAGAAAAAACTTTTTCTTATACACATTTACTCAGAATCACTTCCTGAACAAGTGTCTGTGTGTCCGTGTGTCCGTGTGTCCGTGTGTCCGTTAGTCCGTTAGTCCGTCTGTCCGTCTGTCCGTCTGTGGTCATTTACAAAAATGGCCATAACTCCCTCATTTCTTAACCTTTTTTCAAATTTCTTGAACTGAAATGTTTGTCTCGGCAAGACCTAACACCCTGTTTAATCGGAATTTGGATAACGCACAGTACTTCAGAGATATTTGCATTTTTAGTGTTTTCTATTTTATTTTTTGCCGGCCACAAAAATGAACCGATTTGAGCGTTCTTGGTCTTAAAATCTTTCTTTTGCGTTGCAGAATATGTGGATATTTTTTATGTACCAAAAAACTGGCGTTTTTCTATTTTGGGCGAATTTTGAAATTTGAATACTGAATTTTTCGATATTTTTGGCCTAAACACCCTTAAAAGCAGTCAAAATATGATCAAATTGTGTCACAATTTTACGTTCAAAATATGGAAGTATTGTGTGTTATCTACGCACCACTGGTTTTTACATACATTTTAGCCTCCAAATCAGTCAATATCAAAAAAAAATTTGGTCAAAAAATTCGATCGTTCAAGCATCGATTGTATTTCCGTATTTCACTTTGAAACGTAAATCACCACATTTTCAGGAGAGGAAGGGAACTTTCCTTCATGAGCGATTTATAGGGTTTCAATGAATAATGAACCAATATTGAGTACAAAAGCATAAAGGCTAAGGTGCCCTCGCTAAATCTATTAAAATATCGGAGATTTTAACAATTACTTCCGTACCTACCTACATTGTAAGATGGATTTTATCTGGGCACTTCTTTTTAAATGTTTTAGGTCGTTCCTTGTTGGTCTTCTGTCAGATGGCTCTGCTCGATATTGAAGTTTCTGACGTACTCAAAGAGAAGAAAAGGTACGGGGGTATACCCAGTGAGGGGAGGGGGTATGTGAGTAAACGTATGCGAGTTCACGTAACCGCCGTGTTTGAGTTACTTATCAACGTGTTTACACAAAACGCCGCTGCAGCGTTTGTATTGCGAATTGCTATGGCCACCTCGACTAAACATACTAATATGTGAGCTGCGATGAGGCCTCACCATTGCCCACCATGCTGAGTCCTCACGGCACCAATTCGTGGGTACAATTGTTTGCACTGTATAATGAGGTAAAGTTGCGGAGGCGTCGAGCCCGAGTGTCCAGGTGTACGACCTCATTAAATATTTGCACTGCCCACTTTATGGTGTGAAAGGTTCAAATTTTGGAAAATTTTTGCGGAGGAGCTGGGGGGCTAATTTCCCACAAACCAGTGGTGCGTGTTATCATACATAGATAAACATTAAATGTAAATTTTACATTGACACTATATTATAGTGTCACGGCATTAACAATGCAGGAATTGTGGTTCACTAATATATTAATCATAATTAAGTTGTAATCTCTAAAACATAATCTCTGACCACCCTGAAATTTTAACAGTTCTCGTTTCAAAGGGTGCAAAATCCTAATAAATTATAAAGCTGCAATAATTTGATATGCTGCAGTAATATAAAGCTTTAAAAAGATCTCAACACCTTTTTTTAAGGGTACTATAGTTAGGGCCTATATGCTAAAAATTGCACGACGAGTAGGTCTTGCAGGGAGTGCCTAATCTGTCGGTTATTTTTGACTAGTGAACTAAACGGTTACTGGACGGTTGAATATCAACTGGTGAAATCGGCCAATAGCGCACAATAATCGGGAATAATAATATTACATATCTACAATTAAATTATAATGATCGTAAAACGCTTACCTGGTATAACTTAATTATGTGAGGATGGTCGAGCTGTTTCATTATGTCTACTTCCCTGTACACCTTTTGTAAATTCACTGGATCTAGCTGCGATTTGTCTATGATTTTAATGGCTACCTGCAACAAACGAAAAAGTTCGAATATTATTTATTACATAATTTACCAAAATGATATATACAATTCAGCTTTTGCTCATACCAAAGAAAAGGAAGAATAGGCCTGTGATTTTCCTCTTCCGTAGGTTCAATTTGGCTGATTTCTGATTCATTACTATTTATTTCAGAGGCGTTTTTACAACAGCCAAAAATTTACAGAACAAATTGTAGCAAGGGTGAGCGCTACTCGCCCCTGCTTCAATGCTCTGTTGATAGACAAGCGTCACACTTAGCTCTTATTGAGAGCCGAACTGCCGAAAGCGCTCTAGCCAAAATTGGGAAGGAGTGCTTGATAATTATCAAGATGATAATCTGCTGCATCTGTTGCAGATTATAATCTGTTGCATTCGTTTCAAACAAAATAAAAAAATACTGAAATTAATCAATACAATATCAATAAATATAATCATAAAATATTAAAAAATATATATTTTTATATTATATTATAATTTTTGTACTACTATTTATAATAATAATATTTTAGTAATAATATAATTAATTAATTCAATTATTATAATAATTAATGTAATTATCATAATAATTTATAATATTATTATTATATTTATATTATTATTTATTTACATTATTTGTATTATATATTTTATTATATTATATATTTATATGTATATTATAAAATTATATGTTAATATTCTATATTTTTTTTTATATTAATAGATACAAAATAAATAATATCAAATTAAGAAAAAACATTACATAGGTAATTAAATGGATAGGTAACCTAGTTGGGAATCAAATTAAAACATTTTATAAGTGGTAAATTGGTATTTTTGGTACATTATTTCCAAAAATAATGTACCTATGTAATCGGTTTTTCTTTATTTACAATGAAGGTACTACATGGCGTTTGATCAGAGCCTAATATCCGGTAAGAGAGAGATTGCGAATTTCTCCGCCGATTTCCGCGTTTCAAAGATCGACGTACGCTTTTGCAAGTGCGGACGTGAAAATCGTCTGCCGTTCGCCGGCTCTCTTTTGTCCTGCACAAGGAAGACATTCAGTTAAAGCCCGACTGAACTCGGTTTTTCTCTTCGGAGTTAAATATAGAACCATCCATCGCAGCCTGAAATCATTTTCAGCTTGCGGCCCCGCACCCCCACCTCACACCCCCCGCCCCACACCGCACCCCCGCCCTTAACCTGTTAAAACTCCACCGGCGTAAAGTTTTCTTTGGGCCGCCATCTTCTTTTTCGACTGCTTCGCTCCTCTGAAAGGTTTTTCCTTTTAAAGATTCCCCTCCTTTTCCCGAATCCGTCAAAGGAGCAGCCGTTCATTTATCCCTCCGATGTTCGCCGGTTTCCTCAGATTTGCACGGGCCACCTCAACAGTTAATGGATATTGAATCAATTTTTTAACTCCCGTATTTCTTTCTGTCTCTGAAAAACGATATTTATTGGGGGGAACGATTTCTGAGATCAAAGAGGTACATGGGTTGGGAATCTTTCAATCCGTGCACCGTTACCGGATAGCGGATCTTTCGGGAATATTGGGCCTTTCAACCGAAAAATTTAAAAATAAACACCTTTTCATCCGAATGGTGTAATTGAAAGTTTCGATCTTGGAGGACGATTGTTAATGTCAGGATTCGGGTTTCTAATTTTACAAAAATTTAATACAACTCGAAGTTTGTATTATATTATTATTACAGCAGTCGCCTACCGACACCCTCATACTCCACCGGCCATCCTCTCAGCCGGCAGAAGGTGAGCAGCCTTCTCCACTGGAAACATCTCTACCAGAAACCAGTGGTGCGTTGATAACACACAATACTTCCATTACTTTCCATCCATTGAGTATAATCCAATCCGAAAAACGCCTTCGTCATGTCAGGCCCGGTTGAGGTCATGAATCTTCACGTAAAGCAAAATTTAATCTTAATTTTTAATTTTTTTACTCTGTAATTATGGAAGCCATAAAATAGAAAACACCAAAAGTGACATATCGGAAGTACTGAGAGTAATTCGAATTCCCGTTCAACAGGGTGATATTTCTTACTGAGACAAACATCCCAATTTGAGAAATTTGAAAAAAAAGGTTAAAAATTGAGGGATAAAAGTCAAAAGTGAAGAATAAAATTACCGATGGAAAATTAAATGTCCTGGGTCAACACGAGTATCTTTCGACTGAAATTCGTCTTCGTGCGAGCTGATGAGACCTCTCAAGTCAAGGACCTAAGTGCGATGACGTATCGGAAAATTTGGCCCCGATCCGAAAACGCGCAATAAACGCGAGTATTCTTCTCCGAAGACTCAAGTCACACCCACGCATCGTGACGGCATTAATCATAGAAATAATGCGTGTCCCAGCCGCCAACTCGTTTGCGAGCCAAGTCAACTTGTTTTCAAACGCGTTTCACGGTAGAAAATTCCGGAATATTTATTATATCGGATTTTCGCAATTTGTCAAGCGACGCTCCGAGTTGAAAGTTTTTTTTCTTTTTCATTCTACATCGCGGAGCCCGTGTCAGATCGCTAGGTCTCTTTCCAACGCGTCGGCCGGTACGTTATTCCGTCTCTTTTCCATGTTTACAAAGACATTTGTAGATTAAGGGTCTTTCTGGGCGAACGGTTGACATGTCGTTTGCCCGACTGACGTTATCTCCGGATAAAATAGAAGATGCGGTTATGTTTTAGGCGATATTTCCACGCGGCGACTCGTCGTCGGCTCGGAGTCGGTGGTTCTCAAAATAGGAGCATCGAGGCGGATTAAAATAGGGTTTACCTAATAAAAAAAAAACATTATTGCGCCGTAGTAAAATAATCGCTCGATATATTTCAAAATTTTTTCTCCATACTTTTATAAGTAAAATTTCAAACCAATGCGTGTTTTTTTGTCAACTTTCAAGCAATACTTCAATTATTAATATTTGTAAATATAAAAGTAAGAATTTGATTCAATTTGAAAGGCAACAATAAAAATCATTTACGATTCAAGTACCGAGGCACTTCGAAGGTAAACTTATTGAGTCGCGAGCTTTTGAAAGAAGTTCGGGAAAAAAGAGACGAAGGCGAAAACTTTTTATCAAACTTTTTCAACCAAGAAGCTTTTCCAATGCTGGCAAAAGATTGCGAGTTTTTTTCATCATAAAAAGAGCCCGGCTGAAATTACCTTTCCGCAGTTTTCGAGTAAATTATGAATAAAGGATCAGTTCTCTTCATTTTTTCAGACGAATTTGATATGCAGCTTCTTTTTTACTTCCATATTTACAGAATGAATGGAAGTATTGGAATCGTCCTAAAATCGAAAATCGGAACGGAGCTTCAGAAAAAACTTTTTCTTATACACATTTACTCACAATCACTTCCCCAACAATAATACTTATATAATTCTGAAAAAAAACTCAACAAAAACTAACATTTTGAAATTCGTTGGCTGCTAAGACTAGTGCTGGGATATTCTGCAGGTTCCTACTTTGCCGTGTAGACCGTTTTTACTTTCCTGTTTAAAATTTCAACTGCGCACCTCGTTAGGAGATCAGATGGCTCCTCTGTAATGCACCTGCGCCAAAGCTTTCATTACTATTGTAGGAAGGTGCTAAATAATGCTCGCCGAAGTACTGAGTGTCCTGTCTTGTAACTGCTCTGTTATTGTGGCTGTCAAAAGGCGCCGCGTTGTAATTAACAGGCAAAGGTAAGCGAGTGCTGGTGTTGTGGACGTCTGGACGTAGATTGTCTGCAATATGGCGTAGCGTCGGGACTCGAATGACCTTATGACCTATGGTATTAACCTCTCGTGTTTATTTGTATCTCCGATCCTCTCAATTTTCTTTTTCTGTCAAACGAGACGGAATTTTGAGAGATAACTTGTGTTCTTGAAATGTTCTATCGGGGCAACTACGTTCGTATTTTTGTACATAAAAGGTGCTTACATAACTTGGTGTATAAAATTCTGGTGAAACTAGGCCGAAAATGGAACAATCCGCCGCTAACCGCATTTTACTGTGTAAACAAACGAAACGATTTTTTAAAGGTTTTCCAGCAAAACTACTGCCTACTTGCTTCATAAAAACCCGCATTTCTCTTACGAACCGCTTTCTTCAATTACTTTATTTAGTATGGCCAGCTGTTAATTCATTACCTATAACTAGCTGTAAATTCAGCTCATTCAGTCAAATTGAAACTCCATCCACACGCTGTAATGGCAGCCGGCCAGCATTTCCGTCGATTCATTTTATCAGATCCGATGATCGCGCCCGGTTCTTGCCCATGGCCCTGACAGATACCTGTTTTTGGTCGATGGTCGATTTTTCGAGCCTTTTTTGCCAACCGTGGCCGTTGCCGTGAAGTCTATGTATAAAGTTTTGGAGTCGAGCCCTAGGTCAACGTCAACTGGTCTATTATTAGCGACGTTCGCGAATAAAGACGTTTCCCTTGCGGATTCCTGTGTCTGAGGGCGATCCAGGCCCGATTAATGGAGCCAAATGAATAACCAGTGGTGCGTAGGGTAACACACTATGCTTCCATATTTTAATACGTAAATGTTTGAGCCAATTTGTTTATATTTTAACAAGTTTTGAGGGTGTACAGGCCAAAAATATCAAAAAACTCACTCTGCAAGTTTTAAAACTCTCCTAAAATCAAAATACGTCGAGTTATCGGGATATAAAAAATTTCACGTATTCTGCAAGGTAAAACAAAGATTTTAAGACCAAGAACGCTCAAATCGGTTCATTTTTGTGGCCGGAAAAAAAATGAAATAGAAAACACAAAAAATACAACTATATCGGAAGTACTGCGCGTTATCCAAATTTCGATTAACCAGGGTGTTAGGTCTTGCCGAGACAAACATTTCAGTTCAAGAAATTTGAAAAAAGTTTGAGAATTGAGTGAGTTATGGCAATTTTTGTAAATGACTACAGATGGACACACACACACTTGTTCGGGAAGTGATTCTGAGTGAGTGTGTATAAGAAAAAGTTTTTTCTGAAGCTCCGTTCCGATTCTCGATTTTAGGACGATTTACTCTATGAATATGGAAAAAATGGTCTACACCTACAGAAAATCCCAGCACTAGTCTTAGCAGCCAAAAAATTTCGAAATATTAGTTTTTTTTTTAATTAAATAATAATTATTATAAATTTTATAACTATTATGACCAGGAGGGTAAAGATAACACACAATACTTCCATAGTATGGATTATCAAAATATTATTTTGATGAGAACTTTTTGATAAAATTTTATTATATTTCAACTACTTAAGAGGATGGGGGGATCAAAAATGGAAAAAAACGTGGTTTGCATCAACTTCTTACTTTCATATAAATATGTAAGTAAATTTACTACGTAAATGGAAGTATTGTAATCGTCCCAATTCGAAAATCGGATCGGAGACTCTGAAAAACTACACGCGAATATCGATAACTCTTCGTCATTCGGAACGGAGACGTGAAATCCACTTAGATGTATATTTCATGATTGTTTCTCGTTGAAATAACTCAAGATGGTATAGCATAAACTTCAATGTCGGCCCTGAGCTAACAGACGACCCCATTGAAATCGCGACTTGGCACTCCCAATGGTGAATTTGAGTTGTGACAATGGAATGGGATTCGTCAATTAGTCGGATTGAGATGGAAGTTGTATAGTCGATCCGCGAATTCGAGTTGCCGACCCGTACTTTGTACCCGATATAGCCCGACCCAATTAGACCTTCTCGCTATAACCATTCAACTTGACTTGACCTCTTTTGTCGGTAGATTTTCTCATTGTGCAGCTTGAGAAATGTCTTGTAACTCTAACCCCGGCCACGGAAGAAATAGATCTAATTTTTCCACTCCCCAGACCTCTGAAGTAGATGTACCAACCCGGGACATTCAAAATTATGCAATGAGATAATTCTTGAACAGTCCTGTGGTAATGATACGAAAGCCTGAAAAAACTCTACTCATTGAGTCTTTTTGCCAACCAGAAAGTTAATAATCCAAATTTTCGCATTCCGATCTGGCTCGTTTCCTCTGCGATCGTCGAAAAACCATTTTTGGTTTTTCTCCTGCGGCTTCCTTGTATATCAATAAATTTCCAACGAAATCGACCAAATGACTTTTGTTCGTAGGCGCAATGGTTTAGAGCTATTGACCGGCAAAAAATGGAATACATTTTGAAAATTGTGAAATTTTGATCTTCTTCTTCTGTCCACTTCTCAAGCCGTTGAAACTGTCGTCTCAGCGAAAAATGTGGAGGAAGGAAGTTGCTCAGTAATTCTTGGTAATTCTGATCTTGGTAGGACCAACCAGTAGGTTTAAAGGAGTTTTTAAGAGGAGAATTGTATTGAATAGGGGAATCCTTTCAGCTACGGTTAAACTCTAAATCATGGTCAAAAAGGGTTCCCCTACTCAATCTCAGAATGGCTTTTCCCCTCCAAACTTACCCCCACTCTTGGTCCTATCCAAATGTGATAAAAATGGCTTGAAAGCTGATTGAATCCTCCTCAACTTTCTCCCTCAAAAATGACTGTTTCCCGGAGTTTGGCAGCGATAACTGCACAGAAGGTCGAAATTTCCACAATTTCGGAAATGTGCGCCCTTTTGGCGGTCCGTAGCTCCCTAACTATTGATCCTACAAACGAAAGTCGTGAAATCAATTTTATTGAGAATTTATCGATCTACAAGTTTTCTGATAATTGTAAAAGCTGAAAAACGCAATGGGAAGGAGGTATGGGTGAAAAACCAAAAAAGTGCTAGAATGGTGTGGTTTTTCGATGATTACGGAGGAAATGAGCCTGATCGGTGATTCGGATTATTTACCATGTAATTGACACAAACAACACATCAAAAATCCAGGACCACAGCAAGTCTTGTTAGTTCATCCAATCGATCTAATTGACTAACGATTCCGCAATTTTAAGAAGGCAACCTGTTAGAAGTTAGGCATTAAATGAAAATTTTTCGTCCGCAGAATGGGCTAGATTTTCATAATCACGATCAAACCCCGTACTATTAGGAAGGTGGTTATGTGCAATTCACGTACAACTTTCGGTTAACCTATAACCTTGGATGGTTTTAAAAACCGATGGTGCATAATATCGCATATTATGCGATCAACTGTCCAGATCGAGATTCTCGTCCATAAAACGGCCTTCGATAGGCGCATGAACGGCTTAGGACAACGAAATGCTCTCGGGAGAAGCCAACCGCGAAACGGACGGACAAGTTTTCGCCATTAGGTACCTAACCACCCCAATGGGACAGTGGCTAGTAAAGCAGCATTCATGCACGAAAATAAATGCGTAACATATTAACGCGTTTTTGAGAAAAAATCATACGTTATTTTACGCACGCTTAAACGTGTATAAACGCACATAAAAGTAAATGCACGTACAAAGCAGTATAAACGCACGTTTATAAAGCGTTATGAACATAATATGTACATAATATATGAACATATATTATATGTTTTTCTACATTTTCCATCAGTTGTCTAAATCAGTCCTGGATTGTGCGCTCTGCGTGTAACATTTTTTCGTTCACACGTTTACGAACATACGACCTGGGTGAATTTCGCCAAGGAAAAACTCGATTACATCTCGTATTGCGATAACGAATCACTTTCACGCCTTATCGCGAAGGTCGGCGCGATCCCGCGGCTCCGTCGGTTTTTCGGCCGCGATATCAGACCGGCCGAACGTGTTTATCTCGAGAAGGAGAAAGCATTTAACAAAATAAATACAAACGTTCGAGTATATTGAAGATAAATATCATAGCCCCTATCGTAGATCAGTCGGCTCGGATATCGGCCGTCTCATGTCGACGCAGACGCATCTCTTGGCATCGTTGCAAAATCGTCTGACGCAAATCGCGCACTCGTTCTTTTAATTTCGCGTGGGCCGCTTATTCTAGCGTGAGCGAGTTATGTAAAATACCGGCGAAGGAATTCCTTACGTCTTGAGCCTAAAAAAATGTTCCGGACGAAAATAAAAAGTGCCCAGCCAACGTCAATCGGGGGCTGAAAAGCATAAATCACCTGACTCGGGTTAACACGCGATCTTTTCCTTTCTCGAAATAAAACCACACTCTAATACGTTAGTTATTTATCTCCGAATCGAAGGCCCATCGCGGAGAAGGGCATCGTGTCGCGATTAATTTTCATCGATTTCCTCAATAGTTTGTTCTGTTTTGTACCGACGTTTGTTCCAACAGGGAAGTTGACCACTGTTGCCAAGGTAGGGCAAAATAGGTAGGTAGGTACCTAATTTTTATAATACGAAAATTTGCCGTACTTTCATTTTGGACGACTTTTAAAATTTGCATAGTGAGGTTTTGATATATTTCCCCTAAACACCCTTAAAAGCAGTCAAAATCTGTCACACTGTTACGTTTCAAAATATGGAAATATTGTGTGCTACCTACGCACCACTGGTTTTTGAGAAGCTCGTTTGTTATTGATCGCCAGCTTTCAAATAACATGGACGCCGGATTAGACAAATGCGAAAGGTTTCCGTTTCCTAGTCAAAATCTGGGTCAACCCAGCTGCCACTTCCCAGAGTTTCGTGATCGCGTGAACGCGGGCGGCGTGAATCCAACAATGAACATTGGACACGCTTCACATCGCGACACCACATCCATCGGCATCAATCAAATCAACCGTCAATATGGTGACTTCACTTTCGAGGATTGAATTTTTCGAAACGGGGAATTTCGGTAAGAGACTCACCAACTCAAATCTCACACTCAACCCGAGAACTGAACTCACAAACTTGAATCTGTGAGTCGAATTGAATATCCAATTCAATTGAGTCTTGTGTCAGTGAGTTGAGTTTGTGACTTGAGCCGGTGAGTTGAGCCTAAAAGTTGAATTTGAGAGTTGAGTTTGATAGTTGAGTTGGAAATTCGTGGTTGAAAGTTCATTTTGTAAATTCAGTTTGAGAGTTGAGTTTGAAAGTTAAGTTTGTGAGTTGAGACTGCATGTTGAGTTTGTGAGATGAGTTTGAAAGTTGAGTTTGAGAGATGAGTTGGTGGTTAAGTATGTCAGTCGAGTTTGAAAGTTCAGTTCGTGGGTTGATTTTGTAAGTTGAGTTTGTGAGTTGAGTTTGTAAGTTGAGTTTGAGAGTTGAGTTAGAAATTCGAGGTTGAAAGTTCAGTTTGAGAGTTAAGTTGGAAAGTTCAGTTTGCGGATCGAGTTTGTGAGTTGAGTTTGACAGTTGATTCGGTGGGTTAAGTATGTGAGTTGAGTTTGTAAATGGAGTTTGGGAGTCGAGTTTGAAAGTTCAGTTCATGGGTTGATTTTGATAGTTGGGTTTGTGGGCAGAGTTGTAAGTTGAGTTGGAAATTCGAGGTTGAAAGAATTCATTTTGTAAATTCAGTTTGAAAGTTGAGTTTGAAAATTCAGTTTGTGGGTTGGTTTTTCAAGCACAGTGTGAGAGTTGAGTTTGCGAAATGAGATCGAGAGTTGAGTTTGTTTAATGGGATTGAGAGTTGAGCTTGAGAATTAGGTTGGTAATCTGAGTTTAAAAGTTGAGTTTGTGAGATGAGTTTGAGAGTTGAGTTTGAAAGTCAAGATGACAGTTCAGTTTTTGGGCTGTTTTTGTAGGTTTGAGAGTATAGTTGGTGTGTTAAGTATGTGAGTTGAGTTTGGAAGTTGAGTTGGTGGGTAAAGTATGTGAATTGAATTTGTGAGATGAGTTTGAAAGTTCAGTTTGTGGGTTGATTTTGTAAGTTGAGTTTGAAGTTGAAGGGTTAAGTATGTGAGTTGAGTTTGAAAGTCGAGTTTGAGAGTTGAGTTTGAAAGTCAAGATGACAGTTCAGTTTGTGAGCTGAGTTTGTAAGCTGACTATGCGAGTTGTGTATGAAATTTGGGTTTGTGGGTTGAGTTGGTGAGTTGAGTTTGAGAATTGAGTTTGTGGGTTAAGTTTATGTGTTGAGTTCATGGGTTGAGTTAGTAACTTGAGTGTGAGAGTTGTCTTAGGGTTTTGAATTTGTGAGTTGAGTTCGAAAGTGGAGTGTGCAGGTAAAATTTACTATTTTGAGATTGTCTATCGGTCAGTTACCTACTATTCCCGCTTATAATGCCAATATTTGGTTATCTCCCCCTCTCCACTCGGTTTTTCCATTTCCCTGCCATTTAAGTTCAAAAATCGAATTAACCAAATATAATATTACGGGTCGTTAACGATAAACGCATTTCCGCCCATGGCATAGTGGAATAATAGGTCGTCATTGATAGGCTGACCCGGTAAGTGTCAAAACGAGACTCTCGTTAAGTGAATATCGGAAGGAGGTCGGGAGGGGGTGGGGGGGCAATTATCCAATTAGTCGTCCCTGTGACGTCACTAGTTACGCTGTTAGGGAAGGCTGTGCCTTAGAGAGGTTTCTCTCCACAGTATCGGCTTTCCAGTTTCGCAAAGGTCGATTCGGCGTACTACTCTCAATTTCAGGGGCAGGGCGCAAGATCAAGTTGCTATTGACTTTGTAATCGAACTCACTCCTACTCAACTTCAATATGTTAGGTAGGTACCTATCGTTCAAAAAGTAAAATTCGGATCCGAAGTTCTAAAAATTTATATTTTCAAAAATGTTTATAGGTATTAAATATAAATGTATTATTTTGGTAAATTTAATTTTTTATTTATTACTTCCATATTTACAGAGTAAATGGAAGTATTGTGATCGTCCTAAAATCGAGAATCGGAACGGAGCTTCAGAAAAAACTTTTTCTTATACACATTTACTCAGAATCACTTCCTGAACAAGTGTCTGTGTGTCCGTGTGTCCGTCTGTCCGTCTGAGGTCATTTACAAAAATGGCCATAACTCCCTCATTTCTCAACCTTTTTTCAAATTTCTTGAACTGAAATGTTTGTCTCGGCAAGACCTAACACCCTGTTTAATCGGAATTTGGATAACGCACAGTACTTCCGAGATATTTGCATTTTTAGTGTTTTCAATTTATTTTTTTCCGGCCGCAAAAATGAACCGATTTGAGCGTTCTTGGTCTTAAAATCTTTGTTTTACCTTGCAGAATATGTGGATATTTTTTACATTCCGAAAATGTGGCGTTTTTTCATTTTGGGCGAATTTTAAAATTTTAATACTGAATTTTTTGATATTTTTGACCTAAACACTTTCAAAAGCAGTCAAAATACGATCAAATTGTGTCACAATTTTACGTTTCAAAATATGGAAGTATTGTGTGTTATCTACGCACCACTGGTTTTTTAATTTTTTTTAATTTATTACATATAAATAAAAATATAAATGTTTAATATAAATGTTTATATTAAATATAAATGTTTACATTAAGTATGAAAATTTTCCACTCGGAATTTCATTCCGTACAAGTGTGTCTTTGAATTTCCGGTCATTTACGCAAACGGTCAACCCCCCTCAATTTACGGTCATTTACCCAAACGGTCAAACCTCCCTCAATTTTCTGCCAAATGATGCTGACATCTTATAATGTCCATGTCAGTGAACATTTTTACAAAAATCTCATTCTCAATTTTTTTTTTCAAATTTCTTAAAATTGAATATTCGTCTCAGCGTAATATTCAACAAAAATGTTTCCCTGTTTGTTAACGTTAACAACGAGCTTTTCATTCGGACAAAACTGGTCAACGATAGAATCGTGCGAAACGCGTTAGAGACAACATCCTGACAGCGGTAAAGACAACAATAGAACTCAATCTAGCAGGTATTGTGGGTACCTAATTTAATCGTCAACAATCATAGGAAACTGGATAATGAGAGGAAATTTGTTCGCACCTTCGATCAATGTCTGTTTAACGCCCGCCGTTTGAACGTGATTCTGTTACACTTCTCTTTTTTGCCGATTGTTATCCGTGAAATTTTCTTCTACCTTTTACAGCAGACAATGAAGACAATGAGGTGCGGTAAGGCGGATGAATGACGTTAGTCGAGAAAAAAACACGAGCCAACCGGCAGGAGGATACATGCACTTCCTTTGCGAAAAGAAATCGTTTTTTTTTAGTACGATGAACCCAAAACCGGTATGTACCTAGTTCTCAAGAAATGTCCAACGCCTCTGCAAGTCTTTGAATTTATTAGATATTTCCTTCGCCAGGGCCATTATTCTATTCGAAACACTGAACCAGTGATTCGTAGATAACACACAATACTTCCATATAAAAACGTAAAATTGTGACACAATTTGATCGTATTTTGACTGCTTTTCAGGGTTTTCAGGTCAAAAATAAAAAAAAACTCACTATGCAAATTTTAAGGCCCGTATTCACATCACTTCCTATCTGGCTTCTTAGGACGCCTCCTACTTGGAGGCCCCCTTAACATATAGGACGCCTCCTTTGAAAAACGTTATTCATGAACTCTCCTAGCTTCTCGGAAAGGGGGCCTTACAGTGGGAGGCCCCCTTTCGAAATTTCAAAAGTGACGCCACGGAGCTTATAAAAATCCGCACTTCAAGCCGCGTTCACACAGCAATCGCATGCGATTTTACCATTTTTGACAACATTTATGTCTACCATGTCAGTAAAAGAGGTAAGTTATACAACAACAAAAGTTTTTTTGGGCATTTAATTTTGGAATGTAAACAAACAAGTTATTTTTCGATCACTTCTTGATCATCTATAATGGAACTTGTGTTTTTCGTCCTAATTTCAGTGATCTTGAAGAAATTCTGGTGTAGTTCTCGTTACAGGGTACCTAATCAAAAATTACTGCCAATCGAAAAGAATGCGAAGTATTTCATACATCTGAACGCGGAAGCCCGAAATATTCATCTCCAAAGAATCGTGTACCTACTGAACTGGCAGAATGCAATGACCACTGTTTTGCGGTTTTACGTTGAAAAGCATTGTGAAAACCTGTAATTATTTACATACCTAATTAAGTACCTACTTACTTACTGTACTCATGAGTGAAAAATAAACGTCTGATCATAAATCTTTTTTTTCCACAATAATCCTGGTCAAAATGGAACAGTTTGCAGGACTTTGCATAGTTGCGGCTATTTTGGAGCTTTTTCATCATTAAATGATTGATGACTAGAATTGATTGATTGAGAATAGATTGATGACTAGATATTTTCTAGTAAGAAATCCATCAAGTAGGTACCTAGGTATGAACATAAATTATCTTTTGCTGCTCTTGTTTGTCTGAGTGATTGCACAGGTTAATCATTGACTTGATGAAAGAACACCGGAATTTCCCAATAATGGAATTAGGCAAGGTACTATCAAGACGAATACTGGAGAAATTAATTTATTTTACAATAACTCGCATCATGCCACGCAATAAATTCGGCTTTAAGCGTAGGTACCGTACCCCTGGATCGATACAAGATACAAAACGATACAAGAGGCTTATTTCTGGTGGTAAATGTACATTTTTATGGGTGTGGGGTGCTTCACTGTAGCTTAACCAGGGGTACCCTCTGAGAACCTCTTCGCTTCAGCTCAGGAACTTGTGCGTCCAGAGATTTCAAATCATTCGTGCGCTGCCGACGGACCCATCAATCATCATCGCTAGTATTCACCTGAAATAAAACGAGCGAAATTTGAAAAATGGGAGTCAGAGAAAACCATTACCTAACTAGCATGGAGGTGCCGATTTCGTAAAAAACAGCCAACTGTAATCTGACTCTACAACAGTCAGTACTACAACCGAAGGCATTAGATTAGGGTTTTGAATACTGAGTACTTAATATATTACTTGGAATCAGCAGAAGAACATGAAATTCGTAGGTATTGCCTACTTCTGGGTTAGCTAAACCGCTGATGCGCCTGATCTATGTATCTACTCCTTACCTACTTTTTTTTAGAATTCTAAACTCCTAATGAGGAATAACTACCCATTATTTGAATGAATAATATTCCCATAATATTATTATGAGCACTTACCAGAATCGTCCGAAGAGCTCCGAAAAAATACACGTAACGAAACGAAGGTACACGATTGCTGTCTTTTGTCCAGAGGCGCTCTCAGACCATTGGAAATGTTTTTATCTTGATTTCCTCGCACAAATTCGATGAAATCATCCGCGACGAAGAAAAATAAATAATTAAACTGAATGGAACGAAATGGATGAGCGATCGGAAGATAAATTCGCGGTTTGTTTACACTGGGAATGCAAGATGGCTGCCGTCTGGTGAAGTGAAAAACCGAGTAAGGCCCCCTTTCGGGCCCAAAGGCAGCCCGATTGCTACCTAACGAAAAGGGGCCCTCAGGAAAAGGCTCCCTCAAGTTTTGGCGCTCCTAAGCCCCTTTAGGAAGCTTCATGAAACGGTTTTTCGTATAGGAGCCCTCCTTAGGACGGCCCCTAAAGCTTAGGAAGTGATGTGAATACGGGCCTAAAACTCGCCTGAAATAAAAGTACGCTAATTTGTCGGAATATAAAAAATATCCACACATTCTGCAAGGTAAAACAAAGATTTTAAGACCAAGAACGCTCAAATCGGTTCATTTTTGTGGCCGGAAAAAAATAAAATAGAAAACACTAAAAATGTCAATAAATCGGAAGTACTGTGAGTTATTCAAATCCCGACTAAAAATTAGGGTGTTAGGTCTTGCCGAGACAAACGTTTCAGTTCAAGAAATTTGAAAAAAGGTTGAGAAATGAAAGAGGAGCAATGGCCATTTTTGTTAATGACCCCAGACATTTGTTCGGGAAGTGATTCTGAGTAAATGTGTATAAGAAAAAGTTGGACGAATGGACTCACTGAGGCGTTAGATAGCTACATACCAAATCAGATTTTTTACGAAAACGTCAAAATTTACGATTCTCTATTCCCCAGAAAGGCTCATATTCAAGGCGACGCTCTTATTACGATGAATGTAACGTATGGTGATGGATGTACTGCCCATGTATTTGTATGGAATGCTATGTAAACGCTCAAGTCGGTCGATTTGCTCCAAATCATTTGGAGGGAAGGGCCATTTTTGAGATGTCGAACGGTCAACGCGACGCGACTCGGTACGAGATACGAGAATAGGAACGCAGGACGAAAATAGGAGGACGGTAATAGGAAAAGGATGGAAGGAGAATGGGAAAACAGGACAGGACACGCCGTCCTTTTAACCTCTTATCGCGTTCCAGTTTGTGCGATTTGTTCTAGGGGAGAGAAAGTCGTCAGTTGGCGAAATTTAACGACTTTTAAAATTTGCATACCTAGTGAGTTTTTTGATATTTTTGACCTAAAGGCCATTAAAAGCAGTCAAAATATGATCAAATTATGTCACATTTTTACTTCTCAGAATATGGAAGTATTGTGTGCTATCTACGCACCACTGGTTTCTTTTGTTAATTTATTTTAGCCAAAATAAATTTGCTTGTATTGTTTATATATATTTTTTTAAATTGGTAGGTACGTATGTTAGGTAGGGTACCTATGTTTAATTTTAAGCTGGTTTTAGAATGTGGATAGTATAGAGGAAAGTACCCAAAAGAGGACCCCTCCCCAAAAGTGGACCCCTGACATTTTAGGCTCTGTACGGTGCTGAACTTTACCGAAACCAATCGCAACTAGTAGTTCCCACTTCTGTGACAACATGTAGGAGCCCTCACGTCGTCTACTTCATCTGCCGGCTTTCAGTTTGCCATTATGTGATTTCTTGTAAAGTAAAATTATTACAGTGTCATACGTTATTCGACATATCTCCTCCACTTTTGAAGGTAAGGCTTCCAACATGTATTATTCTGAAATAGTAAGGAATAAGGGTAATATTTATCATCAAGTTATCTCACTTGAACGGTCTGTTAAACATTGAAAGAGTAATGAATAATTAGGGTATAGTCGCCTAAAGTGGACCCCCTTAGTGTCCTAATGCGGAACCCCTTATTTTTCATGTTCTAACACCTGCTGAATCTGAAAAACGTCTCAACTTCAAAGAGAAATCAAGCAGTGAAGAAGACAGCGTTTCGTCTGGGTCGTTCGTGATGGAGACTTTGCCTGGAGTAACGCCTTCAAAAAATGATGATGCCTAATCGGAAATCGATATATTCATTAGCATTAAAGGATAATTTATTGTTATTATATACTTACTATTGACTTAGCATTGTTTTATGTGATTTAATCTCATTCCTCCATTTAATTTTCCATCCATTTTTGTAATATTTAGTAGGGGTCCACTTTAGGCAACTTTTTTTGGGATTGCCAAATTGCAGGGTTTTGAAAAATATTTTTTTTTATTACTATTTCTTAGTATAATTTTATAAATTGAGATTGAAATGATACAAAACATTACCGTGCTATCGTTACATGCATTTAAAAATGTGTTTTTCATTGTTCTATATTTTTTATTGACGAAAAACAAAATGGGGGTCCACTTTTGGGCACTTTCCTCTAGGTACTTCTTCAAATTTTTGATCCGTGTACCCTCCAATCAGTAGAAAAAATCTATTTGTCTCAAAATTCAACGCATGTACCAATAATGGCTGTATTATGTGATATCTGCTCACTACACGATTTGAAACAAAAATCTCGTTTCAGTTGCGGGTACAGAGCATAAAAACATCATCTCTATTCTTCTCTCCTTCTCTATTCGTCGACTTTCTTCAAACAAAAACGTGAGACAGACTCGTCTTTCTTCGGCGACCTCTTCACGCCGTAGGTCTTGTTTCATCCCAGGCTGTTGAACTCTTTGTCCGAGTCCGTTGTTTATGCGACCAAGATGGCAACTGAACCAAAGCGAACGAAAAAACTGCCATCTCTTGACCTCAATACACATAGAAACTGTTTTTTACGATGACGAAATGCATTGTGATTTCAGACAATGTCTCAAAAAAAGGATAAAATCCTAATCGAGGTTCGAGAAATGTTAAATACGGTTCTATATGGTTTTGTATGGTTCAGTGGTTATAAGGTAATATTAATGTAAGGTGGTAATTTAAAAAAATTCCTTGTCATAAACCTACCCGAAAATTCAGCTTTCCTACGGTATGGTAATTTTTCTGGCCACTCTACTTCTAGGCTGAGAAAATCACGTTTACATGGCACGTAAACGTGATTTTCGACGTTGTCGAAAAACCATTATAAAATATAAAAACCATTGTAATCGATTGAGAAAAAATTTCTAGACTAGGAAAATGTCTGGGAGAAAAATTATACCATATTATTACATTGTACCAAATGATCGTCTATTACCGTATAACCCTTGTGATACCGCAGTATCCGTCGTCTTTATTCATTAAAAAAACCGATTAATTAATGTAACTACCAAAAGATGGAAATAATCTTACACATAGTAGGTTGTTATAATTATTTCCCCGAATTTTTTTCCTTGCGAAGTGAAAACATTCTACATTATTTCCCATGGTTCTATGGTTTTATATGGTTCTAAGTTTTTCTGTATGCTTCTGCATAGTTCTATGGTTCTATATGGATCTGTATGGTTGTATGGTTTCATATGATGAATCCATGGTTCTATATGGTGCCGTTCTACACATTCGAATCCAAGGTCCGTTTTGCCCCTGGCCGCTGAGTTCCCATATCAGTCAAATCGCAACCCCCACCCATTTCATCGAAAAATTCTTTTCTGGCGGAGGAAACAACAAAAACCAACAAGAGCTTGTAAAAACGCGAACTTTTTGATTTCACAGTCTTGTGGCGACTAAAAACTCCAATAGAGAACTCTAAAAGGCCAAATTTCGGAAGTACTGTGAGTAGAGAAAATTCCGACTGAACAGGAGAATAAACTCCAAACCGTTCGACCGTAGAAACTTGTTTTTCGAAAAGTGTAACACTCTTAGGACAATAGAAGCTTCAAAGAGAGGTGATAATGTTGTCAAACGTTTTCGTCATTGATGTCCTTGGATCGACTGCATTGGTGTCACATGTCAAAGCCACGTACCTCGTCTCTGTCCGCCAACCTGCGAGAGCTTGGGAATATTTTTGTTTTTTTCTGCCGCGGTTTTTCGTTTTGAGGTATTCGACGCGTGACGAACGGAATTTTAAAAGCGTGAAATCCGATGCTGACGTCACACGATATTTACGGTTCCAACTTTGACAAGTTCCGTATAGATTTCACGTTCCCTGTGATCCACTGTTGACTACAACTTAGCGTACAATTAGTGTACACTACAACTTGATGTAAAATACTGATCGAGAGAGAGCATTTTTGAATATTCCCTTTAGACATTCCAAAAATTTTTTTAAATGTTTAAGTTGGTATACCTATGCTATTACTAACGAATTTCAAGATTTTGTCTGTCGCCACACCTGGATATCGTTCCTTCAAGATGACGTACATTCGAGTTATGTCACGTCACGTAACATCTTATTACCCAAGGGTGGACAATCGTTCTGGATGTTCTTGGATGAATGGCTTCTACCAATGTCGAGGTCGAGAATAGATCCGATCCGATTACCGGGACGTTTTCTCACGTAAAGCGACGGTTTTTCAACGGCGAATCGCGTCATTCCGTCTCCTGTTCAAGTTGGGCTGACCTCCTGCTCATCTTGGCTGACGTCAGGCGCCTTCGTCAATGGCGGCCTTTACAAAAGCACCGATTTTGCGAAACTAAGGTTTTAACCTGGTACGGTTAAAATATTGAATATTTTTCTAATATTTAATTCGAAAATTTTTCAGCGCAAATCCTCTGATTACAGCAACCATGCTTGGGTAGGTATACATACCTACATGTACTCAAATCTTTCTTCTATCAAATCAATATAAAAAAGAATGATAGAACTATAGAATTGTAGAATTATGGTATTGTGGAATTGTAGAATTATAGAATTATAGAATTACAGAATTATAGCATTGTGGAATTGTGGAATCATGGAATTATATAGAATAACAGGTATACGTAAACAGAATATTTAGATACGTAAATGTTTGAACCAAAGCAGCATGATTTTGACTAATCTGGTTGCGACATTTGCACTAAATTGCTGGAAATATGGAAGTATAAATGGAAAAATCAGCCTTCAGCAATACGAAACTCAAATGGCAGCAATTTTCGCAATTTTTTCGGATCTTCCTTGAATACTCCATTTTTAGTTGCTGCCTCCATCAATTTCATGGTACCTGCCAATGCATTTATCAATAAGATGCTGAGTTGAGATGAGGTCAGTGGAAACTGACCAAGGCCCTGGAACCGTTATACCTAATACCCAGGTAGGTATACTATTTGATTAACAATTAGTCCTCCGCCATTGTAAGTGCAGGTCGGACGTCCGGGCGGAAAGACCTCGATCGACGTTGAACCGGCATTGACGCAGATGGAAACTGCCAATTTTATCGAATACAAAAAATTGTGACGTCGTGTTTGAACAATGGTCCAATTTGTCGAGATTGTAGCGCCTTTTCCGGTTTCCACAATGGCAGAGTATACGCGGCGATTGAAATCGAAAAGGGCACAATGGCTTTGCTTTGTAGCATTCGCGGAACGGAGCATTTCATTTCGGACGAATTCCATTTTCCGAATGTTGCAGTTCGGTAGAACTGAAGGGAATGCGCGGATCAAAAGAACGTTGGATAAATTACCAACTACAGCTGTTCTGCCCGCAAAGGGGAAATTAATTTTCGGGGAAAATGTCCGAGCGTCCACGAATATTTTTTGAGTGATTGCCTTGGGACAGATTTGATGTATTTTGTTGTTTTTTATTTATTGCGAAGGATATTAAATATTTGTTAACTTTTTGATGGTAGGATTTTTGATGATGGATATATCATATATATATATCATATATATATGGATATATCATATATATATATGATACAGGGCGTAGGTCACTCTAAACTACAGGGTGTCCAGAACCTGGTGTAAAAAACGATTTGGGTGAAACTAGACCTACAATTTAAAAAAACTCTTTCAATCGCTTTTTTACATCCATATTTACGACGATTTTAGGACGATTACAATGCTTCCATTTACTCTGTAAATATGGAAGTAATCAATAAAATTCGTAGGTAATTAAATCATATTCATAAATCATTGTAATATTTGATTAAATAGATAATGATAGTTCAGAAATTTATCGGAATATGGTTTAGGGGAGATGAAAATTCGTTAAAATATTGCTGAATCGCAGGCGGCTTAAACGAGCTATGAGTAACAGGGGATAACAACAGGACAGGAGGTCCTAGCCAGGCCGACGAGACTCGGCCACAAGACTGGGGGGACGAGCCTCGGCCAAGAGACTGTGCCTAGTTTTTCCAATCCAAACTGGGGATCAACTATTCGCCAATCGAAACCAGGTGGTGAAACGGAATCTTTCAAAAAAGATGATTTTTTTAGCGTTAATTCCGAGGATTCGCTAATACCTAGCTGACAAGGACATGCATATCGTTTACGAGGCTTTCGGCGGCGCGCCATGCCTACACTGGAACTGGTGCAGCTGAGTATGCGTTGCTGCGCGACTCAAGCCGATCGCCCGAATGGTGGAAGAGCTTGACCCATGACCGGTAGTCGGCTAACGGCGGACGTACTTGTTACGAACGAAAGTAACTGAGGTTACTCAAGTTGACTGGACAAGGGATTTTTTGTCGCTGTTTTTTGTATGCATGTTCCGCTCACACGCAGCCAATTTGGATCCGATATTTAAAAATTCGATGTCGAGGAAGCCTGCCATTTGATGCCTCTGTTTTTTCTTTTACTTCCATTTTTACAGAGTAAATGGAAGCATTGTTTACAATCGCCCTACGAAAAACCTTTACTTATATACTTACACACTTTTACTGAGAACCGCCTCCATAATATGAACTTGGTATACCTACCTATTTGATTTTGAACTTTATATCATAAAGTAGAATTTTTGAACTAGAAAAATGGTATTCTGGTATAATGTACGTTATGGGCACTGGTATTATAATAATAATATTATTATTATTATTATTATTATATTATTATTATTATTATTATTATTATTATTATTATTATTATTATTATTATTATTATTATATTAATAATAATATTATATTATAATGGATATTATCCATATAATGGACACTGCTTGTAAAACGGACTTACTCCGTCAATAAAATCGTTAGTTTCCGGTCACAAACTTCTGTCCGAGATCGTGTCCGTCCGCGCGCCCACCTGGCGTAATCATAATCACTATGGATGCCTGTTCGTGTAATGATAGGCCTTTGTGACAGTGCATACATGTCAAGTGACCTGTGAAACGCTATTGTGCCCACCTGTCCAAACCGAAGACCAATCGAGCGAATAGAATTTGGCCCGCAGGAAAAAACGGATTTTTTTATAAGCCGATTAAATTATTATATAATTTTTCGAATCCAATAATCATTGTTGTTACGAAATATCGTATGAAGAACTAAATTTTAACCAAATGCCTATTCTGTAAAATTGAAGCAATATGTCTTGGCAGTCGCTATCGACTCATTACACAAATTGTCATATGACAACATATTATGTTGTCAATAGATTAGCCATGGTAAATCGATATTGATTTCCAAAGACATATTGATTTCAGTTTACAGAATAGGCCCCCAGAAACTCTCGCCAGTATGATCGAATGTCGTGTGAACCTCCTAACCGATTTTCAAACGTCGGACGACGGCAGGTTACTCTGCAAATATTGAAGTAAATCAGGGTCGACGCTCGCGATCCGGAATGGGAACCAGGCGCTTATTTGGCCGCCAAGGCTCAAGTGCCGTCGAGCTGTTGTCGTTGGCGTTACACGTGTCCCACAGTCGCAAAACAGCAAAGCTCGGGCTATTGATCAGCGCCGCCGAAGCGCGAGTTCCTCGTTGGATTGCGCCAAGTGAAATCCAGAACTCGCATGGAGTTGGTGCAAGCGCCCAATGACGCACAAATAGGTACTTAGTTGGTGAACGACTGATGACATATTTACGGTTTTTAAGAAAATTTCAAATTTGTCGACAATTGCTAACAAAAATTTTTAATATTAAAAATCCCCATGGCAGCATTACTGCACACTCATTTTTCTCAAATGACGTCGATTTTCATTGAAAAATCCACGTTTATTAGCATTCAAGTGGGATTTCCTAAATTAAATTTTGGTGTAAGAGCAATTTCAGCTATACCGTTGGAAAGCTGAAATTTTGACACATTTTTTAGAACAACTGGCTAAATTTAACAAGCGCAATTGTACCTATTAAGCACATAGAGTTGAAAAAAGCGAAGATTTTCGAGATTCGACCAAATTCACTTTTCCGACCAATTTTTAACCGATTGAACCACATCAAAAACTTTTTTTAATACTACAGGGTGATTGGAAATTTATCGCTTTTTCTTGATAAATTCAGGATATTATGGTCGTTTTAGTGAATTATGATCAAAATGACGGGAAAAAATCTTAAAAATGAAAAAAGTGGCATTTAGAAGTGAGTAACAAAAAAATGTTATAGAATAAATTTTGTTAGAAATTAGTTGTAGAATCGATCCCTAGCCAATGGCATATTCCTCAGGTTAACACCCTGTAGATTAAATAAGTAAATGGAAGCACAAGAATCGTCCTAAAATCGGAACGGAGTTTCAGGAAACATTTTCACTGGTAGAAAACACTTTTACTCAGAATCACTAGCGGAAAATTCTCAATTTGATTTGGGAAATTCTCAATTCCAATTGTAAAAATCCAATATAGCAAAAGTAGAGTTTGTACAGCGGTATTGTAGCGGAAGATTTAGTTGCCGGGCTGAAACTGATTTGATTTGTTACGGCGAGGCAGGTTACGGCTGGCGCGAATGACGCACACGGCCCAACGCAACGTCGAGAGGCTGTTGACATCCTACAGAACAGACCAACCTGTCCATTTCATTACCTTTCCCGGCCTCGGATAGAAACAAACGTTGAACTTTGGCCGACGTCCAAATCCGCCGAAGGTTCCAAGTCCGGCGTTTGTTTTATGAATAAAGTCCATCGAAACGCGTAACTCAATTACGACTTGGCACGGACGAACTAAATGTCGATGCCGCGTCAATTACGCGGAATTACGTCTCAAATTGATATGAAATACGTGAGGGTAAATATTTGAAGGGTAAGGGGAAGGAACGAGGAATGTCACAAAAAGTACTTTTAGAGAAAAAGCAGGTTTTGTATTTTAAATTCTATGTTTTTTCCGCTTACACTGAATCTTTCGTTGCTTCTCAGTGCGACATTTATACTTTTTTCCCCTTGGAGTTTCACTATACGGTTAGTACCTTTGAATTCCTACAAAATGCGCTATTAAGCTTGTTTTTGGGAAAAATGGACATTTCCTGTTCTTTCCCCTTACCCTTCATTTATGGTTTTGATTTAAACGCATGTTCTGGGAAAAGCCTTCGAGCTCACCGCTACAGAATTTTAGAATTTGATGCAAACATAAATTAGGTCCAGTCAATGAAAGTCCCTGAAGAGGAGGGTGTAGAAAGGTCAATGAAAGTCTAAAATTTCTGTTCGGAGGGCTTACAGGACATTCGTACTAAAAGTGCCCACGTTTCCCAGCTGAGCAGAGGGAGGAAGATCAGTTTTTCGCTCACAACTTGAAAACGGGAAGTCGGAGCGAGAAATAGACTTCACGCAAAATGAAAGTCGGATTCATTTCCTACTAATTTGATTCAATGCTTTTTTCCCTAACTTCGGTCGTTGGAGAGATATGCGCTGTCAAAAGTGACGGTTCTTGAAAAAAAATCCATTCCCAGGGTTTTGGTTCAAAGTTCTGCGGTATCGTCTAAACTATTGATCTCAGCCTAAAAGTCGTAATAAACGAAGTTTTAGAGAATTTAATTTCGTTCGGGAATATCTATCAAGACGCTCTTTTATTTCTTACCGATTGCCAGTTCAAAGGATTTTTTTTCAATTGTTGGCCAAAATATTTAAATCATTAATGATTGTAGGCGACGGCTGAAAGACTAATGAAAAGGTTAATATTTCCGAAGAAAATTTAATCCTCTCCAACTTTTTGCATCACGACTTTTGGGCTATGATAGTTCAGACGAACTTGGCACAAAACGTGGGATTCGACGTATTTCAAAAATTGTCACTTTCGACAGCGTATATCTCTGAAAGGGTTGGAGTTAGGAGAAAAGTGTGGGAATTGAACTTGTAGGAAATTTTTCAGACTTCCATTTTGTATATGGTCGCTTTTTTCTTCCGACTTCCCCTTTTCATGTTATGAGCGAAAAACTGAAACATGGACCTTTCTCCCAACTAATCCTTATAAGGATACGTATAAATACGTACGTCCAGTAACACCCTGGACCGCCACTATAACAACCCCTTTATTGATTGGACCATTGATTGTTGGTGAAATTGGGCCTATATCAATCAATTTTGTCCAAAATTTCACGATTTTACGTACCTATCTGCGTACCACGTTTTTCCCCTTTTTTCTTCCTTACATCATTTTTAATGGTGCGATGTACCTACTGTGATCAGTGTCGGTTGGGTACTTCGTTGATGAAGAGATTTGCGGTAAACCTCCGGACGGGGCTGGAATTTAGGTTGACGCGTTTTCCCACTTAAATCTCGATGCCGGCTCGAGTGGTTTACTCGGACGTCATGTTTTTATACAAAGCCGGCATCGTTGACGTGGAAATTGAACTGATCTGACGTCAAACCGAGAGGGATAATATGGGGAAATTGAAAAAGATTTCCCTTCAACGGGAATGTTGACGCGCGGGATGAAAAGCCAGCAGATTCAAGTGGTGCCCACTCTTGGCAAGCGGATGATGTGTCATGTACGCACGAGGTTTCTCCTTTCAGTATTTTCCATAAGCGTCCATATAGGCAGTTGAGTAAAAGTGAGCTTGAGTACCTAATCTACCTAACAAAATCGTAGCCTAACCGACTAATTTACGGTAAGAAGAGTATTTCGTCACTTAAGTTCTGGCACCACATAATCCACATTGACTCATTTTTCAGGAGGGACAAAAAAACTGTTTATTTCCGAAATTATCACGCGATTCTTTCTGAAAAGTTAGTATTAAATACTAACTTTTCAGAAAGAATCGAATGATACAAATTTTGTATCATGATGGCTTCGTGCCAATATGAAACCATGGACGATACTCAATTAATGGAAATTGAGAAAGTTTTGTGGGTTAGTCTGTATTGTCCACCTGACCAAAAAACTGATTAGGCAGTGTTGACATTTTGCAGTTTGCGCGCGATCTGTTGATTATGGCTCGAAACTGATTGTTCCTATCGCTCCGGCACAGCCGCAGCATGCGCAAAACATAATACACCCATTTTTTACAAAAATGTGGATCAGGTGGTATCAGAACTTGAATGACGAATTATGAATTTTTCGCGCATCTGTACCTATAATAGGTAGGTATTTATTACGTCTTCAATGTCGATGCATACCTTTAAAACCCCTCGACTAGAACATTTTTTATTCGGAGAATTTTTCCATAAAACTGAAAGTTATGGATGAGATTTCAATTTTTGAAAATTGACCAATAACTTATTTTGCATTTTTCTAAAAATGACAACTTTGGACGAATTACTTAGGTATTTTTTGTGCTTAGAAGGGATGTACGGGGAAAGCAACCTATGGAGGGGAAAAACTGGGAAACCAGACCTGTTTGCAAGTGCCGGCATTGGCAAAAATTCGTCAAACAAACCAGTTGTACGCAAATTTTTATTCGACGATTCGCTAGATTTTGCCAAGCTGCTCTCGACTCAACCGGGTACCCAGTCCGGGGGGGATTCTGGGGGAAATTGGAACCCCTTCGTCGTACCCTTTGACAGGCCATGCAGGAAGAAGCGGAGGATTGTTTATTGCAGAGGCGCAACGGTAGCGTTCGGACTTCCCCCAAGTTCGGAGAGCCGAGAGGACTGCGAGGGTTATTGATCCTCCCACTCCTTCCTGCTCCTAATTCTCCCTTACCCCCCCCCCCTACCCCTATCCTATAGCAACTCCACGAGTTAACTTTTCGTGTCGCTATTACCTCTCCCGTTTGCGCGCGTCCGCTCTAAAATGCCTTTACACCCCGAACGTCTTCGCTGCAACGTGAAATCCAGTCAGATTTCATTGCGCCAATTTTCGTTTTTTACTTTAATATCTACGAAATGTATGGAAATATTGTAATCGACGGAAATCGGAACGGAGCCTCAGGAAAAACATACACTTCGACTCAGAATCATTTCCTGAACAAATGTCTGTGTGTCCGTCTGAGGTCATTTACAAAATTGGCCATAGCTCCCTCAATTCTCAACCTTTTTTCAAATTTCTTGAACTGAAATGTTTGTCTCGGCAAGACCTAACTCTCCGTTTAATCGGAATTCGAATAACTCACAGTACTTCCGATATATTTGCATTTTTAGTGTTTTCTATTTTATTTTTTTCCGGCCACACAAATGAACCGATTTGAGCGTTCTTGGTCTAGAAATCTGTGTTATATCTTGCAGAATACGTGGATATTTTTTATATTTTGATAACTTAGCGTATTTTTGTTTTGGGCGAATTTTAAAATTTGAATAGTGAATTTTTTGATATTTTTGACCTAAACACCCTTAAAAGCAGTCAAAATATGATCAAATTGTGTCACACTTTTACGTTTCAAAATATGGAAGCACCACCACTGGTTTTTTTATATGATAATTTTTCAGTAAAGTTTAAGTTAGTGTTGGAGTAAGTATCAAACAGCCTTTAAACTAGTTTTTTGAAATCGGACAATTTTGAAGTTTAGGGTGCGAGAAATGGGGCGAAACGTACGATCCGAAACAAAGGAATCCAACTAGGTGAAAAAAGGTTCAGGCAAAGAGGTGAAGAAGGGACAGCAATTTGGGAAGGCATTGGACCACTGATCCGATTCCAACGAAATTGATCTCAAAAGTTGTGGTTTGCTCTAAGTTGATGCATAGGTCAGAGGGATCCGATCGAAAAATGTTGAGTTAGGTATCGAAAACGACGAAAGTGTTGTTAGATCATGAATTTTTTCGACATTTCAAAAAAATGAGGTAAAACGTACCTAGGTAGGTAGCAAAAATAGAAATAAAATAAGTAACAAAATACAGCTTATAAGCTGTATGCATTAATTAATTACTAATTACCAATTAATCTCTATTATGTGATCCAATACGCAAATATCTATTCTGTTCGATCAGTTGAAAATATTAATTACCTAATCAATTTGGGATTTTTCGATCTCGAAAAACAAGGTAACTTTGAAATCGTCTCCATATGTCGGATATTTAGAATGAGTTTCTGAGTTGATGAACATTGCCATTTCAACTGACGTATCCCATTTACGTGGGATAGCCTTATTCGAAGGAATACCTAACGTCATCTCCAGTCTTGGAATCCAAGATCGGTCGGATTCCTCGAAATCGGTTTTTTTTTATACCTACGTTATGATGATTGATGCAGCTAAGGACTACCTATCAATTTGCTCGCTTTAATGTGCAGGTTCGTTTGACGTCAATCATTTCGGTCCCTGGAAACGAGCAGATTGATATATGCTGCACCCCCCCCCCCCCCAGGAATTATTGACAAGGAAAATACAGCATTGATGTCGTTGCCATTTTGACAGGGTTTTCATGAACCCATTTTGATTTTTTTAGCATGTTGGATGTTTTTTACCCGTAAACGTCAAAATCGAGCAAAATCTATTGGGCAAAACCTTTGAAATTTTTTTTACATTCCAAAAAACAATATTTTGACTTGGAATAAAATTTTAAAATTAAAAAAATTACTGAAAAACATGAAATTTGACGTGTTTCTAGAATTCTAACAACATGGTCATACTTAGGAGTATACAAAAACGGCCCAAATCACGTTTTTCGCATTTCTCTTGATATTTAGGTAGGTACGGCTAAAATATGGGTTTTAAAAAAACCATAAAAAACCGCAAAATTTGAGAAAATTTTTTTTTACTGAAACTCACCAATATTATCATGAATGGAAATCAAAATTTGACCTTTAACGGGCCTCTGTAGATCCTGTAGTTCAAAAGATACTCATTTTTGAAAACCCCCGATTTTTCCATAAAAGCCATGGTTTTTGTGCCTGTATTTGATGTACCTACTTTGATTTTGGGCAGCTTAAATTCCCACGTGTATTTCGACATTTTTAGCGTTAACAGCCGCTAAATTGGTCGAAATACAATCATATCAAATTTGGAAGTAATATGTGTTATCTAAACAGTAGCTTTTAGGTTCTGATAAGATTTTTATTGTTTTTTTTTTTTCAATTATTAGGGTCGTCTGACGTTTAAAACTTGAAAAACTATTTTCGAAAAAAAGGAACTCGACATTTAATTTTGAAACCGGTCAAAAACAGTTTATTCGCGTTGATTTCTTCAAAATATTTATATTAGTTATAACTTACTTCAGTCTTAGTGATACGATGTCTGGCGAGTTTAACGACGGCGAAATTCCCTTTGCCGATCGTCCGTTCGATGTCGTAGAAACCGACGCGGATCGGCGTCTTCTGTCGGTCAGTCATGTCGCCGACGACCATCGCAAATGGAAAATTCGTCGGGTTGGAAAATTTATTTGGAAAAATGCGATTTTTTTCCTCAAACGGGAATTTTCATTTTGGCGATTTTCGATTTTCACGGAAACGCGTTCGGCGGGCACATGGGCCGATAATGCGGCCCGATTCCGGCGCGACACGGCCTCACAGTACACGATGGTGTTGGGACACTCACGAACACGTCCTCCGCCGCCGGCCGATACGCACGGGCCACTCGGGTGCCGCCTACTGAACCTCCGCTCGGCCGATGACGCCAATGCCGAGCGAGGGAGGAGGTCGCGCCGGGCGGCGGTGGCGGCTCAGGGACGTTCCAGTTAGGTATCCGAGGAGTACCTTGATTGATTTGTCGTTGTTGCGAAGGGTCCGATTAGCCGGCCAAATCGGGCGGCGGTTGACCAAATCGGGCGGCGGTTGGCCAAAAGGTCGGCCATGGTTTCCAGAATTCGAAAATCGGATCGAAGGTTCAAAGAACGTTGTAATTGAAAGTTGTAATTAAAGTTTAAAAATGAAACATTTTAACTAGAAATGAAAAAAATTCGAATACAATTCAAATGAAAAAAATTAAAATTTGAAAAATTAAACCCCAAAAAAGTAAAAAAAAGTTCAATTAAAATCTTTGAAAAATAGATTTTAATTGAAAACTTACCTATGTTATTGAAAACGTGTAGAAATTTTAATAGAAGTTTTTGATCGAATATTGAAAATTTTGAATGAAAATTGAACTTCACATGGAAAAAACTTGAATTGGAAATTTGACCTATTGACAAGGCAGCTCTTTTTAACTGAATTCTGCATAAATTGTACGGATTGAAGTCAAATTATATATTTTGTAAATAAATAAATATTGAATATAAAGCTATTGAATATGTAACCTTAATTCTCGGCCAATGCAGGATAATATTTTTCAAATTAATATTATTTTAATTTAGGAGATCAAAAGACTTCATTGTGGCCCGGATCATCCCAGTTCCAAATGCGTAAGTGTCAATGTCCCGAGTTTTCTTTAATACGCAGTCGACTTTTTTCGCACTCGAGCGAAAAAAAAATGTCCAACGCGGACGTCATATTTCTAAATGCGACCGGCTAAAAATTGAATACGCACGTCAACGGTTTTATTTTGGAGTCCTCCTTTTCCCACGTATGGAAATAGACCGTGGAAAATGCTCGTGCGAAAAACTAATAATATAAAACTGATAAAATATCGGGTAGCTCCTCAAATTTGCGACTCACGAATTTGAGCAGATCGCGTCAAACAAGAAGCTTGAACGGGAAAATGAGTTTTTTTTTGGAAATTCTGAGGCGAGAAGCGGGGAAAATAGTCGAAAAATTCCAAATTACAATAACACCTTCATAAAGAACGTATTCGAACTTAAACTGAAAGTGGAATTTAAAATTAGGTATCTCAACCTCAAAAAGAAACTCGAGCCGAAACTAAAATTCAACTTAAACTAAAAGTGAAACTCGAACAGAAACTTCAAAAATTTAAGTGAAAGTGGTAGTAAAATGGAAGTAAAAGTAAAAGAACACTGAAACTCCAACTTGGACTGCAACTCAAACTACATTGGAGTGATACTCAAATTCAGGAGAAATTAAAACTTGATCTCGAACATCTCAAACTTGAACTAGAAGTAAAATTCAAACTAAAAGTGAATCTCAAACTTGAAGTGAGACTCGTGGAAAATGCTGAAACTAAAGATAGAATTCAGTTTTGAGTTTTATTTCAATGTCCAATTTTAACTTCAGTTTTACTTTCATATTGAAACCCTACGGTTTAAAAATTTGAGTTGCAATTCTAGTTTGAGTTTGAATTTTAGCTTCGGTTTCACGTCAACGTTTAGGTCGAGATTCACTTTTAGTTTGAAATCCGGTTTCAGTTCGACTAAGAAGTTGAGTTTTTCTTCTAGTTTCAGTTTGAGTAAGTGCAACTTGACAAGTTTTAATTTCACTTTCGGTTTTGCTTCCACTTTTGTTTCAGTCAAGTTTCAGTTCGAGTTTTCTTGTTAGTTTCAGTTTCACTAAGTGAAACCATTTGAGTTTGAGATTCATTTTCAGTTTCTACTCGTATTTTCTTTCTACTTTTTCATGTTTCTCCTCGACGTATTTTTCACGATTCAGTTTCTGTTCACACTACACCAATCAGTTGATTATGAATGCACGCTGGGTATGACCAAAATTTAACCCTGAATCCAGGAGTGGGCTCAAAATTTAAGAAAAGTTGTTGCGAAGCTGAGAAATGTGGGTTTTTAGAAACAAAACGTGATTTTATGAAAATCCCCTCTTGTTCAAAAACGTTTTGTTTCCCATTTTCGGTCGAGTTCCACTGGAAGTACTTTTTTCAACAAGTACCTAAGGGACACCCCCAATACTGATGAGGTGTCAACGGTGACATCAAAATTCGACCTTTTCTACCCGATCATTGACGGTCGATCATTGTGGGACACTCGTATAATTCTTCAGCAGCTCGCAGTCAAAGATGGAAATGTTGCTTGATGCCGGTGAGGAACCTGTCAGGAAGTCCAGCCTTGCTGAAGTCATCAGTCCTTTCCATCATCCTCTCCCTGATTTTCCCGTCGCGGACGAAGCCTTCGGCTTTCAGCAATTTCGTCTCGCGCGCTTTCGCCTCCGCATCGGCCGTCCTTTTCAACTGTCGCTCGTTTATCTGGTACATCAGTTCCATTCGGGTGATATCCTTCTCCACGAGATGCTTCCTCTGCTCCGCCGATTTGATCCTGTTCTCCTCTTCGAGGAATTTGTCGTTCCTGGCTTTCTCGTCGAGTTCCCGCCGCCTGTTGGCCTCTTTTATCCGCCGGTTCTCCTCGGTGATCCTTCGCCAGTCCTTCATCAGATTGTCGCAGGCCAGCTTCTTGTCGAGCCTCTCCTGGACCTCCATGTCCTGCTGTCTGAGGTCTTTCTCCTTCTCCAGCGTGTAGTAATACTCCATTTCCTCTTGCTCTCTCTTCTCCATCTCGGAAGTCAAATCTTCGCCGACTCGGTTCAAGAGTTTTTCCCTTTCTTTCCTGATGGAAGGAACGATCTTTTGGTACATTATTTCCAAATTAAAACCAAAATTTAGCAAATTTTCCTGTGACGTGCCCCTTTTATAAGGGAATCCTTCAACAGGATTTTTATTGATTTGGCTGTCCAAGGGTTAATTGGCTCCCACCGCTGGGGTTAGATGGCATACCCGTGTTGGCATAGGTAGGTAAGCTAGTTTTTCGTTCTTGCAGGTCTTTTTGCTTGACTTATGTTTGTATTCGTAACCCAAATACCGTAAAACCACTAGAGGGTCCACGCGCCCCCTACTCCATCCCGACTTTGGGATCAAAAACGTCAAAACTACGTCAGGAGGTGCAGCTGCAATGATGCTGCCGTTACCTTCCTTCGAAAAAAGAGAGGAAGGTTACGATGTGCACTCACTAGGGTGTCCCTTTTCAACTTCAATATTTTTGGTCGCATACCCGCAGCTAAAATCGCCTCTTTCTTGAAACACTGAAATTTCTTCTGGCCGTCACGGTTGTTCGATTGAATTGAAATTTTTACCATATATTTGAGTAATATTGGCAAAAGTCAATCAAACAACTGTGACGACCAGAAGAAATTTCAGAAGCTAAGAAGCCCAAATTTGTATATGTAGCGACGATTCGGCACGGGGTAACGTCATCCTAGGGGGAGAATATTTCGTACACGATAGTTTCAGACCTAAAGGAAAACAATAAGGGGGTATGCGTACCTATCGAATTTCCCCAAAAACAAAATTTTCTCCCATATAAGGGACACATTCTTTCACTCACCCTATTCTACCATCTAGATTCAGGTTACCTGATGTTTTCTCGCTTTTCCGCATAAGCTTTGTTGAATTTCTCCTTTTTCTTCAAAAACTCGTTTTCCCGGTCGACGAGGATGCGCTCTTCGGCTTCGCGCACCTGGCGCACGTAGTCCCTGTAATTCGTTATCTTATCATTGACCTTGAAATGCTCCTGCCTCTCGATCTCCTCCGCCTCCAGGCGCTTGACGTCGCGAGCCATCTCCGCGTCGACGAAGGCGTCGTAGCGCTCGGCGCTCTCGGCGTTCACCTCTCGGACGAGATCTCTGAGTATTTCCTTTTCGACCGCTTGCTTCTTCAGCACGTCGACGAGTTTGCGATTCTTGGCCTGCAGCTCTTTCCTGTGCGAGAGCATTTCTTCGTATTCGGTCGGGCCCGAGTCCGCCGCCCGGCTCATGACGGCCTCCCTGCTCTTGAGGCCGAGTTCTTTGAAATGCTCGTTATCCTGGATCTGCCGTTCCCTCATGGCGAGCACCTGTTTGGAGCCGACGCTCCTGTAGAAGTCGAGCATCTCCTCCTGCTTGTCGACGAGCGCCTTCTCCGCGTTTTTCGCTATCAACTTGTTCGTGATTCGGATCTCTTTCGTCGTGCTCGACTCCTCCCTCCGGTTAGCCGCGTTCTTGAACGATTCCCGCCTGAGTTCGCTTTCGTCGCTGAGCGCGTTCTTCTGAGCGGCCAGGGCCTGCGCTTTTTCCACCCTGGATTTGGACGTGAGCTCATTCTTGGTACCCAATTCCTCGAATTTGTCGGGACATAAATTCAATTCAGTCACCTGTCGAGGGTTCAGGTTTCGGTGAATTAAAAAGCCGTCGTCCGGCCCGTAGCGGACTTTTTTATAAGTTTTCCCGCGATTGGTGTAGACGCCCAATTCCCCGCCGACGGATTCGGGCTTCACTTTCACGAATTCCCGATGTCCGGCGGGATTTTTAGCCTTTTTAGCGATAACCGGTACAGGGCGATTGAGCGCTGTTTTTCTATCGGATCGGCAAACGCTCTCGATCGGTTCGACTGCCGGCTGGAGCGACGGTCGATCGGCTAACAACTGGTTTCTCAATCGGAACGAAAAATTGTCCAACATCGCTCTTTCTGGGAAAAGTTTGTTCTAACGATTCTAAAAGACAAAATTGTCAGATAACCATGAATTGTCGGCAGGGGCGATTTCATCGCTTCAAGTCATCCACGCACTATCCGATTGTTGGCTGTTGAAGGGGGGAACTTGGCTTGGAAACGCCAATAAACTTTTTATTGGGTTCTGCGCCGACAGCATCTCGACCTATCGCAGCAATGCATTTGCTTACCCCCTCCACCAGTATCGAATCGCGTGTGGCCGACTTTACAGGAAGCGGGAAACGTTGCTAAGAAGGAAAACCAACTAAAAAATAAACTGGAGTAGATATTTCATACTCGGTTGAGTCCTGATCGCAAATTAAGTAACGGCATAGCTATGGATTTTCCAACGTTTATTTGAACCGAGGAGCCAATGAGGTTTTCATGGGATGACTCATTCGGGCCTTAACTCAGCAGCAGCTCCTTAACTTAGGAGCAATGTCAAAATCAAGAGAGCATCGCTCCGGTATCATCGCATTCTTGCTGTAGAAACGCTATAGTATAGCCGCAGTGTCAGCGAGAGATTTTCATGGTGGCACATGATACGCGGCTCTGAACAGGTTTGGAGTGATGTTATCGCTAGATACTAGTTTGTGCCATCATGTCGAGTTTTCATCAGTTTTTTTTTTTGAATTTTTACCAAAAAGAATTTTAACGATTTGACACCCATTTCCACAGATCACTCACATGATGAAAAACGTTAATAATCTGACGTCATAGAACTACAATGAATTTCTGTATGAACCAGTGGATTTGAAAAAAGTACTTCAAAAATGAGAAAAATTAATATTATTTATATCGAGTAAATGACAAAAGAGTTACCTAGCGAAATTAGACAAGCAGTTATCACCAATCGCCCGCAGAGTTACTTATAAAACTCGTGCTCCGATTCGTCCTTCTTGATGTTGTTTTTGTAGCCTTTTTCGAAATCTTTGGCTAGGACGATGTAACGGTTTTCCCTCACGGCGTGCATGCCCGCCTGAAATTCAGAATTCATTATTGCTCAACAAAAATGCGTAAAGAGAAGAAAAATGGTGCCAAGTACGGCAGGCGCGCATTATTTTTCTGTACGCCCAAATAAATAATGGACCGATGGAAAGAAATATAAGGTGCTTTCTGACTAGTTCCAACTCTCTCCTTGAGGGCGGCAGTGCACGCCCGGGACAACTTCGGTTATCGGGCGAATAGCCAACGCCTGGAACGGCGGAAGAGGTGGACCTTTTTTTACTGTGTGCGCAAGCGTCTGGAAGAAGAATCCGCTCACCTCTTGGCAGATGGCGTTGATGTCGGCGCCGGAAATGCGATCCGGTCTGGCCACGTAATCCTCGAGATCCACCTCTTCGCTGAGGTTCATCTTGGTCGTGATGGTGGAGAAGACGAGACGTTTCTGCCTCCTGTCGGGCAGGGGAAATTCGATTTTCCTGTCCAGTCGGCCAGGGCGAAGAAGTGCAGGATCGAGGGTGTCCGCTCTGTTCGTCGCCATGATGACCTGAATAAATTGAATTTTGGTAAATAAAATGAATTCTTTTCAGAAAGAAAACCGAGACGAATGTCAACCCTCGAGCGAACCTAACCAAGAACTGAGAAAAAAAAACTTTTATTTTATTTCAGAATTTTACTTGCAAGGCTTAAAAGATGAATTTCAGACATTTTAACCCACATTTGCAGGAAAATGCCACAACTCGGCCCTCACCTTAACATTGGTCGTCTGGTCAAAGCCGTCCATCTGGTTGAGCAATTCGAGCAGAATACGCTGCACCTCGCGATCAGCGCCAGTTTGAGCGTCGAACCGCTTGGTGGCGATGGCGTCGATCTCATCTATGAAGATTATGGCCGGCGCGTTTTCCTTCGCCAGCCTGAACACGTCGCGGACCATTCGCGGGCCCTCGCCGAGATATTTCTGCACGAACTCGGAGCCGACGACTCTTATGAAAGCAGCTGAAAGCGACAAAGATCGATAAGAAGGATAGGGCGAGGGTGGGGTAGGGAGGTAGAAAGGATCGCAGGGTTGTCAATAAACTCACCCGTGGTATGATGGGCGACTGCTTTGGCCAGCATAGTCTTGCCGCAGCCGGGAGGCCCGTACATTAGGACACCTCGAGGCGGGTCGATACCGATTTGACGGTACAGTTCGAAATGCGTCAACGGCAGTTCGACAGCTTCTCGAATTTCCTGCTTCTGCATGTCCATGCCACCGATGTCCGAGTACTGGACGTCCGGCTTTTCGTCTGCGGAAAAGTTCAAATTCGACAGTGAACTGTGCGCTTTGGTAACAATAGTAAGGGTTCTAGCGGCATTTGTATTTACCAGCTTGAAGCATAGAAATGGAAGAATCGGCTTCGGGCGGGAGAACGTCGACGAGAGCGTTGCTGTGCTTATGCAAAGCCACGGAGGCTGACGGCTTCAGCAGCTCCCGATCGATAGTTGATAATATTCTCACGTAGTAATTAGACCCTGAAATCGCAATAGTAATAGCGTACTTAGAGGAGACTACATAAAGAAAGGTACAGATAACCGGCATTATGGTTGAATAATTGCCTTACCTGTCGTACTACCCACGATACCGGTATTTTGATCGACCGCCTCCAGAAACTGTCCGATAACCAACGGAACGCTCTGAATGCGCTTTACTTCCTCCTGAGCGTGCAGGTATTCCTTTTTCAAGTTCCTCTGTTCGTCCTTGATGTACTCCTCTTGCACTGCTAAGAATTCGAGCTGACGCTGAAGTTTCTGCAGGGAAGGACGAGAAAATGTTGAACATTTCTTAAATTGGTTTTGTATGCTGGATACAAAAGAGGTTACTTGAAAGAATCTCAAGGCCCCAATTCAATGAAGGATAGCTTTTCGAATTTCAAGGAATTTTGCGTCGTTTTAGGTTCTTCCTCGTATTTCACTCCAATGCTCGATTAACTTACCTTATACTTGGTGAAAAGATCTTGATTATCATTATCTTCTGAAAGGTTGGGCCCCAAAATTGTGGTCAGCTTTGCCTCGTTACTATTGTCCTCCTGCAGGATGTAAAATTTTAGAAATTTCAAACGAAAAAAGGGAAAAATCTGCTGGCATCGCCACCAATTACCACAGACCACCGAGCAATGAAGTACGAAAATCGTTACTCACCCTATCGGGCAGGATCACCCCGATTTCATCCATCACGCAGAAGAAGATTAATTTGATGACTAAAAAGTAAAAAGCCTGAACGGAATTTCAATTTCTTTGAACGAGGACGGAGAAAAGAAACACACCACAGATCATAAGCCTAGAATCAGCAGCGTCACCTTTCAAGCTAACCTACTCCGAGAGGTTTCATTTATTTCAGGTTTCAATCGTGGCTTTATCAGGTAGATACGTTGAACATTTTTGAATCAACATTAATTTCTCTGGACAGCCTAGTAGTAGGTACCTAGAAAGAGATAGAAGGCTTCTATGTTTACTCACATGGAAGAAGAAAAGGAAGGTTCACTAGATAGGGGATTTTGTGCAGCACGCTAGCGCTCCGATTTTACGCTGGAAGAAAAAGTACTATCAAGTTCTTCTGGGTTTCGCCGGGGCCCGTTAGATAGCGTGCCGGAAGCGCAATGTTTACGTCGACCACGTTGTCATCCGGATCTAGGAATTTTCAACGGAAGATTCCATCGCCATTGTTCTCTGGCGACGAGCCGACGACCGACGCGTCTAATTTTTATTCGTTGTTTTGTGTTCGATGAGTTCGTTCGGTCTACCCATATTTTTTGAATTGTGATTTTTGCGTTGAAGACTGCGCCAACGTTTTCATTGATCGGTTTCACAGCATTTCGTTCCATGATATAGGTAGGTAATTTACTTCGCCACGCCAAGACAGTGCTCTATCAAATGGTGCAGGCGGATGTACAACTTCGCCTGTTGCAGGTAAATGAGCATACGTTAATGTTTTTTGGCTAACTTAATTTGTCGTTTCAATGAATATTTGAGAAAATGGATGTCTGGTCTGCTTTAGTGCAAGTTACCTTCTTTTACTACACTACGTTTGTAGTTATTAGATACTGCATTCCATTTCTTTCGGGTAATCGCACCAATTACAGCATGAAGTTAGTAGCTAACCCTTTATAAAGCTGATAACCCCTTTTCTAGATTGGGAAGTGACTCCACTACGCAGCAAAAGCCCTATTACTTTTGTCCAGAGTTGTGAGAAGGCAGAACGTCATGACGAATCATCAAAAGTTGGTATGTATTCGCCTATTGGACGTTCACTGTTTTTGGTACATTATTTCCAGAAATTGTGTACTTACCTATGTAATCGGTCGGGAAAATTTCTTTTCAACACACCCAAATGTCAAAAAATTCATGATCTCAAAAATATTTTTTTTTTAGATTTTCGACCCCTTAACCTTTTTTGATCGGGTTCCCCCGGACAATATGTATCAAGTTGGAGCAAATCACACCTTTTAGGACCAACCGCGACAAAATCGGATCAGCGGTTCTGTACGAAGTTCTGTCCACAAATTTGGCCAAAGTTTTGTGTTTTTGGACTTCGTATCATACCGCTGATCCGATTTTAATATAACCAGACCTAAAAGTTGTGGTTTGCTCTAACATAATGCATATTGTCCGGGGGATCCGATCGAAAAATGTTAAGGGTCCAAATCGGCATTAGTATGGTCCATTTTTGGAAATCATACTGAACCTACTCCTATTATTTGAACTTTATTTTCTGTGATACCCAGAAAAAGAATGTAGGTACCCATGCCAGCAATCGTTTTTTATTTGAAATCTGACTAAACTATATTATAGTTGATTATTTCGATATGTTTCACTATTTTATGTTTTTTTTTGCATAAGTTGTACTACTCTACCAGACTAAAAACTAAAAGCTGATTTCATGTTGACAGGTCCACGCCGTTCTCTGTCCGTATCGTCAACTTCTGTCGCCGGTGAATTACGAGTCGTAGCATACTGCATTTACCATATTTCTGTTTGAAGCAACGAGGTACCTACCGAATTTTTGTATTTGTGAACTTCTCTTATGAAAGCATTGTCAATGTAAAGCTACAATTTTCCTGTACTTACCAACAATTTAATTCTTGAAATATTACGAATATTAAGAGTTGGATAGTAATGATTACTTTGAGTAATGATTACTTTTTAATTTACTTTTTGAATAACGCTGAGATTAATTGCAATTCCCATTCCAATTCCTGTAATGGTAATCGAAATTCCAATTACTTTTTTAATTACATGTAATGGGAATGGGTTTTTTGAATTCCCATTACAGGAATTGGAATGGAGTAATGGGAATGGAGTAATCCGATTACTCGCCTGTAATCCAATTACTCGCTTGTAATCCGATTACTCGCCTGTAATCCAATTACTCGCGAGTAATTAGAATACACTGCATAAACATTGATTTCTCTGGAGATGTCATAGAAATTCAATGTGGTTATAGTTGAAAGACATTTTTCTTTCGCCACCATGACAAATGCCCCGATCCGACCTTGGGGGAGGATGCAGTGTATTCTAATTACTCACGAGTAATTGGATTACAGGCGAGTAATTGGATTACAAGCGAGTAATTGGATTACAAGCGAGTAATTGGATTACAGGCGAGTAATCGAATTACTCCATTCCAATTCCTGTAGTGGGAATTCAAAAAACCCGTTCCCATTACATGTAATTAAAAAAGTAATTGGAATTTCGATTACCATTACAGGAATTGGAATGGGAATTGCAATTACATTCTTTCAAAGGAATGGGAATTTGTAATGGGTAATGGGATTCCTTTGTTATCAACCCAACAATTTAATTCTTGAAATATTACGAACCTCTGTGACAAAAACTTGCAATATTGAAATAGGCTACCTATGTTATGAAGACTCATTTATTATTTTTGTAAATTGCCTACTGAAAGTTATGCCATCATTTTTACTCTTTGTTTTGTAGAATACATTATTTTTATTTGGATAAAACGTGTTTTCCTTCCTAATTTTCCTAATAATCCTAAAAATCAGTACCTATTTGGGGTGCGATCGTGATGAAAACAAATATGTCTGCCGAAGCTTCGACTGAGACATAGAAAATGAAACAACTAACGAAGAAGAAGAAGCGAATAATCACCCGCTGAGTTGACCGCCACGCTATCTGTAGTTTTGGTGTTGTACTACAGTTTGGCAGTTTGGTTCTCATTTCTTCCAGCAAGATCGCCACTGTGCCCCCTGCACGCCGGTTAACCTAGGAGTGGATCTTCCTTTTCTTCTTCCATGGTTTACTCAGTAAACCTAGATACCAAGGCAATAATTGCCTTCAATTATTGATGTCATCATCCTCAAACTCAACTTCGAGATCAAAGTCAACCTCGAGTTCAAACTCAATTTTGAGATCAAAGTGAACTTCGTGATCAAAGTCAACTTTTAGTTCAAACTCAACTTCGAGTTCAAAGTCAACTTCGAGATCAAAGTCAACTTCGAGTTCAAACTCAAATTCGAGATCAAAGTCAACTTCGAGTTCAAACTTAAATTCGAGATAAAAGTCAACTTCGAGATCAAACTCAACTTCGAGATCAAAGTCGACTATGAGTTTAAACTCAAATTCGAGATAAAAGTCAACTTCGAGTACAAAGTCAACTTCGAGTTCAAAGTCAACTTCGTGAGTTTTTTGGCATTGATCATCGCAACCTCCAAATTAGTCAAAATACGATCATTTTGGTTAGGAACTTCATGTAATTACCAAAGTGTTCAGTATTGTGTGTCATAAGCGTACCAAAGGTTTCTACCAAATAGTTCATAATATGAAATAATATTTATAGTATAATATACTATAAATATATAATATTTGCCTGAGCAAATCACCTGTTCAATCGGATTTCACGCACTGGACTTTAGGTACTGGATGAACGGAACGAATGAATTGAAATGAAAAATTTATTCCGTAAAAAAAATAAATACATTGTATTCTTAAGTGCTACCTGAGTAGGTAAGTACCTACTCTTTGGACGGAATGATCCCAAACCACAGGAACGGTCCTGTAAAGTTAGGGAATGGTACTCTAGAAATAAATTAATACATTTTACAAATCTAATCCAAAATATACCTCATTCAGCTTGAAAGACGGGCAACTCATCCAATTTGTGTGCCTGCTGGAGATTTTTTCAACATTACCTTCATTTGCCGATCAGATAACTTTTGAACCGAACTATTGCTAACTTGATGAAGCCAGACATCGAAGAATCCAAAATTGAACGAGAAAAAAAGAGACCAAATCAGTACTCTGAGAACGTTTCTTATTATTCGTAGGACGTCTCTCCACTGATTGGCGTTTTTAGTACACGTTGCAGGTCAAAGCTTCCTATTCCACATCCATCGCCGCTGGAAAATTTTGCCTGTTTCCTTACACATGATCGCGAAGGCATTTTGGAATTCGGTAGGAGGCAAGTCGTAATTTGCATTTTCCCGGTCATCTGGATGCGTTCAACGCTAATTGGAAGGCGAGTTCAACCAAATTTTGAGAGCAGCAATCCTGGTAGCAGACGTACAGCTCTCGACGACACGGAGCAGCCACGAGCCTCCTGATCAACAACAATATCCATCAATATGTACCATCATCGGAGGGAGGATTTCTTTGAATGTTTAGGTACCATCATTACCATGGTCTATGGTTCTCAAGTTAACCTTGGCACTGCTTGCCCTGTTTCTAACTGAGAATTCGCCACCGATTATCATGATCATTATCACTATTGTCATTGCCATCATTATCACCATCATTACCACAGCACTATCATTACCACCATCACCATCCTCATCAATATCATTATCACAGCACTACCATTACCACCATCATCATTATCACAATCGCTATCATTATTGGTATTATTATTACCTTAGAGCGTAGAAGATAATCACATGAATCCTGAATGAATTACTACCATACCCTAACTGCATGCACATTTACGAGCTGTTGTACCTTGTACAAGTCTTAGGGCCGCTTTATCAATTCACCTAATCAACTGATTATACAAGGACGCACCGACTAACTGATTGCGTGGAAACGTGACGTATGATTTTTCAGCATGAAGTCACCTGGAAAATAGTTAGTCGGTGCGTCCTTGGATAATCAGTTGATTAAGTGAATTGATAAAGCCAGCCTTAGTGATAGTAATAAAAACATCAAAATCTTACCCAGCAACCCAGTAGGTGGTTGGTTCGGATTCGCCCTCTTCTTCAATTTCGAACAGCATCCCGCACTCTTTGATGGCTACCATAGATTTGTTCAACGGAGGACTATCCGATTCGCCTGATTTGTCCTGCAATGCGTAAATTTATTAATGAATTCTCTTTAATACTAGGAAAAATTACCTTATCATCATCAGACGTCGGTGGAAACATTCCGAAAACTGGACTCAGATGGTCGGCAATAAATGTCAACGGGCATTGCATTGGTCGGCGGGAACGAATTTGATCGGCCGATGATATTGCTGCAGACTCGATTCAATGGGCATCAAATTAATCGCAATCAAACAAAAAAATTTAATTTCATCTGCAGCGATTTCAAGTCAACGAAGAAGAAGAAGATTATGACAATAGACAATAGAAAACAGCACAACAACTTGCTATTAAATAGCAACAAATTTTGTAGTTCGCTATCCTATCGCATGAAAACAGTGATAAAAATTCCATTTAAAATACCTCTTCAATTTATATTTCTCTCATGCAATGTCAAACTGGCTCATTCTTATTGTGTTTGGTTCATGCCCGACATGGCCCCTTAGCAGAATATCGGGAAATTGTGGAGCATCATCTTAATCGTTGCCGACCATCCGAATCCTCTGCTGCAAACTAGAGAAAATTTCAAGTACCTGGAAGAGAAGAGTGCTTTTGAAAACGTCCTGTACTAGGCCGACTTGAAATTTGAAATTGTCAACGACGCGTGCGAAACTCGGGCAAACCGGTTCGGTGAATAGATTCGACACTACTATTCCCTCGGACGAATCCAGGTGAACATAGTGGAAGTACTGGTCGTATTTGCTACCGCCGATTCTGAAACGAGAATGAATAGATTCCCATGTAAAATCAGCAAGAGCAATTCCACTTGAACACAACATCTACAGTTGAATGATCATGCATTTTGGTACATCATTTCCAGAAATAATGTACTTACGTAAATGGTCGGGCAAATTTTTTTTACAACCCCCCCCCCCTGAAAATTTTTTCTTTCACCTTTCAGAGGTTTTAGAACACAAATCTGCAATAAAAATTGTTTGTCCGCCGTACACGATTCGGTTCTTAGAAAGTGAACGTTTTTTCTAGCCGCCAACTTAATTGCATAGACAGACATTATGAAGGGGTTTGTGAGCCTGGTGAGGGGGGATGGAGGCTAGTAGGAGATGGTCAGGACTCCAGGCATTCTGGTGCAGTGGGAGGGGATGGGTCACGGGCAGTGTGGGGGAGGGCACGCATATTGTCCGGGCGATCTAACTGGAAAAGGTTAAAGGGTCCAAATCAGCATTAGTATAGTCCAACTATTTGAACTCTATTTTCTGTGATTCCCATTCATAACCATGAGCGAAGAGAAGGAATTCACCTGTGATTGGAAATATGAAGACCGTCCAAGGGCTGCCTCTTTCCACGGTCCGAGCTCTCAGAATGGTGGTCACTGTTTTTCGTATCCTAAAAAATTCGTTCAGTGAATATCATAACACACACGATCGTACAGGAATTCTGTTAGAATCAACCAGCGATCCTCACCTTGGTCGAATCGACATCATCGGGCTCGTTGAGGTTGAGCGAGGATTGAAAATTTATCTCATTCAGTTGCCTTTCGGCTCGTCTGCCCAGTACTGGCATATTGTCTTCCCCCGGGGCCTCGTAGTCCGCTAGATCTAATCACATAAACATATTGGGAGAATTATAATAGCCAAAATTTTAGAAATGAATTTTTTTCGGAATGGGGAAATTTTTAACCCAATCCGAGAATATTGGCGGCTTGCCTGGGAAAAACAGGCATTGCAACACTGACTTGACGTATGGGGTTCGTCAAAATCGAAATAATTGAACCATACCATACGATTTCACTGATCCCAGATGATGAGCGTCGCCAAACGAGGTTAAACTCTGGGTTGATCTCCCAGCAATGAGCTTCCCCTCGCTCGGTACATCACGTTCACCCAGCCTAGAACCCAAAACAACAACAACTGTAGGTTTGTTCGAACAGGCCAGTCCTGGACAGTCCCTGACTAGTACCAAATGGGGCCAAGCGAATTCGCCCAATCACGTGGCTTGAATTTGTTTGGTGTCAGCAGTGGTGTCGATAGTTAAAAATTGTAATAAATCCAGGCTGAATCCATCCATGTAATAAGTGAATTTGATTAAATTAATTATGATTTTCTAGAGCCTTATTAACTCTGAATTAGTGCCAGACATGATCAACACAATATGTTGTTTGCCACTCACTAATATCACTGACCATTTCGATAAAAAATGAGCCGTCCCAAGTTTGATAATATGGCGTAGAGTCGCTTGAGCTTCTTCAACGTAGTGAGGATCCGGCCCTTGCTGGCCAGTAATTCTGCAACGTTGACAATATGACATGCACTTCAAGTCAATACAAACTATACTGTGTATTATCAAGGTACTGTGAGGGTCACATGAGAGTAAGGACATCATCGTCAAGTCACCGTCGCTCCCTCGTCTGAGCTTTCGTCAGATTACGAAACAGGCGCACGCAAATTACTGCCTGGTGGAGGAGAGACATTCTGTCATGTGTGGAGGCCTGAGTAGCACCAACTCCTCATCTCAAACAGCCATTTTGGGAAGTAAATTCCTGGAAACCCCGCTTTCTTGTCTATGGAGCACCAGCCTTACCGCCTCAACGCCCGGACGTGCATACGCGCAGTTCTTCGGCTTCCAGTGAACGGCCAGGGAGCAGTGACGAGCATCAGTCACGATATCACCGTTCCTTCCTTTCTAGCAAATTACAATCTCAATCGCTCCACAAGGAGGACCTTGGTGAGTGCACGGATTTCTTTGTTTTTTTTTTTTTTTTGCAGAGTCCTATCATTCTCCCTCCCCCATGTCCTCAGATAAGCCCGTATGGGCCCCACCCTAGGATTTTCTCTCTCATTTAACCCAGAAATTTTGGGTAATAAAGGATAGGGACATCACAGTACAGTGAAGCAATCGCGAAGTTCAAACCTTTGCGTGCAGCCACCAGATTCCAGAAGAGCAGCCATGGCATTGTGGCCCTGGAAACGGAACAGATTTGTAGAGTCAGAACTTCAAACGACAAAATTTGCCATACATAAAACCGGAGTAAATATAAATACGGAACTCACCAAAGCGACGACGAGGAGAAACCACCGGCCAGTCGGCATGGGATAAGGCAATGAAGGATTGGAAGTTGCCAGTCCTCTTTTCAGGGATATGGGAAAGACTTCACGCCAGTATACGAGATCCTTGATACCTTCTTCCATCAATTGGAGAATACCCGATTCCCTCAGCCCGAGGTATATCTCCAACAGATCATCTCGGCAGACGTGACTGCACACGGCGCTATCCTGGAATGAGTTTAAATCCGCTTCATTTTATGCTGTTTATTTATGCGATGGAGATATTCTTTTCTAAATTCAAAATTTTTCGTTTTGAAATGGCGTGTGGCTGCATGGCTCCTTGGGCTCCTGCATCCGGAGCCGGAGCCCAAGGTCCCAGGAGCCTTGCAGCCTCAAGCATAGTTGAAAAATGGAAAAAAAAATTGTGTGAAATTCCAAATGAACTGTTTTTAACTCTCTCCTTGCGGGCGGCAGGGCACGCCCAGGACATCTTCGGTTACCGGGAGAAACGGCAACTCCTTACTTTACTAGTTATGCCTTACTAGATAAATATTGATACAAAATGAAACGTCGAGAAATTACTACCTTGTAGAAGTAAACGCTGCCAACCACGGAGAAACGTCGTCTTTCTTCCTGTAAAAACGCAAATCGACAATCCTTAGGAAAATTATCAGATTTTCAAGTGACTTATCTCTAAAAATAATATTCCAAGAAGCATTCCTACACAATTTAAAAATCACCAATTGTTGAATTTCTAAAAATTTTCCTCAATTCGATACCGACTCACCCCGTGCTGCATTTCGTTCGACTCGAATTCATTCAACGCCTCCTCCACCTCGAGCTGTAAAGATGTGAAATCGTTCGGAAGAAATGCAATCAGTAAAACGCTGAAGTACATCAATAAAATTCATGAAAATGATAAAATAGCATCATTACATGTATGTCCCTCGGCACAATCAGAAATGGGACAGCGAGCGAGAAGGAATTCTGGAGTTTTTCATACGACGGATTCTCCAGCCTCGAGTCCAACTGATGGAAAAATCCTTCGAAAAATGTATCCAAATTGCTAAAATTGTCAATGGGAGTCGCATAGCATCTGGAAATCAGACGGAAACAGATTTCAATCGGTTAAGAAAAAATGAATGCGGATAGAAGAGACGATCGAGGTATTTAGGACCGAGTGTCTGTAATATTCGACAATAAATAGATAACTGATAGTGATGTACCTGGGTGCAGTCTGGAAAATGAATTGCTGGTATGACGTCAGCTCATCTAATATCCTCAAACATTCGGTTTTACTGAACCTGGAAGACATGACAAGGCAAAACACACATCAATGAACCATTATTCAGTTGATAGAGAATTTCAGCAAGATTTTATTCACTCCGAAGCTTCTTGAGAGATGTAGGTAAATCTGGGTTCAAAATCTGAATTTCTGACGGTCGGCTATGAATTTCGCCGTTGTACAACAACTAAGGGCCAATTTTATCTTAGTTTAAGCTAAATAAACAGTTTCAAAGCAATGTTGACTTTTCCGTCAAGACAAACCATTGCCACTAAGATCAAGGTTGTACTTTATCATGGGTGATGTTTATCATGAACACTTTAAAGATGATATTTTTGACGAGTTAACTAACCAGGTTAACTAACTGATATTCTTCACTAACCTGGACCCAGGGACGGCAAGTAGCAACAAATTTTCAGGTTCGCAATTGTAAGACACGTTGATCTCGTTGCCCTTGTAGAGAAAAGATGACCTGAGAGAAAATAGGTAACGGAAATCACATCAATGTTCTCTGCATGTTCTGTAGGAGAGCTAGCGGATTAGGAAAACTATGACGCCCCCCTCCTACTATTTGTTGGGGGAAGGGGGGGGGCTCAAGTAAAAAAGACAATTTCAAAATAGACCCACAGGTCCACTATGTAGTTGAAATGCTACTAGCAATGGCAAGATAGAAGATCACGTACACGGTTGGTTTCGATCCTGTAACAGTCGATATGAGGTGAACAAGAGTAACAAAGAGGCCGCGGGCCGAGGATAAAATGTTATCAGACGGGGGGTACGAGTATACAATGTCGCTGACGTTCGATGATTCCTCCAGTTGGTTTAACGTTGTATAGAGAACGCCAGCAAACCCTTGCAACGAGCAGTCCACCTGTGGACGAAAAAATATCATTAAAAAATATCATTTTCCTAGCTAGTTGGGAACAACAAATAAATCTGCAAGAAATTGAAATATGCTTCGACACTGTCTTGTCCATATGTGAAGTTTTGCTTCTGAAAAGTAGAACAACTACAGGTGTAAGTACAGAGTAACTACAGACAACGACTCAACAAACAACTACCAGAACAAAGGCTGTTCAATATAATATGCGCCAAGTTCCAAGTGCCTACCGTCGACGGTTCTTTGTGCAGTGAACTTGTCAAGGACGGTTTTCCAGATGAAGTAGACAAATCTTCAGTAGAGTATGAGCTCTTTTTCAAATCCCAAGTATCCTGTAGATCAAGGAAAGTGTTAATGGTCATATGACGATAGAACTCTGAACAATGCGGTAATGTTCCTATTAGGCGTTAGATTATAGGAGTTTCATAGTCAAGTGTTACTTTATTATCTGTAGCAGCTGGAATTGAGTGCAGCGCTGCGTCAGACTTGGCGATTTCTCGTCGACTGCTTCTTCGTCTTATCAGCTTTCCCAGAATTCCTGATGAAGAGCACATAAAAAAATATTTTCTCGTTAAGGCAAGTTGGGGTAACTTAGCCATGAAGTATCAGTCAGCGGCCATGAGTCGTTCTTTCACCAATAAGTGTTAAGTCATTCAAAATGCTTGCAACTGCCACAATACCTCTTGCAGTAGCAAACAGTTTGGAGCTATGGAAGAAATTCAAACTTCCTCCAAGACAACCCAAGGTCCAGATACCCCATAGTACAGTTGCCGCAAGGATTTCCAAATAATTGACTCTCTTCAAATTATGCATACCTGAGGCGGTCCTACTGCCGCCGTAGTTCACAGTGAGAGTACTACTGGTTTTTGAGCCTGGGTACGACACCGGTTTTCGGGCCAGCCGTTTCACGAAAAACAGGTTCCCGTTCGAGTCAACAGCATTTTGCCACTCGAGGCTCGACCTGGAAACGGGTCAGGATTTATTGAGGATTTCAATATCATGAGGCATCTGTCAGCTTACCTATCTGAATAGCTTCATGCAAACAAATAATGAATCTTAATAGGATGAAGAAGCAGCGCTAAAGCTATTTTTGGCCACAATTGTATCAATATTCAACTGACCTGCTTTGGACTGCAGCAGGTCCAGAAGAAGTAGAGTCGGAGTCATAATACCAATCCATTCTGCTCTCCTCGCCCATCGTTATGCTTTAATTAGCGGGCAGCCAATCGTATTCGAGCAACTGGAAGTTATGCGGCACATTCCAGAATTGGATCCTTTGACTCCAGCTATAGGTACGAGAAATAAGCAAAATAAATGCGTTAATTGAAGGTTTCTTAATGCGGAAATTAATGTCAGAATTGAAGAGTTCTCAATACGACACAACCGTCTATCCTACATAGGCGGAATGTTATAGCACTTTGGAGAAGCTAGGCCGACGAGGTTTCAGAGTTGTGGTGGAACCAGGAAGAGCTACTGCTCATCCGGAATTTGGACCGGTTTCTTGGGTTGCAGCCATACTAACGTAGGCTTTGAGCCTTTACCACAAGAACAGAGGATGGTCACTCACCCCTAGATTAGCTCGAAAAAAGTTCTAGGCAGGTACTAAAAACAGGTACCAGGCCGCCCAACATCCGGCAGGCAGAACTCTGATGTCACGGCTGCCTCGCTCCTATAAAATGCTTAAATTAAATTTTTCATCAATAAGGCACGGAGGGTGATCAACAGTCAACAGCATTATAGGTAATTAGGAACAAACCATCTCTCGAGCTTAGCTCTGAGCCGGAGTCGCCTCGCTGCTCAGCCAAAATCCAGGGTCTGCATTCCAGTCAGCAGGCAGAACGAATTGGAATGAAAGTTGGATTAAATTTTAAAAAAGGAAGTACCAACTGTGTCGTTTTCTCTGATCTATGATCTCAACTAGTATTTTTGGTTCCAATTTGAATCACTTGTTGATTTTATGTTTGTTGTTCATCAATCCAAAAGGAGGTTAGAACCTAATCGTAACCTCACAACAACTGTACAAAATATACATGATAAACCTGATAAAGTTTATCACAGATTCACCGTCAGCGTCAACAATCATTCGTCAATTTAAGCGTCAACAATCCACAGTCGTCAATTTAATTTCCTGTGAAAGTACCAAAATGTACCTACTTACCTGGTTTTGAACAAAATATCGGGATCCTGTTCTAGGTAAGTACCTATTGATTAACGATACAGAACAACGTTCATCAGCAGGAAAGTAATGAACTCCCAACTTTTTTCAAGATCTGCTCGTTGATCATCAGCTTAACTCATTTCAATTGTTTTACGTACAGGAAACTAACAGGAATAATGTCTCCCGAAGAACAAGATCATCGATTGGAGACAAAAGTAAAAAAGGCCACTGAGAGAATCTCTGAAAACATCCACATTATTGCCAATGAGCCGTCTCTCGCTTTCTATCGATTGCAGGTTAGTAATTGAGGTGATGTGACTCTACCATAAGATCGAGTCGCGCGACTAAAGTCGCAGATATCAGGGCTGGTTGAAGTAGCAGCCGTGTCGCAGGGTCGCACGACTTCAGTCGCGTCACGTCAGGGAGATCGAGTCCCCTCTGATACGTTGGAGCAGTGGGGCACGTAGTCGGACCACTTCAGTAGCTTCACACCAGGCAAATCAAGCCTGCTGTGATACGTTAGCGCAGTGGGGCACATAGTCGCACGATTTCAGTGGTGTCACATCAGGGATATCTAGGCCGCTGCGATACGTTGGAGCAGTGGGGCACGTAGTCACACGACTCCAACCCCGTTGCTCAAGACTTGGCGGAAAATGGAATTTTTTGACATTTCCCTTTTCATTTGATTCATGTTTTACAAAAAAGAGGGCTGATACCCAATACAAAACAACAAGAACAATCCCTTACTGATGGTATTTCAATGCATCGTATTATGATATCTAGGAACACGTACGGAAGGCTCTCCCTCCGATGGTCGAGAAACGGGTCGAAGTTCAAAAACTTCACGTCGACCTGCAAGGGAGATGTTACGACGTTGAGTATGCCGTCTGTGCTGTGAAGGGGTTCGGAAAATCGGAAGCAATATTCGAAAGAACGCAAGAATTGCTCAGAAATGCTCTATTCTTCAAGCAGCAACTGAGGTCTGTCGCAATAATAAAGATCAGTTTTTCAGGTTTTCTTATTTGGGCATAAAGAAATTCGAGGAAATGAGATCAAGTGGGGATTGGTGGAATTTTTGGTCTTTGGCAGGATTAGAACCTGGCACCTTCTGCTCGCAGCTCACTAGTCAGAAAACTTCGGCAAAGAGTACCAGGTTCGAGTCACGCAATTGTCTGAAATTTTGTTCGTTTCCCCTCTTGATCTAATTTATGCTGCTTACTGTGTGTTGTCTGTGCACCATTGGTTATTTCTATCTATTCGTTTGGAATTACGACTGTAGTCACTCCTGTCAATTTCGGCCCCTTTGTTTGACGGTTTGTTACTTTCAGGTATCGAGAAAGTCGTAAATCGCAGAACTCAGTGTACAAGCGGCTTTCCGCTCACATCACCCTGGACCTTCCGGATCTGCCTGAAATCTCTGAAACGCTGCGGGAAACTGCATCTTCCTTGATGAACCATGCTCGCACAGCTACAACGGCCCATGGCACGGAAGAACCCCCGAAGAATGATTGAATCGAAATTGATAGAAGTTACCATGTCACTGTGTACCTAATGTTTTTTCTAATTTCCTTTCACCGTCATACTCAAATAGTGTAAGGGCCGCTTTCTCAATCCCATCTTGTGGGCTGCTGAGGTGGCCCTGATTCTAATTGATGATTTGGTTTTCTTTGTAAATAAGTATTTCTATTTTTTCCAGCTTTAATTACGGAGTTATTCAGTTTTGAAGGTGAAGAAAATTAGTTCGTTATGGTTCTGCATAGCACTAAGGCTAATTTCGTTGCCCAAACAGTTTATCCTTTATTCTGAATTCTGTGAATGTTAAACTCTGAACTGAGGAGAAACTAGTCTTATTGCCTACACAAAGCCACATTGTTATCAGGCAGTTAGGGGTACCATAAGTGATATTTTTCGGATTGTAAAGTAGATCAAGGTAGGTATCATTCAAGTTTATCCAACACTGCATGATGTTCATACAAGTACCATTGTTGCATAAAATTTGTGTGTCAGTAAAGAAGCTTGTTTAATTTTCTATGTCATCTCCAATTTCCTTACCTAGTTTGACTTTCCCTCATTCTCCATGAAGAGAATTGTTAACTTAAAATGAATGATATTGTCAGTAAGTACGTTCAAGTTCACTGTCCATTACTGAAGCACTTTCCCCTGGCCCTAGTTCATCCTTTAGAGGCACAAAGCCCATGTGAAAATAAAGAATGTAACCGGCAACCAAAGGAACCGGTCCAAATGAGGAACCTATGAGGCAGGGACACAAAGCTGTGAATTAACAAATTCACATTATAACTCGGGCACCTCTATTTATACTCACAATAGCACACAAACACATCGCGTGGGGACTTCTATAAATAGGCGTTCAACCCGAATCACGAGCAGGGTTCAGTGTATCGGGGCCACATCTAAACCGCATTGACTTTGCCCAACAATTAAAATGAAGGAGGTGAACCATGAATCTGGATTTTTCAAAGAAATGTACAATAAGTTCAGAAAAAGTGTTTCGGACCAAGACTTGAAGTATTTTTCATCGTTGAAAAGCGACGTCGAACGTTGGAAGTTCGTCGAAAATAGAAATCAGCTGGACTTCCCTTTCCGGTCTTCGGAAAAGCAGAAAAATCTGGAAGAGGCGTTGAACTTGAAGAACAAGGGCAACCAATGTTTCCAGGGAGGAAATAACTCGGATGCCCTCAGACTTTATACTGAAAGTTTAATGGTTTTTCCGTCGGATGGAGGTTAGTTTGAAAAATACCTTACTGTGATGAGGAGTTGTACTCAAGATGATGAGGAAAGAGCCCACTAGGTACCCAACAAATGTCTAGGTACCCACCTACCACAGGGTGTCCCATACATTGGGTAAATAGAAATTGGATAAAACTGGGGCAAAAATGGAACAAAACACAGCCAACCCATTTTATGTATCAACTCGTCCCCTAAGTAATGCCATTTTTTATGTTTTTTTTCTGAGAAAGTAATGTTACTATATCCTGTATTTGGCATTTCAGATCAAATCGAACTGGCAGTAATACGGGCGAATCGCTCAGCGGCGCTTTACCATTTGGATGAATTCAGAGCCGCCATTATGGACATCGATGTTGCATTCTCACTCGGATATTCGAAGCACTTGCATCATAAAGCGCTCGACCGGTACCTTTCAACCCAAAAGCACCAATTTACAACTACTTAATGACTTGGAACATTCAGGCGGTTCTGAACTGTTTATGCAAGACAGTGAAATTCACGATGCGGGAAATTTGCGATTTTCGACCATTTGCGACCGACTATGTTTTGATTTTTTTGGCCAGGCCAGCCCTAGACTGGTTAAGAAACTCTCGTCGCAACCAACCTTGATAATCAAGCAGTAGAAAATTCATTATGAAAAATCGTCAGGAAAAACATCAATTATTTTCAGAAAAGCCAGGTGCCAACTGGGGCTGAAACAAAACCATTCAGCGCTACAAACGTTTCGTGAAACTTTGAGGTCATTGGACGACGCTAAAATCCCAACTGAGAGCCGGCAGAAAAAGCAAGTCGACATCCAAATAATGCTGGGGCTCCTTACGAAAAATAAAGCTATCGACGGTAAGATAAATCGAAAGCAGAAATAGGTAGGTAGATACTCAGTAGTGAAAGTAATAGATCAAGGAAAAGACCTGAAGATAGTGTAATGGTCTTTCAAATTATACAACTACCAACATGAGAAATCCGGTAAATTCAGGGTCTGAGGGAAGATCCAGAGGTCCTCCATGTTTGGTCCCAAAGTTCAACATTTCGAGCTTCGTCAGTAATCCGCATCACTGGAGATGATAATTATTTTGCAAGCGTTGGTAGCCCTGGTTCACGAGAAGTTGGAGATGGCAGGAAAAAAATCTCAAGGATCAAGAACTTACCAGAGATTATTATTACCTGATTATAAGGGAAAGGATAACGCAAAAC